>CM051822.1:78682067-79945400 GCA_028451465.1 Erethizon dorsatum
TCCTTTGGCAGAAGGAACGTCCCTGGCACGGAGCGACAGCGAAGGCACCCTTCTCCTCTTCTTATGCCGGGCCAAGAGGTTGCTTCTTCTCCCAAGGTCCTCTTGCACGCTTCACCTCAACGCCTTTTCTAGGACGTCTGCCAGCCTAAAACAAGTTACCCAGCAGCACCCGCCAGAAATCTAGCCCCAGGCTAATGAAGGAAACTGTGAGCTTGCCCGCTCACCACACTCCTAAAACCGAGCTAAGACCCGTCGGACCTACGCCCGTAGTGCAGCTCATCAAAAGCCAGAAGCTGAAAACATCCCACTGGTATCCCAGGACTGCGTTAGAGCCAGTCTCTCAAGTCGCTGGGGCCCAGGGCCTACAGGTTTAGGGATGAGAAAGAAGAAATTCGAATCAGTGAACCAGTCTCTAACTGCTCTTTTCTCCTCAAATCACGGAACTGGATTTCCATCTTCAGACACCTCATTCGAAGTCAGGGCATAATTTCAGGTTCTCCTTGCAGTCAATTGTCTTCCGGTGCAGTGTGCAGCACAGTGCAGAGAAGGAGCCGGCAAGTGGGGAGGGTGGGAGCGGACTCGGCTCCCCGGCTTCTTCCTTTCCCTTCCAGGTCACACCAGGGCCCCGCGGATGGAGCGTGTTGGCTCCCTCGTTCACGTTAATCCTCTCCCTTTCCCTTCACATGCTGAGCACAGCAGGCTTGCTGCCCACTCAGACGATGGGACCCCTGAGCTCCCAACGCTTCTATCCCAAGCTCAGCCTCCTTCACCCCAGCGAAACCTCGCGCTCCTCAGTCCACCCTTTTGGGAGAAGTGTGGCAGGGCCTCTGTCCACCAAGCCCTTCTTTATTCTGATTTGCTGGTTATTGTCTGTCTCACCCTCTAGACAGCTGTCCTGGAACGCTACGGGCTATATGGTGCCTCCCTGTAGCTGACGCAGATTACACAATACAATTATGATGAATTTAGCGTTTAATGAAAATGCCCCCCAAGTTTTTCTCCTTATTAGCTTCTCCCGGGCACCGGGATTTCTCCCAGAGAACAGGCCTTGAGGACAAGGTGCTCTGAGCTTGACCCAAGTGGCTAACAGGAAAAAACAGCCAAGCGTGTAGGTGGAAAAAAGGAAGGGCGAAAGGGAGCGGGAGACGTAGGGAAGTAGGGGATCGAGAAAGCGGTATCTGGTCCCGGTCTACCGCACGTCACGGCCCGGGTGGGGCGCAAATATGGGGACCACACTGCGCGGCGCCCCCTCCCAAGGGGCAGCCTGCGCTGCCGCCATACGGCTGAGGCTAGGGCCTCCGGGGGGTGGCGAAGGCGAGCGGCGGGGGCTCCGGAATGGGGGTTGAGGAGGGGGTGGGGGCGAGGCACTGCGCCTTCGAGCCCCTTTCGCGAGAGACGCGGCGGCGGCGGCGGCGGCGGAGTCCCCCAGCCTCGGTCATGTGATAGTCTCGAAGCGCTAGCTGCAGGGGTCTCGGCGTCTCGGGGACCATTACAAAACGCAGCCAGGAGAGCGCGTCGCTGCCACTGCCGCCGCCTCTCCTCCTCCAGACCCGCCTGGGAGAGCGGCGGCAGCTGCAGCGTGGACGGCGGGAGAGGTCAGAGCCAGCCTCGCCCTCGCCGGGCCTTCGCAGACGCCCCCTCCAGCCAGCGGTTTGCACCCCGCGTCCTGCGCCCCGGGCTTTCTGCAGAGCCTGGGGCGCCGTGGCCACGGAACCCACCAAACTTTTCCCCTTCCGTCCTCCGCTCTTCTGAGACTCTCCGGAGAAGAGGGGTGCCCAGGCTACCAGGAGAGGAGCTTCTCCCCGACTTTCCCTGCCTCTCCACTGCAGGAAAAACAGAACTCCAGCGCGGAACGCAAGGCTTGGACGCAGCGCTCAGGGCGAGGGAAGTTCTGTCGCCTCTGGCCTGCAGGACAGCGAGCGCGAACTAGGTTTTAAAGGGCCAGAGCCTCCACTGTCAGGTCGTTCCTCCCGGTCAGCGTGGCCTGGGCTTCCTTTAGACGGGAGGAGGCCAAAAGAAGAGGCCTGAAGGAAGCACGGCTTCTCTCCATCCCCTCCGCCGCCGCCGGCGCCCGGGGGGGACGCAGAACAAGAAGGTGACGGTAAAGCTGGCGTGTCCCTCCCGAGACGGTGCTCGCCTGTGGGTGACCATCGAGACCAGGCGTTGCGAGGGTCCGAGAGCTGAGGTGGCCGGAGAGGCCAAGTGCGACGACCTCCGGCCTCTCGGCGAAGGCCTGGGGGTCGGCGAGAGGGCGGGGTAACGGGGCGGGACGGGCGGAGTGGGAGCCAGGCGGGGGCACCCAGGCCCCGGGAGCCGGGGACGGAGCGACACTGCGGCCCAGCGTGGGCTGGGGGGCGGTGGAGGAGCCAGGAGCGATGCCGCGGCCGGGGAAGAGCTCGTACAGCGACCAAAAGCCGCCCTACTCCTACATCTCCCTGACGGCCATGGCCATCCAGCACTCGGCCGAGAAGATGCTGCCGCTGAGCGACATCTACAAGTTCATCATGGAGCGCTTCCCCTACTACCGCGAGCACACGCAGCGCTGGCAGAACAGCCTGCGCCACAACCTCTCCTTCAACGACTGCTTCATCAAGATCCCGCGGCGGCCCGACCAGCCCGGGAAGGGGAGCTTCTGGGCGCTGCACCCCGACTGCGGCGACATGTTCGAGAACGGCAGCTTCCTGCGGCGCCGCAAGCGCTTCAAGGTGCTGCGCGCGGACCACGCTCACCTGCACGCGGGGAACGGCAAGGGCGCGCCGGGAGCGGGGCCCGGGGGACACCTGCACACGCACCACCCGCACCATCCCCACCACCACCACCACCACCACCACGCCGCCCACCACCCGCCGCCGCCGCCGCCGCCGCCGCACATGGTGCACTATTTCCACCAGCAGCCGCCCCCCGCGCCGCCGGCGCCGCACCTCGCGTCGCAGGCCCCGCCGCCGCCCCCGCAGTCGCAGGCGCAGCAGCCGCCCCACACCGGCAAGATGCAGGAGGCCGCGGCCGTGGCGGCGGCGGCGGCGGCCGCGGCGGCGGCGGCCGTGGGCAGCGTGGGGCGCTTGTCCCAGTTCCCCCCCTATGGACTGGGCTCGGCCGCCGCCGCCGCCGCCGCCGCCGCCTCCACGTCTGGCTTCAAGCACCCTTTCGCCATCGAGAACATCATCGGCCGGGACTACAAGGGCGTGCTGCAGGCCGGCGGGCTGCCCTTGGCGTCCGTCATGCACCACCTGGGCTACCCGGTGCCAGGCCAGCTCGGCAACGTCGTCAGCTCCGTGTGGCCGCACGTGGGCGTCATGGATTCGGTGGCCGCGGCCGCCGCTGCTGCTGCCGCGGCCGGGGTCCCTGTAGGCCCGGAGTACGGAGCATTCGGGGTGCCGGTGAAGGCCCTGTGCCATTCTGCAAGCCAGGGCCTGCCAGCTGTGCCCGTGCCCATCAAGCCCACTCCTGCGCTCCCGCCAGTGACCGCGCTGCCGCCGCCGGCGCTCTCTGTCCCCGCGGCGTCCCAGCAGCCGCCGGCGCCGTCCATCGTGTGCTCCGCGGCCGCGGCCTCGCCTGCAGCCCCTCTGTTGGAGCCCACGGCCCCGAGCGCGGCCGAGAGCAAGGGCGGCTCCCTGCACTCGGTGCTGGTGCACTCCTAGGGGTCTCAGGCGGGTGGAGACGCCGGGCGCGGGACTGCACCGGCCCGCGGAGAGGAAGAGGGCGCCCGACGGAGGCCGGGCACAGCCGGCGAGCCCCAGGCCGGGCGCGAAAGGAAGGTGTCGGACGGACAAGCAGATCCAGTGGTGACCCCTGGAAAAGTGCGCCCTCCTGGTGTCTATGTTTATACTAAGTTGTACAATCAGATTAATGAAAGCCTTTTCAGGTAAGAGTTTCTATTGTAATTATTATAATCAATAAGTTATGGGGGGAGGGAGCAAAGGAGGTTTGGAAAGCCTCATTCGCTGGCACAGTGGAAATGGATTCTGACCCTTTTCCTGGGAGCAGGAACTGGACACTAACCCTGCCCGGGAGAAATCCAGCAGCGACGCCGAGTCGGACCTCGCCTACCGACGTTCCCTCTCCGCTGCGACCATCCCCCGGCAGTCGTCTCTAATGCGTATCCATCCACTGAGGAAATCTCGTTGTGGTTAAGAAAGAAGACAGGGTGCATTTGACACGTTTATTTTTTTGGTCAGCTAAATGGGGCGGACATGGCGTCACGAGCAAAGTCGCTCTGAGGGGGTTGGGGCGGTGGGAGCCCGATGAAAGGTCTCCGGGAAAGTTATTTTTCTTGGGTCTGACCTTCGGGTCGAGAAGGATCGGAGGAACCGCTAAAGCAATTAGTTTACACAAAAGAGCACGGCAGCGGCTTAGAAAGCAAAGCCCCAGATTCCAAAAGTAAAGTTCGGGGAAACACAACCAAAGAAAGACAGCAAAGGCGGCTTTCCACCTGCAGATCGCTTGTGTGTCGGTCGCGTGAGAACCTGTGTTAAGGGGCCCAAGAATTCACTAATTCCCACGACCCGTTCCCTTTGGAATTTTAAGGGGGAAAAGTCACTTCTGTCCACAGGATTTTCCGCCCTAACTCACGAACGCAAGAAAACTCGACGGTCTTGCGCTCCGTGGCGTTCCCTTCCAGGCTCCTGGGACGGCGATGGGCGGAGCACCCGCCGCCTTCGCATGCTGCGCTCGATTTGGGGTCGCGTCCTCTCTTGGGGCGCCTGTCTCTCAAGCGAATTCTTCAGTTTCAGTTTGTGATTGGAAAAGAAATTTGCCTTGTCGCTGTCGCCTTTCCCCCATTTCGAGCCCTGGGAATTGCACTTTATATGGCACAAATTTCTAGGAACGAAGGGGGAGGTGTGGAGAGGGATCGGCTTTGCCCTTTCTGGCTTGTGTGCCCCCGCGTTCCGTTCGGGTTGTGACTTCGTTCCTGTCTGCCGATGTTGTACGCGGTGTTGTCCATTAAAGCTTCTCTCTGGACGTGCCGGTGCCCGTGTGGAGGTGTTTAGCTTCTCCGGGGACGAGGCCATGGCTTCAGTGCCCACTGGTGGGCCAGGGGCTTTGAAAGTCCTCACTGTCTTTTTTCCGAACTTCAAAGATCAAGCTCACCGGCGAGCTGCTCCCAGGGACAGGTTTTTTCCATTGCTCCTTTTATCTATTGGCTGTATTTCCTCCACCTATTTCATCAGCCTTGTTTCCTAACTGAGCGTGCTACAGACTGAATTAGCAAACACCCACAACAGTGACTTTTTTCTATCACCACCACTGGCCCACCCTGTCCTCAAGGGCAGGCCGCGGCCGGGGACTCGGTGCCAATGGCTCTCCTTTAAATCTGCGGGGCTGGGCCGGGAGGAGCAGCAAGGTTGGCGCGGGACACTGGCCCTATCACCGCGGCCCGCAATAGGGAGGTGCGCCGCACCTGCCACCGCTTTCCAAGACCTATCGCGCACCGCGCCGGACGCGCGCTCCAGGAGCAGGGCCTCCGGGTGACCACAGCCCGGGGCGGGAGCCACAGAACGCTGGGTGCGTGAGAGCCTGCAGCCCCGCTGCCCACGCTGGTGGCAGCAGTCCAGCGTGCGGAGCGGCCGCGGAGCTACTCCTGGAGCTGGGCCCCTGACGGGTGCGGGGCCTCTACTAGGTGCGGGGCCCCTGACGGGTGCGGGGCCTCTACTAGGTGCGGGGCCCCTGCCAGGTGCGGGGAACGGGTCAGCCTCCTCCCCGTCGCCTCCAGCAAAGCTCCACTTTGAACCAGCTTCCCTCTGCCCAGCCAAGCCCAACGAGTCCCCTCCGATTTTCCATCAGACGAAAGTAAAAGCCAAAAAGGTGACATGCCCACAGTAATATCGCTGGAGAGATCTGGGTTACATCTTTAAAATAGGCGCCTATGTGCATCCCTTATTTACAAGGCTCCTTACAGCCCGCCGCTAAGTCGGCCGTCTCTTGGGAGACGCGTCTCAGCGAGGTCACTGACTTTCTGAGGGCTCAGTGTTACAGCGCACGTTATTTCTTTCAGCTTTTAGACTGCAAAGTTCCTGCGGAGTTTTCCTCTGCACCTGTGTGAGGCTGTTGAAAGAAAGGAAAAAAAAAGAAGACACCGACGTGGGGGTCGTAGAGTTGGAGAGAGTTTAGAGTCTAGTTTCTCTGTCCACCTACGAGTGACTTGATGCCTGAAGCCACGGGCCAGGTCTCTAGTTTAGGGGCCACGCGACAGTCGGCCCTGAGAAGGGATCATTAGACCCCAGGAGTCGCTCTCCTTCCCCCCGCCTGCCGGAAAGGTCTAGCGTGCTTTTTAGTTGCGCCCACGTTCCAGTTCCGGCAGAGGGGCGTGGCGCGAAGTGTAGGTCTGCGCCCAGTGGGCTGGCCCCAGACTCTTGCCAGAAGATTGAAGCCCCTGGGGAAAGATGAGTAATGGACCTTCATCTTTCCCCGAGACCCTCCCGTCCCCTGCTGTGGAGACCTCCGAACCCCAGTGGGGCAAATGGCTGTTTTGTTTTTAGGATGGGGGGTAGATGGGAAGGCAAAGGAAGTGCAGAGATGATTCTAAAAGCAAGCTTTCATTCAAGAAGGGACCCTGGCATCCAAAGGAAGCGGTGCCTGGAGATTGAAGAATGTGGAAATAAAGGGGGAGGGGGCTTTTCTGCCAAATCTCTGATGCCAACGAAGGCCCCCAATTAAAGCCTTCAACCGCCCTGAAAACCCTCAGCTAAGAGGGTGTCTGCTTGCCATCGAATTGTAACTGAACTGTGAGGGGTTTTATCCCCACAGGCACCCTCTGCCCACGCTGCCGAGCCTGGAATCTGGCAGGAATAGTCTTGACGGCACAGGAGAATCCCAGTGCCCCCCACCGCCACTTCCTGACAGGATCAGATCTTTATACCCACGTGCCCCAAACACACCTAAAGACACTGGAGCTAGGCTGCGGTGCTGATTTGAAAAGTGTTACCAGGAGTCAAGCCATTAACAAAGTGTTGTCCCAGCAATAATCGAAGTTTTTGGAGAGCCACTAAAGCTGGTGATGAGAACAGAAAGTTAATGGCAATGATTTGGTAGCCCTCTCAACTGGTACATAGCCCTCTCATCTGATCTCACAGGTGTGTGTTTGCCCTCTAGTCACTTGTTGGACTAAAGGGAAAGTTAGTTCTTGACATAAGTGAGGTGGAAGTGGAAGCATTTATAAATTTATGGCCATCACAACTCATGAAGATAATAAAAAATCACTCTTGATAAGCAAAGTACTGGTGGAGATAACATAGAGTGACGCTCTGGGTTGCCTGGATGATAGGAAGGGCCACCATTGCTTAGCCAGTATCTTACCTAACTAAATGAACAGGACCCAGAGGAAGAAAGAGAACCAAGGAGGAGAAAGGGGCTCTAGTGTACGTGTCCTTAAAATAAAGGCAGCAAGAAAACTCATAATTATCTATTTGGTTTTATTTCCCTGGGAACTAAGCTAAAGGCAGAGGGAGGGTAAAGCTACATTAGCTATGGTCACAAGAACAGGCCCTCCTGCAAGGGCTGGAATTGGCACTGCTGGCATCTGGCACCTAGGAAGCCTGTCAGCCAGGCTGGCTTGTGGTCAATTATCTCTTTAAGTAGACTGGCACTGGTCCAGCCAGGGAGGAAGACTAGTTGCATTCATGGGTATCTGAGCCAGTTAGATGGAAGTGGCACTGCTGAACTCCAAATTCATCTGGAATATTTGGGGGTTTGGAAGGTTGATCAACACATGTCCTGGGACTCAAAGGTGTCATTTGCTTGCTTAGCACTAGTACAGAAACTCCAGAAGAGTATGGAAATAGAATGCCTTAGGAGAGGAAGCACAGGTCACCAAAGCCACTGATTCCTCATAAAGTCCATTTCCCGACAGAAGCGCCATTTCTGAATGCACAGAATACACAGGTCCTTGTAAATTACAGCGACATCTAAAGCCCTCCATCCTCCATTGGCTAAGAATTCTCATCCCTCGTGGTACTTAACTATGAAATAGGAAGAAAGGATAGAACTGGGGCAGGCACAGGCCCTGCTGGCATTAGTAATAATCAGATTGTGGATCTGTGATCAGGTTCAGCAGCAGGATGGGGTTGGAGTTGAAAATGGGAAACTAAAGAATCTGTTACAAAAATCAAGGACGACCTCTTTGTGGGCTTACGATCAGAATGGAGATCTAAGTGCAGGTGGGAAGTCCTTGAATTCAGGAGGGCAAAACAGTTGCTTCAGGTTGCTTCAAGTTGCTTCATTCCCCTGTTGCTCATTCAGAGTATTTTCATTGTCTTTCCGAGTTCAAATGCTACCTCAGACATACCCCTTGGGGGAGCTTAAAGAGATCTGCTTGGAGTTTGAAATCAGTCTTAAACCATTGTTTAAACAGTATGAGTTTGGCAAAACTCCAGATACACTCTGTTCCAAGCACTTTTCCCCTTTTACTATCCCCTGTGTATTTTAAGAAAAATTCAAGCCACATGTTGTTCTTTCCTCCTTGCATCTAAATGTAACTTTATTGAATTTTACTGTGGTCCATGAAATACAAATTCTGGGTTTTAATCCCTAATATATTTATATGATCTACAAGCAGCCACATGACATGCACATATATCTTTAAGTAGAAAATAAAGCATCTGAGAACTATAGTTGTATTGCTATAGTAACTTTTTTTAGACTAAAGAGACAATGCTGAGAACACCACATTTAAAAGGATTTTATAAAGTTATCAAAAAAAAAAACTAGTAACTCATGGAACTATTGAAAGAATATTGCTAAGGATATATTTACTTGTGCTTAATTTGATCCAAATAGTTCTTTCCTGCCACAAGGAACAGGGTCTTCTGTGCACATGGGACATACAAGTCACAGACCTCATTACTGCGGCACTGTCTCTCCCTGCGTTAGAATATGTTTCCCCATCTGAGCCACTGCCGGTCTTGTCAGCACCTTCATGGACGGCATGTTTTTATGGTTACCACAGATGAACGCTGAGAGAGGGGAGCGGGGCAGCTGCAGTCCGGCTGAACTGGATACATTCCAGAGAGGACTCATAAATAAAGAGATACAGACAAGTAGCTGAAAAAAAAGGAAAAGGGTGGGGGTGGGGGACAGGAGAGTGCACTCTGTACTGAACACCAAAAAAACAAAACAAAAAAACAAACAAACAAAAAAAAAAACTTAATTGTAATATTCCAATAATATTCTTTTTTTTTTTTTTTTTTTTGTGGGTACCTGGGGTCGACCTCAGGACCTCGCACGCAAGCAGGCGCCCGTGCCGCTGAGCGATATCACCGGCCCCTTTTTCGTATGTGGAATCCGGGAGTCGAACTCGGGCCCTCGCCCTTGCCAGGCAGGCGCTTATGCCGCTGAGCCATCTCACCGGCCCTCCAATAATACTCTTTCAAAAAATATTTCTTAGCTAGACAGGACAGGGCCTTAGGGTATAAACCTCAGCCTCATTTATTGCCTTAAAAGATGAGGCTTAATCTGCTTAACTGTTCATCCCAGATGAGGATTTTGTGACATTAACTTTGTTGCAATTTATTTTATAGGGATTAAACTAAATGCCTATAGGGAAGTGTTTAAATAAATTGTGCTATTTGCATCTTACGGAGTATCATGCAACAATTATGAGTAATGTTTCATGAAGTTTTACTCGTAAGTAAAGCAGGCGCTTACGCCGCTGAGGCATCTCACCAGCCCAGTAAAGGCTTATGCAATCTTATGATCTCAACCCCATAATGTACATTGAAAAGATACATTGTTAGAGGGGATTACAGCAAATATTAAAAATTTAGTAGCTTTGGATTGGTGAAATTATGTCATTTTCTTGTTTTCGGTATGTCTTAGATTGGTTTAGATGGTCTACACCTATCATGTTTTACTTTTATAATCAGAGAAAGGATTAGTCAAAAACATATGTAGCCAATGTAACTCACATTTCCACAAAATGTGAATTATTATTTTAAAAGGTAGTGGTTCAAGTGTGGGGGAGGGGTGAAGAATGGCTGGTTGAGACAACTGGAATCACTCTCACCTTTGACTAACATCCTATGCACCCCTTCTGGTAGGGAGAAAAAGAGGCTTTCACTTTAAGCTTTGATATTTGGGCAGTTTTCTTAAAATCACTAGGAAAATGTCAAGGGGCTAAAATTACAAAAGAGGCTTGATAAACAATAAATTTCACATTATTCTACTAGCTTCCCTTCTTTTCATGAATTTTGCATTTCATGAACTTTTGTAGTAGCCTTGAAACTAAGTAGATAATGGACATCAAGTAAATATATTCAACAAGCTTGGTATTTCCTTCCAAATAAAAAATAATACAGTTTTCCACAAAAGTAATGTTTTCTTTCTCCTAGCTGGGAAACCCTTTTTGCATAGTAGCAAAGTTTTTTTTTTTTTTTTTTGTGGGTACCAGGGGTCGACCTCAGGACCTCGCATGCCAGCAGGCGCCCGTGCCGCTGAGCGATATCACCGGCCCCTTTTTCGTATGTGGGTTCCGGGAGTCGAACTCGGGCCCTCGCACTTGCCGGGCAGGCGCTTACGCCACTGAGCCATCTCACCGGCCCAGTAGCAAAGTTTTTAAGGGGAACGTTTTAGATACTATCTATATTAGTTTGAGTAAATCTATACTGAGTACTCTATATTCCTCATCCATACCAAAATTGTTTCTTTTCAAACAAATACAAAAGCCTGCAACTATTAAGAATGTTGCATATTTTCAGAAGACTGAACATGTCTCTAATTTTGTGCCAGAAGCACAGATCATTGAGATTTGGGTTTTCGAATAAGTAATCTCCGAGTGCTCTGTCAGTGTACAGTGGAAGCGCAGGAAACTCATGCCTTCAGCACTGGACCGCTTCCCTCCTGTGACTACAGAAGGGTTGGAAGCAGCAACCTTGTTCCAATAATGAGGCAGCTGTAAAGTAGATCAGCAAAAACTAAACCCAGAAGTCAGGGCAGCCTTCTTTCCCACCTTGTATCATAACCCAAACCTATCACAAAACCCTTTTAACCGGAGCTCAAGGAGCTATTTCTTCATTTCTTTAGTGTGGGAAAATTATGTGTGTATGCCATGGTTTCAGTGACACTTTACCCATTATACTGAGAGACTTTTAAATCTCCTATCTCATGTACGGGAGATAGGTTTTACTCTGAGCTTATATGAACCAGGGTTCAGATCCACGACTTGGAGGATGAGGCTAACATAGGTATTCAGGTGATGCATCATCTCAAGAAACTCACACATTGCTTAAAAATGAAGTCATTCAAAAAGAGGGAACTCTTACACACTGTTGGTGGGAATGTAAATTATTGTAACCATTATGGAAAATCATATGGATATTCAAAACGCTGAAATTTTGACTACCATATGATTTAGCAATTCCACTATTGGGTAAATATTCGAAGGAATTAAAATCATTATATCAGAAACACCTGCACTCCGCTGTTAGTGCAATGTTATCCATAGCAGCTAGGCTATGGAATTAATCCAGTAGTCCTCCAGCAGATGAATAAAATGTGGCGCGCATATACACAATGGAATATTCCTCAGCCATAACAAAATGAAACTCTGTCATTTGTGGCAACATGGGTGGAACTGGAGGACATTATGTTGAGTGAAATAAGCCAGTCCAGAAAGACAAATACCACATGTTCTCATACATTTGTAGAAGTTAAGAAAGTTGAGTTCATTGACATAGAGAGCAGAATAATGGTCACTAGAGTTTGGAAAGAGTAGAAGGGAGGAAGGATAGAAAGGTTGGGTAATAAGTACTAAAATACAGTTAGGAGAAAGTAGCTCCAATGTTCTGTGTCTCAATAGGATAACTATACAATTGTTTACATATTTCAAATAACTAGAGGAAAAGAGTGTGAAGGTTGTCAGCACATAGAAACAATAAAAGTGGTGATAGACATACTAATTATCCTGAATTGATCATTAAGACTGTATATATGTATCATATTATACTGTATGCCATAAATAAGTACAAATATTATGTCAGTTATTAAAATAATTTTTTTTAAAAGTTGGAGCTGGAGACTTTCAGCCAGATATTTACAAAATATTTTGTTACTCAGGGCATGTTCTAGCAGAACATAGGGCATGTTCCAGCAGAACAAAGGTTACCAGGAACTAGGATCCCTCCTGACCTTGGAGAGCTCACCAAATTCTCTCCAGCTGCATCTCACGTTGTATGGCGGATTCGCACCCCAGGTCCTCTGGGGATTTCTAGCCAGTGCAAAGGAAGTGTGGAGGCATTGTTTCTCGGACATCTAACCCCAGCTCCCACATACTTGGTTCACTTTAGAAATAAAACCAACACTAGAGAGCTGCCCCATTCCTTCCACCTCATGAGAACATAGCAAGATGGCCCCACTCCCATGAGCCAAGCGAGAAACAAGCTGCCGGTGCCTTGACGCCAAACCTGCAGGCCCTTGACCTCAAGCGTCCTAGCCTCTGGAACTGTGAGCTGTAATTTTCTGTTGTCACAGCAGCACGAAAGGACTAAGACCTGCCCCTTTATCCATAAGTACTCCAGACTTAAGCTGGCGTCAGTAGCAAATGTCAGTGCCTTGAGAGTTGTGTTTGTCTTACCTTCAAGCCATAGACATGGACATGTATTTAAATGCTTATCATTCCTATGTCTGAAATTCCCTCTGATCTTCCTACCAGGAATTTCTCAGCAGGTACCTTTTGCCATTTGCTCTAATCTTGCAGGTTGCTCAGCCCTGGCTCTCTTCGGTTATCTGATCTCCCCTCTCTTCTCCACTGCTGACTTTACTCATCATCCTATTCTACCCCATCCCCTACTAATTCTTTATGAAAGACAGTTTCATTTTCTGTCTGTCCCTCTTACTCTTTCCAGAGCTTAACACCTCTACAATGAAAAAGTTCTATCAAGTTACTTTCTTCAATGAGGACAGCTCTTTTAATGACAGAAACTAAGGTTCTAGCCATTAAAGTCACATTTCGAAATCTAACTGTACACACATATCCATTCCAAAAGCATTTATTCGATACTGTATTTCAGGACCTGCCAGGTGCTGACGATAAGACATGTTCCCTATTGCACAATTATTAAGCCATTCTCTGCAAACCCACCCTTTCCTACTTCGCTTTAAAATGCCAGGGCATTTTAAACTACATTTCTGTTTTGCTAGCTGGCTGTGTCTTAGATCCTGCTCATACAGGACTCTCGCAGAGTCAGCAAGGGTGGAGAAAGAAAGAAGGACGTCCGCCTTTGTGTTTGCAACCTGTGAGCTTCCCTTCTGGTTTTGTGATTCCTACCAGCATCACCCTGGCAATGTTTATACAGCCCATAGAAACAGCATCCCATAGCAACAGCTGAGGCCATTTAGATGTTTCCTAATACTTGAACAGACATCATCTCAGAGATACCAACACCAGCCGGCAGGTGCCCTGTGAGGTTCTTAGCTTTAGCTCCACTGGTACCTTCTCCAAGTCTTTAAACTTCTTTCCTTTGCGTTCTCTGTCCTGTGGGTGCTAGCCGCTTCCTGCACTTGCTAGTCTGTGTTACCTTTAAAGGCCCCTTTTTACCCTTTCAGTTATTAACACATTTACACCTAGTTAATAATTCATTATATCAAATTCTGTCTGTAAAAGTAACTGGAGTGGTTTATATGTCCTCGCTGGGCTCAGATACGACTATCCCCAAAGGCCTGATCATCTGAAGCAGAAGCTTATCTTCTCTGAGAAAGGTGTGTGCCAAGTAAGTACATGGATGGAGGCGTTAAGGTTCAAGTGCATCATGCGAAGCAATGTGTCTATTCACGCTTGTTACTCACCACAGAAAATATTTTAAAATTTCCTCACATTTGCAAATAATAATGTGTATCCCCTTTTGAAAAGCTAAAGCCTATGTGCATAGTGATATGGCCTGTGTCCTTCCTGCATGATTTTTTGGGGGGTACCAGGAATCGAACTCAGGACTTTGCTCTTGCCAGGCAGGCACTGTACCACTGCGCTATATCCCTGGCCTTCTGCATGTCTTTATTGCACCATGGCTTTCAAAAATTGCATCACCTGTGGGTAGATTCTGCAGTTGCAGTGTGACAGGCCTAGTCTGGGGTGAGGCTGGTTCCCCAGGTGAGACTATGTCAGGCTACACTATTTGGTCTTTACTTTCCAATTATCACAGAAAAAAAAAGACCCAATTCTCTCCATAAAGGGAGGAAACCAGAGAGCCAGGTGGTGAAAACCTCACCACTGTGAACAAACCGACTAATCAAATAAGTTGAAGATGTATAGGGTGTTTCCAAATTTAACATTTCTGCTTATACACTTAAGGACATTGAAATTTTTTAACTACTTACAATAATGAAAACTAATATTTATTTAGTATCTATAAGCTAAATGCTTTGCACCCCAAATCTCGTGTGATCTCACAACTCTTCAGTTTAGGTGCTTTCTATTGTCTTTATTTCATGGATGTCTTGATGGTTCAAAACACTTGCCCAAGGCCAGGGAGCCAGGTAGTGGAGGAGCGGGAACGAGAACTCAGGTTTTAAACCAAAGTCAGGTTTTTCTTCACTAAGAGGGATACCGGCTCACCTTAAAGTCTTTATATAAAACATTATCTATATGAGCCAGGTGTGGTGGAGCACACCTGTAATCCCAGCACTCAAGAGGCTGAGACAGGAGAATCGCCACAAGTTCAAGGCCAGGCTGGGCTATATAGTGAGTTCAAGGCCAACCTGAACTACATAAGCAAAGCCCTGTCTCAAAAAACAACAAAAAAATTACATGTTACCAAGTTGGAATAAACACACTTCGGGGGCTTTGGCATAGTTTCCTAAAGGCATATTTAGAATGGGAGCTTGGAAAAAGTATTCGTTCATGTGGTTAACAGACCAAATAGCCAAGGAAGGAGCTCAGAAGAAATTTGAGCACTCTGGAGTCCATGCAAGATTTAATTTAGACGTCAGAGACAAAGCTGACACACTACACCATATTTTGCCGGTTTGATATCAATATTTATATAATATTGAACATTAAAGATATTTATCTTTCTACATTTGTGTCTCTGTAGCCTAGTATAATAGCTGGCTAAAGTAAGTTCTCAATAAATTTTGAGGAAGAGAAAAACGTTTACTAAATTCATGTTTTCATCATGATGTAATGAATATTCAAATGAGTGAACTATCTGCCTATATGGTTAAAAAAATGATACAAACAAAAACTCTGAAATAACTAAATTCTAGCTAGGCACAATGGCAAATACCTGTAATCTCAGCTACCTGGGGGGATGAGGCAGGAGAATAGATAGTTTGAGGCCAGCATGGACAATTTAGACAGATCCTATCTCAAAAACAAAAATTTTTAAAAAGGTTGAGATATAGCTTTGTGGCACAGTGCTTGTCTAGCCTGCGTGTGGGCCTGAGTTTAACCCCCAGTACCACAAAACAAAATAAAGCACACCCCTAAATTCCAGTGAGTTGAAATGGCTTGAAGAGAGACTCAGGGATTCAGCTTCTGGGTCCAGGTCATTTAGCTGGTTTGTGGGGAAGGCAGGATTGGATTTCATGGCACTCAAACTCAAGTCCAGCTCTTGTAGTCTACTGCTTTGAAAAGTCGCTTCACTACTCTGTTTCTTTGTTTTCACATCTGCAAAACCGGACATGCGATACCCATGTAATGAGGTTTAATTTAATCAATAAATAAAATCAAATACGTTGACAATTAAAATTGAAATTCATATTTGCAAAAACCAATTGGCAAATATTTCTTAGTAATTGGGGACAGATTGAAGAACTTTCTTAAAAATTAATATGATTCAGTGAAGGAGGCAGCTGAAAAGAGGAAATTGTTTTTGATAATATTTAAAAAACTGTATCCAAGCACTATTTCTTACAATTTTCCAAAAACAGAGTGATGACTTTAAAGCCATATTTATGGAAACAATTTCCTGGCTTTAAAATTAATTTTGGCATCATACGGTATGTACCTAAAATTATATTTTCGTGGTTTCAGAAATATCAAGGCATACTAAAAGAAAAATTGTAAAATTATTTGAATATTATTAAAGTGAATTTTTAGAAGATACCATGGCAAGAAGCCAAAGCTTGAAATTGACTATAATTGGAAGTCTGTATGGATTCGTCCAAGATAATGAGTAACTACCTGCTCCATAGATCATAACTACTCTCAGCACCCCCAGAAGCTAGCGCTCCCTCTCTCTCTTCCTCTCCTCTCTCTCTCTCTCTCTCTCTCTCGTGAGCACTCTCTCTCTCATTTAATTCTGTCTGTTAGTCAGCTTTCATGTTACTGAAATAATACCCAACAAACACAACTTAAAGGAGGAGAGGTTTGCTTTGGCTCACGGTTTCAAAAAATTCAGTCCATGGTGACTGGCTCCAAGGCAGGAACATGATGGCAGAAGGGCGTTGAGGAACAAAGCTGCTTAGTTCATGGCAGAGGGAAAGCAAAGCAGAGAAGCAGTGCCAGAGGAAGAGGCTAGAGACCAGACATAGACCCCATGGCCATACCTCCATGACCCACCCACACACACCCAGAAATGTGTTCCACCTATCCCCAGGTGGATCCCAAAGCCAATCAAGTTGACACTCTACCCTAACCTTCTTATTTTGTCTCCAAATATTGAATTATGCCTTTCCTTAAAAGCCCAACCTCTATAATACCTGATACATTGTAGAAACTAAAATATGTCCTTTCTATCTTTTTTTCATGAGTTTTCTCAATTGTCCTTTAATCTCCTTTACTCTCCTACTCATCTGCCTTTCCTTCATTCTTCCAGTGTGTGTGAGAACCACGGCACTGTGTGCCTTGATTTGGACAGGGCATGCCACTGGCTTTCCTGCAAAAATAAATTGGAAAATAATATGGCCTTCATGGTTATGGAAAACTTCAGGTTCCTTACTACATAATGTTCTCCATGGCATATACATAAGCTTGATGTTTGTGTGTGTGTAACAGAATTACCCTTCAGCAGTCTCTTTCATAGCTGATTCCTATAGAAACAGGAAGATTCTCCCTTGTATTTCCTGCAATTCCTTCCATGTCCCGCAACATGAAATTATGTGGAACTGATGGCCTCCATCGCAAATTCTTGAAGCCATTGACAGCACTCAATTAAGACATAAATATGTACCCCACGAGCAGCTTGCTCCACAGTAGATTTGAATCAACTAGAAAGATCGAGTTGAAGTTCTAATTCTAAGCATCACATTATGAAAGGTCGGGCTTTGTGAACATCATTTTAAAAGGGTGACATAGTGCAAGTAGAAGAGCTTGAGGTTTGAATCCTACCTCTGAAATTTATGACCTCAATCCCTTGAATGATAATAGTTTATTGAGTATGTACAGTCCAACATAAATCCCCAAAACGACTGTATGCAGTAGCTCCTAGACTCCATCCCATCCCCATTTTGTAGGTAAAGAAACTCAAGCTTAGACATCAATTTTTCTCCCCCAAGGTCACACAGCTCACATGTGAATGTCAGGAGTGGAACTCGCAGTGACTCTCCAGCCCCAGCTCTTGGCTTCAATGCTATACAGTGTTGGGTTCCTTAGCCTGTTCTCAGTCTTCTTGTCTTAAAAATGAAACAAGGGGGCCGGTGAGACGGCTCAGCGGCTTAAGCGCCTGCCTTGCAAGCGCGAAGGCCCGAGTTCGACTCCCGGATCCCACATACGAAAAAGGGGCCGGTGATATCGCTCAGCGGCACGGGTGCCTGTTGGTGCGCGAGGTCCTGAGGTCGTCCCCCCGGTACCCACAAAAAAAAAAAAAAATATGAAACAAGGGCCAGTGAGATAGCTCAGTGGCATAAGCGCATGCCTGGCAAGTGTGAGGTCCTGAGTTCGACTCCGGGTACCCACAAAAAAAAAAAAAGGAAAAAAAGAAACAAATAATTTCTATTGCCTTGGGCTATTACGGGAGCAGCCCAGTGAACATTGGCTTCCTTTCCCTGGAGCTGTAGATCTTCACCAAACTGAGTCAGTTTGTAGTGAGACCCTTGGTTGAAACAAAGTTAGTGTTTGCCTAAGTTTTATCCCCTGTGTTACGCCACACAGCGCTCTCCAAAAGAAGGGATCTCTGTAGGTCTCCAATAGAGAAAAGTCTTCAGAGGTGCTTTCCTTGGTCCTTAGCAATTTAAACACCATTGCTGCGAGTGATTGAGCACTTTTAAAAGAGCACTTCCCAGATTTTTTTTAACAAAAGCTTCTCCCTTTACAAATGGAAACAATTGCATGAATTTACATAGGTGTCATCTATGGCTTACATAGGTGTCATGGGCTGGCTGTGTATTAACTACTGGGAAGGAAAACTGAAGCCCGAAAAGGGAAATTGTTGTTTGTTTTGCAAAGGAGAAGAAATCCTTCTCCAGTTCCCCACCAGGATGAAGAATGAACAAGAAAGCACAAATGTCCTGTGGCCTTGTTACTAAATCCTTTCCTCCTCCCACAAAAAAATGATCAACATGCAGTGACAATATTATGATGTTGATTTTGCTGAAGCTGATGCATCATCAATTCTCATTCCCTTTTTATCTCCTATTCTCCACCTTAGGTGAGATGAGGCCAGTGAATACGCACTTTGGATGAATCACTGTCTTCACCCTCTCCTTAAGGATTATTCTACTAAGACTTCACAGAGCCATTTCCGTGGGTTTACACGAAATTTTTTGTCTTTCATATAATAAATGGGAGTTCAAGTGTCTGCAAGTCTCGGTCTGCCTGATAATGGGAAAACTGGAGAACTTCTCCGAGCTTTGGTTTCCTTATTTACAGACATTAGTTCCACACTTATCAAGCACTCTCTGTGTTGCTGGGAGTTGTACAAGGAGGACAGTACTGCTGCCCTGCTCACCCCATGAAATCATTGCCAGATGGAGTGGCCAAATGCTCCAACCAGCTCCAAGGGTCGAGAATTATCTCACTCTAAAGAAGCCATGGATGTAGCATTTCTGTGTAAGCTCAAGTGAACTGCAAATACTAGTGAGTGATGGTGATGAGGAAAAGGATGGGGGCAGATGCTGTGAATAGTCATCTTTCTATGTTTAGGAAAGGGTTGATATTACTCTTATACATGCACCAAGGATTTCAAACTTGCAAATATAACTTTTATGGGCATGGAAATTGGAATAGGAAATGGAAGGAGTTTTTGCCTTGATCCGCAGCACCTACGGAGCATATAAACATTGTGTTTGAGTTCTTAATATCAGATTCTTCAAGATCTCTATTACAAGCAAGAAACATGTTTTGTTAAAAAAGATGTTTTACAGACAAGGTTCCAGGCAGAGTTAGACAGAAATTCAGGTATCTAAGAATCCACCAAATGATTTGTAATTTTTTAAGCTGTCCTATAAAATTTACAGGTTGAAACGTTTTCACAGCATTTCATTAGGAAAAAAAAAAAAACCCTAGAACTAATTACCTGCCCCTCCATACTGAGCATTATATTTCAGTATATTGAGCACTCTCTGCTATAAAAGATAAAAATTAAACACTTGATTTTCACTATTAGTTTGCTCTTTGAGTTAAATGAGATCAAAATCTAGGATTTAGAAAATGATATTACTCTCTTTCGTACATGTCAGTAGAACTCCATTAAAAATACCAAAGTTATTAAACTCTATTACTGTTATTCATGAAATAAGCATACTTGAGATTTTGAATTTCTAAATTTGGGGCTGGTGAGATGGCTCAGTGGCATAAGCACCTGCCTGGCAAGTGCGATGGCCCGAGTTCGACTCCTGGAACCCACATACAAAAAAAAGGGCTGGTGATATCGCTCAGCAGCACGGGCACCTGCTGGCGTGTGAGGTCCTGAGGTCGACCCCCGGTACCCACAAAAAAAAAAAAAGGAATTTCTAAATTTGATAGCAGTATGTATATCATATCACAATTCCTACTAAAACTAAGATTTAGAGCTCCATAGCCAATATCCATTTCATTTATTTTATAATGATACATTGCTGTGGACATGATCAGTCTGGATATGAATATAAAATAAGAGTTCAAAATTATTTAGATAGGCATAAATTCAAACACGTGCTCGATATATCTGTTTCCTGTTGCTGCTGTAGCAGATTGCCACAATCCTAGTGCTTTAAATCCACACAAATTTATTCTTAACCCTAACCCTCTAATCCAATTATACTGCTGCACCATTGTCCACTCTTCATAAAACCTAAGCACACCAGTTTACAATGTGTTAACTTATCATCACTGTGACAAAATATCTAGGAAAAGAAACTTAAAGAAGGAGAGATAGATTTTGGCTCATGGTTTCAGAGGTACTGGTCCATGGTCTCTTGGCTCTGTTGCTTCTGGTTCCATGGTGAGGCTGAATAACATAGTCGAGAGCATGCAGTGGAGTGAAGAAGTTCACCTCAAGGCAGACATAAAGCAGAAAGGAAGGGAAAGAGCCAGAGAGGATAGGGCAGGGACCAGATATAGTTCCCAAGGTCAATCCTCCATTGTCCACTCCCATCAACGAGGCCTAGCAATGGCTGAAGAAAAGATTACTTTCCTCTTATAACTTCCTCTGTCTCCCTCTTATAAGGACATTTGTGATGATCTTTGTGTCTCCAGGATAATCTCTCCATGGCAAGATCCTTAATGTAATCATATTTTTAAAATCTACTTGCACGTGTGTTAACATTCACAGGTTCTAAGGATTAAGACGTGGCTATCTTGGGTGCCCATTATTCTGTCTCCCACATCAGCTGAGTCACTCACTAATATGTGGCTTATCTTGACCTCATCCAGATTTTCTGCTACATGGAAATGATAAAAACAACTTTTTATTTTGTTAGGGAGAGAAAAACTTTCCACCCTCTGAAGTTTTCATAATTGAGCCTATGAAATAAACTGACAATAGACAGATTAGCAGAAGAAAAACCATTTTAATTATATGTGTACACCTGGAATCCTACAAAGTGTGAGTCTCCAAGAAGGGCTAGACAAACGATAAGTTTTTATAGCATCCTGAGCTACAGAAGGGAATGAGGACTTGGTGCTTCCAGGAGGAGGTAGCCACAAGTCATGGGAGGGCAAAGGGAGGAAATGCACAGCCCACAAAAGTGTCTTTGTTATGTTAAGTTTCTCAGGTAGTGAAAGTTGTCCTCAGAGCAGGTGCGGGTATGTGAAGAAGTCTGTAGGGCGCACTCTCCAGCCTCTTCTCCTATGATATAATTCACCTTCAAGCCTCTCCTTGTGTTTGTGGGGAGAAGGAGGCTACAGGAGGACAGGAGGAAGTCGGAGAGGTCTTGGTTCTTTTCTTTTTTTTTTTTTTTTTTTTTTTGTGGGTACCGGGGGTCGACCTCAGGACCTCGCGCACCAGCAGGCGCCCGTGCCGCTGAGCAATATCACCGGCCCTTTTTTTCGTATGTGGATACTGGGAGTAGAACTCAGGCCCTCGCGCTTGCCAGGCAGGCGCGTACGCCACTGAGCCATCTCACCGGCCCAGAGGTCTTGGTTCTTTAGTTCAAAGCCCTCAGCGTGCCCAAGTGCTCTACTTTGAGGAATCATTTTCTTAGCTCCAACAATTTCATGTCTCAATTCCTTCATCACCGTGAGTCCCATGAAGAACTCCAATGCAAGCTCCTGGCATTCAAGATCATGAAGCGGGAAAGAATGGAATAAAGGAAAAAGAAATAAATAAGAATGTTCCACTAGGCAGCACTCAGATTAATAGAGGACAAGATGGTTTTATATCCAAAGGAATCTGCAGTTTGCCTTCTATCTCCATCACTTTAACTGAAGACACACTCAAAGCCAGAGTCAGCCTGTGCTGACAACTTCAGAAGTGAACGAAAGATACTCAGTGGCGATATGTTACCTTCCAAGCGGCTGCCTCCAGAGCACTTCTCTCTTAGTTTTTCATACAAATGTAATATGAAAAATCAAAGCACAGATAATCTAAAAAGGAAGCTGAGTTTTCCAGGAATAACTAAGTCCTGGAACTTGAAACAGGTCCTCAACTATCTAAAGCAAGTATGTGCAACTCGACTAGTGTCCAGAGTGCCCGTCAAATAGATTTGAAAGACCCTTTAACAACTTGCTTTAGAATGAATGATAGATGTGATACATCTATCACAACAGAAACCTTTATTTGACCTTTGAAATGGGAATTGTGTGGTAGGGAAAGTTTGATCCTTCCGATATTTAGGATCTTGTTCCCTAAGAAGCAGGAGTTGGTGGTGGGAGGGGGAAGAGTGGTGTGTGTGTGTGTGTGTGTGTGTGTGTGTGTGTTAGTGAAAGAATTTATTCTCAGTTACCGATTGATACTAAATAGAAATTTCAAGGGTCAAGTGACTCCTTTACAAACTGTATGACAGAGCAGGCACCTGTCAGATATGCGGAAAGCTTTCATTTTTATAAAATTGTGCCGCAAGTAATTTTTACAAGGGATATAAGACAAGTAGTCTCAAGTAGTTCTGGCCCGCTCATCTAAAAGATGAAGCTCCATTTTCTACTGTTTTCATATGGGGAAAATGTTTCTAATTCCGAATGGTGTTTTTCCCCAAACAATTCTAAATATCCTCCCTAATAATAGAGATGGGTAATAATGAGATGGGTATATTTTATTTGTCTCAAGAGTTGTGTTCCTGAAATACAAATTGCATTTTTTTGTAAATCAAATTAAAGATTAATATTCCTGGAGACCCCATTATGTAAAGAAATTGGTCTGTGTGTGTTAAAACCAGAGCTCAGGTAGATTATGCATTGTTTTCAGTACATAATACAGAAACTGAGAAACGAAGGTAAGTGATTGGCTGGAAAAATCAGCAATTATAATACTGGGAAGAGACATTAGATATTTTTCCTTCTAGCCAGACCATGAAAAATTTACCAACTTCCCTCCCTAGAGCAGAACAATTTTTATTAAAATTATTTACTATGTACTTAAAATCTAAAAAAAAAAAAAATTAGAATCTTTTTATCATCTAAGGCATTTTTTCAAACACGAATTACCTGAAAAATTACCTCAGTTGTGCACTTTGTTGTGTCTTATGTTTACCCTTAGTGAGCAACAGATTTTTGTTTCGGTCCATTATGTGACTGAGTCTCACCCAGCCCTTCTCTCTGGCAGTGAGGGGACTCACCCACGCTAGACAGAGCATTTAGATTTGCTACTTTTAAACTCAAGGATTAGCTATGCACTTGGGGAATCTCAGCATACATGAAACCCACCTACAGAATTCTGTGATTTAATTTTGCTTATGAGTTTAAAGAGCTTACAGCTGTCTTCAAACTTAAATGAGGATTTACTGAAATGTTGCCCTCCCTGATGGCAGAGACAATGCCCCAGCCAGCAGGACTTCTGAGCTCCCAGGAGCAGGGGGTTTGACCAAGGAGGATGAAATTAACACACACACACAAGCAGACCATCTGAGACTCTCAGAAAATGCAGATCCAGGGGGAAATCTTTGAGTATAAATTACTTCGAGTTTTGTTTTGTTTTGTTTTGGGGTTTTTTTTTCTAGATCTTGGCTGAAGAGATTTATGTTCTTTTACAAGCACAGCTGTGGAGACTCTAGGGGGATTTCTTGCTCTTTTTAATTTTTGCATATCAGCCAAAAACCAAGATCTAAGCACCAAATGCAGTATCACAAGCCCCACACACGATGTGAGTGGATGTTCCAAAAGATACTCAACCAGGAACTGACTAAAATCCAAGGTGGGGATTCTGACAGCTAAGCTGGGCCATGGGTGGTGTGTTGAGGGGAAAGACAGCAGAACAGGTGCAATAAGGGCTCTGTTTGTAGTTGTTTTGCTGTTGTTATTCCTGTTTATTTAGTTTTTTCTGTGGCTTTAACCATTTATATAAACGTGTCCAAATTAATGGGCCTTCTGTTTGCTCAGTCACACTGGTTAAATAAATATTTGTTACGTGAAAAAGAAAATCAGTGAACAAACCTGAGGTTAATCGCTGCTCTTCCTATAACTAGCTATGTGACCTCGGTGTGTAATTTAGTCTCTACTCCTTTCTTTCTTTTTTCTAAGTTAATCTAAATAAGCCCTATGATTTATTCTGCTTTCAGATATTAATAGTTAATGTTTGCAAAGTACTTGCAGTGGTCTGGGAACTATTCTAAGCATTTCCATATACAAACTGCTTTAATCTTCACAAACACTTAGAAAGTAGGTAATAGTATTACTCATATTCAATGGAGACAGAGAGGTTAAATAACTTGTCCAGTTTCATATAGCTTATAAGTGACTGAATCAATATTTAATTGTAAATACTAACACAAACGTCATTATTTATTCATAATTCGTTGGTTCATTCTAACACCTGCCTATCTAAAATTCTGTAAGGAAAATGTAACTAAAAGGATATTTATGTATTCCATAAAACTAGACCACCAAAATATAAATATTTTGTTTTTATAATCCATATCTTTGGACTCCACCGACTCTTCATGTTCATCTTTTTCCAAGAACCAGTCCTACTGCTTGGTACTCAGTATATGACCTTTCAAGGCACACCATCTGTTGCCCTTGTCCTGGGTCTCTGCGTGTGGTTTGAGGATGACAGGAGAGATGGCATTGTCCATCGCTTTAAAATAAACTTGCTTTTTCCACCCCAACCACCACTTTCAGGAACTGATCCTCTCTCCTTTACATTAGTGTCAACCCTTATACTGGCTCTTTTCTGTCATCGTTTAGCTACGCCCAAATCTCTTCCACCTCTATGTCATAACAAAAACACCCCTTTAGAGTCACAGAAAACATCCCTTGTGGTCCTGAATCTTCCTTGCCTCACTCCTCCCACCATTGCACTCTCACTCACTGTTTCATTTAATCTCTTGGAAGCATTTGACCCTCCCATGAGTAATCTCTGCCCTTTGCTTTCATGATAGTATGCTCACCCAGTTTCCCTTTAATTTCTCTAAAAACCCCTTCTCAGTCTCAGTTGTGGGCTTTTCCTTAAATGACGGCGTGGTACTTGATTTGAGACCCTCTTTTCTTCCTCTCTACACTCTGGGAAATTTTGTCTTCTCTGCATAGCTGCATACTACCACCTGTGCTAATGGTCCCCAGAAACTGTCTAAGGCTCCATTCTTCCTCTTGAGATTTACACCCATATATTCAACTATTCATTGTCTATTCAACTACTGTCACTAATTGGTTTATTATTTTATTGTGACGTATTTATCACATTCTCCAAACCTGCTTCTTCTTTATTCTCTGTTTCAATGGATTGCAGTGCAATGTGCCTCAATAAAAACCTAGACACCATGTCCTAGTCCCTAAGTTCCTAAGGGAGGAATATTTTAGTTTATTCACCACTGTCTATCCAGCACTTAATAGGGATTCAATATATATTTAAGGAATGAATTAATATTTCATAGTCAATACTTACTTTTTTTTTTTGGCAATGCTGGGGATCAAACCCACAACATACTAGGTCAGTGCTTTACTACTGAGCTATACCCCAAGCCCTAATTTTTTATTTTAATGCCACTGTTATTTGGCTTCTGTTAAAAGAACCAAACCAGTATTTATTAATTCTTTTAATCTTCCAGAAAGAATCTTTTTTCTGCCACATGACTAAAATGATCTTATTACATTGCAACCTGAACAGGTCATTCTCCCTTGTCTTACTTATTTTTGTAGCTTTCAGTGAGCTTAGTAGATGATCTAGTTTATAGCAGCATTCAGTAATATCATTGATTGATAAATTATGAAATTGCTAGTGGTAAAGAAATTATCAAAAACTTGTCTTTTTACTGTATATGACACCACACACAACCAGTGGATGATATAGGACTTGAGGCTTTGTCAGCTTCTGAAATCATCCTACATGGGTATTAGCCCTCAACTCCATTATCTGATGACCAGCCAGTGCCTCTGGTGATAAGACTTATCCACAAGGAATGGAATTCCTACATTTTTACTGGCCACCCTGAAGGAAAGGAAGGAATGTGAAAAGAAAAGAGCAATAGAGAAAAGAAGAAGGATGAGAGTAAAGAGCACAGGACTCTGCTAAGTGAAAAATAGAAAGTTATCAGGAATTTATGATATAGGACATAATGGCAATCAGTACAGATTAAGCCATTAGAATGTCTCTAGGTGATGTATTTCTAGAAACACTACATGTTTAGACTCTGATTCAGCCACCGTTTGTTGAAATTCTACTGTGTGCTTAGAACTACACATGGGAAAGTCTTCTGAAAGTTTAGTGTTTGAATTTCTACTTGCCTTTCAGGGAGGCTTTCTCAGCGACCTGAGGCTTGGCAAAATCTTCAAGATCAACACCATATTATAAGTCCCCTACACAAATCTTCCCAAGTGCTGATCAACTTAATCCTTAGAGTTGGGCTAAAATGGAAATCGTGTCAGAACCTCATCAAGTCCAGAGCTGCATCATCTCCCAAATATGTGTTTTTAAAAGCTTTGTGGATTTTTCTTGTAGAATAAAGTATGTGGAGTTTGGTAACTGTAAGTCGTCAGTGAAGCATCAGACAGTGCCATCAATAATGTGGCTCTTTTTTACAAAGCACTCCATTACCCTTGTCATTTGAAAATGAAGGCCACATTTTTGTGTGACATACAGAACAAATTGCACCAGACAAATAAAGGCACCTGGGTGATTGCTGCCTTCAGCTGGGTTCTTGCAATTCCTCACTATTTGGTATTCACTCTCTCTGGTTCTTTTTGTTCTTTTTTAAATTCAAATTTCATGTCTCAAAAAAAAAAAAAAGTAACTTAGATGTTGAAAGGCTGTGAGGATCACATGGAATCCAGAGTGTTTCAGATCACCATACAGTGGTGTGAGCAGTTTGTAGTCCACGAGGCAGGCAACAACGCAGCAAGTTTCCGGGCAATGTAAATAAAAAACATGCAATCATGAAATAAGAGGTAGTCCATTTTTTAAGAAAATCAATCTGCTTTAAACTCACTGAAGTTTGGAATTAACTGTTGGCCCGAAAAGAAGAAACACCTGAAGCCTGGAGGCATCATAGCTTTCAGAAACCCACACACATGCATTAATATTTCATGTGGATGGAATTTTCAGAGTACACATCAATTCTCCAAACCAGTGAGATGCCTCACATTGACCTTCAGAGTGGGCCTTTTGCATTCCACCTGGAGGAAGAGTGCCAGGCAGAGTCTAAACGTCACGCACCTGCTTCTCTGGTGAGCAAAAGTATCATACTCTGAAAGACGATGAGATCTCCGAGTCAGGAATAAAAGAAAATATAATAATAACAACAACAGTAATAACTGCTAACATTTATTAAGTGCTTATTATGTGTCGGGCATTGTGCTAAGCACTTTATCTGGATTAGCAGTTGTTTTAATCACATCAACACTTTAGTATGGGTTGCTTTTACTCTATTTTACAGAAGAGGAAATGGAGGTCTCAAGAAGCTGTCTGTCAATAATTAGCAAATCAGCCACGTCCCAGCTCTTATTTTATTTTTTGTTTTGAGACAGGCGCTCACTAAGTTGCCCGGGTCCCCTCAAACTTGTGATACTCCCATCTCAGCCTCCTGAGTAGCTGGATTATAAGCGTGTGGCACCATGCTCAATTACGACATATATAGACCACTTTTTAGAGAAGTTTTAGGCTCACAGCAAAATTGAGTGGAAAGTACAGAGAATTCCCAAATACCTTACGTGCTCATGCACGGCACTTGGTACCAGAGATATCCATTTGCTATAATCAACGAGCCTATTTTGGTAACATCACCCGAAGTCTGTGATTTCCACAGCACTCACTCTTGGTGATGTGCCTTCCACGTATGGATAGTAACATGTGCGATGACATGTATCCACCATTATACTATCCTACAAAATGGTTGCACTGACCTAAAAAATCACCCGTGCTCTACCTATTCACCCCTTCTCCCAACCTTTACAATCATTGATCATTTTCCTGTCTCCCTACTACATGTCCAGAATGTCATGTAGTTGGAAACATACATATAAGGCCTTTTTCAGATTGACTTCTTTTGCTTAGCAATATGCATTTAAGTTTCTTCATTGTTTTCATGGCTTTATATTTCATTTATTTTTAGTGCTGAATAATATTTCATTGTCTGGGTGTATTAGAGCTCATTTATCCATTCACCTACTGAAGGTCATCATGGTTGCTTCCAAGTTTGGGCATTAAGACTAACGCTGCTAAAACCATCTGTGTGCACATTTTTGTTTTTATTTTGTGGATATAAGTTTTTAACTCTTTTGGATAAATACTAAGGGGTATAACTGATAAGAGTATGCTTAGTTTTATAAGAAACTGCCAGAAAATCTTCTAACACACTACAGCGTTTTGCATTCCCCGCAGTCTAATGGGTGAGTCCTTGCTTCTCCGCATCCTCTCCGGCATTTAGTGATTTCAAGGTTTTAGATTTCATCCGTTTTAATAGGTGTGTAGCAGTGTCCCGTTGTTTTAGTTTGCAATTTCTTAATGACCGATGACATTGAGATCTTTTCGCATGCTTGTTGCCATCTGTATGTCTTCTTTGGTAAAGTATTCAGATCTTTTGCCCATTTTCAGATAAAGCTGTTCATTTTGTTGTTAAGTTTTGAGAGTTCTTTGTGTATTTTGGAAAATAGTTTCTATCACATATGAATTTTACAAATATTTTCTCCCAGCCTGTCTCTTGCCTTATTTGACAGTGTCTTTTACAGAGCAAAAGCTTTTAATGTTAATGAAGTTCACCTGATCACTTATTTTTTTTTTCACAGATTGCACCTCCGGTATTATAACTAAAAAGTCTTCATCAAACACAAAGTCATATAGATTTTCTGTTATTTTCTAGAAGTTTTATAATTTTGGATTTTCTATTTAAATGCATAATCCATTTTGAATTACTTTTGAAGGCTATAAGGCTATAAGGTCTTCAAAGGGTGTACAGGCAGCAAGGTGTGGTAGTGAAACCCTATATTCTCAGCAATCGGAGAAGCTGGGGCAGGGGAATCATGAGTTTGCGTCCACCAGGGCAATTTATTTATTTATTTTTTATTTTTATTTTTTTTTGTGGGTACCGGGGGGTCGACCTCAGGACCTCGCGCGCCAACAGGCACCCATGCCACTGAGTGTTATCACCAGCCCCTTTTTCGTATGTGGGATCCGGGAGTCGAACTCGGGCCCTCGCGCTTGCAAGGCAGGCGCTTATGCCGCTGAGCCAGCTCACCGGCCCCACCAGGACAATTTAACAATGTAGTGAGATCCTGTCCCAGGATTGAAAAAGAAAAAACTGGAGATGAAGTTCAGCGTGGAGGCCCTGGGTCCAACCCCAGTACCACAAGGAAAAAAAAAAAGGGTTTGGGAGACACAGTAAGGCCATTTTTTTTTGTGTATAGTTGTTCAGTTGTTCCAGCACCATTTGTTGAAAAGACTTTCTTTTCTCCGTTATATCATCTTTGTTCCTTTTTCAAAGGTCAGCTGACTATATATGTGTAGGTACATTTCCAGGCTTTCTAGTTTGTGCTATTGCTCTGTCTATTCTTTTGTCAGTACCACACTGTCTTGATTATTGTTTGGCTATTCTGGATTTTTTCTGTAAAAGCTTTCGAATCAGTTTGTCAATAAAACAACAGTTTTTGGCAGTTTGTCTACAAGATAACTCACTGGGATAGTGATTGGGATTACGTTAAATCTACAAATCACACTGGAAAGAACTGACTTCTTACGAATCTTCCTTTCTATAAACATGAAGTATTGTATCACTCAATTTTATTTCTTTGATTTCTATCATCAGAGTTTTACATTTTTCCCTATATATATATCATGCACATATTTTATTAAATTTTTAAGTAAGTGTATCACTTTTGGGGTTTCAGTACATCCTACAAGTTTTGGTAAGTTACATTTTCATTTAGTTGAAATTTTAAAATATTTTCTTAAAATTTCCTCTTATATATTATTTAAAAACATGTTGTTGGTCTCCATACATTTTGGGATTTTCCAGCTATTATTGTTACTCAATTTTTTAAATGTGTTTGGGCCTATAACTCAGAATGGAGTCTCTTGATAATGTTTCACATGAGCTTGTAAAGAAAAGAACGTGATTTTGCTGTTGTAGGATTAAGTTGATAGATGTCCATTATGTATAGTTGATTGGTTTTGCTTTTGAGCTTAATTATGTCCTTACAGATTCTATGCCTGCTAGATCTTTTTGTGATAGATTGATATGGGCTCTAACCACAATAGTGGATTCATCTGTTTCTCTGCACTTCTATCAGTTTTTGCCTTATGACATTTTAAAGCCCTTTTGTTAGGTACATACATGATAAATATTGTTGTTTCCTAAGATTTTTTCTCTGACCAGCTCTTGGGGAACTGATCACTTTTTCTCTGATAATTTTCCTTGTTCCAATGCTTACTCTCATAAAAGCAGTTATCTTTATATAGTGTAATAATGACGTTTTTTATCATTACACAATAAACATTTTGTTGGTTACCGGTACATGATCTTCATAACCATTTCAGTAGACAGAATAATGATTGTGGTCAGAGGCAGATGTCACTATAGAGGAGGTCAGACAGATGTAATATTGCTGTCATTGAAGATGGTGGAAGGAATGTGAGGAGCTGAAAAAAGCAAAGAAAAGGAGTCTGTCTTTCAGATCTCGATTTAGTCCTATAAGACCATGTCATATTTCTAACACACAGAACTATAGGGTAATAAATTTCTGTTGTTACAAGTCACTAAGTTTGTGGTGATATGGTACAGCAGCAATAGGAAACTGGGACAGCCATCATTCTGCTAAGAAATATTCCACTCAATATTCCATCACCTACTATAACAAGCCCCACATTACTGGCTATTTTTCTTTTTTCTAATTATTTTCTAATAAAATGTCTTAAATCTTACCCTGAAATGTATTTGTATATAAAATACTTAGAAAAGTATTAGATGGCACATAATGAACACTCTCTAAACATGCTTAGCTATTATTATTTCCTTGGGATAGAACCCCAAAATTGGGATGATTAAGTCAAAATATATAAATGTTTTATTTTGTTTCTTGATGCATATTATAATTTGCTTTTCAAGTGATCCAACCAATAAATGCTGCTCTTCATTTTCATGATGATGAACATTATTGAATAACAATAATAACTGTAGATATACATTTAAGAAAGGCTGGAAATCAAAGCTGGTACCATCACTCATGATACTCAGAGCCCTTGGAGTAAGTGAGATATTTATGAAGAATGCCATATTTTAAAAAGAATAACATATATTGCTCCATCTGTAACTATCTGTCACAGATCACCCCTGCGTTGCAGTCCTGCCTAGGGTAGTAGGTTCCAAGTCAGTCCTTTGACTTCTAACTCATGACTTCTTGTGTGGGACATGCCACAGTAGAACAGAAGGTTGGCATACGATGGATTGATAGCACTTGTAACGGTCCAATGGATACTGCAGAGCACCAATATGTTTGGGAGAAGGGGACAGGAGAGATCGTATGTATGTGTATGTGTATATGATGCCCCTCAAGTCTGATTTCACCACAACGTACAGAAATATTTTCCAGGTGAAAACTCTGAAGAGGTTGGCATTATATGATATCCTTGTTTGTATATAGAATTAACTTTCCATCATCCGTTCAAATACATTTATTGACCAAAATGGCAGATGTTGAACACAGACTTTCTGCGGACACTGAGAAGATGTCACCTGAATTCTCTCACTGCTGACTTTAAATCACCAGAATCTTGACCATCACAGAGGCTTACACTTCTAGCTATAAGTATTAGTCAGCTTTTGTGTTGCTGGGGTAAAATACCTAACACTCATAACTTAAAGGAGGGGAGGTTTATTTGGGCTCATGGTTTTAGCCCATAGTCAGCTGGATTCAAGGCAGAAATATCACAGTGGAAGGGCATGGTGGAGGACCGCTGTCACCTCACGGCATCTGGGAAGAAAGGACAGGGGAAGAGCCTGGAGAGGAAAAGGCCAGTGAGCAGATACAATCCCCAAAGTCGTGTCCTCACAATACACCCAGGCGCATTCAGAAGCGGGCTTTACTCGTCTCCTAGGCATCTTTCACACCAATGAAGTCAGCAATCAAGATTAACCACCATACTATAATTTGCAGGGCCCAGCAGTAGTTTGAGAACAAAGAACACAGTTAAGTGATGAACTATAATCACCCTCAAATATTGGGAACAGAGATCCAAACTCGAGCTGACAGGATTTTAAAAGTATCTCATTTGTGGTACAGAAAACAAGATTGGATATCAAAGTATATTATTGCACTGCCTATTCCTTTTATAATTAAAAAACAATTTTTGTTACTTTTAAGACTTTTATGCTTCAGTGCTTAGATGAAGGGAAATTGCCCTAACCCATCTTAATTTGTAACAAAAGTATTTTAACTCTAATATGATCAAGGTTCCTTATGACTCAAAGTAAGTATCTTCAAAACTAAGTATTAAAATGATCTAAGGCATTGTCTTTATCTACTTTTAAACAGGTGTTACTGGATTTGCATCCAGAATTATTATATAATGGATTAATTTATCATTTGTGTTTACTTCCTTGGAGAAAAGTTACCAGCAGGTCTCTCAGTGTGATGTGAAACAAAAGTAAGCTGTGCGTAAATATACAATTAACCCTTAAATGATACCAACTGATACCAACACAAAGATCATTTGTTAAAGAAGAGTAAACTCGAGTCATTTGTAGGAAAATGCAGGCACCTTGGGACCGTAATATTATGTAATATTACAGACACATAAGCTTAAATATCACGAGGTTCCACTCATATAAGAAACCCAGGGGCTGGGGATTTCGCTCAGTGGTAGAGCACTTGCCTAGCATGCACAAAGCTCTGGGTTCAATCCCCAGTCCTGCAAAAAGGAAAAAAAAAAAAAAAAAAAAAACCCAAAGTATAAATAAAGAGCAAAACAAAAGATAAATGCTAGGAAGTAGGGAGACACATCTTTCTCAGATGGGAGGGGAATCAAGAGATGGAGGGATAAAAATATAAAAAAAATTTTAAAAATTTAAAAAAGGGAGGGAGGGGAAGGAGAGGAGGGACGGGGACGAAGAAAAGGAATTATGATGTGCTATGTTCGTGTTCCAACTCCACACAAGGAGTGTAAACACTATGTACTGTTAACGTGTACTAATAAAATAAAGGAATAGATAAATAAATATCACTTGAGATAAGCTTGCCTCTCAACCTACAACTGTTGATAACAAGGGTATTTTGTACAAATTTAGCAACTTGTTCTATAAAAATTATATTGTACTCGTTATGGTTTACATCTAGACGTTCCGATTGAATCATGGGGGGCGCTCTAGCTAAATGTGCTATAAGAAGGGGGGATCTGGTCAGAAGAGGCGGCTCACTGGGGGAGCGACTGAGTAGCTCCTCCCTTCACCCTCTGCTTCCTGACCCTCCCGGTCAGACCTATCCACGTCCACAGTCCACAGTCCACTAGCATGCCACAAAACTTCTACTCCTTTAAGTGCTGGGTGTAGGGTATTGTGTCCCGGCAACAAGAAAGCGACTAAGACAGCATTGGTGTTAATGCGCTTCCGAGTTAAGAAAGGAAAGCAGATTTTTTGTGTGTGGTTCCCGTCATTTACCGCCTTTCTTTCTTTAGGGAGGCAAATATGAAAACTATGTCCTACTCAGTTGTATTTATATTCAGCCCTCTCAATCTAAGGGTAACAGAAATTTCATTCTTGGTAGTGTGAATCTTTCCTTAAGAGGTTGGTTGTTTTTTTGGTCCTGGGGATCAAATCTAGAGCCTTGGGCATGCTGGTGTTAAATTCTTATGTTATTGACAGGGAGAAGTCTTAATCATTATCTATAATGTATACATTTTACCCTATATCGAATAAATCTGTAGAAATTTAAAGGCTAATCTGAAAGCGGGAGTTATATTTCAAGATAATCCTTAAAATAAAAATTTAATTAGTTGATCCCTCAAAAAAGTTACCAGTCTCAGAAATATATGTCAATGGCTACTTACAACTAAATATCTAATCTATATTTACGATAGATAGATGATAGATATAGATAGATAGATGAGGCTTTTAAAAGCTGAAGTGATATCTTTGAGTGTTTGGTGCATAATCAGTAAACTCATGACACAAAATGCCATAGCAACTGCTAGAAACACCAAAATATTGAAATAAGCTCCTGGGCCACAAATACAAGAATGTCTTTAAGGACTGTTCTTATTCTTCAGTAACCATTTAGTTAATTTAACAATAGCTTCACATCTCAGTACCTGCCAGAAAAGAACACTGAAATAGTCCCCACTGAGAGGTGTTAGCAGCTTACTCCGTGGCACCAAGCTCTTCTGTAGTGACCGATGATGTGGCTGTGGGCTCTACCCACCATCTCATTCTTTCAGCTCCCTCAGGATGCTGAAGGTGGACGTGGTACCAGGTCTGCGTTGAAAGAATTCTCGAGAAGCTCATGAAAATAGATAAATTCACAGTCAACTTGATCTAAGTTACCGAATGGCCAAAACTGACTTCTGTGTATTGATGCTCTGAGGACCCCATAGAAGTCTACTTTTCAATTTATTCATAAGTATTCACTTCCTTTTAGTAAGTAACGATTATGATGACAATTGTAATTAACCTTTTTGGACTTGCTTTTTGCTAGAGAATATGCCAAAAATATTGTATGCATTAGTAACCAGATCTTCATTTTCATACAACTCCAGCGTAGGTCCCAACATTATCTTGACTTCTAAGTACAGAACATGGTTTTGAGTTTCCACTTCCCACAGTCACTAAGCGGAGGAGACCAGCGTGGAAGCCAGGCAGTGTAACTCCAGAGCCTGTCCCCTAACTACCATTTCACACGGCAACCCCATTCAGTAACTGAAGGTATTAATCCTCCTCGGAAAGTTTTGCACATCATAATTATACCAGTGCTCTGCTCATCCCTACCAACTAAATAACCACATCACATTCTTTAAGAGCTTCTCTGAGTTTTATAAACTGTCTTATTCTTGCCCCAGGCGTAAACACGGAGGAGGGGCTGGTGGGTGCAGAAAGAAGGGAGCCTTCTAGCCACTGGAGAGCTGATTAATTTACAATTAACAAAGGCTAAAAGGTCCCTTTCTGAAAAGTTTGCTCGGGGGCCTGGACTTAAAATTTAGTTACTGAATTCTGTCTCCTTTTGGCAGGGAAGAAGATCCACCGATAAATAAACACTAGCTTTCTAGGGCTCAAATGTCCTCTCTGTGCTCAAACTGAGACATTCTCCGACATGGACTATCAGCATGGAACCTCTGCCTGGCCTTGTGTTGGTGCTTTTTTTGTACCATTTCCCAAAATTTGATTTTTTACTTTTTCAACTGGCATTATGAAAAAATGTAAACATACAGAGAAGAAGAAATTATTAAAAGGATGGCATAACAAACAGTCCAGATTCAACACCCGTGTACGTATTACCTTTGTCATACTTGGAGATATCTAAAGACTTCAGTATCTTTCACTCCTAAACACTACAGTATACATTTCCTATGAATAAAATATATCCCCATATGTATCACACAGCATTAACATATCTAAGAAAATTAACAATATTTTCCTAATAATTGTATAATACCCAATCCCAATTCAGATTTCCCTATTTTTATAAAATCGGGCAAAGCTGAGTGTTGTGGCATATGCCCGTAATCCCAGCACTTGGGAGGCTTAGGCAGGAGGATCACTGCGAGTTCAAGGCCAGCCTCCTGAACTACATGGTGAGAACCTGTCTCAAAAAATAAAATAAAATAAAATCAGGTAAGTTTCCATAGTATAATGATTATCACGCTTGCCTCACAAAATCATTAATTTTGGCTTTTTTTTTTTACACTAGTATTGACAGGAAAGGTATTATGGAAGGGTGTGGCAGAGTAGAGCTGCTCACCTCATGGCAGTCAGGAAGCAGGCAGAAGGGAGGAGCCAGGGAGGGAGAACATTCCAGGTCCCACCCCCAGTGACTAGCCTTTCTCTTCCAATATTGTTTATAGATGGCAAGGGAATTCTCCCGTGTCCCTTTATATCCCTCCTACTTTTAATCATATCTTTTCACCTGACATCTTTCTCTTGCTTCTTATTCATTCTCAGAATTTCTTTTCTTTTTCTTTCTTCTCCCCCTTTTATCTCTTATTAACTTTTTCTCTAATATTTACATCAGTCATGGAATCTTTTCCCATTCCCATTTCTTACTACCCATTCTGTACCCAGTTTTCTCTGTTATCCTCATCTTAATATATGATATACCTTTGCCATCACGAGGGTTCTTTCCCCCCTCCTATTTCCTCCATCCCATCCCACATAGCAGAAGACTTTAAAAATTTTTTTCCTCTTTCTTCTCCTCACCCCTTCCCCCACCCCCACATTACCTGGTTCCCAGCTACCTGGGCTTTAGATAACTGATTCTATAAAATCACTGTTGAATGCTGTTTTTTTACCATTAGAGGAGACATAGCCATCGTTTTTAGTGTAAATTAATGTGGGTTAATACTTGGGTTGTTATGATGTTTTCACTATAACCGTGGACTTCTTTTCCAGACTAAAGGTAGACCTGGAACAGGGTCTCGTGGTATGTTGTTTCTCAACTAGCCATGATAGTCACTACATCATGGATTAGCCTATTACAACTCTAGATGATTCGACTGCATGGGAATAATCCTGACTCAGTGGACAATTCTGTGCTAGTAAACCTGTCTGCCAATTCCACCACCACACTGAGGACAGCAAGAGTTCCTAACCCAAGATCTTGGACTGGGTCAGACTCTGCAAGAATGCCTGCAACCTGGCGAGGAAAAGTCTCAAGTCTGAGTTAGCTTTAGTGTTGCAGTGGAGGGGTCAGAGGAGACCTTGGGGTGTGAGCATACAGATTCTCTGGCAAAGAAGCTACTTGGGAATCACATTTGCAATATCTCATTGGAATGTTCAATCGTGTACCCATCGGACAACTGGTAGGTTTAAGTTTTTGTATGTTTCGTGATTAGTTTAGTAATGTGGGGTTATATCATGTTCTTTTATGGTTCCCTGTGTGTATTAGGTTGTTACTTTTGTGTATTTGTTCTTTCATTGGCTCTGGTTTAATAGGTGCCTAGGCTCTCTACCTTGCCTCAGCTGCCTGTCTAGTTTCTTCACCTCAGTACCCCTGAAAGAGTATTATTAACATATTTCTTTATTCTTTTTCTAAAAACATAAACTCTTCCTCCCAATTTTTAAATTCCCCATACTTAGCTCCTGCACAGTCACTCCTATCTTCTCTAATATGAACCCTCTATCCTCCGCCATCCTAAGCCCTTAACTCTTCCATATCTTACCTAGCTTATTGTCTCCCTGTCAGCAGATTCTGACAACCACATAGCTTTCCTCAAGCACAAAGTAAATCTTTCTCCCATATCTTGCCCTTGACCCCATAAATATCCTCTGAAAACTATCAGTACTAACCCTTCAACTCACCTAAAAGTACTCCAACAAAACTCACCTAAAAGTACTCCCACATCAACATTTTATTCTCACGTACCACAATTCCCCCCTTCAGCCTCCCAGTTAGTGCCTAACGCTCCTCATCGGACCACCTCTTATTTGCCTCACCCCACCTCACATACCTCATCGCAGAGCAACCACAAATAATAAACCGTCATCATGTGCATAGAGAATAGACAAAGGGGGGAAGAGTAACTGCAAGGACTATCGTATACAAGTGTTGTAAGATTGAATCTGTGGGTGCCATTATAGCCAGAAGTAATTCTTTTGGCAAAGCATAAAGACAGAGTGCAAATTACTTAAAGTAAATAACAGAAGGAATAAAGACTAGCATTGGACATACAAAGCTGAAAATCATTCGTGGGGAGGCAACATCTTACTACAAATCTCCATGTAAGCCATAAAATCTCCTCTCTTCTCTAGTCCTCAACCTGAAATATCCCCCTCCCCGAAAAAAGGATATATATATAATCTACACATACACATAGGAGCATGGGAAGCAAGGAAATAGAAGAGCCCCAAATTCTCCTAACTCCCCTAAGGCAGAACAAGGGGCCAAAAAGGAAGAAGAAAGCAAACACTAAGTAGCAGAAATCTATGAAAAGTTCATAGATGGTATGAAGAAAATTGATGAATTCAAAGAAGAAATCAATCAAAAGAAGAAATTACACCCCATATGCCCATGGTGAATTTCAGGGAAATAGGTAAAAAACTGAATGAGCTAACCAAAACAGTTCAAAATTTGAATAACAGATTCAAAAAAGAAACTGAATCATTGAAAAGATGTCAGACAGAAATACCTGAAGTAAAAAACTGTGTAGAATTCATAAACTGCAAAAATGACCAATATTAAGACAGTCTAATATTGAGGACAAAATAGTGAATTACAACAAAGAGCTCAAAGAAGCCAAAAAGAAAAATAAAAGAAAAAGAAAAGCTTAAGAAACTACTAGATGACAATAAGACCAATCTAAGACTAATTGGAGATAGAGAAATACTAGAAGATGGCACAAATAGATATACTAACATGTTTATAGAAATCAGAAGAAAATTTCCCAAATATAAGAAAAGAGGTCAAAATACAAGTGACACAAAACTCCAAACAATTACAACAAAAAAGAAGCTCACCATGGCATATCCTTATTAAATTACCAGATATCCAGCAAAAAACCAGAATTTTAAAAGCAGCCAGAAAAAAAAAAAATGTCATGTAAAAGGTAAACCATTTAGAATCACAGGAGACTTCTAAACACAAACCCTAAAGGCCAGAAGAGCTTGGAGTGGCGTATTGCAAGCCCTAAGAGCAAATAACTTCCACCCTACATTAATTTATCCAGCAAAGCTATCCTTCTAAATAGATGGAGAAATAAGGAATTTCTATGAAAAAGACCAGCTCAAAAGATATGTGAGCACTAAACCAGCTCTTAAGAAAAGTATAAGAATATCTCAACAGAAATAACAAAACAGACACAGCTAAAAACACCAGAGAAACTAGCGAGGTCAGTGAATAAGCAGCAACAAAAAGCATCAGAAAAAGAAAAACAAAGGATTCACCAACAGATGAAGAAGGCAATTATTAGTAAACAGTCAATGTATCTCAGTAATATCTCTCAATGTTAAGGCCTCAACTCGCCAATTAAAAGACGCAGATTGGCAGCCTGCATCAAAAAACAGAATCCAACTGTCTGTTGCATTCAAAAAACTCATCCAAACCAGAAGGATACAATATGCAATGTGTTCATTATTGTTACTCTCCTGCTAGCCTGTTTCGAAACTCTGTTTTATTGTCATTTCTTACTTTTTTCTGTTTAAAAGAAAATTAAAAATTAAAAAATATTCATAGATTAAAAATTAAAGGATGGAAAGCAATATTTCATGCGGCAGGACACTGAAAACAAACGGGTAGCAATTCTAATATCAGACATAGTAAACTTCAAGCTAAAACTGACTAGAAGAGATGAAAGTCACTACATACTAGTTAAGGGAAAAATCCAATAAGAAGCAATAACATCGATACTGGCATGCCTATCTTATAAAAATAATACCATTTACAGTAGCTTCAAGAAAAATGAAGTACATAGGAATTAACCTAGGAAATACCTGGTGAGTGACTCTACAATGAAAACTACAGTACTCTGAAGAAGGAGAAGGAAGAGGACATCGGAAAATGGAAAGATTTCCCCCAATCCTGAATAAGCAGAACCAGTATTGTCAAAATGGCCATACTCCCAAAACCGTTATACAGATTCAGTGCAGTGCAAATCAAAATACCAACAGCATACTTTACAGAACTAGAGAAAACAATCCTAAAATTTATAGGGAACCAGAAGGGACCCAGAATAGCAAAAGCAATTTTGGGCAACAAGAGCAAAGCAGGATGCAAAGCAGTACCTGACTTCAGGCTATGCTACAAAGCAGTAGTGATAAAAACGGCATGGTACTGAAACAAAAACAGATACGCGGATCAGTGGAACAGAACTGAGGATACAGAAATTGCCCTCCAGACATATTCAACTATTTGATCTTTGACAAAGGGTCCAAAAGTGTATGTTGGAGGAAAGGTAGCCTACTGAACAAGTGGCACTGGGAAAACTGATTACCTATTTTCAGAAGATTAAAACTGGACCCTTATCTCTCACCATACACTAAATTAAAAACAAAATGGATCAAAGATCTAAACATTAAAACAGAAACATTAAACCTACTGGAAGACAAAATAGGTAAAATACCTAGGAGTAGGAAAAGATTTTCTAAACAGAACCTCAAGAAATTACACAAGAAATAGCAACAAGAATCAACAAATGGGGTTAAATCAGACTGAAAACCTTCTGTACAACAAAAGAATCAATTAGTAGGGTGAAGAGACAACCTACAGAATGGGAAGAAAATTTTGCCAGCTGCTTCTCAGATGAAGGACTAATATCCAGAATATATATACAAAGAACTCAAAAAAATCAAACCACCTAAAATGAAAGACTCAGTCAAGAAATGGGCAAGAGAAACAGACACTTCAGAGAAGAAGAAATACAAATGGTAAGAAATATATGAAAAAATGTTCAACATCTCTGGCCATTAGAAAAATGCAAACTAAAACAACCCTAAGATTCCATCTTATTCTGCAAAGAGTGCCAATCATTAACGAATGCTGGTGTGGCTATGGTGAAAAAAGAACCCTCCTGCATTGCTGGTGGGAATGTAAATAGTACAACCATTATGAAAGTCAGTATGGAGATTTCTCAAAGAACTGAAATTAGAAATTTCATATGACCCAGCTATCCCTCTTCTAGGTATCTTCTGCAAGGAGCTGAAGTCATCATACTACAGCAATACATGCATACCAGTGTTTATAGCAACACAATTTATAATAGCTAAATCCTGGAAGCAGCCTGTACACCCATCAACAGACAATTGGATAAAGAAATGTGGTATCTATATATAATTCAGTACTACTCAGCTGTAAAGAATGACAAATATGAGACACTTGTAGGAAAATGGATGTACCTGGAAAATATAATGCTAAGTGAAATAAACCAGACACACAACTTAAATACTGTAAAGTATCTGTCATTTGAGTGAGGCAAAGTACAAACAAAGAAAATGATAAAGGATGGATAGAAAGAGAGAAAGGGACAGATCTTTTACAATAGGGAAGTGGTCCAAGGGAACAAGGGTGAGAAGTGAGGACGAAGGGAAGGCAAAATAAGTAGAATAAAGATATGTCATGTACAGGAACCTAATAAGCTCAATGAATGTAAACATTATATGCCTTAACGTGAGCTAGGATTAATAATATCAACAAGAGCGAAAAATGGATATGGAAACTGGAGAAGGAGGGAAGGAAGGGGTGGGAAGGGGTGGGAAAAAAAGAAATAAATAAGCTACAGCTTGTACATGTAACCACTCCCCAAGACAATTATACATTACATGAACTGCAAACACGTACTAATAATAAAAAAAATAAATTTTAAAAAGAAGACAATGCAGAGGGGCTCCAATACAGCAATTGCTGCCTACAGTCTCTGTTTGTGCTTCGTGCTCACCAGGTCTGACACTTCAGGAGTTGTCTAGCAGTCAGTCTGTTATAATCTAGGCCAGAGCACTTCATTTGGGCCCTTGGGAGATTAACCAGCCACTTGAATGCTGATTTAGTGCTTAAAGGACTAAAGACTTTAAAAGTCATGGGCCTGTAGCTTGCAGAGTTTTGAAAATAAATCTTTCTTGCTGTAATGCCAGGCAGAGCAACTGCACGTATTTATTAAATGGCCAAGGTTTATATGCATCCTAATTTCTATTAATTCCAAAGAATGTAATATCTTCAAATTATGATATACTTTCCTCCGGCAAACTTTTGCCCTGTCCTGGAAAACTATTTATTAGACAGCTTTAAGCTTATTATTGTAATGTGAATACATATGCTTCATAGCCCATTGATGCAGCATGGATGTAAATAGTATAGTTTGTTACTGGGCAGGAAATTTGATTGACAAATAACATTAAAGGAAATATTTGTTAATGGTGTTGAAGTTAGGATCACTCTCCTTTCACACAACAACGACAACAGAAAAATCTGTTCTAGCCTTTGCTGATAGTGAGAAAACCCTACTTAAAATATCATTAAAGAACCATGCCAACATCACAAGGGCTTAAAAGAAAGACTTAACATATTAATTTGCAGAACAAAGCCAGCCCAGCCTACAAACAATCTATTAGCACATTTGGCCAGGCAGGGCTCTAGCCCTCAGTTACTCCTTCAGCCTCAGGAAACAGGGGTCTTCTTGCAGCATCCCCATCCTCAGCCCGCCCCAACCCCTCGCACCTGGACCCCGGTTTTTGTGTGTGTTGTGGAGAGGGTTATTTTGCTGTGGAGAAAGAAGGACTTTCATGACTTCAAACATGGACATTAGACCAAGTTTTTATCTCCTCCCATAATCCCGTCTTTGATGTCACCACACAGAGACCTCTCAGAATAGAAAGGGGTAGCCGTGAAAAGAGGCCTCATTCATTTATATGTTTAAGTGCTGCTGCCCTAATTCGCCTGGGTAGCATTTTCATTGTCTTCTGCTTTGCATCCTAAAGGCAGGCTTTCGCCAGCCAATTATGAATGGCCCCTCTGAACAAATAATTGAAATTCACCAGTTGTGGGGTATAGCTAGATAGTCTGGGTTGGAGGTGGGAGGTCATACATAGTCCCCAGAGCATTATTGAAGTTACAGGCACTCTTCTCACTCACGAGTATTTGTCTTATATTAGCTTTAATGTCAGCTAATCAGGTAAGCTACACGTACTAAACACCCAGTAACCTTGGGGAGCCAATCTTTACAAATCAAGCAGGGATGCAGAGCTCCTTTGCTCTGGGAAAGCAGCAGATTTTCCAAGAGACACGGTGTTCCAGCATGGCTACTGAATTCCAAAACTGGGGGTGAATACACAGTGAATTTTAGTTTTGAAAAATAAATTCTTTTGAAGTTAAGAAAAAATGGTAACACAGAAATCCTAAGGGTTCCACAATTCTCAGAGTTCCTCTGTTCTCTTCCACACAGCCAGAATCATGTTCTCAACACAGGGGGCTGAGGCTGAATGTCAAAGCAAGTATATTTGCACATGTGCATTCATACGCACACTCCTTTAGCTGGCTAATTACAAGTTAATTACTCCAAGCCAAATTCTGCCCTCTGCTGTGTATGTCCAAATTGGTTAATACAGTGGCATGTTCTCCAAGGAAAAGATTCATTCTGGCCGATAGAACACAATGGATCTTGCATCAAAACGAGCATTTGTTCTAAAGTAGAATTCAGTACAAGGCAGTACAAGCAGCCGTGTTGAATGGGCCTCGCTCAGTAATGCTTTAAAAGAATCTCTTAATAAGTTAAGGGGACTCATCTCCAAGGCTGTCCTACCACTGGAGACTCCAAATTAGTGGGTTTTACCACACACCTAGTGAACGAAGCCTGTCACCAGGTCTGCTGTGATAAAAACAATTAAAGGGGAGTCTTGTCCTTTCCGCTTGTTTTCTGCCATCTATAGTTTACATGTTTGGAGAGAAAAGGAAAAAAAAAACACATATTAGAAAGTATGTGATGATAATATATCCTGATGAAAATGGTGAGTCAAATTCTCCAGAGAGCTCCAAACTCCTCCAATTATACCTGTTGAAAAGGGTCCCAAAATTGTTCTATGAGTATAAGGAAATGTGCTATGCTACAAGAATAAGGAAATGTGGTTTGCTGGAGATAAATTTGAAAGCAATGAAGAAGGGGTTCTGTTTCCTCTTTCTAGAACCTTAATTGATATTGTGATCTTTTCATATGAAATCATATCTCCTCCTTTTCCTTCCAAAAACTGTTTACATTGTCAAGGAAATCTCAGAATTAAAAATTGAAGCTGTATTTGCAGGCATTTATACCCATAGATACAGGTGTATGCATACAGGTAAGCAAAGACAAACAGGTGCAGAGTAAAATGTTCACTGCAACGTTATTTGCCATCTTATACTGGAAATGATATAAGTGTCCTTAATAGGGGCTGGTTGAGCTGTGATATGGATATGGCCATTAAAAAGAATAAATTAGCTTCAATGATGGCTTAAGGACTTTTAACACTCTGAATACTGAAGACATGATGATGCCTGTATTAGTCAACTTAAATTTGACACATAAAAACCGAACCATGGGAGTGTAACTGTGAGGTAGCCAAGGTAACTTATTGCTATGGTTTGTGTCTGAATGTCCCCTCAAAGCCTTGTGTGGTCATATGTTTTTTTTCAGAGGTGGCTGAATCTAGAGTGTGTGATTGATTCGCAATGCAATGCTGGGATTAAGGGTGCTGGGATCAAGGGTGGTGACTGCTGGATCAGTCCACTGATTGGATTGGCACCACCCTAATCCCAGTAGACTGGCTACAGTATAAGGGACAGAAAGATGCTTGTCCCTTCTCTCTCATTGCTTTTGCTGTCTTCTATGGCCATGAACTGTTGTCCCTCAGCCATGTGCCACCCTGCCTTGGAGCCAGCTGAATATGGACTGAAACTTCTACAAACTGTGAGCTAAATAAACCTTTCCGCCTTTCACTTTGGGTGTTGGGTATTTTGTCTCAGCAACGAGAAAAGTAACTAAGACACTCGTGCTGCACGGTCAGTGTAAGGTCCATGTGGATGATCCACACAAGAAACCAAGTTAGAGCCTGGAGTCAGCTGGGAGGATGCGTACTCAAAGTTAGCGCACAGTTCTGAGGAATTCTTCCAGGGCACCATCCTTGCAAACACCACTAAACTGAGATTCCCTCCAGGGTGGAGCTTAGAGCCTCTTTTTTGGAGAATGTTGCTATCAATCTTTCCTGACAAACTCACTCTTTCCTTAGATGTATTAATGCTGTGCCTTCAGTGAGGCGTGGTTGTCAGTCTCCTCAGCGGGACTTTGCCTCCAGCAAGCACTCATATAAGTCATGTATATCTGGTGGCACACACCTGTCTTTCCTGCGCTCTGTGAGGTTGTGGCAGGAGAACTGCAAGTTCAAGTCCAACCTGGGCAACTTAGTAAGAGCCTGTCTCAAATTTTTTAAAAGAAAAAAATTTTTTTAATTAAAAAGGGCTGGGTATGTGGTTCAGTGAAGGCCCTGGGTTCAATCCCAAATACCACACACACACACACACACAAAAAAAAAGATTACTTCTCAGATAATAATCTTTCTGGGTTTTTGTTTTGTTTTGTTTTTCTTCAAAAACTTCTGTAGAACTGTGCTTCTCAAACAATCTGTCTTAAAGAATCAGGCTTCTCCCAGCCAACCTGTTGTGGACTGATATACATTTTTAATTAAATTAATATCAACTGATAAATAAAAACATAAAAATTATACATACGAATAGGGTGCCATGTGAATTTTGGTACATGTATACACTGTTTGATATTTTAACATCTCCTATAACATTACTTGTTTTTGTTTTTTATTTTTATTTATTTATTTTTGCCAGCACTGGGGATCAAACCCAGGGGGTTTGCACACTAGGCAAGCACTCTAGCAATGAACTACAGCCCTGGCCTCTTATTTACTTACTTTTGAGACAGATTCTTGCTACATTACCTAGGCTGGCCTTGAACTCTTAGGTTCAAGTGATCTTCTCACCTTAGCCTCCTGTGTAGAGGAACTATGCTTTATGACACTGGGCCCAGCATATCATTTCTTTTTGGTGAGATCATTTAAAATCCTTTCTTCTAGGCTTTTGAGATATACAGTACGTAATTATTGTCAATACCCACCTCACTGGGCAATAGCACACCAGAACTTCTTGCTCCTGTAACTTAGTACCCATTGATAAATTTTTACCCTTTCCCGCCTCTTCCTTGATGTTTAAATACACTAAAAATGTCAGAGTTGTGTCAATATGCTCTGAAATTGCCTTGCTTTCAATATTTTCCTTTCATAGACCGATGACAGACAATTGGAGGTTCACTGCCAGTGCCCAAACCTGACTTTGAGGAGCAATGTTCCAAAACATATGTGGAGTGTATGTAAAATAAAAAATATGGTGCATGTTTAAATTACTTTAAAACATTTTTACAGTGAAAGCCACATTGTCATTAATCCCCCCACTTTGAGCCCGCTGTGCTTCTACTCTCTGAAACAGCTCCGGACGCCCTCTTTCACAGGTGTCGCTAGTTGTGCTGTCATGGGCACCTCCACGACCGGGATCAATTTCTTTCCTGTTCATTTTGACTTTGGGGAAGATCCAGAAGTCACACAGTGCCAGAACTTGTCAAGAAGGTGGATGAGGGCACATCATAATGTTTTTATTTGGCAGAAATTACCATAAACATTTGATTGATGAGGGGTGATCAACAAATATGAGGAACGTTTAAATCTTAAACTTTATTACAGTAAACATTGTCCTTAATCCCCAAAACACTTAATATACTCCCTTGCTTTAAACACGTATCCCATCATTCTTTGCAATGTCTTCTAATGTAATAAGGTTTTTTAATTTAAACACTCACTGTACTTTTTGATCATATCTTGTACTTGTGAATTTTAAACTTTTTTTTGTGTGTGTGTGTGTGTGCTGTGAATTGAACCCAGGGCCTTACATGTGCCAGCCAACTGTTGTACTGTACTGAGCTACATCCTCATCTCCTAAACTGCTTTATTTTGAATAAATACTTAAAGTTCTCCTGATTTCCTAAACATGCATCCACCCCTCCACTCCCACCCTCCATGCCTGCCCCAAGCGTGAGGTTCCAGCTTCTCTTTAATCTTCATTTCGGGAAGTCCTGGCAAGCTTTTCAACTGACAACTCGGCTGGTAATAATTTCTTCTCCTCAGAGCAAAGTAGCTACTATTCAACACAGGGTCTACGTCGGTCTTCCTCAGAGGCTGACTCTGACTCGGGGACTCAAAATGCAGAGTTTAGTGTGACAGATAATCTCAGAAAACCCTGGTTAAAGGAATGAGGAGGGGGTGAAAAAGAAAACAAGATAAGGCAGCCAATAAAGAGTTTGTTATTTTGTAATTTATCCCTGTGGGCACTGGAGCTTTATCGGATTGAGGAACTCAGGGAGCCATTGAAAACTATGGTTATTACACCAATGAGGAAAGGGATGTGGAGGATTTATGCACAACTCTCACCCGACATTGGCTGAGGGCTCCCAGGGGCGTGGGTCCTGGTTATTTTCTTGTTTGCTGAGGCAGATTGCCAACACCCACAAAAGAGGAAAGGTTTATTTGGGCTCACAGTTTGTAGAGGCTTCCGTCCATAGTTGGCTGTCTCCAAGACAGGGTGGCGTGGCAGAGGAGAACTGTTCATGCCATGACAGGCAAGAGGCAGACAGCTATCGAAATAGGAGGGAGGGAGACAGACCCTCCCTGGCCATGCCCCAATGACCCACGTTCTCTGACCAGGAAAATAACATTTAGGTATAGGGGCCAGTGAGATGGCTCAGCGGCGTAAGTGCCTGCCCGGCAAGCGCGAGGGCCCGAGTTTGACTCCCGGATCCCACATACGAAAAAGGGGCCGGTGATATCGCTCAGCGGCACGGGCGCCTCCTGAAGCGCGAGGTCCTGAGGTCGACCCCCGGTACCCACAAAAAAAAAAAAAAAAAAAAAAAAACATTTAGGTATAAACTCATCAGGGGACTAACCCACTGATGAGTGTAACCCCCCTGATCGAATCACCTCTTAAAAGTCCCACCTCAGATCACACGAGGCTTTGGGGGACATCTAGATATAAACCACAACATTTCACCCATATCCCCCAAAGACTCATGTGTATCTCTTTATACAAAATACATTTAGTCCATCTCTAGGATTTGGTAAAATCCTAACAGTTCCAGCACTGCTGAAAAGTCTGCATCCAAAATCTCCTCCAAGATTTAAGGCAAACTCTTGGCTGCGAGCGCCTAAAAAGATAGAAAAGAAAGTTGAACGTTGCTGACATATAAAGGCACATGGTAAATTCCCACTCCAAATGGGAGTTTTCTCATTTCCTTTGGGTCATACTATAGTCCTATTTTTAGTTTTTTGGGGAACCTCTATAATGTTTTCTTTAATAAGTGTAGTAATTGACATATCCACCAACAATGTAGAAAATTTCCCTTTTCTGTGCATCTTTGATGGTATTTCTTTTTTGAGAAGGGTTTGTTAATTTTTTGCTTTTTTTTTTCCTTTTTGGTAGTAGACATTCTGAATGAGTGAAGCTGTATCTCATTGTAGTTTACATTTCCCCGATGGTTAGTGATATGGGGCGTTTTTTCATATATTTGTTGGTCATTTGTATGTCTTCTTTGAGAAGTATATACAGTGGTAACCTGGTTCACAAATGCTTTTGTTTATGAACAGTTTGGTTCGCAAACAGAAGCACTAGCAAAATTTTGCTTTTGTTTGCGAACTCTGCATCCTGTAATGAACAAGACAACAGCCATCTTTCCCGCACAAACATGAATGTGGTCTTTTCCAGAATCGTGAAACGAATTAAGTTCCTGAACCGAAGTACCACTGTATTCAGATCTTCAGCCCATTTTTAAATTGGATTATTTGTTCTTTTTGTTCTGCTATTGTTTGAATTCTTCGTATATTTTAGATATTAACCCCTTGAAAATATTTTCTCCTGTTAATGTCTTTGCTCTGTTGTTTCTTTCACTGTGCAGAAGCTTTTTAGTTTGATGTAATCCCATTTGTCAATTTTTGCTTTTGTTGCCTGCACTTTAGAAATCATATCCAAAAAATCTTTGCCCAAGGCAATGTCCTGCAGTGTTTCTTCTGTGTTTCCTTCTAATAGTTCACAGTTTTGGGTCTTATATTTAAATCTGTAATCTGTTCTGAATTGACTTTTGTAACTGGTGAGGGAGAGGAGTCAATTTCATTCTTGTGCATGTGGATGTACGGTTTTCCTGCACCGTTTATTGAAGAGGCTATCCTTTCTCCGTTGGCTCTTTTGTCAGAAATCAGTTGACGATAATAAATGTGTGGGATTATTCCGTAGTTCTCTATTCTGTATTATTGGTCTGTGTGTCTGTTTTTATGCCAGAACCAAGCTATTTCAGCTTTGTAGTATATTTTGAGTCAAGTAATGTGATGCCTCCAGCCAGCTTTGTTCTTTTTGTTCAAGATTTCTTTGGCTATTGGAGGTCATTTGGGGTTCCATATGAATTTCAGGGTTGTTTTTCTCTTTCTGTGAGGGATGACATCAGTATGTTAATGGGGATTGTGTTGAATCTGAAGCTTTCTTTTAGTGATATGAGCATTTTAATAATGTTATTATTTCTCATCAGTGTTCTGTAGTTTTATTGTAGAGATATTTTATCTCCTCGATTGTTAATTCCTAAGTATTTTAATCATTGTTTTGTAGCTATTCTGTTTGTTTGTTTGCTTTCTTCGATAATTTATTTATTTTTGTTGTTGTTGTTGCAATACTGTGGACTGAACCCAGGGTCTTCACACTGAACTACATCCCCAGCCCTTTTATTTATTTTTGAGTTTGAGATAGGGTCTCACGAAGTTGCCCAGGCTGGCCTTGATCTTGCATTCCTTTCACCTCAGCCTCCTGAGTAGCTGGGATTACAGGCATGCACTACAATGCCTGGCTTGTAGCTATTTTAAATGGCATTGTTCTCTTGATTTCTTTCTCAGAAAGCTAGCTATTAACATATAGAAACACTACTGATTTTGTAAATTGGTTTCATATCCTGTAATTTTACTGAATTAATTTATTAGTTCCAACAGTTTTTTGGTGGAATCTATGTACAAGATTATGTTGTTGGTAAATAAGAACAATTTGAATTCCTCCTTTCCAACATGGATGCCCTTTGTTTCTCTTGTCTAAATGCACTGGCCAAGACTTTTGGCACTATGTCAAACAAAAGTGGTGAAAATGTTAGCCTTTTCTTTAAAATTGTAGCATTGTGAAAATATCTCTGAATGGATAAATTACTTTGTGCAAATGTATTATGAAATGAATTAAAAAATATTGTCATTACTTTCGTTTTAAGATCAGAGGATCTTTTTCTTTAGAGTCAATTTTATCAGTCTTTTAAACACATTCAAAATGTGTATTTTATAAAATATTACTCATGCAAACCTAAAAAAGGAAAACATAAGAAATAAATTGGTGGACATGTTCCTAAAAGATCTTCATAGAGTTCAACTTTTCTGAATCACTTGTTTGTGAGAGTCAATATTTGATTTCACAATCACAAAATGAGAACCAAAAGGAACATGTTACAATAAAATTATATTCAAGCACTACAAAATAGATTTGTAATTATCCAACTGCATTTCACTGTCAGTTGATCTAAAAATTCAGGCTAAACTTCTTTCACTTCAAAACAAAGTTTAAGCAAGTTCATGTTGGTTTTTACAAACAAGACTTTTTCATTTAGAAACAATAAAACAGAATGGACCATCTTAGTAACTCCTCGAAAATGCAAATAAATGGGCCCTTAGGTGCTCTTTGTATATTGTTACAAAACCTACATCCTTTTCACCCCTTTTATAGTCCCTTTTATGGCTATTAATTTTTAATTCTGGAGACATAGTTACTGTGTTTCTGGTCCTCTGCTGGGAGATAAATGTGATTTAGATGCTGTTTTATGTATTCTTGGGGCTGATGGTTCTGATTTTATCTATTTCCCAGGAGAAAAGTTGCTGGTTTCCACAACCCCTTCCTTGCTGGTCATAAAACAAATATTAAACAACGGCAATAAGCTATGAATCTCCTAAAGTGCTCCAATTTTTAATTAAATGATTGCTGATGAAATACGGCAGAATACAGGTTACATAAAGAATTCATATGATGTACCTTTGTGTACACTATACATATTCCTTGGGCCCTTGAGACCTACTAGCACATGTACAGAATATTAACTATTATTTCTTCAGCCATATTTTTATAAGTACAATCTCTGGTATGTTCATGAGACCATAGGGGATACCTAAGTTGTGTTCTCTCAAAACTGGATTTCAGATTTTTAAACAGAACTGGCTATTGATACTTAACATCAATCTGTTATATGTAATATTTTGTATACCTCCAAAAGCCATTTATTATGAGTTTTGAGAGGAGTGATAAGCTTTTTTAAGGCCTTCAGCTCTTCCATTATTTATTTTTTTATTTTAAAAAGAAAAAAACAATAGAAATAATGGTACAGAATTTCAAAACAAGATAGTAGGAAATTAACAATGGTTAATATATTGCATGTTGTTATCTTCAAAGTAGTTGCTCAGATTACAAGATATAGGCATGAAAAGTTGATCAAACAATATAAGCACAAACCGTTCTTTTCAACGAACTAAAAGAAGTTAGTATAATTATTTTAGCTATCTTGCGTATGTATATATATTTTTTTCTTTTCCCTTCCCCATTATTTTTTATAAAACATCTCCAGATGAAAACTGGAAGAATTTAAAAACGAAAGTCTTCATGGTAGTCTTGAGCTCATTTAAGTGTACTCTAAAACACTGATAATTTTGTTTACAAAAGTATAATTTGCTCAGTGCTGTCGATGTCAGTCTTCCATACATTCTGCCAAGACCTTGGGCAAAGCACACAAAATCTGCCCTAAAAGCCTCCAAGGAAAGCTGTTTAAATAGGTACTAGAATCAAATTATGTATGCTCATATGCATAACCTTTTATTCACCACAGACACATACACAAATACCGTAGTAAGTCAAATAGAGATACTTTCTACTTTCTCATGTATCTTTTAAAAACCTTTCCAGGGAACTACTACATATGCCCATTGCTCTTCTTAAATCCTCACAATTTATTAGACCTCCCAAAATTATGTTAATTTTTTCTTCGTTCAAAATGTTCACACAAAAAAATTTTTTTAAAAACATTAGCACGTATTTAAGATATAAGCCAAAGTTAAGTGTCACCACTTAACTAGGGAAGTTTTTCCTGATTGCCACCACGTTGAGGACTTGTTGGGCTGATCCCAAATATGCACTTAGTTTGTATCTTATATAGCATTATCGGATTTGGCAGGGACAGTTACCAGAGGCAGAGCCTTTTAGACAGATTGAACTGCATGATTTGCAAGGAATCATCTAAAAATTATCCGTTCAGTACTCTTCCATATGAAGCGAATGTGGGATTCAGCCATGAGAAGATAATGTATGCCTTGTTTAGCAATATATCAGTGAGAGAGAGAGAGAAGTAGGGAAGGAGGACAGGAGGGAAGAAGGGAAGGAAGGAAGGAAGGAAGGAAGGGAGGATAAAAAGGATAAAAAGGGAGGATAAAAATTTTGTGTGAGGTGAAAGAGAACTGGGTTGTTCTTGGTGATCTTTACTTTGTTACTAGCTCAGTCACTTTCGGAGAGTCATGTCACTTTCTGAACATTAGCTTGTGCTGCTGAAAACAGGAATAACACCCATCTTGCGGGGAATAGGAAGAGATTTATAAGAAAGTACTTGGAAGTCATGGATCTTCATGGGTCCAATCAGTGTGTTCATTCAACTTTTATTACTATTACATCTCTTGTATGAGAAGTGAATAGCTTTGTTTTCTTGCTTTAGTTGGATTCTATTTGTAATACAGTGGTCTTAAATCATACCCTAAAGAGATAGTTACTCTGGGCACTAGTCAGATGTCCTACTGACCAGTGCTTTTCAAACTTCAGGGTACACAAAATCACCAGGATCTTGTGAAAAAGCAGGGCTGGGGCAGGGCCTGAGTTTCTGCGTGTCTAACGAGCTCACAAGGCCAAGCCTTGAACACTGTGCTTGGTTCTTGGCAAGACCGGGGGATGTTTCCAGACTTCCACACTGAGCACACATTATTTATTGGATCACAGCACAGAGGTGTAAGAGCTGCTGCTGATGTCATTGGAGCTCTTTCCTAGGGTGATAAATATATCCTCTGGGGATGATTGCAGCCAACAAAGAGGACTGTAAACTAAATGACAGGGTGAAATGGGTGCGGGGACAGCTATCCATGGAAGAATCTGCTCCTTGTCTTCCTCTCTTGGCTGTCAGTTGTGATAAATGGCTCTGTGCAGAAAGGTTGGACTCAACTGCAGTGGTGACTTGCAATTAAACCTTTTATGCATCCTTTGCCATGTCCTTCATTAGCATATTATTCACAACATGTACCACAGTTACATAATACACATCATACCAAGGTGGAAACAAATTTTCATTTTGGGAGATTGTTATAAACATAAGAGTCTATTTCTCTAGAAAATTTAATTTTAACTCTTAAGACATAAGTTTAAAACATCAACCTGAAACAAAATACGAAATACTGATGACAAGTTAGAAGGAAGAGTATAGAGAGAAAGCCATCTATTCATCATAGTCTCCATTCTTTTATCAATGCCTTCATCCAACAACATTTACTGAGTCTCTACAACATGCCAAATATTGTCCAGGTCTCTAGAATAAAGGAGTGAGCAAAATACTTCCCTCCCTCCCCCCACCCCCACCCTGATGGAGCTTACATTTGTATCAACAAATAAATAGGCTGGTAGAGATAAATAAACAACAACAAAAGATAAAACAATGCGAGGAGGAAAGGGGAAGAAGAAGTGAGAGTTCTGTTTTATGGGAACAGAGTATTGGTAAAGACACAGGGAAGACTTAAACGAGAAAAAGTTGTACAGGTATTCAATTAAAAATAGTAAGAGAGAGAAAGAGCAGAATCAAGAACTCCAAGATTTTTGACCTGATCAAATGCAAGACTCAGGCTGCCATTTCATGAGGAATTTACGTGAGGAAAATAAACCAAGCATTAGAACACGCTGGGTACTGTTGTTCTCAATTTTCAACTGATACAGGGGAAAAAGAGGAAATGAAAATGGGGTACCCTTGCATATGAAAATCTGATAACAAACAATCCTCTTTAAAATACATGCTGGTCCAGGCAGAGTGGCCCATGCCTGTAATCCTAGCACTCTGGGAGGCTGAGGTTGCTGGATCTTAAGTTTGCGCCCAGCCTGGGCAACTTTGACAATTACACTTATAAATACACAGATTTTGAGGTGATGGTGCCACATAAATCAATCAATCAATAAAATACTCATGGCTTCTTTAAGATGTTTACCTAATTTGCATACAAATATTTCTATAACCTATTACAAACATCTTTTCAAAAAGAAGTAGTACTATGTGTTTATTTTGGAATATCTATTAATGAGCTATAACACATCAACAATTCAAATTAATACATCAAAAATTTTTAAACATTATCTCAGTAGATTTAGAAAAGCCTCTGACAACACCAGCATCAAAGACCTCCTACTTCCAGGAATATGGAATAAACATACTTTACTTAATTCTTCACATTAAGTACAGCTAAAAACTCTAAACATTACGTGTTCAATAAACGTTCGCAAATGGGAAGGGAACCAAGAGATGGAGGGAGGGGGAGGGGATAAAAAAAGAACTAAGATGTGTTATGTACATGTACCAACTAAATGTGATCATCATGTACTAATAAAAAAGGAAAAAAGGAAAAAACATAAGGAGACTAAAAGGTGAAAAGAACGACGTAGACTGGTGGGACTTCTGGGACCCAAAGAATAATAGAGTGGTGAGTTTCCTGGCTTTTCTTTCTGCCTCATACACTCCAGAGTCAGAGTTGAACATGATAAGGACCCAGAAACACCAACAAGCACAGGCAAAAACAGCCCCAACAAAGCCCATCGCTTTAGCCAAAGAAGCAGGTAATGGGCAGCCTGGTGAGTCAGAAAACTTTAAATAACCATTCTACTCTAAACGAGTACCTAAGAAAAGATCTATCCCCACCCCCACCCCCAGCAAAGACTGAATGAGAAGCCGAAAGTTCCATTCTTGGGAGTCTGTAACAAGGCACCTCCACACCCTGCCACAGTGCTATCCGAAAAAGTCGGAGAGGGTTGTGGGACTTCCGTGTGCTTTAGTTGGTAACAAGGCCTTTCTCACATCTTTTTGTCAGTGGAGTCTAAGTTGTGAGCCTTGGCTTGTGCCCTTACACTGCAGTAATAAGGAGTGAGCAGAGGGCACTAGTGAGGCATGAAAACTTCCACTGCTGCCTAGCAGTGGTATCAGTGGAGACTGCACAGGGGCCAGAACCCCCAGTCCCACTCCATAGTAACAAGATATCAACTCAAATATCAACCAAGCGGAACTGAGGTTCTACCTGGCAGCAGTGAGACAGTACACCCTTCCAGTCTCCCAGCTTATATTTCTTTCAAAGAAAGCCAGGTGGCTAAAACAGAGTTTGAAAAAGAGTCACATAACATAATAAAAAAAAAATATCCATGATTGTCTTGATGAAAAAAGACAATCAGGAGATGCCAACATGGGCCAGTGAGATGGCTCAGCGGCATAAGGGCCTGACTGGCAAGCGCAAGGGCCCGAGTTCGACTCCCGGATCCCACATACGAAAAAAGGGCCGGTGATATCGCTCAGCGGCACGGGCGCCTGCTGGCGCGCGAGGTCCTGAGGTCGACCCCCGGTACCCACAAAAAAAAAGAGAGATGCCAACAGACATACAGTTATACATGCTTGAAAGAAATGAAAACAAAAATGGAATGCTTTTTCAAAGAAAAAGAAGATGAAAGGAAAAATCAAGTGGAAATTTTAGAAATGAAAATGCCATAACTGATATGAAAAACTCAGCAGATGAGCTCAATACCAAAATGGAGGAAAGATAGAATAATGAAAATGATAATAGAAATTACTCTGAAGAACAGAGAGAAAGTGGATTAAAAAAAAAATGAACAGAGCTTGAGATAAAGAACAGCTCTAACATCATGGCTTCAGAGTTTTATCAGAAGAGGAGAAAGAGAAGAGAGCTAAAAAAGAACCAAAGGAAATAATAGCTGAAAAATTCACAAATTTGGCAAGAGACATAAATTTACAGATTTAAGAATTTAAGTGACTGCCAAACAAGATAAACCCAATGAAATCTAAATGAAGATGTATTTATAATTAAACTTCTTAGAACAAAACACAAAAATAATTTTGAATAAAGAAAATATGACACATATGCACAATAGAGTACTGTCCAGCCATAAAGAAGGATAAATTTGAGTCATTTGTAGGAAAATGGATGCTCTGAGACTATAATGCTAAGTGAAATAGATCAGACACAAAGGGTTAAATATCATACATACATATGGTTTCCCTATATGAGAAACCTAAAGTATAAATAAAGAGCAAAATAAAAACAATGACAGGAAATAGGAAGGTAGACTTTGTGGAGATGAGAGGAGGATTAAGAGAGAGGGGGAGATAGGAGGGAGAGAGGAGGGGGACATCCATTGAAGAAGAGAGGAAGGGGAAGTGAGAAGGATTAGGATGCGATATGTACACATACCAACTCCCCACAATGAGTATATTCATTGTGTATCACGAACATGTACTAACAAAAAAAGATGTAGGATTTCTACTGCATTATATAATCAAATATATACAAAAATATTGTTACATTCTTAATTAAAATAATTAAAAATAAATATAAAAGTGGCAAAAAAATTCTGAAAGCAGCCAAAAAAAAAAAAAAAAAAAAACCTGCACAGGAAAAATAACTAGAATTACAGCATGTTTCTCATTAGAAACCATGGAGGCCAGTGGTATTTCTCAAGTGTGAAAGAAAAGAATTGTCAGTACAGAAGCTGACACTCAAGTGAATATATCCTTCAAGAATGTTGGTGAAATTAAGATATTTTCAGATGAAGGAAAACTAAGAAAGCCTGAGATCAGCAGACCCGACATAAAAGAATGGCTAAAGGAAATAAAGAGAAAGAAAGAAAAAGAAAAGAAAAAAAAATAAATCAAAGAAGGAAACTTAGAACATCGGTAAAGAGAAAAGAAAATGGTGAGAAAACTATGAGTAAATACAATAGATTTTTCTCTCTTGAATTTTCTAAATTATGGTTGTAATTTGTAATACGGTCTGATGTAGCTGTAAATATACATAGAGGAAATATTTAAAATAAGAATATGGGGGCAGGTAAAGAGATGTAAAGAGAGGTAAAGTTTTTATATTTCACTCAAAGTGGTAAAATGGCATCACCATTAGATTGTATGGATATAAATATGTATATAAGTAAAACAATATCTGAAGAAACCATAAAAAATCTATGCAAAGAACATACTCAAAAACATTATGGAAAAATCAAAATGAAATTCCAAAAAATTTTGTGTAACCCAATGAAGTTAGAAAAAAATAAAACAAAAAGCAAAGAGAACAAATCAGACAAAAATTAAAAGACTTAAGCTTTAATATATCATATTTACAATAAATGTAAATGATGTAAGAACATTAATTAAGAGAGATCAACCGAACTGATTAGAACATGTGATCCAACTACATACAGTACACAAGAAACCATATATGGACATAGACAAGTTGAAAGTTAAGCCATAGGAAAGAAAATAAATCACATAATATTAAAAGAAAGCAGAAGTAACTATATTAAAGTCAAATATATTATATTTCAGAACAAAGAAAGTTACCAGAGATAAGGAGAGACATTATATAAAACTAAAAGTGAGGCTGGGGATGTGGCTCAGTGGTAGAGTTTTTGCCTTGCATGCACAAGGTCCTGGGTTCAATCCCCAGGACCACAAAAAAATTAAAAATTAAAAATTAAAAAAAAAGTGATTATCCTCTAAGAAGATAAGAGAAATCCTAAATGTACACGTGTGAACAACAGAGCTACAAAATACGTGAAGCAAAAACTGACAGAACTGACAGAAAAAATAGACCAACCCATGATTACAGTCTTATAGTTATTATATATTGATATAATTCATAAATACATACTATATACAATTTTTATATATTGTATATATACTATATACAATTATTATTATGGAGACCTCACATCGCTTTCTTGAAAATTAATAGAATGACTAGACTAAAAATCAGTAAGGATATGGAATTCAATTACACTATCAGCCAGTAAGAACTAACACATTTTCTACACTACTCTATGTAACAACAGCAGGTTAAATGCATTCTTTTCAATTGTCCATGGAAAATATATCAAGATATACCATATTCAAGGCCATAGGAAACCTCAAAATGTGTAAAGGAATTGAAATAATGCAGAGTGTTCTGTTTAATAACAATAGAATCAAACTAGAAATACCAAACTGGAAAGATAATAGGAATTCTCTAAATACTGAGAAACTAAATGTACTGCTAAATAATCTGTGGGTAAAAAAGGATATCTCAAGGAAAATTTAAATGTACATAAAAATGAATAAAAATCAAAATATAGCATATCAACCTGGTGTGACACAGGTAACTAGATCACTGCTGAACTTTCTGGCACTAATTGCATATGTTTGGAAAAAGATGAAAAACTCAAATTAATTAACTAAACTTCGACCTTAAAAAATAAGGAAAAAATGGGCCAGTGAGATGGCTCAGCGGCATAAGCACCTGCCTGGCAAGCGCGAGGGCCCGAGATGGACTCCTGGAACCCACATACGAAAAAAGGGGCCGGTGATATCGCTCAGTGGCACGGGTGCCTGCTGGCGCACGAGGTCCTGAGGTCGACCCCGGTACCCACAAAAAAAGAAAAAAAAAACAAAAAAGGAAAAATAGCAGAGCACAAGGAAGAAAACGTTAAAACTGAGCACACCAATTGATGAAATTTAGGGCTGAAAAACAGTACAGAAAAACCAGTGAACAAAAAGCTAGTTCTTTGAAAAGATCAGTAACATTAACAAGCCTCTAACATGACTGACAAAGAAAAAATTAAAAGCAATTTGCCAGAAATTAAGAAGAGAATATCAAAAATAAAAGAAGAAAGCTGGGCACGGTGGCACACGACTGTAATCCCAGCCCCCTGGGAGAGTGGGCCGAAAGGATCACAGACTGAAGCCCGGCCAAGACAACTGAGCAAATTAGTGAGACCCTGCCTCGAAAGAGAGAAGGCCCAGGGCTCAACCCCAGTACCAGTCAATCAATCAACAAAATTTTTAAAAATAAAAGAAGGAGGAGGAGAAGGAAGACGACAAAGACAAAGAGGAGGAAATATTACTGTAAATACCACAGACCCCACACAGATACTCTGAAAAACTCCACACATGTAAGTTTGACAAAATGGACCAATTCCTAGACAAAGACAAACTGCCAAAACTCAACCAATTTGAAAATGACAATGAGATGAGCCTTTGTTAACGAAATTGTAAATACTCCCCCAAAAGAAATCTCCAGACACAGATTGTTTCATGGAGAATTCCACCAAACGTTTAAAGAGAACTTAACAACAATTCTATACAATATTTTCCAGAAAATAGGAGAGGGGGACTGTTTCATTCCTGCTTCATTTCATGGAGTTTGTATTACCCTGCAAGGACAGCACAAAACAGAAAACTATGCAGCAACATCTCTCAAGATTAAGGATGTAAAAATCACTAGCAAAACGTAAAACAGAATTCAACAACATAGGAAAAAATATATGATCAATGAAATTTTTTTTTCTTTACCTCTTTTCTGTCTGTAAAACCAATCTCCTTTTATTGAAAGGTCACATTGTACCCCACAAATATATGTGATTACCATGAGTCAAAAACACGTGGAAAATACGTTTTTTAAAAACCACATGAATGCAAACACCATAACCACTTCACATAATTCTAAAAACAACAAAAAATAAAACTCCTCTAATTGCTTATTTGGAAACTTATTCTACTTTATGTAAGTGTTGCCTGGTTCTAGAACTGCACATAATGCCAGCTAAGCTCTTCAAACCATACTGTTGTAAATTTGTCATTTGACATTCTTACCACTGCGTGTAAATCTGCAAGTGTCCCAAAATAAAAAGGTTTTTCCTTTAAAAAAAAAAATAAAGTTGCCAGGTGTGGTGATGCATATCTGTAATCCCAGCATTCAGGAGATGAGGCAGGAGGATCACAGTGAGTTCAAGGCCAGCCTGGGCTACACAGTGAGACCCTGTCTCAAACAAACAAACGAACAAACAAAAAAAGCAGCCTAGAATATTTCTTTTTCCTAAACTAAAAAGAAAAAAAAAAAAGCTTTAAAACATGGTGTGAAGGGCCGGTGAGATGGCTCAGCGGAGTAAGCGCCTGCCTTGCAAGCGCAAGGGCCCGAATTCTACTCCCGGATCCCACATACGAAAAAGGGGCCGGTGATATCGTTCAGCGGCTCGGGTGCCTGTTGGCGCGCGAGGTCCTGAGGTCGACCCCCCCGGTACCCACAAAAAAAAAAAAAAAACATGGTGTGAAATGAGAATCTAAATGAAGAATTTTAAACTGAGGTCCATAGATTCTTATTGACTAGGTATAGACTTTTGTAGTTCCACAGATTTATTTCCCAATCATTTCTAGTAAAATTTCTCAGAATAATTCATTAGTTTTCATTATCCTGCAATGATTTTTTTTTAAATCATGTGTTAAGTTCTTATGTATATGATGGTAAATTTTTTGATAAGGTTTTAATTTTTTACCAGTGCTATGTTTGTTCTTGCATATCAGTTTATACTAATTGATTTTAAATTTATTTTTTATACTTTATTATCTTTTCTCATTCTTAAAAAATTCTTAGCTATACTTGTATTTACATTTCCTGATAAATGATAAAATTATATTGTTAATTTTACTTTCCTATCTCCCCAAAATCCTATGTTTACAAACACATACCAATTTTTAAAAAAACAAGCGTTGTTATATTTTTTAGTTTTCCTATCTAGAACTATTACCTGTTTCTCCATTTATTCATGTTTCCTGTCATGTCTCTCATTAAAATTTAGTAGTTTCAGCTTTATAGTTTCTGCCATTTGTAGCGAAGATTGTTCTGAGGTATTTTTCTCTATCAGTTATCCATTACGCATAACAAATTACTCTAAAACTTAGCGTGAACTAACACATTTTTCAATCTCCAAATCTCTTTGGCTCAGGAATCTGAGCGTGGTGTAGTTGGGTTTTCTTCATAGCCCCCATGAGGCATCAACCGAAATGCCCACCCAGGATCTGAAGTGTCACCTGGTAAACAATGTGGTTCTTGGTGAGAATTTTTGTCTTGGTTCCTCACTGGCTGTAACTCCAAGGCCACCTGAGTTCTTTGCCACATGAGCTTCTCCAATGTGCCAGCTTAGCACAAAGGCTGAGAAGTCATTAGAGTTTGCTGGATTCTTTGCCACGTGCTAATGTTTAGAAGTAAGTTACTAGGTTCAACCCACATTAAGAGTAACACATTACACGAGGGTATGAATCCCAGGGAATGGGGATTTAGGGCCTCTTAAATGTCTGATTACACCACATCCCCAGTCATGTGACTGTTTAAAGCAAATTCCTGACATCCTCTCAGTTCATTGATAAATATTTGTCTCTAGAAGTTCAATTATTCTTTTCTAACATGACTATTATACCGTATGACAACTGAAGAAATAAATGTCAGATAGTTTAAAACTCAACAAGTCTGAAGTCTCTAATCAGTATTCAAATTTTCCAAATTATATTACATATGTTCAGGTAGTTGATTTGTTGAATTCAGAATTCAATAATGGTCCCGCATTGCGTCCGACTGATGTTTCTTAATTCTCTTTCACAAGATCCTACATGACTTAATGGTGTGATCGAGACTTCCAATAATTCTCCTTTGCATTCTTTCTTTTACATTTATGTTAGCATTATGGGACTACACTTATTTTCTGCTTTATTATTTGGTTTATTTTTTAACGAAAGATAATTTCATTGGATAATGAAGGCACTTGGAATTGAAAATAAATATTTTCTTTAATAAACATTTATTAAAATGTAAGTATAAGGGCATGGTAAAACTTTCAAACACATTCAAAAATATGTAGACATTGTCATGTGCAAGTATGTGAATATCCTTTAAGAAACTCACATGAATTGGAATAGTGTTTACGTTCTATTCTGTACCTTAGTTATTCATGTAATATTCCTGAATAATCTTCCCAAAGCATACATAAATCTTCTTCATTGTTCCTAAGACTCCATGGTTTGCTTACAGCATCACATAGTTAACCAACCACAACTGATAGGCACATGATCAAAATAATGACAGGAAGAATGCTTAACAATTTCTGAGTGCCTACCACATGCCAAGTTAGGGTGGCCAGATAAAATACAAGATGCCAGTTACATCTGAATTTCATACAGGTACAAATATTCTTTAGTATAATGCGTCCTGTTGTTTATCTAAAATTCAAATTTGACCAAGTATCTTGTCTTTATATTTGCTAAGTCTAGCAACCTATACCAGATAATCTTTTTTTAAATATACTTAAGTTTATTGGTACCTTTTAGATATACATAATGATCATATTCATCATAGGAAATTTGTACCTGTACATGATATATTTTGATTTCTCTATTTCTCCCAATCCCCTTTCCTCCCTTTAACCCATCTTTCCCTCCCTATTTACAAAGATTTGTTTCCATTTTATCCTTTTTTAAATCATTTTTTCCCTTTTCCCAGATACTTTTTTTTTTTGGTGGGTACCGGGGGTCGACCTCAGGACCTCGCGCACCAGCAGGTGCCCGTGCCGCTGAGCAATATCACCGGCCCTTTTTTCGTATGTGGGTTCCGGGAGTCGAACTCGGGCCCTTGCTCTTGCAAGGCAGGCGCTTACGCCGCTGAGCCATCTCACCGGCCCTCAGATACTTTTTGAATAGCCTTACATAATGTTATCTCATTTGATCCTCATGACTATTCCATTAGGAAGGTAATCATACTGTCTTCATTTTAAGGGTGAAGAAAGGAATGGAAAAAGGAAGTAATTTTGGGAAAGTGGAGCCCATTTTTTAACCTAGGCAAGGTTGATCCCAAAGAATATGTCTTAATGATTTTTTACAGTTTTTAGTTATTATAAAATATTCTACAGCTAACCATAGGTAATGAACAAGAGATTTATGTGTTGATATTGAGTGATTTCCGAGCTGCAGAAAGTGAAAAAAAAGGAATTAAAAATATGTATTTATTTAGTTACATTTTGTGTGAAAATTAAGAAGCAATATATTTTCTTAGTTTTACAAAAAGTAATAAAGAAAGGATAAAACAGAAGCTAATGAAAATGGTTATCCATAGGTCCTAAGTGGGAATCGAGTTGAATGAATAGAAATAGGAGGAAGAGTTTTGAGTATTATATTTTATAATAAATTTGATCCAAGTTTTTTTGGCCACGTAAGTGATTTACATATTATTTTAAAATCAAATTACATTGAAAAAGATGAAAAATCACTTATATTGAAAATAAATAGCACTAGACTATATATATAGTTACTAACATATCCAAACAAGAGAAATAATAATTCAAGTAATATTTATACACCAAACTCTGGCTGAAAATCCTTAATAGAATATGTTGTAAACATCCCAAAAATGGCAAGATATTTGATTCTGTTGTTAGTTGTGTTGGTGGAATGATTCTGAAGATTTTTGTGAATGTATGAGATAGAAAAAATGAATGCCTTGGTGCTTTGGGGGTAAATTAGTCCATTTTCTGTTGCTATAACAGAATGTCACAGGCTGGACAATTTACTTAAAAAATTCTGTTTTAGCTCTTGGTTCTAGAGGCCGGGAAGTTCTGGAGGCTGGGAAATCCAGCGGTTTAGCAGTGGCCTCTGTATCATAACACAATAGAAAGTGAAAAAGCAGATGAATGCATATAAAAGAGAAAACACAAGGGGCAGACACATTTTTATAACAACTCACCATCTCAAAAACTAGCCCACTTCCAAGAAGTGGACATTCCTTTCAAGAAGACTAGGTCATTATGTCCCAGTTAAGTCTCATCACCCCCGCCACACACACACACACACCTCCACATTGAGGGCAAGTTTCCAACACATGAAGTTGGAAGACGCACACAAACCATAGCAGTGGGATGGCTGGAATTAGCTGGAGCCCTGTCCCTCTCTGTATAATCTCTGCATCTTTCTACATTGTTTCTCCACTGGAGTAGTTGAGCTTAGGTGGTGGCTCAGGGCTTTAAGAAACCAAACCAGAAACAGCCAGTCCTATTGAAAACTGAGTCCAGAACTGGTGCCGAGTTACTTCTGCCATTTTCTATAGCTCCAGAAGTCAGAGCAGTTCAATTCAAGGCAAAGAGGGAAAGACTCCATGTCTTTTCCAAGTGTCAAATAATTTGTGCCCATCTCTAGTCCACCACAAGAGATTTCTGTAGCTTTGAACATTTTTAAAATCAAAAATTGGGTGGTGGGAGAAGTATTAATAAATATATTTGGCACATTTTTTCTAGTATCTCCATATCATAAAAGTCTTAAAATTACTTTTTGTTTTGGTAGATATTTCCACATTGCACTCAACAAGGAGTGTAAGAGTATGGCTAGTGAGTGTATGAAAGTGACTGTATTTACCATCACTTGCAGTAGTTTTAAAGCATGCCCACAATGACACTTCTCTCACCAAAAGGTGGAGTCTAGTTTCCTTGCAACTGAATGTGGACTACATTTAGTGACTCCCTTCTAATGAATAAGATAAGGCAGAAGTGATGATTTGTAATTTCTGAGGCTGAGTCCTAAAAGGAGATTCAATTTCCACCTGGGTCCCTCTCTTTTGGTAATAATGAGGAGGAAAAAATGATTAAAAATGGGCAAAGGACCTGAACAGACATCCGAGAAGACGTACAAATGGCCAACAGATATATAAAGAGGTGTTCAGTATCACAAATCATCAGATACATGCAAATCAAAACAATAATTAAGCCAGGCCTGGTGGTGTTCATCTGTAATCCCAGCCCTCAGGTGGCTGAGGCAGAAGGATCACTGTGAGTTTGAGGACAGCCTGAACAACATAGCAAGACCCCGTCTCAAAACAAAACAAAACAACAACAGAAAACCCCACCATAATGAAATATAACCTCATATATGTTAGGGTGGCTGTTATGAAAAAAAAAATGTAACAAATGTTGGTGAGGAGTGGAGAAAAGGGCATTTTGTACACTGTTGAGAGAAATGTAAATTTGTACAGTTATGAAAAATAGTATGAAGTTCCCCCTCCCAAATTAATAATAACTCTGCCATATGATCTAGCAATCTCCCCATGTTGGTCAGCCTCAGATTACTGTAATTAAATAACTTATAAAGAGACCAGGTTTGTTTTGGCTCACAGTTTTGAAGGTTACATCCGTGACTGTTTTGCCCTGTAGCTTGGGACCTGCAGTAAGGCAGCATGTCAAGCCAGGAGTGGGGCAGAGCAAAACCACTTACCGCAGACCCAGGAAGCAAAAGAGAGGGGGAGAGATGATCTGGAGTCCACACTCCGCGGGGACACACACCCAATAACCTGAAGACCTGTATACCCCCACTTCTTAGAAGTTCCACCACCTTCCAGTAGTGCTGCCCTGGGGATAAGCCTTGAACACGAGGGCCTTTGGGGGACATTCCAGGTGAAAGTACTGTGGCCACTAAATGGGAACATACACAAAGGAAATGAAATCACTATCTCAAAGAGACATCTGCACTTGAAGTCATTTCTGCGTTATTCGTAATAGCCAAGATATGGAGATAACAAAAGCGTCTGTTGATGAATGAATGGGTAAAGAAAATGTGATGCACAAACAAAGGACTATTATTTAGACAAAAAGAAGGGGAAGTCTAGAGAGCCCTTCCCGGTCCTCCTCGCGGTCCGGGAAGTTTATATTTGTAATCCCATGGAAAAGTTACCAGAATTCCAGCGAGTTAATTCCAATCTACCACTTCCAGTGCAACCCACGGCGAGAATAAAGACACTAAAGCATATTTATAGTTGTGGTGGCCAAGGAGTCCTAAGTCCAGCCAAGATGGTGGTTACTGGAACAAAGGCCACGACCCAGGGCTGAACACGGATTTTATTATTTCTCAAGGAGGAGAGTGGTTCAGGGATGAGTGACTGTGAGAGTGGTGGGAAGCCCGTGAGTACCATGAGCTGGGCTAGGTAGGCGGCCTGAAATCACCTTTGCAATATGCAGAGGGAAGGATATGCAGAAGGAGTAATCTGCATATCACAATTCAAGATAGTATCTAATGTTTTGGGGTCGGTGCTTCAGCTCTGATGTGTAATCTTCTATGCCCTGGGAAGTCATAGCCTCTTTCTCGAGGCTCGATCCCAGCCAACAGCAACAGCGTGGAGCACGGCTCTCCATCCTGCCAAGCTCAACCATGTATTGGGAGCAAAGGGGCGGGGAAACACAGGCCTGTCACCTTGCTTCAAAGACTACATATCAGGACCTCGGCTGGACCGATTTGCATTGCTTAAAGCCAATTAAAGAGATAAGGGGGCCGGTGAGATGGCTCAGCCGCATAAGTGCCTGCCTTGCAAGCGCGAGGGCCCGAGTTCGACTCCCGGATCCCACATACGAAAAAGGGGCCGGTGATATCGCTCAGCGGCACGGGTGCCTGTTGGCGCACGAGGTCCTGAGGTCGACCCCCCGGTACCCACAAAAAAAAAAAAAATAAAAAAAAAAAATAAAGAGATAAGGAAAAGTCCTAGCCAGCTCTGTACATATCAATACATGGGAATAGGGCCAGGTTTAGCCAAATGGAGATAATTGCTCTTCTTTCAAGGAGAGCTGTCCAGGTGGTCCTCCACAGGGAAGGAAGGAAGGAAGGAAGTGAAGGGAGAAAGGAGAAGAAAAAGGAAAAAGGAATGAATTTTGCTATTTGTAGCAACAGAGATGAACCTGGCGGACATTATGCTAAGTAAAATAAACCAGACATGGACACACAAATACTATATGACCTCACTTATATGAGGAATTTTTAAAAAGTCAAACTAACAGGAACAGAAAATAGGTTGGTGATCTCACGGAGATGGCGGCTGGGAAAAATGGGAAGATACTGATCAAAGGGAACAAACTTTCAGCGTAAGATGAATGAAATTGTGTAACGGTATTGAAAGATGGTGGGACTGCTGAGAGATGGGATCCAGTGGGAGGTGCCTGGGTCATGACCACCCCCACAAAGAGGTTAATGCTGGTCTAGCTGTGTGGGTCAGGTCTGGCAGTCATGGATTCCTTCCCACAAGAGCTGATTTTTATAAAAGAGTGAGACTGGCGCCTCCCAGCTCACTGTCTCCCTTGCTCACACGTATGCCCCTCCTGCAAGCAGCTCGTCCCATTTCCACCTCTCCACCGTGTTGTCTGGGGATCCTTGCAGATGCTGGCGCCAATGCTCTTTGGACTTTCAGAATCATGAGCCAAGTAAAATTCTTTTCTTTACACATTATCTAGCATCAGGCAGTGTGTTAAGCAACACAGTAAGACATACACCTTGAATATAGTCAATCTTTATTAGATAATTAAAAATCTTAAAATAAAAGTAAAAACAAAGAAAGTAGTTTCCTTCCAAATTAGTTATAGCATCAGTAATGAAATTGAAAAAGCCCTGCTTCACTTGGCTATATTCTGGTGGCAATTTTTTTTGTATTTTTTAGTTTTGAGGCAGTTTTCTTTAAAAAACTGAGGGGTTTTGTTTTGTTTTGTTTTGTTACAAAATGAGTGGTATTGTATTGCAATGTATATATAATATCAAATAATGAGGTGATCAAGCGGTTTGTTTTTTGAGAATGCTTGTGACCTCTTCAAATATTGTTAGATCAGTTTGGAGGAAACAGCAAATAAATGTTTGTTTTTCTGTAATCTTTACTTGATGTTCATCTTCAATGTATCTCCAAAGCAGAAAAGCACATCGTTCTGGTCGTACACTTTGGAAATCTGCTATTACAGTAGGTCAGCACTGAAACGTCTTCTTTACAGCTAGCATCCACAATAGCCATCTTGTGGGCACTAGTTGCAGAAGCCAAGCTCTTGCCATTCTACAAAGTCAAATATCTTACCAAGCCTTCTGCAATTTTTGAGGAAAATAGCAAGTAACCAAAAGCTTTCCTTATAAAAACCTCCATATCATATGCAAACACAAAACCTCTTTTTGCAATGCCACATCACAGTGTACAGACCATTTAGCAGGTACAAGCATTTCTTTTTCCTCCATAAGAAGTTAGTAGACTGAGTGAAATTTGCCAAATTATACATTTGTTGTGTCACCAAAGATGAAGACAGATGAGCAATGTCTGCATTTGTATAAGATATAGGCAATCTTTGATTTAATGTTTTCTTCAGTTTTATTAAAATCTTCATAAAATTTTATTTATTTATTTATTTATTTATTTTTTGTTAGGGGGATTGAACCCAAGGCCTTTACACTGAGCTACATCTCCAGGCCATTTTTTATTTTTTAATTTTGAGACAGGGTCTTCCTAAGTTGCTTAGTTACCAATGCTGGGCTCAAACTTGCCTCCTTCCTCCCGGAGCCTCCAGAGTGCTAGGATTATAGGCATGCGCCACCACACCCAGCTACAAACTTTTTTTAAAGATGATTTGAAATTCCATTTTCAAATCAAAGTACCTAAAAGCTAGAAGGAACATATTTTTGTGGTTTTCAGTCAACCTAGAATTTATAATGACATTAGAAATCAGGCAAAGATTTAGATTTGGGGGTTAGGGGTCTGGCTGGGTGCCTGCATGTTATTTTTTAGCTGATACATTTACCTACTATGGTGGCTTTGAACTGTGTCAATTTAGCTAATTTACTTGTGCTTTTCCTCAGCAGAAGAATTGCTTTTTAAATTTTTTAAATTATTCAGCATTCAAGGATCTAGACTGCATGGTATAAAATCAGATTTCTTCTAAAAATGAGAAAGAAAATGAATGAAATTCCTATGTTTATTCTAAAAGGAAAAAAAAAACTAAGAAAGAAAAATTTCCCATCAAAAGAACAACTTATAAAATAAACAACTATGTTTACCTGAGTAATCCTTGAAACTCAAGCTGGAGTGGGCTTATCACCATTTAGGCATTTCACTTTGTACAGATTCACGGTTATTTGTATTTTATCTAATCTATTTCCAGTTTTGCATGTCATTTTATACAGGGCTTTGCTATGTTTTCTTGCCCTTGGCACATTAACCATTTCAATACTAATTAGCTTTTCCTACAATTTGTAAAAGAATCAAAAGGATTTGAAAAGGGGGAGATAAATTGTAACACAATCTCTGCCATATAGTTTAGGCTCCATGGGTACTAATTCTATTTCCTCACTTGAATCTAGAGGAAAGATGTTTAAAGACATTGAAAATGAAGATTAATGAAAAATTCTCCTTTATCGCTCACTTTTGATTTTCTGTTTCCTCTTTGTTTTGCATGATTAGGGTCACATCTCTGTTAGTTTTGGCTTATTCACAAATGACAACCAAAAACCTGAGATTAAAACACTAAATTTATTTCCAGAGCTACTTAGTCAATAAGGTGAGACAGCTGTGGATGTGTTGGTTCAAGTGATGTAATTGTCACTCTCATCAAAAGAACTGCTTCTCATTAGATTTAGCCTCATTCTCAAATAAGACATCATCATAAATATGATATAGGATTCATTTCAAAAGATCAGACCTATTACATCAGTACTGGAGCCTGCTAGAAGATATAATTTTAAAGTCCCTAAACACTTTTAAACACATGACCCTTCTTCCCCAAGATACCTCTAAGAAAATGTAATTAAAATGTAGACTGTTTTGTGGTATTTTTTTTTTTAAGGAAAAACTCATCAGCTCTCTACGACATTAGAATATTGCATACCACGAGTGTTTGACTTTATTCCACTGGATTCGACAATAAGTGCATAGTACTTATCTCTGCTTATAATGGAGAACCTGAAATGTGTGAAGACATGCTTCAAATGATGAAGAAAATGTAAATGCATCTAGTTTAAGGGGAAATAGACTATCTGCTAATTGCTTCAAGAATTGAGTGATTTGGAAGACCTCAGGAGAGGGTTCATTTTTCTGATTTGCATACACTTCTCTCTTGCTACCTGGCTTACCACAAATGCCTTGATGATGTAGCACGTAGAGTGTTCCTCATCAACACCAGAGATTGAGAAGGGTCCGATGGCTCTGGGGACAGACGGCTTCTTCCCTCTAAAAGAGCTGCCCCTTGTTGATATCCAGCCCTTAGGAGAGCAGACTTCACGCTTGATAAATGATCTGGTTTTCTGATAGTCCTTTGTTTTATCATTACTACTGCTGCCAACAGTTAATTGGCTTAGTTACTGCAGCACTTTTAGCTCTCATGGAGATTCTCTCTTAGTTTAATAATGAAAAAGGGGGAGGTAGCAAAAAGAAGTCATGCTATTATTTTTATTTCCTTTCAGGGCTTTAAACATCTGGTCATAACTAGCCAAGGACTCTTAAATCACAAAATCAAATTCAAAGATGGCTTATAGCCTGCCTTTTATGCAAGTGGAATATACAACTCCCTTGAAGGAGATGGAAGGGTAGAAAGGGAAAACTGAGAGAGAAAAGGGATGGAGGGTGAGAGAAATAGTGAGAATGTGTACATAGAGAATGAAGACAAAGGAGAAATGCAGAGGAGAACGGAATAAAATAAAGATGGGGAAAAGAACCTAAAAGAAAATGGAATATGGTGGGGGTAGAAATAAGGAGAAAGCATAAAAAAGGAGCAAAGCCTAAGTAGAGAGCAGGATACGTAACAAGGAAGAAGAGAACTCAAAATGAAGAAATATATAATACTACATTATATAATATGGTTTGTGCATTATACTACATTAAAAAAATAAGCCCAACAACAGAAACTTCCATACCTGCCACAATTTATACTTAGACTATAATGAAAATCTGGCTCTGCAATCTAATATGATTTTTTGAACTTCATAAGCCTGTGTCTTCCATGTTGAGAACATTAGCAAGGCTTAAGAGAATTAAACTAGCTCTGCCCATAGCAGACAAAAGGTATTTTTAAACAATGCCTTAAATTACATATTTTTGGATATATATGAGGATAATCAAAATGTTAGCATTTTTCATTTGTCTTGAATACACAACTGTGATTTTAAGCAGTATGAAGGGTTGCAAAGCATGTCATAGATAAAATGCACTTTAAAAAATTAAAAGATTCATAAGGTTATCTTTCATTTCAGAGAAATCTGTTAAATATGAATACAAAAATGAATAAAATATAAGATCATAGGCAAATCCTCCTGTTTTCATGAACCTTGATCATATAATAGAAGTTACATTTGTTACTGCAATGTGAATGAAGATGGAATTCAAGATAAGGTATTAATCATAATTAGAACGACTATGACAGGTCTGTGGTGAAAAATACTTAACAAGTAGTAAGAATGCTTATTCATAACAAACCTCTTAATTAATTAAATTCTTTATTAAGAGGGCAACCTCTTAATAAGTTCAACATAAAGTTGGTATAACATGCTATTTGCATTTTCTCTCTTTTTATTTCCATTTTAGGAGGGCATTGTTAACAAATTGAGATAAATCATTTAAAACATATAATTACTTGAATATAGTCACATAGTAATTCCCTAAGCAATTGCACAGTTACAAGTTGTCGGTGTGCATATTAATTTATCATACCCGCCTGCCTCATCTTCATTGATTGTCTGCTAGCTGTTAGAAAAACAGATTAAGAAGCACACACTGCCCTTGTCTGAAAGTTTCATTGAGGCACAAGTAGGGCAAACCCTGCTTTCCAATTAGAATCCTGCTGTTTGCCAGGACTTGACAATGACTAATTACAGTCCTAAATGACTTACTATGTTTGAATGCATGATTATTTATAAATACATTTTAAGAACTGCACAAAATAATCATTTCTGGTTTAAATATGAAAGGCTACATTTTTTGTGCCAGGGGCAAAACCTGTTGAACATCTTGAGGTCAAAGGAAAAAGGACATTTTAATGTTAATGTTAGCATTTGCTTAAGTAAGCATTACCTTACGAAGAGTAAGTACAGTGGTTTAGGACTGAAGTTGGGAGGGGATAAATGTTAGGTTTAAATCTCAGTCCAGCTGATTACCTGTCTTAGCTACTTTTCTTGTTGGTGAGACAAAATACCCAACACCCGAAGTTAGAGGAGGAAATGTTTATTTAGCTCAAAGTTTGTAGAGGTTTCAGTCCACAGTCAGCTGGCTCCAAGGCAGGGTGGCATGGCAGAGGGCATCACAGAGGAGAACAAACAGTTCATGATGTGGTAGGTGGAAGGCAGGAGGCAGCAAAAGCAGCAAGCAGTAAGCGATGGCAGCAGCTCTCTTTCCGTCCCTTATATTCTATCCAGGCTACATGCCTTTAGGGCAGGTAGCACTCACACCCAGGGTAGGCCTTCCATTATCCACACACAGAACTATGCCAAAACAATCAGTGGACTGATTTAGTAATCACACGCCCTTAAGCTCAGCATCACACACTCGAGATCCGGCCACCTCTGAAAAGCCTCATCTATGACTGCATGAGGCTTTGGGGGGACATCTAGACACAGCCATGACACTACCAAACTTATGACCATGAGATTAGGGGGAGGATTCACTGTTCTCAAAATATATAATTACCTTCTTAGGTTCTTATGAGAACTAAACAGTTAAAATGTGTGCAGTACTGTAGTTGAAGCAGTAAACACTGAATAAATTTTGGTTTTCCTGGCTATTTTGTACCTCAGTGACAGTAGCAATCATGAACTATGTGGAAAATCTTGGCAGCAGAAAGCTCAAATACAATTTTTTAATATATACAACTGATTTTTGGATATTTTAAATACCTCAGGGAATTCATTTGATCTAAACTACCCACTGATGAGCTTCTATGAGTCAGGTACACTGCTGGGCATGGGCGATAAGATGAACGAGATACACAAACATTAAATTGGGTTCTGCTGCACTGTTAAGTCAAACAGCTATTGAAAATAGAGCAAGGTGCAGTTATGAATTATTTTTCCAAAATCTTTTAAACTTAAAAATGTAAAAATATTTGAAATATATATGAGTAATTATTATGTTTCAGACCATGCTTGTACACCAAAAGTCAGCATATCTTAGCTTTTTAACTATTTTTACACACTCATGCGGCAGACAGACCTAAAAGGGGCTCCCACTGATTTCCCACTTTGGGTCCATTCTTTGGTATAATTCTCTCCCCTTGAGCATGGACAGAATCTGTGACTTGTTTCTAATGAATGGGGTAGGGAAAAAACGATGGACTACCCCAGCCTTGTGATGACTTCATGTCATGTAGCCTTCATCCTAGCAGACAGAAGTGGGTGGATCTCACTGCCAGCTTGAGGAAATAAGAGGCCATTTTGAAGAACCCTAGATGACCAGGATCTTTAGGCAGTTTCTAGAATCTCAGAGGGACCTCATGCCCACAGCTGGGAAATGTCGGGGACTCCAGTCATATGGCCACAAGCAAATACATTCTGGCAACACCCGAATGAGCTTAGAAGCACACTCTTTCGCAGATGGGTCTCAGGAGAACACAGCCGTCTGATACGTGGATTGCAGTCTTGTGAGAAGCTGAGCGAAGGATCCAGTAAGCTACGTACAGACTCCTGACTGTAGGAACTTAAGCTACTAAGTGTGTGGTAATTTGTTACATAAGCATAGAAAACTAACATAACATCTAATCATATTAATAATACCTCAGAAAACAATGTGGTTCTTAGCTTGGCTGCACAGTGAAATTTAGACTCATGAAAGAGTCATTTGGTGCATTATATAACCCTCAGAGAATTTATTGGTACCATGAGAAAAGGCTCAAAATCTTCCCAAAGAATCATTGAAGTGTTTGACATCCTTCCTGGCATATAGATTGTTATACTGTCTAATCTACAAAGTTAAAACCCACTGCATTGGGGCCAGTGAGATGGCTCAGCAGCATAAACGCCTGCCTGGCAAGCGCGAGGGCCCGAGTTCAACTCCTGGTACCCACATACGAACAAAAGGGCAGGCGATATCGCTCAGTGGCACGGGGGCCTGCTAGCACGCGAGGTCCTGAGGTCAACCCCTGGTACCCACAAAAAACAAAAACAAAAACAAAACCATTGCATTATAGTCCAGGGTTTAAAAATTAATTCACACAAAATAGCTTTTTTCTCATCTTTAAATTTCATATGCTAGAATTTTTTTGTTTGTTTGTTTTGTTTTTATATGGGCACTGGAAGTCAACCTCAGGGCCTCACACTTGCCAGCAAGCGCTTATGCTGCTGAGTGATATCACCGGCCCTTTTTCTTCTTTATGTGAGTTCCAAGAGTCGAACTCAGGACCTTGCGCTTGCCAGGCAGGCACTTATGCTGCTGAGCTATCTCACCAGCCCTAGAATTATTTTGTTCAATTATTTTTTTCATTTTTTTCTCTAGGATCAAGAATTCTGATTCCTTTTTATCTCCTTTTCCTTTTGTTTATGATTAATTTCTTTATGATCTTTCCTATTCTTCTTTGGAATTTCGTATGCTGGGTATCTTCTCTCTGGCCTTTCACATTCAATCTTCACCCTTCTCTATCTTATGGCTTAGGCCCTAGAAATCAGCTTATATGGACTTCAGCAATGGGTGGCCTTTCCTAGTGATCACCATTTAGATTTATTTAGTGTTTTCTTCTAATATATCAGTCTTTAGATTCTAATTTCAGTCTGAAGCCTCTCTGTTGGGCTAGCTCTACTCACTACTTGTGGCTTCCCTTGGTGTACATTCCACATCCCTGGCACCCCATTTCCTGGGATCTCCACTGCAGCTTTAGCTTCATTCTCACAGCTTCATGCATTCCCCTTTCAGGAGCTTCCCACAGGGATTCTGAACCTGCCACACATTACCTGACCTCCCCAATTTTCCTGTGAAATCTCAGCAGAAGCCTCCATGACCCCTTAACCCCTTGCATTCCGCATGCCTGAAAAGCAAACAAAACTGGACAATTCTAAGTTCTGCTGCCAGGTTGAGCAGTAACCAGGTCCCACGGGACCTCGCCTGCAGAGGCCTCTAAGTGCCTGGATGGCTTAACACAGGAAACACTTCCTCAGGTGTCCTGAGTGAATAGGACACCCTGGGGATTCTTCTCAAAGCAAACATAGATAAGTTCTTTACCAGAGTGTAGCATGCACGGCCTCTAATCCAGGTCCCAGTAGAGTCCTCCCTCTCATCTGAAGCCTCGTAAGCAGTGTTCACAATTCTGTCAGCACTCTGGTACCTTGAACTCACACCAGAATCACCCGTTCAGCCCTGCTTACGGTATTCTGGGGCATTTTTAGCCCTCATCTTCACACCTTTCCAAATTACTCCAGGAAACCAACTCCAAAGGTTTTTGAAACATATCATTAGGTATAGTCACAGCAATGACACTCTCAGAATCAATTTTCTATGTTAGATTTCATTGCTATGACAAAATACCTGAGAAAAATAACTTAAAGAGGAAAGCTTTATTTTGCCTCATGATTTCAGATGTTTCAGTTGATGATTGGCTGGTTGCAATGCTCTAGGCCTGCGAGGAGGCAGGTGGAAGGGTACGGTGCAGGAAAGCTACTGACCTCATGGCAGCCAGGAAGCACAGATTGAAAGGGAAGCCAGGGGCAAGATATGATCTCCAGGATCATGTCCCCATAACTCACTCTTTACAACCCATTATCCGTAATAATCTCCAAATTCTCTATGGGAAGAAAAAATTATTCGATATTTAATGAATTTTTTTCTGGAGTACATCCTCCTTGGAACTCACCTCCCCCCTGCTCCCCTCTAAACTGCTGTTTTCTTTGCTGCTGCAAAGCTGACATACTGAGGAGCTTCTTTCACTACAATCCTGGGAATTTCTTTTACCCTTTTTTGTTTATCTCCCTTTTTGTGTCCCTTGCTTTTTCTTTCTCAGTATCCTTTCATGTCTTAGTAGAAAACATCCCCCAGGAGCTTTGTGAAAAAATGGTATATGTGAATGTATTTTTGGAGATAGTAAATATTTGCAACTTTCTCATTCACTGGATAGTTTTTCTGGGTATAGAAATGTAAGTTGGAAAACATTTTTCCTCAGAATGTTGAAGACACTGTTCCATTATCTTCTAGTTTCTAAAGTTGCAATTATGAAATCCAATGCTACTCTGATTCTTAATCCTTTGACAGATGTTTTGGTTACTTACCTTTAAAAGCTTTCAGAATCTTTTCTTTCTCCAATGTAGTAAACTTTGATCTTCAACAGATTTTTCAGTCTAGATTCATGTTCTTCAGTTGTGGAAATTTTAAAAATGTGTTTCTTACATAATTTTATTCTACTTCTTTTTCTGCTTTTTCAGATAGTTCTTAAAAATTATTTAAATATTGAAAAACACAGCTGATGTTCTAATTTTTTTCTTTTTTTCTCTTTGTTTATTATCTAGAGTATTTTGTTGGCTTTATCTTCATACTTTTCTTTGAGTTATTCATTTATCCTATCCTATATTTAAGTTTTAATTTTCTTATAAACAGAGTACTTCCCTTTTGTTCTTGTTTTGTAGAAGCACTTTTTTTTTAATTTCTCTAAGGAAAATAATTGTCAGTGCTCTTTCTGCCATAGTATTTTTTACGCCTTCTGAATTCTTTTTTTTTTTTTTTTTTTGTGGGTACCGGGTCGACCTCAGGACCTCGCGTGCCAGCAGGCACCCGTGCCGCTGAGTGATATCACCGGCCCTTTTTTCGTATGTGGGTTCCGGGAGTCGAACTTGGGCCCTCACGCTTGCCGGGCAGGCGTTTATGCCGCTGAGCTATCTCATCGGCCCGCCTTCTGAATTCTTTTTTGTTCATTTTTTTCTCTTTTGGTCTCTGTACTTCACATTTGAGGCTTTCCTTAAATGTTTGATTCCTGACTCTCCAGAAAGACATATAAAATGCTAATTGTAATCTCTCTGAATTTCACCCTCCAGTGGTCAGGATACGGGCATTGTTTCTACATACACTGTTAAATAATGGCATATATAATTTTTCTTCCTTGGCTAAATCTACTTCCTCAAAAAATTACCAACATTCTATATTAGCATAGGTCTATGTATGGCAATATTCACAGATCTAGTATGGGAACAAGATTAAGGTATTTCATTATTCCATCTGTTAAATTTCTATGTTTCCAATATAGCACCTTGCTTATGACACAGAAAACTTCAATGCTTAAAGATCCAGAGCTTTTCTGTTTTAAGATCTTTATAAAATATACTATCGCTTGCAAGTATGGCAGAAAGGTAATTGGCTTTCTCCTGCCAATATGGTAGAGAGGTAGTTGTCTGGCTACTTAGTGCAGGATAAAAGATTTTTTTTTAAAGCATAAAAGGATAAATTAAATTTATCTGTATACTTTATTTAGCCCAATATATAATCAAGAAAATATATTATGAAATACTCAATATTCTCTTTTGCAAATATTGTATATTTATTGTCCTTATAGTATGTATCAGTTTAGACTACTCACATTTCAAGGTCTCAAGAGCTACATGTGGCTAGTGACTACTGTAATGAACAACCAAACTTTAATAGGTGTGAAGTAAAAATAAAAAACCGTTAGCAGAAAATAGGTTAAAACCTGTGCAAGCTTCAGATTTCTTAAATAACAGATAGTAGGAACCAAAAAAGAAAATAGTATATGTAAATTGGTCCTCAACAAAATAAAAAAAAATCCTCTGCTTTTATTTATTTATTTATTTTTTGTGGGTACTGGGTGTCGACCTCAGGACCTCGCGCACCAGCAGGCACCCGTGCCGCTGAGCGATATCACCGGCCCTTTTCTCATATGTGGGTACTGGGAATCAAACTCAGGACCTCGCGCTTGTCAGGCAGGCACTTATGCCACTGAGCTGTCTCACCGGCCCCTACTTCTAAAAAGGCATAGTTAAGAAAATGAAAAGACAAGGCATCTACAAATAATCATGACACATGTATTTGGCAAAGGGTTTGTTTCCAGAATACACAAAGAACACTTATAGTCAATAACCAGGCAACTTAATTTGCTTTCTATTGCTCAAAATTCTAATATTTTTGATTTTCGATCTGTCTACCTACTAGATTATGAATTCTTGAGAAGCAGCGATGTTATTTTATTCTTTTAATTTTGGTGCCCAAAACAGAGCGGTTATGCAATACATGTGTATTAATTGGATGGATGCCCACATAATCCGTGCATGTGTACTGTCCTCTCCTACACTGTAATTTCCATGAGAGCATAGGCTTTGTAGATATTTGCCATAGAATTCCTGTCCTCTAGAAAAATGTATGTTCATAGTAGGTGAAAAAAAGGAGATGAAAGTTGAATAAGGATGAATAATGCTTCCAAGTACTCTAAATTTACATTTACTCCCTTTTGGAATATAAAGCCTTTCCATTTCATTTACTCACATACACAAATACCAGAGGAAAAAGGATGTTTAATGATTTAAATATTGTCACTTAATTAAAAATTCCCAAACTCTTTTTTTTTTCTTAACATCATTGAAATAGTATATATAATATAAGCAAACACAATAGTATCTTTAGGGCCACAAAGGTCTTCAGAATTTTGTTATTTTAAATGAACACACTGACATAATTAGTATATAGTTAAGCTCTAAAAACTCAATAAAGTACTTTCACAGATAGATCATAACAACTGACCTATACAGTTAGGTACAATTCTGTTGGTTTTGTTTTTCTAAAGAAGAAAAGAAACTAGATACATACATTTTTTTAAAATAGGCCAGATATCTTAGGAGTGAGTGAGATAGTTCGAAGATTCCCAAAACTGCTTTACTCATGGGCTTGGAAGCCTCTCTAATTTCATGGAATAATTTCTTTAATCCCAAATTAAAGTTCTCACTGAATTTGACTGTAACGTTGTATACAATAAATTGTGATTATTTACACTAAAAGAATGTCTTGTATCAAAAACCGTGTCATAAAAATGGTCATTTTATGGCAAATAAATATATGAAAAAATGTTCAACATCACTAGTCATCTGAGAGATGCAAATGAAAACAACACTGCGATTCCATCTCACCCCAGAAAGAATGGCTGTTATCAAGAAGTCAACTAATAACAAATGCTGGAGGGGCTGTGGGGAAAAAGGAACCCTTTTCCACTGTTGGTGGGAGTGTCGACTGGTGCAACCACTGTGGAAATCCGTGTGAAGACTCCTCGAAAAACTGGGATTGGAGGTCCCATTTGACCCAGCTATTCCCCTTCTGGGTATCTTCCCAGAAGAATTAAAAACATCGTACCACAGCGATATATGTGCACCCATGTTTATAGCAACACAATTTGTAATAGCTAGATCATGGAAACAACCCAAATGCCCATTAACCGAGGAATGGATAAAAAAGATGTGGTATTTCTATACAATGGAGTACTACTCAGCCATAAAGAAAGATAAACTGGAAACTTTTATAGGTAAATGGATGCAACTCGAGAAAATACTCATAAGCGAAATAAACCGGATACACATTTGTAAACATCGTAATGTCTCCCTAATATGAAAATGCAATTTCACTGTGACTATTCCATTCCCTAGTCTTCTATTTTTACCTAGGTTTTACATGGCTTAATCTTATACTGAGTAATATTTTTCTCCAAAAGGTATTTGTACATTCTCTAATGCTTGAGTTTGTTAATACATGAGAATGTTTACTTGTTGTCTTTAAAAAAAAATAAATAAAGTTTTAAAAAAAGTTCATTTTAATAATTTTATTGATGGGATAAGCAATCAAAAACAGTTGGACGTGGACTCCAGGTAAGAATGTTGCGTTATTACAGGTTCAGCAGTTATAACCAAGGTACCACTCTGGTGGGGATACTGAGAAAGGAGGCCCTTGTGCAAGTGTGGGGCAGGGTAGATGGGAAATCTCTGTAACTTCTGCTCAATTTTCTGAAAACTAAAACTCTTCTTAAAAATAAATATTAAAATATCTTTGGAGATTGAAGTTCTTTTTTTTAAAAAAAGAATGCTCATTTTATATCAAAGGCAATTTATAATCCTACTATACTATTGATCCCACACTTTTTCCTTTGTTACAAAATGGTCCAGACTTGGTTGGGAATAGATTGGGCTTCTAAAATGCTGCATTATTAAATCTAGTCATTTAGAGTGTAAACTTTACCGTCGATTTCTAATAAACAAGAAAGCCTTATATCTAGAATGCTTTCCTGTTGTTTAGGGAGCCACATCTGTACTTCAGTTAACAAATCAACCACAAGATTGCTTTCTTGGTTCTTTTCTGTTTACGTGGTCAGTTAATTCTTAATTTCTTCTTTTGAAGAGAAAGTTTCAGGTTTTGCAAATTTGCTATGTGGTTTTAAGAAGCTGAGGTAGAAATTGTACACAAGTTTGGCTTTGGTTGAAGGTGGAAGGACCCTTAGTTTATAAACGTCTTAGGTATTTTCAATAAACTGGAGATCACCACAAAAGATGTTAGGGTAATAAATCTAGCCACTAAGTACACACTCCCTTTACCCAGCCGGCAGCCTCCTGGGATCATTTGTCTGCTGTTCATTGTCTTGTCTGCATTATTCAACAGCTCTGTTTTTGTGCAGTGGGCTTCAGAGGGCTTTTAACAGCTGCAGCATCCCCCAGTTTTTACTTAAGTCCTCTCTTCATAATAGAAAAAAGAAAAAACCCCAAAAGAAGAAAACAGAAAACCTGTCTTTGATAGCCAAGAACTACCTGTTAATTAAATCCACATCAAAACTAGGTTTGTTTGCTTATTTCACATTAACTTTCTAAGTGTTGTAGTATCTGGAGGGTCAAAAGGCAAAGCTTATCGTAAAAAGGTAATAATATATGTACTTCTAAAAATGTCCCAAAAAGACATAATGAAAGCCACCCCCCCACACACACACACTTTCTTGGAAATACTAAGTTTTTTTCTTTTAGGAAGATTTCCCTTATGTATATAACAGACCAAGATAGTTTTTTTTTTTTTAAATCACCAACAAATCTACTGCATAATTGAAAGACGAAGGGCTTTGAAGAAAGGGAAGGGCTTATCCATGTAGAAACCTTTGCATCTGTTTGTTTCAGTTAGGACATATTTACGTGATCCCTCAGGTGAGCTTTTTCTCAGAAAGGTTGACATTATTCATGAACATGATCTGTCTTAATAGGAATCTCTTGAATTTAACCTCAAGCTATTGTGCTAAAATGTAGTATCATATTTATCAAATTGATGATAGAAAAAATAATTTTTCCAAAGGCCAGGACCAGGAAACCTACTTTTGAAAATAAAAGTACCTAATGACAAAAACTGTTAAAAATGGCCAGAAGGATTGGACAGAGCAAGAACTAAGCCCACAAAGAAGTTAACAGAAGGACTTAAGGACTTAGCAAATGCTGACTCTACCACATAAGTGAAAGGCCTGCAGAGCCCTCTCTGTTGGCACAGGAGCCAAGGTGTATGAGTTGTTTTTCTAAACTAAAACCTCAGTATTCAGGTTTAATTGCAGTGCTGGCACTTTGTGAAAAATCAGTTGCTTTTGGGTCGCGGTTTGGGCACTCAGTCTCTAAAAGGTTCACCATCACTGACCTAAATTATGCAAGATTCAGAGGTCTAAAAAAATTAATCAAGATTTGGAGGTATCTGAAAATTAATTAAGACTATGGCGGCCTACTGTCATCAACACTAGTCTCAACATCTTCTGGCAAAGAATAGCAAAAAGTGGAGTTGAATCGAAAGTCTATAAATAAATAAGATTTAAAAAATGATCTAGCTCATATCAATCATAAAGAATTCTTAAATTATTCATGATAATATGATTTATAATTAACATGAACTATCCATTTCTCTGTGAAAGCTATGCTTTGGACTAAATTGTGTTCAGGAAGGAAGTGGGGAGAAAGCAATTCTTGTGAACACAATAAAGTCATTTAAATTTACTCCTGTGCCCAAGAGATCCTCTGATCTTTAGCAAGAGAATAAGGTCTACAGAGGTTACGGTCCATGTCCAGAATGGAATGTCTTGATCTATGTAAAATAGAAAGGGACTCCAATTTCCTAGCATTAGATTATCATATTAAAAACCAAGGGAGCTTTTCAGCACCACCATTTGATCAGATTAAGATCCTTAGTTTTGTACAAAACACAGCTTGTTAGCCACCCAAAGTCTGAGAGCATCTCTGAAGTGTCACAGAAATGCTAAGTAGTCTCAGGCCCCTTGACAATGCCTACAACCAAGTAAAAACCAAGCCCTCCTCAATTATCAGGATATTTGTTACTGGGGAAAATCTGGATAATTAACTGAATCTGCAACTGGAAATATGTAAATAAATGCCTGGAAATTTTATCCAAATCCTTGTTACAGTTTTATCTGGACCTCCTCAAGCACATTAAATGCTCTAAAAGCAAATATGACCTTTGCCATTTGTTCTCTAAAATATAAGAATACCAGTACAACAAAACTGTAAAAGCTATATACTGCCTTCAAATTTATTTTCTGAATTATTAGCATACCAAGTCTAGAGTTGATTTCTTAAACTCTTAAAATTCAGTTTGTAAAAGTAGCATTTGCTCTTGAGTATCAGATCCAATTTTGCATTTACTTATATATTAATTCCCTTGCTTAGATAGGCTAGACATTAAATCTTACAATTCAGAGAGTTTAATTCTCATTACCACCCTTTGGTATGTAATAGCACAAAATAAAAGGTTTAAGATAAGACACATTTAAAGTATCTTCAGCCCCAAAAACTAAGTACCCAGACTGACTTTGTGAAAATAACTTCTATGCTTGTTTTGTCTTTGTTCAAAATTTCATCACTACTAGTAAAGATTCAAGTTTCTACTGTCAGGGAAAAGAGAAACAATCATTCAATATTTTGTTGGCTGATTTTCACATTGTTCGCTAACCAAGACAATTATCTAACAATAAGAAAAACACTGGACTTCCCAAATGTGTCATTTATACCCAAAAATCTCTATTTAAGAAGGCTTCCCCTATTAAAAAAAAAAAATCTGTGTTAGTCAATCATATATAACTAAGGAGAGAAAAGGCTAAAAGTAGACACATTTTTTAAGTATAAACAAATCAATATGATGCCAAGCTAAATTTTTAATTTCACAAGTTTTTCTATTACTATTCAAACTTCAACATCTGCATTCTTTTTAAAGAAGGATCCCTGGCTGCAGAGTAACTGGAACCATCTTTGACCAATCACAATGTTCCTTATATCATAGTAGTTTCTGCTTCACTCTGACTTCTGTATCAGTACAAGAGAACCAGAGGGATTTGGGGAGAGTGAGAAGGGTTTGGAGAGAGAGCTAATGCTCTTTTTAATCTATTAACTTTGGAGTAGATAAGTATCTGTGTGTGGAGTAAATTGTTGATAAAAATCAACATTGTTAGTGCGGAACAAAGCTCAAAGACTCTGGCATGAAGCATCGGCTAATGACCCTGATAAATATATGGTAACTTAATTCTTGTCCTCTATGGACATCCACATGTTATCCATGAAATAGAACTGTTTTTAAGAAGGGTCTCAGGCACAGATATGGAGCATCTACCACATATTACACCCAGATCTGCAAATTATGACCCATGGGTTAATGCTACTTATTAATTAATTACGTTCATATAAGCTAGGGATATTTAACACATTTTTAAATAGTTAAAAATAATCAAAAGAAAACAATATTTGTGAGACATAAAATCAAATTTCAGTGTCCATAAATAAAGTTTTATTGGGACACTGTTATGACTTGTATTTACATGTCCGCCCAAAGCCTCATGCGGTCATAGGAGAGGCTTTTTCAGAGGTGGATGGATCTAGAGCATGCAACGCTGGGATTGATTCATGGTGCAATGCTAGGCTCAAGGGCACTAGGATTAAGTATGTGAGTGCTTCCCGCCCTAAGCAGCCTGGATAAGATATAAGGGAATGGGCCTGTGAGATAGCTCAGCAGGCATAAGCGCCTGCCTGGCAAGCGCGAGGTCCTGAGTTCGACTCCCGGTAACCACATAAGAATAAAGGGCCGGTGATATCGCTCAGCGGCACAAGCGCCTGCTGGCAAGTGCGAGGTCCTGAGTTCGACTTCCGGTACCCACATAAAGGAAAAAAAAGGCCGGTGATATCGCTCAGCAGCACAAGTGCCTGCTGGCAAGCGTGAGGTCCTGAGGCCAAGTCCCGGTACCCACATTAAAAAATAAATAAAATAAAATAGATATAAAGGATAGAAAGAGCTGCAGTCATCCCTTGCTTGCTTGCTTTTTCTGTCTTCTACTTGCCATGAACTGTTTCTCCTCACCTATGCCCCTCTGCGAAGCCACCCTGCCTCGGAGCCAGCCAATTATAGACTGAAACCTCTACAAAATGTGAGCTACAATAAACCTTTCCTCCCATAACCTTGAGCTTCAGGTATTTTGTCTCAGCAACAAGAAAAGTAACTAAGACACAGCCATGCTCATTCATTTATCATTGTCTATGCTGCTTTTGTGCAATGGCAACGTAGGGTAGTTGTGACAGGCACCATCTGGCCTGCATAGCCTAAAATGTTTCCTGTGTGTCTTTTTTTTTCTTTTTTTTGTGGGTACCAGGGGGTCGACCTCAGGACCTCGCGCGCCAGCAGGCGCCCTTGCCGCTGAGCGATATCACCAGCCCCTTTTTCGTATGCGGGTTCCGGGAGTCAAACTCGGGCCCTCGCGCTTGCCGGGCAGGCGCTTAAGCCGCTGAGCCATCTCATCGGCCCTCCTGTGTGTCTTTTTACAGTCAAAGTTACTGATCTCTGAGCTAGACTCTGTGCTAGGAATAATATATATATATATATGCATATACATACATATATATATACATAATTGAACCTAAGCAGCTATAGTTCCAAAACATTCTAGAATCTGAATTTATTCTTCAACATGGTTGAATCAATTGTGTATTTTCATTTCAATTAAAGAGGTTTCTATCTCCCAAAGAAACATATTATCTGTGCCAATAATTTTTAAAATTTGCAATTACTAGAATAGTAGTGCAAAGTTTAGAGCTTTTTCTTCTTTCTTGTCTCAAAAAAAATTTATTTCCTCTTTGTACCTCTTCAAACATTTTATGAAATTGGCCTATAACAGTTGGAAAATTCCACGACCCTTAGAAACAAATCAAAAAGTGCTACCTTCTCCTCAGGCAGTGTCAGAGTCCTGTAATATATATACTTTCCCAGACAAGGCTGGCAAACTTGGCCACTGAAGCAGCTGTAAAAATGGAAATGCAATCACAGAAGGAGTTATCAGCCTTATGAGTTGAGGCGTCTTGACACTACTTGACATTCATTCTCAATTACCAAGTTCAGGCTCCTTGCCTTCATTGAGCGGCACTACAGAGCACCTCACGTAAATGAGTGGATTCGGGGCAGCCATGACAGTGTAAGTAGAATGCTTCCCTTCTTCAGAGGACTTGGGTCAGCCAACAAAGCACTAAGCAATAAATTATTTCTGACAGCAGCCACGGGCTTTTAGAACGTAACCCATCTCTTTCGGATGTTTATCTTTGAAGAAACTACTCACAACTTTATTACAGTCATAAAGTGTTGTAACGATAAAAATAAAAGAGACATTTAATCTGTATCTACACATGCGAGCAGAGTTCTGGGTGAATTAACTGCCTTGCCTCACACTTTCTTTACTTCTAATTTGTAAGGTGAGACCTGTGGAAAGTTCAGACTGAAAGATGACTGGGGAGTGAGAGAGCTGTCAGAGGACTTGTCTCCCCCACAGTACAGGTGGAAATGGTAAGGAAAGCTGAGCTTTGTCCAGACGTGTGTGTGTTCGTTGTAGTGTTTACCATAACTACATGAATCATAAGATGCAGAACTATCTATGGCTTCTTTGGAATTTAACATTGCATAAAATTGTATAATATCAGAACCCAAAGGAATTTACATTCTATAATTTTCGTGTCTTTACTGAGTGTTTCAGACACTGTGATAAACAAAATACATACATGACTATGAACTGTGTTCAGTGCTATTAAGGAAAAGAACCAAGTACTCTGAGTGAGTCTAGCAGGAATGAGTTCTACCAGGCTCGGGGATGGTTAAGTGTCAGACAGGGTTTCTCTAGAAAAGGGCATTTAAGTGGCGATCTAAAGGAAGAGAAAATGCCAGGCAAGAAAAACGTCCCATGACCAATGGGCCAACAGTGGAAGGAGTGTGGTTCCTTTCAAGTGAGTGAATAGGTCCCTAAGGTTTAGGGGTATATTCCATAAATTTTGGTACCATCAACAAAAATAACAGCATGATTCCAGTTGCCACTAATTGATATTGAGGTTTCTTTTGCAGGAAAGAAATGCGCTATGAGCTAAATTACTTAATTTGTAATTATGCACTAACCTCACTCAATCTTGTATTTAGTAGGAAAACTAAAGATCTGGAAAGTGCCTGACATGTAATTAACTGAATGTGTTCAATATCTGAATTTTTTCAGCTTTTTGGTGTCACCCCAGTCATAACAAGAGATTATAAGGTGTGGGGTGGAAATACGCTTCATATCTGTGCCTGAATCATCGTGGTTAGGACACTTCGGTTCCAGAAATCACTTGCCCAGGAAAAGGGTCGAGAAGACCAGAGTTTTGGGCTACACAACAACTGTGTTGCCTATAAAATTGCATACGACAAGAGATGTGTTCCTTTCTTCTATGTAAAACTCTGACAAATCATTAAGAAAAAACCAGCAATCCAATGGGAAAAATGAATAAAAGACTTATACAGGTAACTCACGTGAAACACAAACAGGCTTAAGCATGAAAAGCTGTGGCCAGGGATGTTGGCAGAGCATGTACTTTGCATGTGTAAGGCCCTGGGTTTAAACTCCAGCACCGAAAGAAAAGGAACTATTTAACCCCTACTCTCTGTTAAAGAAATTCAAGTCAAAACTATTTTGAGATATCATCGTCAAATATTTAGTTAACAGAGATTAAAACATCGCACAGTGTAGAATTACAGCAAGGGTATGGGAGACTTTTGCATGTATTATTAGAGTGAAATTGGTACTCTCTATTTGTGAAACAATCAGTAAATATACTTATGAAGATATTTATGGTAGCATTTTTTATTCACCCATTCCAATATATATATATATTTCAAAGCATCATGCTGTACATAAGTATATGTAGCCCTTGTCAATTAAAAATACAAAAATAATATTTTAAAACATAATGTTTTAAATGTTGTTAATGTATACAATTTTGTTAACTGAAGCAATTGGGAAAATAATATAAAAATAAAAATAAAGCAAACTGAATCTGTAAAAATTTTAGTATGGCATCAGCCAGGAATGAGGTAACAGTCCCAGCCTTCTCCGAAGACATAAACAGTTGTTAGGGCTTGAATCTATATGTTCCCCCAAAGCTTCATGCACTCATAGATGGGGCTTTTCAGAGGTGGCTGGATCTAGGGTGTGTGATTGTGGACTATGGGCATGTGAATATGGATTAGGGGTGTGATAGCTAAATTAGTCCACTAATTGATTGGTTTAGCATAGTTCTGGGTGTGGGTAATGGGAAGGCCTACCTTGGGAGTGAGTGGCATCACCCAAAAGGCTTTTAGCCTGGATGGGATAAAAGGGAAAGGAGGGACTTGCTGCTGCTGCTGCTTGACTGCTTTGCTGCCTTCTGCCTACCAGGCAATGAGCTATTTCTCCTCTGTGATGCCCCTCCTATGCCACCCTGCCTTACAGCCAGCTGACTACAGAGTACAACCTCGACAAATGGCTGAAATAAACCTTTCTTCTTTTAACTTGTGGGTATTGGGTATGGTGTCTCTGTGATGAAAAAAGTAATTAAGACCAGTATATGAGCCAAGACAGACGAGCCATCTTTATCCTACTTAAATAATAACATTATTATTATCATTGTCATCATTGTCATCATTGTCAAGCATTGAATAGGAAAAGAGATATTTGTCCCACAGAAGTTTCACTCTCTGAAGAATAAGGTATCAGAACTTCTTACCTCTACACTCCTTCCATGGGTGACCTCAGACCAAGGATTCCACCATCTTTTTATTAAACATGCTACCTCTGTCCTTTACCCTGAGTCACTGTGCCATATCCTTCGCCTAAAGCTTCCAAACTGGTGTGCCCTAAACATCGGGACTTATCTTTCCCAGGAGCACATTTTACATTTTCTCTGAATTTGTTGACACACATTCTTTGGTAGCACCCCAGAGCCAATGTGTCCAAAGTGGGGAAAAAGATAATTGAGTTACTCCACAAAGAACGATCGTTTTTCTAAGTGCCGTAATTATTTTAACTAAGTATTGTTGAGGAATAAGGGTGAGTGCAGTCTTGCACGGTGGATTTTGACTACATAGTCTCTAAGTTTACTCAAAATACTTTCTTCCATAATCTAGTGCCAGATTGTGGCACAAGTGGGTACATTAAAGATCCACAACGAGAAAGATCAACGATAGCAGACATAGTAAGGATAGAGGTTTCATAAAATTCTTAGGACTTGAGCTGAGCCTAGAAAGATAAATAGCATTTGAATAAGAATCAGGAAAAAAATATCGGCAAAGGAAACATAGAATCCTGATGCCAAAGTACCATTCATTGCAGGAGGAACCTAGCAAAGGCATTTGACCCACGTGTTTCCATCAATAGTACAAGGTTCATTATTTAAAGTTTAGTCATTAAAGTTTAGTTGACTCCTGACAACTCATGTGACAATTGAGAACAAGACTGTCAATTGTTTCTATAGTATACAAGTAAATAAATAAAATATGTCAATATTTCATCAATAGCCATTAAGATTTCATGACTGGGTTTTTATTTGACAATGTGCAGTGTTTTTTTAAATTTATTATCTCATTTTTCAAGCTTATTTATATAAAATAAGACTAAAAGGGGAGTTGCCAAAGTTGGGACTAGGATCTGTCTATGCCTTCCCTTTGAAAACCAAATGTGTTATTCATCAAAGTATGCTGATATTGTAAAAATTAGGGATACATTCTTTCTGTTTCTAGAAGCACCCTGTCACTTTCATCCAGATTGGATTCTCGTCCCCAATAGTTGAGTATGGTTTTATCTCCTGTGCTTGTGAGATTGTCTCTTCTGACTGAGCTATTCTAATAATTTGAATACCCAATCATTTTACAGAAGGCAAAGTGATACCCAGAGAGGCCAGCTCAATATCATGTAACTTGTAGCTAAATTAGTATGTCAAGTAAAAATCAAGATAGAACTTGAGTTTTTTATTTTGGTGGGGGTTTGTATGCTTGAATATTAGACTAATTTAGTTTAACTACAACTCAGAGCTGATGTATAGGAAACTAGTGAAAAATAAAATGCTTCCAGATTTGGGAACCATGAAAGATGGAGGAGAGCAAATAAGATGTTTTAAGAAAACATCAATTACTTGATACTGATGAAACTATCACTAAGAACAGAAAGAAAAATCCTGATACGATGTTGCATTGTGCATGTGGGTTTATGTGGGTTTTAAATTTATGTATAACTATGTTGTGTGTAGAAAGTGCTAATAAATTCTCTGCCAGAGATAAACCCCTGAAGAAAGAAGACAGAGAGAGTAGAAAACCACCCCACCTTGCTCATATAGGGATTTAAATAATTTACTTGAAAAGATAAATCCCGGTACCCACAAAAAAAAAAAAAAAAGATAAATTATTTAAGGCTATATTTTATAGTGTTTGTGTGTATATTGTGTGTGCACATGTGTGTAAAATGAGTTGATACTCTTGAAGAACATGAAAATATGTGCTGTACCTTCTACTTGTATTAACAGGAGTTTATCTGTAATATTATAATGTTTCAATGCTAGAGAAATGAAATAAATTCCTATAAGAAGAGCCTAATGAGTATATAAAACATGTATTCCTCTAAGTAATAACAAGGCTTGTAATTAACACAAATCATTCTTACATTATGGATTTTTAGGACAATATTAGGGTTTTTTGGGCAATAAGATGCTTAGCAAAAGAACTGGTTTAACCACTCAGGATAAACAAACAGTGTTGGTTCTCAAAGTTGTCCTTACTACTCTACTACAACTACTGTGCCTGTCTGCTTCACAGTAGAGATCTATATTTAACATTTCAACCACAGATGATTATCAAGTTGTGCTTTTTTTAAAATTTATTTTATTTTTTTGTGGTGCTAGGGATCAAACCTAGGGCCTTGTGCATGCAAGGCAAGAGCTCTACCGCTGAGCCACATGCCCAGACTAAGCTGTACTTTTTAAATGTTGCCATTGATGAGTGGCATATATAATAAATTAAGAATTGTATGAGTTTCTGAGCATTGGCTTAAGTAAGCTTTCCAAAATGAAGCTCAGAATTTTAATAATATGTATAGCTTATAAATTGCAAAAATACTTATTAAACTTCGCCCAAATTTCAGAATATCTACTTAGTTAATAACATAATTTTGGAAGAATTTTCAAAGTAAATAAAATGTGTAAAAGCTTTGGAAATATAAAAGCTTTATCTGTGTGTTGAAAAAAAAAGCCAGGGAATCTATGGTCAGCATGCCAATGAAAGGTCATAGGTGAGGCCAACTGAAAGCACTGTGTAGGGCAGAAAACATTGAAGAAAGAACCTGAATTAGAAATGCTGCATCATGAATAATGAACATTGTTTGTATTGTAAATATTAAGCAAATTATAATTAACCTTGGACGGATTTAGCAAAGGAAATATGTCTTTACTCAGCTCTGTCCACAAGCAGCACACATTTCTCTTTACATTGAACATAAAGATGGTTTTTAAAATCAGAAAAAGATAACTTCCTATACGTTTTATATTTTCAGCCATCATTCATCATTCACAGGGACAGAATTTTGGATTGAATCAGTGTATATCGACTAAAATTTTTATTACTTAGTCAAAGATTAATCACAAGCCTCATGATAATTGACAATAAAAGAGTGCCAATTGTATCTACAAGATACAAGTATATAAAGAAAATATATTAATATTACATTTTGATCTTATGGTTTCTTCTGTGCTTGAAAATTTTCAGTGTTTTTGCAATTTCAGTACCTCAATTATTCAATAGTTTATTTTTCATATATACGACTCAAATAGGATTTGCCAAAATTGGAACTAGATCTCTCTATGCCTTCCCTTTGTAAATCAAATGTGTTATTTATCAAATTCTGCTGATAGCCTAGAAGTCAGGCTCCATTCTGCCTGTTTCTAGAAGTATCCTGTCACTTCTATTTGGAGTGCATTCTCAGCCCCAATATTCACATATGGTTCTTTCCACTGTTTGAGAGAATGTCTGTTCTGATGACATACTCTTTAATAATTTGATTATCACCCTTATATCTAACCTACTTAGGAGTGAGTTTTCAAAATTGTTAGACTACAGGGAATAACTCTATTTTGAAGATTAATTACATAACCACTTTGGAAATCAGTATGGAGATCCCTCAGAAAACTAGGATTAGAGGTCCCATTTGACCCAGCTATTCCCCTTCTGGGTATCTTCTTGAAAGAATTAAAAACATCATACCACAGTGATATATGCACACCCATATTTATAGCGGCAAAGTTTGTAATAGCTAAATCATGGAAACAACCTAAATGCCCATCAACCAAGGAATGGATAAAAAAGATGTGATTTTTTTATACAATGGAGTACTACTCAGCCATAAAGAAGGATAAACTTGAGACATTTATAGGTAAATGGATGCAACTTGAGATTGTACTCTTAAGTGAAATAAATCAGACTTACATGTGTAAACATCCCATTGTCTCCCTGGTGTGAATACCTGAGAGAATAAATAAGGACCAAAGTGTACAATAGATATTGTGAAATGGGAAGAAATTGTTCAAAAGGAAAGAGGAACTAGGGTGGGGGAAGGGGGAAAGGAAGGAAAGGAAAAGAAAAAAACGATAAAAAAAGGATAAAATGGAAACAAAGCTTTGTAAATAAGGAGAGGAAGAGGGATTGAAGTGAGGAGAGGGAATTGGGAAAAAAACAGGAGTCGAAATGTATCACGTACAGATACAAATAACCTCTGATGAGTATGATCATTATGTATATCTAAAATGTACTAATAAACTTAATTTAAAAAAAGATTGACTACATAACTTAAACATTAGTCAAGTGACTTACTGAGTTTAGTAAAAGATGTAACTGTAGAATAACTGAATAAACATTGGACTTTCACCACTGTTTTAAACTGTTACACAAAAGCTTTTATTGAAAAGGCAATAATAGTAGCAAGATGAAGAAAAGTTAATCCCCAAAAAGGTAGCTGTTTTCTATATGTAAACCTGGATTTTATTTTAACATTATGTTTTATTCACTTTACATGGTTACAGATATTTTTTCTTGTCACTACAGTTTTTCTAATCATATTGTAATGACTACATATTATGCTAATTTATGAAATAATGAAATCATCACTTTTTTTAAACTATGAAATTATCACTTTAAATCTAGAGACAGGTATGGTGGCACACACCTGTAATCCCAGCACTTGGGAGGCTGAGGCAGGAGGATCCCCTGAGTTTGAGGCCAGCCTGAGTTATACAATGAGTTCAAGGCCAGCCCAAACTACATAGCAAGGCCCTGTCTCAAAAGAAATATTTTTTTAATTAAATTTAAAGCTGATACAATAATGCATTTGGCAAACCTCACTATTTGAATTTATATGATATAAGCCACTAAAATACTATTTTTTTTCCAGGTAGTTATTATTTTAATGATCTATGCTCTTGAAAACATTGTAATTCTAAGGTGTGAACTAACTTAGTTCTACTTGGAAAATGTGAAAACGTACCTTGAAGGTACAGATTACATTCACAATAAATGCCAAATGATTTTGATTTGTTTAACATAAAATTTAAACAATTTGTTTCATAGATATTTCTATGTATTGCTTTTGTAAGAGGCAGGAAAAGAGAGCAACCTAGGAAAAACTAGAGCATAGTGAATTTAGAAGAAAATAAATGAAATCCTACTTGTGGCCATTATGCTATGACTTAAGTTGTAATAGTGACAGGACTAAAAATGCCATTTGGGTGCCTGTGCTACCCTGGCTGTTTGAGGCTCTGATTGCCCCATTGCTTCAGTCCCGAGGGCAGTGTGTTTTTGTCTGAAGGTCAAATCCCATGCAGCACAATTTATTGCAATAAAATTGTATCTCAACAAAGCGTAACACGTTCTGCCAAGCCTCTTCATGCCAACGCAGATCATTTAGTGTATAATTGGCTGCGACTGGCACTCGCACAAGCTGTGACATTTCCTGTCAGCGACTGGCTACTATTTGGAAAGCCAAGGAGACGATTACATGCCGCAGAGGATGATCTGGTCTGGTGAGAAACGAAACATAAAACAAGTCAGCCCTTTCCCCTTCAGACAGGTAGGAGGGAAAATGTAACCCCTGCCATCCTCTTCCACACGACCCACGAAGTCGATGAGAAGAGGAAATACTGACTTGGGAAATAAAGAATGAAGGCATTCGAGGTTTCTGTTTAGAGAAGGCAAATGAAATAAAAATAATATTAATTAAAGGGACCCAGAGACCACCTGATATTAATGGAAGTTACCATTCTGACATCGTTTGAAGAATTAGCATTCAGTTGATAAATTCTTCAAAAAGAAAATAGAGGGCCGGTGAGATGGCTCAGTGGCTTAAGCGCCTGCCTGGCAAGCGCAAGGGCCTGAGTTCGACTCCCGGAACCCACATACGAAAAAGGGGTCGGTGATATCGCTCAGCGGCACGGGCGCCTGTTGGCGTGCGAGGTCCTGAGGTCGACCCCTCGGTACCCACAAAAAAAAAAAGAAAAGAAAATAGAGTAGGATCATATGGGAAAACACAAAGCTAAATCCAAAACTAGGGTATCAATAGATTATTTTAAGTACTTACTTTCTCTAAAAATCAAATGTAAAATAATATAAGAAAGATATGTAATTTTTGCCTCTCCCTTTAGCAAAGATTAAAAACAAATTCAATATCCAGTGTGGGCAAGTGTTTAGATAAACAGTCTCCTACACTATTAATGAAAATACAAATAAACTCTGAGTAGAACTAACAGGTGAAACTTTATTAAACTGTTAATATTCATTAACTCAACAGTTCCCCTTACTGAGAGCCACTTATACAAGTATGAAAAAAATACACATATGAGGATGTTACCTGAAAAATAATTTATGATCAAGAAAAATTGGAAACAGTCTAAAAATGCATGAAACATTAAGCAAATGGCTATACACCCATACCATGAAATACTATATATAAATTAGAAAGAATTCAAGACCATCTTATAATAATAATGTTCAATATATATTAAGTGAAAATGCCGATAGTAGTACTATAATAGTAATAGCCACAATAAAAGTTAACGCGGTATGACTCCAACTATGTAACATTCTGGAAAAGGCTGGACTTATGGAGAGGGTGAAATGATCAGTGGTTACCTAGGGTTAGGAGAAAGAGAGGGATGAAGACTAGGATGAAGCCCAGAGGACTTTTAGAGCAGCGAAATATTATTTGTGACAATACAATAGCAGGTACGTTCATTATACATTTGTCAGAATTCATAGAATGTGCCACACCGAGAGTGAGTTATAATACCGGACTTGAGTGATAACGGTGTGCTGGTGTAGGTTCACAGACTGTAACGAATGTATCACTTTGGTGGGCGATGTTAGTTGGAGAGGTTGGTGGGTAGGCGGCAAGTATATGGGAATTCTCAGTATCTTCTACTCAGTTTTTCTGTGAACCTAAAACTGCTCTAAAAATAAAATTTATTGATAATTTTAAGTTAATATTTGAGAACTTTTAAGCTAAGCCCCTTATAAGCATTATCTCACAAGAATTTAATTGCCACAAGAATTTTATTATGTAGAAGGTGGTATTTTTATCTACAGATGTAGAAAGGCTAAACAAACTGTCCAAGGATGAGGGTAAGAGCCAGAGCTAGGCCCCAAACCCAGATATCCTGGTTCCCAGGTCCATGAATCCCATGAGTCTAGGGTTTATTGAGCTCCCAAAAAACTCCCAAAGTATAGGATGACCCAATTTCTAGAAGAAGAAATAACCTAGAGAATGCATAGGAAAAATACTATAGTGTTAACCAAACTATTAACACCCTTTAGCTATCAAAGGCAGAAATGATGACGATATATTGTTTATTTCTATAATGTAATTTTTGTAATAATATTTATGGTTTTATAATAAGAAAAATCAGTAAGATTTTTGAAGGTTTTCTCTCTGGAAGTTGATTACAAAACAGCACTGTGAAATGGCTAATATGTCTTTAATCAATGTGTTTTTGTTTTTAGGGTTTTTTTTTTTTGTAGGTACCAGGAATCAAACTCAGGACCTTGCACTTGCCAGGCAGGTATTGCGCCGTTGAGCTATATCCCCGGCCCTAATCAATGTTTTGAAAACTTCTGAATGCAGGAATCCCTAAGCACCAGTCTGTGAACTGATCGTGTCTCAATCACCCAAGAAATATTTTATTGCACATACCAATTCTTGAGACTCAAATGCCCCATCCTACCCAGTTCAGTACATCTGGGATGGAGCTCAAGAATTTACAATTTTCAAAAGCTCCCCAGGTGATTCTGATACCTAGCCAGGTAAGGGAACATGATTTATGTAGTTCAAAAGAAGAAAGAGAGAAATTAGACCATATGGTATATTAACTCTTCCTTTCATTTCATTTTAAAGATGGCTTTGTGAGAAAAAGTTTATATATCAACGGTCTACAGAATACCTAATTCAATACGTGCCTTTATCACTAAAAAGGTGCCTAAAACTTTATTCACCTTAAAAATAGCAATAATTCTTATTGCCTTGGAAAGAGAGAAGTGAGTGTTTGTAAGATTTTGTAACAGTAATTACAACAAGGTGACATTGGCATAGAAATAGATATATAGACCAAAAGAGCATAATAAAGATCACAGAAATACAGCCAAGGACAGATGGGTCATTGTGGGTGGCCATGGGTCAATAGAAAGGATGGCACTAGACGGAGGGCTATCTATGGGGTGGGTGGACTAAAACGTCTACTTAGCAGGGTGCCTGGCACTTACTGGGCATTCAGACTTTTGTTTTAAAAGAGCAATAGCTTCTTTAAAACTCTCTTGAATTCTCCTTCTTTGCTTGTCTCCATCGTCAGAGATAGCAGTCACCTTCATCAGCCGGTCCTCTCCCTTCCCCGCCTTCCACCCAGTGCTCCCGCTTCCCTGGGTTGTTTCCTTGGCTTCCATTTTCTTCACGTTCTACTCACCTTCCTGGATGATCTCATCCACTGTCATGACTTTGGCCACCAAAGACAAAGAGAAACGCCAAATCTATTCTTTCCAGTGAAGGTTTGCATTCCAAATTCCAGACTGGTATTTCCGAAGCTTAAGGGATCTGAAAAGCGTCTTATATCTAACATACCAATTCTTTAATTCTTTTGTTACTGTAACTATAATCTAAATTAACTAAATCACTACCCAAAGAGTTCCCCAAGGTAGAAACTTGTGAGTCATCCTTAACTTTTTCCTCTCCCTGTCAACTGACCACCAAGTCCTATGCAGAATACCTATATCTCTCGACAACTTTCCATCCCAGTCACCTTTGCCTTAATTCCAGTCCCCATTCTCACCTCCCTTACTGCAAGTCTCCTGCGTCATCTCTGCACTTCCCATCTTCCTCTGGCCCAATTTATCCATCATATTCCAATGCAGAGCAACTTCCCTTTAAATAAAACTGGTTAAAAAAATAAAACCGTGTCTCCTCCTCTCCTTGCAAAAGGATTGGTGACTTATTAATGCCTATATAACTAAGTCCAGATTCCTTACATGGCAAATGACGGTAACAGCAATAGTATTTGAGTGCCTAGTTTGTAGATGAGCAAAATGAGGTTCGAAGAAGTTTCATGTATTTCCCAAGATGATTTATGAGTAGAATTTATGAGTATTTATGATTTGAACCCAGACCAAATTCAACCCTAAGACATGCCATGCTCAATTCAAATCTCACTTCCCCAACCTAACTCATTGTTTATAGACCTATCTCCTCAAATTAGCTGGGAGTTTCCCACGGACAGAAATGATGCCTTATTCATCTTTATGCCCCCTATGTCTGGCAGAGAACTGGCACTTTGTGTGTCCCTGTTTTTAAAAAGTGTGTAATGAAAAAGAGAAAGGAAGAAGGAAGCAGGAAGAAAAGAAATAATTGGAGAAAATAATGAGGCTTATTTTAAGAACATGATGCTGTTTCAAAATGCTCAAAGAATTGTCAGGTAGAAAGGCTTTCTCGTCCCCAGAGTGGGAATATTTCACCTGAACTCCATGAATGAGCTTAGGGAATGTATTTTCCTACAACAAGATTCTATAACTTTCATAAGCCTCACAAAGTTGTCTTGATCCAGTATTAAAATGTTTAGAACTATTTCTCCAAAGAAGACCAACAAGCAGATGTTACCAGGATGCCAATTTCAGACCTCCGTAGGAATGAAACTTGTAATAAAACGGGTTGCTTGAAAATAAAACCTTTACAACAAAATGTCAGAAGTTCTGAATCTATTGTAAGTAACCAAACAGAGGTGAGGCAAATACACCTAAAGGTAAAGAGAAGCTTCCATAGAATTGTGGGATGGCTAAAGGCTACTGCAAAAAAAAAAAAACAAAAAACAAAAAAAAACACATTCCTTCAGCTTCTGAGATTCTGTAATTCCTGGATAAAAACCATAATAAATTTATCTTTTATCTTATTCCACAGAGATTTTGAAAGATCCGCGCATCTTTTTCAGTGTGTTACCTTTTCAGTTACTTACCCCCAACCATAATTTTAGATTTCTTTGTATTTCTTATAAACCCATACAGCTTATATGTAAATTTCGTCGACATCTTCAGGCACTGGTAATTCCTGCTTCTTTTTTATTATAATTACTAACCCATATTAATTGTGCACATTAGTGGGACTCACTATGATATTTCCATACATGCACATATTATGCATTGACTATGCCCATCTACCCTTCTCCTACATTTTCCCTTCCTCCCTTTTCCCCACTCCCCTTCTCCCCCTTTCAAGTCCCTAATCATCCCTCTTCCACTTTCAGGTCTTCTTCTTTTGTTCTTGTCTGTCTTCACATACAATAGAAAACATGACGCACTCATCTTTCTGTGTCTGGCTTATTTTGCTGATGCCCTCCAGTTTCATCCATTTCCTGGCCAATGGCAGATTTCGTTCTCTTGTTGGCTCTCCTCACTTGGTGTGTACCCTGATTGCTCTTTTGTCACTTTTTGTGCTTCATAGGTTATCAAGGCTTTAATTTATTGTATAAAACTTTGGAGCATGAAGCACAGAAATAATTGTTCTGCAGACCTACTCCTCTTTAATTCCTGATACACTGTATCGGGCCTGGGTTCTTTTTCTCCTCAAAGACATTTATTTAGTTCATAATTACCGTTGACATAACAATAAGTCTCAAAAAATTTACATCACTACTTTCCAAAAGATTATAATCTAACAACGAGTTTAATTTAATAACATGTGGAAGATTTTCTTACTAACTTTTCCCCATATATATTTCATTATTTGAATCTCCAAGTGTTTAAAGGAATGTAATACATTTTTTTGTGGTGCTGGGGCTCAAACCCAGGGCCTTGTACATCATAGGCAAATGCTCTACCACTGAAGCAATGTATTTTAAAACGGATGGATTTGGACAAGTGTAGGAGTTATTCAGAAAATAATAATGTAAATGTTTACCAACTCCTTGAATCTTAGAGAGGTAATAAATGTTTGTAGTCTTTTATTAAGAGCATCCTTAAGAGTGAAGATGAAAATAAATAATCTAGGACTGGGAGTGTAACTCAGGGGTAGTGCACTGGCCTAGTATCCGTAAGGCTCTCCACAACAACAACAAAACAACAATACCTGCTTGGTAATAGATGTGAAATTTTACGACATGGTATCAAAGAATAAATTAAGAGCTTTGGTCCTCAATTTCATATAGTCACACTTTCATGACGACCTTTTCAAAAGGATAAACCAAGTCTAAAAATGGATTCGCCTTCTTGCTTCTCAGCGTGGGAAAACGATCAACGCATAGAAATCACTGTCCTTGTTTTTCTTCAGAAATATTTCCTCGACATACAGCGTCGTTACACTGTACATACTTATGGGGTACGGCAATCTGACACATGGATGCAACGTCAGCGGTCACCCCGAGGAACCAGCATTTGCATCTATTGCACATGTGTCACCCCTTGGTGTTGGAACGCCTTACACTCCGTGCTTCCGGTTCTTTACACAACATAGTAATACACTGTTGTGAGATGTAGTCACACCGCTGTGTCACAGGACATTAGAAAATGTATTTCTCCTATGACACTATATTTTTGGTACCTGTTACCCAACCTCCCTTTAATCCCTCATTGTTTTTCTTGACGCGAGTCCAGGAAAACGCATTAAAACACAACGCGGAAGATGAGAATTGCTGCCATCTGCTGCTCGGAAGGGAAACTGCAGGACTGGACAAACGCGCAGAGGGCGTGTGTACTGGGTCAGACCTGTGCCAGGGAGTTGTGTCAGCCAGGGCGGGTAACTACCCGGAACTGTGCTTCTAAAATCCTGCCCACCCTAAATTCAGAGCTAGTCCCTCTTGACTAGCAGAGGGGACAGGACGGTCAGCGGCTGACTGCTCCCAGTGCAAATAAGTTTTTGCCCTGCTCCAAGGGTCTGGTCACCTACACCCTTATTTTGAGTTCCCCCTACTCCCTCTCAGGTTGCAAAGTCATAGAGGCTGTTTCTTAGTGTGTGACATAACATTTCCTAAAATATTGTCCCAAAGGAAAGCATTCTCCTTGATCAGAGATTGCAAACTGGAGGTTAGATATGGCTCCTAAAATTTAGATACAGTGTTTGATTCAAACGTGAGGTCTTTTTCTTTGTTTTGTTTTGTTTTGTGTGTGTGTGTGTGTGTGTGTGTGTGTGTCTGTGTGCCTGTGTGAACCCAGGGCCTTCACCACGAGCAACCCATGTTTTGGTTGGGTTTGGTTTTGTTCTGTTTTGTTTGTTTTCTGCTTTGATTGTGAGACGGGGTCTCACTGAGTTCCCCGGGCTGGGCTCAAGCTTGCTATTCTCCTGCCTCATCCTCTTAGAGTGCTGGGACCAGAGGGAGCTGGTTTCAAAATAAGCAGAGCTCACATGAAAGTGAGAATTGCCGGTTTCCCTTGGAAAACTGGAACATCAGACGCAGCGGGCTGCAGGCAGGCTGAGGCAGGACAGGGCTGGGGCAGGACAGGGCTGAGATTCTCCCTAGCCAGAGATCATTCGCCGTTTATCCTTATTGCCACATAGATACAGATACATAAAATAGAGGCTTAACCTGTGTGTGGCAGAGCCTACTTTCATTCCCCTCTTTTTTTTTTTTTTTTTTTTTTGCTAGCAACTGACATCAATATCATCAGGCACAACAAGAACCTAATTAAAAATTATCTCTCTCCTCCCTTGCAGATAACACTGACCAAGGAGATTCAGGTGGTAGTTTGTGGGCAGGCCTTCTGAGAATAGTCTGTAAAAATGACTGACTGAACTACAAGAAAATTACTTTTTTTTTGCCTTTGCATCTTTCCTTTTTCTTTCTGATCAAACAGTAGACATAATGGCAGGAGCTTTGGCAGCTATCTTGAATCCTGAGGTGACATGATGATGGAGCTCCAGGGCTCAACATGGTTAAAAAAGAAAAAAGGAAAAAAAAAAAAAAAAACCACACACGCACAGATTGAACAAATCTAAATCTCTGACACCCATAGAGCTCACATACTAGCTCTGGACTGCCTCTAGAACACTTCTTCTAAATTGAAAGCAAAATCAAACTTCATCTTATTTGAGGCCCTTATTTGCATTTCCTGTAAAAAGCAGCCAGATTCAACCTTAATTGAAATAATACATCTTCGGCAAAACTGAAACAATGAGAGACTGAGAAGACTGTGAGTTTCAAGAAAAATGGGGGCATGTAGAACTTTTTATAAAAGTGATGTCTATTTCTTTATAGTTAACCAATTATTATTATTAATTTAACCAATTATTTAAATAGAGGATGACCAAAAATTGAGTATTTGTTTTCATTAATTTTTGTAAGATAATGTAACAAGAAATATAAAAATGACAATTTTATCATATTTATTCAGTAATTTCTCTGTGTGTGGTATATCTTGAGACATTCAATACACAATGCGATGTTACAATCTGGACAGTCGTATCTAGTCTCTTCCTGGATTCTTTTTGCATTGTTGTCTTACGTTGACCAACACACTTTACACTGTCATGTTGGCCTTTCCTTTTTTTCTGTGGGTGGTATAATTTCAATAAAATGTCTACCTACTAAACGATGGACATCCTGGTTGGCATTTGGCTATCCCTTATTTTTCAATTATTTGGTCTATTATACCTAATCTAAATTGTAAATGACTTTTCGAATGCCCTTATCTTGAATAAATAACAAACAAGTTCCACGTTGTTTGGTCCAGAAGGTGCATAAATATTTTGCAGTAATCTTTTTTCCTCGCTTTTTGATTACAGGATAGCTTGTTAGATGTTGGCCAACTCTGTCAACACCACTCGTAGAGTTATTATAATCACTGACCACTACTGGAATTTATTTTGTTTTGTTTCTTTCAAGTTCTATTGGAGGAGGGAGGAAAATGGTGGAGTGGTGAGCAGCAGAGAAAGAGGCTCTCTGAGAATTGGTGGCCAAATACTGGAATATAGGGCCGGTGAGATGGCTCAGCGGCTTAAGTGCCTGCCCGGCAAGCACGAGGGCCCAAGTTCGACTCCCGGATCCCACATACGAAAAAGGGGCCGGTGATATCGCTCAGCGGCACGGGCGCCTGCTGGCGCGCGAGGTCCTGAGGTCGACCCCCGCTACCCACAAAAAAAAAAAAAAATACTGGAATATAGCAACGTGAGGAAAACAAGAAGGAAGGAAGTGGGTCCCCAGGACCCAGGAAGGATCTGAAGTAAAAACTGAAGCCCACGGGGGCAGGGTGAGGGGGCGATGACTTCAAGGAAGAGGGAGGAGGTGGTGGCGCTTTCTCCCTGAGCCAGGACTCACTGCTGGGGAGGGGCAGTTGGAAACTGCAGGTGCTCAGTGACTGCGGGCGACCCCAGAGGCCCCTGCAGAAAAGCGCAAGTGGAGTGGCGTGGTGGAAAGAGTGCGGTGCTGGTGAGTGGTCCTGATGGGACATCTCACAAGAGAGGGCAGCTGGCAGGGAGCCATCCTGGAGAAGGCCAGCTGAGCGCAGGACCCTGAGCCACTGCGGGCTCCACCCAGACCACAAGGGAAACAGAGACCCATGCAGGCTGGGAGGGTCTGGTTCCAGCCCTGCAGCCAGAGGCCAGCCTGCAGTTCAGTGAAAAGAGGGGTGCAGTCTTTCTAGGATTATTCTCTTCCCTGCCGTGAAGCTCCTGGTGGCTGACTGGGATTGATGGACGCCGATCTGGACTCTGCCCACACTGAATACCAGTGGCAGGAGACAAACCTTGAAGTGGACATATTTTTTCTTCTTTTCTTTTTAAAAAGTTTTTTCTTTATCTTCTATATTTTCTTTCTCTCTCTCTTTTTTATTTTTGGTTTTGTTTTGTTTATTTTTTCCTCCTTGTTTATTCTTGATTTTATATGAGGGTGAACATGGCTTCTAGTTTTTTTTTGTTGCTGTTGTTCTGTTCTGTTCTTGTTTTTATTTCTACCTTCTCTCTTCCCCCTGTCTTCTGCACCAGTTTCCCAAAGTTTGTGAGACCTGTCTTTTCCTCCAGCCTTGCTTCTAATCTCTTCCCTTTTTCTATTTATTTTTTCCCCTGTTTTTGAATTTTCTCCCCGAGGGTAAAATTGCTAGATTGAGGGCTGCACAGAATTTTGTAGATTTTGTTATATAACCACAAATCTGATTCATATGGTTAAAGGTGGCAAATGAACAGTTACCTCAGTTTGTCATTTTCTAGGCTGTGTTTAACACTATTGTTATTGCCAATTGTACCATTTTAGCTAGGGCAACATAACTGTTCTAACCAGTTGTTCTTCCTGGTTTATCAAGACTGAGATTGCATAAGGGTCATAAAAAATACTTATAGGCCAGTGCCGAAAAAAAAAAAAAAAAAACAGGCACTGGGCAAAATAGACAGCAACTTCTCATCCCCAGTATGTTGAAGAGGCAGGATCTTGCAACAGACTCAAAACCCAAAAGCCAGCTGCACCTGGAAGACACCTCTGAGAAGCAGTCATTTCCTAAAGGTTCTAAATACTAGCAATAAAGCTACTCACCATAGGCAATTTACAAGCATCAACCTAGGAATTAAGCTAGAAAAAACTACAAATTGATAAGACACTTAAACAAGATGCAAGCCCAGACGTGCAGCTCACCAGACAAACCTAGTGGGCAATGAGGTGGGACAATCTGAAAGCCACCCTCCTGGACTTGCTGAAGTGGTAACAACAAAGCAAATGAAAGAGGCTTTAGAAAAAATCAAATCAGAAATAATTTTACAGATAACTACAGAGATGGTGACCATAATGAAAGTCATGCTTAGTGACTCTAGAACAGATATAGATAAAAAATAGAGGAACTTAGAGAAATGATGGAAACTATGAATGTCCAACATAGGAAAGAAATGGAATCCATAAAACAGATTCATACAGATGTCCAGGAGATTAAAAATTCCATTGAAATCACATACAGCAGGATGACCCAGTGTGAGGACAGAACCTCAGATATAGAGGACAGGATTGTGGTCAGTGATCAGGAGAAGAAATATTTCCTAAAAAAAGCAAGGGACTTCAAGAAATCAACCCAGCAGCTGCTAAACAATGCAAAGAAGAATAACATAAGATTGATTGGAGTCAATGAAAAAGCAGGAGATGGCGCAATTGACATAAAAAAACCCATTCACAGACATCATGGCAGAAAACAATTCGTGTACCCATGCAGGGTGTACCTTAACTAAAATGCAGAAAAATGAAAAATATTGATTTATCACAAGATGGAATAATATAAATAATGTGCATATTATTATAAAAGAATAAAAGTAACATTACAAATATATCTAATATATTTATGATAAGAGTTTTTATAGATTGTAGCACAAAATTGTAGTTTAGCTTTCACAAATAAAATAAATTAATAAAAGAAAACTAGAACTGATTATTAGATTTCACGAGAAACAAACATCAAAGACCAATACAACATTCTAAACAACAAAGTATGCAAAAAGCAGCCAATATAAAACAAACAGACGTATGAGTGCCTCTCATGCAAACAAGAATTGACTGGTTGAAATGACACCTGCCTCAGTGACACTCGGGATAGCCAGTACACAAACAAACGTGCTGCCTGAGTGACGCTCAGGGTAAACTCTTAAGTGGTTAACTTGCAAAAATACGTGTTTTTACCATGTACCTGAGCAGTTTCCCTTATTTCTTGTCCCTTCCCTAATAGTTGGATGCATTTGAGTCCATAACTCTTGACCAGCATGTCTTGGAAAGGATTTTTGTGATGGAGTAAGTTTAGTTTCTATACAGAAAAGCCACAATGCCGTTACATGTCCTGCAAAAGGGAAGCTTGAGTCGTATTTTTAACTCAGAGTCTCCCAAACTTATTGAATATGGAACTCATTTAAAAAATAATTCCTTATTAACATACTTGCAGAACTAATGTTCTATGGGAAACATTTGGGGGAAATTTGTTCTAACGATGGCTTGCTGCCCTTTGGTCTTAGGAACTTCACATTTTCACATTTCCACATTTTGACCAATATATGATCTATGCTTTTTTTTTTTTTTTTTTTTTTTTTACGTGGGTACCAGGGGTTGAACTCAGGACCTCGTGCTTGCCAGGCAGGCGCTTATGCCACTGAGCTATCTCACCGGCCCAGTCTACGCTTTTTAAAAAGGCGGGGAGTATATTGTTTTTAAGGACAACTCTACTTTTTCTTTTATTTTTTTTTTGGTACTGGGAATCAGACTCGCAACCTCACACTTGCCAGGCAGGCGCTGTGCTGCTGAGCTATATCCCCAGCTACTTTTTCATTTTCTGTACCAAACCAATCTAATTCTCTTCTGAAAATTTAATGATTCCATGTGCAGGTCACATAATAGCGTACCTGGAAAACCCTAGAAAATCAATGAGGGAACTAACAAAAACAACAGAAGAGTCAGGCAAGTTATACAAATATAAAATTAATATCAAAATCAATGGCATTTATATTTACAAATATTAACCAATTAGAAGATATGGGTAAGACAACCCTATTTATAACAGCAAGGGAAAAGATAAAATACTTAGTAATAAACCATACAAAAATGTTCAAGACCTATATGAAAAAAATAATAAAGCACTTCTAAAAGGCAAAAGGTAGACAAAGAAATGGAAAAGCTTGCCTGTGCTTAGGAAAATAGGGGAAAATAAGTGATCCCATATGTTATTCTGCCTCTTAAATTTCTTTTTTATTTTTGTATTTTTTCTTCATCCTCACTGCCCCTTTGTTAGACGACCATCGCCGCCTTCCTTTTGTATTTTAGTAGCTTCCAAATCTGCTTTCTTCTTGGTCTCCCTATTTGCAGCCTTGTTCCCACACAACCAGTTAGCATGCCTCTCTTCTGGGTGATTTTTCTAAAATTTACATCTGATTACTCAGCAACTCCAGGCTTTACATGACCCCTGCCTGGAGTTTTCTTCCTCACTCTTTTTGCCTGGCTAATAGCTACTATACCTCGGGCTCAGTTTAGAGTCATTTCCTACAGGAAGCCTTCCCCAGCAATGCAAGTCTGAATGGTAGCTCTTCCCGTCTTCCCATTGCACTGGGTCTGCCAACACATCGCATGGGAGGGTATGTCATCATCGCTCATTCGATGAAATGACTAAGCTGTAACCTTTGAGAGAGCTATGATGTTCCCTACTTATTCACACTGCTTAGCACACAGTAGATGCTATACAAATATTTCCCTTTTTTTTTTTTTTTTTTAAAAAAAAAGGATATTTATCGTGGTACTGAAGATCAAACCTAGGGCCTTGCACATGATAGGCAAGCACTCTACCATTGAGCTACCTCTCCAACACTGTATTTCTTAAATGAATGGATGGCTAGAGATGAATGTATGGGTGAGTGGGGGGATGGATGGGTGGATAGAATCTAATTAGCTGCTTATGTGGAGATAACTGTGTTATACTGAAATAATCAGACTATTAAAAAATATAGATAGTTCATTTTTAAAAGATAGCCGGGAAAGCAGAGGGGGACAAAGATAAAAGGAGTATGTCTAATTAGGAAACATTTTCACTGCTGAAGCTTTTTTCAGAGAAACCGGGAGTAGGAGAGTTTGAAGATGGAGTAATTAGGGTATTCCTGTTGCAACTACCAGCTCTCCTTCACTTGATCGACTACACAATCACATATTGAGTAAGAACCAACTAAGAGTAGGAATTAGAAATAAAAATCTAGTGATACAAACAAAATACCAGTTTCAACAGTGTGGAAGGGATAAATGAAGCGCTAAGAATGTAGACACAGAAAGTAGTTCTGTTTGCATTAGCCTAGCACTCTGCTTCTCAGATAAATGTTTCACTTAGTCTACCATCGGTAAGTGTCTATAATATGCCAAGGGCTTACTCTGAAGGAAATGTAAGAGGTTATTTTAACTATAATTTCAAATACATAGGAAATACTATTTAAAATTTCCCCAATATCTATCACAGCCTTATTAATTCAATTTTTAATTAATTGATTATATTTTACATATTGAAAGTATAGAATATTTAGTATTTACTAATAGAGATACAAATAAGCCATTAAAATGAACACAATTTAAATTACTCACTCATAGACAATGAAAGCCCAAGATAGTTGGAGATTTCACAAAATAGTTCAGAAAGATAATTTCTCCACTGTAGTTACTTATATAGCATAGATACAATTCCGCAGGGTGTTGTCAAGTTCCTAAGAAAGTATTCACCTATATTGCAAATACAGAAAACCACAATTCTGTGATATAATGCTTTTAACACTTTGTTATCTAAGTTTCCTAATCAGTGGTGTTTACTACACAGTTAATAGAAAGGATATGAGGGCTGGGGATATAGCTCAGTGGCACAGCACCTGCCTGGCAAGCTTGAGGTCCTGAGTTCAATTACTGATACAAAAAAAAAAAAAAAAAAAAAAAAAAAGAAAGGATATGAAAGTCAGCTCAATAAAATTCTCAATGAGTGCCTTTGGGACAGGTACTGTTTTAGGTCAGTTCTCTTGGAAAACAGAGTTCAAGATGGAAATTTGCAGGCAGGAAGTTTACAGGGAGCAAGGAAATCTGGATTGGGTCGAGCAAAAAGCCAAGCCACAGGGCAGTGGAATGAAGATACCAACTGAGCTGTGGAGATTTTGGAGCCAGGAGGGCCTTTCAACACAAGCCATTAAACACAACTATGCAAGCAATTAAGGGCATTGCACGGGGCCAGCAGAAATCACGGATATATTCAATTGCCCTAATTTTTTTTTATATTTTATTTTTTCATTAGTGTACATTTGCAGTACATAATGCTTACATTCATCGGGGGGTGCGTACATGTACATAACACATCTTAATTCTTTTTTTGTCCTCTTCCCCTCCCCTCTTTCCAATACTTCTTCCCCATCCCGTTTACAAAAGCTCTGTTTCCATTTTTTCCTTTCAATTCTTTTTTTCTTTAAATCTCTTTTCCCTTCCTTCCACCCCCTCTCCCCTCATCTCTTGTTCCCCCTTCCATTTGAACAAGTTCTTCCTACTTCTTAATATACCGTGCCATAAAGAAGGATAGATTTGAGGCATTTTTAGGTAAATGGATGCACCTCGACACCATAATCTTCTCTAAGTGAAGTCAGGATAGCACACACCAAAGAACTGAACAAAAGTGCTCCCTGAGAATAGGAACTTTGTGTCCTCAAACCCAGAACAATTTCTGGCACACAATAATAGGTAGCAATAAATATTTATTGAATTGGTACATGGATGGATGTTGAAATTAGTAACGTAAGGATCAATCCTTTTAAATATCTCATAGGAGTGGCTGTGAAAACTTGAAGCAGGGATGGCTAGTGAAATGGCTGATTAAAGGGTACTGAAGTAAGCATGGGGAAGGTTTTGTTTTTTTATTTTTTTATTTTTTTATTTTTTTATTTTTTTTTTTTGTGGGTACCGGGGGGTCGACCTCAGGACCTCGCGCGCCAACAGGCACCTGTGCCGCTGAGCGATATCACCGGCCCCTTTTTCGTATGTGGGATCCGGGAGTCGAACTCGGGCCCTCGCGCTTGCAAGGCAGGCGCTTATGCCGCTGAGCCATCTCACCGGCCCAGGTTTTGTTTTTTTAAAAGCTAAACCGAAGCATGTATGAATTAAATCAGTTAATCTAATCTTTAATATAGCTTGCTTTTTTTTTAAGGTCATAACTTATATATCCAATGTGGTTTCTTAATATTGAAGGCAGATTTCTCCCCTGTCTGAGCAGTATATCTCGCCCCTGCAATCACAAGACTGGAATCCCAGCAACTGGCCTTTACTTGTTCCTTTGACAGGGATCTAATCCCTTCTTGCCATTGTGTAATATAACTTCCAGCAATATCAACTGTATATGACCACTGTAACCTTGCTGAGTGCTCAATTCTGGCCAAGTAACTTATTAAAAAGTATTCTAGGTGTATCTTATTTATTTCTTATTGAGTATCTTTATTTCTGTTTTTCTGTAACTTGAGTCAAATTTTACCCATTTTTATGAAGCCTTCCTGTTTCCCCCAAGCAGTCCTAGGTACTATTTCTTCTAGGCTTCAGTTGCATATTGAAAATGCGTACATTATGGTAATCAGTACACTAGAACAAAACTGGTTACACGCCTTCCTTCCTATCAATTCAATGTTCTTGAAGGAAGGATATGGCTCTGTATCTATGTATAAACTGACTCAGTTGGTGCTTGGTAAATAGCCATTAATGTAGAGATTGGCCTGGCTCGCTGACTCTAGAGAGGATTTAAGGACCTGCCAGTACTCCCAGGGGAGATTAGATATGACCAACTTTCCTTAAGGGGATATATGCTAAGCAGCACTTACCGAAATAAGGAAAACTTATTTTCCATTGCAACACTTAACTATTCACTTCCAGATCATCTTTCTTCACTCTGCCATAACAACCCATGTTTCATTACTTTAGATTGAGTCAGGTGAAATTACTGATAAAGAACAATTTTTAACATTGGATGAGAAGCAATATTATATGGACTAAACAACAGTGTGAAGGAAGAAATGGCATTGTACAAAGAGCAGCAGGCAAGGCAAGGGAAAGGAGACAAGGGCTCAATGCCAAGGACTTCAGCATTATTGAGGAGAGAACTCGAGCTGCCTAGGATCCTGCCAAGGGTGGAACCACCTGGAAATGTTGGGGATTTGCAGAGGTAGCAAGAGAGCCCTGATGGGGGGACAGACTTACAGTCATTGTACCTATATCCTGCAGGCTCTCTCTACACTCCAGGAAGGAGCCAAATGAAGAAGCAGTAGAGGAATCGTGTGTTAGGGAGATCAGAAGCCTCCCTTTGAACTGCTTTGATTTCATTCTGTGGAATTCCTGAAATATTTCAAACATTTTGAACACCGCATCATAACTACAAAGACCTTATTAAAGAATCCTCAATAAAGGTATGGTTATCATTTTTGAATTGAAATACACTATTTAAAAAGAGAAGATTTAAAAAGATGGAAGCATGGCACACTCTCCTGGCCTGTCTGTGTATCAAAACAATATGAATAAGCTTCCCTGACTTTTTTCTTAATGTGTAACTTGCAAGGTGTTTCTCTCTCTGTCTCTGTCTCTGTCTCTGTCTCTCTCTCTCTCTCTCTCTCTGTCTCTCTCTCTCTCTCCTTCCTTCCTCCCTCTCCACTTATTTTTAGCTTTAAGGGCTTTTTTCTGATGGCAAAAGAAATTCATACCCAACAAAATAAATTCAATGAACAAAAAATATTTTAAATATATATTTTACACTTGTTTCGCAGTTACCCCTAATTCTACCACCTAGAGAAAACCAGCAATTATTACCGTCTAGTGTGAATCCTCCCAGACTATTTGCCATGTAAATGCTCTCCGGATTGACAATCTTCTGAAGCTCCATAAGATACAGCAAGGGCTCAGAAAGGTCAGCTGTTAACACTATTTTTCTACCAATCTTTTAACTCGATATTATAAATATATTTTACTTTAAAATTTACACAACCATTTGAATTATTGCAATTTACATAGCAATTCCACTGTCAGTGTGTAATAAATGCTATTTCCTACCTTCTCTTACAAACTTTGCAGTCAACATTCTTATTCTTACAAATGTGTACATATGCTCATTCTTTCTAAAAAATCTGACAGAATTGTTTATAAACTCTTATTCTAGTTTTTTAATCTCTTCCTTATTTCTGAAACTTTTGTGCATTAGTTTCCTCAATTAGAAAAGTCAGTTATTATATCTGCTTAAAATTGTTGTAAGGATTGAATACTTGGGGCTGGGGATATGGCTCAGTGGCACAGTGCCTGCCTGGCAAGTGCAAAGTCCTGAGTTCGATTCCCAGTACCACCAAAAAAGAAAAAAAGTATTGAATACTTGTACATATCAAGGGTCCACTACAGTATCTAGCTCAGAGGTAGAATTTAATAAATTGTACATTTCCTTTAGAATGATTTGCTAAAAATAGACTAAATTGGTCCAAGTTTAAGCATAATTTAAAAGCTTTTGATACATACTGTCAAAAAGATATCCAGAAAAATTATAGAAATTTCTGCTACCATCAGGGGTGTCTAAGGTTGCCCATTCCCCATTTTCTTCAGAACTGTGGGTGCTATTTATGTATTTTTAAATTTTTTTGTCAATCTTATAGGTGAAAAGCGTTTTCTTATTTTTTATTTGTATATATTTAGTTAATTGGAAATGACATCTTCATATATTTATTAGGCACTTATATCTCTCCTCATATAAAATGTCTATTCAAATCACTTGCACACTTTCTGTTCGAGAGTTCTTTTTAAAATTTAAAGGGGCCAGGGATGTAGCTCAGTGGCGCAGTGCCTGCCTGGCAAGTGTGAGGCCGTGAGTTCGATTCCTGGTACCAAAAAAATTAAAAAAATAAAATTTAAAGGAATAAAATTTAAGAATATCTTCTATTATCACAATGTCATAACTTTGAAAATCTTTTCCTCACTTTATCATTTGACTTTAAATCTTCTTGGAATATTTGACTTTACTGTCGTGCTTAAAAAAATCCTCCTACATATCAAGATTATATTATTCATTCACATACATGTTTGTGTACATACACAAGTATATAATCAATTTTCTCAGTTATATATAGATCTGAATCATTATTTCTTTTTTATTTATTTAATCTGTCAAATTCTGAGAGAAGTTTGCTAAAAGTTTTCCCCTCTACTAGTGGAAATGCCAACTTCTCCTGCTTTTCAAATAGTGTATGTATTATTATCCCATGTACTTTGGCTCACAAAGCTACATAATATTTTCACCTTTATTATAGTTTGCTTTTTATCAATACAAACTATTTCTGTTCATCTCACTAATTCTTGTTGACCTAAACTCTAATCTATTTAACGTTAGCATTAGTATCTGGACTTTCTCTAGGCAGATTTCTAAAATTTTAATCTTGCCTATCCTTTAATTATAATCTTTGTATTTTTTTCCTTTAAAGGTATATCTTTTTTTTTTTTATGCGGGTACCGGGAGTCGAACTCAGGACCTCACGCTTGCCAGGCAGGCGCTTATGCTGCTGAGCTATATCACCAGCCCAGTACATCTTATCGTAATATATAACTATGTTGTTTTTTGACCCAGTCTGAATCTGAGAGGACTCATTCATATTTAGTGTGGAGGACTCTCTTTGAAAGAAGAGCAATTATCTCCATTTTCTAAGAAAATTTAAACCTGACATTCCTATCTGTATTCCAGAAGCTCACACCCCTCATTTTGAGGAAGGTGATTTGGGCCCTTGGCAGACTCGCAGGGCTCCATACCATGGACAGGCAATATGCAAATTTAATTATTCCTTTGTAGATTGGTCCCCCAGAGGATTCCTTCTGGGAAAAGATTGAGATTGGCACGAGATTTCCTTTCCAGGCTTTCCCACTTGTACCATGACCTCAGAGGCCTTGTCCAATGTTACATGGTCAGGTAGAGCCTCAATCCTCCCATCCCCACACTCATTATCGATGACGAAACTCGGCCCATACAACATACTTTATGGAAAAGGCCCTACCTTTTCATGCTGAACGGCTGCAGACTGGACATCTGCGACCTGTAAATGGAGGGAAAGTCAAGGTAGTATTACGAGGTCATAGGTATATAAAGGTAAACATATGTGTTTATGACCCTCATTGTTGATAGGGAAGACAGAGTGGCAACAAAATATGTTCTCATGCACTAATTGTTATCTGACCCATTGCATCGTACCTGAATACCTTTCTAATGACTCCACAGTAGTGATCATGGGCAGGATGCCTGGGGTTCGGCTTCTGGTCAGTCTGACGGAATATTGGTATCATTTGCCTACTTCCCTCTTGGTAGAGACCTTAATTAAGAGATTTAGCAGTCAGACCAAGAGAATGATTGGATTAATTATATCGGGGATAACCTCCCTAGTGCTTTTGATAGCCAGTGCAGCTATTGGCTCTGCGGCGTTAGCTCATTCAGTACAAACTGCTCACTTTGTAGACAATTGGACAAGAATGGCTGATGAGAGCTGGAAAATTCAGTGAGAAATTGATACAAAATTGCAAAACTAGGTAAGCATTCTAGAGACCTCTGTCCTTTGGATGGGAGATCAAATTGAAAGTTTGCAATAGCAACAAGGATTAAAATGTCACTACAATATTACTCACTTTTGTATCAACCCTTTACCATATAATAAAAGCCTGCATCCTTGGGGAATGATCAAAAAATGTACAAGGAGCAATCCATCAGAATATTACTATGGATATAAATGCTCTTCAGAGAAAAGTGTTGTCCATGTCACAACAGACAGCCACATTTGATGCCCAAATTAAAGATTGGGATAAGTTTGCTGATGCTGTAGAACAACTGAATCCATTTGCATATCTCAGGCTCACTTTTGGTTTTACATTGGAATTAGTGTGCTCATTCTCTTGTTTATAAATCTTCTCATTAAAGTGTGTCATAGATGATTCACAACCCAGCCACGACTAGAGGCCATACAGCCACATCTAACCCCACTCCGGCTTCTTCAAAGCAAAGAAGGGGGAACTGTGGAGGACCACCCGGATGACTCTCCTTGAAAGAAAAGCAGTTGTCTCCATTCTGGCTAAACCTGGTACAGCGCTGGCTATGTTTTGTCTTAATCCTCTCAACTGGCTTTAAGCAATGCAAATGGGTCTAGCTGAAGTGCTGATGTGTAGCCGTTAAAGCAATGGGACAGGTCAGTGAAGCCCCACTTAAAGCTGCCAAGTAATATGTGCTAGGCCAAGTGATGCCACTGTCAAACGAGCCTCAAGAAAAGAGGCTATGACTTCTCAGGGCTTGAAAATTACACATCAAAACTGAAGCATCGATCCGAAAACACTAGATACTGCCCCAATCCATGATATGCAGATTACTCTTTCTGCATATCTCTCTGTCTGCGTATTGCAGAGGTGATTTCAGGCCACCTACCTAGCCCAGCTCACAGCACTCATGTACTTCCCGTCACTCTCACAGTCACTCATCCTCGAGCCACACCCCCTTTCACGAATTAATAAAATCCGGGTTTGGAGTCAAGGACTTTGTTCCGGTTAGCCATTATTCTGGCTGGACCTAGGACACCCTTGGCTCCCCACCATCTTAGATTTATATTTGTGTCTTTATCTGCACCATGGGTTGCACTGGAAGTGGTAGATTGGAATTAACTCGCTAGAATTCCAGTAATTTTCCCTTGGGATTACAAATGTGAGCTTCACCAACTTCGACGAGGTCCAGGAAGGGCTTTCTATAATTTAGTATAATTATTGATAGATTTGCTATTTTATTTTTGACATGGTGTACTTTATTTTTTATTCTTTTAAAAATATTTATGGGGGCAAGTGAGATGGCTCAGTGGCACAAGCGCCTGCTCCCAAGAGTGAGGTCCTGAGTTCGACCCCCAGTACCCATAAAAAAAAAAAAATTATTTCTTGTTACATAAAAAATTAAACTTGATGTTTTTCACGTTTATTTTCTTATGGTAGAATTCATAGGTATATGTCCTATTTCTCTTACTTATTTTACTAATAGACACTTTAAGCTTTTTGGAATTTATTTAAACCTGTATTTCTTTACATCCAATAGCTATTACTTCAACAGAAACCAAAACCAAAAACATCTTTCACATTCATGCCATCAAGAGCACTAGCACAGAATTCATTTTTCTCAAGTCATTAGTGGCTTATTATGACAACAACAACTAATGTTTTCCTATGACTTTCTTGCACATTAAATCATTTAATTCTCACTACACCCCTATAAGATATATACTATCATTACCTTTGCTTTGCAGTGGAGACAGCAGCATATATCTCACAGACGTGGTAAGCTGTATCTGTGTGTGTCTATGTGTGTACGTGCGTGCACATGTGTGCATCATGAGGGTAGCCTGTATTTCTGGCTACTATTTAGATTGTTTTTCTTTTGACACTAATATTTTACTGATTTTTTTTGCATGCTTAGTAACTGTCTTTCCTTATTGAGCTGCTGTAACAAAACACCTGAGACTAGGTAATATGTAAGCAAAATAATTTTTTCACAGTTCTGAAGGTGAAAGGAACAAGATCTTGATACGGGCAGTTCAGTGTTGGCTGAGGGATTCCCTTTCTGCTTCAAGATGGTGCCTTGCTGCTGCAGGCTCCAATGCTGTCTTGATTTTGGGGAAAGAAGAAGGGGGCTGTTCCCTGACACTTCTGTTACGGAACATTAATGCCATTCACAGGAATGAAGCTCTTATGACCTAACAATCTCCCAGAAGTCTACACTTTCCAATATCATCACTTTGGTGACAAAGTTTTAATACAGGAGTACTGGAGGACCCTTACATTCAAATCATGGGAACAGGGGCCGGTGAGATGGCTCAGCAGCATAAGCGCCTGCCTTGCAAGCGCGAGGGCCCGAGTTTGACTCCCGGAACCCACATACAAAAAAAGGGCAGGTGATATCACTCAGTGGCACGGGCGCCCACTGGTGCACGAGGTCCTGAGGTCAACCCCGGGTTTCCACAAAAAAAAAAAAAAAAAAAAATCATGGGAACGATTTTTATTGGGTCCTGGACACTGTGGTATCATGCTGCATTGTGATGTCATCTTGTTGGGTTGTATTGCATTCCTAAGGAGTATTGAAAAGAAAACCTAGAAACAGACCCACACCGATATACGCAAAATGATTTTGAACCAAGTGCAAGGGCAGTCAATGGACGAAAGATAGACTTTTCAACAAATAGTGCTGGAGCAATTGTACATCCATAAAGAAGAAAAGAAAACCTCTACCTAAGACATGAGAAATGCAATACAATAATTACGTTAAAATAAATCATGAACTTTAATGCAAAACTATAAAACTCCTAGTTAAAAAGAGAGCTGGGCATGGTGGTACAAACCTGTAATTCCAGCACTCTGGAGACTTAGTCAGAAATATTGTTGCAAGTTTGAGGCCAGTCTAGGGTGCATAGTCAGTTCAAGGTCAGCCTGGACTATATAGTGAGACGAAAAAGAAAGCCTGGACTACATCGTGAGACCAAAACAAAAAAAGGGAGAAAATCTTCAGAACCAAGTTAATCAAAGGCTTCTTCTATTTGACACCACGAGTGTAATCCATAAAGTGAAAATTTGATAAATGGACTTCATTAAAAACATTTTCTCTGCAAAGCACTTTGTTAAGATGATGAAAACACAAACTTCTGAATAGGGAATTATATTTGCAAACCACAGATCTGACAAAGGACTAGTTTCTAGAATATATAAAGAACTCTTGGGCCGGTGAGATGGCTCAGCGGCTTAAGCGCCTGCCCGGCAAGCGCGAGGGCCCGAGTTCAACTCCTGGAGCCCACATACAAAAAAGGGGCCGGTGATATCGCTCAGGGGCACGGGCGCCTGCTGGTGCGCGAGGTCCTGAGGTCGACCCCCCGGTACCCACCAAAAAAAAAAAAAAAAAAGAAGATACATAGATGACCAAGAAGCATATAAAAATGCTCAAAATCATTAGTCACCTATTATCATGTCTGAAATAAATGGCAGTGAAAACCCCAGTGCAGATATGGGGAAACTGGACACGCGTTCAGTGCTGTTGGGAATGTGAAATGGTATAGCCACTCTGGAACACAGTTCAGCAGTTTCTTTGAAAACTAAACATGAAACTACCATATATGTCACTAATTGCACTTCTGGGCATTTATCTCAGAGAAATGAAAAATCATATTTATACAAGAACATGCACACAGATGGTTGTAATAATTTATTAATAATATCCCCAACCAGGAAGCAACCTAGATATTCTTTAATGCATGAGTGGTTGATCAAACCATGGTGTAGTCACTCAGTGGAATTCTACTCAATAATAAAGAGAGCAAATTACTGATGCATGCAACGATGTGGATGAATCACCAAAGAATTATGCTGAATATAAAATGCCAACCCCAAAGTATGCTGTATTATTTCACTTTTGACATTCTTAAACTGACAAATTGCTGAAATGGAGGTCAGATCTGTGGTTGCCAGCGCTTAAGGAAGGTGTGTAGTGGGGTGAAGGTGGCCACGCAAAGACAGCATGAGTGATGCTTGTGCTGGTGGAAATACTCTGGAACTTGACACTATCAGTGTCAGTGTCCTTGTGCCACTGCTAGAGTTTTGCAAGATTTTACCATTGCAGGAAACTGAATGAGTACCTGGGAGTCTCTGTTTCATTTCTTATAACCACGTGTATACTATTATTATCTCAAAATAAAAATGTTTTAAAGAAATTAAAAATGAATCCATTCATGGTGGCTATTCCATCCTGCTAGGGCTTGCATGTCCCCTCTAAAACTCATGTTGAAATTTAATTGCTATTGTCACAGGACTAACAAGTGGGACATTTAAGAGGTAATAGGGCTACAAGGGCTCTGTTCTCATGTAAGGGTTGAAAGCCTTAATAATGTCTTTGGGTGCAGGCTTCTCATTTTCAGTAGCCTGGTACAGACATGTTCTCATTGCAATGGCCAAAAGGGAGACAGCAAGTCTGATTGTGCAAGTACTTTTTAAGATATGCTTGCACCAAACCAGCTGATATCTCAGTTGGCCTAAGGAAGTCACCGGACTGGACGTAGGGTCAAAGGGTGGGACAGAATGCCCTACTTATAACTGGAGAGCACTGCAAGATAAGCAAGATATATAAAATAATGAAGCCAATAATGAAACTTTTATGGAATCAGAAAAGAAGCAAACATATTTTATGATGAGTAATAATAAGTACAGTAAGAAAAAATAAAGCAGAATATGAAGATTAAAAGTACACATAGGGATGGAGGAACAGTGCTATTTTTTATTGGACATTTGAGGAGAGTCTCTTTGATTAGGAGATATTTGAGGATGGACTTCAAAATAAGGAAGGTTCATTTGAGAAAATTTGAGGAGAGGCCCAAAGGAACAAAATAGAAAAATAATAAAAAAAAGGGAATAAACACACAGAAGTGAAGAGAACTTGCTGAGAATTATGTACTTATATTCCCATCAACCCAGCTGGTCCCAGGACCACTTTTATGTATTTATTAAGTGCAATGGGACCAAGCAACATCTCAATTTTGCTGCTCACATTGTTTACAGGATTCCCAAAGTCAGTATTTCAACCTTGTCAATTACTATGTTTGTCTTTTCATACCAAATGCATTGATGAATTTTATGAAATTAGAGAAAAAGTTCAGTTTGTACTGGGCATGGCCTTTTAAAGACAAAAGTGCCTGTAACACCAGCACTCTTGGAGGCTGAGGCAGGAGGAACACAAGTTTGAGCCCAGCCTGGGCAACTTAGCGACTCACCAAGACCCTGTCTCAAAAATAAAAGTTAAAAGGTTGGGTGAGGGGGGGCTGGCGACGTAGCCCAGTGTACAGGCCCTGGGTTTAATTACCAGTACCAAAAAACAAAAGAAGATAAAATGGAATTGTAGACCTAAATCTTCTGAACTTCCTCAGTGCAGAAGCTTGACATACTCAGTGAATAGAATTAAACTTTCCTTTTTTAAACACTGGAGCACTAACAATATAATGTTGTGGGGAGGGGAGGAAATTCGTATTCGATATAACAAGGTTGCAAACAATTGCCTTTCTTTAAAAGGAATGAATTTAAAAGGTATGAATCTGCATGAAAAGCATGAAATCCTTAGTATGCCATTATTAATACTCAAATGGGGCAGAAACCAACTCTGTAGTAAAAATACATCCTTTAAAATGTCATGAGCTAACGTTACTAATTTTGAATTTATAATCTGACATTTAGTTACCAAGATGTTTGGGGTATATTTTATAAAATCTATAAGAATTAATTTGTAATCATTTTTAAAATTTGTCTTAAAATTGGTGATTATTTCAGTTAGAAGACATAACTGAAAATATTTTATGTATAAAAAAATTAAACTCCACTAGATGGTACTGTTTTAACTTCCTAGAGGGAAAAGCTGAGGCAGTTTGAATCAGTAGCTGATGCCTGAGTTGGCTAATTTAACATGAGTGAGACCAAATTAGTGCATCTGACTCAGAACTTCCTTGGATATAAAAAGCAGAGTGTATAACCTAAGAGCAGTATAAATGTGATAAGTAATTGATAGACTATTTCTTTTAGCAGTGGGAAAACACCATGATTACTTTCACAGAAGAGATTCTGGTATCATTATGCTTGTGTTCCTTGGGAAATAAGGTTTTATAAAATATACACACTGGAAAATCTTAGGCATTAACAGGTTTTACTTAAAAGATACTCTCAAAATAAATGACTCAAATAAAGACACACTAATAGTATACATGAGGCTCAAATGTATCGATGGCCTTCTTATAATTATCAATCTGTATCTGTATGTGAATTTCCTGCATAATGGATAAATGCTGCCTCTACATGACACAGAAAACACTTCTCATTAAAGTGTCGGATCACGTTATAACGTTTACAGCACACCTGTGCTATGCATGTGTCATAGATTTGGAGTAGGAATGTACTGTTTCCTCATTACCCCACATATGTGGTTACAATGTGAATAATGGTGTGTCGTATCAAGATTTACAGACATACATAAACTCAGAAAACAGTTTTTTCTATAGTTTGTTAAACATCTCTTTATAGACTAGTGTATTTCCATGCTGAGGCATAACTGTGATTAAGCAGCCAGAAAATAAGATATTTAGAAGTGAGTGCTTGATTTATATGTGGATCAGTTCAGATTCTTATGAGGAAAGATGTCATATTGTAATGACAAAAGTATATACTAGAACAAGAAAAGTTTAAATACCTCAAAAATCACCCAGAAGTTCACATTTATTGCATTAATGACTCTCCACTAACAATGAAAATCTGTCTTAATATTGAAGCTGTGTATTTAAATGCATGAACTTCATTTTCTAGATAAAATTATACACTGGTAAACATGAGCTCAAATTTGCTAGCAACTTTGGTTTTATTTTTTATAAGTAAAATTTATTCTCTATTCATGACTTTTAAAATAACTGTTATTAGATATCCTAGTTAATTTTCTATTGCTATAACTAAATACCATAGACTGGGTAATTTATAAATAATAAAGGTTATTAAGCAGCTCATGGTGCTGGATGCTAGGAAGTCCAAGAGCGTGGGACAAGCATCTAGTGAGGGCCTTCTTATTGCATGAAAATATGGTAGAGGGGATCACATAGTAAGATAATGCAAGTATAATACTAATTCTGGTCTCTCTTCCTCCGGTTTAAAGCCATTAATGCCAACATGGGGAATCAGCCTCATAACCTCATCTAACCCTAATTACTTCCCAAAGGCCCCATTTCCAAATTCCATTTGGGGATTAAATTTTCAACACATGAACTTTTGGGGAGCACCTTCAAATTGTAACATCATCTCTTAGATGGATAAAAAGAAGTTGTTTTATCATTAGCAGCTAAATTAACTCAGTTTTCAAGAATTTTTATCTTTTTTGTATTTTTTTTTGAGACAGATTTGAACTCACTATGTAGCTGAGGGTGGACTTAAATTCATGGAGCTCCTCCTGCCTCAGCCTCCTAAGTGCTGCGATTACAGGCATGTGCCACCACGCCTAGCTAAGAATTTTTATCTTTCTTTGTATCTCTATGATTTTGATGATAACAACCACTCCTTACTCCTAAAAATCCTTCTTGGATTTCTGCATCACCCCACTCTGGCTTCTGTTCCTGGTATCGTGTCTCATATTCACTTTACTCCTCCCTAGATGAGAACGTTTCTTTACCATTCAGTCCTTATTCTTCTGCTTTTCTTTCTCCACAGTTCTTAACTCCAAAGTGTCATCCATATAATGTGTATCAATGATTACTTCTGTGTAGGAAGCCCTCAATTATCCATCTCTCTCTCTCTCTCTCTTTTTTTTTTTATATGTGGGTACCAGGAGTCAAACTCAGGACCTTGTGCTTGCCAGGCAGGCGCTTATGCTGCTGAGCTATATCACCGGCCCAAGTATCCATCGCTTGTCCTGGATTCTCACTGGACTCTCCTTAATCTGTATTTACTGCTAGACATTTCCTACTGATTTTAAAAATGTATTTTATCCTTGATATTTCCCTTAGATTTCAGATCTCATGGAAACTACCAAAACTGAACTCCGTATCAACATCTATAAAACCAACGCTTTGTTTTCACATTCCAGTTACTTTGAAGAATACCCTTATTTTACTTATCTTACCCACTGTACTTAATCAGTCTCCAAGGCTGGTAAATTCTACCTTTATGACCTCTAATAAATCTGTGCCTTTCTATTCACTTAAATTGTCATGTCGTAGTTGATATCCGTAATTACCTCCAGCCTAAATATCAGCAGTGGCCTCCTGTTTTCTATTTAACTCTAGGATTTTCCTACCCCACTCCATTGTGGTCAGTACTTCTTACCTGGGTTTATTTGCTGCAGCAGACAAGTTGCAGAGGGTAAGCAAGGCAGAGGGATGGGGCTGGCCTTAGAACTGCGCACAGACGTGGGAAAGGGCGTAACAGAAGCAGCATCACTCACAGGGTCCCATAGCCTTCAGTTCAGTCAGTGGCTCACAAAGGAAGGAAACAAAACAGAAGGAGGAAATTGAAATAGTGATCAATATTCAAAAGTCCAAATCAGCAGAGAGTCCATTTCTGGGAGATCTCTCACTTCCTGTCTAAATCAAGATTGACTCATAAATGAGGAGGCTAAATAAACAAGCAAAAGCAACGTTATCAGTGGGTTCTGCTCAGGGTGTGCTATCAAACTCACTGTGCCTGTGCCACATGACAATTAACAGACTCCGAGGACTTTGTATGTGTAGCCTGTCTTCTGTGTCCTTCACGTGGACCCTCCTCACACTTCACTGCTGACTGCTCTCAACCATCCAGGTCCCTGACCCTTGGATTCATTACCTGTTTATAGACTGGCAGTTGCTGCCTGTCCTGACAATCTGCTCTTGGCCCTGAGCCCGGCTTTTCTCCTCACCTATAATTTACATTCCCTTTGATGATGTCGCTTCCGTCTCTCAGCAGACACTTCCCTTGACACAGACTCCCTCCTCGTAGCTAATAGGTATAAACATAATTCTTAATGAAGTGGTGAAAAGGTGGAAGTTGTGCTCCAAGGTATCAAGGGGTTGAATGAGCAAAGAGACATGGCTGGACACTTAGAAGAGGGGCCTGCCAGATTTCCAAAAAGGTTGCTGGTTGGCTGGTCTCCGTGTCTCCAAGGTCTGAGGATGCAGAGTGATGGAGTTTGTTCTGGCATCTCTGAGGTCATGAAATGATGCAGATTCTGCCAGTGCTGGTGAAAATGAAGTCCAGATTCAGTGCTGCTCCTGAGGGTGACTACGAGGTACTTGAGACTGAGAGGTCAGGGAAGAACTCCATCAACAGATGAGTGGGTAAAGAAAACATCGTATTTATACACAATGGAGCACTGCTCTGCCATAAAGAAGGATAAACTCAAGGCATTCATAGGCAAATGGATGCACCTGGAGAACACAATGTTAGTGAAGTAAGTCACACACACAAGCTTAAATATCACATGGTTTCTCTTTTGTGAAAAACTCTCTCTCTCTCTCTCTCTCTCTCTCTCTCCATATATATACATGTGACAGATAAATAAATAATATGGAGATCTTTTTCAAATGGATAGGGGAATAAGAGATGGAGGGATGAGAGGGAAAAGAGGTTGAAAAAAGAGAATTAAAGGGGGAAAAATGAAGATAGAACTTTTGCAAATGGGAAGAGGACCAAGAATCGGAAGGAGCAGGGATGGAGGGGAGAGGTAGGGAATGAAAAGAAGAAGAAGGAGAAGGAGAAGGAGAGGAAGAGGAAGAAGAGGAAGAGGAAGAAGAAGAGGAAGAAGAGGAAGAGGAAGAAGAGGAAGAAGAGGAAGAAGAAGAGGAAGAGGAGGAAGAAGAGGAGGAAGAGGAAGAATTGAGATGTATTGTGTACATGTATCAACTTCTCACTATAAATGTAATCAGCTATGTACTGCAAACACATACTAATAAATAAAAAAAGAACTCTTTGATTAGATGATATTTGAGCATAAAACTGAATGACCAGGAATCAGCCCTGTAAAATGAGCCATATAAAAATCTGAGATCGGCAAGTATTGATAGTCATCAGGATTTGGGACCTTCTTTATCTGAGAAGAGGCCAGTCATTTTAGTTATTTACAGCTGAGAAACATGCTTGTAAATCCCTTATTGTACATCCTTCTTTCAAGCGTTTTAATGGAGACCATGGAGCAATTGATATTTTAATTCATTACAATAAGGCACCACATTTAAATATATTTCCTTGACTATTAAACCAAGCACCTCGTGCAGGATATTAAAGCATCATATAAAATCTCTTAACTCTCAGGTTCATCCTGAGATGAACCTGGGGTGCTTCCTAGTTGACCTCACATCAGCAAACCCTTTAAAGAATTATTTTATAAACAAGTATAACTTCATGGAAAGTAGTAAAACGTGTTCCAGGAGGTTCCATGTACGCCTCGCCCAGTTCCTCCCAATGGTAACATCTTAAGTAACTGTAATACGATATCGAAACAAAGAAATAAAGACGTCAGTACCACCCTTGGCACTAATTGAGATTCCACCGGTTTTATTTGCACTTCTCTCTGGGTGTAATTGTATGCAATTTTATATAATCACTACTGCTATCATGATTTAGAAGTGTACCATAAGAAGCCACACCTACTCCTTCTGCTCATACCTAACCTTTGACAACCACTAATGCAGATTGTTTCTATATTTTATTTCAACAATATTTTTATGGTCCTGGGGATTAAACCCAGGATCTCATGCATATTTAGTAAGTGCTCTACACTTAATTACAACCCTAGGCCTATTTCGAGAATGTTTTATAAATGGAATCATACATTTTTTATACAACATAATTCCCCTGAGAGCCATCCAAATTGTTGCATGTATGGGTAGTTCACTCTGTTTGTTTACTGAGTAGTATTCCATAGTATGGATGTTCCACCATTTAACCATTCATCAGTAACCTTTAATTGCTTATAATTTTATTTTATTTTTATTTTTATTTATTTTTTGGGAACTGGGAATTGAACTCAGGACCTCAAGCTTGCCAGGCAGGCGCCATGCTGCTGAGCTATATCCCTGGCCTTATTTGTTACAATTTTAAACCATTAACTGAGACAGGGCTTTTTAATGTTAGGTCATTAAAAGTTCTGTAACATGGTCATGATCCTCTAAGATAATTTTCAGGAACGTGGTCTGCTTCATTAGCTTTGTACTCTAGCTATCCAGCCTGCTACTGCAATATTGACCTTGAATGGGGAATGATAAGGACAGATAGCACATCAATGACTTATACCCGTGGACAGAAGAATTACAATCTGGAGGGGAAAAAAACAGCCCAAAGTTACTTCCAACAGCCCCAAACTCTACAGATGGAAAGTGTAAACTAAGCGTAAAACAGCAAGCCCTACTGTACTTGCAAAAATTAGATATTTACTGTAAGTTGGATAGTATTGTAGTTTGGAGTCATTTGAATGCTTTCTTTTTCCTTCTTCATTTGCTCAAACTATGAATGCTATAGCATTTTAATTATGATCTGGAGAAAGACACACAGTATTCCCAAATTTGAAACCTGAGCTTCTTGTAGTCCTTGGGCTTACTTCTCAAGGCCCAAAGGAAATTTGTCTTTGAATGTACCTTTTACATGATACCAATATATTTTTGCCTACAAGCTTTCTCAGACGGATTAAGCAACACAATAACTTGATGCAAAATAGTATATTTAGTAATTAGAAAACGTGTTCGCAGTTTACCACCCAACACTGTATACAGATTCATTTACAATATAAATTTTATTTCTACCTTCCCTAGCAGAATTTTTTTCATTGCTGTTTAGGAATTAACTGTTCATATTTCTAATTTTTCAGCAGCACCTCTCCCCTCAATTCCACAGAATTTTTCTGGATTGTAGAAAACTACTTTGAAGTGTTTATAAGATATTTAAATGTAACTGTTCTTGTAACGCTAAATTTATGGTAGTAGATATAACTGGAATTTTGTAGCTAACGCGAATCTGGTTTCTTACTAATACTGTAGTAGAAAGGCCAGGGATATAGCTCAGCGGCACAGCGCCTGCCTGGCAAGCTCAAGGTCCTGAGTTCGATTTCCGGTACCAAAAAAAAAAAAATTGTAGTAAAATACATCATTATATAGGGCTTTATCTTCCGGGGCACTTTAACCTCTATTAGTTTCCCTATACAGGTATTCTAAGACAGATTTCTAGTGTTAGCCAAATGCAAGACAAACAGGTGGTGCGGTGGAGGAAGGTGAGTCGTACCAGATCTCAGTTCGGTGTGACTTTGGTCAAATTCCTAATATCTCAGCTTCGTTATCTTTAAGATCATAAAGTTCCATTGCAAACCTCAGAAAGAATCTTCAAATATAAAATTATATGAAAATAATTCATAAATTCACGTAAAATGAAAATTTATGCTGTTTTTTAATGGGCATTGTGCTTGCAAAGGCAAACTGGAAACATTTAATTTTGAAAAACATGCTGACTGTGCACAAAATGTAGCACAATGATACAGCAAATGACAGAAGCCATTATCATTTATTCGCCACGCAGAGAAGTTTACTCTTTTAAGTCCTTACGGTGAGTAATCACGATTCTCTGATTCTCACGTCTATTGTCTCTGTGACCTCAGACTTTTGGGGCTATTTCTATACAAGCCCAAATAAACGGGGACGAAAAATCTCTTTTTATTTATTTTAGGCCAGGTGTGAGGCTCTAGGACTCGCAGCATTCCCGGGGAGGGGGCCCTCAGCAGTCTCCGGACTGGCTGACTCCATCCGCAGCGAGACGTGCCACTATTTGGAATGGACGGGGGCTCCCCATGAATGCCTTGACCCGAAAGGGTGCGTACTGAAGTTGCAGGGAAAGGGCATGGCATTCCATCGTCGAGTTGACTCTTGATCACTTCGCGCCCCGGATCTGCAGCCCAAGGGCGAGGGGGTAGGCCCAAGAGGGCGGGCCCCGCCCAACCTGAGAGAGCGGAGGCGGGGATGCTCCCGAGACGGCTCTAGAGAGGCCTTCGGCCTAACCGAAAAGGGGGTTGGAGTCGGCCCGCTCCCGACTTAGGCAGGCCCTCCAGCTCGCGTGGCAACGGCTGTCTCCTCCTCGGGAGGGACAGTCGGGTGGGGCGGTTAGCACCGCGCCTCCGACCCGCGCACACAGCTGGTTTGCATTCCGGCTCGCAGGTAGGGGCGACGTCCGGAAAAAAACCTAGCAGCTACCGACCTACGTTCCGTTGCTAGGCGACGGGGAGGCGGGGCCGACGGCAGAGGCGCGGGGCTCTGTCCAAAAGCAGCGCGCGTCGACGCCAGGCCGCGCAGCCGCCCTCCCCCGCTCTCAGGGCGGAGCGTCCGGGCCTGCGCCCCGCCCCCATCGCCGGGCCGAGCGGCGCACGCGCGGGGGGAGCGGCCGTCTGCGCCCTCGCTGCTCGCGCTGAGGCTGCGCGTGGGGTCAGCGGTGGCGCCGCAGCGGAGCCGCCCCCGAGCCGGTGGAGGCGGCGGCTAGAGCAAGTGGCGCGGGGGTACGGCCGCCTGCCCGCCGCAGCGGGGCACGATGGTGTTCGAGTCGCTGGTCGTGGACGTGTTGAACCGCTTCCTGGGGGACTACGTGGTGAACCTGGACACGTCCCAGCTGTCCCTGGGCATCTGGTCAGGTAACGAGGCCGCCGCCCCCCCGCGCTCGCCGCCTCCGGGCCGGCGCTGCCACCTGCCTCCGCGACCAGTTACGTAAAGGCGGGCGGCGGCTCGGGGCGAGTCGCTTCGGGGGCCGTGAGTGCGCGGGCCGGGGTCCCCTTTCGGAGTGGGCCCGCCGCGGTCGGCGGGCGGCGCCCGGCTCTGCAGTTCGGGTTCCGGCGCCGCGCCCGCTTCCCCTCGCCCGAGCGGTCGGTCCGGCATCAGCGGTGCGGGCGCCGAGGAGCCGCGGCTCACGGCTGGGCTGGGTCTCGTCCCTGTCGCTTCCCCCGTGGTTTGTGACGAAGGCGCTAGAGAGCCCACGGAGTGTCGCACGCCGCCGCGCACGTGGGGCGAGGCGCGGTGACCCAGACGCCCTCCCACTCGCCGGCGCGCCCGGCCGCCCGCCTCGAGTGCCGGCTCCGCCTTCCTCCCCATCCTGCACGGAGCGTTGCTCCCCTGCCTTCGGCTGATAACTGTCCGAAAGCTCCCGTGCACAGTGACTCAAGTTGCTTGTGGGTTTTGAACCCACAACGTGACCCAGGAGGAATGTGTTCTGTATGCAAGGCTGTGGGGTTTTGTAAGCCTGGGTAAATTAATTAATTAAAAAAATAAAAAGGAGATGGGCTGTGCAGCATCTCAGACCTGCCAATGACAGGGACGAACACACACCTGCGCTGGTTCGTGGTAAAGAACTGCAGCTTTGCTTTCTCATTACTGCATGCTCTACCTTATTTAGAGCTTTATTTTTAGTACTTACATGTGTTTTGTATTACACCTTTATTTATTTTAAGCATCTATTACAAATTAAACTCCTTTTGAAATGAATGTCCCAGGGCAGAGTTAAGGCTGTTCGTGTAATACGTTGATTTCTAAAAGTACTTTATTCTTGGATATGGACACACTTCCAGCCTCCTTCTAAAATACTTGCTTAATGCGAGTCTTATTGTTTATGAAATAACATGAACTAGTAAGTTTGATTTTTAAAAGAAAAGAAAAGGTTTTGTCACCAGGTACCGTGATAGAACGTGGACTACAACATTAGGAACATCAGTGCTACTTGCAGGTGGTTTCATCTGTGCTGCTTCTCAATTGTAAAGTGAAAACGTCTCCAGTTTCCCAGAAGAAGCCTTAAAAACTCTTGAGTTGTGCTTTGATCTGTAGTGAAGCATTGCTTGTACATTCAAGGTGGGGTTTGTGTAGAGTGTGATTTCTCAGCAAGTTTGTTTAAAGTTTACAAAGTGAAATTCTTCCTTATGTACAGTTCTGTATGTCTTGACAAATACTAAGGTACATATCCACCATCACAATAATGATTCAGAAAAATAATGAGCAGAAAAAATCCTCCTCCTTTGTAGTGGACTCCACTCCACCTCCTGGCAGCCTCTCATCTGTTTCCAATTCTGTCATTTTGTCTTTTCCAGAGTGTCATGTAAAATGGTTTGAGGCTTTGAGTCTGGCTTTTTAACAATACACATTTGAAAATCATCCATGTGCTTCATACTTAATTATTTCATTCCCGTGTATTTGAATAGTGTTTAATACCATGGATGTACTATTTGCCAGTGGAAGGATAATTCTTTTTTTGGAAATTGTGAATAAAGCCGCTGTAGCACTAATGTACAGATTTATGGGTGAACGTATTGTATCAGGATTTAGTTACACTGCACCCACTGAACAGTTGCTGTTGTCACTTTAAAAATACTTTTTAGTCATTCTACTAGGTATGTAGTGGTAAAGCTTTGTGGCTTTCATTTGCATTTCTCAGTGATTAAAGGTGTTGGGTATCTTAATGTTCATTTTTGCTGTTTGTACATTTCTGTCAGTGAAGTGTTCAAATCTTGCCTATTTTAAATTGGATTCTTTTTCTATTGAGATTTAATTCACATGTCATAAAATTCTCCCATGTACTAATTTATTTAGCGATGGAAATTAAATCCAGGGGCACTGTACTACTGAGGTACATCTCAGTCCCCATTTTTTGGGGGGGAGGGGCAGACAGGATCTAGCTAAATTGCCCGGGCTGGCCTCAAACTTGTAATCCTCCTACCTCAACCTGCCAATTAGCTGTGATTACAGGAGAGTGCCACCAGGCCCAGCAAAATTTTCCATTTAACAATGTGCAGTTTAGTGTTTTTTTTTTTTTAATATAGTAATAAAATTGTGCACCCATCACTACTAATAACAACATTTAGACACCCCAAAAATAAACCTCATATCCATTAACAGTCACCTCCCCTTTCTTTCCTACTCCTAACCCTGGCAGCCACTTTCTTCTTTTTTTTTAATGGATTTGTATATTTTGGACATTTGATTTAAGTGGAGTCATACAGCGTGCAGCCTTTTGTTTCCGGTTTCCTTAATTTAAATTATAATTTAAATTATATTTTGTTTATTTACTCATCAATTGGTGGGCACTCAGATTATTTACACTTTTCACAAATAATGCCACTATGGACATTCATGTACAAGTTTTTGTAATGGACACAAATTCTCTTTGATATGTACTTAGTGGATTAGCTGGATCATATGGTAACACTGTTTAACTTTTTGAGGAACTGTCAGATTTTTTCCAGAGTGGCTGTTTTCTTATTGTTGATAGTTTCTATAATGGAGGCAAATGGCTTGTTAGATAATGTGATTTGAAAAGATTTCCCAGTCTTTTTAGTCTTGTCATTTGCAGAGGATGGGTTTTAAGTTTTCATAGTTTCTTTATCAAAAACTTCTTTTACACTCGCTTAGCATATGAGAGACTGTGGGTTCAATTCCTAGAACTGCAAAAGCAAAAACAAAAACAAGAACAAGAACAAAAACAAAAACACGTCTTTTACAAGTCATATGCTTGTGATGTCGTATTTACAAGATACCTAACCAGAAGCCACAAAGATTTCTTCTGTGTTTTCTTCTAGAAGTTTTAATTGTTTTTGATTTTTGGATATCTTGCTTTTAAAAAAATTAAGTAGTACATGTTCTTACTTTAAAAAAATTTTTAGTAGTACATACTGATTACATTCCTTGTGGAGAGTTCGTACCTGTAGATAACACATCTTAATTGTTTTCATCTCCTTCCCTCCCTCCATCTCTTGATCCATTTTTGAATTTAAAAGAAAGATCTGTCTCCTTCCTTCCTATTTTATTTTGGTCTTTATATTTTGGGTTTCTCATAAAAGAGAAAGCACACCATGTTTAAGCTTGTGTGTCTCATTCCTTTCACTTAGCATTATGGTCTCAAGGTGCATCTGTTTTCCTACAAATGACTCGAATTTATCCTTCTTTATGGGGAAGAAGTACTCCATTGTTTGTAAATGCCACATTTTCTTTATCCATTCATTTGTTGACGGGCATATAGGATGCTTCCAAGATAGAGGTATTATGAATTGTGCTGCTATAAACGGGTATGCACATATCATTGTAACATGATGTTTCTAAATCTTTCTGGAAGATACCTAGAAGGGGAATAGCTGGGTCAAATGGAATTTAACTAGTTGTAGTTTTTTGAGGACTCCCCATACTGATTTCCATAATGGTTGTACTAGTTTACATTCCCACCACCAATGCAGACTCCCCTCTCTTGCCCCCCCCCCATCCTCCAGCCTCACCAGCATTTGTTATTTGATTTCTAATGATAGCCATTCTTTCTGGAGTAAGATGGAAGCTCATTGTTTTTAAATTTGCATTTCTGTAATAGCCAGCCATGTTGAACTTTTCTTCGTATATTTATTGACCATTTGTATATTATCTTCTGAGAAGTGTTCGACCCATTTTTTGATTGGGTCTTTTATTTTTAGGGTTTTTAATTTTTTTGAGTATTTATCTATTCTAAACATTAGTCCTTTGAGGAATATCTGGCAAATTTTTTTTCCCTTTCTGTAGTTCGTTTCTTCGCTCTGTTGGTTGTTTCTTTTGCTGTGCAGAAACTTTTTAATTTGATATGGTCCCATTTGTTGATTTTTTTACCATTTCTTGTGCATTTGGGGTTTTGTTGAGAAAGTCCTTGCTTATGCCTATGACTTTAAGAGTTTTACCTGTTTTATCTTCCAGCAGACTATTTGTTTTAATATTTAAATATTAAATATTTAATATTTGATCAATTTTGATTTTAGTTTAGTGCATGGAGAGAGATACGGGTCTAGAATCTAGATTAAATCTCTACATGTGGGTGGCCAGTTTTCCTAGTACCACTTGTTAAAGAGGCTACCTTTTTTTGAGTGTACGTTTTTGGGCCCTTTGTCAAAGATCAAATAGTTGAATGTGCTTGAGGTTGTTTCTGCATCCTCTGTTCTTATCTATAGTATCTGGTATCTGTTTTTGTGCCAGTACTATGCTGTTTTATTACTGAAGCTTTGTAATATAACTTCACATCTGGGATTGTGATGCGTTTGCTTTTCTGTTGTTACACAGGATTGCTTTTGCTATTCTGAGTCTCTTCTGGTTCCATATTAATTTTAGGATTGTTTTCTCTAGTGCTGTGAAGAATGTTGTTGGCATTTGATTGGTATTGTGTCAAAAGTGTCAGTTTTGGAAGTGTGGCTATTTTGAGTGTGTTGGTTTTCACTATCATGATCTTTCCATTTTCTGATGACCTCTTTAATCTCCATTTTTACTGTGGAGGTCTTTCACTTCCTTGGTTAGGTTAATTCCTAAGTATTTAATTTTTCTTGATGCTATTGTGAAAAGTGTTTTTTTTCTTTTTTTTTTTTCCCTTAATTTCTGTGTCTGTAAGTTCACAGGGATGATGTTGATTTTTCTATGTTGATTTTGTATCCTGCCACATTGCTGAATTTTGTTATTCATTCTAAGAGTCTTATTGGTGGAATATTTTGGGTCTTTTGTGTAGAGGTATAGAGAGCCCTTCCCAGACCTTGTCGTTGTCTGCGAAGTTTATATTTGTAATCCCATGAAAAGTTGCTGGAATTCTAGCGAGTTAATTCCAAGCTACTAGTTCCAGTGCAACCCATGGCAAGAATAAAGACAGTAAGGCATATTTATAGTTGTGGGGAGCCAAGGGGGTCCTAAGTCCAGCTAGGGTGATGGTTAACTGGAACAAAGGCCTCAACCTAGGGCCTAACCGGGTTTTATTTATTCGCGAAGAAGGGAGTGACTCGAGGAGGAGTGACTGTGAGAGTGGCGGGAAGTAAGCAAGTGCCTTGAGCTGGCCTAGGTAGGAAGTCTAAAATCACCTCTGCAATATGCAGAGAGAAGGATATGCAGAAAGAGTGATCTGCATACAATTTGAGGTAGTATCTAATGTTTTGGGGTTGGTGCTTCAGCTCTGATGTGTAGTCTTTTATACCCTGGGAAGTCATAGTCTCTTATCTTGAGGCTTGATCCCAGCTGACAGCACAGGGGAGCAGAGCGTGGCTATCCCTCCTGCCCAGTGGCGCTCCTTCCCGTCCAGCTCACACATGTGTTTTGGGAGCTACAGGGTGGGGTAACTCTGACCTGTCACCTTGCTTCAAAGACTACACATCAGCACCTTGGTTAGGCTGATTTGCATTGCTTAAAGCCAATTGAAGGGATAAGGAAAAGTCCTAGCCAGCTCTGTACATATCAGTAACATGGAAATAGGGCCGGGTTTAGCCAAAATGGAGATAATTGCTCTTTTTTCAAGGAGAGTCATCCAGGTGGTCCTCCACATAGAGGACCATGTCCTCTGAAAATAATAACCTGACTTTTTGTATGCATATCCCTTTTATTCTTTTTCTTGCCTGATTGCTGTCACTAATGTTTTGCGTATTATGTTGAACAGGATTGATAATAGTGGACATCTTGTCCTGTCTGGAATTTTACAGGGAAAGCTTTTAGTTTTTCCCCATTTAATCTGATGTTGGCAGTAGGTTCGTCATAAATGGCTTTTATGAGATTGAGATAAGATCTTTCTTTTTGTATCAGATATTATCAGATCATAGCACGATCAGTATGTTTATCATGAATAGATGTTGGATTTTGTCAAGCTTTTTCTACGTCTATTGAGATGATCATGTGAGTTTTGTCTTTGCTTCTGTTTATGTGATATATTACATTTATTGATTTGTGTGTATGTTGAACCATCTGTACATCCCTAGGAGGATGCCTACTTGGTCACGATGTAGGCTCTTTTTGATGGTTTGTTGCATTTTGTCCTCTGGTATCTTCTTGAGGACATTTGTATCTATGTTCATTAAAAAGATTGGCCAGTATTTGCTGAGAGTTTTTGCATCTATGTACATCAAACGGATTGGCCTGTGGTTTTCATTTTTAGTTGGATACTTGTCTGGTTTTGGAATCAGAGTAATGCTAGTTTCCAGAAATTACTTTGGGAGTACTATTGCTTTTTCAACTTTATTAAAGAGCTTGAGGACTATTGGTGTTCCATCTTCCCTGAAGATTGTGTAGAATTCAGCTGTGAATCCATCGGGACCTGGGCTTTTCTTAGTTGTTAGGTTTATTATTGCTTCAATTTCATTGCCTATTATTGGATTATTCAGGGTTTTTATATTGGCTCAGTTTTGGTAATTCATATGTATCTAGGAGTCTATCCATTTCTTCTGAATTCTCCAATTTATTAACAAGTAGTTGTTAGTAATTTCTGGTTTTCAGCAGTGTCCATTGTGATTTCACCTTTTTCATTTCAAATGGCATTGATTTGGATATTTTCTTTCCCTTTTATAGTAAGATTGGCAAAGAGTTTTTCAATTTTGCTTATTCTTTGGAAGGACCATCTCACTGATTGTTTTGGGGGGGGTCTCAATTTCATTGATTTCTGTTCTGATCTTTATTATTTCCTTACTGTACTAGCTTTGAGTTTGAATTGTTCTTATTTTTCTAGGACCTTCAGGTGTATCATTGGGTTATTTATTTAGGCTCACTCTATTTTTCTGATGTGGACATTCACACCTATAAACTTTCCTCTTAGGACTGTTTTCACTGTGTCTCATAGATTCATGTGTGTTGTACTCAAATTATTGTTTGATTCTAAGAACTGTCTAATTTTTTCCTTGATTTATGATCTATTATCCAAGAGGGTATTGTTTAATTTGCATTATTATTTGTCATTTCTGTGGTTTCTTTTGCTATTGACTTCTAGTTTCATTGTGCTATGATCTGATGATATCTGATACAATTTCGATTCTTTTGCATTTACTTAAGTATGCTGTATTGGCTAGTATGTGCCTATTTTGGAGAAACTTGCATGTGCTGCTGAGGAGAATGTATATTCTGTTGTTGGATGGAACCCTGTAAATATTTATTATATCCATTTGTTTGAAGGTTTTTTCCAACTCTGATACACTTTGTTGATTGTATTTTGTCTAGTTGATCTATTTGTGAGAGTGGGGCATTGAGGTCCCACACTATAATTGTTTTTATGTTTTCTGATCTTTTATATCCAGTAATGCTTGTTTTATGAAGCTGAGCATGCCATTGTTTGTTGCATAAACAGAGTCTGCAAAAAAAAAGTGTACACACTTCAAGAAAAGAAAAATAGTATGATGTTTTTTCAACAGATGGTGTTACCCTTGTATGGGGGACCCTAGAGAATGTCATATATCGTAGAAAACTTATTATACTGCTGGCCTTTATTTTTTTATTTTATTTTATTTTATTTTGGTACTGGCAATTGAACTCAGGACTTCACGTCTTGCTAGACAAGCGCTGCACCGTTGAGCTGTATCCCCAGCCCTGCCGGCCTTTAGAGAAGTTGAAAATGCATGTGCAGCAATCTCAATGACCAAGGTTACTCAAGCAGCAGTTCCCTGTACTAATAAATGTCAGGAAGCTAATGGCCACCACTTAGAGCACCTTTTGTAATTGTAGAGGCCAAAGGTAACTTGCATTAATCTCATGATATCTCAATAAATTTAGTATGAAAATATTTTACAACTTTTTCTTTCCTGAAGTGTGTATACATTTTTTTGGTGGACTCTGTGCATTAATAATTGTCATCTCTTCCTGTTGAATTATTCCCTTAACCAATATGTAGTGACCTCCTTTGCTTTTTCTGATCAGTTTTGGCTGGAAGTTCTTTTTGTCTCAAAATAGGATAGCTATACTTGCTGTTTTGGGGTTTCCATTGCATGGAATATTATTTTCCATCCTTTGAATTTTAGTCCATGAATTTCTTTTGGGGTTAAATGTGTTTTTTGTACAGAGTGTACTGTTGGATTTTGTTTTTTTGATATATTTTGCTAATTTGTCTTTTGGATGGGGCAGTGGTGGGGAACCTATGGCATGTGTGCTGCAGCGGGCTGCTTGGATCATTGAAAGCTCTAAAAGGCTTGCCATCACTGGGGAATTTAGAGATCCACATTGAGAGTTACTACCGATAGGTACACTGTATTGGCTTGTTCCTGTCATTGCATTATTTTCCTGTTGCTGATTCCCTTTCTTTTCCTTCTACTTAACTACTTACCCTCCCTGGTCTATTCGTCTTATTAGACCTTTCTTCTCAAAAGAATGGCTGTGTGATAGAGTTATCATTTGCAACACAGAAATACCTCCTATTTATAGTTATCTCTTCATTTACTCTTTGTTGTTTGGTTTCTTCAAAATTATATCATCTGGAAAATTTTTACTTTTTTGTTGTGACATCTTTGTGTAGTATTAGAGTTCTTTTTTTTTTTTTTCTTTTTGTGGGTACTGGGAATCTAACTTAGGACGTTGCGCTTGCCAGGCAGGCGCTGCGCCGCTGAACTATATCCCCGGCCCCATTAGAGTTCTTGTTTAAACTGTTTGTTCTTGTTTTAATATATTAATCTTCTAATACTTTCTTTTTAATAGAGACTTGTGTTTGGTGGCCACTTGCTGTAAACCCTTGTTATACCAGAGGCTGTACAGGAAGATGAAGATTCATTCAGGATAGTTTCTGATTTTAAGGAGTCATTCTTTTGTGAAAGGAATACACTGGAGAACTCAACAAATTTCTTCTTACACTCTTGGGCTAATAACCAATTCTAATTCCTTAACTATTGTTATTACTTCCATGTTCTAATATGCACTCAGAACTTTTCAGCTAATGAAACATTTTATTATGAAGACTATTAAAATAGATAGACATCAATATTAAAAGTTTTTATAGTTCACAGCCATATACCTACTATCTAGATTCTACTATATATAAACAGCTTTATTGAGGTATAATTGATATTATAAAATACATAGTATTTAGTTTTTCATTTAAAGTTTATAATTTGATACATTTTGGCATGTGTATGTACCATCAAACTTCCATGATCAAAATAACATTGACCAATTTTTTAAATTATATTCACTGTGACATTTCCATACAACCATGCATTATGCTTTGATCATGTCTACCTTCCCCTCTGCCCTCACATACCCTCCCCTTTCTCTACTCTCCTTTGGTTCTCTTTCCTATTCAGGTTTTTTTATTTTATTTTTTAAGTTTTTGCTATGTCTGGCTATTTCATTTAACATGAGGTCCTCCAGTTCCATCCATTTTCCTGCAAATGACATGATTTCATTCTTTATGGCGGAATAGTACTCCATTGTGTATGTATACCATATTTTCTTCATTTCTCTTTTGAGGAGCGTTTGGCTGATTCATTTCTTGGCTTTTGTAAATAGTGCTGCAATAAACATGGACACGCAGGTTTCTCTTTTGCATGCTGACTTCATTTCCTTTGGCTACCACCCACTTGTGATATAGGTGGATCCTGTTGATATCGGAGAAATATAGCTCCTGACCTGTTAGATGCAAATGTGCTGAGTTCGTGGTTCCATAATGTTGAGCACTGAAGTCTCGAACCAAAGGAAGAAGTTAAGGGGGTTTCATTGGAAATAAGGGAAAGAATAATAGTGCCTGGACTTTTAGGAGGGGTCTGGAATGAGCTTCCCACCGAAACCCTTTGTCAGGGGTAATTTATACAGCAAAGTCATAACAGAGGTACGTGTGGGTCAACCATAATCACTCTATATTGTATAGGATTAAAAGTATAGCTGCTTAGGTAATATTGAGCCACTAGGGAAACAAGTCACGTAGCAAGGGTCTATTGAAAGAACAAAGACATTTTTGGAAAGGAATGGGTCGAGATGCTCTGGTCACCCACCTGGGCATCTGATCCCAGCTGGACTTACTGGACCAAGTGGTGGTAATTACAGTATAATCTCAAGTTGCTGTTATCCCTTAGGGAAACATGCAAGCCTGGCCATCACATCTCCATCTTGCCCCTCCAGCCACAATTCCAATGTCTTTATTTTTGTGCCGACTCTTTGAGGGCCCAATCCTGCTCTGACTGTATATGAATTTCTATCTAACTTAGCAGCCTATAGTAATATGATAGTTCTGTTTTCAGTTTTTGAGGACCCGCCATACTGCTTTTCTCAGTAGGGGTTGTTTTAATTTACATTCCCACCAACAGTATATAAAGGTTTCTTTTTCTCTACATCTTTGCTAGCATTTGTGTTTTGTTTTGTTTTTGATAATGGCCACTGGGGTGAGAAATCTCAGTGTAGCTTTGATTTGCATTTCCCTGATGGTTAAAGGTATTGAGCATTTTTCATATATTTATAGGCATTTGTACTCTTGTGAGAAGTGTCCTGTTCATTTGCAAATTTTTTTTTTTTTTTTTTTTTGTGGGTACCGGGGGGACGACCTCAGGACCTCACGCGCCAACAGGCACCCGTGCCGCTGAGTGATATCACCGGCCCCTTTTTCGTATGTGGGTTCCGGGAGTCGAACTCGGGCCTTCGCGCTTGCAAGGCAGGCGCTTAAGCCGCTGAGCCGTCTCACCGGCCCATCATTTGCAAATTTTTAAATTGGGTTATTGTGAAGTTTTTTGAGCTCTTTATATATTCTGAATATTAATCCTCTATCAGATAAATAGCTGGCCAAGATTTTATCCTGTTCTGCCACTTGTCTATTCACTCTGTTGATTGTTTCCTTTGCTGTACAGAAGTTTTAAAATTTGATGTGACCCATATGTCAGTTTTTACACTTGTTTTTTGTTTATTGATCTTGTATCAAGCCACTTTTCTAGATTCATATTGTTTACATAATTCTGATTAAAATGTTTGTATACATTAATACTGAACTATAATGGCAGAAATAAAAAATTCAATAAGTAACATTATGTACTACGCAGAAATAGGTAGATTCTATTTTCTGTTACATATGTTATTTGTGATTATGCCTAGTATGATACTTAGGAATGAAATGTATTTAACTTTTTAAGGTGAAAATATTTGAGTGTTTCAACTTTATTTTTATTATCTTTTTTAGGAGCTGTGGCCCTCAAGAATCTTGAAATTAAAGAAAATGCTTTGGTAGGTTTTGACTATGAGAATTTGTAATGTTAGTATAGTTGACTATGGATACTTTCTCCTGATTCAGTTTTCCACCTTAAATTATTTAAGTTTGAGAAAATTTTTTAGAAGTTATTTTTATAAAATGTGGATTTTGAAAATTGAGCTTTAATTTCCTTAGAAGCACAGTCTCACAGTATATTTTTTCCTGTTTAAAATTATTTATAGTAGTTTTTTTTTGTTTGTTTTTTTGTGGGTACTGGGGGTCGAACTCAGGACTTCGCGCACCCTCAGGCACCCGTGCCGCTGAGCAATATCACCAGCCCTTTTTTCGTATGTGGGTACCAGGAGTCAAACTCAGGACCTCACGCTTGCCAGGCAGGTACTTATGCCTCTGAGCTATCTCACCGGCCCTATAGTAGTTTTATTTATTCCCGAATGGATTTATTTTTAGTGATTAGCTTGTCCTGTGGTTCAAGTTTTAACACCATTTTGACATATTCAATTCAGTTTCATGAATTTATCCACAGTTTTGTGTAATCCTCACAGTATTGATTTTTACAACTTTTTCCACATCTCCAAGAGAAGCTCTATAATCTGTTTCCATTTCATTTCTTCATAGATTCTGGACATATTTCTTTATTGCAAACTGAAATTTTCAGTCCCCTCTTCCTACTCACACAAATTTGCATGTATCAGATTTGCATATATCAGTAGCATATATCAGATCTTTCTTTTTAATGGCTGAATAATATTTCACTGTGTATATATAGTGCATTTTGTTTCTTCATTCAGCTTTTCACATACACTTCAGCTGTTTCTGCCTTTTGGCTCTTGCCAGTAATGCTGCAATGAGTATTAGTGTGCATGTGTGTGTACCAGACCCTACTTTCGTTTCCTTTGGTTATAAACCTACAAGTAGAATTGCTGAATCATACGATAATTCTATATGTAGCTTTCTCAGGAACCACAACAAGTTTTTCCAAAGCCATTACACCCTTTTACATTCCTTCCAGCAGTGCACAAGGGTTCTAATTTCTTTATATTCTCTGAATCTTCCATCATTTGTTATCTTCTGCTTTTATTTAGTAACTACTGTTCTCAGGGGTGTGAAATAATATGATTTTTTTTTTTAAAGAGGAAAAAAATAAAATTGCTAAACAAGATAATAGGAGGGTAATAATGGCTAATACATTATGTATTGTTATCTTTAAATTAGTTACTCACAGTACAAGATAATAGGCATTTAATTGTTCAAACAATGTTAGCACAAACCTTTCTTTTCAATGAACTAAGAGAAATTAGTAGTATAACTATCTTAACTATCTTGTGTATATATATGTGTATATATATTTTTTGATATCTGATTTTGATTATTATTGCCCTAAGTACTAGTGACATTTGCCTAATGTTTGGTGATGTTGAGCATCTTTTGGCATGCTTATTGCCAGTTGTATATGTTCTTCAGAGAAATGTCTTTTAAGGCCTTTGCCTTTTTTTGTGTGTGTGGGTACTGGGGGTCGAACTTAGGACCTCGCACGCCAGCAGGTGCCCGTGCCGCTGAGCGATATCACCAGCCCTTTTTTCGTATGTGGGTACTGGGAGTCGAACTCAGGACCTCGCGCTTGCCAGGCAGGCACTTATGCCGCTGAGCTATCTCACCGGCCCACCTTTGCCATTTTTAAGTCAGGTTTTGTTGTTGTGTGGTTGAATTTTTGGAACTTTTTGTATATTCAGCACATTGATCCCTTACCATATATATGATTTGAAAATGTTTTTTACCTATTTCAAAAGTTTCCTTAACTGTCTGTCAGTAGTGTTGTTTGATGCACAAAATTTTTTAATTTGATAAAGGCCAATTCGTCTACTTTTTGAAGTTGCCTATGCTTTTGTTATCATTTCTAAGAAATAATTACCAAATCTGACGTTACAAAGATTTCTTCTTCTGTTTTCCTCTAAGTGTTTTATAGTTTTAGCTCTTTTTTTATAATTTTGTGACCATTTTGAGTTTTTTGTTATTTTTGTTTTGTACTGGGGTTTGAACCTAGCCCTTTTGATTATTTCGAGGCAGGATCTAGCTAAGTCACTAACTTGCCTTGGCTGAACTTCAACTTGGAATTCTCCTGTCTACACCTTCTAGTGTATAGGGATTATAGGCACGTGCCACTGTGCCCAGCTTTAATTTTTACAAGTGGTATGAGATATAGGTTCCACCTTATATCTTTGCAACTGAGGTCTACTTTTCTTAGCACTGTTTATTGTAAAGACCGTCCTTTTCGACCTTGAATGGAGAGAAGTAGTTCTTTAAAAATTCTCTTTTTCAAACTGTGAATTTTACAGAATAAAAGTTTTAATTCCTTTAGAAGCACAAACTGACAGTATTTCTCACCTCTCCTTTTTAAGAAAAATATAAAGGTGGTAATAATTCTCATGGATAGGTTTTTTTGATCAGTATTAATGTAGACCTTTCATTTTAAAAAGAGAAGCATCTAAATTTTATTGACCTGAGAATACTGCAGTTAAATTCTTATAAATTTGAGCAGGTATTGGAGAATGTGTAAGATAATTTAAAAACCCTTCACATAATTTTGAGAAGAAAAAAGTAGTTATGTATTGCTCAATTTTATATATACTAATGCTTTACATATTTATTTACTTTTTTATTGTAGAGCCAACTGGATGTACCATTTAAAGTTAAGGTTGGTCATATAGGTAAGCCATATGTCTGGAATGTTCTTGCTGGACATGCAACCAGAATAATCTCTATAATGTAAACTTTTTAATGGTTCTGAGCCTTTATTTAAAATACAGTAATCATTTATTCTTCTTAGAGCTGTTATGTAACTTAAAAAGTATTGTGAGGTTCATATATTCCTTGCCTGACAACATTCGATGCCTGTGTGATTAAGTAATGACACATCTTATTAAGTGTTAAAATTGAGTTGAGAGCCAAAACATTGCATCTAACAGAGGCCTTACCAGTCTCAATTTTCTAGGTTTCTGATTAGTTACCATTTCAGTATTTTGATTGGTGCCAGACATGTGGTGTAAAGAGCATGGTCTGGATTATCTGGTCACTATGTCCAGGAGCCAGTCTGAAAACTTGGGTCTGCTCTGGAAGTTTTTCTGGTTTTCTAGAAGCTATTGTGCTATTTCTTGCTTTGTGTTACTTTATCTGTGTTTATAGTTTATACTTCTAAGTATATTGATTGGGCAGAAACTGATTAAATGTGAGGTTTTGCCATGTTTAAAACCTGTCAGGATTCTTAGCTTTTTGTAGTTTTACTGGTTTAAATATCATGCAAGATGATATTTAGTTGGGATTTTGAACTATTTTGTTAGCGTTTCCTAGTCAGATTTATATGTTACTGAAGCTAGCTATGTAATGGTGTCACTGGGACATAGTTATTCTAAAAGCTTACCTAAATCATGCAGTGAAGGTCTCTATAATTTTGTATATTGTACTAACAGTTGGTATTAAACCGTATGCCACAAAAAGTTTTCATCCATTGTGTATAAATGCCATATTTTCTTTGTCCATTCATCTGCTGATGAGCATATAGGCTGCTTCCAAGATTGAGCTATTATTGTGCAGCTACAAACATGGGTATGCATGTATCACTATAATATGTCTTGCTGGTTATATAGCTCAGTGGCACAGCACCTGTCTGGCAAGCACAAGGTTGTGAGTTCAATTCCTGGTGGAAAAAAAAAATGATGTATCTAATCCTTTCAGGATGATACCTAGAAGGGGAATAGCTGTGTCAAATGGAGTTTCTAGTTTTAATTTTTTGAGAAATGTCCATATTGATTTCCATAGTGGTTGTACTAGTTTACATTCCCATCAACAATAGGAGGGTTTCTTTTTCCCTATGTCCACAGTAGCATTTGTTACTGATCGATGATAGCCATTCTTTCTGGAGAAAGGTTGAATCTCAATGTTGTTTTAATTTGCATTTCTCTAATAGCTAGAGATGTTGAATTTTTTTTCCTGTATTTATTGGCCATTTGTACTTCTGAGAAGTGTCTGTTCATTTCAGCTACACATTTTTTGATTGAGTCTTTTCTTGAGGGGGAGTCTAATTTGTTCGAGTTGTTTATATATTCTAACTATTAGTGCTCTGTCCAAGGAACAGCAGGCAAAATTTTTTTCCATTCCGTTGGTTGTCTCTTCACTCTGTTGCTTGGTTTTCTTTGCTGTGCAGAAATTTTTAATTTGGTGTGATCCCATTGCTTGACACTACTTGGTACTATTTCTTGTGCAGTTGGGCTTTTGTTCAGAAAGTCCTTGCCTATGCCTATGTCTTCAAGAGTTTTATGTATTTTATGTTCCAACAGATTGTTTCTGTTTTAACATTTAGATCTTTGATCCATTTTGATTTTAGTTTAGTACATGATGAGAGATATGGGTCTAGATTCAATCTTCTGCCTATAGACAGCCAGTTTTCCCAGCACCACTTGTTAAAGAGGCTATTTTTCTTCCAGCATATGTTTTTGGCTCCTGCGTGAAAAATCTAGCTGAATATGCTTGTGGTTGTTTGTCCATCCTGCGTTCCATTCCATTGATCTACATGTCTGGTTTTTTTGCCAATACTGTGCTGTTTTTATAACTACAGCTTTGTAGTATGATTTGAAGTCTGGGATTGTGATGCCTCCTGCTTTGCTCTTATTGCCCAGGATTATTTTTGTTCTTCTTGGTCTCTTCTGGCTCTGTATAAACGTTAGGATTGTTTTCTCTACTTCTGTGAGGAATGTTAATTGGCATTTTCATTGTGATTGCATTATACTTATATAGCAGTTTTGAAAGTATGGGCATTTTGAACAATATTGGTTCTCCTTATCCAGGAACAAGGGATATCTGCATTTTCTGATGTCATCTTTGATCTCTTTTTTTCAGAGTTTTCATTGTAGAGGTCTTAGGTTTTTTTTTTTTTTATCTATTGTGAATGATAACTGTTTTCTTAGTTTCTTTCTCAGTGAGCTCATTATTGGTATACAGGAATAGTATTGATTTTTGTTTGATTTTTAATTAATCATGAGTGTTTTGATTTTTAATTAATCATGAGTGTTTTGGTGAAATTTTTTTGGATCTTCTATGCAGAGGATCATGTCATCTATCAATAATAATTTCACTTCTTCCTTTCTATATATACCCTTTTAATTTCTTTTTCTTGCCTGATTACTGTGGCTGATGTTCTGAGAACTGTACTGAACAAGAGTGGTGAGAATGGACATCCTTGTCTTGTTCCTGATTTTAGAAAGTTTTTAGCTTTTCCCCCATTTATTATGATGTTGGCTGTTGGCTTGTCATACATGGTTTTTATCAGGTAAAAGTAGGGTCCTTCTTACCATTTTTCTCAGAGTTTTTTTTTTTTTTATTTATTATGAATAGACGTTGGATTTTGTCAAAGGCTTTTTCTGCATCTATTAGGGTGATCATGTGATTTTTTGTCCTTGCTTTTGTTTATGTGATTTATTGACTTGCATACTACATTCTTCTCAGCACATGGGACCTTATACAGAATAGAACACATACTAAAGAAAATAGAATCACACTTATTGATTTGCATATGTTGAACTACCCATGCATCCCTAGGATAAAGCCTGCTTGATCATGATATATGATCTTTTTGATGGTTTGTTGCATTCTGTTTGCCTGTGTATTATTGAGGATTTTTACATCTATGTTCATTAAAGAGATTAGCCTGTAGTTCTCTTTTTGGTTGGAACCTTTTCTGGTTTTGGATCAGGGTAATAGTAGGTTCCAGGAATGTCTTCGGGAGTACTTCTTTCCTTTCAATTTCATTAAGGAGTTTGAGGAGTATTGGCTTTAGGTCCTATCTAACATTTCTGTAGAATTCAGCAGTGAATACATTGGGTCCTGGACTTTTCATAGGTGGTAGCAATTACAGCTTCCATTTCATTGCCTGTTATTGGATTATTCAGGGTTTTTATATCTTCTTGGTTCAGTTTTGTTAATTCATATCTAGGAATCTATATTTCTTTTGAATTGTCCAATTTATTGGCATACAGGTTCTCAAATAGTTACTAATCTTCTGGGTTTCAGAGATGTCTATTGTGATTTTGCCTTTTTTATTTCTTCTTGCATTGATTTGGGTCTTTAGTTTCCTTCTTTTGGTAAGACTGGCTAAGGGTGTTCTGTTTTGTTTATTCTTCCAAAAACTGCCTTTTCAGTTTACTGATATCCCCCCCGTGTGTGTATGTATGTATCTGATCTTTTATGTCCAAGTGTGTGTATATATACATACATACATACATACATACGCACGCGCGCGCACACACACACACACACAGAGGGTTTTTTTTTTTGGTCTCAATTTCATTGATTTCGGTTCTTATCTTTGTAATTTCTTTCCTGTACTAACTTTGGATTGTTCTTCTTTTTTTAGGACCTTGAGGTGCATCATTAGGTTATTTATTTGGGCTTGCTCTGTTTTTCTGATGTGGGCATTCACAGCTGGAAAATTCCCTCTTAGAACTCCTTCCTTTGTGTGTCCCAAAAGTTCTGGTGTGTTGCACTGGCATTATCGTTTGGTTCTGGGAACTGAGTTCTTTCTTCATTTGTCCTGCGTCCCAATGATTATATAGCATTGTTTAATTTCCACGTGTTTGCATATTATTTGTGGTTTCGTCATCGATTTCTAGTTTTATTGCAGTATGATCTGATAATATGTATGGAATAATTTCAATTCTTTTGCATATACATAAGCATGTTTCATAGTCTAGCATGTATTCTGTTTTATATAAGGTGCCATGTGCTGCTGAGAAGAATCTATATTCTGTTGTTGGTGAAATACTCTAGTATCTATGAAGTTCATTTATTCCATGGTTTGGTTCAACTCTGATATTTCTTTGTTGTTTTTTGTCTAGTTCATCTATTTGTGAGGGTGGGGTATTGAGGTCCTACTATAATTGTCTTCATGTTTATCTGATTGTTTATGTCCAGGGGTCTTTGTTTTGGGACACACTGGTGTTTGGTGCATATATGTTTATAAATGTTATCTGTCCCTGTTGAATTGTTCCCTTAACCAGTGTGTGATGACCTTCTTTCCTCTTTTGATCAGTTTTAGCTTGAAGTCAACTATGTCTGGAAATAGGGTAGCTACACTTGCTCGTTTTGGAGTTCCTGTTGCATGGAATATTGTTTTCCTTCCTTTGATTTATAGTGTGTCAGTTTCTTTTTAGATTAAATGTGTTCCATGTATACAGCATATCATTGGATTTTGTTTCTTTTCTTTTTTTTTTTTTTTTTTTTTTTAATGTGGGTACCGAGAGTCGACCTCAGGACTTCGCACTTGCCAGCAAGCGCTTGTGCCACTGAGCGATATCACCGGCCCTTTTTACCTTTATGTGGTTTCCGGAAGTCGAACTCAGGACCTCATGCTTGCCGGGCAGGTGCTTATGCTGCTGAGCTATCTCACCGGACCTGGATTTTGTTTCTTGATCCTTTCTGCCTATCTGTCTCTTTTGATTGTGAAATTTAGACCATTCACATTGAATGTTATTGCTACAAGGTATTTACTTATTCTAGTCATTGCATTATTTTCCTTTTGCTGATATTCTGCCCCCCCAGTCCCCAACTGCTCACCCTTCCTGGTGTATTCATTCTGTTAGACTTTTTGGCATTGTTGGCTTCATTTTCTCAATGATATCCTTCAGAATTTTTGGTAGTACTGGTTTGGTAGCCATGAATTTCTTAAAGTGCTCTTTATCATTGAAAGAACTTATTTCTCCATCTATTTTTTTTTTTTTTGTGTGTGGGTACCGGGGTTCGACCTCAGGACCTTGTGCCCAGCAGGCGCCTGTGCCTCTGAGCGATATCACTGGCCCCTTTTTCGTATGTGGGTTTCGGGAGTCAAACTCGGGCCCTTGTGCTTGCCAGGCAGGCGCTTAAGCCGCTGAGCCATCTCACCGGCCCTCTCCATCTATTTTGAAAGATAATTTTGCAAGTTATATGTCTGGTTTAGAAGTTGTTTTTAGAATGGGAACTCATGAGGGGCAAGGCAGATGCCTGCGGAGCGGAAGTGGGTTGCTTTGAGACGGCGGAGTCCTGCTTGAGTGGGTCTCCTCAGCGGCTTGCGAAGGTGTTTCCTCACTCTAGCAGGTTGGCGACGGGAGGCAAGATACTGGGCTCACCGGTTTGTACTGAGGAATGGCCGTCTGACCTCTGGAGTAGCTCCTGTTCAGACGAAATTGCCTTTGGGTGCTGGAAACCGCACTGGGCACTTTGCTTCTGCCTCACTGTTCTGCAGGGCAGCTAGAAGGACTTCAAGATACTGGAAACCTGCCTGGCTCCAAATTCTTTGTAAGCTGGAAGATGAATAACACAGTGGGCATGAGAGGCTGAGAACATTCAACTTTGCTGCAAACCTTGGTGTAGGTCCCTTCCTTTTCTGTAGGTTGGAGCCAGAGAGCACAATGAGTACAAGAAAGCGTCGCGGTGGAACAGTAAGTTCTAGACAAGCCCAGAAGCAAACTCGGGAAGCAGGCTCCACCCCCGAGACTGCCATGGATGCAGAACCCATAGAACTCGAAGAAACTGCTGGAGATGAAATCGTGGACCTCACGTGTGAATCATTAGAGCCTGTGGTCGTCGACCTGACGCACAATGACACTGTCGTGATCGTTGAAGAGAGAAGGCAGCCAAGGAGGACCGTGAGGAGCCAGCTCCAGGACCACACGGACAGCCGTGTGGTGAGCAGCGATGACGAGGAGCTGTCCAGGGACAGGGATGTGTATGTCACTACCCACATTCCCCGAAGTGCCAGGGACGAGGGCACCGTCAGCTGTCCCATCTGCATGGATGGATACTCGGAGATTGTGCAGAATGGACGTCTCATTGTCTCTGCAGAGTGTGGCCACGTCTTTTGTAGCCAGTGCCTCCGTGACTCCCTGAAGAATGCTAACACTTGCCCGACTTGTAGGAAGATCAGCCACAAACGGTACCACCCCATTTATATATGAGTAGCTCCGAGCCTCCTGGGAGAGCCAGACAGACAGACAGACAGCCTGGCTGGGCTTTCTGCATGCTCTCTGCCTCCAGTTTCCGGAGCGCAACAAGACTGTTTCAAAGCCAATGTCTGAGATGTACACTGCTCTTTCCTTCCCCATCCTCTTAGATCCTTTTGTTATCTCAAGTTTGATGCTATGAATCTGCACCGGGGGCGCTCAAGGCCCGGCTCCTCCCCTCTGCTCCCCTCAGGTAGCCTGGTCCGAAAGTAGGAGAAAGGGGAATGAGGCACAGTGGAGCTTGAGGACTGGGCTTCAGCCTTTGCAGAGTCTGCTCGTGTGCCAAGAAGTTTCGGCTGGAAGGTGCGCCCAGCTCTCCCGGGAGCACGGCCTTCCCAGGCGTCTGGCAGTCAACCGATCTCGTCTGCCTGCCACCCAGTGCTCGAGCCAGACCCAGCCCACTCAGCCCAAGGATCCCGGTGCAGGGGTGGCCCCTGGACTTTCTTCCCCCCTCAGGGTCGGAGGTGACCTGCAACTCTGCCTGTACCTTACCACTGATGTGCAGTGTTCTCTGCAAACCTCGAGGATTTCTGCAGGGTAATCCCTGTTTCCTAAGAATGAAAAGTGCAATAAAGCCCATTCTCACCCATGTCTCAGCAGTCAGGAGGTGGTGCCGCCTCCTTGGAGTCCTTGAGCCGTCTGCAGAGCAGCGCCCATCTGTCTGTCTCTGCGCGCCAGCTCTTCTCAGGAACCTTCCCATGCTCCAAAGTTCCCTATCTGGCACAGGACACGCAGGCCAGGGAGCAGGTGCGCATCTGGGTGTCCTCCTTTCTCTGATGAGAGCCGTCCTACGCTGGCCACGTGCCCTCCAGCCCTCTGGTCCTCCGTTCCCACTGCCTGGTGTCTGCCTCAGTAAATACAGGGGGTGGTGGCAGCAATTGTGGCCTTATAGCCGCTCATTTCCATGTCTCTCCCCAGGTCACTGTCTCCATTTCAGAGATGTTGGCCCGGCTGACCTGCCACTGGCTTGGCTTGCCTTGTCCCCCTCTCCCACTGGGTGACACTTATTTCCAAAGATGCTCTTCATCTGCTCCGTAGGTTTTTGGTTGGCAAGCCTGGTGGCTCTCCCTCTCCACAGAGCCCATCTAACAGCCTCTACTCAACCCACAGGTGTGTGGCACCTCGGGGCCTCTAAGGGGCAGCAAGGTGACCAGGGGGACCAGGGGGGTTGGAGAGTGGTCATGCAGGGCCAGCCTGCCTCCTGCGCCCCCCACCCTCCCGTCCTCAGAGCTTCAAACCAAGCCAGTAGCTGTTGGCGTGACACATCTTCAAGGTGGAGAAGGGCCATTCTGGCTTTGCTAGCAATAACTGACCTTCAGGTCCCCTTCTGAAGGAGCAGGGACTCAGCACAGAATTCACTTCACTTGGGGCTGAAGGAGCATCCCTCCTCTATGTGAACAGAAAGTGGTTTATTCTTCATTCTTACTTTTTTTAGTACTAGTTCTTTTGAATGAGTAATAATTTTCTCCATGAAGTGGGAGAGGGGTGGAACACCAGCCCACATCATTGTGGTGTAGCGGGCCTGCCCTCTGCTTGGTCATCATGGTCATCAGTGAGATGCTCTCATTCTGTTCTGATGCTGCCCAGGGGGAGGGCCAGGCGACCATGCAGCCGTTGACCAGTAAATGTGACATCCATTTCAAATTCTTTGTTTCATCTTAGCACACATGGTTGATCATAAAATTGTATTCATCCTAAACTGAATTGGGAAAAGTGTTATTAGTTTCTACTCATCAAAAACTGCAAACTAGGAAAAGGCCGTGTGAAAAAGATCCCTTTCCTCAATGTACATAGTTCAGTTCTTTTTGTTTAAACTGCATCCGTGGATATCAGTCTGTTTTGGACTCCTGCTAGTGTTAAAGATGAAAATAAAATCATTAATTTGGAAAAAAAAAAAAAGTTGTTTCTAGGGCTTTGAAACACTTCCCCTGAAGCACTGGTTTCCTTTAAGGTTTGTCTTAAGAGCCTGCTGTTCCTCTAATGTGTTTACCTCTATGAGTGATTCATTGCTTTTCTCTAACAGCTTTTAATGCTTGGCCTCTGTTGGATCGGTTTTTTGTCTATAATGTGTGAGGGTGAAGTTCTTTTTTGATTGTGGTTATTTGGAATTCTTTATACCTCATTATTTGTTTAATTCTCTCTGTATTTGGAACCTAATATGCTGTATGCTATTATTTCTAGCCCCTAATATGTTATGTGGACTTTTTTATACCTTTTGTGCTGTTATTTTTCACTAATTCCAGTTAATCTTATTCTTTGCATCATCTAGCAGCTGTTGTATCTGTTTTTCATGCTCTCTTGTTTTTAAGGTGTCTCTGAATAATTGTTTTCAGAGACCATCTTCTTGTTCTTTCACTCTGTCCTCATGCTGGTCAGTTCTGCTGCCCATAATTTCAGTAGAATTTTTAATATCCTGGATTTCTGTCTGAAACTTTTCCATGGACTCGCAATTCTTCGCTAAACTGGTCATTTGTGTTTTGTATGGTTTTGTTTAGCTTATCTAGCTTTTTTAGTGTCTTCTATAACTTTGATGATTGTTTTGTTTATTAAATCCATTATCTGTTTAGGTGTATCTTCTTTGTGCTCACTGAGCACCTTATTGATAGGTTTTTTTAATCTCTGTTGGCCTTCGGAATAATTTGTGCCTCCCCCTTGAATTTCCTGTGAATGAGGTTTGGGGAAGTTGAGAGTTTTTGAAGGCATTTTGTTGCCTTGTTGTCTGATGTTTCTGTTGTTTTTCTGTTTTGCTTTGTGCTGAAGTTTGTGGGCCCTTATATTGGAAAGACTTTGTTGCTAGTGTAGAGATCTTTTTAGTTAGGTCTGCTTTTCATTGATGCACTCTCGGCATGGATACCTATAGGCCTTTCCCAAGATCCGACCGCCTCCATTAATTTGGGAGGGGAGGATGCAGTGTAATTGGCCCAGTACCCAATTCTCTTGAAATAGACAGTAGTGTTGTTAATGACAGAAAGGTAATCTCGATCTTAATATATTAATATATAAATTAATACACAGATTAATATATTAATATTAATTAATATTGATATAAATATACATATTAAGCCTATTAATACCAACAAGTGTGCCACTCTACTGAATCAAGTTATATAAACTTTTAAAAATTTGCCAAAAGTCAGTGAATTTTTACAGTGATTGTTACTGTATTTTATTGTGGGTACAGTTTAACTTTATGATAAGTTAAAGACTGTATCAGGAGAGGGCTGGGGTTGTAGCTCAGTGGTAAGCACATGCTCAGCATGTGTGAGGCCCTAAATTCTATCCCCAGCACCAGCAAAACAAAACAAAAAAAATGTATCCATGCACACAGATGTACACATGCGTAGCAGAAGGGTAGATAGACTTACTTCCTGTAGAGCCTACCTTCCTGGTTTCCTTCTTCATCTTTTTCCTGCCTGCTTTTGTTTTAAAATGAGAATAAGGTAATTTTCAATGGTAATATAAATTGTGGAAAAGTGCACTGGACTAAACATTTTGAGAATTATTTAAGATGTTATTTGCATACCTTTCTGTCAATCTTTATTATTATTTTTATCTACTGGACACTGAGTTTCTTGGAAAGAAGTGGGTTTAATTTTTACGATATTTTTACCACTTAGCATATTACCTAGTATATATTAGGGACACAATTTGTTGAATGAAAAAGGTACCCATTTCCAAATGAGCAGTACAGCAGTACAGTTCTATAGGAGTGTATTTTCCCTTTGCCTGTTGGGTATTTTAGTCTTAATGATCTTTCAAAGATCTCTTGTTTGACAGAAAATAAGTTGATGGTAGACATAGATTGAGTGAATAATCTCCTTGTACTTTTTTTTTTTTAAATGTAGGTACTCTTAACCTTGTAATTCCATGGAAAAACCTTTATACTCAACCAGTTGAAGCTGTATTGGGAGAAATTTATTTGCTCATAGTGCCTTCTTCTAGTAAGTAAATTTTTAAAATTATAATTTAAATTACTCTTCTTTAAAACTTGCTTCATGATAGAAAACAAGAGTCATACAGTACAAACTAAAGAATCAGCTAACAGAAAATGATCCAGAAAAGTGGTCAGCATGTCCTAATGATGATGATATTGACTTGTTGTGAATATTGGAAAAAAATAATAAATTATTCTTTTGTAGATAGAAAAGTCTTTATATATATTTTATACATATATTTGCTCATAATGCTTTTGGGGAATCTTGAGCTATTTTAATATTTATTTTTAGTATTTGTTCAAGCTAAATTTATTTTATTTTAAATTTTTGTAGACTGAATTAGAAATTATTTTCAAGGATATTTTTTGGATATTTTTAGATGTAATTAAGATTCTTCCCTTTTATGCTTCATGCAGGAATAAAATATGATCCTTTAAAAGAAGAAAAACAACTCATAGAAGCAAAGCAGCAGGAATTAAAAAGGATAGAAGAAACAAAACAAAAAGTTGATCAAGGTAAAGAAAATAATAAATACCAGTAGTAATAAAAGTTCTAAATATTTATCATAGTAGAATATTTTTCTCTAGAAGCACTTGAGATTATTTAATAAATATGAGAGAATATTATTACATAGTATGTACAGAAATTTTACCTTGCAAAAATTTATCTTAAGGCAAATGTATTTGGCTTATAAGGGTAAGGTTAGTTTTTATGATAGCAATTTTTTTTTTTTTTTAATGTGGGTACCGGCAGTCGACCTCAGGACCTTGACCTTGCCAGCAAGTGCTTGTGCCGCTGAGCGATATCACTGGCCCTTTTCTTCCTTTATGTGGGTTCTGGGAGTCGAACTCAGGATCTTGCGCTTGCCAGGCAGCGCTTATGCCGCTGAGCTATCTCACCGGCTTCATATAGCAATTTTTATCAAGTATGTTTTCTTACCTTTCTAGATCTTGCTCTTGTATTCCCCTTGTATCACTTCTTTACCATTCGAAGGTACTTAGCCTCTGGATATATTTATTTTTGCCTCAATCTGCTCTGGCTTCACATTTTTTTCTGTTTAACCTACAGTTACTACAGTTGGTTTTTCATTGTGGAAAAAGCGTCCCTTAGAAATCTAATTTCTTTTCACCTGTCCTTGGTCACTATCACTAGCTACTTTGTACATTCTGAATCTTTACTTATTCCCCTAGTTGATTTTTATTTTGTAAGTGTGTCATAGCGTTTTCTTATTCTAAAACATAAAGTCACCTCCTTAACCTAGTCATCTTCATTGAACAGTTAAGCATTTTAAAAGTAAATGTATGTTGACTTCAGTATGCTTGTCATGCATTTTTTTTTAAGTGAAAAATAAACTCAAACAACAATATTTTACCTTTTAACAAACATAAGTGGAGCTTTAACACAATCTCTGGCAATACTACATGTAATTCTATTTTCTTTGCCACATTTCTTTTATCTCCTGGGTAGTATTCATCCCTAACCCCAATCTTCGCTTTGCTATGTCTCCTAAACTTCTTTATTTAAAAAAAATTTTTTTTCTTTTGGTATCTGGAATCGAACTCAGGACCTTACGCTTGCCAGGCAGGCTCTTGTGCCACTGAGCTATATCCCCGGCCCCTGTGAAATTCTTTTTATTTCATCAAAATAATACAGTTTTAAAAACTAAACAGAACTCATTTAAAAAAAAAAAAAATTAGTTCCCCTACTCAGCCTTCGACCCTGCTCCCTCCAGAACTATCATTGCTACATGAGATACTCATACCACCATTACTTGGTGTATTAAATATTTATGCGAAGTGCTTCCTTTTATGATGGACTCTGAAGGTAAACCAAGTAGTATTAGGTTTACTACTGAGCCAGGCAGTATACTCTAATTATGTATTGTACTCGAACTATATAGTTTGTAGCTCATCTTTGTTTTTTTTGCTTGGTAAAGGTGTGACTTTATTATGTAAACTTTTATTTAATCTCTGTTTTGGTATGGGACTTGCCTTTTCCTTCTGTGTACTGCGTTTCAAGAGTCTGGAGCCTGTTAGGTCAATTATCTTTTTTTTTTTTTTTTAATGTGGGTACCGGGAGTCCGACCTCAGGACCTAGCTAGCGCTTTCTAGCAAGTGCTTGTGCCACTGAGCGATATCACCGGCTCTTTTCTTCCTTTATATGGGTTCTGGGAGTCGAACTCAGGACCTTGTGCTTGCCAGGCAGGCGCCTATGCCACTGAGCTATCTCACCAGCCTCCCCCCCCCCCCGTTTTTTTCTTTTTGAGACAGGGTCTTGCTATGCAGTTCAGGCTGGCCTTGAACTCACTATGTAGCTCAGGCTGGCCTCGAACTCACTGTGATCCTCCTGCCTCAGCCTCCCAAGTGCTGGGATTACAGGCGTGTGCCACCATGCCCGGCTCAATTTTCTATAGAATAGTAAGTGCTTGCTTTCTCGTTAGGTTAGAAAATGAGTAATATGGCTGTTGGCTTGGGAGAGAGGAATACTAGAAGTTTAATTGCTCATTATACAGACTTTAAACCAATTCTTACATTATCTCTCCCTTTGCAATGCTCTATGGTTGCCATTTTTGTTTTGTGGAGTCTAAAGTTCCTAAACCTTTCCAGGGCTAGGTTTTTTAACTGATCTTGTGTTTCTTTTTTTTTTTTTTTTTTTGTGGGTACCGGGGGGTCGACCTCAGGACCTCGCGCGCCAGCAGGCGCCCGTGCCACTGAATGATATCACCGGCCCCTTTTTCGTATGTGGGTTCTGGGAGTCGAACTCGGGCCCTCGCGCTTGCCAGGCAGGTGCTTAAGCCGCTGAGCCATCTCACCGGCCCTGATCTTGTGTTTCAGTGGCATCTCCATGTATGTTTGTTGAGGATTTTTCTTTTTTTGGCTAAGGCCATCTGTTTTTCAGTTTCTAAATTCTTTTTGCTTCTTCATGTATTCTTTTTCCTATCTTCTGTCTCTGACTTTGGAGATTTATCCATCTTTTTTAACCCTTGTTTTTTGCTTTAGTAAAGTTTTACTGAGGAATAGAGAAATGCATGCAATCTGAATGTTTGATCAGAAGTCCATCCTATGGATACCTTGTCTAAAATATAAATGTTTTTATTCTTTTCTTTGAGATAGGAGTTTTGCTATATAGTTCAGGCTGGTCTAGAACTCACTCTGTAACCTAAGCTGGCCCTGAACTCTTGGAAATCCTTTCTTAGCCTCCCAACTCCTGAAATTATATGCATGTGCAACCATGCCCAGCTCAAAATTATAAATGTTCATTCATGCTTTATACCTTATCAGGATAATTTAAACTCTTCAGCAAAACCTGTAAAAAGCTCTCATGATTTGAATCCTGTCTACCTCTCCAGCCTCATATCTGGTTCCCAAACTTCTGTTCTTTGGCGTAGCCATATTAAACTACTTGGTAGTTTACTGAATATGCCACATTCTCTGTGTTCTATTTCATTTCCTACTTTATTGAATATTCATTTGAGAATTATCAGCATTGGGTGATAGCTCAGACCAGTGGTGGCGAACCTTTTAGAGACTGAGTTCCCAAAGTACAACCCAAAACCCACTTATTTTTCACAAAATGTCAACACTGCAGTTAAACCTGAAACTGCAGGTTTTAGTTTAGAAAAAATATCTCACTCACTTGGCTTGTGTGCCAACAGAGAGGGCGCTGTGCCTGCTGCAGCACACGTGCTGTAGGTTTGCCACCCCTAGTTTAGACTATAAGATGAGATTCCTTACAGCAGCAATATAGAATAAGAGGAATAGTTCTAGGAATGTGCCTTCAGGAAATCCAACATGTGTCAGTTGTATAGAAAAGGAGAATAGACAAAAGAATAGCAAAAAATGAGTGGCCAGACAATAGGAGAAAATTTGAAGTTTATGGTTCCATGGGTGAAAAACTGTTTTAAATTAAGAAGCTAGGGGCCGGTGAGATAGCTCAGTGGCATAAGTGCCTGCCTGGCAAGTGCGGGGTCCTGAGTTCGACTCCCGGAACCCACATACGAAAAAAGGGCCGATGATATCACTCAGCAGCATGGGTGCCTGCTGGCGCGCGAGGTCCTGAGGTCGACCCCCGGTACCCACAAAAAAATAAAAATAAAAAAAAAATAAGCTAACAGTATATCAAATCCTGACAAGATGTCAGGTAAGATGAAGATTAAGAAATTAATCCTGACATATTTATCATTGGTCATCTTAGAAATGACTGAATTTATAGGAAAAAAGGACTTTATTATTTACTGATGGGATTCAAAGAGCTTCTATTTTGTTACCTGTTTCACTTAACTATATGGTCCTTTTATATTCAAATATATTCACTTAACTCATATTTGTAGTATATATGGTTGATATCTTTGTGAATTTTCGTTATCTAAGGTCTATAGGACCAGCCGAATTAGGGAATATAGGTTATTCAAAGGAAGGGAATATGTGTATTGCCTATATAGAAGACTAGGACTACTAGAGGAGGACTAGTACTAGAAATACAAAAGAGATGGCTTTCATTGGCACTTTGAAAAAGGGAAAAGACATAGTAACTAGGGGCTATCAAAGGCTTATTTTAAAGAAATTATGATCCTTTATTTTTAAGAGGAAGACGGGTATATTTTGGCTCACATTTCAGTTTGTAGTTGGCGGGCTTCAAGGCACGACAGCATGGCAGAGCAGCATGGTGGAGGAGAGCTGCTCATGGCATAACAGACAATAAGCAGAGCAGAAGGAAGGAGCCTGGAAGGGAGATATAACCCACCAGGTTACTCCCACAGACTCGCCTCTTCCAGCCAGACCCTGCTTCCTAACAGCAAGCCAGCTATAATGCCCCTATGACCCAGTCACCTTCCAAAGGTCCTGCCTGAGACTGCGTGAAGCTTCAGGGGAACATCCAGATAAAAGCCAGAATACGTCCATTCCCATGGAGAACTTTATTCCACTTCCTGTCTGTGAACTGGGCCACTCTAGATACTTCATCTAGGTGGAGTCTTATAAAATTTATCTACCAGTAGGTCCTTTTTTCACTTAACATAGTGCCTTGAATTATTCATTCATGGCGTGACATGTGTCAGACTTCCTTTTAAAGTCTGAATAATATTCCATGGTGTGTATGATCACATTTTTGTTTATCCATTCATCTGTTGATGAATAGCTGGGTTGCTTCCACCTTTTAGCTACTGTGAATAGTGTTGCTGTTTACATGTGCATACAAGTATCTGTTTGAGTTCCAGCTTTTGATTGTCCTTAGTATATGCTCAAAAGTGGAATTGCTGGATCATGTGTAATTTTTTGTTCAACTTTTTTTTTTTTTTTTTGTGGGTACCGGGGGGTCGACCTCAGGACCTCGCGCGCCAACAGGCACCCGTGCCGCTGAGCGATATCACCGGCCCCTTTTTCGTATGTGGGATCCGGGAGTCGAACTCGGGCCCTCGCGCTTGCAAGGCAGGTGCTTACGCCGCTGAGCCATCTCACCGGCCCTTTGTTCAACTTTTAAGGAACCACCATACTGTTCCCATAGCGGCTGCAGATTTTACATTCAACTATCAACTCATAAGGGATCCAATTTCTCCACACCTTTGTTATGTATTATTTTGAGAATAGCCCTCCTAGTTGTTAAATGGTATTGCATGCATTCTGGTTTTGATTTGCATTTCTCTAATGATCATTGAAGTTGAATTTTTTTTCATGTGACTATTGGTCATTTGTACATCTTCTTTTGGAGAAATGTCTATTGAAGTTCTTTGCTCATTTTTATCCAGGTTCTCTTTGTCACTGTTGAGTTATACAGTTCTTTGTGTATTATGAATATTAATCCCAAATCAGATATATGATTTACAAATTTTTCCCCACTCTATGGGCTGCCTTTCTACTCTATTGAAGATGTCATTTGCTGCAGACACATGGTCATTTTTTATGGTTTTTATTTTCTCATTACGCTCACGGTTTCCATTAAATAATGGAGCATATTTATAATGTTTACAATGGCTATTTTAATGTCTGTGTCTGCTAATTCCCTCCTATATGGTATTCATTGGTCTGTTTTTATTGGCTGGTTTTTCTCCCAGATCTGCTTAACAGTTTACAGCTTCCCTACTCGTCCAGAGATGTTGGATTGATTGCAGCTCTGCCATTGCCATTGTCACTAAGAGTTTGCCTTGGCTTCCTTTCTGTCGAGAGTGGTGGTGCACATCTGGGAGGCTGAGTCATGAGAATTCTAAGTTTGACTGTTGCCTGAGCAGTTCAGCAGGCTTGGATGTAGCTCAGTGTGAAGGCCCTAGCTTCAGTCCCCAGTATGTCCCACCTACCAACCCCCACACACAATATACACAAACACAGTGTTAGAGTTTGGTTTAGCAGATGTCAAATTCCTTCTTGATCATGTTGATCCTTTCCAGCTTGTTTTTAAGTTTCCTCATGGTGGACATAGGCTTTGCTTGAAGTCTAACTTTCCAAATCGATATAAAGGTTTGACTCTTCTGGAGTCTTCTCTGGTAGTACCAGTGGTTCCATGAAATTAGGTTCCAGTTGGACACAATTCGAAGGTCTCCTTCCCTGTGGGCATTTGGATAGCACCCTCACAGCAACCTGGACCATGTTTCTGATCTGCTTCCAGGAGTGTCACCCTAGACGTGTGCAGAGAAAAGTTTTGAGAAAGATTCAAAGGACACGGTACATACTGGGACTCTGTCTCTGTGCTGTTCTCTGCATGTACCATGCTCTCTGCCTCTCATTGTGGCAATGCTTAACTTGGAGCTCACATAAGGCTTTGTGGTTTCTTAGCTCTACTACTTTCAGTCTTCTGTCCTTAAGCACAAACTAGAATCAAGGACAAAAACATAAGCCCCTCAGGAAGAACCCACAGGAACACAGCTTAACAAGCACAGTGTGTTCCCACAGCAAGAAAGGACAGACTGACCTGTCTCTTGCCCTTGTGAAGGGCTGAGCTCCCCCATTTAAGCTTAATAGCAAGGAGCCTCACTGTGCCATGGAGAAGCAGTTACGAGCTGAATGGGGTACAGCAGCTTTTCTGGAGGAAAACAGAACGACGTGGGGTGGCCTGGTTCATTTGCTGGGGGTCAGAGGCACCTGACAGAGACAGCACTGATCTGTCTGAACTGGAAGCCCACCAGCCCGCTGCAGAGTAGGGCACAGCAGCAGTCAGCCTCTATAATCCACTATCCTCATGACCTTCTCCAGTAGCAGAATCACCAGCCAGAAAGGGATCTGTCCGAGAGAAGGGGTTGCATATGTACACACTTGGATTCAGATGCACAGAATTACAGTGGTGCAGGCACACACCCCTCACTGTCATGTCCAGTGTGAATCAGGTGCTGGCTAGCTGTCCTCGATGCACAGGAAACCCAGTCCGGACTCCCCTGGACACACAGGCTGCATGTCACGTAGGGTCACAGTGTAAAGACCCCAGTGAGTTAGGGGCTGGTGGAGCCATGTTTGAACATGAGCTAAGCCCCTTCAACACCCTGTGAGCACAGGGCACCCTCGCAGCAGTTAGTCTCAGCACAAGCGCGTAAGCAGGCGGGGCGCCCCACCCTCCCATGTGCTATCCTAGTGTCCCCACTGTCCCTGCAGGAGTGCTCCGCCAGCACACTGACCATATGGCTGCTGCGTGGCAGGCTGGGACTGTCTGATCCTTTATTTCTTTTCTTCTGGAAAATGTTGAAAGTGGAGATAATATCATTTTCTTAAAAATGGAACATGAACTTTTTTCATCCTTGTCTGAAACAAGACAGGAAACTGTAATTTCCTATTTTATATCATTTAGGGAGGAGCATGCTATATTCAAATATTTTGTACATCTAAGCACAGATACAATGGTATCAGTAATTTTTATGGGAAATTCTTGCTTTGCTGCTCTTACTGGCTTTTCTTACATATGCCTATTGTAATTCTTAATATTCATTGTTTCTCATATCTTTGTATACTCAGACATAGTTAACGGATTAATTATAAAATTTAGTGTCAAATTTTGCATAGTGGCGTGTCTTTCTGAACAAGAAGCTAGCTTTTGAAAAATTGGTGCATTCAGTTGCTTTTGAAAGTCTTTTGGTACAAAAGAATTTGGAAAATGGGCTATTAATGTTGTATTTAAAAATACGTACATATTTTTCTTTAACAAGGGAATATGTTACTTCAATATATGGATATTATAGGGTGTATATTTCATTGAAGTTAAAAGGAATATTTGCAATTGTAGAACATCAAGATGAGAAGCAAGACACTTTTGCAGAAAAATTAGTCACTCAGATCATAAAAAATCTTCAAGTGAAAATTTCCAACATTCATATCCGTTATGAAGATGATGTAAGTATCTTAATATGTGATTTTAAAAATATATTCATATATAAATTATTTTACGGTTTATTAGCACTTTGTAATAGCCAGCCAATTAGATTGCTTGGAGGTAGAGGGAGAGATGACATGATTTTTCTCTTTTATACTTGTAGTTGTGATTTTTAGTCCTTAGTGGCAAGTGCTTAGTTATACTTTCTTTAAGTTGTTCAAACTTCAGATCAGAAAGGAAGATGCCTTGGGATTTATAAATTGCAGTTATGCATTTTTTAAACATGCTGTTTTTACCTCCATGGAAGAGCATGGGTTTACATATCAGTAGAGCTAGACCTGTTTGATGTTAAATAGTTCATTGTTCTCTTAAACACATAATTATTTGCTTTATAGTATGAGTGTCAGTCTTTTTTCTAACTGTATGAACTGAAAATGTAATATAATACAACACTAATACATTAATATTTAGTATTTCAATTTGTTTTAGGAAAAATATAGGAATAAAAGTTATTTGGAAAAGTAGTAAACTGTTTTTGAATATTTGAAATAGGATATTTCCCAGCAAGTTAAGGTTTTCTATAAAGTGAATTTTGTCCAAATGCTAAAAAAATCTGAATAAGTTTTACTTTTTTCATCTTTAGATTACAAATCGAGACAAACCACTGTCATTTGGTATTTCCCTTCAAAATCTCAGCATGCAGGTACTTTACCAAACTTAACTATGCGATTGTTTGTTTCTTTGTGTTTTGACCACCATTGAGCTCTTTGAAAGCAAAGACGTTTTTTGTGGTCATTTAGTAGTCTTTGAATGATACGTTTTCAGAGACCTTTTGTAGGAAATTGGTCTTAGGGTATTGTTAGTAATACTGTACATCTATGTATGTCCATAAATATTGGACTTCCATTGGCCTTTTAAATGTAAAGATCTTTTTACTGCTGCTCTTTTTCCTTTTCAGACAACTGATCAAAACTGGGTTCCATGTTTACATGATGAAACTGAGAAACTAGTTCGTAAGGTAAGGTAAATAAATACTCTTGGACTTGATGAAAAAAACTTTTTAAAAAACAAGTGGTAATATATGCACGGATACGAATTTTTGTGAATTGTGTTTATTTACTAAACTCTGATATGGCTCACTTAATTACTTGAGACTTCTGAAAACAGCATATGTTAAAAATGCTTCAAAGAAAATGAGACATGTAATAAACTTGATTTATTTTCAGTTAATCCGATTGGATAACCTTTTTGCCTATTGGAATGTGAATTCTCAGATGTTTTATCTTTATGATTATGATGAATCATTGGTAAGTAAGTTCTTTTGATATTTTGTGTAAGGTATAATTCATTGTCTGTAATCTAGATATTAGAGTCAGCATTGTTTTCTAGGCAAAATTCATTAGTATTTATAGAAATGGTGAATTGCACAAATGTATGCATGTGTACAAACACACCTTAATAGGTGCCAGAACATTCTTTTGTACTAGTTTAACAAAGTTCTCCTAAGTTTGAGTTTATTTTTTAAAAATTGCTTTTAAACATTTTACAGATGATAGAATTTTGTAGAATAAAAGTATATTGGCATGAATGTAAATAAAAGCAATTTGTCTTTTAATAGGACAGCTTAAAGAATGGCATTGTCAATGAAAAAGTTATTCCAGGAGGTTATGATTTTGGTAAGTATATTCCATAAAATAAGGAATTTGATTAAAAGTAATCAGTATAAAGTTTACCTTAACATTGTTGATAACACACTGACCTTTTCTATATAGTTTATTGTGGGGGAGCTTTTGGCTGTATTTCAAAGCTGTGGGGAGAAATGTCTTTATTACCCTTATCGTGTGTGTATGTGTGTGTGTGTGTGTGTGTGTGTGTGTGTGTGTTACTGAGGAACCCAGGACCTTGTGCATGCTAGGCAAGTGCTGTACCATTGAACTGCACCCCCCCAACCACTTGTGCTCACTTTTTTTTTTTTTTTTTTTGTGGGTACTGGGGGTCGAACTCAGGACCTCGCACTTGCGAGCAGGTGCTTGTGCTGCTGAGTGATATCACTGGCCCTTTTTTCCTTTGTATGTGGGTACCAGGAGTAGAACTCAGGACCTTGCCCTTGCCAGGGAGGTGCTTAGGCCGCTGAGCTATCTCACTGGCCCTTTTGATTTTTTGAGGCAGGGTCTTGCTATGTAGTTCAGGCTGATCCTAATTCACTCTGTAGCCCAGGCTGGCCTTGAACTTGTATCAGTCCTCCTGCCTCAGCCTCCTGAGGGCTGGGATTGCAGGCGTGTGCCACCACTTCCGGGCATCTTGTGCTTACTCTGAAAGTGTTAGTCTCATTTTTTAAAATTCCGTTTCATTTTCTTAATTATTTTCTTTTAGGAAGTGAACAGACGAGTTATTTGTTGTGCGTGTTAATGATTCTCAAGTTTATTACTTTAGGTTTGACTTATTTCTCTTTTGCTCTGTAGTCATTTTATGCTATATTAGGGTCCGATAAGGAAAAAGAATTGCATAGTAATTTGAACAGGAAATGATTAATATAAAGAATTTCTAACAATGAGAGGGGATTGCATTAATAGGCGAATGGCTAGTAAAAAGTAGAGAAAATGCTACAGAGTATAGGAATAGTAAGGAAAAGGAACAACCCCTACCTTCAGCTTAAGAGGGAACGAAAGCCCCTTCCCTGAGGCCTGAGATCTAGACCTTGTTGGAGAAGGCAGTCTCGGCTCACTGAATGGCAGGAAAGTCTAGTGCGGTGCCGGCAAAACTTGCTGGAAAATCACCTTCTGTAATATTTTGGAAATTCTTCCTTTCCTGAGCCTCGTGGGGTGGTGTCTCATTGTGTGTATTTCACTACAGAACTTCCTGAGCAGGGTACTGGGGGAGTTGCTGGCTGCTGCTAGCTTCTGTACACTGCAGAAGGTGATGTTGAAGAAGTGCTTCATGCTATAGGAGCCAGGTGCTAGAGAAGCCACACACCTGTGGTATAGGAGCTGGGTGTTAGAGAGCCATGCCTCTGCTTCAGAAGCTTGTTTGGATGAGTACACTGGAAACAGGCAGTGTAACTCTTCTTCCTATGGTGTCTTTACAGTGTTTTGTATTGTAAAGCTTAATGTTATGCTACCTGGTACAGGAAAAAAATATTTAAAGGGCCTGCAACTGTTTTTCATAAAGGATAATAAAGGGTGAATTTGTAGCTCAGAGGCAATAAATTGATAATTGGAATACTTACTAGGGAGGAAGATGGGGCTGGAAGGGGTGTCTGTTTTTCTCTTCCTACCTTTGTATTTGCTGGGAGAAATGACAGCATATTTATCGGCTGAGCTGGGAATGATCCAATACAACATGAAAAATCAATGATTCAGGAGAGATGGGAAATTTTCTGGATCAGTGCAGGCGAAAAGGGATTGGTGTGTAGTGTACAGGTGGAGAGTTTTGCTGCAGATAGGAACATGCTCAGTTCATCTATAAGAAACAGTTTAGTTATAAAAGAAGTCCTAGTATTGGCTAGATGAGTAGATAGGGTGCTAGTTTGTTTTATTTATTTTAACCTCAGTTGTTGAAGATTTTTTTTGTGTGTGTGTGAGTACCAGGGGTTGACCTCAGGGCCTCGCACGCCAGCAGGCGCCCGTGCCGCTGAGCGATATCACTGGCCCTTTTTTTCCTTTATGTGGGTTCCGGGAGTCGAACTCAGGACCTCACGCTTGCCAGGCAGGCACTTAGGCCGCTGAGCTATCTCACCAGGCCATTGTTGAAGGTTTTTTGAAGAGCTTATTGATAGACATGTAGGGGAGTGTGGAGTGAATCAACTAGGGTACTATTCCTAAACTATGGGTCCAACTAGTAGCATCACTTGGGAATTTGTTAGAAATATACATTTTTAGGGCTTATCCCAGGGCATACTGAGTTAGAACTTCTTGGGGCATGAGGAAAGCTCAGCATTTTGATGTTTTAACAAGTTCTCCAGGTGATTCTGATGTATAATAAATTTTGAAAATCACTCGGCTAGAGTAGGGTTGGGCCTGTATGATATGTTAAATATTTTACATTTAGCAGTCCATATTCAGCCTCTGATACATATTCTTCGTTTCATTTAAACAACCCTTTAAAAGTACTCTATACAAATCATTCTTGGCGAAAAGACGATACAAAAGTAGGCCGTGGCATGGATTTGGTCAATCCCTGGACTAAAGGAGTGTTGTGTTATTGCTTACCAGCATTAAGGACTTACTGAAGATTTTATGTTAATGTGGGACCAATCAGTGTGGTTGATATTTTCTTTTCCAGCCACATTTAGCTTCTAGGTACATGTGAGGAGTAAGTGGGTTTAGCTGATCAAGTACTGGCAAAGTGAAAAGTGCAAAGGACTTAAAGATAAAAGCAAGAAGATGATTAAAATAAGTGATGGGAGAGTTGGGGGAGGGATGAAGGAAAGTTGATGAATGGACACTAAATTACAGTTAGGAGCAAGAAGTTCTGGTGTGCTGTTAAACAGTGGGTTAACCATATATGATAATATTGTGTTGTACATTTTAAGACCTAGAAAAAAGCATTTAAAAAATTGTACCATACAGAAATGATGAATGTTTCAGGAGATAGATATGTTTGACCTGTTTTAAACATTACACAATACATGTGTATCAAAACAGTACATGGTAGCCCATTAGTGGGTACAATATTTGTGTTTGTGTCTCAGTTAAAATATAAACTAAAAATATAGGCCTTCAAAACAGTAAGAAGAAAATGATGATGGATTTTTAGCAGAGTAGGATGGAACTGAGGATATGAAGCAGAGGTGGATAGAGAAAAGGTGGCAGATCAATGATTATATTCAGATAAATATTTTTAAATGCTTAAGATGTAAAAAGTTAAGTGCTAGTCCTTTGAGATAATTAAAATGAGTACATGAAATTTGTACACAGATTAGCTTATAATTTAGTAGTTAATCCCTACCTAGATTCTATTACTGGTCTCCCTCTGTGGAGTTATTATTTTAGCACTATCAGTTGAGCCAAGCCGGCAGTCCTGGGTACAATCTTGTCTTCTTTCCCCTTTTATTAAGAATGGAAAGGAGGAACAGGTGGACACAAGAGAAATTGAATTTAGAAATAATTTCATCATAAAATGGAAGTTAAATATAAACTTTTCCTCAGCATTTCTAATATTCATTCTCTCAAACAGTATCCTTTTATTAAAGCCATTTTATTGGATTCTCTTCTGTTAAAGTGAATGTTCCTGTTTTTAAGGATTAGATTGGTATTTTAAGGAGTTTAGTTACCCTTTAATTTTACTTACAAAACACAACAAGAATTACAAGTACAAAATGATAAAAGAATGTTCTCCACTAATTAAGGAACAGTTCATCTCACCAAATTATGGCAGTGTGGACATTTGGGAACTGTAGAGAGCATAAAAGAAATGAACATCAGTGTTTGCAGCTTGATCCCTTTAGTGCCTTGAGACTTGAAATACAGCTTATTTAATAATTTCACTTTGTGTTATTTTCCAGTATTTCGCCCGATATCTGCTAATGCCAAGCTCCAGATGAATCGCCGATCAGATTTTGACTTTTCTGACCCCAAAATAAACTTGGAAGTTGAGTTACATAAAATAGCAATTGAATTTAATAAACCACAGGTGATTTTGTTTGATGAAATTTTAAATTTGATGAGTTTTACATTTTTTAAATTAAAATTAAGCAAAACTGAGATTTTAAATATTTTTGTAAAATTCATGTTATATGGTAACATTTCTTTTAAAAGTTGATAATTTTTGTCTTCAACAGTTGAACAAAAATTTTGAAGTATCTAAAAGCTTTAATTTTCCATTCTTTAGTATTTCAGCGTTGTGGAGCTTCTTGAGTCAATTGACATGATGAAACAAAATCTGCCTTACAGGAAGTTCAAACCTAATGTGCCTCTTCACTACCACGCCAAGGAATGGTAAAATGCCTTAAGGTTTTTACTTTTAAAGACTAGGACATAAAAATAAGTTCAATAAATTTTTAAAGATACTGTTTAACAACTTTGTGTCACTGAGACAAAATACTTGCTTCCCACAACTTAAAGAAGGGGAGGTATGTTTGGCTCGCAGATTGCGGGCTTGAAGGCAGAAATGGCGTGGTGCAAGGGTGTGGCAGAGGAAAGCTGCTATTCATCCCATGGTAGCCAGCCAGGAATCAGAGAGAGAACAGAGGTAGGACCAGGAACATTCCTTTCCAGGTCACCTTCCAACCACATGAGACTTTTGGGGGACATTTATATCTAAACCTTAACAGATACCCTTCTTATGGTCTGATGCAAAGTATATAATTTGTGGCTAGCGATGTATGTGACTGCTTTTGCTTATTGTAATGAAAATTGACTGAAAGGATTCTTCATAACAATTTATAAATGGAGATACTAAAATATCATAATTTAGAGTTATGTAGAGGAATCAGTCTTTTTCCAGCTATTAAACTGTGTCTCGGTTTATTTTCCAGGACTTTCATCATTTTCTTCTCCCCGCCCCCCCACTTGTCCTCTTCCTCCACACTTGTCTATCAGATTCATTAAACCTTTACTACTAAACTTCTATTTTAAAACCTGGAAAGGTTACAGGGGCCTATCCAGTATGTATTTAAAAATTCAAAAATCTTATTACAGTTTTTAAGCTATTTTCTTGTTACTTGAAGTTGCAGTTACTCGTCAGTTGACTTTTCCAGTTTTTCAAGTGAGTAACATGTTGTGAGGTAATGTCTTAATAGTTCTTGTGTAGAGCTATACTGTTCTAAACAAAATTGAATGGTTTTGCTTATTTTCACTTTGGAAACAGGTAAAGTTAATAATGGATTGTTATACAGACAGGGGTAAGGAAAAGTAAGTGTTCAGGTAATACATGATTTTCCTAGTCTCTTATGGTTATGCATACTTTCGGGGTTCGCAGTGTTGGTCTGAGAGTGTTAAATATGGAGTTTTTTTTTTTTTTTCTTCTAAACTAGGTGGGGTTATGCTCTACGTGGTATTCTTGAAGTAAATGTTCGCCCCCAATTACGAATGTGGTCATGGAAGCATATTAGTGGACATAGACAAAAAATGAAGCAGTATAAAGAATTGTATAAAAAAAAGCTAACAAGAAAGAAGCCATCTGGTGAAATTCTCATGTCTTTGGAGGTTGGCATTAAAGAACTGTGAATGAGTATTTTGTACTGTATTACTCCTCCTCAGTCTTCATTGAGTAATGCTGATTATTTGTTGTAATTTTTACTGACCATGCTTTCTTTTATTTAGACATTTTTGTGCTCTTATTTACTCATTTAATATAAGTTCTGGTGAAATTCTGTTAGCTTTTAAAATTTAGTAGCGTATTTTCAATCTGAAGGAATTTGGGTTCAAGTGCATACTAACTTAAAACTTCATTTTATATCATTCTTTTTTTGTGTGTGTGTGGGTACCGGGGGTCGACCTCAGGACCTCGCGCGCCAGCAGGCGCCCATGCCGCTGAGCGATATCACCGGCCCTTTTTTCGTATGTGGGTTTGGGGAGTCAAACTTGGGCCCTCGCGCTTGCCAGGCAGGTGCTTACGCCACTGAGCCATCTCACCGGCCCTCATTTTATATCATTCTTAACCTCAAAGCCTAAAAAGTGTTTACTATGTCCTTCCCAAATTTCTCTGTTGATTTCAAACCTGTACATTATGTGTCACCAGCCCATTTCTCCTGTGTTACTGTCTGACTGTACATAAAGTTTCTGTCTTCTATATGTGCAAGTTTAGTTGTTATAGATGTGCCTGTGTTCAAATATGCCTTGTCTTTCTGCTTTCTCACTTTTGCTGGTCCTTAAAGTTCTGTTTAAGTTCCATCTGTTGTATGAACTTTCCTGTGCTTAAATTCTATCTCTTGCATAAACTTCCCTGAACTGTCTGCCCATAAGTAGCTTTTTCTCTTAATTTTTTTAAAAAATTTTTTATTTTTTATGTGGGTACCGAGAGTCAACCTCAGGACCTCGCGCTTGCCAGCAGGTGCTTGTGCCACTGAGCGATATCACTGGCCCTTTTTTTCCTTTATATGGGTACCCGGAGTCGAACTCAGGACCTCACGCTTGCCAGGCAGGCGCTTATGCCGCTGAGCTATCTCACCGGCCCCTTTTCTCTTAATTCTTGTGCTATCTCTTAGCAACTTTGTATTTAATTATCTGTCTTGAGGTATTATTCTTACGTTAGTCTTATCTTTTAGCATTATGGTGTATTTTAAAAGGGACCGTTTTACCAGATCGATTAAATCTAGTTTAGAGAGACAGAGGATAGTTATCTTCTTGAAATTAATGTAACCATTCTGAATCTGGGACAGATTTCCAGTTAGTAGTAAAAAGTGGTTCGAGCATGAAACTTGAAAGGATGGATAGGTATGATGAAAGATTTAGCTTATCTCAATTTATTTCAGTAGCCCAAACATCTTTGGAAAGTGAACAAGTTAAAAACAAGTCTTAAATCTGTCTAGGTCTACTTGGAATATCCTGATGATGTCATCTCAACTGTACATGTAATATGAGCAATTTATAGTTATGTTTTTAGTTAAAAATGACACTGTGTTTAGGAGCTTAGCTGTAGTTAAAACCTAAGTAATAGTAATTTTAAAATACATGTATGATGTCTTTCACTGTGTGGTTGTAACTCTTTATAGTTGTAACTCTTATATGCATGACAGGTATAGTTTATTTGTTAAAAATGCTACTCTGTTACAGTAATTTTCAAGCTGATTATGTAGACACTGCCTTTCAGAATTTAACGTACATATCTTATATTGATTGTTGTTTTCTGCTTCCTATCCTGTTTTCTTTAGTATAGAAATTTGATACATTATATATATATAATTATTTAGGTGAAGTTAACATTTTCATTTATATTTTCAGGAATTGGAGAAAACCCTGGATGTCTTTAATATAACTATAGCTAGACAACAGGCAGAAGTTGAGGTAATTTCAGATTATCATTCAGTTATTAAGAATATAAATTATATGACAGATGTTGTGATGTTATCAATATCATGCTGTAAAATACTGTTTCCTTCAAAGGGTTCAAATTTTGTGTTTTAAGAAAATTCAAGTTAATCTGTGTCACATTGATTTAAATCAGACAAGTTTTTTATAGAAAAAAAATTTAGTAATAATTGGGCTTACCATATATTCATAGTTCATGTGAAGGTGAATGGGCTTACCATATATTCATAGTTCATGTGAAGGTGAAAAGCTAGTTACTTTCCCTACACATTACCATGTCTTGTAAGACAGTAGGGAGAACTATGTGGCAATCTGAAATTCTTTTGGTTGATGTTGCAGTTACTATGTTTGGTTGTCTGTGTATCTTGTTTATGTTCACTCACTTAGGTGGATACATTTTGGAAATACACACTTGTAGTTCTTTTTTTAAAATTAAGTTTATTGGTACATTTTAGGTATACATAATGATCATATTCATCATAGGGAATTTGGATCTGTGAATGATATAACTTGATTCTTTTTTTTTTCACATTCTCTTACCCTTCCTTCACCCCTCTTCCCCTTCTTATTTACAAAAGCTTTGTTTCCATTTTTTCCTTCTTTTCTCATTTTTTTTCTTTTCCCTTCCTTCCTTTCTCCCTCCCCTTTCCCTAATTCCCCTTCCCATTTGAACATTTTCTTCCTATTTCACAATTTTCTTCCTATTTCACAACAGATGTTACACTTTTTGGTCCTTATTTACACTTCGGGATTCTCACACCATAGAAACAATGTGTTATTAACACATGTGTGTCTGATTTATTTCACTTAAGAGTATAGCCTCGGGCCGGTGAGATGGCTCAGCGGCTTAAGCGCCTGCCCGGCAAGCGCGAGGGCCCAAGTTTGACTCCCGGAACCCACATACGAAAAAGGGGCCGGTGATATCGCTCAGTGGCACGGGCGTCTGCTGGCGCGCGAGGTCCTGAGGTTGACACCCCGGTACCCACAAAAAAAAAAAAAAAAAAAAAAAAAAAGTATAGCCTCGAGGTGCATCCATTTACCTAGAAATGTCTCAAGTGTATCCTTTATAGTTGAGTAATACTCCATTGTATAAAAGTATATCTCACACAATTAGAAAACTCATTTGGAACCAGAAGAGACCTAGAATAGCAAAGGCAGTTCTGGGCAACAAAGGCAAGGCAGGGGGCACCATAATCCCTGACTTCAAATTATACTACAGAGGTACTGTGATTAAAAACAGCATGGTATTGGTAAAAAAACAAACTGGAGGATCAGTGGAGTAGATTAGAAGATGCAGAAACAACTCCAGACATACTCAGCCACCTTATCTTTGACAAAGTGGCCAAACACCTAAATGGAAGGTGTTTAATAAATGATGCTGGAAAAACTGTTTTTCCACATGTTGGAGATTAAAACTAGACCCTTATCTTTCACCATGTACTACACTAAAATTGAAATGACTCAAAGATCTAAATATTAAAACAGAAACACTAAATCTGTTGGAAGAGACACTAGGTAGAACTCTTGAAGACATAGGTGTGTAGGCAAAGACTTTATGAACAAATAAAGTCTGATCACACAGGAACTATCACAAAGAATCAACAACTGGGATCTCATCTTACTAAAAAGCTTTTGCACAGCAAGAGAAACCACCAACAGAGTGAAGAGACAATCTACAGCATGGCAAAAAATTTTTGCCAGCTGTTCTCAGACAAAGGAGTACTATCTAGAACATATAAAGAACTCAAAAAAATCAGACCCCCTAAATTTAAAGACCCAATCCAAAAATGGGCATCTGAAAGGAATAGACACTTCTCAGATGAAGAAGTAAAAACAGCAAATAATTATATGAGAAATGTTCAATATCACTGGTCGTTCAAGAGATGCAAATTAAAATAATGCTGAGATTTGATCTTCAGAAAAATGGCTGTTACCAAGAAATCAACCAATAACAAATGCTGGCAGGGCTGTGAGGAAAAAAGAACCTTTCTCCACTGTTGGTAGGAGTGTAGACCGGTGCAGCCACTGTGGAAATCAGTGTGGTGATTCCTCAAAAACTAAAAGTAGAGGTTCCATTTGACCCAGCTATACCCCTTCTTGGTATCTTCCCCAAAGAATTAAAAGCATCATACCACAGCAGTATATGCACATCCATTTTATAGCGGCACAGTTTGTAATAGCTGAGTTTTGGAAACAACCCAGTTGCCCATCAACTGGTGAATGGATAAAGAAAGTGTGGTTCTTTTATACAATGGAATACTAAGTTCTTTTGATTGCTAAAAAAGGGTCATTTGTTATTTATGTGTAAATTTAATCATTTTAGGTAAAGAAAGCTGGACACAGGATTTATAAAGAAGGAGTAAAAGATCCAGAGGATAATAAAGGATGGTTTAGCTGGCTGTGGACTTGGTCAGAATCAAAAACCAAACAGACTAAACAGCAACCAGATGTTAAACCTGGAAGTATGTTCATTTCATTTTATAGAGCTGTAGTTAATTATCAGGTGTGAAATTTTATAGAAAACTTTCTCTATAATTAAGTATGTGTGTGTATATAAAATGATGTATTATTTAAGTTTATTATATAAAATTTTTTTTTTTAGGTCTAAAATGTGTTTATTTTGCCTTCATTCTTTTTTTTTTTTTCTTTTTTGGCTTAAAGCAACAATTATTTCTCTTCTGTGGATTGATGATTCTTTTTTTAAGTATAATTTTTCAGTCATATTACTTGTAGAGATCAATGGGTTTCACTGTGACATTTACATACATGCAATTTAAAAGTATATGTTAATTTTTAAAAATCTTGGTAATGCTTACAAAAGAACTTGATATCCAGAAGATTTAGTGAATGCATTTTGGGGTAGTAATAGATAAATAAAGATTGTGTAATCTTATACACCATTTTAAATTTTAATTGCAGTTGTTTCTTGGAAAGATTTTTATTTCTTAAATGCTTAAGGTCATAGCTTTGGGACTTACATGTGTATCCTAGATCTATCACTTGTTGGAATTATGGCTCTAGCAAGTTAGTTAAGCTTACTAAACCTGTTTTATCATCTGTAAATTTGGAGGAAATTATGATACTACCTCTGGCTATTTTGTGTGTATTTCTTAGTACATTGCCATTAACTGCCCAGAACAATTAGCCCTTTTTTGAGCTCCTGATTAATACAAACATTTAGAAATTTATATTGCTAAATTTGTAGGTTTAGTAATTTGTTTTTGGAGAGTAACTTCTAAAATTGTCAATACTATCCTAACATTCACTGGTTCTGGAAAGTAATAGACAAAGAAAGTAAATTTTGCATTTTATTTATAAAGGCAGCTAAATTATGTTTTATATTGTTATTGGTTAAGAATCTAAAGCACTTTATGATTTGTAGTTCTTGAAGAAATGTTGACACCTGAAGAAAAAGCTTTACTCTATGAAGCCATTGGCTATAGTGAAACAGCAGTTGATCCAACTTTGCCAAAAACAGTAAGATGTTTTCTTGCTTTATGACTCTGTATTTAATGTTAGATATACCTATTTTAATTTTTTCAGATGTATATACTACTCACTTGTTCTGTGATCTTTTTCTGGGTCCATAAGTATTGCATTTATTTTAATTTCCAAAGTCCTAAAATAGAAGTTACTCTCTTTTTTTTTGGTGTTAAAGAGCTGATTCTTTAAAAGTATGTTGTAGTTTTTTTTTAATTAATGGATTGTACAAATAAAATATATGTTGTATTTCTACATTACATATATATATTTTTTTTTTCACTTTATTCTTCTGGATATACTCTAGTTTGAAGCCATGAAGATTTTCATTCACTTGAAAAGTATGTCTGTTGTTCTAAGAGAAAGTCACCAAAAACCTGAGCTCATAGACATTGTAGTAGAAGAATTTAGTACTTCGATTGTGCAAAGACCAGGAGCACAAGCAATAAAGTAAGAATTAATTTGTTTTCTTTTATAGATCAAGCATTTCTAATCTGAAAATCTGAAATCCAAAATCTGAAACTTTTTGATTGCTCTCATGAAAATTCCACACCTGAGCTTATGTGATAGGTTATAGTCAGAATGCAGGTGCACTAAAAATATTGTACACAGTCATCTTCAGGCTCTGTACGTGAGATGAATATACAATACAAATTTTATGTTACCTCATGCATATGGATACATTCTAAAATGCAAAAAAATCTGAAAATTTTCTGAAATACGTATTTCTGATCTCAAGCATTTCAGATAAGGATGTTCAACCTGTGTTTTAAAAGAAAAAAATCTGACCGTGAGGTTGAAGTTTAGGTCACAGTCTTTCAGTTTTGAATATGATAGTTTCATGTATCCTTACACGTTTTTATGAGCTTACATTTTTCCCCCAGTAATACACTGTATGTCTTTTGGAATTACTAATATTTTATTAATTTTTAATGTCTTATAGTACATGTTAGGTAGAAAACTACATGCCACTGAAACATAGGACACTAGAGAAAAATGTAAAAATGTTCACCAGCTGTACCACACACAAAAAAACATTAACAATGTGGTTTTTAATGTGGGAATGTGTTTATTTTTCTCTTGTTTTTAAGGTAGCATTATTGAAATATAATTCACATACCTACAATATACTCATTTAAAGTATTGAGTTCTTTTCTTCATTACTTTATTGTATATCAGTTTCACATTGGTCTGTTTACAAGGTTGTGTACCTATCACTAATTCTAGAACTTTTCAACACCTTTTAAAGAGTGGAACTTAGTATATTCATTCTGTTTTGCAGTTCCCAACTGTGTATAGGCAAACATTATCATCACTGCAAAGTGAAACCCTATGCTCATTAAATAGTTACGCCTCATCTCCTGCCTCTGCCTAGTCCTTGGAAAACACCAGTATGCTTCTCTTTCTATAGATTTATAAATCGTGGATATTTTATATAAATGAAATTAATACATGGCTTTTTTATGTCTGACTTATTTCACTTAGCATAGTGTTTTCAAGGTTAGCCATATTTGTACATGTATGTATCTAAATTTTGTGGATTTTTTTTTTTTTTTTTTTTTGTGGGTACCGGGGGTCGACCTCAGGACCTCGTGTGCCAGCAGGCTCCCGTGCCGCTGAGCGATATCACCGGCCCCTTTTTCGTATGTGGGTTCCGGGAGTCGAACTCGGGCCCTTGCGCTTGCCGGGCAGGCGCCTAAGCCGCTGAGCCATCTCACCGGCCCAATTTTGTGGATTTTTAAGGTTGAATAATATTCCACAGATTCATCCATATATGTATCAATGGGCTATCGGGTTCTTCCCACCTTTTAGCTTATAGTGAAATATGCTGCAATGAACATTCATGTGAAAGGATTTGGCTACTCTTATTTGGGGTTCGAAGCTGGGAGTGGAATTGCTGCAGCATACATAAATAATTTTTAAATTTTTGAAGAATTACCAAGCTATAATTAATAGGGCTCACCTTTTACGTTTACACTAGCAGTGTATGTGGTTTCAGATTTTTCACATCCTTTTCAACAGTTCTTCTATTCTGTTTTCATTTTTTTAATTATAGCCATCCTTGTGACTGTGAAGTGTGGTATTTTATTGTAGTTTTTATTTGAAATTCCTTAATGACTAATAACATTGAGTATCTTTTTATATGGATTTTGGCCATTTATTTTTGTTTTTGTTCCCAAGACAGGTTCTCACTATGTAGTTGAGATTGCCCTTGTACTCACTATGTAGCCCAGGCTGGCCTCGATCTCATGGCGATCCTCCTGCCTCAGCCTCCCAAGTGCTAAGATTACAGATGTTCACCACCATACCCCATCTGGTGATTTGTATACCGTCATTACTCAAATTTTTAAATTGGATTGTTTTTCTTTTTATACTTCGGATCCTGTACCTCATCTGGTAAATGATTGACCAATATTCTCTCCCATTTTTTAGCTCTTCTTCACTATGTTTGTGATGATCTTGGATGCACAACAATTTTTTTTTTTTTTTTTTTTTTTTGTGGGTACCGGGGGGGTCGACCTCAGGACCTCGCGCGTCAACAGGCACCCGTGCCGCTGAGCGATATCACCGGCCCCTTTTTCGTATGTGGGATCCGGGAGTCGAACTCGGGCCCTCGCGCTTGCAAGGCAGGTGCTTACGCCACTGAGCCATCTCACCAGCCCAACAATTTTTAACTTTGATGCAGTTTAGTTTTTTTTCTTTTGTTGCTTATGCTTTGTTGTCATCTCTCTCAGATGGTTTGCCTAACCCATGGTGATGGAAATCTACTCTACTATTTCCCTCTGAGAGTTTTATATTTCTGTCGTGTATGTGAGCTTAGGATCCACTTTGAGTTAATTTTTGTATATGAGGTAAAGAATGGACACAACTCGTTGTGTTTGTGTATGGATATCCACGTGTCCCAGCACCACTTGTTCAAGAGACTTTTCTTTCCCCATTGAGCAGCTTTTGTACACTTATACGAAATGACTTGGACATCGATTTATGACTTACTTACTTTCTTTTTTTTCCCATTTTCTTTGTGCTGTTGAGAATTGAGCCCAGGGCCTTGTGCATGCCAGGCAAGCCCCCTGCCACTGAGCTACATTTCTAGTGCTAATTATGGATTCTGAATTATGTCCTCTTCCATCCTAGACTTTCAATACGTCTGCTGTTGTGTCAGTATCTTATTGTTTTGATTACTGTGTATTTTAGTACTGTGTATTTTGAAGTTGGGAACTGTGTGTCTTCCAGCTTCGTTCACTTCCAGTATGTTTTGGTTGTTCCAGGTCCCTTACAAAACCTTATGAAATTGAGTTTCAGCTTTTCTGTTTCTTCAGTGTCCTTTTGAAATTTGATAGTTTTCTTTCTTTTTTTTTTTTTTTTTTTTTGTGGGTACCGGGGGGTCGACCTCAGGACCTCGCGCGCCAACAGGCACCCGTGCCGCTGAGCGATATCACCGGCCCCTTTTTTGTATGTGGGATCTGGGAGTCGAACTCGGGCCCTTGCGCTTGTGAGGCAGGCGCTTACGCTGCTGAGCCATCTCACCGGCCCGATAGTTTTCTTTTTTATAGATTTTTTAAATGATTTTAAATAAAAAATATAGAAGCATGCCATCTATGACTAGAATAGGTCTTTTCCAATTTGCATGCCTTTAATACAAATTGTCTAATTACTTTGGCTAAAGCTTCCAGTATTATGTTGAATAGCACTGGTGGAAGTAGGCATATTACCTTGGTTCTGATCTTAGTGGGAAAGGTAGTCCTTAACCATTGAGTATGATTTTGGCTGTAGGCTTTTCTTTTCTTTTTGGTTTTTTGAGACAGAATCTCACTGTGTAGGTCAGGCTGGCTTTGAACTCACTGTGTAATCCAGGCTGGCCTTGGACTTTTGATGATCCTCCTGCCTCAGCCTCCTGAGTGCTGGGATTACAGCTGTGCACCATCACCCCTGGCCCTGTATGTTTTTAAGTGTTCTTTTTTATGTTGAGTAAGGACCATTGTAATCCTAGTTTTTTGAGTTTATTCTCTTTTGTTTGTTAACCATTTTGGATTTTGTTAATAAATGCTTTTGTGGATCAATTGAGATCTTACGTACTTACCTTTCCTCATTTTTCTTACATTCATCTAGCCTTAGATTTCCTGGGATAAATTCTGTTTGGTCGTGGAGTGGAGTCCTTTCAATAGGGTATTGAATTTATCTGCTAGTATTTTGTTTCATTTAGTTATTTATTTGGGGGGATTTTTTGTATTCATAAGGGACATGAAGTTCTAGTTTTCTTTTTTGATGTCTTCATCTGGCTTTGGTACAGAATAATTCTAGCCTCAAGGGATGAGTTAAGAGGTATTTGTCCTTCTAAAAGATTGTTATTAATTCTTTATAGTTTGTAGAATTCACCAGTGAAGCCAATTTTTCCTGGACTTTTTTTTTTTTTGGGAGTTTCTGATTACTGATTTAATCCTTAACTACTAATAGGTTTTATAAGTAAGGTCTTTAACTTTCGTAAGTAAGGCCTGTAAGTTATAGTAAGTTTTACAATACATTTTTAAAGTCATTGTAAGGTTTTACTTACTATTAGTTATCTGATTTTCTGTTTCTTCTTGAGTCAGTTATTGTAAAGTATATATTTCTAGGAATTTGTTCATTTCATTTAGGTTAGGATACTAACCTAGTTCATCAATTTTGTTAGAATACTATTTCTTACAGTATTTTTCTGCAGTCCTTTTTATTCCTCTAAGTTCTGTAGTAATGCACCCACTTTAATTTCTCATTTTAGTTATTTTTATTTGCCTTTTTTTCCTTTGTTTAGATAAAAGTTTAAGTATATTGACATATTCAAAGTAGCAACTTAGGTTTCTTTCTTTCTTCTTGTTTTTTTGAGAGAGGGTCTCAACTCTAGCCCAGGCTGGCCTTGAACCTGTGGCAGTCCTGCCTCTGCCTCCTGAGTGCTGGGATTACAGGTGTATGCCACCATGCCTGGCTGGTTTCTTTCATTTTTGTTAGTATTTATTTATTATCTGACATGTATTATTTGATTCTTCTTTGGCTCTTTTTATAGGTTCTTAAGGTATGAAGTAAGTTTATTGCATTGATTTATAGTTGGCTGTCTATAACCATGGGTTTCATGTCCATAGATTTAGTCAAATGTGATTCAAAATATTATTTAAGGGCCGGTGAGATGGCTCAGCGGCGTAAGCGCCTGCCTTGCAAGCGCGAGGGCCCGAGTTCGACTCCCGGATCCCACATACGAAAAAGGGGCCGGTGATATCGCTCAGCGGCACGGGTGCCTGTTGGTGCCCGAGGTCCTGAGGTCGACCCCCTGGTACCCACAAAAAAAAAAAAAAAAAAAATATTATTTAAAAAATTATGTCTGTACTTAATTTGTAATAGACTTTTTTCAAAGTATTCTCTGAACAATACAGTATAACTATTTATGTAACATTTATATTAGGCATTGCAGGTAATCTAGATTTAAAGTACACAGGAGGATGTTGTGTGTAAATACTGTGCCATTTTATAGAAGAGACTTGAGTGTCTGAAGATTTTCTATCTGTGAGAGGTCCTGGAACCAGTCCTTCCTAGAGACCATGGGACATGCAGCTGTATTTCTTTTATAATACAGGTGCTGCTTGACTTACCATGGGATAATGTCTCTGTAAGTTCATCATATATTGAGAGTATCAAAAATCAAAAATACATTTAATACACCTAATTTACTGAACACCATACCCTCAGTCTAGCCTACTTTAAATGTGCTCAGAACAATTATGTTAGGCTACAGTTGGCAGACTCATCTGACCCAAAGCTTGTTTTATATTGAAATCTTGAATGTCTCACATAATTAATTGAATATTGTACCGAAAGTGAGAAACAGAATGGCCGTGTGGGTACAGGAGACATAGGTGGACATTCTGTAACCACGGTGGGATGTGATATACAAAAACACTGTCAGCGCAGTGAACTGCAGGCTCTCGATTCTTTGCCCTCATGGCGTCATGCCTCCTTGGGAGAGCTGTGTATCATTAGCCTGCGAAGAGATCAGAAATTCAGAATATGATGTATAGTTTCTTCTGAAACAAACCAATTTTGGTAGTTTCTTCTGAAACCAACTGTTTTAAAGTTAAAAAGTTATAAATCAAACTCCCATAAGTCGGACTGTCTGTGTAGGCATTTACAGATAAAAATTTCCCTTTGAGTATGCTGTGGATACATTGTATATGTTTTGGCGTGTTGTGTTTGATTTCGTTTGCATTCATCTCTCTCAAGCTATTTTCCAATTTGTCTTCTGTGATCATTGACTGTTTAAGAATGTTTTTATGTCCACATATTTGTAATTTTTTTAGTTTTCCTTCTTGAATTCTAGCTTGATTCCACCATGACCAGAGAAGATTCTTTGTATAATTTAATGCTTACTGAGTTGGCAGGATTTTTTTTTTTTTTGTGGCCCAAAATACGGTCTACACTGGAGAACATTTCACGTGCCTGCATTTGAAAAGAATGAATCCACTGTTTTTTTTTTTTTTGTGTGGGTACCAGGGGGTCGACCTCAGGACCTCGTGCGCCAGCAGGCGCCTGTGCCGCTGAGCGATATCACCGGCCCCTTTTTTGTATGTGGGATCCGGGAGTCGAACTCGGGCCCTTGCGCTTGCCGGGCAGGCGCTTAAGCCGCTGAGCCATCTCATCGGCCCCTGAATCCACTGTTGTTGGTAGAGTGTTGTATCTGTGTCTTGGTATTTCCGGTTGATTTATAGTGTTGTTAAAGTTCTCTGTACATTTTACTGTTCTTCTGCTAGATGCGCTTCCTTTATTGAAACTGGTGTATAGTGGTCTGTGTTATAGTACTATACATTTTTTCCATCAGTTCTGTTAATGTATGATATATATATATATATATATATATATATATATATTTTTTTTTTTTTTTTTTTTTTTTTTTTTTTTTTTTTAATGTGCGGGTATCAGGAGTTGAACTCAGGACTTTGCACTTGCCAGGCAGGCACTTATGCCGCTGAGCTATCTCACTGGCCCTGATTCATATATTTTTGAGGCTTAGTTTTTTGGTGTATATATGTTTATAATTGTTATATCTTGGAAGAATTGATCCTTTTATTTATATGTAATGATCTTTTTCCTTTGTAACAGTTTTTAATTTAAAGACTGTTTTGTATGTTAGTATTACAACACATATCTCTTTTATTAGTTTGTTGCAATATCTTTTTAGGTCCTTTTACTTTCAACCCATATGTGTTTTTGGTGATAAAGTGAGTCACTTACACAAGTACTGTACAGTTGTATGTCTTCATTCATTCCGGTTTGTTTCAGTTGGCACATTTAATTCCATTTATCTTTGAAGTGATTGCTTATAGGCAAGGACTTCAGTTTTTTCTTTGTGTATTGTATGTCATATAATGTCCCTGTGATTTGATTCCTCCAGTACTGCCTTTTGCACTTTTTTCGTAGTGTATCTCTTTAATTCCTTTCTCACTTTTTTTTTTTTTTTTTATCCTTGAGATCAAACCCAGGGCTTCATGCATGCAGGACCTCTCTGCTCCTGAGCTATACCCATAGCCTTCTCACTTCTTTGTCTACATATTAGTCATTTTATTAGTGGCTACCTTAGGGATTACAGTTAACCTTGATAATTTAAGACAATTTAGTTTGAATTGACACTAACTTCAGTAGTATGTAAAGCTCTACTCCTGCTTAGCTCATTGTTTCTCCTTTATGTTCTTTTCAGAAATTACTGCTTCATATGTTGTATACTCATTAACCTAGATTTATAGTCATTTTTACACATTTGTCATTAAATCCTGGCGAAAGTAAAAAGGAGAGTTAGAAACTAAAAATACAGTAAGACTGACCTGGGCATGGTGGGTCACACGTGAAATCCCAGCATTGTAGTAGGGTGAGGCAGCAAGATTGGACAGTTCAGCAACTTAGTGAGGCCCTGCCTCAAAACAAACAAGCAAACAACAAAGACCCCTAGTAGCACTTTTTATTTTACCTATGTAGTTACCTTTGTAAGAGTTTAAATATTACTGAGTGACCTCAAATTGCTGTCTTGTGGCCTTTCATTGCAACCTGACGGACTCACTTTAGCCTGTTATAAGACCAGGTCTACTACTGACAGCTGCACTCGGTTTTTGTTCACCTGGAAGTGTCTTAATTAATTTCTCCTTCAGTCTGAAAGGACAGTTTTGCCAGATACACAATTCTTGGTTGACATTTTTTTTTTTTAATTCAGCACTTCTAAGTAGTCCTTGTTGCACTACCTTGTTGATTTCTGATGAGAAATTAGTTTTTAATCTACTTGTGTCTCTTGTATGTGATGAGTTGCTTTTCTCTTGGTGTAGTCAAGATTTTCTCTTTATTTTGGCCTTTGAAAGTTTAAGTACAGTAGATCTCTACGTGATCTTTTTGAGTTTATCTTAATTGGAGTTCTTTGAGCTTGGATGGGTAGATTCATGTCTTTATGAAATTTGAGAATTTTTGGCCATCGTTTCTTCAAATATTTTCATGTCTTTTCTTTTCCCCTTTTCTTTCTGGGGCTGCCATAATGCATGTTTTTGTTTAGTTGATGGTCTCTCACTTCAGGCATAGTCATTTTTTCCAGGTTTGTCATTTTCTGTGGCCCTGTATTCAGGTTTGCACCTTCTCTCTCTCGGCTGCTCAGATCTTCTGTTGAGCATCTCCAGTGGGATTTTCACTTTGGCTGTTGTACTTTCCACCTCCAGACTTTCTGTTTGGCTTTATCTATTCTTAGGTCATTTCTTGATGTTCATAGTTCTTTGCTGATGGTTTCCTTTAGCTCTTTGAACATATTTAAGGTAGCATATTTAATGTATTCAGTTTGTGATTTCAATATCTGGGCTTCCTATTTCTGTGTATACTATGTAAATGCTTTCTATAAAATTTGATGTTTTGCATCATATCATGGGCAGTTTTCAAAGTGAAATTTCTTTCCTCTTCCCCTCACTAGGATTTGATGTTGTTGACTTACTGATTGATCCATTTTTCAATACTAGGGATTGAACCCAGGGCCTTCTGAGCTATGTCCCTAGCCCCCTTTTTTTATCTGAGAAATCTAACTTCCAGTGTTTTCAGCAGTGTGTTTAAGCATGAACCTCTCTATGCTCTGTTCAAAATAATATGAGACAGACATTATTTAGAGGAAAGTGCCTGGCAGCAAGCAGAGCTTCCAGTCCTTTCAGCCTGCCTCTACCCTTGATCAGAACCTCAGCTGTACACCCTAGGATACAGGGGCAGCAAGCCTCTTCTCCTTGAGTGACACCCATCCTTGCTGTATGAACTTCACTGGAGGGTGCTTACCTCTTCTAGAATGGAACTTACACTTTAGGAACAAAATAGTAGAGGGGCAGGTAGATCGCCAATGTTCTTGGGGTGTGCCTTCTGAGTTAGAGCCTCTCTGAATGGGAGGAAAGCAAACCCCAGACCCCTTGGAAGTGCCTGCCTGGAATAGAGCTTTTATAACATGTGGCTACCTGTCCCTACGGAGGTAAAGCTGGACCTAGATCTTCAGTGACATGATATCCGGCTGGAGGTGGGAGATAATCATAGTTCTGATGCCACAGACTCATTCTTACTGAATTTTAGTAGATTTTCTGAGTAAATGTTTTTCTGTTTGCAGTATGCTCTTAGGCTTATGTCCAGGAACTTTAAAAATTTAACCATATGTTTCATGGTTAATTCCCTGGGAGAAACAATTGCTGACCCTCTCACACAGGTGCTCTAGAATTCCTGCCTGGTGCATGGTTTTTAACTGCTCATTTGTGCTTTTAAGAGAGGAAGTGATTATAAAATTGTGTTGTGACTTTTCAGTTTTGTCTTGATTGAAGATTTTAGGGATTTCCTATTTTCAGATTTTATCAGTAAGTACACTAAACAGTATAGCATTTTTACATAGAGATCAACATGTGGATGTGATTCTTTGTGAAATAATCTATGTCAGTTCAGAGGAATCATTGTGTATTTTTTATGTGACTGGACTGAGGTTGTAGGAAATCAAAGTGAAATTGTCTTTACTAATTTTTATCATTTTCAGTTTGAAAAAAATTTTAAATTGTATTGATTTGTAATTTTTCTTTTTTTTTTTTCATACAGATTTGAAACCAAAATTGATTCATTTCATGTTACTGGCTTACCAGATAATTTAAAAAAACCCCACCTCCTGACTTCGTTGGATGATGTGTCACTCTTCCAAATTATATTTGAGATAAATCCACTAGATGAAACTGTTGCTCAGAGGTGTATCATAGAAGCTGAACCTTTAGAAATAATATATGATGCAGTAAGCATTTTCTATATTACCAAGTTTTAATGTACTTCATTTTGAGTTTGTGCTTCATGTTAATGATGCTTATTTTGGCAGAGGACAGTGAATAGTATAGTGGAATTCTTCAGACCTCCTAAAGAGATACATCTAGCACAGCTCACTTCAGCAACTTTGACAAAACTTGAAGAATTTCGAGATAAGACAGCAACAGGTAAATTAATGTTGGCAAATTAAATCTGTACCCCATATTAAATGTGATGTGTAAAAATGATTTTCATAAAGTTTATTTCTAACTGTATACAGTTTTAGGAAAATAATGTAGTACTTCATTGTTTGAAGGCAGATGTAACAGTAATCACTTTTTATACATAGGAAGTTCATACTTAATAACCACTGCAGAATTTTGTATACAGTTGTTGGACATCTCTTTATGACTGTAACAGGCTTGTCCTTTTCTATTATATTATTCTATAAGGAATTCCAGAGTTTGATATATTGGCCTCAAAAAATAAAGGTTGTATCCTTTTTTAAGGTTGGGTATTATTTCTTAACTATTTGGTGTAGAGCTCAATAGTAAAATCATTTGGGCCTGTAGATTTCTGTGTAGGAAGATTTAAAATGTACAGATAGAGTTTTTAAGATAGATTATTCACCATAGAGACAATTTTAATGTTTTGTAATTTGTTGGGACTTGCTCTCTTACTTGTTGGTGTTTTTATAGAGTGTTCCACATATCCTGAAAAACCAGTTTAAAAAATATTTATACATATTTCTTAGGATATGTTTGTTAATCATATACAGTAATTCAAATCTTCTGTGTCTTTACCTGTTTCTTTCTTCCTTTTGTTACCTTGTTCTAACAATTATTTAGAGAAATAAGTGAAAAATGTCAGGATGAATGTACATTTTCTGTTTCTTCTTAGCTCTGTCATTTTTCTTAGTAAATTTGATACGTGCATGCAGGTTATAGTCTTTATTGTTATTTTTTATTTGCATTTACTTACTTTATTTAGGCTTAGGTCTCACATTTACTTTTGTGCTTTTAAATTTGGCTTGCTTTGCCCAGCATGGTGGCACATACCTGTAATACTGGCACTTGGGAGGCTGAGGCAGGAGGATTGCCGTCAGTTTGAGGCCAGCCTGGACTGCATACTGAGTCTCAAAAAGAAACATGACAAAATAAAACAAAAAGGCTGCTTTCTGGCTTGCCTTTGGATAAATTCTATCATTCCTCCCTCTCCTCCCCTCTATTCTACCATTTGAAAGTTATGCATTCTTTCTTTAATTCTCAAAATAAATTTTTGTCAAAATATAAATTTAATAAAAATTTTATATTCTTTAGTCATTATAAGGATTCTAGTACTCTTGGACTCTATTCACCATCCACCCCCTGACCTACAGGCTATTGTTCCTTTTTATTTTTAACTTTATTGAAATTTTTTATTGGGTGGGTATAGTCTGTTACCTTAGAATTACCTACATCTTTCACTGATTTTCATTGTTCCTTGTACCTCATACCTTTTGTCTGAGATTATTCTCTTTTTGTTGGAAATTCAGTTTTTTTTCTTGTGAGAGTCTGCTGGTGACATTTTTGTTGTAAAATTCTTTCCCCTCAGTTTTCAAGTATATTTTCATTGAACATAGAATTAAATGTTGAAAACAAAGAGTGGGAACCAACAACAGGAAAATATCATGACAAGTATAAGTTTTAACGTATCAGTTTTAACCATCAATGTTAACGGTCTCAATTCACCAATCAGAAGGTACAGACTGGCAAAATGGATCAAGAAGTAAGATCCAACAATATGCTGTATACAAGAAACACATTTAATTCAGAAAGAAATTCATAGACTGAAAGTCAAAGGATGGAAAACAATACTCCGTGCAACAGGAACCCAGAAAAAAGCAGGGGTAGCTATTCTTTTTGCAGACAAAGTGAATTTCAAGCCAAGAATGATTCAGAGAGATAAAGGTGGTCATTACATCCTTGTAAAGGGAACAATCCAAGAGGAAGAGATAACGATCATAAATATATATGCATCAAATACCAGTGCACCCAGCTATATAAAACAAGTACTAAAGGACATGAAAAATCAAATAAGCACTAATACAATTATAGTGGGGGATCTCAATACTCCACTGTCACAGAAAGACAGATCAACTAGACAAAAAATCAATAATGAAATAGTAGAACTGAACCAGACTTTTGAACAAATGGACTTAGTAGATGTCTACAGAGTGTTCAACCCCACAACATCAGAATACACATTCTTCTCAGCTGCACATGGGACATTCTCCAAAATAGACCACATTCTAGCTCATAGAACCTGCTTAAGTAAATGCAAAGGAATTGAAATTATCCCATGCATATTATCAGACCATAGTGCAATGAAATTGGAAATCAATGGCAAAAGAAATCACAAAAACTCCCTAAACACATGGAAATTAAACAGCACCCTCCTGAACAACCAATGGGTCACAGATGAAATTAAAGAAGAAATTAGACATTTTCTACAACTGAATGATAATGACAGTACAACATACCCGAAGTTATGGGATACAATGAAAGCAGTCCTAAGAGGGAAATTTATAGCATTAAATACCTATATCAGAAAAATAGAGCAAGTGCAAATAAAAAACTTAATGGCAAACCTCGAACTTCTAGAAAAAGAGGAGCAGGCTAAGCCAAAAGCCCGTACAAAGGAAGAAATTATAAAGATCAGAGCAGAAATTAACGTATTGGAGACTAAAAAAACAATACAAAGAATCAATGAAACAAAGAGTTGGTTCTTTGAAAGAATAAATAAGATTGACAAACCCTTATCCAACCTTATTAAGAAAAGACTCAAATCCATGCAATTGAAAATGAAAAGGATGATATCACGACGGACCCTGCAGAAATCCAGAAGATCATCTATACCTATTTTGAAAATTTATATTCTACTAAGATGGAAAATGCAGAAGAAATGGACAGATTCCTAGATTCGTATGAATTACCAAAGCTGAATCAAGATTTAAAAATCCTAAATAAACCAATATCAACCAATGAAATCGAAGATGTAATTAAAAACCTCCCAACATGGGCCGGTGAGATGGCTCAGCGGCGTAAGCGCCTGCCTTGCAAGCGCGAGGGCCCGAGTTCGACTCCCGGATCCCACATACGAAAAAGGGGCCGGTGATATCGCTCAGCGGCCTGGGCGCCTGCTGGCGCGCGAGGTCCTGAGGTCGAACCCCTGGTACCCACAAAAAAAAAAAAAAAAAAAAAAACCTCCCAACAAAGAAAAGCCCAGGCCCTGATGGATTCACTGCCGAATTCTACAAGATATTTAGAGAAGACCTAACACCACAACTTCTCAAACTTTTTAATGAAATTGAAAGGGAAGCAATACTCCCAAATTTATTCCTGGAAGCAAGCATTACCCTGATACCAAAACCAGAGAAGGACCCAACTAAGAAAGAGAACTACAGGCCAATCTCCCTAATGAACATAGATGCAAAAATCCTTAATAAGATACTGGCAAACAGAATCCAACAAACCAAGAAGATTATACACCATGACCAAGTTGGATTCATCCCAGGGATGCAGGGATGGTTCAACATATGTAAATCAATAAATGTAATACACCATATTAACAGAACCAAAGACAAAAATCACATGATCATCTCAATAGATGCAGAAAAAGCTTTTGACAAAGTCCAGCACCTTTTCATGATAAAAACCCTACAGAAAATTGGAATAGAGGGTCTTTATCTTAATCTGGTAAAAGCTATCTATGAGAAACCAACAGCCAGTATTATACTAAATGGACAAAAACTGAAAGCCTTCCCTCTAAAATCAGGAACAAGACAAGGATGTCCACTGTCCCCACTCTTATTGAACATAGTCCTGGAAACTTTAGCCAGAGCGATTAGACAAGAGAAAGAAATAAAAGGAAAAATGATTGGAAAGGAAGAAGTTAAATTATCATTATTTGCAGATGACATGATACTCTACACAGAAGACCCCAAAAACTCCACTAAAAAACTGCTAGATTTAATAAGCAAATTCAGTAGTGTAGCTGGATACAAAGTCAGTACTCAAAAATCAATAGCCTTTCTGTACACAAATAACAAACTTACTGAAAGAGAAATTAGGGAAACAATACCTTTCACAATAACATCCAAAAAAATGAAATACCTAGGAATCAACCTCACAAAGGATGTAAAAGACCTATACGCTGAAAACTACAGTACTCTGAAAAAGGAGATTGAAGAGGATATCAGAAAATGGAAAGATATCCCTTGCTCCTGGATAGGAAGAACCAATATATTGAAAATGGCCATACTTCCAAAATTGTTACACAGATTTAATGCAATTGCAATCAAAATTCCAACAGCATATCTCACAGAATTAGAGAAAACAATCCTAAAATTCATTTGGAATCAGAAGAGACCTAGAATAGCAAAGGCAATTCTAGGCAACAAAGGCAAGGCAGGGGCATCACAATCCCTGACTTGAAATTATACTATAAAGCTACTGTGATAAAAACAGTGTGGTACTGGCAAGAAAACAGACCTGAAGATCAATGGAACTGATTAGAAGATGCTGAAACAACCCCAGACATACTAAGCCACCTTATCTTTGACAAAGGTGCCAAACACATTCATTGGAAGAAAGATAGCCTCTTTAATAAATGGTGCCGGAAGGGCTGGCTTTCCACATGCTGAAGATTAAAACTAGACCCATATCTTTCACCATGCACTAAACTAAATTCAAAATGGATCAAAGATCTAAATATTAAAACAGAAACATTAAATCTGCTGAAAGGTAGGATAGGTAAAACCCTTGAAGACATTGGTGTAGGCAAAGACTTTATGAATAAAACTTCAAACGCACAGGAACTATCACAAAGAATCAACAACTGGGATCTCATCTTATTAAAAAGCTTTTGCAGAGCAAGAGAAACCACCAACAGAGTGAACAGACAACCCACAAAGTGGGAAAAAATGTTTGCCAGCTGTTCCTTAGACAAAGGATTACTGTTGAGAACATATAAAGAACTCACAAAACTCAGACCTCCCAAATTTAAAGACCCACTCCAAAAATGGGCATCTGAGATGAATACACACTTCTCAGATGAAGAAATACAAACAGCAAATAAATACATGAAAAAATGTTCAGCATCATTGGTCATTTGAGAGATGCAAATTAAAACGACACTGAGATTCCATCTCACCCCAGAAAGAATGGCTATTATTAAGAAATCAACTAATTACAAATGCTGGAGGGGCTGTGGGAAAAAAGGAACCCTTCTCCACTGTTGGTGGGAGTGTCGACTGGTACAGCCACTGTGGAAATCAGTGTGGAGATTCCTCAAAAAACTAGGGTTGGAGGTCCCATTTGACTCAGCTATTCCCCTTCTGGGTATCTTCCCAGAAGAATTAAAAACATCGTACCACAGTGATATATGTGCACGCATGTTTATAGCAGCACAATTTGTAATAGCCAGATCTTGGAAACAACCCAAATGCCCATCAACTGAGGAATGGATAAGAAAGATGTGGTATTTTTATACAATGGAGTACTATTCAGCCATAAAGAAGGATAAACTGGAGACTTTTATAGGTAAATGGATGCAACTCGAGAAAATACTCATAAGTGAAATAAACCAGACGCACATGTGTAAGCATCGTATTGTCTCTGTAGTATGAGAAACTGAAAGAGTAAATAAGATCCAAAATGTACAATAGACATGGTGAGTCAAAAACTGGTCAAAAAGGAAAGAGAGACTGGAATAGGGGAATAGGGAAAAGAAAGAAGGGAAAGGGAAAAAAATTGTATATATATGATGGTTAAGATAGATACACTACCAATTTTGGTTAGTTCATTGAAGAGTAAGGTTTGTGCCAATAATGTTTGGACAATTAAATGCTAATATCTGGTATCCTGAATAACTAAGTTAAAGATAATAATATGTAATGCATTAACCATTGTTACCCTCCTATTATGTTGTTTTGAAAATTTGTTCTTTTTTGATTTTTTTCTTCTCTTTAAAAAAAAAAAAAATTGTCTTAGCCAAATGGCAACAATTCAGTATGATGTCCTCTAATCTCTATCTCCAGCAGCAGGGTGGTGAGTTTGTGCCTTCCCAACAGTACAACTATATGTTTCCAGGTCTTAGTTTCCTTGTCTGCTTAGTTTCCTTGTCTGTTCCATAGGAGTTGAATAAATCATCTCTAAGATCCTTTAAAAAAAAAAAAGAAAAAGAATTAAAGGTTGACAGCTATTTTCTTTTTAAAACGCTGAAAAGAGGCCAGTCTGCTGTGTTTTGGTTTCCATACTGTTTATTGTCTAGGTTTCAGTGTATTTGCTACTTTTTTATAGGTTATTTGTCTTTAATGTTTTACAATTAAAATCTTACATTTTGTTTTCTGTAGTTCCGGTATGTTGTATCCAGCTTTGGGAATGAATGAAAATATATGTAAAAAATTTTTTTTCTGTTGAGATTATTGAGTTTCATAAATCTGAGTACTGGTATCTTTAATGAATTCTAGAAAAATCTATCTGGAAAATTCTTAGACACTAGCTCTTTAAATATTTTTTTTCTCTTTTTCTGAAATTCTGGCTAATTCTGACCTTTCTTCCTGTGTCTTTTATTCCCCTAAACTTCTGTATCCTGCTTTCTTTCTTTGTATTTTTTCCTGTGTTATATGATATGTAATTTCTTGTAATTTATCTTCTAGTTTATTAAATCTTTTTTTTAACCATGTCTAATATGCTATTAAATCTTCACATTTGGTTTAATTTTAGTGATTATATTTTTCATTTTAGGAATTTTGCTTTGTTAAAATTTGAGTGTCATTTGTTTTTTTTAGTTTTGTTTCCTGTGGATATTTAAACTTGTCTTCTGTTTCTTCAAACATCATAAATACATTTTGTATTTTATGTTGTCTCACCAGACAGTTCTTTCTTCAGATAGTTTCATGAGGTGAAGACTTGTCATTTTCTTTTCTTCTGTCTTTTGTTCCTGATGGCTCTTATTTGTACTAATTTATACCCCCCTAACCCTTGGAATAGAGACTGAACCTAGGGCCTTTACACTGAGGTACATCTCCAGCTATTCATTTATTCATTTATTTTTATTTTGAGACAGGGTCTCACTGAGTTGCCCAGGCTGTGGCTGAGTTTTGGACGCTCCTTTTTCAGTCTCCCAGAGTGCTAGGATGGCAGGCATGTACCACTGTGCCTCGTGGTGTCTTTTCATGCTTGGTAATTTTAAATTATGTGTTGTTTGTTTTCCTTAGAATACTATTTCTTCTGCCAGGCATCTTGGTCATGTTGGAGTCGTCCTTTAAGTAAATCCATTGCTTGAGATACTCTGGACTGTGAAGGAATTGTTGGGCTGCATGTTTACATAAAGACTATACAGCGGTTACAGTTCACAGGGTTATTACACTTTACTCCTAAGTTTTCTCAGATCCTTTCTTTGCATTTCCTGTGGGTATGTTTTAGGGAGAGGAAGGCTTAACTTTGGGCTCCTTTTACTTTCAGTAGGTATCCTTTGCGATCTCAGATTTGTGAGTAGAGCGCCTCTCTTAGATTCTGTACCTTTGTCTTCTGTCCTCTGTTTTCAGAAGCTATGAAAAGGAATTCTCTAGTTTACCAGGTATAGAAAGTGGTCTCAGAATAAAAATTTTCTAGGTTCTTCTTAAATCTATTACCTTACAACTTTAACCTGATTTTTGCCTTTTTATACTATCTTGCCAGTTCTCAGTGTTTTTAAGTAGGATTTTTTGTTATTTGTTTTGTTTCCAGCAGTTTTTGTTGGTGTTACTCAGAGTTAAGTTTGGCTGTCTGTTCGTCTATGTTACTAGGATTTGGAAGTCTGGTTAAATGTTGTGTAAGTTGAAGACTTAAGATGAATCTGTTAAGATTCATCTTGCTAGATTGGTCAGTTTTCCATCTTTTGTTGTGTATTTGTGTCTTGACTTTGAGGCTTTGACTAAATGGCTTTCACTTCTGGGTAATACCATTCAGTACCAATTGACAGTGAATTCATTTAACTGCTGAGGGATTCTCACAACTTTTTTGTGTCATAAGCACCTTTGGCTATTTGATGAAGCTCAGGGATGCTTTCTTTAACAGTTTTAAGTATAACAAGGGTCATGAGAAAAATAAACTACATATACGTTAGTTTCCCACCCAGTTGAAGAATATAAGGAAGAGCATTTGAGGCAGTCAGTTTTGAACAGTCTAACTTGGGAAAGAATTTGGTGAATTTGGAAATTGCAGAAAGTTGAACTGGTTCTGATGTGGATGGAGGAAGTAATATGATGTTAGAGAGGAACCATCTCAAATATGCAAAACCATGGAAGTCATTGAGGAGATAGGATTTGGTTCCAAGAGCAGTGGAAAATAAGGGTAGACATATTAGACTTAAATCCAAAATAAAACTAAGTATTTTTTTTCCTTTCCATGATCTCTAGAGAGATCACTGTGTCCTGGCATAAAAAAAGGATTCTTGGGCTGGTGAGATAGCTCAGTGGCATAAGCGCCTGCCTGGCAAGCGTGAGGTCCTGAGTTCGACTCCCAGAACCCACATAAGAAAAAAGGGCCAGTGATATCGCTCATTGGCGTCTGCTGGCGTGCGAGGTCCTGAGGTCGACCCCCGGTACTCACACACACACAAAAAGGATTCTTTGCTAGGGCATGGTGGCACACGCCTGTATCCCAGCACTTGGGAGGCTGAGGCAGGAGGGTGGCTGCAAGTTAGAGGCCAGTGTGGGCTACATAGTGAGTTCAAGGCCTGAACTACATAGCAAGACCCTGCCTCAAAAATCCAAAAAAAAAAAAGGATTCTTTGACAGTAAAGCTTGATGTAGGAGTTGCAGAGAATAGAGGACTTAGAGGTATAGAGGATGGAATACATGGATTAGATCCTTTGGGTTGAGGATTCCTTAGAGTGGAGATTGAAATAGAGAAATATGGAAGGAATCCACCAGGCAAGGCACTCACACAGGAGGAATGGAAGCCTGCGTCCACACAGATTTGACACAGATGTTCACAGCAAGCAGCTTGTTTGTAACAGCCCCCGTCTGGAGACCAACACGCATCAACATGTGGATGGATAGACAAATCGTGGTACAACTGACACCACGCAGCAGTAAACAAGGATGGACTGTGGGCACACAGCATGGGTGAATCTCAGAATCATTGAGCTGACCAGAGAGAACTAGACTAAAAGAGACTACATAAAATTCAGTTCCAGAGCCATATGTGGTAGCACACGCCTGTAATCCCAGCACTCAGGAAGCTGAAGCAGGGGGGTCACTCCAAGTTCAAGGCCAGCCTGGGCTACATAGTGAGTTCAAGGCTTCCCTGAACTGCATAGTTCAAGACTCTGTCTCACACACACACAAAAAAAATTAAAAATATAGTTCCATTTATGCTGGGCGTGGCAGTGCATACTTGTAATCCCAGTACTTGGGAGGCTGAGGCAGAAGGATCTCATTTGAGGCTAGCTTGGCCTACACAGCAAGAGTCTGTCTCGAAAAAAAAAAAAAAAAATTCCATTTATATAAAATCCTAGAAAGGCACACAAGTCAGTATTGACAGAAAATAGATGAGTGGGCTGGGGATGTAGGTCAGCGGCATGGTGCCTGCCTGGCAAGCGTAAGGTCCTGAGTTCGATTCCTGGTACCAAAAAAAAAAAAAAAAGCAGAGCCGGGTATGGTGGCACACACCTGTAATCCTAGCACTCGGGAGGCTGAGGCAGGAGGATCACTGTGAGTTCGAGGCCAGCGTGGACTACAAAGTGAGTTCAAGGCCAGCCTGAACTGCATAGTGAAACCCTGTCTCAAAAAGACAAAAAAAAGGAAAGAAAGAAAATAGATGAGTAACTGTGAGGGACAAGAAAGGTGGGGGAGGGCCAGGTGTGCTGGTGCATGACTGTAATCCTAGCACTTACGAGGCTGAGGCCAGAGGATTGCCATAAATTCGAGGCCAGCCTGGATTATATAGCAAGACCTTGTCTCAAAAATCCAAGAAAAAGGGCCGGTGAGATAGCTCAGCGGCATCATCACCTGCCTGGCAAGCACGAGGTCCTGAGTTCGACTCCCGGAACCCACATACGAAAAAAGGGCCGGTGATAGCGCTCAGCGGCACGGGCGCCTGCTGGCGTGCAAGGTCCTGAGGTCGACCCCCAGTACCCACCAAAAAAAAAAAAAAAAAATCCAAGAAAAAGGAAGGAAGGAAACAAACAAGATGGAGGGAGGGAGACTAAGACTTTAGGGGTAATAGATACTTTCATTATTTTGATTGTGAGCATTTCACTGGTATATACTTGTAAGTTTTATGTTTGTCTCCAAACATGTAATTGTCACATAAATGTAGTTTTAAAATGTTAATATACCTCCATAAAGCCACTTTAGGATATATAAACCAAAAGTCTATTAGACCTCTAAAGATTTAAAAAAAAAAAAGAAATGGAGGATCTTAAGGGCCAGATTGTCTCTTGGGGTGTGTGTGTGTGTGTGTGTGTGTGTGAGAGAGAGTGAGTGAGTCACCCAAAAGATGACAAATTTGAATAAAACTGTCACCTGCATTTGAATCCAGTCATGTAGGGGACTGTTTTGAGTCCCTTTGCTTTTGAATCTCCAAGCTGATTGGATTCTTGTGGGAATTCTTTGGCGATCTGTGAGTCTATGTTCATCCTTGTACTTCACGCCACCTTGCATTCTCCTTTGAAGAGATTTCACTGGAATCTGCTTTGTACAGACAGGTTATTGCAGGTACCAGCTCCACCCTTCCACCCTCCTTTTAGTCTTGCTTGGCTTACTTAGGAAGGACCTTTGAAATTTCCTGAAGATGACAATTTTGATACTAATTTCTTGTATTTCCATGAAGAACTGGCCCCCACTTAGGATATTACATATTTATATATTTTTTGGTTTTTTTTTTTCTTTTTGAGACAGGGTTTCACTGTGCAGTTCAGGCTGGCCTTGAACTCAGAGCAGTCCTCCTGCCTCAACCTCCCGAGTGCTGAGATTATAGGCATGCGCCACCTGGCCCACACATATATATATATATATATATATATATATATATATATATATATTTTTTTTTTTTTTTTTTTTTTTTTTTTGTGGGTACCGGGGGGTCGGCCTCAGGACCTCGTGCGCCAGCAGGCGCCCGTGCCACTGAGCGATATCACTGGCCCCTTTTTCGTATGTGGGTTCCGGGAGTCGAACTCGGGCCCTTGCGCTTGCTAGGCAGGCGCTTAAGCCGCTGAGCCATCTCACCGGCCCTATATTTAAATAGTATATATTTCTATTACTATAGACAAATATATTTAAAACTATATGCTTTTTATTTATTGTAATTACCTTTAAAAGGTTTTTTTTGTTTTTGTTTTTGTTTAATTTGACCTTTTTTTTGTTGTTACTCTTGGTTTTTTTCAGACAGGATCTTGCCATGTAGTTCAGGCTGGCCTTGTAGTCCAGGCTGACTTTGAACTTGTGCCAATCCTTCTGTCTCAGCCTCCTGAGTACTACTGGGATTACAGATGTGCACCACCATGCGCGGCTTGAACATGTACTTTTTAGATAATTATTTCTTTAACATGTACAGTGATACCTTGGTTGTCGAGTAGCTGCAAGCTCGCATTTTCCACTGCTATAACAGCAAAGTTCAAAAAAAGTCTGCTCAGTGTTCGTAACTGCTTGATAGTTGAACCAGAAATCAGACTTGAAAAGACCTGTATAGGCCGAGGACAAGTCATGCGCCGTGTCTCACCCTGGATGCTCAGGGGCGGCGCTTCAGCCTAAGACCACCCTCGCCCAGCTAGTGTTCAGTGCTGTGTTAGTGCACCTGAGCACCCCTCCAAATCAGGGTTAGTGTGGACTCGCCAGACACGCAGTGATTCCTTTTGGGAATCTGGCTTTTGAGGGGAAAAAAGAGCTAGATAGTGGTAAAACAGGAGTTAGAGAAGTTCTAAGTAGAAGTATCGTGAGTTGTTCAGATGTTGAACTCTGGATCAAGTCTTTTTTAAAATTATGGGACTTTCAGCAAAAGGCTGCCCTTCTTATTCAGTACTTGTGTGACCCTTCCCAACCTCTACCTATGCTAAAAAAAAGTTCAGCTAAAGTGCATGAAATTTGACTATAGAATGAGGAGTTACATATTAAATAAACTGTATCACTTCCAGTTTTTTAACATACCTTTTCAGAATTTTATATATTATTTTCAGTTTCTTGTTATAATTTACATTTAAAAAAACTAGTTCTAGTTATAATTTGTTGTGTAGTTTTCCTTTTTTCTTGTCCGTGAAGGAAGGTACTTTTCTGTTTGAGAATCAGATTTCTGAATAATTTTATAAAGCAAAACATTCTTTATTCACTCAAACTGATTCAGTGGCTAATTACGGAATTTTTTTCTGTAAGGAGAGGCTCCCATTTTTTGGGATCATACATATTTCATTTAGGTTTAAAGGCTATGTTGGACTGAGCACCATAAAATACATTGCTTTGGCATACTAATCACATGTGAGTTAATTATTTTTTAGAATAAAAATCATCCTGTGAAAATAGCTAAAGGGTGGACAACTCTGTTGAGGATTTAATGACTCAGAAGTTTTCATTGTCTCAGAGTAAAATAACTTAAGATCAACTGCAGTATTGTCATTCACGGTGGTACATGCAGTGCGTTTGAAGCATTTATGAGTTGGAAAGAATTTGTACAGATTTTAATAGGAGCTATAAAGTTTCATACCACTTAATTTTTTTTAAGGTTTATATCTTTCTCCAATTTTACCCAAATTGAGTCTATGGCTTAAAAACCATTTATTGTGTTTATTTATTTGAGAAAACACTCCAATTTTATACTAAGATTTAATTAAAGAGTATACACATTGATCAATACATATTTGAATTTATATTGGAAATATATTGCGCATGATTATTATTTTTTTTTGTGTGTGTGGGTACCGGGGGTCGACCTCAGGACCTCGCACGCCAGCGGGCGCCCGTGCCGCTGAGCGATATCACCGGCCCTTTTTTCATATGTGGGTTCCGGGAGTCGAACTCGGGCCCTCGCGCTTGCCAGGCAGGTGCTTACGCCGCTCAGCCATCTCTCCGGCCCGCTCATGATTATTTTTAAATTGGTACTTGATTTTATTTTATTTTATTTTATTTATTTATTTATTTTTTGTGGGTACCGGGGGTCGACCTCAGGACCTCGTGCGCCAGCAGGCCCCTGTGCCACTGAGCCATATCACTGGCCCTTTTTTTGTATGTGGGTTCCGGGAGTTGAACTCTGGACCTCGCGCTTGCCAGGCAGACGCTTATGCCGCTGAGCCCGGTACTTGATTTTAAATTAATACTAATTTCACATTCTAAGATGATTCATTTGCTTAGTGGTTCCCTATTTCTTGAGTAATTTGTGAAGAGTATTTATTGCAAAGATTTAAATTTTCTACAGGTCTGCTGTACATTATTGAAACCCAGAAAGTTCTTGATCTCAGAATTAATTTGAAGGCTTCGTATATTATTGTCCCACAAGATGGAGTTTTCAGCCCTACATCAAATCTACTACTTCTGGATCTTGGTCATCTAAAGGTACATACTAACAGTATTTGATTTAAGAAGTGCTATTTAGGATGTTTCTTTAAAGAAATACTTTGGTTTTCAGACAGTTTGATTTGGCTTATTTTGAGCTTTATGATTGGTACTTAGATTTGAGAAATCTTTCTTTCCTGTGAATAAAATGAAGTTTCATTTAATTAGTCTGCTTTTTTTTTCACTAAATTTCTAAAAGTTAAGACCCAAATCTGAAGTAAACTTAAGAATTATTTTTGTAGAATTTGAATGTTGTGTTTTTTTTTGTGGGTACTGGAGGTCGACCTCAGGACCTCGTGTGCCAGCAGGCGCCCGTGCCGCTGAGCGATATCACCGGCCCTTTATTCGTATGTGGGTTCCGGGAGTTGAACTTGGGCCCTCGTGCTTGCCAGGCAGGCGTTTGCACTGCTGAGCCATCTCACCGGCCCTTGAATGTTGTGTTTAATTCCTTTTCAGTTTAAATCTTTTACTTGATTAATTGATGTATATAAAATGAAGTTCCAAAAATTAAATGCATCCTCATCCTTCTGAGAATTGTGTGTGTGCGTGTATATATATCTGTAAATATTGACATTTTAATTTTTTTTTATTTTAAGTTGATGGATTGTTTTGGATTAACCCAAGTAATTTCTTTTTTCTTCCAATTATGAACTCTTTTTCCTTCCAAAAATTTAAGTGGAGAATAGATTTTTTGTTGTTGTTGTTGTTTTTGTGTTTGTAGAACTGTAACCTTCAGTATAGTAACCATTGACTACATGTGATTGATTACAGTTAAGTAAAAATAAAAATTCAGTTCTTTAGCTACTGTAACTAAGAGTTTAATAGTTAGAAGTGGTAGTGGGTACTCTATTGGACAGCACAGATTCAGAACATTTCCTTCATCATAAAAGTTCTTTTGGACAGCGCTATTCTTAATCATTAAATGTAGAAGAATACTCACAACAACTTAAAGGCCTGAGGGAGGTGAATAATATTAGAAAGATCTTTTCGACTACCTAATAAATATTATTTGTTTTTCCTTTTTTGTTTTTTTTTGGTACGGGGAATTGAACTCATGACCTCACACTTGCCAGGCAGGCTCTGTGCCGCTCAACTATATCCCTGGCTTGCTTTTTCTTTAATATTTCTTGCTTCTTTCTCTCCTCCCCCTCCTCCTGTCCCCTCCCCTCCTCTTTCTTGTTACTCTGTACTTGATACTTACATAGAGCAGTTGGCTTTATATTTATAATAAAATTTATATAGCTAATTATTCATATTTGAAATTGGTCATTGAATTGTTTCAAGGGCAGTATGGTACAGTAGGAAGAGCATAGGGTAAGGGTATCTATGTAATTTTGTGACCTTCGGTGATTTGTTTAACCAGTTATATAAAATTCATTACTTTTCAGACAGATAATCATTTTTGAGTGTCTGTTTCACATGAGCTATATAAAAAGTGTTTCATATGTGTGTATATAAATGAATAAGATCTTTATGTTCTGCTGTGGAGTAGTGATCTCTGGGATAAGTGAAAAAAACTACTTTGCATAGTATGCCAGACAGAGGAGATACAAACATAACATGTTGAAATTCAGGTATTGTAGTAGTAAACCCTGGGCTCTTTTACTTATTATCAAGCTATCCAAGTATCTGTCCTTGTACTATAGGAATATTTTTAAGCTAAATTTGTCTCTTTATCTTTTTCTTAATGAGAAGATTTAACCAGATTTTAACTCTTTAAGATGTATTATTTTGCAGGACCATCTTGGTTCCTTTTAATATGAAGAAATGGAAATTAAAACTTCAGATGTAAAAATTTCCTTTATATGTGTGCTTCTCATATCTATCATGGTTAATGACTTTTCTTAATAGCCTTATACAATATGTCTGCTTGTGAGTTTATTCTCCCCAGTTAAAATATTATACTACAGGTCCGAAAAACTAAAACTTTATATAATACTTACATTTTAAAGTATTTTGCATAATCTGAACTATTAAAATTAACTTCAAGGTGACAAGTAAAAGTCGTTCGGAATTACCAGACGTGAAACAAGGTGGACCCAACCTTGAAGAGATAAGGCATAGAGCTTACGATTCCTTTGATGTTCAGCTTACAAGCATACAGCTGCTTTATAGTAGAGCAGGTATGTATAAAAGGCACTGACGATTTTGCCGAAGTGATTAATTAGGTTTTTAGACACTTTGTTCATACATACATTTAAACTAACATTTTAAAATCAGATGTGATAGTAAACACTGCCTGACTCTCAACCGGGAGTGAGTTTGACCCCCGAGAGACATTTGTCAGTATCTGGAGATGTATTTGGTTGTACAGGTGGTGGCCGGGGCAGTGCTGACGTGTAGTGAGTGGAGGTCAAGGGTGCTGCTAAGCATCCTGCAGTCTAGTATGTAGTGAAGTTAGCCCCATGGAAAGTGTCGATGGAGGCGAAGTTGAGAAGTACCGATTTATACTAGTATTTTCTAACCTTGAACTAAAGGTTGGCACATACTGCCAATGATATTTGTATTACACAATTAGATAACTAGAAGCAGCTTCTCAATGCCAGAGGCATCCAGTGTAGGGGCTCTAACAGACCGTGCCATGGATGGTCACACACAGACCGAGGACAGTCACGGTCTTAGGAACACCTTTATCCCAACCTCTGTGGTGTACCAGTCAAGCATCTCTGATCGAGGTCTAGATTTTTAGATGACGCAGAACCACAAATGCAGTTGACAAGAGTGCTGAGTAATTAGGAGACCTCCGACTCATTCAGCCCTGTTTTCATGCTGCCGTACTACCTCTGAATCCCTGTAGGGCTAGTGAGCGTTCACATCACTCAACAGTGAGCTAACTTATGAAAGGAGAAGTGGTGGAGAGCCACGGTAACCATTAGTGAGATCGTTAGTTTATATGGGACTGGATCATGTTTCTTTCTTCTAATTACATTTGCTTAAGTCCATTAATTCTTTTTTTAGGGAATACATTATGGCATTTTAGTATGTTTGAGTGATATATTTGGTCACAAGTCTGTGAGCTGTGTTTCTTTGTTAAACATTAAAAAAAATGTTGTGTTATTGTCTGAAGATGATTGGAATTTCTTAGAATTGTATTTGATAAACATTACTGTTCTTAAGTAATTGAGTCTTGAGCAGAGTTTTTTGACATTGTGGTTACTTTATATTATTGTCATAAAATTTTTTGATAAATACCAAAACACATGCTTCTAGATATGGTTTTATCTGTAATATGGGAAGTGAAATAAATAATTCACTCATCTGAATAGTAGTAGAATTTGAAAAAATTATAGTAAAGCCTATTTTACCACTTACATCTAGGAATCTAATATTTCCCTGGCTAGATTTCCAAGACTGAAATTTTGACTGACTTAAGAGTCATCTGCTATTTCAAATGAGATAGTATGTATATGAAAATGCATTGTACTATTAGTCTCGGGTGAGTGTGTATGTGTGTACATTTTGTTTTTCTCCTGAAACTGTGGATTAAACCCTGGGCCTTGACCATGCTAGGGAAATGCTCTAATCTTGTTACAGATGTTTAAAGTTACTTTTTTGGGTTATAAATATGCCCATTTTAGGAAATCTGCACAATAAAAAAATAAAAAGGATCACCCTTTATCTTGCTGCTTAGACATAAACACTATTGCTCTTTTGTTGTGTGTTCTTTTAGTGTTGTATTCAGTTTATGTAACTATAAGTGTACAAGGTATGCTTGTGTGATGTTTGTGTATGGAGGTATTTGTGAATGGATTTTTAAACATGATTATATAGTTCCTATCCAAATATTTTCTTTCCTTTTGCAGTAGTATTTTGGACACTTGAATCTATGATTTTTAATGGCTATATTATATTCTGAGGCTGTGCTGTAAGTTACTTACCCATTCTCTTACTGAACATATAAGCTCGTAACACTGCAGTGAGTGTTGCCAGAGGATCATGTATTTGTAGACGTGAATGTGAATTTTAGCTTTATCACTAGTGTGTTGACCATAGGAAAGTTCTAAAATTCTGAGAGCCTCAGTTTTCTAAAATGGGACAGTTACTAATTGTTGTGAGAAAATACAAACATTGCCTACAACAGTGGTAGTTATAAATCTTGAATGAGGGGTACCATGTACAAGTTACTATTAAAGAAACTCAGCTTTTTTTCTGCCTTTCCCATTGTCTTATAGCCATGTTATTTTTTGTTTTTTAGAGTAAGCTATCTGGTTGTTGTAGTGATTGCTAGTGGATGCACAGATTTGGTTAAAACTGTGCTGCTTCTTATAAAATAAGCATTTTTTGTATTTGAATAGCATTTTTTTTTTTTTTTTTGTGGGTACTGGGGGTCGACCTCAGGACCTCGCGTGCCAGCAGGCGCCTGTGCCGCTGAGCGATATCACCGGCCCTTTTTTCGTATGTGGGTGCCGGGAGTTGAACTCGGGCCCTTGCGCTTGGCGGGCAGGCGCTTATGCCGCTGAGCCATCTCACCGGCCCCGGCATTTCTTTTTTGTTGTTGCTTTTTTTGAGACAGGGTCTCGCTGTGTAGTTTTGGGTTGGCCTTGAACTCAAAACAATCCTACCTCAGTCTCTGAAGTGCTAGGATTACAGGCGTGTGCCACCACGTCCGGCTAATAAGCCTTTTTTTGTTATAGAACGTAGAGAATCTTGTGAAGTATCCAAAGAGAAATGATGAAAGGAAAAATATTTTACCTGTTCACTGTGTGTATTTTAGATAATTAAGATTATCTAGATGTGGGATGATTTCCCCATATCACTTGGTATGTGAATATGAGGTATTAATAATAATTTTATGTTTTATATGTTATTCAATTATGCTAATATTAAATATGTACTGTTTTCTGTAATTAGGTGAGAATTGGAAAGAGGCACGAAAACTTAATGTATCTACACAGCATATTTTGGTACCCATGCATGTCAACGTGGAACTCTCTAAGGCAATGGTTTTCATGGATATTAAAATGCCTAAGTATGTATTATTTATGTTTCATGTAATTCTGCATTTTTCTCAGTAATTTTATAGCTAAGGAAATATCCATATTTCACTGATTCTTTTTTTGTGGTAAAATATACATAACATAAAGTACAATTTACTATTTAAGCTGTTGAGTATAGTTTTTTTGGCATTAAGTACATTCACATTATAGTGCAAACCGTCACCACTGTGCATCTTTAGAACTTTATCATCTTCCTAACTGAAACTTGGTACTCATTAAATAATGTTCCATTCTACACTATACCCAACCCCTGACAACATCCATTCTGCTTTGCCTTTATGAACTTGACAATTTTAGGTGATCATACAGTAGTGACCTTTTTTTTTTTTTTTTTTTTGTGGGTTCCGGGGGGTCGACCTCAGGACCTCGTGCGCCAACAGGCACCCGTGCTGCTGAGCGATATCACCGGCCCCTTTTTCGTATGTGGGATCCGGGAGTCGAACTCGGGCCCTCGCGCTTGCAAGGCAGGCGCTTACGCCACTGAGCCGTCTCACCAGCCCAGTAGTGACCTTTTTTGTCTAGATTATTTCATCTTCTCTCTGGTTCTGTCCATTAGTGAAAGTGGGTTATTGAAGTCTCCTCTTATTAGCTATCTGTATTTCCCTCTAATTCTGTCAGTGTTAGATTCATATGTTTTTGAGCTCTGCTATTTGATGCATATATGCTTATAATTGTTACATCTTATTGTTGACCCTCATGGCATTTTATTACATAATGGTGTTTGTCTGTGGTTGTTTTTGATCATTTAAATGCAATTTTTTTTGCATTATTTTACTTTTGACCTTTGTGTTCTTCTAAAGTAACTCTCTTGTAGATAGCATATAGTTGGATCCTTTTGTCTTACTATCTTGTCAGTTTATGTCTTTTGATTGTAAAGTGTAAATATTTACGTTTAAAGTAAACACTGCTAGGAAACGACTTATTTTTGTCAGTTTTTTTGCTTTCCATAAGCTTGTTTTGTGTCTCCATTTTCTTAGTCTTTCTTTGTGTTTAGTTGATATTGCAACATGGTTTGAGTTCTTCTCATTTCCATATTTTTATATTTTATAGTTTTTTGTGGTTATCATGGAAGGTACTACATATCCTAAAGTTACTACAATCTGCTTAAAATTGACACCAGCTTACTCTCAATAGCAAGCAAAAAGTTACTTCTCACTCCACCCCCTTTAGTTATTAACGTTGCAGTTTAAATCTTTGTATATTTTGTACTTATTAACATAGATTTATAGTTATTTTTATGCATTTGTTCTGTTTTAAATACTCAGGTAAAATGATTTACAGTCATTTGAACAGACATTAATAAAATGGTAAACAGTACAAATATTTACAAAAAGTATAAAGCCATAGACAGATTGATGAGGCAGAGTTTGAAAGTGAGAGAAAATAGGCAAAAGAGATTGAACTTGAGCAGGTGAATGGGGTGCACTCTGGTGAAGAGGTTCAAACTGCGTTCATAAAAGAATGAGGTCAGCCTTTATGAATCTCCAGGGAAGAGCAGAGTATGGTTGGTCATTATCTCAGTTCTGGTTTTGTAGCTCCACAGAAATCTTTATGGCTTGAGGGACAGTTCAGTTCTCCTGAGATGCTTGGCTGTTGGGGGCGTAGCATTGGTTTCTATTATGGGGTAATTGCTCCCTCTTGGGGAGGTAACCTCATCATGAGGTAGACTTCAAGGTAGTGCTTTTTCTGGAATCTGAGGAGACTGCAGGTTTAGGATAATGACTGGAGACTTTGGGGCACTCTAGGGGTTCTGGAACTGGACCTTGTAAAAGCTGGCAATTGGATATCCCTGCAAATCTGGGAAATTATTTTAATTACTCTTGGTGTCCTCTGTCTTGAAGGGGGAATGGCATATGCTAGGTAAGTTCAGGGCTAATTAACCTTGTAATACAGACCCTGGAGTGATTAACAAGCGTATGTGCAGAGCTCAGCAAGGATCTGACAGAAAGTTTTAAAATAATAAAGGATACAAAATGAAGGCCAAGCTTTGTTCTGCTTTTAGTCATCTATTGGGCATCTGTAGGTTCAAATAAAGAAGCTTTTTTTTTTTTTTTTTTAAGCAAAAACTGCTATTAAGTCTTTGACAGCCTCAGAAGGAAACAAATCATGCTTTTAATGAATAACAGATAAGGGGCAAGGAATTTGTCTTCTGTCCCTGTGGTGGTCTCTGTGTCACTTCCTTTGAAGTTTGAGCTAAATACAAGTAAAAGAAACTACTAAGGCAATTAAAAGAGTAATAAAATACTTAGGTCTGGTATTGAGTCATGTTTTTGGACATCTGATCTCTTGGACAAGTTATTTGACTTTGCTGTCCCTCAGTTTCCTTGTAGGAATTGTGTATATGAGAACTCATAAGCAGTAGGGAACCACTAGAGTGTATACTTCATAGGCTATGAGGACTACTTACAATAATGCACATAAAGTATTTTCTTCATTGTCCATCATGTAATAAACACATGATAAGTAGTAATGTCATCTGTACTTGGCAAATAGTAGAGTATAGGTAAGATGGAAATCAGAGTAGTAATTTTTAGAACTAAAATCATATTTGAATTTATATTTGTATAATTTGAGGGATACAATCTTCTTTTTAATTAGTGCACTTAAGTCATAGTGAAAGTTCTCCTATAGTGATTCATATATTTTAAAAACAGATTCAAGATTTCTGGAAAGTTACCTCTTGTTTCCATACGAGTCTCAGATAAAAAACTGCAAGGGATTATGGAATTGGTTGAAAGCATTCCAAAACCTGAACCTGTAACTGATGTATCTGCACCTGTCAAGTCATTTCAGGTATTGTTGTTTTCAGAATTCATAAAATACTGAATTAAAAAAGAAACTTGACAAATAATATCTGAAACAATCACAGGAACTTCAGATAAAATTATTTATAATCATTTTAACACTATAAAAGAGAAATTGATGGAAAGGTAAATACTACAAATATTTAAGAAAAACATAAGGTGAACTCTGTTTTTACTTCTGCAACCTCCAATTCCTCTTTTTAATGGGAACACTGTTAACCATGCTTCTCTCATTTTTCAGAAAAATTTTATGGCATAGGTTGTTACATGTATGTGTATTCTATATACTTATTGTTCTGAATCTGTATTCTTCTTACTATTATTGTCACAGATGCTATATATACCTTAGAGATACAGTGGTGCCTTGGTTCATGAATGCTTTAGTTTGCAAACAATTTGGCAGGATTTTGTTTTTGTTTGCAATATCTGTATCAGCTGAGGAACATGACTGAAGCCATCTTTCACACATGAACAAAAACATGGCCATCTTTTCCAGAATGGTGGAATGAATGAAGTTTGTGAACTGAGGTACCACTGTATTTTCATGTTAACACATACAGATCTACATAATTCTTTTTCATGATTATATAATATTGTGTGGTTATATCATCTTTAATAATATATTCTCTTGATGGGCATTCATATTATTATAATTGTTTACAATTATGCAAAATGCCATATTGAACTTTCTTGTACATATATTTGATTATACTTTTATCCATAGGATAAATTCTCAGAAGTGGTATTGTTGAGTAAAGGAGTATATAATTTTAAAATTTGATAGAATTTTGCCAAATTTCCCTTTTAAACTGAGTATTACTGTTACAGACTATTAACAGTAAATGAGTATCTTTTTCCTTGCTCTCATTAGGTTGAATATTAGCAATTGTTAACATTTATTCTGAGGAAATGTCTTCTGGTGTTGATTTGCATTTCTTTATGAGTAAAACATATTCCTAAATTTTATGATTGTTTCAAATTTATTTTCAGAAACTGCTACTCATGTCTTTTGTGTGTTTTTTTTCTATTGGATTATGTTTTCCAATTATGGAAATTTTATTTGTTACTTAAAATTATGTTTTTTCCATTTTGTTGTTTTGTTTTCCATTTTGTTGGGTTTTTGTGCATGTGGAGGTACTGGGAATGAAACCCCCACAGGCCTTGTGTATGCTAAGATGCTAGGCAAGTGCTTTAGCACTGAACTATATCCCAACCCATATCGTGTCAAATGCTGTGCCCCATATTAAATTTTTATTTATGTTAAAATGATTTCAGTAAAGTTTATTTCTAGAGTGAATACAATGTAATGGAATACAGTACAATGTAATGGAAACTAATGTGGTGCTTTGTTTAAAGATGGATGTACCAATAATCTTTTTTACACTCAGAAGGTTTATGCTAAGTAACCACATTTGAGTTCTTACTGTAGGTAAAGCTATCTTATGATATAAAAGGAACAAATAAAGCATAAAAAATAATATTGGACTTAATGAAAATTAAATTTCATATAGATAACATGAAAAGATGTTCAACATTATTACTTATCAAGAAAATTAATCTGTATTGAAATACCATTAAACAATGACTATAACAGCTAAAAATAAAAAGAATGTGCAGTGTCCATGTCAGGGTACTGCCAGGATGAGAGTTTAACTCTGTCTGGAAAATGAAAAGAGGGAACACACATACAAAAACCCTATGATATGCTGCTACTGTAACTCAAAAAATGGTTAACCTCCCTTTAGAAGTAGTTGGATAGTTTTGTTGAACAAAGTTAGATATATACTGACCACATGACTTGGGAATTCTGCTCCAGCTGTTTCACCAGAGAGAAATGAAAACACGAACACTTGGCCTAGAATGCTCCTACAAAAGTTACTTATAATTTTAAGCAGCTGGTGCATGCCTTTAACCCCAGCACTCTGGGAGGCTGAACAAGGAGGATTCCAGGTTCAAACCCAGCCTGGGCAATTTAGTGAGACATTGTCTCCAAACAAAGAAACTAACAAAAAAATAGGGAAAATCCAATTGTGGAAGAACCTGATTATTTATCAAAAAGTGAATGGATAAAAACAGTAATATATTCATACAGTAGAATACTACGTAGAGAAAAAATATTGATACATGCATCAATGATGACGAGGGAGGAGCTCAGCTTCAATAAATTCCAGGGTAGTTTAGAGACGAGAATGCTGGTCAACCTATTCCACCAGCATAACAAAATCTATATTCTGAAACCTAACAAGTACATTATAAAAGAGGAAAATAGTAGGCCAGTTTCTTTCATGAATGCAGGTATAAAAATTTCAAAACATTGAAAATTGAAACCAGGTAGCATAGTGGTTATTCTAGAGGATGCCTAATGGTTACAAGGAGCATGAGGGAGCCTCCTGAGTTGCTGGTAATGTTCTACACATGGATCATGGTGGGGGATATATGAGTGTTTATTTTTTTGAAAAATTAGTGAACTAAATACTTATGGTTTATGTACTCCTCTGTAGTAGGTTATACTTCCATAACAGTACTGCTGCCTCTCCTCAAAAAACCAGAATTTCAGGAAAGGGCAAATGAATAGCCCATGAAACCATGAAATGATGTGTATCTGTGATACATTTGTGAAATGCAAATTAAAGCTAACATGAAATTGGCAGTGAAATTGACAAAATTTAATGTCTTTGAGAAACAAGTGTTTCTGATAATAAGGAGTCATTGGAACTCTGAGCTAATGCTGGTGTTACTGTGACATATCGTAACCACTCGTGAGAAGACTTCGATAGTACTTAATAAGGCGAATATAGATAATGGTACCCTTTGGGAAAGTCTCACACACGAATGTGTGAGGTATGTTCAAGGGTGCTTATTGTGGCTCTGTGAGTAAAAGCAAACATCTGTAAACCACACACAGTTTTACCACAGGTGGATAAATAAGTATTTATTTATTAATTCATCAGTTCAAAACAATTTAGCAGTGAAAAATTGTTAAACTATATATATGATTAAATTTTATTTTGTAGGAGGAGGAAGTCACAGGAAAATATATGTGATACTCACTTTTTCTACCATTTAGAGGCAAATTACACTGTATTAGAGAATCATTTATAGGTGCTTAAATACAATCAAATAAAAGCAAAATCATCGGTTGTAAGGCATGTAATCAAGGAGGAACACATAAGGTTCTTCTAAGCAGAGTATGGTGATGTTCTGTTTCTTGGTCTAGGTGGAAGTTTCAGTGGCGCTTTTTTAAAACTATCATCTTTTTATGTTTCTCAAAACAAAAATAAATTTATTGAAATATCTTCATAAACTTAAAAATGAAACAGTTCTCTGACTGTAGTGGTCTGAAGTATTTAGACATGGTTTCTCATGGATGTCTGCAGGTGGTTTCCTTATTTAGTAAAATGTTAAGTTAAAATATATCTAAGGTTTATTCCTACTCAGGTTATCAAGGAAATTATTACAACAGTTCTACAATTTATATTTAGCTTTGAAATTATAAAAACATTTCTTTAAATCTGTAGATTATAATTTATTTTTCTAATTTAGACCTAATTTCTTCTCAGTAATTCAGGTTGAGTGGCTTTTTGTCAAAATTGTCTAACAACTTGACTAGAAGTCTTTTTTTAATTGACAATTGCTTTTCTTTCAGATTCAAACATCTACTTTGGGAACAGCACAGATTTCACAGAAAATACTTCCCCTCTTGGATCTTCCATGTGTTACTGAAGATGGTAAAATGAACATGCTTAAGGAAATTTTCTTACTATACATTTGTAGTTAAAATAACTTGCATGTTGAGGCATATTTTCTTCAGATGACTATGTAGAAAAGAGGAAATATCTTTTCCTTTTAACCTCTAGATTCTCTGTTGACGAAAGACAGATTATCAAGAATAGTCAAGTTTATTAAATTTAAATCTCATGGGTACATGGGGAGGAACTCGGAAATGAGTAACTCAAGATGGCAATTAAAACTCAGATTTCTCGGGAGCGGTGAGATGGCTCAGCGGCGTAAGCGCCTGCCTGGCAAGCACGAGGGCCCGAGTTCGACTCCCGGAACCCACATACGAAAAAAGGGCCGGTGATATCGCTCAGCGGCATGGGCGCCTGCTGGTGCGCGAGGTCCTGAGGTCGACCCCCAGTACCCACAAAAAAAACAAAAAAACAAAACAAAACAGATTTCTATACCAATCTGGGTTAAACGAAGGAAAAGGAGTTTGGAGCTTGGGGGTGGGGCAGGTTAGGGGAAAGTAACCAGGAGAAGTATCACAAACAACGTTAAGGTTATACAGAGTGAAGTCAGCACCATCTCCTTTGATAAGAATGTCGTGGGATTAAGAGTAATCTCTTGGTACCACAGAGGGTGACATCTTTACAAAGGTAGATAAATTTTCCTTATAAATTTCAATATCCTTTCCAAAAGAGAAACATATGTTCTGACTTCAGAGCTCTTGCGAATACTGTTTCTCAAAATAATCAATTGAGTATAATCTGTATACTCCATGATTTGGAGTAGCATAGTCTGGTTTCCTACAGTCATTCAAAAAATTCCAGGGAGAAGTACATATTTGTATATTATCAAGACATTTTCACTAAAATTCTTTTAAAATAATAGAGTTCTTGAGCTCAGGGCTAAAAAACCCCTGTGAAACTTTGTAGAAGTCTAATTTATAATGTGGCATTTAGTTAGTTGGAGAATTTTGCTATAGAAGAACTTTAAAAATATGTAATCTTCTTTACCAAAGGAAAAAATTGTGTTAATGCCTACATTCACATTTTTAAAACTTATAAATATTCTAATAACAAATACCTGGTTTTTTTCATGGCTACGTTGGTGAGAAAAAAATGTGTTCCTATATTTTTAAGACTTTTAAAGAAGCTAACATAGAGTGCCATGTTGATCCCATTTTTTTAGGAAGCTCTTCTTTGTGACAGGAGATACTACTTGTGAGGTCTGATACCCTGACTTCATTTTTAGGTTATTAGGGCTATACTTAAGATTATTTAAAAAAAAAAGAAAAAGATTATGTCAGTTTCTTTTAAACCTATTTTTAATGGTTTAAGAGGTTGAATGCTTTTCCAGTTTTCCATCCTTCTTAGTGTCAGATTTGGAAATACAGAGTGGTAGTATTTGATTTCATTTTACAGTTGCCTTCCTTATCCATGGAGGATATGTTCCAAGGCCCCAAATGAATACCTGAAACCTCCATAGTACCCAACACTAGTAATCTTGTGTTCTTTCCTGTGCATATTTCCCTATGATAAAATTCATTGCCATTTTCATATTAACTAACCATTTACCTTGCATTGTGCCTATATTTGCAGTGTGTGGTATGACATCAGAATATCATGATTTTTTTTTTTCCTTCACAATTTCATGGATAGATTCATTCTTAGTGTAGGTCTTAGCAACATTTCACTTAAAGGATTCACTTTATGACTTTTCTTTGGCTATCTGAATTCCAAGTGCCACTACTCTTAGGATTTTGGGCCATTGTTAAGTAAAATAAGTGTTATCTGAACACAAACACTTCAACAACACTGTCACCTAAGATAGATAAGTGACTAATGGATGGGTAGTGCGTTCACTGTGATACTGAAGGAGTTCAAGGAGTTTCTTCCCAAGTATGGTACCCTGGCATGCTGATTATTTTAAATTAAAGACCACTGGTGAACAGATGCTGAAAGAGGCTTTACTGTGGTACTATTCAAAGACCAGACCTGCCAGAGAAGAAAATAATTATATAATCTCTTCTGAGGGTTGATTAATTAAACTCTTAATATGTGCAGAAGGGAAGATTAAAGAATGTAATTATACCTGGCAGAATTTGTCACAAGTTGTTATCCATCTTGCAGGCCCATTCATTTCCCAAAGAGGATTACTCTACTTAACCATTGTTTGAGCATGGGGCCCATTCATTTGCTTAAAATCATTTACTGTCATTGAAACTGTTACTTTCCACATCTCTCCATTTTTTATAAAGAAGGGAATATAAATATCTGGACCTCATTGGGTTATTTTGGTAATCGCAATCTTGTTCTCCCCTCTGAACATTTATAAGTTTATGTATCTTTTACTACTATCTATTGTCAGTTTATTCCCACAAACCTGGAAGCTTTTGGAGAGCAAAGGGAATCGTTTTTTGCTCCTGCAGTGCTTGGACAGATATGATCCATGTCCAGGGGCAGGATAGTGCAAGATTTCATCATGGTACTCAGAATGTCATACAATTTAAAACTTACTGTTTTAATCGTTTTAAATTATTGATTTCAGGGTTTTTTCATTTAGTATTTTCAGGCTGTGGTTGTCTGTGGGTAACTAAAGTCACATAAAACTGTGGATAAGGCAACTTCTTTCAAACTTCAGAGCCTTTTCTCTACTACTAATAGTGCAGAGTTGATAACTGAGTTCTGTTCTACTGTCCTGGTAGAGTGAGCATAGACAATCATTGGTATTGTCATTTAATGGAAAGTTTTCTCGCATAATTTTAAAATAGGCTAATGATTTTAAAAGATGGATGATCTTCTTTAAGCTAAAGATTACATTTTGTAATTTTCTATATCTTTTTGTTATCAAGAATGTTATTTGTGCAAAAGTAATTTTAATTCTTGTTTATATTTAAAAATAAACTTTTAGTATTTATTTCAAAGGTTAAAATACTCATTTTTATTATTGACTTAAAAAATATTTTGTTAAATTTAGACTCAGAGGAGGAATTTTTTGATGCACCATGTAGTCCCCTGGAAGCACCTCCTCAGGTTCTAACTAGAGTTAAAAGTATTCAACAAAGAAAGTTACAAAAGCAAGACTGCCCAGTAAATTTGACTCAGTTTAAAATACGATTTGAAGTGGAAGAGGTATGTATCATGGTAAAATTATTATGGGTCATTTAAATAATATGTTATTTCTGCTGTTTATAGCTTATTTATAGAGTCTCATTGCTAATAGGCACTGTTGTTTTCATTCTCATTTAAGCTTGATGCAGACTTGCTGTGGTTCACTCTCATCCCTTTCCTTGGTTTTTTTTTTTTTTTTTTAGGAATCCAGGAACTGAACTCACGACCTTGCGCTTGCCAGGCAGGCGCTGTGCCACTGAGCTATATCCCTGGCCCCTTCGTCCCTTTTCTTAAAGATTAACTTCCTTAATTAAGAACTGAGTTTAGATGACACATTGTGCATATTCACATTTTTTGAAAAAAATGATTATTTATATGCAGTAGTATAAGTATATATGTGTGGGAGGTATGAAATTGCCCCTAAATTTTAAATATGTAGTGTATCATATATATATTATATATCCATATATATAACTGCCATGTATATAAACATGTTTTCATTTAACATAATGGTAGTTTCTTTTTTCTCCTTCTGCAGGTTTTGATTCAGTTTTATCACCTTGAGGGAGATTGTGAACTACCTGTGGTAGAAATTGATGTTTTAAGGTCAGGCATGGAAGTTGAAATTAGAACATTTGATCTGAAAGCAAATGCCTTTTTGAAAGAGTTCTGCTTAAAATGTCCAGAATTCTTCGGTAAGAATCTCCATTTTTTAAAAAACTAGATGAATTAATTCCATGGTTTTAAAGGCTGATGCTCCGAGCTCCAGTGGCTCCGTTTGTCTGGCCTCTGGTAAGGACATCTTGGCGGATGGCACCCTGGTAGCAGCATGTGCAGAAGAGATCGCGTGGTGAGACCGGGTACCAGACAGTGAAGCAGGCATCAGGCTTCCTCTTTCATGACTGCTTTTCGTGGGAACTGTCCGTCTCCCAAGGACTAAAGATGTCCCCAGTGTCCTGATTATCTTCCACTAGACTCCACTCCTTAAAATCTGCCACCACACTGAGAGCTAGGTGTCCAACACATGAACTCTTAGGAGAAACCACGTCTAAACCACAGCAGAGTTAGTTTTAAACTCTTATCGTATAGTTTGGTTCTCTGGGAGGCAAGGTGGTAGACCAGAGAAAAATGAAGATCGTTTTTTTGTTGTTGTTGTTAAGGAAAATTCACTAGGATTAAATTTTAAATCTACACTAACTATATATATTAGGAATATATATGTAGGAACACTAAATTAGTTTCCTATTACCGCTATAACAATGTACCACAAATTTAGTTTCTCAACACAAAATACTCTCTTGAGGTCTCACTGGGCAAAAATCAAGGTATCAGCAAGAGTTCCTCTATGTACACTCTAGAGGAGGACCTATTTCCTTGTTCATTCAGGTGTTAACTAAGTTCAGTTGTAGTGCCGTAAATCTCTTTCCTTGATGCCTGTTAGTAAATGCTGTCTTTAATTTCTGGAGGTCTCTATTGGCCCTTGCATTGTAGTTCCCTGCATCTCAGAAGCAGTGTGGAGTGTTAGACCCTCATACTGCTGTCTCTAACCTCCTTTACCTGTTGTTTCCACTCTTAAAAAGCTAGGTGATTAGATTGGACGCAGAGGATAATCCAGGATAATCTCCACTTAACCATAATCGCTTCTTCAGTCCATTTTGTTATATGAGGCAACATATTCTCAGATTTTGGGGTATCGGAGTGTAGACTTTATGCAGGGGCAGTATTCTTCCTTCCAAAAACCTTTTATTTTCCAGAGTATATACCTAAGAAAATATTTCTATTTCTGTGTTAGGCATTTAGGTGAGTGCTACTTATATTTCTCTCCTTTTTTTTTTTTTAATATGTGGGTACTGGGAGTTGAACTCAGGACCTCGCACTTGCCAGGCAGGCACTTATGCCGCTGAGCCATCTCACCAGCCCCCATTAAATATTTTTAGTAGTCTTTTTTTTTTTTTTTTTGTGGGTACCAGGGGTCGACCTCAGGACCTCATGCGCCAGCAGGCGCCCGTGCTGCTGAGCGATATCACCAGCCCCTTTTTTCGTATGTGGGTAACGGGAGTTGAACTTGGGCCCTCGCGCTTAGCCAGGCAGGCGCTTATGCCGCTGAGCCATCTCACCAGCCCTAGTCTTTATTTTTTAGAGCAGTTTCAGATCCATGGGACAGTTGAACAGATGATACAAAGATTTCCCTTAGACCACTTACACCTACACTTGTATAGCCTTCCCTTGTTATTAGCATCCCCCAGCAGAGTAGTGTATTTGTTACAATTGATGAACCTTCATTGACGTATCATCCTCACCCTAAGTCCATAGTTTATATTGGGGTTCACTCCTTGTGTTATGTATTTTATCTGTTTGGACAAAAGTATAGTAGCAAGTATTCACACTTACACAGAGCAGTTTCATTATGCTGAAAGTCTTCTGCTTCACCTATTCATTGGTCTCTCCCTTGTGGCCCCTGGTAGTCACTGATCTTTTACCATCTCCATATTTTTAGCTTTTTCAGCATGTGATATACTTGGAATAATACCTTTGGAGTAATACGTTTGGAAGAATACTTTGGAATAATATCCTTTGCAGATTGGCTTCTTTCATTAGTAATATGTATTCAATTTCTTCTATGTCTTTTCATAGGTTGATGGCTCATTTCTTTTTTGCACTGAATAACATTCCATTCTCTGAGAATATTTGGCTATTTATCCATTCACCTACAGAAGGGTTTCTTAGTTATTTCCAAGTTTCGGCATATGAATAAAACTGCTATAAATGTACACATGCAGTGTTTTGTGTAGATTGACGTTTTCAGTTTCTTTTTATATAAATATCCACATGCAGCGTTTTATGTGGATTGAAGTTTTCATTTTCTTTTGATAAATTTCAAGGAGCATGATTGCAGCGTGTGCTAAGAGAATGTTGCCCAGTTGTCTTCTGAACTACTCATACTATTTTACATTTCTATTTTAGTTTTTTAGTACATATTTGTAGTACATGAAGTTTATATTCATCTTAGGGCGTAGGTACATGTACTTAACATATCTTCTTTTTATTCCCCTCCCCACCTCTGTCCCTCTCTCTAGATCTTCTTTCCCCATTTTCATTTTGTTATTGTTGTTGTTATTATTTTAGTTCATGTTTATGACGTATAATGGTTACATTCATTGTGGGTATTTGGTACATGTACGTGACACATTTTAAATCTTCGTGTGTCCCCCTCACTCCCCACTCCCTTATCCTTGGTCTCCTGGACCCCATCCTCCTTACAAAAGACCTATCTTCAGAATTCCTTTTTGTCAGGTTTTATTTTGCTCTTTATTTTTACTTTACATTACTTATCTAAGAGAAACCATATGGTATTTAAGCTTGTGTGTCTAATTTATTTCACTTAACGTTGTTTTCCAGGTGAATCCAGTTTCCTACAAATGTATTGAATTCATCCTTTATAGCTGAGTAGTATTCCATTATCTGTAGATGCCTCATTTTCTTTATCCATTTCATCTGTTGATGGACTTTTAGGCTGCTTCCAGGAATTAGCTGATAAGAATTGTGCTGCTATAAACATTAGTATGCATGTATCACTGTATTATTATGTCTTTAGCTCTTTTGTGAAGATACCTAAAAGGGAAATAGCTGGGTCAAATGGAATTTATAGTTCTAGTTCTTTGACAAATCTCCATACTGATTTCCATAATGGTTATACTAGTTTACATTCCCACCAACAATGTAGAAGGGTTCCTTTTTCACTGCAGCCATTCCAGCATTTGTTATTGTTTGATTTCTTGGTGACGGCCATTCTTTCTGGTGTAAGAGGAAATCTTTGTGTTGTTTTAATTTGCATTCTCTAATGGCCAGAAATGTCGAAAATTTTTTCATATGTTTATTGACCATTTGTACTTCTGAGAATTGTCAGTTCATTTCACTTGCCCATTTTTTGATTCTTTTATTTTGGCAGGTGTTTTAATTTTTTTTGTGTGTGGTTCTTTACACAGTCTAGATATTAGTTCTCTGTCAGAGGAATAGCGGACAAAATTTTTTTTCATTATGTAGGTTGTCTCTTCACTCTGTTGATTGTTTCCTTTGCTATGGAGAACCTTTTTAATTGGATATAATTCTATTTGTTGATTCTTACATTTCTTGTGTAATTGAAGTTCTGTTCAGAAAGTCCTTGCCTAAGCGTAAGGCTTCAAGAGTATTTTCCTATTTTATCTTCCAGTAGGTTAAGTGTTTCTATTTTAACATTTACATCTTTGATCCATTTTGTTTCAGTTTAATACATACTGAGAGATGAGTCCACAGTAGCTTTGTAGTGCGACTTGAGGTCAGGTATTGTGATGCCTCTTGCTTTGCTCTTGTGGCCCAAGATTACTTTTGCTACTTGTTGCCCAAAATTGCTGTGTTCTTCTGGCTCCATATGAATTTTAGGATTGTTTGCTCTAGTTCTGTGAGGAAGGTTGACTGGAATTGTGTTAAATCTATAAGTTTTGGAATTATGGCCACTTCGAAAATATGGGTTCTGCCTATCCAGAAAGGGGGAACATCTTTCCATTTTTCTGATGCCCTCTTCGATCTCCTCTTTTTAGAATACTGTAGAGTACTTTGTAGAGGTCTTTTACTTCCTTTGTTAGGTTAACTTGTAAGTATTTAATTTTTCTTGGTAATATTTTGAATAGTATTGTTTTCCTAATTTCTTTCTCAGTTCATTATTGGTGTATAGGAACACTATGGATTTTCTTTTTTTTTTTTTTTTTTATTTTAAAGAGAAGAAAAAACAAAACAAATCAAAAAAGAACAAAATTTCAAAACAACATAATACGAGGGTAACAATGGTTAATACATTATGTATTGTTATCTTTAACTTAGTTATTCAGGGTACCAGATATTAGCATTCAATTGTCCAAACATTACTGGCACAAACCGTACTCTTCAATAAACTGAGTAAAATTAGTAGTGTATCTATCTTAACCATCTTATATATAAATACAATTTTTTTTTCTTTTCCTTTCTTTCTTTTCTCTATTCCCCCATCCCAGTCTTTCTTTCCTTTTGACCAGTTTCTTTTTGATTCACCATGTCTATTGTACATTTTGGATCTTATTTACTCTTTCAGTTTCTCATACTAGAGAGACAATATGATGCTTACACATGTGCATCCGGTTTATTTCACTTATGAATAGTTTCTCGAGTTGCTTCCATTTACCTATAAAAGTCTCCAGTTTATCCTTCTTTATAGCTGAATAGTACTCATTGTATAAAAAATACCACATCTTTTTTATGCATTCCTCAGTTGATGGGCATTTGGGTTGTTTCCAAGATCTGGCTATTACAAATTGTGCTGCTATAAACATGCGTGCACATATATCGCTGTGGTACGATGTTTTTAATTCTTCTGGGAAGATACCCAGAAGGGGAATAGCTGAGTCAAATGGGACCTCCAACCCTAGTTTTTTGAGGAATCTCCACACTGATTTCCACAGTGGCTGTACCAGTCGACACTCCCACCAACAGTGGAGAAGGGTTCCTTTTTTCCCACAGCGCCTCCAGCATTTGTTATTAGTTGATTTCTTGATAATAGCCATTCTTTCTGGGGTGAGATGGTATCTCAGTATTTTAATTTGCATCTCTCGAATGACTAGTCATGTTGCACATTTTTTGGTATATTTATTTGCCATTTGTATTTCTTCATCTGAGAAATGTGTATTCATCTCAGATGCCCATTTTTGGAGTGGGTCTTTAAATTTGGGAGGTCTGATTTTTTTGAGTTCTTTATATGTTCTCGACAGTAATCCTTTGTCTGAGGAACAGCTGGCAAACATTTTTTCCCACATTGTGGGTTGTCTGTTCACTCTGTTGGTGGTTTCTCTTGCTCTGCAAAAGCTTTTTAATAAGATGAGATCCCAGTTATTGATTCTTTGGGATAGTTCCTGTGCGGTTGAGGTTTTGTTCATAAAGTCTTTGCCTACACCAATGTCTTCAAGGGTTTTACCTATCCTACCTTCCAGCAGATTTAATGTTTCTGTTTTAATATTTAGATCTTTGATCCATTTTGAATTTAGTTTAGTGCATGGTGAAAGATATGGGTCTAGTTTTAATCTTCGGCATGTGTAGAGCCAGTCTTACCAGCACCATTTATTAAAGAGGCTATCTTTCTTCCAATGAATGTGTTTGGCACCTTTGTCAAAGATAAGGTGGCTTAGTATGTCTGGGGTTGTTTCAGCATCTTCTAATCAGTTCCATTGATCTTCAGGTCTGTTTTCTTGCCAGTACCACACTGTTTTTATCACAGTAGCTTTATAGTATAATTTCAAGTCAGGGATTGTGATGCCCCTGCCTTGCCTTTGTTGCCTAGAATTGCCTTTGCTATTCTAGGTCTCTTCTGATTCCAAATGAATTTTAGGATTGTTTTCTCTAATTCTGTGAGATATGCTGTTGGAATTTTGATTGCAATTGCATTAAATCTGTGTAACAATTTTGGAAGTATGGCCATTTTCACTATATTGGTTCCTCCTATCCAGGAGCAAGGGATATCTTTCCATTTTCTGATATCCTCTTCAATCTCCTTTTTCAGAGTACTGTAGTTTTCAGCGTATAGGTCTTTTACATCCTTTGTGAGGTTGATTCCTAGGTATTTCATTTTTTTGGATGTTATTGTGAAAGGTATTGTTTCCCTAATTTCTCTTTCAGTAAGTTTGTTATTTGTGTACAGAAAGGCTATTGATTTTTGAGTACTGACTTTGTATCCAGCTACACTACTGAATTTGCTTATTAAATCTAGCAGTTTTTTAGTGGAGTTTTTGGGGTCTTCTGTGTAGAGTATCATGTCATCTGCAAATAATGATAATTTAACTTCTTCCTTTCCAATCATTTTTCCTTTTATTTCTTTCTCTTGTCTAATTGCTCTGGCTAAAGTTTCCAGGACTGTGTTGAATAAGAGTCGGGACAGTGGACATTCTTGTCTTGTTCCTGATTTTAGAGGGAAGGCTTTCAGTTTTTGTCCATTTAGTATAATACTGGCTGTTGGTTTGTCATAGATAGCTTTTATCAGATTGAGATAAAGACCCTCTATTCCAATTTTCTGTAGGGTTTTTATCATGAAAAGGTGCTGGACTTTGTCAAAAGCTTTTTCTGCATCTATTGAGATGATCATGTGATTTTTGTCTTTGGTTCTGTTAATATGGTGTATTACATTTATTGATTTACGTATGTTGAACCATCCCTGCATCCCTGGGATGAATCCAACTTGGTCATGGTGTATAATCTTCTTGATTTGTTGGATTCTGTTTGCCAGTATCTTATTGAGGATTTTTGCATCTATGTTCATTAGGGAGATTGGCCTATAGTTCTCTTTCTTAGTTGGGTCCTTCTCTGGTTTCGGTATCAGGGTAATAATACTTGTTTCCAGGAATGAATTTGGGAGTATTGCTTCCCTTTCAATTTCATTAAAAAGTTTGAGAAGTTGTGGTGTTAGGTCTTCTCTAAATTTCTTGTAGAATTCGGCAGTGGATCCATCAAGGCCTGGTCTTTTCCTTGTTGGGAGGTTTTTAATTACATCTTTGATTTCATTGGTTGATATTGGTTTATTTAGGATTTTTAAATCTTCTTGATTCAGCTTTGGTAATTCATACGTATCTAGGAATCTGTGCATGTCTTCTGCATTTTCCATCTTAGTAGAATATAAATTTTAAAAAGAGGTATAGATGATCTTCTGGATTTCTGCAGAGTCTGTCGTGATATCATGCTTTTCATTTTCAATTGCATGGATTTGAGTCTTTTCTTTTTTTAATAAGGTTGGATAAGGGTTTGTCAATCTTATTCTTTCAAAGAACCAACTCTTTGCTTCATTGATTCTTTGTATTGTGTTTTTAGTCTCCAATACGTTAATTTCTGCTCTGATCTAATAAGGTTGGATAAGGGTTTGTCAATCTTATTTATTCTTTCAAAGAACCAACTCTTTGCTTTAGTGATTCTTTGTATTGTTTTTTAGTCTCCAATACGTTAATCTCTGCTCTGATCTTTACAATTTCCTCCTTTGTATGGGCTTTTGGCTTAGCCTGCTCTTCTTTTTCTAGAAGTTCGAGGTTTGCCATTAAGTTTTTTATTTGCACTTGCTCTATTTTCCTCATATAGGTATTTAATGCTATAAATTTCCCTCTTAGGACTGCTTTAATTGTATCCCATAACTTCGGGTATGTTGTACTGTCATTATCATTCAATTGTAGAAAATGTCTAATTTCTTTAATTTCATCTGTGACCCATTGGTTGTTCAGGAGGGTGCTGTTTAATTTCCATGTGTTTAGGGAGTTTTTGTGATTTCTTTTGCCATTGATTTCCAATTTCATTGCACTATGGTCTGATAATATGCATGGGATAATTTCAATTCCTTTGTATTTACTTAAGCAGGTTCTATGAGCTAGAATGTGGTCTATTTTGGAGAATGTCCCATGTGCAGCTGAGAAGAATGTGTATTCTGATGTTGTGGGGTTGAACACTCTGTAGACATCTACTAAGTCCATTTGTTCAAAAGTCTGGTTCAGTTCTACTATTTCATTATTGATTTTTTGTCTAGTTGATCTGTCTTTCTGTGACAGTGGAGTATTGAGATCCCCCACTATAATTGTATTAGTGCTTATTTGATTTTTCATGTCCTTTAGTACTTGTTTTATATAGCTGGGTGCACTGGTATCTGACGCATATATATTTATGATCGTTATCTCTTCCTCTTTGATTGTTCCCTTTACAAGGATGTAATGACTGTCTTTATCTCTCTGAATCATTCTTGGCTTGAAATTCACTTTGTCTGCAAAAAGAATAGCTACCCCTGCTTTTTTCTGGTTTCCTGTTGCATGGAGTATTGTTTTCCATCCTTTGACTTTCAGTCTATGAATTTCTTTCTGAATTAAATGTGTTTCTTGTATACAGCATATTGTTGGATCTTGCTTCTTGATCCATTTTGCCAGTCTGTGCCTTTTGATTGGTGAATTGAGACCATTAACATTGATGGTTAAAACTGCTATGTATTGACTTATACTTGTCATGATATTTTCCTGTTGTTGGTTCCCACTCTTTGTTTTTCCCCTCTCCCTCTAATTATCTGCCCTGCCTGGTGGATTCCTTCTGTTGGGGTTCCTGGAGTTGTAGTCCTTGTTATCTCTTTCTAGAATGTCCTTCAGAACATTTTGGAGTGCTGGTTTGGTGGTCATAAATTTTCTCAGATGTTCTTTGTGATGAAAGTATTTTATTTCTCCATCAATTTTGAAAGATAGTTTTGTGGGGTACACCAATCTGGTTTGAAAGTTATTTTCCTTTAGAGCTTGAAATACGTCATTCCAAGCTCTTCTTGACTTGAGGGTTTGTGCTGAAAAGTCAGCTGTGATTCTGATGGGTTTTCCTTTATAGGTGATTTGTGTCTTGTCCCTAACAGCTTTTAAGATTCTACCCTTCTGGTGAATTTCTGGGATCTTGACTATGATATGTCTGGTGAAGTTTTTTTTTTTGAGCGTGTCTCGTTAGAGTTCTATAAGCCTCATTTATATGAAGATCAAATTCTTTTTCTGTACCAGAGAAATTCTCCGTGATAATGTCTGTGAACCGGGTTCTGATGTCATTTATGTTATCTCCTGCTTTTGCATTGATTCCAATTATTAAGTTATTTATCTTTGAGTCATCTGTCAGCTGCTGGATTGATTTTTCATGGTCCCTTGCTATTTTTAAGAATTCTTTTCATGATCACTAATTGCAAGCCTGTCTTCTATATCTGAGATCTTGTCCTCACATTGGCTTAATCTGCTACAAATACTTTCAATGGAATTTTTGTTCTCCTGGATATCTGCTTGAATCTGCCTCATGGATTCCATTTCCTTCCTATGCTGAGCATTCATGGTTTCTATAATTTTCTTAAGCTCATCTATTTTTTTTGTCTGTATCAGCTATAGTGTTCTTAAGCATGGTCTTCATTGTGGACATTATCTCTGCAGTTATCTGTGAAATTATTTCTGATTTAATTTTTTCCAGAGCCTCATTCAGTTGCTTTGTTGTTACCACTTCAGATAGGCCAGGTGGGTGGCTTTCAGATTGTTCCACCTCATTGCCCCCTAGGTTTGCCTTTGGTGAATTGGATGTGTGGGGTTGTATCTTGTTTAAGTGTTGTCTCATTTTCTTTTCTTTCTTTAGTTTAATTCCTGGGGTGATGTTTGTAAATTACCTATGGTAGGTTACTTTATTGCTAGTGTTCACGATCCTTAGGAGATGACTACTTCTCTGCAGTATCTTCCAAGTGAAGCTTGTTTTTGGGTTTTGAGCTTTCTGCCAGATCCTACCTCTTCAATTTGTTGGATATGAGAAATTGCTACCTGTTCGGCCCAGTCCTTGGTTCTTTGGTACTGTGCCACTGTATTTTCTGTGACCCTTAGTCAGTCTCAATCATGGAATATCAGGAAGGAAACTGTTCAGAACAATTATTTCACTTTTGGCTATATTGGTACCTAAAGCATCAAACACAGCCTAGAAAATGACAGACTGAGCTAACCAGTTATTTGCCACTTTTAACCCTATAAAGTGGAGTTGTGGTTATATAACAAAATCTAAAACACACCAGAAAAATTATATGCAGTATACAAGTCCTTAATATGTCAACTTTTCCCTCAGGAGTTTAAATTTAGAATGAGTGAATGAGGAAATAGAGTATTGGGAGAAGAGGAAGGAATTAGATGTAAGGCTGGAGGACCAAGAGGGATCCCACTAACATTGGGAAACTGGTGCAGAGGACTGGTGGGAAAAAGAGAAGGAAGGGATAAAAGGAAGAACAGATCACAACCACAATCACAAAGAGGTTAGAGGCGCTGTTTACACTCATATGAAAACCAGAGAGAATAATGAAGGAAAGAGCAAATAGACAAACAGAAACAAAAACGAAGACAAAAACAAAACAAAAATAAACCCCCACACACAAAGAAAAACCTTCACCAGAACAAAAAACAAATGAGAGGAAAAAAAAAAAGAGAATCCGTTCCAGGTGTTGGCGCCTGAGTCCTGTTCCCTGCATGTCCGTCCCTGTAAGCCAGGAGGCCCTTTGGCGGGGCGGTGAGCGGAAGCGCGTGCTCTCAGGCGGAGACCAGGCTCGTCCGCCTGCCGCCCTCCGCCTGCCGCCCTCCGCGCACTTTCCACGGGCCTGAGAGCCACGGCGCCGCGCTGAGCCCGAGCGCGAGTCCCGAGCGCTGTGTTTTGGCGCGGCGCTGAGTTTCCCCGCACCCCCTACAATGGTGCCTGGCCAGTCGCTCTCTGGCGCGGGACAGCTGTGGCTGAGAGACACCGCGGCCAGCGCAGTCCTGCAGCGCTCCCCTGCCCACCGCTGTCTCGCGATCCTTCGCGGGGGCCCCGGGGCGCCGGCTGTCACCGCGCGTCCGCAGACTTGAGCTTCTGTCGCGCCACGGTTCCTGGGACAGGGAGAAGGCGCCGCGGTCTCCTCCTCCTCTGTTGAAAGTGCCCTTCACTGGCGCCCTGAGTCCCGAACTGCGCCTCAGAGCTTTCCTGGGTCCAGGGGAGGCGCCTCCCTCCCTCCTGCGCTCTCCCGGTCACTGTATTCCCGTGGTCCAACGGCAACTCTTAGAGAGTTTCGCTGCCTGCTTCTTACACATCCGCCATCTTTTCTCCTGGATTTTCTTGTGTTTATTTTGTATCCTGCTGCATTGGTTTAACTGGTTATTGATTCTAAGTCTTCTGGTGGAGTTTTTTGGGTCTGCTATGCAGAGGATTATGTCTTCTGCAAATAATGATAATTTGACTTCTCCCTTTCCTATCCCTTTTATTTCTCTGGTCTGATTGCTCTGGCAAGTACCATGTTGAGCAGAAGTGGTGATAGTGGGCATCCTTGTTTGTTCCTGATTTGAGAGGGAAAGCTTTCAGTTTTTCCCCATTAATATGATGTTGACCATTGGTTTGTCATAAATGGCTTTCATCAGAATCAGGTGAAGTCCTGTTTCTTCAGGATTTTTCATCATGAATGGGTGTTGGATTTTATCAAAATCTTTTTATGCATCTGTTGATATGAGCATGTGATTTTTGTTCTTCCATTTATGTGGCGTGTTACATTTATTGATTTGTGTGTGCTCACTTCAGCAGCATATATACATTTATTTATTTATGTATATTGAATCATCCTTGCAAACCTGGGATGAAACCTGCTTGATCATGATCCTTTTGATGATTTGTTGCATTCTATTTGCCAATAGCGTATTGAGAATTTTTGCTTCTATGTTCATTAAGGAGATTGACTGGTAGTTTTCTTTTTTAGTTGACTCTTTGTTTTATTTGGGGATGGGAGTAATGTTGGCTTCCAGAAATAAATTCGGAAGCACTCCCTCCCTTTCAGTTTCATTGAAGAATTTGAGGATTGTTGGTGTTATAACGTCCTTAAAGGTCTTGTAGAATTCAGCAGTGAATCCATCAGATCTGAGTCTTCTTAAATTGGTAGGTTTTTTTTATTACAGCCTTGGTTTCATTGCTTGGGATTGGGTTGTTAAGAACTTTAAAATTTTCTTGGTTTGGTTTAGGTAATTCATATGAGTGTAGGAATCTGTCCATTTCTTCATGATTTTTCAATTTGTTGGAATAGTTTTTCACAATCGTTACTATCTTGTGGCTTTCAGTGGTCCATTGTGATTTCACTATTTTCATTTCTCATTTTATTTCTGTGAGTTTTTTCTATTATGGTAAGTTTGGTGAAAGGTTTTATATATTTTGCTTATTTTTTCAAAGAACAAGTTCTTTGATTCATTGATACTTATTAATTTTTTAGTCTCAATTTCATTAATTTCTTTTCTTTCTTTCTTTCTTTTTTTTTTTTTTGCAGGGGTTGGGGGAGGAGACTGGGAATCAAATTCAGGACCTTGTGCTTGCCAGGCAGGCGCTTGTGCTGTTGAGCTAAATCCCCAGCCCAATTTCATTAATTTCTACTGTGATCTTTATGATTTCCCCCCTTGGGGAAATGATTTCCCCAATTTGGTTTGGGTTTGGATTGTTGTTGTTTTTCAGGTATCTTGAGGTTCATCATTAGGTTATTTGAGCTTGCTCTGGTTTTCTAATATGAGCATTGTTTGCAGTAAGCTTCCCTCTTAGGATTGGTTTCATTGTGTCCCATTGGTTCTGGTGTGTTGTACTGGCATTGTCATTTGATTCCAGAAATTGTTTACTTCCTTCCTTGATTTCTTCTGTCACCTGTTGTGGGTTTAGAAGTGTGTTACTAGGTTTCCAGGTGTTTATAAATTTTCTGTGGTTTCTTCTGTGATTTTCAGTTTCAGTGCACAATGGTCTGGTAATAAACAGTGATTTTGATTCTTTCAAATTTATTTAAGCAGGCTGTGTGGAGTAGTATGTAGTCTGTTTTGGAGAAAGTGCTGTGTGCTGCTGAGAAGAATGTTTATTCTGTTGTTGTAGGGTAGGACACGGGAGATAATCTATTAAATCCATTGGTTCAAAAGTGTGGTTCAGCCCTGAAATTTCTTTATTGATTTTTTTTGTTTAGTTGATCTTCCTCTTAGTGAAAGTGTGATATTGAGGTCAGCCACTGTGATTCTCCTGGTGTTTATTTGATCTTTTATGTCCAATATCTGTTTTGTGAAGATACATATTCCAGTATTCAGTGCATATATATTTACAAGTGTTATCTCTTCTTCTTGGGTTGTTCCCTTAACCACTACCTAGTTACCTTCTTTGTTAGCTTGAAATTTACTTTGTTTGAGAGTAAAATTTCTACCCCTGTTTGTTTTCAGGCTCCTGGTGCATGAAATACTGTTTTTTCCTTTTTGATTTTTAGTCTATGCGTATCTTTTTAGATTAGATGTGTTTCTTGAATGCAACAGAAAAGCGGGGTCCTTTTTTCAATCCAGTCTGCCAGTCTCTGTCTTTTAATTGGGGAGTTGAGGCCATTAAAGTTGAGAATTATTACTGAAAGATGGTGATTTATTCCTAACATGGAGTTCTTTTTCTATTGACGACTCATTTTTTTTTTCTTTTGTTTATTTACCTTGTTTGATGAATTAATTCTGTCTGGGTTTCTGGATTTTTGGCTTTCATCATCTCTGTCATGGATATTCTTGAGTATTTTCTGGAGGGCTGGTTTGGTGTTAATCTCTTGAGTTGTCCTTTTTTGTGCAATGTCATTATTTCTCCATCTATATTGAAAGCAAGTTTTGCTGGATATCTTAACCTAGGTTGGAAGATGTTTGCTTTTAGGATTTGAAATACTTCAAATTTCAAACTCTTCTTGCTTTTAAAAAGTTTGTGTTGAGATGTCTGCTATAATCTTAATGGATTTGCCTTTATATGTGATTTTTTTTTTTTTTTGCTTTTCTCTGACATCTTTTAAGGTTCTGTTTTGTTGTTGTTGTTGGACGTCTCGAATCTTGAGTAAGTTGTGTCATGGGGAACTTCTGCCTTCATCAGAGACGGGGGGTGTCCTGTAAGCCTCGCTTACCTGTATGTTGAAATCTTCCCTCATACGCGAAAAGTTCCTATTATGATTTCTGTATACAAAGTTTTTATTCCTCATATGCTGCCTTCTAGTTTCTCTCTAACTCCAGTTAGCCTTAGGTTGGTCTTCTTAGCATTGTTAGCTGTTGGATGAATTTTTCTTCTTTTCTACATTTTTAAGGCTTCTCCTAGTAATTCGTTCTAAAGGGCTTATTATGTCTTCGATTTCAGAAACTGTGTCTTCACAATGATCATTTCTGCTGTTTATGAATTCTGTACCATTTTTTATATCCGATTTTTGTGGAATCTATCTTTGGTAAATTGGCCATACATGTTTTGAATCATTTTGGTCAGCTCTTCTAATTTTTTACTTGTTTCTTCCGTATCCACATGGGTCATTTTGTATAGTAATTCCATGAACTTTTAGGTCATGTCCTTTTTGAACTTGCCAGTTTCTTTATCCCTTATTTAATTCATAAAGTTCCACCACCTGTTGTTTGCTTTCTTCTGCCTCAGTGAGCCCTGGATTTGTTTTGGGAGAGTAGAGAGAGCTTGGGGGCCTTTTGTTGCCTTGTTTTCCCATGTTGGCATAAGTATGTGCTTGTGTGGGTGTATGTGTGTGTATTTTTGGTGCTGAGAGTTGAAGTCAAGTAGGGCGAGGAGAGATTATAGTTGATAAGAACAATTTTTAAAAATACTTCAAGTGATATGTTTTTCAGCTTTATTTGTCCTTCAGCTATTTAAGTGGTTTGGAAAATTACTATTGGTTATAACATGAATAGATCCGATATATACCACTTACAGGTGATAAACCTTGCATTTACACTTTTACTCTTGTATCAGTACTCTCTGCCACCTGTATTCTATTGGTATTAGCTGTTAGTATGCGATGTGGAAGGAGAAATGAAGGGAAGAGATGGAGGTATGTGTGCAAGAGGAGGCTTAAGTCAGTAGGAGTAGAGGTAGATAGAAATAACAGGTGAAAAACATTAGTGTCAGATTCTGTTGGAGGATTTTTAGGTGGATTGAAGGGTTAGTGTTGACAGTCTTAAAATATTTGTGGGAACAAGGACGAGGTGTAGGAGGAGGGAGTTCTACTTTGGGATTGAGGGAACCTGTTGATATATTTGTCCGCCTGTGGAATGGAGAAGAGGCAAGGGGGGACAGGGTAATATAAGGAAGAACAAAAGGAATAGAATAGAGAGGACGGAAAGTTAATACCAAAGAAATTAGGAGTGACAGAGAGTGCAGAATATAGTAAACAAAAAACTTGAAGAATTTTGAAAGTGGGAGAGACTAGTAGCAAATAAGGAAAAAATATAATATTGCTATGGAAGTTTGAGTTGAAGAAACTAAATAGGGAGGTAAGAAGAGGGAGGAAAAATAAACACCTACTAAGTCAGGCCCCCTCCAGATTGGTGGGAACCCAGATCACATACCCCAAGAGAGGGTACCTGCAGTTCCCACATGACCATTATGTGAAAAAAGCTTGAATGTCCATACAGTTCCCCTCTTGCCTTAGCTGTGGTCTCATTGCTGGCAACTGTACCAGTTGGCGCACTTTTCCCTTGCGCTCAAAACCTGAACTAACCTGGTCTCAAGAATTCAGCCAGCAGGCAGAATCTGAGTGATTCTAGGCTTGACTTAGGGACTTTTACCCTCTAGGCATGATGGCGTGATGGCAGAGTAAGTGGACATGTTTGTGGGCTAATAGAGATCTGTGGGATTTGGTGGGCATATTCTTACAAAGAGGGGGGTCTGTGGAATTCAGCATGGGGGTCCTTTCTCAGGTGGGGGGCCACAGGAGTCCATGGGCAGGGCCACACACCTGTGGCTGGTCCACAGGCTCAACTTGTTTATCTTCTCTCTGCCTGGGAAATTGGGGGGCTGGGCAGGGAGGGTTCCCTTGCCTGAGATGAGCTTTGGAAAGGATACTGCCAGGCTACAGTGTTCCCCAGTGTTCAGAGAGAAAGAAGGAACTGTTTTATGCAGTCTGACCCAAGAGTCCCGCCTCTGCCGTGCTCCTTCCTCTCCTCAGGCTGTTGGGATGCTCTCCTGATGGCTGCTTCCTGGAGGAGCAGGTCTGGAGCAGTGTGACCAGCTGTGGTGGTGTCGCTTCCCCTTTTCAAAGATCCAGCAGTCGTTTGTATTTCTGCTGGCAATAAATAAAAGTTCCTGTTGATCCGTATGAATCCTTGCCATGATTTGGTGTTGTCAGTGTTCTAAATTTGAGTCATTTTTGTATATGGCTGTTTGCCACCTAGTGTATCTTTGGTCATATAGCAATTCAAATCTTTGGCCCATTTTTAAATCAGGGACCTAGTTACATAGTATATCCTGAAAATGGATCAGGGGGTATGATTTATGAATATAATTTGATTTTCTTCATTTGTTCTCTATCCCTTCAGAACTTTCTGGTAGATTTTGTTGTGGTTATCTCTGGGTAAGAAGACCATCATGTGTAGTAGACAGAGAATTTATTATCCTTTTTATACTAAGAAACAGTTGGTTTTGCTAATTGGAATTCAGAGTAAATAAACTTGATAGGGTGCTCTGGTAATCCAGAAGTTGTTCGATTTTACATTTATGTTTAATTTTTGTTTACCCAAGAGCAAAGGATGAAAAAGCACTTGTAAACAAAGTGTACAATTATTGTTTCACCTAATTCTGATTTAATTTTGCTCTTGTTTTCTGACAAGGGATGAATAGCACAGTTTATTATGTAAAGTAAATGCTCAGTAAATAGTTGCTCAGTGAATCAGTAAATGTAAACAAAGTGTAGATTTTCCCGAGGCCAGAAAATGTGGTTAGTGCCTGGAGTAAAAATGTGGTTTTGTTACAGAAGTCTGATATCAAACCAAATGGAAGACTCTCTGCGTCTGAGGAGTTGGAAGGCAGCTCCTTTAGTACACCGGTGGGTTGAGGAGAATCAGGTCTCAAATCATCAGCACTGTCTTGGGGTAGGGTCGTTTCTTATATAGGTTTTCAGAAGGAAGTACAAAAGGCAGATAACATGGTATTTTACAGTTGGCTACATATGTCTTGTCATGCGTTGCTAGGCAGGTTTGTTTCAGGCAAGTTAATTTCTATAGAAATTTCTGTCCTGTAACAGGGAGGTCAAGGCTAGGGTGAGCAGGAGGAATCAGTCACTGTCTTAGACTGAGTCGAGCTGTCCTTGAAAGGCTAAGTCTCTGGGACTTGAAGCAAAACGCCACTGTCTGGCTGAGTTACATTATCTTATAGCTGGCATCCGGAATGTTAAGGCTTGTTAAGTTTTGTAGCTTTCTAATTACGGGAACAGGCTGTGTTTCTCAGTCTTATCCTTGAGTAGTGTTAGGAATATACTAATATTAGAAATATAATTTTTAAAAATTTCCTTTACAATTAAAATAGTCTCTACAGTTTATGTACTGATAAGCTTTTAAGTTTGGAGGACTTTGTGGAATTTGTGGCTTTTCCCCCTGAATAATAGTATTAGTTAGGAGTCCTTTCTCCCAGTCTCTCAATAATAATGTCTAGCAGCCATGTAATTTGATGATGACAGTTTTAAAGGCTTTGTATAAAAAAGCTCTTCTGTAACACTTCCCCTAGAATAGCAGATTTTGACTAGAAGCTGTAATGTAACTAATAAAGACTAATTGTGTAATGAATTATTTTATCCGATGAGATTGGGCATGTTCAGGGTGGTATAGCCCTAGATGAATTATTTTAATCTAAACTAATATATGGAAAAACTCATTACATTTCTGATTTGTCTTCTCCACAGCTGAATTTTCAAGGACTGATAGTTTTTTCCTAGCTAGTTCTGTGACATAGGGACAGAATTCTTTTTATGCAGTTTCATTCCTAAAAATTACTCTGGATTTTTTTTTTTTTTTTTGACCGTTTGTAGTGTTTCTTATCTTCCCTCCTGTTATGGTTATGCAGATGTGGTACTTTAGTGTGGAGGCATAAGGGAAGGGAATGGAATTATGATGAGAAAGTACTTTTAGAGTTTTTTTAAGAAATAAAGATAGGGGGCCGGTGAGATGGCTCAGCGGCTTAAGCGCCTGCCTGGCAAGCGCGAGGGCCCGAGTTCGACTCCCGGAACCCACATACGAAAAAGGGGCCGGTGATATCGCTCAGTGGCGCGAGGTCCTGAGGTCGACTCCCCAGTACCCACAAAAAAAAAAAAAAAAAAGAAATAAAGATAGGACCTGACTAGTTATGGTAGAATCCAAGGCCCAGAACTGATACTAATACTGCCTGGATTCATTTTCAGTTAGTTTTCCTACCAAAAAATAATTTTAAAAATTATTTTTAGATGAAAATAAAAAACCAATATATTTGGTCACAACACTGGATAACACAATGGAAGATCTGTTAACATTGGAATATGTGAAGGTAAGCAGTTCCATTCATACCAGCTTGACAGGTAAGTGTGCTCCTGAAATTCGTAATCGAGTTGTGTAATTTTAGGAATAGTTTGTCTAATATTTATTCTCATGTAATCTCAGTAACTCTAACACTTTGTCTCTGGTCATTCTCTATCAAATAGTTGTGATTTACAGGTACTTCAATATAGCAAAATAAGTAGCCTGTGTTCCAATGGAGACTTGCAGTTTAACCCCTCATCCCCCAATACACACGTATACACACATGAGATACTCCAGGGTATTGAGGGGGAAAAAGGCTTTTTGGTCTCAGTAGAATTTATTGTTCACTCTCTTTTCTGCCACTGTCTGAAGTTACCTGATTTTCCTAGTTTTAATGATTCCATTCCATTTGTACTGATTTATGTTATTTTCTCATCTGTGAAGTTTTTCATGTACTGTGGTCTATGATTTTTTTTTTCCCATGGACATTATTTTTATGTGTCACATCATGTTAGTCACTTTACCATCAGAATAATCCCAAAAGATTATTTTTCACTTTTAAGACCATTTTTGCTATCCATTATTGATACAAATACTTCAGAATTTTTGTTATGTTTGCATTAGCTTTTCAATTACAAAAATGTTCTACATCTAAAGAAAATGAGTGGAGAAAGAAAATGTCATACAATAGAATAGAATTACTCAGATGGAATAAAATCTTTTCATTTGCAACAACATAGATGAATCCAGAGGATATTGTGCTAAGTGAAATAATCCAAGTACAGAAAGACAGTTGTTGCACAGATCTCACTTATATGTAGAATCAATAAAGTCGAACTCATAGAAGTAGAGAGAAGAATGATAGCTACCAGCAGCTGAGGGTGGTAGGAAGGGAAGGATAAAAGGCAGCAGTGTATTAGATATACTGAAGAAATACGTTTTCAGATCTATTCCACAACAAAATGACTGTACTTAATAGTACATATTTCAAAATAAAGATACATTTTAAATGTCTCACCACAAAAAACAATAGGTGCGGTAATGTTAGCATGATTTAATCATTCGTATTATATACCTACATCAAAATAACACATGCTGTCCCATAAAGATATGCAGTTATGGTTTATCAATGAAAAATAATGTAAGAAATTTTTGAGAAAGAACGGTATTTGGACACTTCATTGAGAATTCTGTCACAAATTTCGTTTTCAAAGTTAGAATTAGGAAGAATTCATACAGAGTTCTTGATGGTCAAATGATTGTTTTCTGCACTTGATATCTTCTACCATTTCTTCTCTTCATAATAGCAATGTTAGTGTGTAACATTTACCAGAGATTTGCTATGTGTTAGAGACGCTCATATTGAACCAAATTTCTTTTGTTTTGGTAAAGCAGTTGCTTTGTTCTGGTGAAGTAGTTGCTTGTTAAGGTAACTGTGTGTTCCTGTATATATAGTGTGTAATGTATGTATGTAAAACTAAATATATATACTTAATATATATAATATAGTTACCTTGTATATAGATATTACATACACACCTGGAATAATTGTATAATGTATTTTAGGACTATTATATAATGGTATATGCCCGTGTCTTCCTATGATATTCTCATAGATTCGTTTTCTTTTTGGATAGGCTGAAAAAAATGCACCTAACTTGAAAAGTACCTATGGCAATGTTTTACAGCTGATCAAGGTATGAGTGGATGTTAATTCATGTTTTAATTCAATACTGTATTTCTGTGTCTAAGTATATCATGAAAATTGTAGTTGGAATATAAGATCCTTGAGGATAAAAACAATACTACGAATGATCTTCTGTCTTAAATTTGTTTTTGTGTGTTGCTAATGATCGAATCCTGAACTTCATATGCTAGGCAGTTACTCTACTACTGAACTATATTCTTAGTCCAAATCAAATCCTTTATCCCTGTGTTAGTCACTTCCCTGTTGCTGGGATAAATGCCTGGCATTTGCTGTTTAAAAGAGTTTTATTTTGCTCACAATTTTAGATGGTGAGTCCCCAGTTGGCCGGCTCCAAGGCAGAGGAGCTGCTTGCACTACAGGCAGCCAGGAAGCAGGGAGAAAGAAGGGAGGAGCTGGGGGCAAGAGTACACCTTTCTAGGTCAAGCCTGCAGTGAACTGCCTCTTCCAACCAGGCCCCACCTCCGAATGGCACGTTCAGCTATGAACTCCTCAGTGGATTCATCTGCTGATGAGTGTAATGCCCCCTTGATCCAGAAACCTTCTAAAAGTCCCATGTCGGGACATGTGAGAATTTGGGAGGATGTTTTAGATCTAAACTGTGACAGTATTACAAAATGTGGTATCTTTTTTGTTTGTTTGGTTTTTTGGAGACAGGGTCTCACTATGCAGCCCAGGCTGGCCTTGAACTCACTTTGCAGCCCAGGCTGGCCTCAAACTCACAGTGATCCTCTTGCCTCAGCCTCCTGAGTGCTGAAATTACAGTCGTGCAACACCATGCCCAGCTAAAATGTAGTATCTTATACAGACCAGGCAAACACATTTTTATTAAACTGTTAACTAATATCTACTTTGTTCCCTAGGTGAATTTTTCCTCTTTGGATATTCATTTACATACGGAAGCACTTCTGAATACAATAAATTATCTTAATAAAATCCTTCCATCTTCCGTGGAAAAATCCGCCCCAGTGTCTGTTGTGGAGACTGAAGACAAAGGAGAAGTCATTAAAAAATTAGGTATATTTTTTCAGAAATTCAAATTTTTCGCCAAGTAGATCAGTAAATTTAGGCTCTGAATTTATTAACTTACACTGTTGACCCTAGAATTCTATTGCCTAGACTAGTCATGGTGATCCTTTTAGAAACCAAGTGCCAAACTGGAACCCAAAACCCGCTTATTTACAGTGTGTCAGTACTGCAGTTAAACTTTTGAATACTGAGGTTTTAGTTTAGAAAAACAACTGTACATTAACATGTTTTGTTTTAAAAGAAAAACTAATACCTCGACAATTCACTATATTCTGGGTTAATTTTAGGAAATAATGGTCAAGGATTATTTGACCATTATTGCTGAATACTGCTGAAGAAAAATTTTCTATTATATAATTAATTTTAGTTGAAGATGATACAGAAATAGATTTAGATGATTTAGATTAAAATTCATACATTTATTAACACTTAGATTAGAAAAGTACAACAAAATTTGAGTAATATGAATATATTCCTAATCAGAGAACGGGTTGAACATCATCAAAAACTTGAAATTTGAAATGCTCCAAAATCAGAAAATTTTTGAGTGTCACATTTGTACTAAAAAAGTTGGATTTTGGAGCATTTCAGATTTTAGATCTTTGGATGCTCAATCTGTTACTTCTTAAAAGCAGTGAATATTTGTAATTTTTATGAAAAGTACAGTATCTCCTATTAATCATTGGATCACAAAAGATTTAGGTTATAAAGCTATAGTTCTTAGTTTCAAATGTTCAGTCTTTAGGAACACTGTTTTGTTTTGCCCTTTCATTTTTGTTTTCATTAGGGGTAGACATTCTAGTCCAGAGGGAGTGTCTTTGCTTTCATTTGAATTGCAAGTCAGATTTTCATCATTATCATCATCATGATAATCAAATATTACCATTATTTGTGGTGATATTTCAGTTACTTTGTAAGTGTAGTGTAATAACTACTACAAATTTTCCCTGATCTTTTACTATATGATTTTTTTATAGCCTTCAAGCAATCCATGAATGAAGATATTATTACCATGCAGATTTTAGCAGAATTATCATGTTTACAGATTTTTATTCAAGAACAGAAACGTAACATTTCTGAAATAAAGATTGAAGGTAATAAAGTTTCATAAAAAATAAATTTAAAACTATTAAATGAAAGAAAAAGCAATTATTTATAGTTTCATTCCCTTAGGGCTTGATTCTGAGATGATTATGAGGCCTTCAGTAACTGAAATAAATGCAAAGCTAAGGAATATAATTGTTTTGGATTCAGATACAATGGCTGTATACAAAAAGGTAAGAATTTAGGGGAGGGGAAGTGGAATTCAAAAGACGAGTTACGTACATGTATCAACTCCCCATGATGAATATAATCATGTCCTACAAACATGTACAATACAAATTTTTTTAGAAAGTAAGAATTTGTTTTTATTGTTAAGTAATACATCTTTAATTATGATTATCCTTTAAAAGTGGTGGTACTTACAGTTCATTAGATGGTTGTCGTATTTTAGCAGTATGGCTTATTTTATACATGGTTTTATTTTTTCATTTTACCTTAGAACAGAGGAGGTTGTAGCTTTATCAGTCATTGACTTGGTCATCTCAGCCACAAGGAGAAAAAAAAGAGACCAGACAAAAATCCCTACCTTTTCTTATGTAATTTAAAATACTACATTATATCATTACTACATATTTACACTTCAGTAAATCTTAATCTGTGAAGCACATTTCATGTAATTGTTACCAGAAAATGTATAAACAAGCTTTATTTGCCTTTCTTCTCCACCAGTTGGCCTTGTGTATTGTGCTTTTTAAGGGGCCTATGTAAATCTTACCATTTTAAAATTTAATCCAAGCACCAAATATAACCCAAATCTCTGGAATATTTAATAAATATTTGTATTCACGTGGATCATTTTCTATATAGTGTTGCTTATTTTAAAGTTTTTTTCTTATATTCAGTATTTTAATTTTCAGTGTTTTTTTTTACTAAGCAGTAAAACCACAGTATCTGGGATGGGATTCTCACCCAGAGTAGATAATCCTACTGCTATGGTATATTACTTTAATACATGTTTTTTTTTTTTTAAAGAGTGTATTTTATTTTATTTTTTGATTAAGTTTATTGGTACATTTTAGATATACACAATGATCACATTCATTATAGAGAATTTGTACCTGAACATGCTATATCTTGATTCTTTTTTCCCATTCCCGTACTCGCCCTTTAACCCCTCTTCCCCTCCTTATTTACAAAAGCTTTGCTTCCATTTTTTCTTTCTTTTCTCATTTTTTTTTTCCATTTCTCTTCCTTCCTTTCCCTCCTCCCTCCCTAGTTCCCCTTCCCATTTGAACATTTTCTTGCTATTTCACAATGTCTGTTACACATTTTGGTCCTCATTTACGTTTTTGATTTCTCATTTTTAAAAAATGTGCTACTGTTGAAAATTTTTTAAGTTCCATTAATTCTGATAGTTAATAAATTAGTTGTTAATAGACTACTTATTTTTAAAGTAGAACAACCCATTCAACCTCACATGTAGCTGTACCCTACCTCAGCTACTGGAGGTTTTTTAAAAAAATGTTCCTAGACCTCCGAACTCTGGTGAGTGTATCTTGAACTCATCTCTGAAGAATGCTGGGGAACTGGCTAGATCTAGAGCGCAGTCCTTCTTCCCCTCCAGATACCCTGGTGGGAGATCTGTAGCTCTAGGAATGCTGATAGGGAAAAGAGGCTAACTGCATGAAACACTTCGTTTGTGGTAGAAGAAATACCTATTTATAGTAGGATCACAGTACCTAGCACAGTGCCTTGTCAGTAGAAAATTAATATTAAGTGCATGGCTGCTTTAGCCTGGTGTTAATACTTTTGTACAAAAAGATGAACTGATACTTGTTGCCCACCTGACAGAAAGTTTTGTCCTTAACAGAGATAAAGACAACATAATGATCAATCACATCTTTGATTCTCTTTTTCTAAAAGCCAAGACAGACCATCATCTTAGGTTTACATTTGCCTTTCAACACTGCCAATCATTGCGGACTCTTCTAGTGTTGTAATTTCTACGTTCATAGTTTTACAATTGTTTTTTAGACTGTCTGCATTTTTTTTTTTTTTTTTTTTTTTTTGGTGGGGGTGGTTTGAGACAGGGTCTCACTATGTAGTTCAGGCTAGTTTTGAACTCACTGTGTACACCAGGCTAGCCTTGAACTTGCGGTGATCCTCCTGCCTCAGCCTCCCTCGTGCCGGGCTTGTCTGCTTTTTAATAATACATGGCAAGACATTTATTCTCATTAGTAAAATCCCCCTCCCTTTAGTCAGAATGAGTCTTTGAGCTTTCCTATAAGAGGATAACTACTTAAAGGTGAATTGATATGCTTCATTAATTTTTATCACCATCACTTCTTATCTAAAATTTTAAGGTTTATTTTACCTTGACACTTTTAGTTATCATTTATCTTTTATTTTCTCAAATTAGGTAAAAGGAAACAGATAAATGTTTTAGAGATGGTTTTAAATAATTTAAGATTGTTTTCAGGCTTGATAATTCCTATATTGTCTTTTTAAAGTAGAAAGGAGTGTATTCTTACAAAGAGCATTTCTATGATCTGTAAGGAATTAGGGAATTATTCTAAAAAAGGAAGCTCTTAAGAAAGGGCTAAAGAACCATTATTTGGAAAAAGACATTATAACATCACATGGAAAATTTAGGCATTCTCACCTGGTGCATAGGTTTTAGAGTCAGGCATGGTGGTTCTTTTTCTCTTAGCTTTGCTCCTGAATAGTTGTGTGACTCTCAGCAAATTATCTAGTCATACATTCCATTTCTTTATTTGTAAAATCAGGATCACAGCATCTCATAATTAATACTCCTGGAACAAAATGTTTCAAGGGGAGGCTAGTAAATACCTTTACAAATATTTTTTTCTTTTTATTCTTCAGCTACTCTGAACCTCATAATACATTTCAGATACCAACATTAGAAGGCCTGAGATTTTTTTACAAGTTTATTTTCACAGATACTTACTAATACAGCTGTTAAACTGTTAAGAAAGTCCTTTGAACTGGGTGGTTTGTGGTTGAAGGATTGGTATTTTGTTACTAGGTATAAAACAGTAAAGTTTCTTGGACTAGAAACTTTTGCAGAGTTAGACAGGTAACTCTGGAGTAATGAAGCATGAATAGAGTGTTACATTGAAGGGAGTAAGGAGTACTAAATCAAGTATTTAGATTAGGAAAACCTATAGTGCTCACTGAGTCAGGAAATCAGCATTTGGACTTTGGCAAAAAAGGAAACACATAAATGGATTTAGCCAGTAATCTTGATGATACAGTGATGAACTAGTTCTTATGTTTTGTTATTATGGCTTATTTATCATGAGATAAGAGATGAAAAGATCAAAAAGTCATGACTCAGGAGTGAGGAACAGGAAGCTCTCCATAAGCCGTTGTTGTATTTTATTCTTTTATTTTTACTTTAAAAATCATAACATATAGAGCATTTAGGAAGTAAATTACAAGATCTGTTTTCCGCATCTAGAAAATAAAGCTCACAGAACTAAAAGTATCTATTGAAAGTCATTCAGTACTTAGTGACATAATCATAATATAACCCAAGTCATTAATTTTTTCTCAGTAATTTTGTTTTTCATATGAATACAGGATTAAAAATTCAGTTTTCAAAATGCTGAAGTCTGTTTTTCCTGTCGTCTTGTCTCATTGCTGTGTTTTTCTTGTCTTTGATTCCAGTTTACATGATTTTTCAATGAACAACCTTTTTCGGTAATTCCTCACTTGTCGAGGAACCAGAGAGGTGTAAGCTTTTTACCCAGCATGTGAACTTCACGTTCACTTGCCATGATAGACACTATCACCCCATGTGTGAGCTTAGGGTTATTGATCTGCTGAGCCCATCAGCATTTAGGATTGGAGCCTTCGGACTAGTTAACTCTGCTGGAGCAGCATCCTCCATTTTACCATGGTATCTTACAAGCACTGACCTTACTTGTGTGTGAAAGGTGAAAATGATTCTAGCTTACCTGATGTTCTTGTGAAATAATATCACAGTAATTTAGTTTCTTGTATCATCCTTATAGAAAAGTGTTTTGAAAGTGGAGGTTTTAAAAAATCCAGTTTTTAATGCTGTTTAATTCTGGGTTATAAGTATACAGGTATCTTAAATTCTGTATTTTTCTGTCTTTGTTGTCAGGCTAATACTGATTTTGTAAGATGAGTTAAGAAAGTGCTTTCTTTTTTCCGGAAAAATCATATAAAATTTGTATTATTTCGTCTGTAAATGTTTGGTGTAATTCACCAATGAAGATATTTTTTGTGTATGGTTGATGCTGAAGTGCAATTTCATTTTTTCCCCATTTAGCACTTTATTTTTTACTACCATTTACTGAAGTAGCATTTATTTAATCATCATAAGCCCCATTCAGATTGGAATTTCATTTTTTAGTTTTAGGGATGAAGAGACTGAAGCACATAAAAGTTTGCCACTTGCTACAACTCAGCTTGTCGGGCTTCACCTGACAGCCTCGATGTGAGAACCAGGCCTTCTGGCTCTTCGGTTTACACTGCGCACCATTTTTTACTGCCTCTCAGTTCCATACTGTCTTTATTAAACAGGTGGTTTTTTTTTTGTTTGTTTGTTTTTTGTTTTTCTTTTTTTTAATTTTAAAAAGTAATTCTCTTCCATCTTGTTTCTCTTTCTTAATAATGTCTTACCTGTGTTCAGACCTTTGTGTTTACATATAAATTTTAGAATCATCTTACTAGGTTTACAAAAAAAAAAAATCTGACTGGTATTTTGTCTTTAAAAAGCAAGAAATTATTTAATGTCATCATATATCTAGTGAATGCTTCCATTTCCTTCATTGTTTCATAATTTTTTTTTTTCTCTCTGTTTTTTTGAGACAAGGTCTTACTATGTAGTTCAGGCTGGCCTTGAACTTGCTATGTAGCCCAGGCTGGCCTCAAACTCAGCAGTGATCTTCCTGCCTCAGCCTCCTGAATACTGGGATTATAGGCATGTGCTGTCGCACCCAGCTTTCATAATTCTTTTAAATTTGTTTAGATGAGGATCCACAAAGTGCACTTCACTGATAATGCTGCTTAAATCTGTTTTATTCTGTCAGTGTCCTTTAATCAATCTCCTGCACTTTCTCTTTTGCATATATTTGTTACTATCATATTCTATAGACTTTTTTCAAAGGTTGGGGGCCGGTGAGATAGCTCAGCGGAATAAGCGCCTGCTTGGCAAGTACGAGGTCCTGAGTTCGACTCCCGGAACCCACATATGAAAAAAGGGCCAGTGATATCGCTCAGCGGCACGGGTGCCTGCTGGTGCGTGAGGTCCTGAGTTCGACCCCCTGTACCCACAAAAAAAAAGGGTTGGATTTTGCTGATTTTGTTGCCATATTCAGGATGTTCGATTATATCTTGTGTTTTCTGTAAATCGAGAGTTAAATCTCAAAGCACAATGAAATTTAGAGCTTTTTTGGACAGCAAGATACTTCTTAGTTTAAATAAATTTGTAACTTGGTTATTTCAGTAAGAGTTGCAAAATGATAGCATTTTTGCTGAAACATGTCTTCTTTATCAAATGAAAGACTTCACCAGTGTATACTGATTTTCTTCTCACAGGATCATTTTCTTAAAGAAATCTTAGGCTAGGCTTAGAGGAACAGTGTTTCCTTGGCGTTTACATGTTCCTTCAATTACTCCGTGTCTTATGACCTAGTGTTCATGATAAATCCAATGACATTTTGATTTTCCCTTCTCAGGACTTTGTCATTCTGCCTCAAATTTAGATCTATTTGAAAGCTTTGTATGGGTAAGACTGTGGACAAATAAACAAATGGTCCCATGTCTTGAAAGTATCTGAAGTTTTTTTTCCTTTTAGTATAATCTGCTTTGATAAAAAGTACTACAAGATAAACATAAGCCTGACACACTAGATGCAAGCCAGTTGGTTGAAGGATGTGGAGGACTCAGCACTAAGTTTATAAGTTTTTACTTAAAGTACTCATTTTGTACTGTGGTATTTTATTTTCTCCTTAACTATACCTGGTAGGTCCCCTAGGCCTTAGCTCTCTACTCTGAGCTGTGTTTTGAGCAAATCTCCGTAGTTAGGCACAGAGAGGGATAGTCCCACTCATCTGACTTGAGAATATTCTATTTTTTTCTTAATTTAACAGATATAGGACTATTATAGTCAACAAAAAAAGCTCCCCTCCTCATGGAATAAATAATAATATAAAACAATATTAATATAATAATAATATAATAATATAAAACAATATTAGGGAGTAATGAGTGCTTTGAAAACACTGGCTTTGGAACATTTGAATAATGTGATGTGTAAGGATGATTTTAGGATTATCAAGAAATACCTCTTTAGGCCAGTGAGATGGCTCAGCGGCATAAGCGCCTGCTGGCAAGTGCAAGGTCCTGAGTTTGACTCCTGGTACCCACGTAAAAAAAAGAAAAAGAAAAAAAAAAAGAAATACCTCTTTACAGAAGAAACATTTGAAAGTACTGTAATCTGAATGAATTTTGGATTCAAGCCTTGTGGAAAGAACAGATAGAAGAAATAGCAACTCTAGGGGGAATGTTTTTGGCATATTTGGGAGGTTGTAGGGGTGCTAGTAAACCTTATGTAGTGTTCTTTATATTAGGTATTTTGTATTGTTTTTGTTTGGTACTTTTTGTTGGTATTTTACTTTTTAAGGTCACCTTTATTGAGCTATAATTCACCTGTAGTAAGACTTACACTATTAGTGCAGAGTTCTGAGGTTTGACACACACATATACCCACATATAGTTGGGTAACTTCCAACACCTTCAGACCCCAAAGCAGAAATGGGGAACCCTGACTCAACCCACACATGGACAGGTTGCAGGATCGTTGACATCCATCAGAGAAAAATAATTTTCAGGAGGCATCAACAAGAGGCATAATGGGATTTATTAGACAAAAATTTTAAAGTACACACTCACAGAAATAGAGTATTAGCCCTCAAGAGAAAGACACGGCCTCAAGCTGAGTATATTTATGGCTGATTAGGGGCAGAAATTTGTAGAACTTAGGAATTTATAGAAAAGGGATTTAATTTACAAATTACAGGCTACAGCTCTTTCTGAAGAAGAAGGGTGATGGCCTGTTCATCAGTAATACCTATCACAGGTGATAGAGGTGTGGCCACCCATAGAGAATGGCCCATTTTAGAGGTGAAGAGAGATGTTCTTCACAAGTAAAAAAGGCCTATTTACAAGTAAAAGGATGACCCAGGCCCATTTACAGGTAAAAGGGAAAGGACCAGACTTACCATGTTTTCTTTTTAATTTAAATTTAAATTTTGATTAGTATACATGTTTTACAGCACATAATGATTACATTCATCACTGGGAGTTGGTACACATGTATAACACATCTTAGTTCTTTTTATTCCCATTTTCCCCTCCCTTACCCCCCCTTCCCTCCATCTCTGGGTTCCCTTCTCAAAATTTTGCTCTTTAATTCATTTATACCTTGGATTTCTTATGTGATACTTAAGTTTCTGTGTATGATTTATTTCACTTAACATTATTGTCTTATGATACATCCATTTTCCTATAACTGACTCAAATTTGTCCCTCTGTATGGCAGAATATTACTCCATTGTGTATAAAAGTTAAATTTTTCTTTATCCATTCATCTGTTGATGGGCATACAGGCCACTTCCAAGATTTAGCTATTATGAATTGTGCTGCTCTAAACATGGGTATGCAATGTAATACAGTATCTTTAACTCTTTCAGAAAGATAGACAGGGAATAGCTAAGTCAAATTAATTACTAGTTTTAGTTTTTTTGAGGAATCTCCACACTGATTTCCATAGTGATTTTACTAGTTCACATTCCCCCCAACAGTGTGGAAGGGTTCCTTTTTCCTTGCACCCTCTCCAGCATTTGTTATTATTTGATTTCTTGATGATAGCCATTTTTTCTGGAGTAAGATGGATTTGCAGTGTCATTTTCAATTGCATTTCTCTAATGGCCAGAGATGATAAACATTTCTGTGTTTATTGGCCATTTGTATTTTTTCTAAGAAGTATCCATTTCAGTGGCCCATTTTTTGATGGGAGGGGTCTAATTTTTTTGAGCTCTTCATCTATTCTAGACATTAGTCCTGTGTCTGAGGAATAGCTGGCAAAACTTTTTCCCATCGTGTGGGTTGTCTCTTCACTCTGTTGATGTTTCCTTTGCTGTGCAGAAGCTTTGTACTTTGGTGTGATCCCATTTGTTGATTATAGATGTTGTTTCTTGGGCAGTTGGGGTTCAGTTCAGGAAGTTCTTGCCTATGCCTATGACTTCAAGAGTTTTACCTACTTTTACCTTCCAGCAGATTAAATGTTTCTGTTTTAATATTTAAATATTTGATGCATTTTGATTTTCGTTTAGTACATGTTGAGAGATATGGGCCTGGATTCAACCTCCTGCATGTAGATGGCCAGTTTTCCCAGCAGCATTTGTTAAAGAGACGGTCTTTCCTGCAGCATAGGTTTCTGGCCCTTCCATCAAAGGGGCCCAAAATGGCCGAATGTGCCTGGGAGTGTTTTCTGCATCCTTCATTCTGTCCTGTTGATCTGCTTACCTGTTTTCCTGCCAGTACAGTGCTGTTTTGAATCACTGTAGCTTTGTAATATAATTTGAAGTCGGGGATTGTGATTCTTCCTGCTTTGTTCTTGTTGCTAAGGATTGCTTTTGCTATTCTGGGTTTCTTTTTGTTCTGTATGAATTTTAGTATTATTTTATATAGTTCTGTGAGGAATGTTACTGGTATTTTGATTGAGATTGCATTAAATCTGTGTATCAGTTTTGAAATTATGGCTTTTGACAATATTGGTTCTGCCTATCTAGAAACAGGATATCTTTCCATTTTCTGATGTCCCTTTTCAGTGTCCTTTTTCAGAATTCCATAGTTTTCATTGTAGAGATCTTTCACTTCCTTGGTTAGGTTAATTCCTTTGTATTTATTAATTCTTCTTGATGCTATTAAGAATAGTATTGTTTTCCTAGTTTATTTCCCTAGTGAATTCATTATTGGTATACAGGAATGCTATTGATTCTTGTCCTGCTACATTGCTAAATTTGGTTACTGCTGGAAGTCCTTTGGTGGAAATTTGAGGTCTTTTGTGTAAAGGATCATGACATCTGCAAATGATGGTAATTTGACTTCTTCCTTTTTATATTTATCCCTTTTATGTCTTTCTTTTCCTGATTGCTCTGAAGTTTCAAAGTACTGTACTGAAGAGGAGTGGTGATAGTGGACATCCTTTTTGTGATTTTAGTGGGAAAACTTTCAGTTTTTCCCCACTTAATTGGTGTTGGCAGTAGTTTGTCATATATGGCTTTTATCAGTTTGAGATAAGTTTCTTCTATACCTATTTTCATTAAGGTTTTTAGTAGGAATGAATGTCGAATTTTGTCAGTGGCTTTTTCTGCATCTGCAGAGCTTGAAATTTTAAGTCATTGTAGATTATTCCTGGTTGGTAATTAAGATGACTTCACAAACTAATAAGGAACAAGACGTTATAGAAATGAAGAAGCAGGTTTCAGTAAATTGTTGATGTTTTTCAAAGTTTTGAAAGTGAGTGAAGAAATACATTTATATCATGATTCTCTGTACAAAAGTATAAATTCCAAATTTAAAAAATTCTTTTTTTTTTTTCTTTTTTTGTTCTCCATTTAAAAAATGCTATGCCAAAACTCCTAAGTTAATTTCTTGAGGTTGAAGAGGATCTGCCACCAGTAATTTGAAAAAATAAATAAGTTAACTTATGGGGTAGGTTCTAATAAAGCAGGCAAAATTGTCTCCTTATTTGTCCTCCTTTGTACTGGCTTGAATGTTTGGAAGATTTTCCAGATATGTGTTTTACTACGTCTTTATTTCTGTCCTGACGGGACACTACTTCAAAAGTGGATTGTAGGGCCGGCGAGATGGCTCAGCGGCATAAGCGCCTGCCTGGCAAGCGCGAGGTCCTGAGTTTGACTCCCGGTACCCACATTAAAAAAAAGAAAAATGATTGTAATAATTGAAAATTTCTCTCATTAAGGCTGTTTATATTACTGGAAAAGAAGTTTTCAGCTTCAAAATGGTTTCTTACATGGATGCAACTGCTGGTTCTGCATACACGGATATGAACGTGGTAGACCTTCAGCTTAATTTAACTGTTGGTTGCATTGAAGTAGTTTTTGTCACAAAATTTCTATATTCTATATTGGTAAGTATTTTAATACTTTATTTTTAATTCTTTTATGCTAGTTAGAAGTTGCTGTATGTTCAAGCAGAAGAATAACACGGATTTTTTTGCTTGATTTTGTTTTTTATTTAATTTTTTAATAATTTTCTGGATCTCTTTTATCATACCAAAACCTTTAGTACCTCATTTATATAACAAAAATATTTAGTACTGTATTTATATAGCATCATTTTTACATGGGGATATTCTAGTTAATTGAAATATTTTATGTATATTAGCATATTAATACATGTATTATGTATGATAAATATTAATTGAAGTCTATTTTATATACCATTGGTTTAAATCCTTGTGTTGCCTGCCTTAGAAGTCTAATTTAAAACTACCAAACGTAATTGAAATTTGCTTTAGTCTCAAGCAAATAAGAAACATATTTTCCTTTGTAGTGTGGTTCTGTGCATATTGGACATTTTAAGCCGTTAAATTTAATCCTTATCTGATTCAGTCCTAAGGCTTTTAGTTCTTAGTTTTGCCTTCATAGGTTTTTTTCCCCATTTTACCCTTGCTGTAAGCTCTTATTTTTTCCTGAATATCATTTCTATCTCTATGAAATCACTGTTCTTTTAAAATGCCTTGTGGGCCAGTGAGATAGCTCAGCGGCATAAGTGCCTGCCTGGCAAGCATGAGGTCCTGAGTTCGACTCCCGGTACCCACATACAAAGGAAAAAAGGGCCGGTGATATCGCTCAGTGGCACAAGCGCCTGCTTGCAAGCATGAGGTCCTGAGTTTGACCCCTGGTACCCATACAAAAAAATAAATAAATAAATAAATAAATAAAATAAAATGCCTTCTGTATCTTGGTGTTTAAACCAGATAATCAAATCTAAGGATGTAATGGAATAAATAGGTCAAGTATGGCAATACTGATAAGCAAGGAGGGCATTCATGTATTTATATGGATAGTTTTGGAGATGTGGAACCCTCTTCCATTAATTCAGAATTTTGAATGATTTTGTTTTGTGGTATTTTAAATTGCTATTGCCATGCAATTTTTTCTATAACCATAAAAATCTTTGAAAAAAAAATAAAGGTAAGTAGGTAATCTTTGTCTAATTTACTTTTATTACTCAAAAAATTATGTCACTAAAACCTCTTGTGATAACCTTATACTTAAATATCACTGAAAATAAAGTATTACTTTTCCTATGAAGATAAAAATTAAGTATAAATCTAGAAAGTTATATTTTATGTCACTGAAATATTTTATCTAAAATTTGGAAATTACAAAATTTATTTGAGAGCTCTTAAAAAAGACATTTTATAGTTTTTTAAAAACATCTTACAAGGGGGCCGGTGAGACGGCTCAGCGGCTTAAACCCCTGCCCAGCAAGCGCGAGGGTCCGAGTTCGACTCCCGGAACCCACATACAAAAAAAGGGGCCGGTGATATCGCTCAGCGGCACGGGCGCCTGCTGGCGTGCGAGGTCCTGAGGTCGACCCCCCTGGTACCCACCAAAAAAACAAAAAACATCTTACAAAAACAAATAGGCAGGCAGGCCGGTGAGATGGCTCAGCGGCGTAAGCACCTGCCTGGCAAGCGCAAGGGCCCGAGTTCGACTCCTGGAACCCACATACAAAAAAAAGGGCCGGTGATATCGCTCAGCGGCACGGGCACCCTGCTGGCGCACGAGGTCCTGAGTTTGACCCCCGGTACCCACAAAAAAACAAACAAACAAACAAAAACAAATAGGCTCTGTCTACTGAGGTTTTCTATGGAAATAAGATTATTTAGCTGTTAGGGCAAGTTCATTAAGAAGAGAAATAATCAGTGAAACATTCCACTATTCATATTTTGCTTTATTCTAGGGACTAGGTTTCAATTTTATCAATATCTTCATATTTTTCACTTTTTCCAGCAGAAAATTAGTGTAGATAATTGTATCTTGAATAAAGCTTGGTTTTATCAAGTACAGTTTTTTCCTATGGAAGTAAAATTACTAAGAACCTTTCCATGACACATCATAGTCAAAATACTGGAAGTCTAATGCCACAACAAAATCTTAAAAGCTGTTAGAGAAAAGTACTTACAAAGGAAAACTCAATTAGAATTGCAGCAGACTTCTCAACACAAACCTTAAAGGCCAGGAAGTAAAATTACCTACATTATGAATTTAATAAGCCCATTAATGGTAACATTAAGAATATAATTCTATCATCTTTATAGGCTTTTATAGATAATTTTCAAGCAGCTAAAGAAGCCTTGGCTGAAGCAACTGTTCAGGCAGCAGGAATGGCTGCTACTGGTGTAAAAGAACTGGCACAAAGGAGTTCAAGATTAGCACTGGATGTTAAGATCAAAGCCCCAGTGGTGGTCATCCCACAGTCTCCAGATTCAGCAAATATTTTTGTAGCTGATTTTGGACTAATTACAATGACCAATAAATTCATTATGGTGACAGAGAGCCGGAGCAATCCTCCACCTGTTATTGACCTGATAACAATAAAGCTGAGTGAAATGAGACTTTATAGGTAAGCTTTTCACAAGTCTATGTGTATAAAATGCAATATTTTCTTAATTTTTATATTGAAGGCTTCAGTATCTTGAGTATTTTGTTTATAGTGGAATTTTATTTATTCTTGGTTTTGTGATTCTCTCTCCCAAACATATTTTTTTGGCAAGATTAATTGTAACTTTACTTTCTAAAAACTAGAAAATATTTGAGAATTGCTTCATAGATAATTAAAGAAATTAAGCTTTATTGCTGAAGAAGTATATTTGTGCTTGTTTGTACGTTTTTGTTTTTGTTTTTGTTTTTGGTGGTTCTTTATAAATTCTAAGTGCAGAAGAAATGGACTATAGCTTGTTTAATCACTTTGTAAACACAGTAACACCTGAACTTATCCATCAGCTTTGTGTTGTGGAGCTGATGCTCTAATTTAAGCAAATAAACAGTGGAGTATAATCTTATGTAATCATTTGACAAGGGATTAGGAAGTTGGGGAACAAATAAGTATCCCAATAGTTCCCAGGGCTTTTATATTGTGTGTTCAGTGTTTCAGTGCTATTTCTAGTTATCTGTTTTTTTCCATCTTGTATTCATCTTATTTATTGCTCTCACTTAACCAATTTATTTCTTCCTGTTAGTTTTCCTTGATTTTATTTTATTTTATTTATTTATTTATTTATTTATTTATTTATTTTGTTTTCCTGACTTCTGCTTCTCTTTGGCCTCTGACTAGTCTGTTTCTTCTCCCTGCCCTTCGTTTTATCAAATGAATATTTTTGAAGCAACTTTGAGAAATAATTCACATACAATAAATTATGACAGTTTATGTACAGTTGTATTATTTCTTCCTTAAATATTGTTAGAGTTCACCAGTAAAGCTATCTAAGGCTGGAATTTACTTATGGGAGGTTTTTAAACTATAGTTTCCATTTCTGTAACAAATTAAGAGCTTTATTCAAATTTTTTGACTGATCTCTGCTAATTGTTTTTCAAGGATTTTGTTCATTTAGGTTGTAGAATTTAATGGCATAAAATTGTTCTTAATATCCCTTCTTTGTCATTGTTATCTGTAATGATATCTTCTCCCTTATTACTAATATTAATTATTTATGCCTTTTAACTGATTCATCTGGTTAGAAGTGTATCCATTTTACTGATCTTAAAGAACCTGTTTTTGATTTTACTGTTTTCTCTATTTTCTATTTTTTTTCTTTCATTGATTTCTGATTTCATATTTATTACTTTAGGTTTAGGTTTTGCTCTTTTTCTAAGTTTCTTTAGATGATGGCTCAGATTATTAATTTCGAATATTTCTTCTAACATAAGCTATGGTGCTATAACTTTTTGGATCCTCTCTTTGTAATTCTCCTTTCTGGCATTTGAACTTTAGCTGACTTGGTCTCCTTGGACTCTCAGCACTGTTTTCTTGAGTCGGAGTTTCCTGACCTTCTGGATTCCTCTTCCATGTGCTAATGTCTGTAAATTATCTCAAAACAGTAGTAAACTGAGGCATTCTAAGGCATACTTTTTTTTATCCTCCATAGAATCATTGTTTATCTTTTGATATTCTGTGTCCTGAAACTATTTCTTTTAATACATTTTTGTCTATTTTTTTTCTGTTGGAAAGGGTGCTGTATTAGGCAAGAAGGTAAATCTGGTTCATGTAACTATATTGGACGAAGGGGAAGTTTTTATCAGATGTATATTGGAATTTACTAAGCACCTAATGTATCTCAGGACTATCGTAGGAACAAGTATGATAGTATGCCATCTTTATAAGCAGTTTATAAATAGTACCTACTTTATTGAGTTGTTGTAGTGTGTACTGTTTAGTGAGCTATTGTGTAAAAGCATGGATCACATTTGGATTTTGGAAGGGTCATAGAAAATACGCCAAAAGGTGACAAAACTGTGGGTTAGGAGAATAGGTTGGTAACTATTTTAGTAATTCAAGAATTATCATAGATGATTTAGTCTGAGGTAGGGAAATGAGGTAATCGTTTATTTAAAAAGTAGAATCAGTAGCAAGTGGTTATTGAGTGGATGTGGAAATTAAAAGAGAGGAGAAATTAAAATTCATCCAAGGCTGCAAGCTTAGAAAACTCAGTAATTCATGATAATGCAGTTCACTCACATAAGCCAACGATTTAGAAAGAAATGATGTGGCAATATTAGTGATTTCTTTAAGGGGCAAGGTAACTTGGATGTAGTTGTATGACTTCCATATAGAGAGATCTAGAATGCAATTCGACATATATTCTGAATATTAAGAAAGTGACTTGCTTTGATTTCTAGATTTGAGAGATTTGTAATATTTAGTTTTTGAAACCATTGGAATGAGAAAGATCACACAGATTGTAGATTGGGATGTGTGGAAAAGAATGCTGAGGAATGCCAGTGTTTAAGGAAGAGGAACTTTAAAAGAGACTAAGAGGGAGCAAGCAGAAACCAGAATGTATTGAGGTAGTGTTGAGGGTCCTGTGGTTGTTAACCATGAGTTAATAGTATTTGATTTTTTTTCTTGATACTATGCTTCATATTTTGTATTGAAAATTCAACAGCTAGTTGGAATCAAGCAAGACTAAATTTTTGACAAGCAGGTGTGACCGAGGAAGGGGAAAAGATTTTAATTACTGAGAATCACATTGATGGATAATGGAGATTAAAGAAATTAAAGACAGGAGGGTATTGATAATGTAAAAGAATATAGTGAGGCCTTTATATATTGGAGATACAATAATCTCACTCTTAAAAATAAGCACTGACTAGTTACAGTGTGAGCTAAAGGTGGTAAACCTGGATGTTACTATTCTTAAAGGAATAATGGTGAGATTTGGGAAGCATCATTGCAAATGAAGAAAAAATATTTTTGTTTTACCCCGAGATAGGTAGAATATTGGAGAAAAATTGGCTTCTGTTTTACAGAACTTCTTAGAGAACTAGATTTCAGTTGAAATAAGAAATGAAATGATATATTTAATGAAGATACTGGAAAATGTAGAATGATTTGTTAAGTTTAGGGATTTCAGAAATTATGAGTAGGTATTGAGGTGAGAGACTTCTATTTTAATAATAGGCTATAGTGTAGTAAAAGTAGTTACTTTTTAAAGGTTTAGGCATTTGAATAACCTGGAGAGTTTGAAGTTATAAAAAGTCTGGGGGCTGGTGTGATAGCTCAGCAGCATGAGTGCCTGCCTGGCAAGCACGAGGTCCTGAGGTCGACTCCTGGTACCCACATTAAAAAAAAAAAAAAAAGTCTGAATTTACTAAAATTAGAGTATTTATACATCTACTTTATTTATTTATTTATTTTTTTGGTGGGTACCAGGGGTCAACCTCAGGACCTCAGGTGCCAGTAGGCGCCCGTGCCGCTGAGCAGTATCACCAGCCCTTTTTTTGTATGTGAGTTCCAGGAGTGGAACTCGGGCCTCGTGCTTACCAGGCAGGCGCTTATGCCGCTGAGCCATCTCACCGGCCCTACGTCTGCTTTAATCACATCTTGATTTAAAGAAATAGGTGTAAATTAGGTGAAAGTTCGTATTAAAAATAAATAACTTTTATAAAAGAGTTCACAAATATTTGTAGAGCATTGTTTGAATACTTGTTAGTTTTATGTCCAAAATAATTAAATTTTGTCCAGAGTCATTAATTTTTATTGGTAATGAACATAAAAGTTTGTTGACAATCATTTGACTCTTCAAAGATAACTACTAGCAGTTTGGTACATTTGTTCATTTTATTTGCATATATATTTAATTTAAATAAAATTATAATTATATGTTTTATCTTCTTCCTTTTTCCCTTAACAATATGCTAAAAGTATTTTCCTAGTTTATTTTAACTCCATGATTTTTTCTTAGTATTTTGTTCTTAGGTTTTTAGAAATCTATTTGTCTTTGTTAGAAATTTAACTAGCTTCAATTTTTTTGTTATTATAAATAACAGTGGATGTTTTATTCATCATTCGGATGAATTCCTGGAAATATAATTATTCAATTATAGAGTATAACCAACTTACCCTGAAATAACTTTAAAATAATTGATATTCAAAAATTCAGCTTAGTTTCTATTTCTTAGCACATAAAGACAAATAAGTGTTCCTATTTGTGTCTCCCTATATTATTGTTTATATACTAATCCAGTTTCTTGAATGCAATTTAGGAAATACTTACTGATGAGATGACATGCCAGTCATCTAAGCTAAGTAGTGGCAGCAGAGCAAAGAATAATATAAATGTAGTCCCTTCCTTTGTGAAGCTTTCATTTAATTGAAACTATAAATAATAAATACTAGTAAAATGCGTTATATTAAATATGATGATAGAAAAACTTCAAGGTGCTTGTGGGTGAAAAGACGGGAAAGTGCCTAACCCTCAGGTTTGAATAGTACTTACCAATAAGTGGTTTTTTTCCCAGATGAAGAAAAAAAAAAAATTTTTTTTTTTTTTTTTTTTTGAGACAGTGTCACATGGTGTAGTTCAGGCTGGCTTTGAACTTCCTATGTGGCCCAGGCTGGCCTCGAACCTGTGACAATCATGCTGCCTCAGTCTCCTGAGTGCTGGGATTACAGGTGTGCATCTCCATGCCTGGCTAGATGAAGTAATCTTTTTTGGAGCATTTATGCTTCTTGTATTTTATCTAGAGAAACTATACTCACTAAGATATTTATCAAAATAATTATCTAAGTATTTATAATAAAGCATTGGAAACATTTTTAATAATGACTTTTGCATAGCCTTAATATAATGCATAGCCATTGAAGTTGCACATGCAGTCAGTATTCCTCCATAGGATGAGTGTCCAACATTTTGGCCTGCCAAGGCTTCATTGAGTGAAGAGGAATGGATGTGGTCCACATATAAAATATGTACTATAATTAATGCATGTAAGTAACAAAGCTTCCTTTGTTATATTTTTATTGTAACATGACATACACAAAAGGGGGCAACATAAACATAAAATTAGTGGGATATTTGACTTTAGTTTTGTGAAACTAATGCATCAATGTCTTTTGGTTCATTGGAAATGGACTCTGGTTCATTTTGAAAATAATTGGTCACAAATACACATACTGCCAAACAGCGATGACATGAATAAGGCGTGACTGTGGACTGAGGGATATTTTTCTCTGGAAATAGAGATCTTATAAAAGTCTAGTAAGGAGATATGATCAAAGTTTTCTTTGAGTTGAATATCTCATTGCAACTCTATATTCCAAAAATTAATAAATACACACTATTTATTTTTCTGGTATTAGTGATTTGTATATGTAACACTATCACGAGCAAAATATCATTTGATACATTTTAGTATTCCTATACCACAACTGCTAGAGACTATATGATCTTATTTTACAAAAAATAACAAGCGCAAGTTTAATAATTAAATACGAAAACTTACATGTCTGCCTAACAGTAACCACCTGTGTTTGCAGGCACACACATGTAGGAGGTTGACATGCTTTTATAGTTAATTGCTGAGTTTTGTCAACTCATACAAACAGCACCTGCTGCACGTTTTCATTGCACTTGTAAATGCAGGAGGCAGAGTTAGCGCTGCACTGCACACTCTACCTGTAGAGTGTTCTGTCATCACCTCTATAGTGCACACTCGAGCACTGCGCGATCGAGTTATGCAAACCATCACGTAATGTTGTGAGTTTATGCTGCTGTGAGGCTGCATTACTAGCTGTGGAGGACTGCTTACAAGCCCATCAGCTGCAGGTTGGACTTGCCTGCTCTGTAGGGTTTTTAGACTCCTTAACAGCATTAGGAAGAGATTGCAGGCATGCATGTATGTTTCAGTACAATGTCACTACATAGTCCATCCATGAAATGGTTTGATAGTGAGCCTTCTGAAAGATTTCTGATAACTTCTCTATTTCTCTCCCATTGTGTAAGTAATAGCCAAAATCATACAGTCATGTCTTAATACTCTAAAGATTTGCTGCCAATTAAAATATAATATTGAGGAGTAACCTTTGGAAATTGTCATTTGAAGGTACAGTAGGAGGCTTTTATGGTCCCCTTGAAGGGGTCCTGTGACCTACTACTCTTGTCTTCACTCCTGAACATCAGTCTTGTTTTTATAAGTGCTTGGAAAGGCAAATATGGTCCACTTAATGTGAAATTGTACATAACCAGGTATTATTTGGATCCACAGAAATAGAACCTTTTAAGGTACAACTTTGTTTTCTGTGATAGGAATGTGTTCTACATCTCTAAATCAGCAAATTAAAATGTTTTTATAGTAAGGTGTTCTATAATGTTTCTTTACTGACTAAAGGTAATTCTTTAAGGATTTTCTAATCCGCTTGTATTTTTTTTTTTTTTGGCATTTTTCATCATATTGTTAAATCCTGTTTTAAAAAAAAATGAGCATTTCAGCTAAGAGAAGATAAACTTGGTTTCTAGTGGGATGAAATGTCTCTCATTTTGATATGTAAAAACCTGATAAAGTTGGTATTTCTGAACTGCACACACAAAATCATTGATTTCTACTTTGTTATATAAAATGATAAATTAATCTTCCTTTTTTCTTATCTGAATGTATACAAAAGAACCCAAAACAATTTTATTTCTACTTATAGGTCTCAGTTTATTAATGGTGAATACCAAGAAGTACTGGATCTACTACTGCCATTAAATCTTGAAGTGGTTGTTGAGCGAAATTTATCCTGGGATTGGTACCAGGAAGTTCCTTGTTTTAATGTAAATGCTCAGTTAAAACCCATGGAGGTAACTTTGTAGCTGCTTATTGGTTTCTATTTTGTTTGTTAAAAAACACTACTTTGGAATGTTAAAAATTTTGGGTGAAGAATCCAGGTGTTATCAGCTTGGTCAGAATTGAAATAGTGTCTTATCAACAGACATGTTAAGTTACGCAGACATGTAAGTTCTAATATTTAATTATTAAACTCAGGCTTGAATTCATTTAATGTTCTCCATTCATTCTTTTAACAAATATTTGAGTGATTTGATTGCCTCCTGTCCTCAGCTAGATACTGGAGGTACAGTGACAAAGAGGCTACAGTGTCTCTGACTTCGTGGAATTTACCCCTCTAAAGCCAGATGATGGTGGTCTGGAATGTGCAGTAGTCCGATAGTAAAAATAATTAAAAGTTTTAAATTGAGGGAGTTTGTGAAGGAAGCAAATACTAGTCAGCATATTAATAAAGAATTTAGTGGAGAGATCTAGAGTGCAAATACTGATTTGGGAGTCATCAGTATATGGTATTTAAAGCCATAGGAATATATGAAAAAACCTAGAAAAAAGAGTAAAGAAGAGAAAGTCCCAGAAGAGTAGAGAGGTGAAACATCAAAATGGCAGATGATGTCATCACTTTAAGCGTAGTTTTACCTGTCTACTGGTTGACCTTGCTTCACAGGTCTCGAATGGAACAACCACAAGTTCATATTTTTCCTGTTGACTGAATGGAAATTGATACTCTACCACACGCTTTACTGAAGTACAGCAACACACACTCGGGAAGGTTTCCTCCTTCCACCCTGTTTCCCTGTTTGTCTCTATTTAAAAGTTTGTTCTGAAAGTGAAACCCTCATTTTAGAGATTTGCGACTTTTAAATCAGACTTATATTCAGAGATTAAGCTGTCAGTTGAAAGACTTTAAGCTGTTAGTGTGTAAGATACTGTGGGCACTTTCTTTAATTTATAGGGTCAGAGATGGAAAGTGTCTTCTTAAATAAAGTCTCTTAATGTTGGTAAAAACAGCAGATAGAAACTTACAAAACATATTCTACCCAGCTTGTTGTAGAGATCCCTACCCCACTTGGCCCACATTTTTGAGTGGCAAAAAAAAAAAAAAAATACTGCTTTCCCATGTTTTTCCCATGGGAGAATCCCTGCAGAATATTTAGGTGATACCACAGACAACCTGCAAATGCTCGCTGCCTTTTGAGGGAGGTTCACTAGGAAGAAGTGGAGTCTTCCCACCCCTAATTGACCTGAATACAAGTATTCATTTAAGGACATACCTGTTCATTAACTGTTCAGACTTAGACTGAGGCATGCAGTTTGGTTTAGGACCTCTACTCAGACTCACAACCCATCTTTTTTTGTTGTTCTGTACATTTTGTTTATAGAGCCTTAATGTCTTTTTTGTACAGTATACCTTGTTTATACAGTACTATAATTGTTGCAGATTGTACTGTACAGTGCAGTACTGTAGTTTTATGTTGTTATACATTACAGTACTGCATCTAAGTGTTACACAAAAAAAAGCAAAGTCATCAAGTTGGAGTTCGCTTTGACCATTTCTTTGTTTTGAATATTATAATGTACATACCATAATGCAATTCCCCATTTAGCGACCAATTCAGTTAATGACTTGGCTGCAGGAATGGGAGTTTGGTCGTTAAATAAGGAATGTCTGTAGTGGCTCTTGCAGCCCAGTGCAGAGCACACATACTGTATTTGCTCCCGCTTGGACCTCATCCTCTGTGTCAGGGAGAAGCTGGAATTCAGTCAGTCAAATGAATCAAGACCACGTGCTGCTGTACCCGGTGATTCTGACCCGTAGGATGTTTCAGGGTTGTGCACCCAGCCTGTCCTGACATGTAGGAGCCACAGGTAGCAGTCCTAGGATCCTTACAGTCCTTCCAACTTCTTCCACTCACCTGCTGACAGGAGTGAAGAGTGATCATTAATATCAGTATTTGAGGGATATTTAGTATATATGTACTAATTCAATTTGTTCAGAAGTTTTAATAGAGTTTATATGAATATGTTATTTTCACAATGGCTGCTACATCATAGTCACAAAATAAGTGTCATGAATAAAAGGGTGAATAGAAGTTTAAAAAAAAGCAGTATGAATAAGATATACATTCTCTTAATCTTAAAAACTAGATTAGTGTATCGTCTTTGAAGTTCAGTTGAAGGAATCCTGGTACCAATATTACTGTTATATTTTTTGGGAATAAAATTATCCCTTTGGATTATAGAGATCAGAACACTTTTAACAAACTTAGCAGTGAGCCAGAAGTAACTTAAGAAAAGTGTCAATAGATTCTTTTTTTACACCGTTGCTGTTGTATTATATCAGTGTTTTCTAGAGAAATGGAAACAATACGGGGGGGTGTGTGTGAGGTGGTAGGGTTTTATTTTAAGGAATTGGTGCATGTGACTGGAGGCTAGCTTGTTCAAAAGTGGCAGGGTGGACCCGTAGGATATTTATAAAGGAAAGGGTTGATGTTGCAGTAATCTGAAGGTAGTCTGCCAGCAGAATTCTTGCTTGAAATAGGTCGCTCTTTTTTCTAGTGAATGCCTTCAATTGATTGATTGAGGCTCACCCACATTGTATAATCTGATTCACTTAAACGCTACTCATTTAAATGTTACTCTCACCTAAAAACATACCTTTACAGAAACACTTAGAATAATGTTTGACAAAATAGCTACTGGGACCAAGCCAAGTTGACACATACAGTTAACCACCATACCTTTCAAGATAGGTCCTGTGATGTTGGTTTTAGGCTGAATTCAAAACACATAGGGTTTGAAATTAGCTCTTTGAGTTCTTCTAAGTGTGTATGAACTGAAATGTCATTGTACAGTTTAGCTTCACCTTTTTTAAAAATCAGGATAATCTGTATATCTAGGGCTCTTGTGAGACTCAAATAAAAATAATCATAAAACATAAGTATTTTTCTTTATCCATATGTGATATATTGTTTTGATTATTATTTATAAAATGTGCTTACTAACCAAAAAAGTCTGAGATAGCTTGATGACTGCAGTAAAAAGTTCATTTCAGATGTTAAAATTATTAATTTGATACATTCATAACAAATAGTTCATTGTTCATAGTTTCATCTATTTAGGTATCTAATTTAGTTCTGTATTTCATAAGCTACTAAAGATAACATGGTCATTTAGAAAACAATGTTTCTTCAATGCTTTAAAAAATTGGTTTTGTAGAGGACTGAAGTAAACAGTCATGTTTCTTGAATGAGAATTTTAAGTACAGTAGGTAGAAATGTTAAAAAGAGCCAAATCCGCTGTATTTTTTTTCTGAAATCCTGTGTTTTTAACAGTTCATTCTTAGTCAAGAAGATATAACAACTATTTTTAAAACATTGTATGGAAATATATGGTATGAAGAAGGTGTTAGTGCCTCATCTGCTGTAACTAAAGACCAAAGTAGTAGTACCAGTGGAGTCACTAATGCGTCGCACCATTCAGGAGGTATGTTCATAATTCTAAATTAGTTTCAGCTTCCTCTTTTTCTCTCTTCTTTCTCCCCGTTTCCCCTCCCCATTTCTTCTCCTACCTTCCTCTCTTCTCACCTTCCTTCTTTTCTGTCTCTTCTGTCTTCTTCCCCATCTTTCCTTTGTTCCTTACTTTCTCTAGTTTTGGTAAAATAGGGTTTTTGAACAGCTAATCCCACTTAGATATTTCTAAGTTACCTATGTTTTTAGTCATTCTGTTGATTTTTTTTTTCCCTTTGAGTCGGAGTTCTTAGTCCTGTTGTAACAAAACATCCTTACTGTTTGTTCTTGTTTTCTCAAGTTTCCTCCAGGTTCTTATTTTCAGTTTTTCCTTTTCCTCCTCCTTGTTACTTATCCTAGTATAAAATATATCCCAAGATGAATATTTTATATTAAGATTATCAGAATATTGGAGGTCTGAAGAGAGGATGATCACTGTAGATGAGAGGTTTTAACAGACGTTGTGGATATAGATGGGTGGGAAACAGTAGAAGGAATCATAACTTACAGAGGCTTTTTCCAATGTTGGATCCAAGATACTATGTGGAATGTTGGCTGGGTTCTGAGTTCATCACCAGCACGTGGGGAATTAGGTTAGAGATGCTAGGATGATTTTGAGGCATAAGAGTAGAGTTACCCTCAGTCTGGTATTTGAGAGGAATCCTCAGCTCTGCCTACCTTAAAGTAAAACCCATTAATCCATAATGCCCACCTTTGTAAAGCCCTGAGTTATGACACAGGTTGACCATTCAGAGAACCCTAACATAGAAACAACCCTTCATTCACAGCATCACAAAAAATCCCATCTTTGCTAGACAAAGATAATCCACCCTATTTTTTATTGTTAAATATAAATGGTCAGATATGAAGGAAATCATAAGCACACAGCGTGAAACAAAGATAAAGATAATAGTGTTTTCTGAATGAAGTAGAAATAATTGAACAAACAGAAAAGAGACCAAAAAAAAATAAAATAAACCTATTTTAGGAGGATTAGGTAATATAAAAAACAGATCCTGGGCGCACTTGCAGCCCCACAAGGAAAGAATTCTTGGAAATCGAAAGTATGGTTGCTAAATTTTGAAACAAAAACAATTGCTATAGGGTTTGAATGTAAGTATGTAGTTAGAGCATAGGGTTGAATTAAATTTCATTGCACAGAGGGGAAAAAAAAGAGGGACAGACAGTGAGGTAAATGAGTGATGCTTCAGTTCAGAAGGCGTAAATCTAGAAAAATAGTACTGTGGGAGAAAAGAATTGAGAAAATGATTTTAAAGCAGTAACAAAGTTAAACTGTCCAGACCTAAATATTGAAACCATCTCTTGGCTGTAAAGAAGCTACTGAGTTCCATGCAGATTGAGTAAACCAAGATTCCCTCCCTGTTCAAACACATTTTTATGGAACTTCAGGATTGAAAATTTAAGATTTTTAGTGTTTCAGCAAAAAAGAAACAGGTTGCTTGTTAGGGTGTGGGGGAAAAAATGAGTGGATGAGTTTTTTCTTGTGTGTTGCTGCTACTTTATCAACAAAACTGGGTGAGATTGACCCCTAAAATAAAGAATGGAGCAATATTTGAAAATTCTAAGAAGTTTGATTTTGAACGTAGGTTTCTGTACATGGCTTAAACCATCATCAAAAATGAGAAAACAAAATAATTCTGAGATCATTAGTGATTCAAAATTTACTCAACCCTTCCCCATACTTACTCCTAAGAAAGTTTAAAGATATATTCTAGTAAGATAATCTAGGAATCCAGGAAAAAGAAAAACACAGGATTAAACAATAATGATCTTATCAAGGTATGCATACAAAATGATCTGTGTGATTAGGATAGAAAGTAATTGATTTTCATTGAAAATGGTCTCAGGATACTTTGGAGGAGGAAGCTACGGCAGTAATCCTAAGAAAAATAGCGTAATTCCACATAAAATGTGTGATGATGAATTAACTACATTACATAAATGCTATCTAGAGAGGAAGACATGTTTTCTGTTCTTAAAGAACTCTCTAGAGTTCTGCATCATGATGCAGAACTGAAGCAAACTACATTTTGCATGATTTTTGTGCCATTGTTAGAAAGTGAGACAAGGTAATCTTTTCATTATTGACTAGTGAAATTACAGCAGCAGAGGCAGCATTATAATAAACTGTAAATCTCTTCATTGAGAAATATTATATAGTCAGCACATGAACAGAGTAGCACCCTTGCTATAATCTGTTGAAAGTCAGAGAAAGACAAGAAAATAAGTGTTATTATTGACAGTCATAATATGGAAGTAAAGATATAACTGATTAGAGCTGGAAAGAGGAAGATGGGACAGGTGGAGGACATGGAGAAGGCTTAAATAGTGGGGATTACAAAGATAAAACAGATGGAAGAAGGAGCAGAGGTTAGCATCCATTTAATCATTTCCTTATGGAATTTTTTTACATGTACCTCAAAGTAGAGGGAATAAAGTGAAGAGCCCTCATGTACCTGTCTCTTAATTTCAGCAATAGTAAATAAGACAGCAATAACAATAAGAACAGAAACTGACTAAACAGAACAGATGAACCATGAAATTAGCAGTTAAGGCTGGGTATGGTGGTACAGGGCTATAATCCCCACTTAGTAAGCCAAGGCAAGAGGGTCACAAATTCAAGACTACCCAGGGTGAGTTCAAGACCAGCCTGATGTACATAAACACCCTGTGTCAGAAAACAAATTAAAAAGAAGTAAAAAATTGTTTTTATTGGAAAGATTATAAGACAAACCCCTACCAAGACTCATGGAACACATATTCACAGAATCAGTTTTAAATAGATAACTAAAGACCATTACTCATTAGTGGATATTACGAGTAATTATATGTCAGCCTCTGTCACTGGGACACAGTGTAGTGGCACCTCAGTTCACAAACTTGATTCTTTCCGCTATTCTGGTCACAAACTGAATTGGACGAGAACTGAATCAAATTCAGTGATTAGGTTTAGTGTTGATTTTATGGAGAAATTTGATTTGGTTCTAGTCTGGTTCAGTTTGCTGCCAGAATCGTGAAAAGAACTAAGTTTGTGAACCAAGGCACTACTGTACTGAATACCCACAATTTAAATGAGGAGAGGTTTAATTTGGCTCATGGTTCCAGGGTATTTAATCCGTGGTTGGCTGGCTCTGAAGCAGAAACGTCATGGCAGAAGACCATGGTAGAGCAAAGCTGTTTAGTTCATGGCCCCAGGGAAGCAGAGCAGGGGAAGAGTCTCAGAGAAGAAAGAGCCAGGGATCATATATATCTCCATGGTCAAGCTTCTTTACCCACCCATATACTACACTTGATCTTAGCCACAAGGCCAAGAAGTGATCCAGAAAAAACCAGAAGTGTACTTTACTAATCCCTAAGGCAGCTCCCAAGCCAGTTACAGTGACACAGTTATGCTTAATCACCAAAGTAATTTCATGACAATGAATTCTACAACATGGGTGAAATGTACACCTTCACTGGAAAGCAGGAATTAGTAAACTGACATGAGAAGAAATAGAAAATTTGGCTAGACCTGCATTCACGACAGGAAATAATTTCACCGTTGAATTGTATTAAATAATTTTTCGCTTTATAATTTACTTTTGTCAGACTATCCCATAACATATCAAATTCCTTTATATGAGTGTTACTTTGACCTTACATAACATCATCAATAGAAAACACTGCAGTCAAAACCTTATCCTCTAATCTTCAAGGTGTTCATCAACTCTTCCTAGAGTTTTGTCTAATTTTTTTTGGTGATACTTAGTCTGTGTTTGACTAGGAGCAGTGCTCAGCAGCAGCCCCTAGGTGCCCTGCAACAGTGGACCACATTCCTGTGGTGAATAAACTTGGGTCCTGCATTGGCACATACCTCGCAGAGCCATGTGCACACCCACACCCACACACAAATGTTCCCCTGCTGCTGGCTTTCTTTTGTGCTGGATGTGGGTGCTGAACTTACTAAATATTTAAGTAAGAATACCACTGTTACACAAATTCTTTTGGGAAAGAGGAGGGGAATCCTTTCCTATCCATATAAAGCATGCATTACCTTAACACGGAAATCAGGAAAGGACATCTCAAGGAAAGGTTGTCAGATACCAACTGTTAGGCTTGTGTCTAGATGTCCGCTCAAAGCCTCATGTGGACATAGGTGGGGTGTTTCTGAGGTGGCTGAATCTAGAGTGTGTGATGCTGGGATTAAGGGTGTGTGATTACTAAATTAGTCCACTGATTGGTTTGCATGCTTCTGGGTGTGGATAATGGGAAGGCCTACCCTGGGTGTGGGTGGTACCACCCAAAGGACAGGTAGCCTGGAAAGGATAAAAGGGGGAGGTCACCTCCTATTGCTGCTGCTTTGTTACTTCACTGCTTTGTTGCCTTCTGCTTTCCAAGAACTGTTTCTCCTCTGCGATGCCCCTTTGCTATGCCATCCTGCCTTGGAGCCAGCTGACTGTGGACTGAAACCTGCACAAACTATGAGCTACAGTAAACCTCTCTTCCTTTAACTTTGGGTGTTGGGTATTTTGTCTCAGCAACAACAAAAGTAACTAGACACCAATGTCCCCCATGAGCACAGACATAAAATTTCTTAACATATTAGCATACTGAATGTAGTTATAAGGATATAAGGAAAGTTCACCTTGACCGAGAATTCTCCTGAAAGGGAAAGTTGGTTTAACACTTGGAAAATCAATTCACCAAATTAAAGGGGGCAAAGCATGTAATCACCTCAACAACTCCCAGAAAAAAAAAGCTTTTGAAAAATTCTACTATTCATGATAAAAACTAGAAATATCAAAGAGGCATACTTAATGGTGAAATGTTCAGGATTTCCACCCTAAAAAGGATAAAGGCAAGAATGTCAGTGCTTACCATTCTTACCAATGTTTGGCTAGCAGACACTGACAGAACAATAAGGCCAAGAAAAGGATTAATAGCTCTGTAGAGTACAAAGGAGTACCATTGCCTTTTTTCTCAGACAGCTTGATCAACTACGCAGAAAAACCTAAGAAGTCTCCAATAAATTCTAGAATTAATAAATGAATGTAACATTTTTAACAAATAAAATGTAAAAATTTTTATCACTAACAATCGGAATGTAAAAATTTTAAATAATATCTGAAGTAGCATCAAAATCATATTTGGGAGGAAGTTTAATAAAAATATTTCAAGACCTCTACACTGACAAATACCGTGTATTAATGAGGAATTGAGTGATTTTAATATATAGAGAGCTATATCATGTTTGTAGATTGAAAAAATATCTTAATATTATAACAGTCCTCACCATATTGATTCTATAGATTCAACATAATCCCAATCAAACTTTAATAGAAATTGAAAAATTGCTTTTAATATTTATATGGAAATAATGACTAAGACAAGCCAAAGAACAACATTGTGAAAATACTAAGAATTTACCCTATCTAATGTTTTTTTTTTTTTTTTTGTGGGTACTGGGGGGGTCGACCTCAGGACCTCGCGTGCCAGCAGGCTCCCATGCCGCTGAGCGATATCACCAGCCCTTTTTTGTATGTGGGTTCCGGGAGTCGAACTCGGGCCCTCGCGCTTGCCGGGTAGGCGCTTAAGCCGCTGAGCCATCTCACGGGCCCTACCCTATCTAGTGTTAAAACTTGCTATAAAATCTGTAATTGAGTTGTATTGGCAAATTAGAGACATAGAGAATGGAAGAAAATAAAGTAGTAGATATGTAAGTACAGTTATTTGATTTTAACAATCTATTTAGTAAGGAAAAGATAGACTCTAACAAATAGTGATCACAACTAGGTAAATATAGGAAAAATTGAACCTTTTGGCTTCACAGCATACACACATTGAAATGGTTGAAAGAAATAAATTTAAAAGCTAAAACTTCTAAACTTCGGAAAAAAACATTAAAGATTATCTTTGTTGACAATGGGATACCCGAAGATTTTTTAGGTAGAATAACAAACCACTAATCATGAAAGAAAAACTTGATAAAGTAGACTTTATTTAAATTTCTCCTCATCCAAGATAGTATCAAGATAATGAAGTTAAGCCTTCCCACAGACTTAGAGACATAATTGTGATACAAGTATCTGACAGTGTTCTTACGTCCAGAATACATTAGCTATGAATTTGATAGCAACTTTAAAAACAAAATAATGACCCAAAGATTGGGTTACTTGAGAGAGGATGCTGTGTAAAATGTACAGTAAGGACACAAAAAGTTGCCAACTTAATTATCAGGAAAACTTCACAGTTTACCAAGATAGTTAAATTTTAAAAGATTGACAACAACATATACTGATGAGAAAGAATAGCTGAAATTCTCACAGACTTCTGATGGGAATCTAAAGTAATGTAGTTGGAGTGTTGGATACATAGATGTACATATACGCTCAGCACATCTCTTTAAATTGTTCATATAAGATCTGTATATTTCATTGTAGATTTTATTGCAGTTAAAACTGCCATGGTGGTAATTGTGTCTGGAGTTGGTTAGAATGAGAATGAGGAACTGTTGTGTTTTGATATGCCATGTAATACATATTATGTGCCTATAATGCTTTGACTGAAAATTGAAATATAAGGAAAGCACAGAATTTTGAGTCTTGATGAGTGGAACAATTTTTAAAGGCTCCTAAAATACCTTTGTCTTAATTTTTTAAGTAAAATTTGAATATTAAACTGTAACGTACATTAGTGTGAACTTTACACATGCTATTTTACTTTATCTCCAAAATGAGCCCAATAGTGACTTGTGTTCCTATTTTACAAAAGTGGAAATGGAAGTGTCTAGCGGAAACAGAAGCACTATGTGTTTAATCAACATTCCCAAGTTGTTATAGAAAAAATCCTAAGTCAGGAGTTCATCTGAATTCTCTAATCTTCTTAATCTATTGAATATTATTTTCCTATACCCATTTAATTAATAATTCTTTTGTCTATTTCAAGATTGGTGTAGTGAGCTACTTTTCATAAGTTCTTTTATTCAATAACTTCAATTTTTCAAGGAGCAACTGTGGTGACAGCTGCTGTGGTGGAAGTACATTCACGTGCCTCTCAAGTTAAGACGACACTGAACATAAGTTTCAGAACTGACTATCTCACCATGGTACTGTATAGTCCAGGTCCTGAACCGGTAAGTGGAAAATGAAAAGAAAATGTGTTTTTACTTGTGAAAAATTATATAGGTGAATGTTTATTAAATAACAGTTGTTATTTCCATGTGTGTTTTGTAATCTCTGTTCCTCTGAGAAAGATAATTGATCTTTTCACTTTAATAATTTTAAGCACCTCAGTTTTTAAATGTTATCTTTCATATAGTTAGTAATGTGGAAAATAAATATTAAAATCAGTTTTTTTGAACTTTTGTTGGAGAGCCCTTTGAAAATAGAAAATTTTGTGCCGTGAGGTGTAGCTCAGCAGCAGAGTATGGGTTTAGCATGTGCAAGGTCCTGAGTTCAATCCGTAGCACCAATAACAAAAAGAAGAAAGAAAATAGAGAATTTTGATGTTTCCTATAAACGGACTCAATAATTTGTAGTAGGTCATATCATAACATATACATTAAACATGATTGTTTTGTGTAATTTTTGTATGGATTTTCTCTTCCACAGGCTTCCTTTTCAGATGTTCGTGATCCTTCTCTGCAGCTTGCTGAATTTAAATTGGAAAATATTATAAGTACTTTAAAAATGTATACAGACTACTCTACAGTTTCTTCTTTCTCATTAAAAAATTGTATTTTAGATGACAAAAGACCTCATGTCAAGAAAGCAACCCCTAGGTATGTATTGTATGCTGAGGTTTATTTTTTGTTTGTTTGGTGGCACTGGGAATTGAATATAGGGACTTCACACTGAGCTACGTCCTCAGCTCTTTTTTATTTTTTTTTAGTCAGGGTCTCACTAAGTTGCCCAGACTGTACTCCAACTTGCAGTCCCCCTGCCTCAGCCTCCCAGAGTGCTGAGATAATGTCGTGCACCACCACACCTAGTTCTTCTGAATTTCTTCTTGAGAAATAGTTGATACGTTTTGTACAACTTATTCCCAAAGTTGCATTTCAGTTTCTAAATACATTTTGGGATCTTCAGAGCTTCAGTTAAATCACGATACTCACTTTAAATAAAATTTGAAATGTCCTGGTTTAGTTATGTGCTAGTCTTACTGGCTAGTTGATGAATTGGTTGAATAAATAGAATTAGTGCAATTAAATGAGAAAAATATAAAAATTGAGAAGAAGAAAATGCTGACATTCAAAACTCTAACTATTTCTTAAGTATACATTTTCTAATTTATGAAACAGCTATGCTCCAGAAGTTTGTAAGTCCATTATTTGGAGGACTTCCCAAGACATGCCTTCAAGAATGCTAATTTGTTGTCAGTGAAAAGAATAAAAAAAGTGTCTCTTAAGTTTTATTGATGTATTTGTATGTTACTCATACATAGGAATTGTTATTATTGTGTTTTTCAGAATGATAGGACTGACTGTTGGGTTTGACAAAAAGGACATGATGGATGTAAAGTATAGGAAAATCAGAGATGGTTCTGTAACTGATGCAGTCTTTCAAGAATTGTATATTTGTGCAAGTGTGGAATTTCTGCTGACCGTTGCAAATGTCTTTTTTGAGGCCTATACGACAGGCAGTACTGTAGAAACCACTGTTCAAGCATGGCCTACAAAGGAAGAAGGTTAGTTATCAGCTAAAATATTTAATATCTGCATTATTAAAATGCTATATCGGCATTTTACTTGGATTAGTCTCTTAGATAAGATCAAAGTAAATACATTAATAAATTAAAATCTTAATTTTTCACTGTAGGAGGAAAACCATGATGTGTTTTCTGAGAGGTTATGTAGTTGGCAGTTTTTTGAAGGTACAAATGTATTTTGAGTTCAAAATTATGAGACCTACATTGGGATAACCAATTGTATTTCTCTGCAGGTGGTAGTTTGAACAAATTTACTGATATAGGAAAATAAGCAAGGGGAATAACAAAGCAACCACTCCTTTTTATAAATATAGTATTTTAATTTAAACATTCATTGATTTTTTTAATATTTATTTGTAGATTTTAACCTGACATACAGTTTTTCTAGTATCTTTTTGCATGTTTCATTCATTGTGATATAGTAAAAAGAATGTCAGCTTGCGAGTTGGAAACTACTAGATTAGGTTCCAGCTGTGCTATTAAATAGTGGAGTCGTTCTCATTGCCCCCCCATCTTTTAAAATGTTCTTTTGCCTATAACTTCTTCATTCAGAGAGTTGCAACTTTTTTGTGTGTGTGTGTGTGAGTACCGGGGCTTACCCTCAGGACCTCGCGCACCAGCAGGCGCCCGTGCCACTGAGTGATATCACTGGCCCTTTTTTCGTATGTGGGTTCTGGGAGTTGAACTCGGGCCTTTGTGCTTGCCAGGCAGGCGCTTATGCCGCAGAGCCATCTCACCGGCCCTTTTTAAATTTTTTTTTGTGTGTGTCTGTGAGGAGAGTTGCAACTTAATGGTAGAGAGTGTATTTAGCATGTCCTGGGTTCTAGGTGCTGTCTCTGGGACTACAAAAAAAGAAAAGAAACAGAGCAGAGTGTTGTAGATTCCTTTGAGATCTATGATTGTTTAATTTTACCTTTTTACTTAGAATGAAATAATATTTTCTTATAAATGGTGAATTATTTAGAAGTACTTTATATAGCAAATATTTATATATTGAAACATTTTTATTTCTGTCTTAGTACCTATACAGGAATCAGAGAAATGGGAAATTAACATTCTTATTAAAAATCCAGAAATTGTGTTTGTGGCTGACATGACAAGTAGCGACGCTCCTGCCTTAGTTATTACAACACAGTGTGAAATTTGCTGTAAAGGTGACCTTGAAAACAGTACAGTGACTGCTGCCATTAAAGATCTCCAAGTCAGAGCATGCCCATTTCTTCCAGTCAAGAGAAAAGGCAAAGTTGCTACTGTGAGTTTACTATTATCTGCTTAGTTGTAAAGCATTTAGAATTTACTGTATACCCCACATTAGGAAATGAAAATTGCCTACGTTTTCTAACCTTCATGTGTACAATACCTGTCTTTTAGCTTAGAGAGCCCCATTTAAAATAGTGTTGTACTAGTTTTGATTAAGAGATAGGCCTTGGCTAGTGGGCCAATGAGATACAAAGAAGAGGTTGCTTTTGGAGGCAGGTAGTTCCCCCTGTCAGAAGGAGGCCAGTGTCTCAGTGAGTAGTGGCAGCCACTTTGTGAACATGAGGGTAATTGCCCTCAGTGAGGCTGATCTTTTGGACTGCTGAGCAGGAAGGTAAGAGAGAACCTGGTCTCCTAATGATATATATCATCCAGCCCACCCAACTTTGGGACTCTTTTGTTTTTGTTTTTAATTCTGGGGAAAATTTTGCATTGATTTACAAGCCAGTGGAGTATAGGATATTAAAAAAAAAAAAAAAAAAAAGAAAGAAAGAAAGAAACTCCTGTTTTCCAGATGCTCTTCATTGTTATTTGTTTTGGTAGGAATATTCTCACTAAGAAGTTGGTTTCACTTTGACGCTTTTCAACTAAAATCTTACTCTGACTTTCTAATCATATCAATTTCAAACTGTTCTTTGTTCTTTAAGACTTTCTACCAGTTAGTGTTGTTATTTCAGTTTTATTTTTTCTTATTTGGATGTTTTTGGTTAGGAAAGGTGTTTTTTTATTGTCTCCATGTGTTTTATTTACTTTCTTATTGCTGGGACAAAATATCCAACACCCACAAATTAAAGGAGGAAAGGTTTATTTTAACTCACAGTTTATAGAAGTTTCAGTCACAGTCAGCTGGCTCTAAGGCAGGGCAGCATGGAGAGGGGCATCACAGAGGAGAAATAGTCCTTGGCAGGGTAGGCAGGAAAAAGCAGCCAGGCTGCCTTCCATCTTTCCCTTTATACAGTAAGTCCCTGACTTACGAACAAGTTTTGTTTGGGGGGAACATTTAAGTTGGATTTGTTCTTAAGTCCGACAAAGTGAGTCTTGTACACCTTTGACAAAAACAGTGTAAAGCATTAAAATACCAAACACACACACACAAATACTGTAGATAAACTATTTTTACCTTTACAGTTATCTTAAAATGGTGATACAGAATTAGGGTTAGGGTGAGATACCTCCACGATTTGTTCACACCTGCAAATGTTTGTAATGTGGGGTCTGTTCATATCTGTGAAAGTTACCAACTCAAATGTTCCTAAGTCAGGGATTTAACTGTATTCCATCCATGCTACAGGTCCAGGGTGGGGCTTCCCATTACCCACACTGAGAACAGTGCTAAACCAATGAGTGGACTCATCTGACTGCCACACTCTTAATACATATTCATACACCCTTAATCCACATTCATATACCCTAGATCCATCCACCTCGGAAAAGCCCCACTTATGAGCACATGAGGCTTTGGCGGGACATCAAGATACAAGTCATAACACCATGTAACTTATTTTGTCCTTCAGCTATTTGCTTTGACATACTTCATATTTAAATTTATTCTCTAGTAACTACTTTGCCTCCCTCCTCTTCAAAACTTCTAAGATTTGTCTTTAAAATTTTCCCGTAATTAAAAAATACTCAAAATGTTTAGGTTTCTAAAGGAGTAATAGAATCATCAACACTCTATGGATTATCAAATAGAAATATACGCTGTAATTTTGTTTTAAGTAAATAATATATATTGGTTAGGATGTAAAATAGACTGTTGCCCTGGTTTGCAAGGCTAATTGTTCATCACTAAGAAAAGAAAGGAAATAGGATATGGAAGGCATACTAATTCTCTTTTCAATTATGACTTAGAATTTTAATATGTATTTTCTTCTGGTCACATCTTTTTGGCTTGAACATAGCTGTATGACCACACTTAACTGCAGTAGAGGTTGGAGAATGTATTTTTTGTTCTGAATGACTTTGTTTTTGGACAAAACTTCTATTATTGTACAAGAAGAGTAGAATGGTACTTTTGGTACATGTACATAACACATCATAATTCTGATTTTTTGTCCCCTTTCTCTTCCCTCCCCTTCTGTCCATCTCTTGATCCCCACCCCATATGCAAAAAATCTATATGACTATTTCATTTTATTTTTTATTTTGTGCTTTACAGTAATACCTCGGTTCACAGATGTTTCTGTTTACAAACAATTTGGTTCTCCAAGAAAAGCTTTCAGCAAAATTTTGCTTCCATTTGCAAACTCCGCATCAGGTTATAAACATGACAATGGCCATCTTCTCCACAAAACACAAATGTAGCCATCTTCCACATAATTGTAAAACAAGTTTGTAAATGGAGGTACCACTGTGTTTATGTTTTGGGTTTTTCATATACGTGAAACCATGTGTGTCTAATTTATTTCACTTAACATTATGATATCAAGGCATATCCATTTTCCTGCAGATGACTCAAATTTATCCTTTTTATGGTAGAGTAGTATTCCATTGTATACAAATACCACATTTTCTTTATCGATTCATCTGTTGGAGGACATGTAGGCCACTTCCGAGATTTAGCTACTGTGCATTGTGCTGCTATAAATATAGGTATGCGTGTATTACTATAATATGATGTCTTTTAGTCCATTTTTCATGTTCTCTTGTTTTTAACTTATTCTGTCCTCCCATTGATTGCTTCTGCTGCCCTTTGAATATAATTTTTAATCTTCTGGATTTCTGTTTGGAACCTTTTCATGGACTCTGAATTTTTTTTTCATTCATTCACTGATTCATTCCTTCATTCATTTTCTGAGATAGGGTCTCACTTTGTAGCCCAGGCTGGACTCAAACTCATGGCAATCCTCCTGCCTCAGCTTACTGAGTGCTGAGATTACAGGTGTATACCACCATATCCACCTTCAGCTAGCTTTTTAGTGTCTTCTGTAAATTCCCAGATTGTCTTATTATATCCATTATCTGTTTGGTTATATCTTCTATCAGCCCACCTAGCACCTCATTGGTCTGTTTTTTAATCTCTGTTATCCTTTCATGTAATTTGACTGTGTGGCTTTTGCTGCCATCTCCTTAATGCCCTGGGGATTAGCTTTGGGGGATTGGGAGTTTGGGAAGGCATTTTGTGGCCTTGATTTCTCATGTTTCTATTGTGTTTATTTGTTTTATGTTGCATTTAGGTCTATGATATCATATAGTGGAAAGATTTTGTTATTACTATTCAGTGATGCACTCAGGACATGGCTAGCTATAGTCCTTTGCCTGTGTCCCAAGACACCATCTCTCTTAATTTGGGAGTGGAGGATGCAGTCTAATTGGCCCAAAACCCAGCTCTGTAGGAATGAACCACGGTACTGTTAATGTCCCAAAGGTAATCTGGGTATTGGCTTACAGAGAAAACCTATTAGTAGCAACAAGTAACACTAATCAAATAACAGCCAACCCTGATAATATCAAGTAAATCAGCAACAGTAATATCATCTGAGACAAACTGCATGTTGACATACCGTAAGAACTTTACCACCTTTAACCTTAGAAAAGAAATCTATAAACCAAATATTGACATACAGTAAATACCTACTAAATGTGACTACTATTCCTCTACTAATGATAAAATTAAACAGTAGTAACAGAGTTTAACTGTCTAAAGATGAATAAAACTTATTGGTTATATTATTAAAGATATATGGGGGCCGGTGAGATAGCTCAGCGGCATAAGCACTTGCTCAGCAAGCGCGAGGTCCTGAGGCTGACTCCCGGTACCCACATTTAAATAAATAAATAAATAAATAAATAAATAAATAAATAAATAAATAAATAAATAAATGGTATATGGGGTTGGGAATGGGAGAATATAAGAAGAAAAATTTGCAAAGTAAACAGTGGGAGCTTGGCATGGTGGCACCCATTTGTAATCCCAGCACTCTGGAGGCTGAGGTAGGAAGATCATTCGAAGTTTGAGGCCAGCCTGAAATGGGCCTCAACTACATAGTGAGACCCTGTCTCAAAAAACCAATGAAGAAAAGAAAAGAAAAGAACAATGGGAAGATGAAAAGGAAGAGAGAAAAGTCACACAAAGGATCCCATTAAGGTGTAGAAGGATATTTCTAGAATTTGATAAAGGTAAGGGGAAAAGAAAAAAAACGAGAATTCGATGATAAAGGGAGAAAAGAATATGGAAAATAAAAACAAAAAAATTAAAAAGAAAGGGAATAACAAAAAGAAAAAAAGGATAAATAAAAATTCCTCAAACCCTAGTAAGCCAGCAAAGAGGAAAAAAGAGAAGGAAAAAAAGGAGGGTGGGGGTGGGTTCCAAAAACGTTCTCTGTGATTTTGAATGAATGGTTTCCTTCCAGGATCCACAGTTTCGGAGTCCAGCAAGTTACGGTTTTCTTTGCCTAGCCTTATAGCCCGTGGGTGTGTGGGGTGCACCCTCTATTCCAGAGTCCCCTCTGTTTATCCCAGGCTGTGGCAGCGTCCCCACTCATATTGGTAGATAGGGAAGGTAGTCAGATGTAGGCTGCAGGCAAGGGTTCAAGTACTGAATGCCAGTGCTTTCTGGGCCTAGCTTCCCACCTTGGGGTGGGGCCTGTGCTCTTCCTGGCAAGTTTAAACTTCTTGGATTTTTCTGGCCCCTCCCTGTCTGTGCCAGTCTCCCATGGCTGTCTGTCACCCAGTCACTGGGAGGGTGACCCTGGGAGCCCTTACTTCCGGGAACTGCATTCCACTTCCTGTGAGCCACAAGCCATGTAGAGTCCAGATTGTTTTGTTCTTTTCTCTGTGTTGTGGGCCATCTTTTCAACTACTCTGTAGCTTTCTAATTTTTCCTGTCAGTTCTTTCCCAAATACTTGATGATGTACTTTTCTTTTTTTTCTTAGTCAAGTTGTTATTTTCCAGTGTAAGAATTCCAGATCTTGGAGAGGCTGAATTTTGCTGCCAATTGCCACTCCTCCATTGTCCTCTTCCATAATCTTTTTTTTTTTTTTTTTTTTTTTTGTGGGTACTGGGGGTCGACCTCAGGACCTCGTGCGCCAGCAGGCGCCTGTGCCGCTGAGCGATATCACCGGCCCTTTTTTCGTATGTGGGTTCCGGGAGTCGAACTCGGGCCCTCGTGCTTGCCAGGCAGGCGCTTACGCCGCTGAGCCACCTCACCGGCCCCCATAATCTTTTTTTAAAAACAGATTTTTCCATGTCTGTCTTTCTATCAGTTGCCAGAGAAAGAATAGGAGCCACAGTCTTATCCCTTCCCCAGACTCCTATTTAAAGCTTGAGTCTCTTCAGTGTTAGCTTGTTTTCCTTTCTCTTTCTTTTAAGACTTCACAAAGAACAGGAAAGAGTAGCCTATACACAGCAATATTCTAACTATTCCAAACTGCCTGGCTAATTCTTTAGACCCCTTTTTAGTACGTGATCTGTCTTCCCTATGTATTAGCAGTAGTGGTTTTGTGGAATACTTTACTGTATCATAGTTAGGGTCACCAGTTTAGTACAGTGGTACCTCAGTTTATGAATTTGTTTTATGAATGTGTTTATGGCTGTGTTTGTGTTAGTGTGGGGAAGATGAACGTGGTCATGTTTGTCACCCAATGAAGAGTTAGTGAATGGAAGCAAAATTGTTCCGAACGCTTTTGTTGTGAACCAAATTGTTTGCAAACAGAAGTGTTCATGAACCAAGGTATTACTGTTTTTTGTAATATTCCTTGTGTATCCAGTTGCTAAATCAATCATAGATATTTTTACTTCGCAAAATTGTCAACTTCTAGGTATGAAATTTTGTAACGTTTAGGATATAAAGCAGGCTGCTATAACAAGAGGTATTATCCCACTCTTCAAGTGGATAAAGCATGGTAGAACTATTAATTCTTTCTAGGAATACCATATAATAGTTACAATATAAGATAGGGGAACCAGGCTCTTTTCATATTGTTCTGCTTTTCATAGTATGTAACATATGTGTTCAGAGACAGTTCACAGTATGTCTGCCTCACAGCTTGTTGGCAGTGAGTGACGGTGGTGGTAAAGAGAGGAAAAGGAAGGACTCAGAGGGGCTCCTCTCCTCCCTGGCAGCACTGCCCAGCAGTTGCACTTACTGCTCTGCTTCGATCCCTTCGGCCAGAATTTAGTTGTGTGTCAACACATAGTTTTAAGGAAAATCAACAGTCTTTCTAAAGAATTAGGATTTTTTAATTGATTCTCTTCATTGTATATTTTATTTCTATTTCATTGTTATTGTTCTTTATCCTTCTTTTGAATTGAATTGTTATTCTTCCAGCTTCTTTTGTGTATGGTGGGAGGGCATCGGAGCACATGCTGGGGATCAAATCCTGGGCCTCATGCTTGCTTAGTAAACTTTCTACCCTGAGCTACACCCATAGCCTCTTTTTCTCACTTCTTCATGGATGCTGACGTCACTGATTTTCAACCTGTCTTTTCTAGTATATGCATTAAGACTATAATTTTTCCTATAAGCATTACTTGTATCTACTAGGGTTATTTGTTTATTTAATTTTTGGTACTGACAGTTAAACCCAGAGCCCCATGCATACTAAGCACATGCTGTACCGTTGGGATACAGCCCTGACCCACATCACTTTTTTTGGTGTTTGGTATTTTTAACATTCCATTAGAATATTTTCTCATTGCTATTTTTTACTTTTTCCCAGGAATTTGAAGAACCGGTTTTGCTTAATTTCTGAATGTTTAGGTTTTTTTTCTTAGTTATATTTCTATTATTAATTTCTACTTTAATTTTACTGTGGTTTATTACCATATTTTGATTATTATCCTTTGAAATTTATTGACTTTTTTTAATGCCCAGGGCGTGGTTTAATTTTTTTTTTGTTTAATGAAGAAAGTATATTTTGTTGTTTGGAGCAGCATGCTATTTAGGTTAGTTTTGTTTATAATGTTGTTCCTATCATCTGTACTTTTTTTTGTTGTTTGGTCTGTTTTAGTAGTTACTGAAGAGGTCTATTATAATCTATTTTGATTGTGAATTTCACTAGTTTTACTTGTAGTTTTGTTAATATTTACTTCATATATTTTCAAGCTGTATCATTAAGGTATATACATAATTGGAATTATTAAATCTTCCTGGTAGATTTAACTCTTACATGACTCCTTTATCTCTTAAAGAAGTGATTCTTAAAGGCTGCTTAACTGCTGTTAGGGTTACTATGTCAGCTTTTTGGGAATATCTGTATGTCATATTGTTTTTTGTTTTTTGTTTTCTGGTTTTTTTTGTGGGTACCGGGGGGTTGACCTCAGGACCTCGCGCGCCAACAGGCACTCGTGCCGCTGAGCGATATCACTGGCCCCTTTTCCGTATGTGGGATCCGGGAGTCGAACTCGGGCCCTCGCGCTTGCAAGGCAGGCGCTTACGCCGCTGAGCCATCTCACTGGCCCCTGTATGTCATATTGTTATCGGGTAGCTTGCCTCTAAAAAGTGGCTCACCAACTAAACGTTACTGAGTTCGGGGTTGCTCGCCTCTCCTTCCGGAGTTGGATTCCAGGTCCTTCTGCTCTGGAACAAAGAATTGAATAAAATGAGCAAAAAAGCAGTGGCAAAGTTTATTCAAGAAAGTAAGAGTGAAGAGTGGGAGAGAAACTGGCTCTGCAGAGCGAGCTTGGGCAGAGTAAATAGAAAAAGAGGGTAAGAGCAAAGATAAAAAGTACACGCTATATCCGGGAAACAGCACGGACTATTGTGGAAAGCTACCAGAGCAAAGTCTTCATGACGTGTGTGTGACCTTTTATGCTATGTTATGAAACCCTCAAAAACTTCTACATCTGGGTCCTGAGAGGTGGTGCTGGATCCCATGCCTCAGACTGAGGCCAGGTCTAGGCCATCCTATTGAAAACTTTCTGGAGTTATGCAGAAGTCCAGATGTGGGGCTTTGGGAACTGTTCTGCACATGCGTCCAGGATCTTACAATTAACAGATCGGTGCTACTTCCTTAGCCAGTTTTGCCATGCCCTAATCTCCTATCTCATTCTTGCTTGTTCCTTGAGTAGCAATAAGAATCTGTCCTTCTGTTCTCATTGTTAAGTGAAGTGATATTACTATATGTAACGTTTGCTTGTGATTCTTTATATAAAACCTTTAGTATATTGAGAAATAGTCTTTCATATCTAAACTCATATGTGAAAGAATCTTGATCTTGAATGAATGTGGAATTCTACTGTGTCATTATTGACATCAATATTGAACTGCAGTAGTTTTCCTATCCTTGTGATAAGTTGCAATGATAGGTTTTTGCTTTTGTTTTTCGTTTTTTGAGACAGTGTCTCACTTTGTAGTTCAGGCTGGCCTTGAACTCTCAGTGATCCTCCTCCTCTCATACTCTGCAGTGCTGGGATTATAGGTGTGTGTCACCACGCCCGGTTTACAATGACAGTTTTTGATAGATTTTTCTATTGTAAGAATACTCATCTACATTTATAGATTAATACTATATTTGAAGCCAGGCATGGCTACAGAGTGAGTTCAAAGCCAGCCTGAACTGCATGACGAGACCCTGTCTCAAAAAACAAAAAATACTATATTTGAGGATATTTTCATTTGTTCTTATATTCTGTTTCTTAAGGATATTTTAGGATTCTACAATAGAAGAACATAGCTTATCTGTTGGAGAAGGCTTTGTAGTGAAGGTGACAATTATGCTGATACCTGAGGAATGAATAGATATTAAACTTGGGACAGAGAGACTCATGAGTGTGTGTTTCAGGAGGAAGGAACTACATGTACAGAGATCTTGGGTTCCAGAGCACACACCATGTTTTCCATCACCATCACCATATTTTCCCAAACCCCAAAATAAGTACTCATATATTTACCTTTTCTCCTGTTATTTAGTGCTCCTTAACTTAATGGCATCCTCTACCACCAAGTTAGTGTTGGTAAAGAGTTACAGTGAGCTTTTGTTAGGTGCCTGATAATGTTCTGTAAAGCTTTTAAGGTTGCTTCTGTGGAGGGGAAGCAGTAGCAGCATCAATAGTAAAAATGATATTAGAAAAGGGAGTAATATGGTAAGGGTTGGAATAACATGAAGGAAGAAATTATAGAAATAGCACTAAAATCAGAATGGCTATAGCTATAATTTCGTTTTAAAACAGGATTCTACAACACAAGGTTGAATAGTATGGACTGTATGATGGAGATTTTACTATAATGTAGCTTTAGCATGAACATGTTTGCTGTTAAAACCAGCTGTATATTCAGTCCTAGGGAATTGTCTTAGTTACTTTTCTCATTGCTGAGGCAAAAATACCCGACACCCAAAGTTAAAGAAAGGTTTATTTAGCTCACAGTTTCTAGAGGTTTCAGTCCATAATTGGCTGGCTCCAAGGCAGGGTGGAACATGGCAGAGGGGCAACCGTTCATGACTGCCGAAGACAGCAAAAGCAACAAGGGAGAGAGAGAAAGGACAATCCCCTCTGTCCATTATCTCATATGCAGGCTACCCGCCCTACCCGTCCTAGGGCTGGTGTAGCACTCACACCCTTAATCCCAGCAATGGACCATGAATCAGTCAACTCTAGATCCAGCCACCTCTGAAAAGCCTGCCCTCCATGACTGCATGAGGCTTTGGGGGGACATCCAGACACCAACCATAACAGGAATTTAACTAGACAGAAGAATTGGGTAAAGAAATTTGTTTGTAGGAAATATTTACATATATTTGTATTTTGTTTTTTCTTTTGGTTTAAGCTTCCTCAAGATGAAAAGATAACACAAATTTTATGTTGATAATGTAGCATTATGTGTTGTAATTATAATTTCTCCTATACTTGAAGATTAAAGAAATAATACACTGACTGTCAAGTCATTCATGAGTTGATTTTGTTCATTTATTTTTGTGCAGTTTCTTTGGGGAATGGGTTTAGATTTTTTTTTTTCCTGATTTATTTTTCTTCCTTACTGTAGGTAGGTAGAATTCCAAGATGGTTCCTCAGATGTCTGTCTCCCTGTGCCATGTATGCCTTATATAGTCTTCTGCCCTTGAGCGTGGGCTGGACTAGTAGATGTGATTCAGTTGCTGATCAGTCGACTTTATAATACTGGCAGGGAGAGTATTCTGGGTGAAACAGAGAGGTGATTGACAAATGACGAAGCATCCAAGAGAGTTCTGCTGGCCTTGAAGGCTAAACTGCTGTGGTGGGCCACATGGAAGAACCTATGTACAACCAGTAGGAACAGAAAGTAGTCCCTGGCTGATAGCAAGCAACTGGAATGTTAGCGTTAGGGCGGTAAGGAAATGAATTCTATGAACAACATAAAACTCAAAAGCAAATCTTTCCCTAAGTCAAGCCTCAATTGCAGGTTATTACTGGTCTACCCATGATTTCAGCAGGATTCCTGACCCATAAAACTAGGAAATAATAAATTTGTGTTGTTTTAAATAAGAAAGTTCAAGGAAATTTGTTACACAGCAATAGAAAACTAACGTATAGGTTTTACATACCTATATTGCAGCAATTAATTAAATGTGGGAGCATCTTTAGAACAGGGCAGTAGGCAGAGGTGGGCAGAAACTGGAGGAGATTTGATAACAAGGGTGGAATAACCCTAAATGATGTTGAGCACACTCTCGGTAGTAACGTGTGGTCATTGACCATGCTGCCAGTGAGGGCTCAGTAGGAGGATAAAAAGGACCTGCCACTGGAAACTTGGAGAAGGAAGGACTCAGTACATAGTGTCAGAACACTTTGCAGGTCTGTCTTGTAGTTATAAAGAAAGAGGAGCTTGTGACACACTTCTTGTATTTATACCTAAAGAGCTTGCCAAATTGCATGGTTTCTTGCTGTTGATAATAACATGCTAGAGGAGAGAGAAACTGTGGGAAGAACAGTTAAACAGAACTAATGTCACAGGGCAGGGTCAGAGGGTCCCCGAGGCTGAAATAAAGAACTTGACCTTTTAAAATAAGTTTGTAGGTTTGCTGACTCCCATCACAGAAAAAGAATTTTTAGGGCAGGTCAATAAAAGAGACATGAGAAGGATTTATTAGAGGTAGATATAGGATGCACTCAAGAGTGGAATGTGGGTGCTCAAAGAAATGAAGTAGTTGGGAACTGGGGATTTTTTATATGTTTTGAGTGGTGGAAATCTGTGGAATTTGATAATATGGATGGGAGAAGATGGCCCACCCATAGTGAGATAATGGTCTGTTAATATGGGACATTTCAAAAGGGTGGTCCATTTATGTATGACAGGGGATGATTTGTAAGTAAAAAGGGAATGGGCAGACATGTTTGAGGTTGAGAGTTGTCTAGCTTTGTTATTTTGAGAGAAGGAAAAAAAGTAAATAAATCAGCCTTGTGTTCTGAAGCTGCAGGGTTTTTTTAAGTACAATTTTTAAAATTTTGGTTTCTTTGTCTTCTTTTTACTTAATTTTATTTTTTATACTACCTCACTTAACACTTGATGATTTTGATAATTCTTACCCATTCCAAATGGTAAAAGCTGCTAAAATTGAGAAATGGGTGCCAAAAGTGTAGTTCAGAGAAGATTGTGTGATCTTTTGCTAAAATTTAAGAAAGATCAAAAGATCAGTAGTGTCGAGTTACACAAAGTACTCTTTCAAGAGGTTAAGGTATGTTTCACATCTTAATCCAGATGGCCGGTAGGAAACCTGGTCATTCCTTAGCTACCTCAGAAGGAGGACAAGATAATCTCAGAAAGATGTGTGCTTTGGCTTAATAGAGTAAATCCTCACGATGTTGTAGAAAAACGGGACTGAGCCAGATGGAGGACATGCAGCACCAGAGGCACTTGGAAGGCAAACAGATTTATTTATGCCAGTGGGCCAATGGGAATCACTTTGAAATCATCAGCCTCGTCCTGGGGTTAAACAATCACTTATATAGGCTGTTAGGAGGAAGTACAAAAGGTCGATAACAGGATATTCTATAGTTGGTTACATATTGTCATATGTTGCTAGGCAGCTTTGGTTCAGGCAAGTTAATTGGGGGTATTCTGTCATATAGCAGGAAGGTCAGGGCTAGGGTGCGCAGGAAGAATCAAGCACTGTCTTAGACTGAGCTGAGCTGTCTCTGGGTGATGTCTCCTTGAAACCTTGGAACAGGTTAACATAACAAGATGCACTTCGTCTGAGTTACACTTGTCTTCCATGCTGCAGCTGTCGTTGGAATGCCAAGGCTAGCTGAGTTTTGCCACTCTAATTATGGGAACGGTCTGTGCCTGCCCTTCCCATCCTTGAATGTAGTGGCAGACATTGAAATCCACAGAAGGTCTTCAGAGTTCTTTAGAAAATTATTTTAGCAGAAATAACAGAGCTTGGACTACAAAGTAGAGACTCTTGGATTCCCAAAATTCTACTCGCAAGAAACAGGTTGATGAAACTACTACCTCAGATTCCCCTGTGTTTTTTAAAAAATGGAAGGGTGACTTAGAGGTTAGAGCTGAGAAATGCAGAGAATTCTTCCTAGGCTTGAAAACTTAATCAAGAAACTTGTGTCTGGTTAGATTTTAGAATTGTTTTGGATTAGTAGTGGTTCTTTATTTTTATGTTTTCCCCATTGGAACTGGAATATTTGTAAATATTACTCTATATGTGTTCCACCATTGTATGTTGGGACTGGTGGGGGCAGGTAATTCATCTTGGTTTCACAGTTCTACAAAAAGAGAAATTGTTCCCTTAAAGCTACACTTACTGAATTATATGTAAGCTCCTGTTAGCACCTGGACCTAATATAGATTTTAGACTTTGGGTTGAGAAAAAGTAGATAAGATTCTAGACTTTTGAAACAGACATAGAGATGGACATATTTGGCGAGATATAGTTAGCTGATGAGATAATGCATTTGGGGCTATAATGAAATGAGACTCGGGAATCTTAGGTAGTGAACATACTTTTTGTCTGGGAGAGACATGAGTCATGGGGGCTTAGAAGACAATTCTACTTGCCATGGGGAAAATTCAGTTTGTTTAAAATTATATTATAGAATTGTTTTAAAAATTAGGTGTATTTGAAATTTTTATTACCTTGCCTTTTGTAACTTTTCCTATGTGCATTAACTTTTTCAGTTCAATTTTACAAGGGAATAAATTGATAAAATCATATTTTAGTGAAGTAAAATAAAATACAAGTTTTATGTTTTCCAAACAGTTAAGCATTTATAAGAAATATGGAGACATAGACACTTGTTTTCCTTGGCCCTTGGCATGTGATGCCACATGCTGCCTCAGGACCCTATCAGCAAAAACGGCCATCACCAGGACCTTGCTGGGCCCCGTGCCTTTCCTTGAACCTCTAAAATTCCTGGGGTCAAGTGATCTTTCCAAGGAATATGTGTCTTCCTGATAGTACCTGCCACATTGCTTCTCAGTGTTTTCCATGGTCTGGGTGATGTTTCTCATGAATACTTCAGTTGAGCACATCTCTTCTCAGATAAGGCCCATTAGTTGCCTATTCAACCCTCAGGAGGAAATAACATGATAATGGTTAGGATATATTGTACTTGGCAGAATAAGTGTGGTAGAATGGGTCTGCAGCACTCTTTAGCTGTAGAACTGAATACCCTTGAAAAATAAAAATAGGAAAAATGCAGTATCTTAGCTAGAAGAGGGTAAGTTGAAGATCCCAAGGGTCAGTAATTCAGGAGCCCCTTAGCTGGGTGATTCAGGTTTAGAATCTCTCGGTAGATTGCAGTCATGCTGTCAGCTGGAGTATTGGTCTTCTGAAGCTTTCCTTGAGCTAGAGGACCTGCCACTAAACTCATTCACATGGGTTTTGCAAGAGGCTTTAATTCCTTACCATGTAGTAGGACTGCTTATGACAATAGCTTCTGCCAGAGTGAGTGACCAAAGGGGAAGAAGAAATATATCACCAAGGTGGAAGCTGCAGTGACTTTTAGAACAAACCTCAGAAAAATGAGGCACCACCCCTTCTGTATTTTATTGGTCACATGACCAACACTGACGTGATGTACAAATCATTGGGAGCCATCGTATGGGAGGGCTGTCATATATACAGCTGAGACTCACAGTCTCACTGTGTGCCAAGAATGGCTCCTATTTGTAAGGAATTGCACGAGGCAGAGACAAGTTGAGATGACCAGGCTTGTGTAACGGCAACATGGTGTGGAATTTATTGTGCCTGGGTGCTGGCAGACAGAGGGCCAAAAGGCTATCTGTTTGAAACAGAGAAGCAGGCTTTATAGGGCTTGAAAGAAGGCAAGGGATGTTAGTCGGGAAGATTGTAGTAAACATCAGTGGTCGGAGTTCTCTGGATGTCTCGTGCCTCAGTGGGCAAGGTCCTTGAGGCATCTGGTGTAAATGTTTGGGTGTCTTCAGGTGTCCCCGTGTTTGGAAGATTCTGTGCTCCATCTTACCCCTTTTACAACATCCTGTGTTTGCCGAGGGCAGCCCCCGTCCTGAGCTGAGAACAGTGCCTCTGCTGGCAGACAGGATGGGTGCTGGGAGAGTCTTGTCCGAATTGAGTCAGACACTGTTCAGTTAATAATCAGTGTTACATGTATTGACTAACTTATTTCGATCAAATGAGTGTTTGTTCTTATTTTCCTGTGTTCATGTTTCTATGCCCAATCAGTTAAATATTTTATTCCCAAAGGTATGTATTATATCCTCGTTTTACAGATGGTTGAATGTGAGATATCTAGACCCCCAGTGCTTCCTCAAATAAATGCTGGAACTGGGGTGGGGGGGTTGTTTGTACTTACTTCTTTTGTATTAATATTATTGCCAGTACTATTAATACTTTCTATTATAAAGAATGAATAAAGAGAATAATTAAGAAATCTGTTCAGTCACTTGCTTTTTATACTCTTAGTGTTGCTAACTTTTGGATTTAACATAGTTATTACTAGAAAGTCATTAAAGAGAAATATTTACTACTTGAATGTTAACTTAGTGCTATTGCTTTTTGTGTCACAGGTTTTACAGCCCTGTGACTTATTATATCAGGCTGCTCAGATAGGTACAGATCCACAAGTGATTGGTATATCAGTGAAATCCCTTACACTAAAGGTAAGTTAATCATTCAGATCGTTAGTATACTTGTAAAACGTGAGTAAAACCTGGAAATTATTATAATAGTAAGTTTTGTGACCATTAAACATAAAATGAATTTATTTTGTAGAATATTTTTGAGACATTATTTTCAAAATAGTTCACATTTTTATAACGAATGTTATATTCTGTTGTTGACATGTGACTGCTTTTGTAGTTAATATCTAATACCCTGATATGTATCGTTGAAATTATAATTTAATATTTACAAAATTAGTGTAATATTTTTAAAACTTGAAATTAGTTGTGGTAATTCAAATTTTTGGTAGACAACAAATTGTATCAACTATTTTGTGATAGTGATGTTCAATATTAATCCCTCATGATTATTCAGCAGATATAACTAGTATATTTTGGAATTTTTTCCATTTAGGTTTCACCAGTTATCATAAATACCATGATTACTATAACTTCAGCGCTTTATACAACTAAGGAAACCATTCCAAAAGACACCACTTCTTCTATAGCACAATTGTGGGAAAAGAAAGATACAAAGAATTTAAAAATGTGGTTCCTTGAAGAATCAAATGAAATGGAAAAAATAACTCCTACAACTGAATTGGTACCCAAAGGAGAGATGATGAAAATGAATATTGATTCTATTTTTATAGTTCTGGAAGCTGGAATTGGTCACAGGACAGTGCCTATGCTCTTAGCAAAGTCACGTTTTTCAGGGGAAGGCAAAAACTGGAGCACATTAATTAATCTCCATTGTCAGCTTGAGCTAGAAGTAAGCATATTTAGTATTTTTCTATCTTTTATAACAATGCCACACATAGGATATTGTGGGAATCTTATTCAACTATTTTAATTCAGCTTATAATAAATATGATGGCTTTACAATTTTTGAGATGGTTTACGTATATGTGCTCTTGACTGATTTCTTGTTTGTGTACATTACTTTTATTTCTAGAGTACATATCCACATTAAGTATATATTTCAATTGGTTTTGTATAAAATGTGGCATATTAATAGTTTTTCATTAGGTTCAGAATTCTAAGAATTAAAATTGAATAACTTTTCCTTTAAAAGACTAAATTTCTGAATACATGGATACTCTTTTCTAATAGTAATAAAAACAATTAGAACAAAAATGTTTTGCTTCAGAATTGATCTACATATAATCATTTTCAAGAATATTTTGGTTTAAATGAATTGACCTTATATGTATTAAAAACTAATCTGTTATATTCTACCTTATGAAAGTGATTATAGGGCCGGTGAGATAGCTCAGCGGCATAAGCGCCTGCCTGGCAAGCGTGAGGTCCTGAGTTTGACTCCCGGTACCCATATACAAAAAAAAGGGCTGGTGATATCGCTCAGCGGCACGGGCACCTGCTGGCACGCGAGGTCCTGAGTTCGACCCCCAGCACTCACAAAAAAAAAAAGAAAGAAAGTGATTATATAAATTTATAAGCTTCTGTATTATTTAAGTGTGCTGACACAGTTATACTAACAGAATTATAACTGAACTAGATTACAATTTTTATATGCAGATTATAATTCTGATATGTTGCAAAGGATTTGATGTAGGATGTCCAGTTTGTTAGAGGTAGTGAAGCATTCATTAAATCATATAATATTTGTCTTCAAGGGCTTTTAGTCAGTGAAGGAACTTGTTTTAAAACATCAGTACTATGTGATAGATGAACATACTGTTTGATACTTAGTTCAGTCTACAAGTCAAAGAAAGGTGTCTGAAGGAGTGTCTTATCTGAACTAAGTTGTGGAGGACAAATAAGGACTACTGTGAGGTTATCCAGGGCATGAAAGTGCTAAGGGATTTGAAGCTACTGGATGATGTGCAGCGAGCACAGCCAGAAGGCCTGGTGGGAGAAGTAGCCTGGAAGATCACTTTAGAAAATAACAGATGCTTCATTAAAAAACTAATTATTCTCTCTGTAGGTTCATTATTATAATGAAATGTTTGGTGTGTGGGAGCCTTTGCTTGAACCTTTAGAAATTGATCAGACTGAGGATTTTAGACCATGGAATCTTGGAATAAAGGTATATGAGAGAGAGAAAGAGGGAGAGAGAGAGAGAGTGTGTGTGTGTTTAGAGTATTTTCATAGTCTTAACTTCACACAAATTTGAGGAGATACAGTTTTCCTGTGAGCCCTGTGCCCCGTGCATGTATAACTTCTTTACCAATATCTCCCATCAAAGTACTGTATGTTTGAAGTCTGAAATTTTTTTTAAAAATCTAGGCCTGTCCCATTAGACACTTTAGTTTTAATCACAGTGTTGAAGTTTTCTTATCGTGAGCCTTGCCTATGTGGTTCTTTATTTGACCTCTGCATATAATTTTGAAATCCAAGGCCAGTGCTCCCTATCCTATACAAATAATTGCATAACATTAATTATGTACTAGACATTGTTCTGAATAATGTATCTTTGCTTTAACCTTTACAATAACCCCCGAAAGGCATATGGTTTTTATCTACACTTGATCATAAAATGGGAATAAAACCAGAGAGTTTAGTGGAATTTCCTTTCCTAAAGTAATACAGTACAGTAATAGCTACAGAGTGGAAGAGGTGAGATGTGAATTCAGCTGCGGTCTCCACTCTTAACTACTATATTATTATATCATATCATTTTAGCTTCTCTCATTTTGTAGGTTGTGGTCTATCCTGAGTTTTCTTTGTCCCTTGAAAGGACTATCTAGAAGGTATATTATTTTCTTGAAATATATTATGAATTTATGTAATTATGAGACTCAGAGCCTTTAGATGAAAGTTGTGCTTCTAAAGCAAGAGATTGTAGAATTACCGGCATGGTATCTGCCTAATGATGATTGACTTGACCTGAAAATTTTCAGGGCCTTAAAGGTACAACAAAAGTCCCTAGCTTAGCATGTGTACCTTACGATAGTAATTTAATTTTCCAGATATTTTAGATGAATTTGGACGAAGAAATTCCTTTGGTGGTTTTTAGGTAGACTATGCATGTGCAGTGGATCTGTTAATTCTAAACTTGTAAGTCCTGTGTTCACAGCACTGTTTTGCCACTTTCTTCTGACTTTGTAAGTCCTTAGGTTTCTGTTCTTTTATTAGCATGACCAAAAGACTGCATTACTTTTCTTGGCTATGTTGCTGTGAAATATGTGTTTTAATTTACATTCAAATGCCAGAAACACTTAGTGATTTTAGATATTTTTTCCTAAATTGTGCTTGTCACACCACTGAGGATGAGAAATTATTTTCTAATACAGTACTGCCCTTGTCCTTTGTGACCTCAGTTGGCATGTCCAGGTATTTCATTGTGGTAGAGGCAGTGGAACACATAACATTTAAAATATTTTCTCCAGGGGTATTGGAATTTAGCTGAAGTTTTTGTTTTGTTTACTGTGCGGAATGAGTGATGTTGTGCTCCTAGATGCAAATTCTTATATGTCTGTAATTTACAATTTTAGATGAAAAAAAAACCCAAAAAGGCCATTGTTGAGTCAGATACTGAAGAAGAAAACTACAAAGTGCCAGAGTATAAAACTGTCATCAGTTTCTATTCAAAAGACCAATTAAATATTACATTATCCAAATGTGGCCTCGTAATGTTAAATAATTTAGTCAAGGTAAGAAACTTGAAACTTTAAATGTTGAGATACTAGTCTGTGTTGACCCTTTCATCATTAACTTTGTTATTTGTCTCACATCCCTTAATATTCTTCTTATCCTTTAGTTTTCCACATTTATTTAAGGAAACTCTCCTTTATTAGGCATTTACAGAAGCTGCTACTGGATCTTCAGCTGTCTTCATAAGGGATCTAGCACCATTTATAATTTCTAATTCTCTCGGACTTACTGTATCAGTTTCGCCAAGTGATGCTTTTAAAGTACTCAGTGTTCCTATGGCAAAATCATATACATTGAAAAATGAAGAGAGTTTAAGTATGGATTATGTAGGAACTAAGGACAATGACCATTTCAGTGCAATGACCAGTTTAAGCAGCAAACTCTTCTTCATTCTTCTTAGTAAGTGATGTATTCCCTTTTGGAAGTTTTGTTTTATATTTTGCATGACATATTACCCACTTGCAGTATATTACAGTTTATTAGGTTGTTTTGCTTTTAAATCTCTTGTGTAATAGATTTGCGAACCTTTTCTTTTCCTTTGCAGTGCTTTAATTCCTTTTGTCACTAAGTCTTTGTATTCCAAATTTTGACGTTACTAGTCTCTTGCATTAATTAGAGCATGTTCTGTTATGGGAAAGAAAAATATTAGATCTTACCCAGCTTTTATAGGATCATGGATATGCTCATGGATATTTTAACCACATATGGTATAGCTTGGTAGGTATTTGACCAATTTTGTAGAAGAATGAATTCAGAAAAGTTTGAATTCATGCAGAGGGTTTTGGGATATGTAAATGGTTTTTACTGTTCTGCCTGTTGAGGTGAAGGTTCTTTCTTTATCTTTGCTGACCCACAAATTTTTCATTTCTATGGGAGGTGAAAGTATATAAATTCTTAAATTATCAGAACATCTAGCCATTTTGAATTGAAATAGCCCAAATCCTCACCAATAGGACTTTCTGAGATTCTGACATTTAAGTAGTTACTGAGGCAGGGAGTATCATTTAAAGATTACCTAGGAGTAGGGAAGCAGGCTGCTGGAACATAGCTGGTCCTCCTCGTCAGAGGCAGGTGTTTCAGGTGTTGTCAGAGCATTGCCAGTATTCTTTTCATCAATTTTGTATCTGTTTTTTTTTGTTTTGTTTTATATGGATGTAGGCATGAGTAAAATTTATGCAAAGAAGTAATTTTACCCCCAATATAATGTGTATATTAGGTATATATATATTCAAAAAATTGTTTAATCAAACCCAAGATATATCTAAAAAGTGACACAGATAGTTGGAAAAATTAAAAACTGAGGAACAGTTGTGTTGGTGTTTGCCATCGTGTGTGAAAATATCAGGCTCTGGTTATTATGACAGCAAACCAGAGATCATTGTTCTTGAAGTTTGTAATTCTTCTCATCACTCAGTTGTTTTAAAAGATTTGGTATTATTTTAGGTTAAACTCCGGAATGGTATTTTTTTCAGTTAAAAATGTCAGTGCTGTGGAAGTAAATGGTGGCTTCTTAAAGTATCCCTTTTTATGTATTACATCCATAAGTTTAAGAAAATCAGTATGTTTGTTATTTACCATGTACCTAAAATAAATATATAGTGAATTATAAAAATTTTCAATGTCTTTTTTTAAATTTAGCACCTGTTAACCACTCTACTGCTGATAAGATTCCTTTAACAAAAGTGGGAAGACGTCTATACACTGTAAGACACAGAGAATCTGGAGTTGAAAGATCTATTGTTTGTCAAATTGATGCAGTGGAAGGAAGTAAGAAAGTAACAATCCGCTCACCAGTGCAGGTATGAAATGTTCGATTTTAGGAGAGGTCTTCTTATGCCTATCTGGAACTAATAAAAAAATTATCAAAAGAATACACACTGTAATAGAAATACAGCTAATATTCAGAAAGGAAAATCTCATGGCCAGTAATTATATTACTGTAATATGACTGGTGGGAGAATTCCATTCAGTACGTTTCTTACAGTTTTTATAGGAGTGTTTTTAAAATATTTTTGTACACTATTTTTTCTCTAATAAAATATACATATATGTCCTTTTTGTGGTAGGGAAATTTTTTTAGAGGATAATTTACAACTTAGTTAAGGAATGTATAATAAACTCATATTTGACACAATAATAAAATCATGAACCTTCAAAGTATTCAAGGTAATAAATACATTTATTACTCAAAAACCTTCTTTCTTCTACTTTCCCATTTCTACACATCCACTCATCTGTTCTCACTGTATATTAGTTACATAGTCTTGAATGCTATATAAATGTATTGGAATACAAAATAGAATTTGGCTTGTTTCACTCAGCAAAATTTTGTATCAGTGTCTGTATTGTTACATGTAGCTGTGTGTATTTCCTGAGAACTAATCTATTGTATGGAGGTATCACATTTCCATTTTGAGTGAATTTTTGTGTATATTGAGAGGTAAAGATTGAGGTTTAGTTTTTTACATATTGGCTATCCAGTTGTCCCAACCCAGATTATCTTTGTCCTATTGAATTGCCTTGACATTTTTGTCAAAAATTAATTTACCGGGCCGGTGAGATGCCTCAGCGGCTTAAGCGCCTGTCCGGCAAGCGCGAGGGCCCGAGTTCGACTCCCGGAACCCACATACGAAAAAGGGGCCGGTGATATCGCTCAGCGGCACGGGCGCCTGCTGGCACGCGAGGTCCTGAGATCGTCCCCCCGGTACCCACAAAAAAAAAAAAAAAAAAAAAAATTTAATTTACCATATATACTGATGGTTTTTTTCTGGGCTCTATTCTGTTTCATTGATCTATTTATCTTTATGCCATTATTACACTGTCTTGATTACTACCTTAATGTAAATCTTGAAATTAGGTAGTACAAATTTCTTTTGGCTCTTATAGGTCCTTTCCATTTTCATTTAAATTTTAGAATCATTATCAGTTTTTATCAAAACTCATAAGATTGGCTTTTTAAATTTTAATTTCTGGTTTTCCACTACTATCATTTAGAAATTGTTTATTTTTATATTCACCTGTGTTGTACAATCTTACTAGACTCATTTGTTCTGATAGATGAGACCGTTTTGTAGTTGTAAATTGTTGTGATATCAGCAAGTACATTTTTACTTCATCCTTTCCAATCTGCATGTTTTTTTTCTTGTCTTTTCTCTGTTAACTAAAAGGATTTTTAAAAATGTGTTAATATGAATTACATTGAGCACTGAGTTTTCCATGTTAGATGAGCCTTACATTCCTAGGATAAGTCTCACTTGATCATGAAGTATTATCAAACTGTTAGTATACTGTTATATTTGATTTACTAAAATTATGTTTAGAACTTTTGCACTTGTGTTCATGAGGGGTCTTTATCTATGGTTCTGAGGTCTTATGGAAAAGGTTATATAAGTGATAAATTGAATATAAAATTTATTTGAAATTATATTTATAATTTTAAAAACTGGATTGTAAAACTTATTTTTGATGTCTATTTGAATTCTCTGAACATTGATTTCTGGTTTGATACAGCTGCTTTTCTTTGGAAACATTTTTCAATTGTATTTTTTATTTTGAGAAATTTTTATAATATAGACCTCTATCCACATTACAAAATATAAAAAATGTTGACATTTTAAAACTTACCTTCAAATATTTTTTAAATTTGAAGTCAACTATTTTGTTTCCTTTAGTCTGCATTCCCTCCTTTTTCTTTCCTAGAAAAAATACTATTTTAGTGACATGACATACGTATTTCTTTTCCTGTGTCTTTAAAATTCTTAAGTATGTCCATAAAATATATACTATTTGTGTTTTCAACTGTGGTAGTATATTCTGTTACATAAATCTGTTAATTTTAAGAAAATTTTCTTAATCATTTCACTATTCATGAGAATGTTTCTCTTTTTTTCTTAAAAATTGGTGTTGTAGTGAACATGACTGACTTTTGGTACACGTATATAAAAGTTTCTCTCAGTATGTAACAAGGAAGAACAATTGCTAAGTGTTAAGGTGAATTTCCATTTTTACTAGGTTTTTCTGGAAGTTATTTCCAAAGTTATTTTATCAGTTTACATTTTTTACTGGTAAGATATGAGTGTGCTATTCTTATTTTTAACTGTTAAAATGCAAGACTTCTGATTATGCCAGTCTGTTAGTGTGAATGTAATTACTGTATATGATTATTATTTTAACTTGTATTTTCTTGATTCCTAGATAATGTTACCTTTTTCATCTGTTTGTAAATCACTAGTTTATAGTTTGCATTTTTCTTTTAATTGCAACTTAATTTTTAGGATTTTTGTGTGTATATGGTTATAAATCCTTTGATAAATATATTACAGATATTTCCTAGCCTGTGACGTTTTTCACTTTCATTGCATAAATGTTTAAAATTCTGATACAGCTTTTTCTATGAATTGTTTTTCTACTATTTTTGTCAGAAGAAAAACGTGTCTCTAGACAAATTAACCTCTACCCTAAGGTCAAGAAAATACTATCTTACTCCCCTCTAAGATGCTTAAAGTTTTAAGATTCCTTTTCTATAAAACTGGAAACATTGATGTAATTTTTAGGATAAATAGTTGTATGTTTATTTTTTTCTAATTTAAATGAACAAGACACATGGGGCCCAATACTTTCTTTGTGAAGATATTTTTAAAAGGACTTATTTTTTTTAAATGTATTTAGGTTTTTTGATTAATAATATTAAGTGCAGTATCATTTTTTTTTGTTGTTCCCAGATTAGAAATCATTTTTCGGTCCCAATTTCTGTTTACGAAGGAGACACTTTACTGGGAATTGCTTCACCTGAGAATGAATTCAACATACCATTAGCATCTTACCGGTGATTCTGTCTTTTTGTTTGCTCTTCGTTCTTACATGGAATTTTTATTTTCAGATTTTATACGGATATTTGTCTTTAAGTTATCAAACCTACCTTATTAAATATCTCATTTTCATTATTTGGATTTCAAGGTATTTAAGTGCCTCTCTTTTCGAAAAGAAATATTATTTAATGTAAATTTATACATTCTTGAGGCTTTTAATTTATACCAGGTAAATTATTTATGCTTTCCTAACATATACAATTATTACTTAGGTGGTTCTTTTTTAAAAGAAATGTTATTTAATATATTTAATTTATACCATGTAAATTATGTTTTTACTAATAAATATAATTATTATGCTTACAGTATTAACCATCATAACCATTGTCATATATGTTTATGACTTTTAAAAATATCTAAGAGACTATGACAGGTAGTTTAGGGATTTATGTTACAAATTGAGTTTTACTTTTCAAAGGCTTTATAATAGAGTTCTTTGAAATGTTTTTAGAAAACAAAGTATTTTATCTCCGTAAATGTGTCTGTTAATTCTCCAAGGATAGAGTTTTAATATAAATGCATTACTCTTCAATATCTATTTGATAATCAGTATATTTTTAAAGAAAAGATTTAACAAAATGAGCTAGTCTTATAATTTTAAATTTAATATGTTAACAAATATTGCTCAGGTTATTTAATGTGAAATTGAAAATAATCTCTTCTGTGGAAATTGAACTCTTTTGGAGAGTAAAACCTTCCCTAGAATTAAGCATTATAATTTGTTTAAATACTGTTTCAAAACATACACTAGAAATGGACATTTTCACCAGTGCAACAGAAAAAATAAAAAAGGCAAAGTTACCAGTGGTTCTTAACTGTTCGTGGCTCTATTCATTCTGACTCAGGCCAAGAATTTTAGTATAGGACCATGGTGGCAAATCTGTGGCACACGTGCCACAGCCTTTTGTTACCACTGAAAGCTCTAAAAGGGCTACTGTCACCGATGTAGGATTTGTACTGCTTAGAAAACAGTCTAGCATGTGTGGGCATATCCTTTCACATAGATCTACAAACACTAATGAGTGTTTTATTGCTTATTTCAAATATGCTGAGGGAAAGAATTGAGAAAACAGCAACAAAAAATAATTGTTTACAATATCTGACCTCCTTTTAGAAAGGATTTGGGGATGGTTACAAGACTGGATGAAGTTAAAGATATGTTTAAAACTTTCTGTAGGGGCGGGTGAGATAGCTCAGTGGCATAAGCGCCTGCCTGGCAAGCATGAGGTCCTGAGTTCGACTTCCGGTACCCACATAAAGGAAAAAAAAAAGGGCTGATGATATCGCTCAGTGGCATAAGCACCTGCTGGCAAGTGCGAGGTCCTGAGTTTGACTCCCGGTACTCACATTAAAAAAAACGAAAAAGCAAAAAACAACTTTCTGTAAAGAACTTTAAATTCATTTTGTTCATATGTAGTAGTTAATGGCATTCTGCTTTTAATAAGTTTCTGCTATATATTCTGTGATTCTGGCCATATTAGAGATAATAATATTGTAATAGTTAATGGCATTCTGCTTTTAATAAATTTCTGCTATATATCCTGTGATTCTGGCCATATTAGAGATAATAGTATTTCATGGTCTTTTGTTCAAGGCTAAACAGTAATTCACTGCATAGTAGTTAATGTATGTTAATTGTTATTACTAGTAGTAACCAGTTTGGTGTTTGCAGAATCCAGGTGCTTTTAATCTGCTGCTTAGATGTAGGGTCACTTAAATATTTAAGATATGAGGCATTAAGTTAACAAATGGTTACCTTTCTCTACAGAATTTGAATATACTTTTCCTAAGTTTAATTAACTTACTTTAATGAACAAATACCTGCCAAGTATTTTGTTGCGGGTGAAACACTATAGATACCAAAATGGATTGGATGTGACTCTTACCATTGAGAGATTGATATATTATGTAAACATGTACATAAGGTTGGAAACTTGGGTTGTAGACAGTTACAGAAAGTGTTATAGGAAACTTTGGAAAACAAAGGATCAATGATTGACTCCTGGTGGAGGTACATGAAATTAAGGTAAAATATAATAATGTTGAGACTAGATTGGAAGAGCACTCTAAGTGTAAGGAATTACATGAACAATGGAGGCATGAAAGGATATCCCTATCCTTTATATGGGGTTATAAAGTTTGTATGGGGTTATAAAGAATAGTTGGGATTTCATTGTAGTGCAGTGTGGAGTAGGATGATGAAATTTGAAAAATAGTTTGTATTTAATTAGTCCCTCCCTCATTTTCTTGCTTCTGCTTTCATAAATTTTATAGAAATTATTGCATCTAAAAACATTGTTGAAATGTAAAGAATGTGATATTCAAATATCAAGATGAACAATGTGGTGTCTGATGATTTTGTTACATTTTCTTGTAACCATTATTCTGCATTTATGCTCCATATGTCATTGTCTATTGAAATATTCATTTATTTACTTTGGATAGCTGATAGTTATTTTTTAATAGAAAATTTTTAAAGATTTTATTAACTTAGTCATTACATTTACTTCTTGTTAGGACCACATTCCTTTAAAGCCAGTTTCTTTTAGTTAAATGTGTAAGTCATAGATGGTTGTTATTGGTTTGCTTTGCATATATGATTGATATGATTGTGTATTTTCTGTAAGAAACCAGTTATTATCTTGTAAATGTACTTTTAAAATAGTAAGTTGGTGATAAAAATATTCTCTCACCCAAATAATTTCATAAGTTTCTAGAAAGTTAAGATGATACTTATTTATCTTATCTAGTTTTTAAAAGTATATGAAAATATAAAAATGTATTAGTTATGGAAATAATTTTATTCTAAAGCTGTAATCATATAATTTCTTTTCTTTCAAAGCATTTTGAAGTGTATTGTTTATTCTTTTATGTAGATCATTCCTTTTTCTGAAGCCAGAAGATGAGGACTATCAAATCTGTGAAGGAATTGACTTTGAAGAAATTATAAAAAATGATGGAGCTGTTCTAAAGAAGAAATGTAGATCTATAAACCCTTCTAAGAAATCATTTATTATTAATATTGTTCCTGAAAAAGATAATTTGACATCTCTTTCAGTATATTCAGAAGATGGTTGGGACCTACCATACATAATGCATTTGTGGCCGCCAATCCTACTCCAAAATCTTCTTCCTTACAAAATGGCTTATTATCTAGAGGTATTCTGGAATTTGAGGGTTGGACGGAATGGGCGGGGGATGTGAGGGAAGTGCTCCTGACTTTGATTTTGTAGTTTGAATTACTTAAAATCATGAGCAGTAAAAAAAAGTTTTGAAGTTGTAACATAGGCAGCAGTACTAGCAAAGAATAACAAGTACTGTACAGATATTCTTCTAATGGAAATGTTTTAATCATGTATAAAAATATAAAAGAAAATGTTTCCCACTAATTTATCTTAGAAATCTGATTACTAAGATAAATGCAAATTATGTATTATATGTCATATTATAATGTAACATACAGTTCTTTCAAAAATGTAGAGACTATAGATAATAAAATTGCCTATAATCACCATCTGAAGATATTATTTGTTTTAGGAGATACATTTTTCAGTCTTTTTCGTGTAAGTGTATTTCATATATGTGTTTAGTAACTTTTGAGACAAGTATGAAAATCAGTATTGAAATGACATTCAAGTACTATATATATATACATATATATATATATATATATATATATATATATATTTTTTTTTTTTTTTTTTTTTTTTTTTTTTTTTTGTGGGTACCAGGGGTCGAACTCAGGACCCCACGCGCCAGCAGGCACCCGTGCCGCTGAGCGATATCACCGGCCCTTTTTTCGTATGTGGGTTCCGGGAGTCAAACTCAGGACCTCGCGCTTGCCAGGCAGGCACTTATGCCGCTGAGCTATCTCACTGGCCCCCTCAAGTACTATATTGAGCAAAAAAATTTTTGCACTTTATAAAATTTTTTTAGTCTTAATTCTATAAAAGTATCACATGCTCTGTAGCGATGTTTTTCTCTTAAATGCTCATTACTTTAACAGAGTTGTTGTGGTTCCTTCCTGTTGTTGTAACAGTAATCTATTTTGGGATTTTATGAGAATATTCTGTCATACTTACCTGATGAAAAAAAGGTGGTTCCTCACTAAAATGTACTAGTTCTAGATTTAGTTTATTTTGACAATTACTATATGTTAAAAACTTTTCTAATACATTTTTGGGTGGATATTTGTTTTTCTGTTTGGGTGACAGATGGAAATTAAGAGTTTGCACATTGCTGTCAGATTTGAAATTGCATCCTAATTCTAACACTTAGAGTGCAATTTTATATAGGCCATATCCTTGATCAAAGTCTTTTTTTCTTTTAATAAAATGCAGATAATAATAAAACTTGCATGGTTGGGACATGGGGAAAATCAAATTTCTTTGGATATGTAAAAAATTTAGCAATAGTCTAATTAACTATTAACTATTAACTTAATTTATTAAATTAACTATTTGTTAATTTATTAACATTTATTAACTATTTTAACACCATCATCACCATCATTATTTGTGGAATATTTTTAACATGTAAAAAAATCCCAATGGACACTACATTTGCTTTAATGAATTTAAAATGTTATGATTAAAATTCCTGTAACACTAGGAAGGAGCCAGAAAAGATACTGGAAAAACTGGTGAGATATACAGATGTAGTATTTACATTTCCATTCTCATAGAATTTTTAATTTGATGCTTTTAGAGATCATATTCTGCTTTCCAGTTTCCAAAGCAGATGATATATTTTTATGAAGACAATTTAACTTAGATATGGAGAAAGGGACTAGAGAGGGCCAGTGTGATTAGGAGACTCTCAAACTGATTGGTCACAGATATTAGAGCTAAGGTAATGGAAGTGTGGGTGGAGAGAAATGAACGGTTTTGAGAAACATGGGAGACACAATATAAACAATAATTGGAAAGGAGTAAAGGGACTGTTGAAAATAAAAAATGGAAGGCAGTAGGGATTGATTTTTTTTTTTTTTGTGGGTACCGGCGGGTCGACCTCAGGACCTCGCGCGCCCGCAGGCGCCCGTGCCGCTGAGCGATATCACCAGCCCCTTTTTCGTATGTGGGTTCCGGGAGTCGAACTCGGGCCCTCGCGCTTGCCAGGCAGGCGCTTATGCCGCTGAGCCATCTCACCGGCCCTGATTTTTTTTTTTTTTGGATTACCATCAGTTTTCTCCTTTTTTTTATTATTTTGTTTTCAGAACTATAATCTAATAGATAAGATTGGGCTTTTTGGTTGATTTGTTTTAACTAATTATAGAGTTTTATGTATTTTATTTCCAGTGAAGTTTTACATTGTTATTAAATCTTCACAGTAGTCCTTTAAAATAGGTTATTTAGACCAGTTTACAAAATGTTACGTAAGTCTAGATTAAATATCGTACAGTTTATACAGTTGGCTTACATAGAATTTGAATGTAAGTCTTCTAACTTATTCTGACAGGTATTTTCAAAAGCATTTTTGTGTAGCATTTGGAATAATTGAATAAAATTTGGAGGTATATTCAAAGACATTTTTAAATTTTTTTTGTTTTTCTCATTACAGGGGATTGAAAATACAGTTTTTACTCTAAATGAAGGACAGTTAGCCCAGATTTGTGCTGTACAAATGGACAAAGCCAGACTACATTTAAAATTACTTGACTATCTTAATCACGATTGGAAAGGTGAATATCACATAAGATCTAATCAAGAAGACATTAGTTTCATCACTTTTACCTGTGTTACAGAAATGGAGAAGACTGACTTAGATATTGCTATCCACATGACTTACAATACTGGTCAGACTGTGGTGGCATTTCATAGTCCATACTGGATGGTCAATAAAACTGGTCGAATGTTACAGTACAAAGCAGATGGAATTCATCGAAAGCATCCGCCTAATTATAAAAAGCCAGTTCTCTTTTCTTTTCAGCCAAATAACTTTTTTAATAACAATAAGGTATGTAACTTTTTTTTTCTAACTTTCACTGTTTAACTGTTGGTCACTCCTTTTCAGTTTTTAGAATTCTGAAGAATAAAATAAAATTTAGGTAGGAATAATATTTCTTAAATATTTGAGGTTAAACTTTAGCATTTATATTGATAAAGGTTTAGTATGTTAATGCAAGTTAGTTCAGGATGGAAAGAAAATTTATCAATTTAACTAAGCATTTTAAAAGTACTAAACTGTAAACTTTTTCAAACTTTTTTCCTAGGTTCAACTTATGGTAACTGATAGTGAGTTGTCAGATCAGTTTTCAATTGACACAGTTGGTAGTCATGGAGCCATTAAATGTAAAGGCCCACAAATGGATTATCAAGTGAGTTTATTCTGTGCTCAAGAAACTTTTAAAATGTATCTATTGATTACTTTTTATAAGGATAGTAGCATAATATTAAAAGTTTTTGAACTGTTAATTTTTTCTGTAGGTTGGTGTCACTATTGACCTCAGCAGTTTTAACATTACAAGAATTGTGACATTTACCCCTTTTTACATGATTAAAAACAAAAGCAGATATCATATATCAGTGGTTGAAGAGGGACTTAATAAATGGCTCTCTCTTGATTTGGAGCAGGTGAGTAGATGAGTTTCAAAAATGTACATCTTCAGGTTCTCTTTTCTCCTTAAAATTAGATGCCTGAAAAGACCATATAATATTTTAACCTTCCTCCACCCCAGTTTTGTTTCAGTTCCATGAACCTTTATTGAGTTTTTGTGATAGGCTACAAATATTTAATTATTAAAAACTGGACCTTGCCCTCTAGGATCACAGAACCGGGAAGATAGATGTTTAACAATTACTAACCAGTTTGGTTAAATACTGCAGTGAAAGGACGTATAAGGTATAAATGCATCAAAGTGGAGAAAATGACTTATTTTCTCCAAGAAGCTGTGAGGAATTCCTTCACAGAATAAGACAAACTTTCCTTCAGGTTATTTGAAGAAGGTAGTGAAATTTTAGTTCTAGATCATTAGAATGAAATTTTAATTTTAGATGATCATTAGCTGTCAGACCTCTGGATAAGTTTTTTGAATGATTGCTGATAGAATATTTTACTTTTGAAGAAATTTTATTCTCAATGTAAAAGATATGTTTACCATACTTATTCACAATTCTTGTACATAAAACTATCCTTGTGGGAACATTTTCCTTAAATTTTTAGAATTTCCTTTAGAGCTGATTTTGAAGGTTAGTATCAGTTTGTGATTATCTGTAAAGCTTTTATCATTGTCTGTCTTTTATGATAGTTTTTCTCTTTATATCAATTTTAGGTGGATTTATTCTCAACATTTGGTATATACTTCCATTGCTTTCTCTGGCTTCCATTATTCATTATTCATTGAAAATTATGTGGTGATTATACCATTACTTTGGAAATGGCTTTCTTTTTTCTCTGGCTGCCTTGAAGGTTTTTCTTCTCATTCTTTGATGTTCATAGTCACATCATTATGTATCTGCATGTAGGTTACTTGGTATTTATCCCACTTGAGATTCTTTACTCCTAGATCTGTGGATTAATGTGCTTCATATTTTCTTTGTGTTTCTTTAGATATTGCCTCACCTTTGCTTTTCCATTTTTTCCTTCTGTATTCTTAGTTAGACATGCTAGAGATTTATATTCTTCCTGTATCTTACTATCTCTTTTATCTTTTTCATCTACATACCTCTCTCTGCTGCATTCTGGATAAATTTTACATGTGTATCTTGCTTTTTTTATTTTTTTTTTTACCTTTTCCATGTCTAATCTGCTGTTTAAGACTGCAACTGAATTTTTTTATTTGAATAATTATATTTCTCATTTCCAGAAGTTTCTTCATTTTTCGAATCTATTCATTCTCTTAGTAAATATTTATCGTGGACTTTTTGTGCATTTTGCAGTGTATGTGTTAACAAAATCACAAATTTCTGTCCTTATGTAGTTTTCAGTTCAGTGAGGGCAGAGGGAAGCATTAATAATGCCATGCATTTTTAGGTGGGAAATCTGGTGGAGGAAACAGGAAACAGGCAAGATTAAGGGTATTGAGAGATCTGAAGAGCAAGGAGTGGGCTATAATTTTTAGTAAAATGATCAGGATAGGACTCATTGAAGTCATATTTGAACAAAGATTGGGAGGAAATGAAAGAGTGTCAAGAGTTAAGCTGAGTGGGAGAGAGCGGAGTTGACAGAAATAAGGAGTCATTAGGACAAATGAAGGTAACAGTTAACCCTTTATTTACTTACAGTAATATAAATATGAAGCTAAATCAGAGAAAACACCCATTACCTCTTGTTCATTTTCCCCATCTCATGGTATCAGTCAAGGGTCAGGTAGACTAGCGCAGACATGGGGGTTGCCTCCAGCAATTTTATGAACGTGGGGCATAGAGGAGGACAATGGGAGGAACTAAGAAAAGTACTGAGCACTAAGAGTAGAAAAAAAATGTCTTCAAAGTTTTCATTATCTTCTGTCCTTTCTACATACATCTACAGATGCTGAGATCACAGCTCTAGCTTTTCTTTGCACTTTATACTTCACAGATATTTTTCCATACTTACAGTTTTTATCTTGATTTATATGTGTCTCACAGATATTGTTGGGTCTTGATTATCTTCTTTTTTTTTTTTTTTTTTTTTTTTTTTTGGTACCAGGAATCAAACTCAGGACCTCCCGCTTGCTAGGCAGCCTCTGTGCCACTGAGCTATATCCACAGCCCCTTGATTATCTTCTAAAAGTAATCTGTAGACTCTTTCAGCAGTTCATATTTTCATTATGCAATTACAAATGCATGACAGCTTTTTAAAATTTTACTTTCTCTTTGTCTCTTTTTGTTTTCTATTTCCGCTTAAGATAAAGTTTCTTTTGCTAGTTTAAAATTTTTATATTGGCATACAGTGGTCAACCTTAAGACACATACCCATAATTATTATCTCTCTTGATTTGTTAAATTTACAGCTCTATTTTCCTGCTAGAAAAGACAAAAATTTTAGCACTTTAAGTCTCAAAAGGTCCTGCACATAACATTTAAAAATGACAGTGTACATTATTAATCATAAAAGTTATAGCATTAAACCAGTGCTGTCAAAGAACAACAGGCTTGGGAATGAATATGCACATCACATTCAGTCCTCTCGATTCCTCCTGAGAAATATGCTTGGATTAGTATTGCTGTGGTTTTAACTCTACCAGGTTTTAATTCTCAGTTCCTTTGAGAATTCTTGAGTGGAGAAACCTTCTGAGTATGGTAAATCCTTAACATTGTGCTATATCTAGTTCCATTTTATGGTTGAATAAAACTGCCTTAACAAGCTAAGATACTTACCTCTAACAACCAGTTGCTGTTACAGATCGACCTCAGGTTGTATGTGATCAAGATTAGGTACCACATAGTCTCATTGAAAACTATGAGGTGATCAGTCTGGTCAGGGCCTAAGAAGGAGTTGACTTCATAGTTTACAGACGAGGCTGCTTCTCCATTGTTTATTCTTTAGCTCTTCTCTTTGTATCCAGCTCCTCAGTCTTTCTGGTGCCTTGTTGGTCTCCTATGCCTTTAGCCTGGTTTCCAGACCACTGTCGTCCAAGTTGTTCTTAAAGATTCTAAACTTCTTTCTCTGCGCTTTAGTTTCTTTTACCATTTCACTCTTATTTCATGACCAGGACACTAAATTTAATACATATCTTGATTCATCATCTTGTGTATATTTTGGCTTCTAATTAATTACCAAATCATGCCCACGCATGATTTTTGTTTTTAGCAACTGGATTTACCCTTGCTTTACATTGATCACCTGTGCCCTAGATTTTGGCTCAGTTTACCTGCTGAATTTTTAGCCCTTCTCTGTAAGATCTGGACTACATAGAGTCCTCCCAAGTGCCCTGATTATTGTAACTCTTCAGTTCCTACTCGTTGATGTTATGTACAGTGCCCTCTCTGTTGACGGTTGATAACTGTTTAGCTAACCAACTCAGTAACCAAAGCAATGTTGCAAAAGATTAAAGTTTACTATTATGATTTTATTAAAATGATATAATTTTATGATGAATTGTGTTTCATTTTTATAAATATATGCAACATGTATTTTAGTGTATCCCCTTTTGGCCTAAGGATGCTTCTAGTAAACTTCTTATTCAAGTTGAGAACAGTGAAGGTCCTCCCAAAAGGATATATTTTAACAAGCAAGAAAATTGTGTTTTATTGCATCTGAATGATGAGGTAAGTAAATGTTTTTTGCATGTATCACTAGAAAAGCTAATATGAACTTCCTATATAATATTTAACTTTTTTGTATTACATAAGCACGTGATATTTTTTCCTTTTCATCAAAAGTGAACAAACATTTCTCTTTATAAAAGGAAACAGAAAAATAAAATGCTATATAGGAAGTTAATTGGAGTGCCTAGAATACAAGAATATACCTTATCTGGAATTACACTCATCTGTATACAATAGAGATTCATGATTTCCCAGAAATGCATTACAAAATTCCGAGTTGTTTTTCTGACCCCCCCCAAATTGTTACCACATTATGAATAGTTTTATTATTAAATGTTCTTAGTTAATATTCTTGGCAGGATGATCACTTTAAAGAATGTTTTCTTTTCTTTTAGCTTGGAGGTATTATAGCAGAAGTTAATTTAGCTGAGCATTCTACAGTTATTACATTTTCAGATTATCATGATGGAGCAGCACCATTCCTATTAATAAATCACACTAGGAATGACTTTGTTCAGTACAAACAAAGGTAAGAAGATGATCACAAATACAGTAACTCCTGACTTTAGCAGACTCCAGATGATGAGACATTCACTTTAAATTTTTTTTAAATGTAAACTAATAATAGTATTATAGTTATGTAAAACAGTGTCTTAAGTTTTTGAGAAAATAATAAAGTGTAAATAACAGTAAAACTGCCTTGATATCGGTAATTTACTTTTAAGTGCTTCAGAGAGAGAAACATGGAAGAACTAAAGCAAGTGTGGCTAAAGCTTGGTGGTCATTGTTCAAATTTTATGAGAAATATGTCTAGGTTTATCTTGAGTCTCTTAGTTTTATATTTTTTAAATTTTTAAAAATATTTTTAGGGGCCGGTGAGACGGCTCAGCGGCTTAAGCGCCTGCCTTGCAAGCGCGAAGGCCCGAGTTCGACTCCCGGAACCCACATACGAAAAAGGGGCCGGTGATATCGCTCAGGGGCACGGGCGCCTGTTGGCGCGCGAGGTCCTGAGGTCGTCCCCCCGGTACCCACAAAAAAAAAAAAAAAAAAATATTTTTAGTAAATGTAAATGTAAATTTTCAGATTTTTGTCAAACAGTAGATATCCTCTTCTTGCAGAGGTATGTGGAAAAACAACTGCTTTGTAAAAGACCATAATTAAATCTTGTTGTTTTAATACTACTCTTAACATCACTTCTTTCAGTTTGCTGCAGTGTCATATTCTCCTGCCAATACAATTTATACAGCTTCATGTTTCTGTAATCCCAGACTATATTAGTCAGCTTTCTCATTGCTCAGAGACAATATCCAGCACCCACAACTTAACAGGAGGAAAGATTTAATTTGAGTCAGTTTCAGGGAGTTCAGTCCGTGGTCACCTGGCTCTAAGGCAGAAACATATGTCAGAAGGGGGTGCTGGAAAGCGGAAAAGGGGAAGGGTGCTCATCGGGCCAGGGCCCATGTATATTACCCAACATTTTCAGACTAAAAGACCCAAGCAAATTTCCTAACCCAAAGCAGTATCCAGTCAAGAAAGAGGCATATAAAGGCTTCCAGCCTCCCATGGGCAAGTTTCTCAAATATGGCCTTCTGAAGCCTTGTCAGTCCCCTTGCAATACTCCCATTCTCCCTGTAGTAAAAGCCCTCTGGAGGGCCGGTGATATAGCTCAGAGACATAAGCGCCTGCCTGGCAAGCGTGAGGTCCTGAGTTCAGTTCCCGGTACCCACATAAAGAAAAAGAAAAAAAAAAAAAGCCCTCTGGAGAATATAGGATGGTACAAGACCTCCGCCTCATTAACAAGGCTGTCATTCCAATCCATCCTCTAGTGGCAAATCCATATACAGTTCTCTCCCAATTCTAGGGGACACAAATTGTTTCTCAGTCTTAGATTTAAAACACTTTTTTTTCCTAATTTGAATAGAAACAGTAATTGACAAAGTAGCTTCTAAGACTTGAAGATCTTCATTTCCTAAGTATAACTAATATTTTCCTTGAAATACTCTCATTTTCTTAAAGAATTTTTATTATTATTATATAAGGAAATTTTAGTCTTAATCAGAACTTCCACAGATCTCAGTTAATGGATTAAGAATTAGTGAAGTATTTCGGGTTTTTAAAAAAATATATTCGTTGCATTTAATGCAATGTATATTTTTGCTGCTTATGTCAGTTCTCTGAGTGAGATAGAAGACTCTCTTCCTCCTGGAAAAGCAGTGTTTTATACATGGGCTGATCCAGTGGGCTCTAGAAAGCTGAAGTGGAGTTGTGGAAACAGCTATGGTGAAGTAACACAAACAGATGTAAGTACTGGGTTATATTGTTTTTTTAAAGGTGTACTTTTCATTCCTGCTGATTTTCAGGACTGTTTTCTGCCTACTCATTTAAAAAAAAAAAAAACTGCCCGAAGATTTTTAAAGCAGTTTTGGCTTTATCTTTTTTTAAACTTTTATCTTGTTTTCATTTTGTTAAATTCCAACTGTACACTAAACACAATTGGAAAACCAGTAAGTACCAAAGTAGTTATGTACCAAAGGAGTAGGGTCATTTAAATTTACTTCAGTAAAAGCATGCAATCCTTAGCCAGGTGTGATGGCGCACACCTGAAATCATAGCACTCCAGGAGGCAAAGGCAGGAGGATCACCCCGAGTTTGAGGTCAGCCAGGGGTACATAGTGAGTTGAAGGCCAGCCTGAATTACATAGTGAGACTGTGGCTCCAAAAACAAAAAAGTATGCAGCTCATAAACAAAGCTTCTTTATGTTTAAAAGAAATATAAGTCCATAGTATATAATAATACTTCCATATGTTGTACAAAATAAATTCTGTCAAGCTTTGTTTTAATCAAAAATATTTGAAACCTGGAAGTAGTCTTATTTTGTCTATATTGTTATTTGCTCATACTGTGTTATAAAAGATAAACTTTTTTTTTTTGGTACCAGAAATTGAACTCAGGACCTTGAGCTTGCCAGGCAGGCACTTATGCCACTGAGCTGTATCCCCAGCCCCAGATAAACTCTTAAGTGCTTTTAACATTTGCCTCTGTGTCGGGTGTGGTGGAATATGCCTGTAATCCCAGTGCTCAGGAGGCAGTGGCAGGAGGATGCTGCTAGTTTGAGGCCAGCCTGGGCTACACAGTGAGTTCAAGGCCAGCCTGAACTACATAGTGAGACCCTGTATCAAACCACCCCCCTAAAAAATCACCTCATAAAGAGAAATTCTCTACAGTGACAGTCTTCTTATTTAGATTTAAGTTACGAAGGAACACTTAAGGATCCACTAAGCAAACTAAAAAGAATGTATTTCTGAGTGACAAGCTGTGTGGTAAAGTTGTGTGTAAACTTTCCAGTAACATAAATAACATTCAAAAATTAAAATTCTTATAGTTTTATTTGTTCTTCAAAGTTCACCTTGATTTGACTCCTATCCCAATGTCTTTTTTTTTTTTTTTTAACTCATTATTTTGTCCCATCTACCAGGAGGCTGGTGATTCTCTAATTCCAATTTTAGAGGGATGACAGAACAGTTCGGTATGCCTTTTAGGGTTTTTTTTTTTTGTTGTATTTTTTTGTTTTTTCTGTTGTTACTGTTTTCTTAAAATACCCTATACCAAATTAAGGTAGTTTTGTTCTAGTTTGTAAAAATGTGTGTCTATGTACATATAAATGGATAGTGTTGAATTTTTAATCAAACGGTTATTAAAATAACAGTTATTTTATATATTGCACATGATTTTTGAACTTTATCTTATTTTGAGGATTAATTATATGATTAGTGTTTGCTACCATCAGGACAACCTCACATTTTGGGTTTTTCATTTTGTTTTTGTTAATTTTATTGGTACATTTTAGATATACATTCATCATAGGGAATTTGTACCTGTACATGATGTATCTTAATTCTTTTTTCCCATCCCCCTCCCTTCATCCCTTCTTCCTCTCCTTATTTGCAAAAGCTTTGTTTCCATTTTTCCTTCTTTTCATTTTTCTTTCCCTTCCTCCCCCCCGTCCCAGTTCCTTTTCCCATGTTGTAGTCTGGGATTACAAGGGAAAAGATATAATACAGGACACATAACTTATAGGATTATTTTATAATATTCACCCAAAGAGTCAAACGCAAGGGTGCAGGAGATCTGCACACACTAGAGACCCAAAGAATCCAGCTGAGGGCCTGGATCCCACGGCAATGTCCTGCGTGAGTCCATTTGACAACCTAGAGTCCATGGCACTGTCCTCCACGAGTCCAGCTGGAGGCCTAGAGCCCACAGCAATGTCTCATGCAAGTCTGTATCAAGGATCTGCACTGGGAAGGCCCAAAGGTCAGTGGTGGAAGCTAGAAAGTCTGTGCCAGCAGTATGAAGGATCTGTGCCAGCAGGCAGAGGGATCTGCACTGCAGCCAGGAAGTGATGCTCAAGATAAGGTCCAGAGCTCCCCCAAAAAGAACCTCAGCCATCCTCAGCAACAGCAAGGACCAGAGCTACTCCAGTGATAACAGCTGAGTTCATATCAGGAAAACCAGTGTCATAAGCTTGTCCAGAAGAATCAACAGCACACCATCTTCCTCTCCAGTTCTTTTTATGTTGTTGGCAACAATCCTCAGGTGGGCCCTCCATATCCAGGACCACACTGATTCAGTTCAGCTGGGTGTGACAAGTGGACCACTAGTTGTCTACCCATCACATCCCATTTGAACATTTTCTTCCTATTTCACAACATTTGTTACACATTTTGGTCCTCATTGACCGTTTCAGTTTATCACAACAGAGAAACAATGCATATTTAAACATGAGTGTTCGATTTATTTCACTTTAGAGTAAGGTCTCAAGGTGCATCCATTCACCTAGAAATGTCTTAAATTCATCCTTCTTTATGGCTGAGTAATACTCCATTGTATTAAAAAACCACGTTCTTTATCCATTCATTGGTTGATGGGCATTTGGGCTGTTTCCAAGACTTACCTGTTACAAACTATGCTGCTATAAACATGGATGTGCATACATTGCTGTGGTATGATGCCTTTAATTCTTTTGGGAAGATACCAAGGAAGGGAGTAGCTGGGTCAAATGGAACCTCTTACTTGTGGTTTTTGGAGGAATCACCACACTGATTTTCTGTATTGGTTGCACCAGTCTATGTGGAGGACCACCTGACAACTCTCCTCGAAAGAAGAGCAGTTATCTCCATTTGGGCTAAACCTGGCCCTGTTTCCATGTGTTGATATGTACAGAGCTGGCTAGGACTTTTCCTTATCCCTTCCATTGCCTTTAAGCAATGCAGATCGGTCTAGCTGAGGTGCTAATGTGTAGTCTTTGAAGGAAGGCCACAGGTCAGTGTTACCCCACCCTGTAGCTCCCAAAACATACGTGGGGGGGAGGGAGGAAGGGAGGGATAGCCACACTCTGCTCCGCTCCACGCTGTGCTTTTGGCTGGGATCGAGCCTCAAGACAGAGGCTATGACTTCCCAGGGCATAGAAGATTACACATCAGAGCTGAAGCACCGACCCCAAAACATTAGATACTATCTTGAATTGTGTTATGCAGATTACTCCTTCTGCATATCCTTCCCTCTGCATATTGCAGAGGTGATTTCAGGCCTCCTACCTAGGCCAGCTCATGGTACTCACATACTTCCCGCCACTCTCACAATCATCCCCAAGCCACTCTCTTCCTCAAGAATTAATAAAACCCAGGTTCGGCCCTGGGTCGAGGCCTTTGTTCCAGTAGCCACCATCTTGGCTGGACTTAGGGCCCCTTGGCTCCCCACAACTATAAATACACCTTAGTGTCTTTATTCTCGCCATGCGTCACACTGGTAGTGGTAGATTGGAATTAACTCACTAGGATTCCAATAACTTTTCCATGGGATTACAAATACAAACTTCCCGGACTGTGACGAGAACTGGGAAGGGCTCTCAATAAATCTACACTCCCACCAACAGTGGAGAAGGGTTTCTTTTTCCCCATAGGTCTACCAGCATTTGTTATTGGCTGATTTCTTGATAATAGCCATTCTTTCTAGAGTGAGAGGGAATCTCAGTGTTTTAATTTGTTCAGCATTTTTTCATATATTTATTTGTTGGTTCATTTCAGATGCTCCTTTTTGAATTGGGTCTTTAAATTTGTGGCATCTGATTTTTTGGAGTTATTAATATATTCTAGATATTAGTCCTTTAAGGAACAGCTGGCAAAAATTTTTCCCCACACTATGGGCTTCACTCTGTTGGTGGTTTCTTTTGCTGTACAAAAAGTTTTTAATGAGATGAGATCCCAGTTGTTGATTCTTTGTGATATTTCCTGTGCATTTGGGGTTTTATTCATAAAGTCTATGTCTTCAAGTGTTCTACCTATTCTGTCTTCCAGCAGACTTTGTTTCTCTTTTAATATTTAGATCTTTGATCCATTTTTATTTTAGTTCAGTGTATGGTGAAAGATACAGGTTTAGTTTTAATCTTTGGCATTTGGAAAACCAGTTTTTCCAGCACCATTTATTAAAGAGGCTATGTTTCTTCCAGTGAAGATGTTTGGCCCCTTGTCAAAGATAAAGTGGCTGATTAAGTTTGGACTTGTTTTTACATCTTCTATTCCATTGTTCCTTGGGTCTGATTATTTGTCAGTTCCATGCTGTTTTTATCATGGTAGCTTTGTAGTATAATTTCAAGTCAAGAGATTGTGATGTCCCCTTCCTTGCCTTTGTTGCCCAGAATTGGTTTTGCTATTCTAGGTCTCTTCTGGTTCCAAATGAATTTTAGGAATATTTTCTCTAATTCTGTGAGGTATGCTGTTGGTATTTTGATCAGGATTGCATTTAATCTGTATAATAATTTTGGAAGTATGGCCATTTTCACTATATTGTTTCTTCCTACCCAAGAACAGGGGATAGCTTTGCATTTTGTGATATCCTCTTCAATCTCCTTTTTCAAAGTACTGTACTTTTCAATATAAAGGTCTTTTACTTCCTTTGTTAAATTTATGCCTATTTAAATTTTTGTGTTTATGCTATTGTGAAAGGTGTTTCCCTTATTTCTCTCTCAGTGAGTTTATTATTTGTGTACAGGAATGCTACATCCTGAATTTGGTTATTAAATCTAGAAGTCTTTTGGTGGAGTTTTTGGGGTCTTCTGTGTAGAGTATCATGTCATCTGCAAATAATGAAAATTGAACTTCTTCCTTTCCTATCCTTATTCCTTTTCTTTCTCTCGTCTAATTACTCAGGCTAATGTTCCCAGAACTATATTGAACAGGAGTGATGATAGTGGGTGTTATGGATTGTATCTAGATGTCCCCCTAAAGCCTCATGCAGCTTTTGCTGCATTTATAGAGAAGATCAGGTGGTTTTTGTCTTTTGTCCTGTTAATGTGGTGCATTACATTTATTGATTTGCGTATGTTGAACCACCCCTGCATTTCTGGGATGAACCCTGTTTGGTCATGGTGTATAATCTTTTGATCATCTGCTGCATTGTTTGCCAGTATCTCATTGAGGATTTTTATATTTGTGTTCCCTAAAGAGATTGGCCTGTAGTTTGTTTTGGTTGGGTCCTTCTCTGGTTTCGGTATCAGGATAATGCTTGCTTCCAGGAAAGACGTTTGAGGTATTGTTTCCCTTTCTGTCTCATTAAAGAGTTTCAGAGTAGTGGCATTAGATCTCTAAATTTCTTGTAGAATTCAGCAGTGAATCCATCAGGACCTGAGCTTTTCTTTGTTGGTAGTTTTGAAATTACTTCTTTAAATTCATTGACTGATCACGGCTTAGTTTAAATTTTTACATCTTTTTGATTCTGCTTTGGTAATTTATATGTATCTAGAAATCCATCCATTTCTTCTGTATTTTCCATCTTATTAGAGTGCAGGTACTCAAAAGTAGGTACTAATGATCTTCTGGGTTTCTGCAGGATGTATTATGATCCCTGTTCATTCCTAATTGCACAGATTTGAGTCTTTTCTTTCCCTATTTTTTTTTAATAAGGTTGGCTAAGGATTTGTCTGTTCTATTTAATCTCTCAAAGAACCAAGTCTTCCATACATTGATTCTTTGTATTGTTTTCTTAGCCTCAATTGCATTAATTTCTGCTCTGATCTGTATAATTTCCTTCCTTGTACAAGCTTTGGGTTTAATTTACTCTTTTTTGTAACTTTGAGGTTCAACATTAGGTTGTACATTTGAGTTTGCTCTGTTTATCTGATGTAGGAATTCACCACTATAAACTTCCCTTCCAGGACTGCTTTCATTGTGCCCCATAAGTTCCAATATGTCGTATTGGCATTATCTTTTAATTGTAGAAACTGCCTAATTTTGTCTTTAATTTCATCTGTGACCCATTGGTTGTTCAGGAGTGTATTATTTAATTTCCATATATTTATGCAGTTTTTGTGGTTTCTTTTACCATTGATTTCCAACTTCATTGCATTATGATCTGATAATATGTATGGAATAATTGTAATTCCTTCACATTTACTTAAGCATGTTCTCTGAGCTAGTATATGGTCTGTTTTGCAGAACATCTCATGTGCAGCTGAGAAAAATGTGTATTCTGTTGTTATGTGGAACACTGTAGATACTTACTAAGTCAATTTGTTCAAAGGTTGGGATCTGCTGTGGTATTTCCTTCTTGATTTTTGGTCTAATTGGTCTGTTCATGACAGTGGGGGATTGAGGTCCTCCATTAACAATGCTATTAGTGTTTATTTGATTTTTCACATCCATGAATGTTTATTTTATATAGTTGGGTATCCTGGTTGATATTTATTGCACTTACATTCATGATTGTTATTTTTTCCTTCTGGATTGTTCCCTTAACAAGTATGTGATGTTCTTTTTGTCTCTTCTGAACAGTGGCTTGAAATCCACTTTGTCTGCAAACAGATTAGCTATCCCTACTTTTTTCTGGGTTCCTGTCTCATAGAGTATTGTTTTCCATCCTTTGACTTTCAGTCTGTGAATTTCTTTTTGAGTTAAATGTGTTTCTTATATGCAGCATATTGTTGGATCTTTGTTCTTGATCCATCCTGCCAATTTTTTTTTTTTGATTGGTGAATTGAGACCATTTACATTGATGGTTATAACTGATATGAATTGACTTATCCTTGTCATATTATTTTCCTGTTGTTGGTTCCCTTTCTTCCCCTCTGTTGAATTGCTTGCCTTGCCTGGTGGATTCAGGAAATTGTTGTGTTTTTCTAGAATGTCCTTCAGAACATTTTGGAGTGCTGGTTTGGTGGTCATGAATTCATATTTTTAGGTGTTGTTTATCATGGAAATATCTTTATTTCTCCATCAATTTTGAAAGATAATTTTGTGGGGTACATTAATTTGGGTTGGATGTTGCTCTCTTTTAGCACTTAAAATACTTCACTCCAAGCTCTCCTTTACTTCAAGGTTTGTGTGGAGAAGTCTGCTGTCATTCTGATGGGTTTTTCTTCATACGTAATGTTTCTTTTTACTAACAGCTTTTAACGTTCTGTTCTTGTGTTGAATTTCTGGAATCTTGACTATTATATGCTTTGATGTAGTTTCTTCTGCTCATGACTATTTGGAGTTCTGTATGCCTCACTTATTTGTGTGACAAATTCTTTTTCCATGCTTGTGAAGTTTTCTGTTATTACTTCTGTGAGCAGGTTTTTATGCCCTTTGTGGTATCTTCTGATTTATCATTGATTCCTGTTAATCTTATATTATTATTCTTTGCATTGTCTAGTAGCTGTTGGATTGATTTTTTTATGGTTTCTTGCTATTTTTAAGAAGTCTTTTATTTGATGATTGCCAGTCACAACCCTGTCTTACAGATCTGATATTCTATCTTCACATTGGTTAATTCTGCTGCATGTTCTTTCAATAGAATTTTTAATCTCCTGGATTTCTATTTGAGTCTGTTTTAAGGATTCTAGCTCCTTTTTATGTCAGGCAGTCATAGGTTCCATGTCTTTCCTAAGCCCGTTGTTGTTTTTTTTTTGTTGTTGTTGTTGTTTTTTCCCATCTGTATCTACTCTAGATTCATTAGCCATTTCCTTCATCATGCTCATCATCTCTTATTTCTGTTTTGGCTTTATCAAGAGACTTATTTATCTGTTTTGTTACCTACACTGCTACAATTTCAGAAAATTCAGGTAGGTGGCTTTTGATTTCTTCAACATCAGTGCCCCCTGGATTTGCTTTGGGCAAGTTGTGGGTCTTGGGTTGCATCTTGCTTTTGTGTTTTCTCATTTTCTATTTTTGTTGTCTTTTTTTTTTTTCCTGCATTGAGGCTTGTAGATTGCTTATGGTAGGTAGCTTTATTAGTAGTATCAAGACCTCTTTAGGAAATGACTACTTTTCAGAGATGTCTTCTAGGCATAGCTGGCTTTTGGCCTTTGAGTCTGTCCCAGTATCCTGTCTCTTCTGTTTATTAGGAATGAAAGATTGCAGCCTGTTTGGCCTAGCACCCAGTTCTTTAGTACTGTAGTATTATTTATGACTCCCAGACAATCTGGGTGTTGGCATATAAGAAATATCAATTGATCATAACAACTATGTCACCTTGGCTAAAGTAGTATAATCAATAATAATAATAGCATCAAACAGACTGGAAAATGACAAACTGAGATAACTAATAATTTGCCACCTTTAACCATAGGTACAAGATTTATAGTCGTATAACAAAATCTAAGACGGTTCAGGAAAGTATATACAGTAAATATCCACTCAGTAGAAAGATTTTACCATAAGAGGACAAATTATAAATGGAAGAAGAGGAAAACGTACAGAAACGAAAGAAGAAAAAGAGGTTAGAAGCAAGGTTGAAGGAGAAAGGAAGATTACTCAAGCCACTGGAAACTAGTGAGGAAGACAAGAGGGAAGGAAAGAAGGAAAAACCAAAAACAAAACAAAATAAAAAACTAAAAACAATGTTCACACTAACAAAAAACACAAACACCCCCCCCCAAAAAAAAAAAACAAAAATAAAAAGAAACCAACAGCAAAGAAACAGAAGTTTCTCTGATTTCAAGCCAGTGGTTATCTTCTGATGTCTACAGTTGGGTGGTGGTGTTCAAGGTGTGGCCCTGCTCTCACTCGTAGACAGTGGAGGCGGTCAGAGCCCTTACCTTCGCTAGACAACCACCAGCAAGCTAGTAGTAGGACTAGGGCAGGGGCAGCTCTGGTACTTTCAAATCCGTGGAAATTCAGGCTAAAGCTGGCTTCTGGTTGTGGGGTGGAACCTGAGTCATTTATTTTAAAGTACTCTGGGTGTCTCTGGCTGGCCTCACCACAGCTCCCTGACTATGAATGTCTCCTGGGTTGTTCCTCACCCAGTGACTGTGGGAGTTTAAGACGGGGAGCCCTGAGATGGAGCCACTCCTTGGCTCTTTTGAGTCCCAGGTTCAGTTGGCTGCTCCCTAGAATGGCATCCAGCCAAGCACTCTCTCCAGGGAATGTGGCAGTCACTTGGACTGGAGTCACTGTATCCACTGGTGCATTTCTTCCTGAGGGCATCTGGAGTCACCTGCTTTCTTTGTCTCTGTAGATTCAGTCTTCCTTTCTCACAAGCCAGGAGCCAGGGAGAAAGTGCAGATTGCTGCTTCCTTTTTCTGACTTTTGGTCTGTGTCTTTAGTTTTTCTGTAGCTTCCACCCAGGTCACAGGGATCCACCTCTCTCCTTTTCTTCCCCTAGTTGTTATTTTCCAGTGTCTAGATTCTGAATCTTAGGCTGATTTGTTGCTGCTTACTGCTCTGCTGTGTTCCTGGAAGCATAGCTCTTAAAACTACCTGTGAGAATAGCTTATAGATTTTCTTCAGGAAACCAACAAAGATCATCACACTAAAAGAAGCCTAAAGCTCTAACTGCCTACCATATTATAACATCCATTTTTGAAATGATTTTTTAAAATTTTTGATTAGTAGGTCATAATTGTATGAAGTTACAGGGTACAATGTGATATTCTGATATATGTTAATATGGCATGATTAAATCAAGGTAATCAAAACATTCATTACACTATCCGTCATTTTGTTGTTGAGATTTGAAATTTACTCTTAGTTATTTTAATGTGTGCAATACTTTGTCCTTGACCATGTTCACCCTGCTTGTACAATAGATCTTAAAATCCATTCCTCCTGTCTTATCTAAAACTCCTTTCCCTTTATTTGGTAATTTTCAATCCCTTTCTTTCCAATGTTACCTCCTGATTCTTGTGCCCACAGTTCTTTTTACCTCTGTATGTTCAATCTTATTCGATTTTACATAATGAGATTATGTGGCATTTGTCTTTTTGTGCTTATTTCATTTAGTATGATGTCCTCCAAATTCATCCCTGTTGTCATAAATGATATAATTTCTCCCTTTCTAAGGCTGTTCCATTGTGCATGTATACCACCCTTACTTTTTCTATTCATTCATGAATGGATGCTTAGGTTGTTTCTATATTTTAGCTATTGTGAATAATGCTTCAGTGAACTTATTGATTATTGATTCATTGATTTCAGTTCCTTTTGATATATAATATACACAGAACTGAGATTATTAGATTATATGGTAGTTCTATTTTTAGTTTTTTCAGGAGCTTTGTTTTCCAAAATGGAGTACTACATTATATTACCCCCAATGGTATATGAGAAAGAGTCCATTTTCTGTGCATCCTCTCCAGCACATAGCTTTCATCTTTTGTATAAAAATCATTCTAACAGTTGTGTAAGATATCTCATTGTGGTGTTAATTTTCATTTCTATAAATCAATGATGGTGAACACAAAGAGTTGTTTTTTTTTAAAAAATTAACAAACCTTAGCTAGACTAAAAAAAGACATCAAATGGAAAAGGCATTATTACAACCAACAGAACAAAAATACAAAGGGTCATAAGATGATCATGAAAAATTATATAGCAAATTGAACAGCCTAGAAGAAATAGGTGAATTTCTGGACACACAAAATCTAACAAGATGGAATTATGAAGAAAACAGAAAATCTAAGCAAACCAATAACAAGATTTGAATCAGTAATAAAAAATCTCCTGTCAAAGACATATCCAGAACCTGATGTCTTTATTGCTGAATTCTACTAAACGTTTAAAGAGAGGTACTACCAATTCTTTTCAAACTCTTCCAGATATGTTGAAGACTTCCAAACTCATTCTACAAAGCCACATTACCCTGACACCAAAACCAAATAAAGACAGCAAAAAAGAAAACTATATTCCAATTATCTCTGATGAAAATAGATGCAAAAATTCTCAATAAAATACTTGCCACGTTAAAAGATCATTAATCATTAATACAAGGATGGTTTTAACATAAGGAAAGCAATAAACATGGTACATTAAATTAATAGAATGAAGGACAAATTCATATAATTATTTCAGTAGATGCACAAAAAGCATTTGACAAAATTCAACAGCCCTTCATGATAAAAACTCCCAAGAAGTAAGTGTAAAAGGGTTACACTGCAACATAATAAAAGCCAAATATGACAAACCCACAGAACAGAAAAAAGCTAAGACCTTTTCCTCAACGATCATGAACAATACAGGGATTCCTAGTTTTACCTCTTCAACATTGTACTGGAAGTCTTAGCCAGGGCAGTTAGGCAGGCATAATAAAGGACATCTAAAATGGAAAGAAGTTAAATTGTCCCTTTTTTCTGTGTGGACAGTCAGAACACAAATAATAAAAGCTTCCCATTCCTTACCTTTTCCTTTTCCTTTTTCCTTTTTCAACTGGCAAGGGTCTTTATGTATTGTTGTATGAAAATGATGATTGCAGGTATATTTTTGTCTTAATTTTCTGATCTTAAATTTGACGCTTCCAACATTTCATGGTTATGTATGAGCTTCATAAAATTTTTTTTCAGAAAAACTTGGATAAGAAATCAAAGAACTTCTCATTTAATCTTTGTTTGCCAAGAGTTTTTGTTCCAGCTGGATATTGAATTTTATAAATTGTTTTTCCTTATGTAGGTGCTGTTTAATTTGCATAACATTTTTCTTTTGCTTCAGACCTTCATCTTGGGTCACTTTCTTTAGCCACCGGCTAATGCCCTCTATAGAATTTCCTCGAGACAGTCTCTGTTGGAACTTTAGTAGTCTGTAAGCATTTTATTTTATGTACTTTTCATCACTGAAAATTGAAGATATTTTTGCCAGTAAGGAATTTGGGGCTCTGAATTTCTGTTAGCATATTGATGTTGTTTTTCCATTGTGTTCATGGTTGACTCTTAATTACTAGAATTTGCTGCATGTAACTTTTCATTGAACTTCAAAACCCTGATACTCTGACTATAGAATGGCTTTTTGCTTAATTAACAAGTGGTGAATACCACTGCTTTATAGAGCATGTAACTGAGACATCAGATTTTTTTTTTATCTTGCCTCATTCAACTGTGTAAGGCAATAGGAATTTCAGACTGAAACAACTTTTGATTTTTTCTTTTTCTTCCCCTTTCTCCTTTTTCTTTTCTTTTCTCTATTCTTTTCTCTTCAGTACTAAGGATTGAACCTAGGGCCTTTGCACTGAGCTACACACTCAGCTCTTTTTCTGTTTTTTGTTTTGAGACAATGTCTTGTTAAGTAAGTCGCCCATGCTAGGCTCAAATGTAAGATCCTCCTTTCTCAGCCTGGCAGAATGCAGGGATTACAGATATGCACCACCAAGCCCAGTTTGTGAAACAATTTTAAATACGTAGTATCTTTCTGTAGACTTAGAATGAAGCAAAGAAAATAATACTTTGTTACTGATTAACCTATAAAGGAAAATTATTTAATTAGTTTTTTTTTTGTGTGTGTGGGCACCTGGGGTCAACCTCAGGACCTCGCGTGCCAGTAGGCACCCATGCCACTGAGCAATATCACCAGCCCTTTTTTCGTATGTGGGTTCTGGGAGTCGAACTTGGGCCCTCGCGCTTGCCAGGCAGGCACTTACACCGCTGAGCCCCCTTAATTAGGCCCCCTTAATTAGGTTTTATTAAAATGTTAAAGCAGTTTAACAATTGACCTGTCTTCCTGATTACTAACTTAAAAATAACGTCAGTAATTAACATTAAATGAGTCCAGTGAAATAAATGTCTGTGTTATACAAATATTAATTTAACTATTTGTCATTGATCTATAACTAAAAATCAATGATTACTTCACATTTCCAAGTATCACACAAATATTCATTTAGTTGCCAGCTCAGCTCTATAAAATAGTTGCTATTAATATTTTCATTTTGTAAATATGGGATCTAGACTTCATGTTGGTTGGGACCAGACTCTAACACATTTTGTTTTTTGGTGGTTTTCTTCTAGGATATGATGACAGCTATAAATGTAGGAAAGAAGACCATTTATTTAGTTTCATTCTTTGAAGGCCTGCAACGCATTATTTTATTCACTGAAGATTCAAAGGTGTTTAAAGCAACATATGAAAGTGAGAAAGCGGAGTTAGCAGAGCAAGAAATTACACTGGCATTACAAGATGTTGGAATTTCTCTTGTCAACAATTACACAAAGCAAGAAGTGGCCTACATAGGCATTACGAGGTTAGATGTGTTCAGTTTTGGGCGAATTTAATCAGTTCTTTTTTTTTTTTTTGCGGGGGGTACTGGGGGTCGACTTCAGGACCTCGCGTGCCAGCAGGCACCCGTGCCACTGGGCGATGTCACCAGCACTTTTTTCGTATGTGGGTACTGGGAGTCAAACTCAGGACCTCGTGCGCCAGCAGGCACTTGTGCTGCTGAGCTATCTTACCGGCCCCAATCAGTTCTTAATCATTAAGAAATCATCACTGTAAAACGATTTACTCAATTTTTGTTTTTCAGCTATTCCTCAATACTAAGGTAATTCTAATTTACAAATACTTTTGAGGTTCTTTCCCACTTTGAGATAAAAATGCCAGAAATAAAATCAATAAATCTCTTACTGTGTTTTTAATTTTCCCAGTACTCAAAAAAGTTAAATTCATTTAACTTAAGAAAAGTATTCTTGGGCTGGTGATACAGCTCAGCGACATAAGCACCTGCCTGGCAAGTGCGAGGTCCTGAGTTCGGTTCCTGGTACCCACATAAAGAAACAAAAAAAGAAAAAAAGAAAAATATTCTTTATTCAACATGTCATTTAAAATTGTTTGTTACCATCTACAACAGTGTAGGGTACATGGTAGATACTTTGTAAATAATTGTTGGAGGATTAAAGAGAATCACTTCTAATTTGACCTTGGCACTTTAAGATCTGGTAAGGTAATAACTGTATTTATAATTTCTCAAGCTCTAATCTCTCATGCCTTTACCATTTCTATTCATAAACACTGAAAATTGAAATTTATACACTCTCATATACATTCGTGCTAAATGTGAGAGCACTCTTATAGTCCATATAACTACAGCAATGTAGTTTTAGTTCTTGAGCTAAACTCCAGAATAATATTAAAGATACATGCTACTGATTTAAATTTGAGTTCTGTGTAAACTAATAGCACTGACTGCTCATTGAATAGAATAAATGTCATTTTAAGAGGAACATTAAAAACAATTTGTATCATTCTCAAAATATAAATTTTATTAAATAAAAAGGTAAAATAGATAACAGTTTTTTTTGTGGGTACTGGGGGTCGACCTCAGGACCTCACGCGCCAGTAGGCGCCCGTGCCACTGAGCGATATCACCGGCCCATTTTTCATCTGTGGGTTCCAGGAGTCGAACTTGGGCCCTCGCGTTTGCCAGGCAGGCTCTTATGCCGCTGAGCCATCTCACCGGCCCCAGATAACAGATTTTTAAATGCAGTTACTCCTATTATGTGTTATCTCCTATGATAAATTATATGAATGCAAAGATAACCAATACATGATTTCTACTTTCTATTTATTAAGTAAATATAAATGTTAGAATAAACAAATTAAATATTTAAATAAAATTAAATAACTTAAATATGTAAATAACAGTAAAATAATTTCCAAGGGTAAATTTTTAAATTTGATAGTTAGGATTTATTTTTGTCCACTGCTGGGAGTTGAACCCAGGGGTTGCTAGGAAAGTGCTCTACTATGGAACCACCTCTCCAGCCTGTTGTTAGGTCTTTAAACATTTTAATTTCAGTATAGTTAGATATCTCTTATTCATAACTTCTCTCCTAGACTATTTTATGTTTTGCCTCTCCTCAAACCCCATTCCCTTTCTCAGCTTACTACCTTGCATCACTGAGAAAAGTGAAGCCATAAAAAGCACACTTCCACAGATCCACCTCATCCCCCAATATCATAACTTCCTACCTATAGGCATTGGTAGCTGACCTAACACATATTTCTCCAGAGTTATCATAGATACATCTTAGGTGCTCCCTTTTTAACACTTCTTTGTACTTCTGCACTGTATTTCGTTCATTCTTACCTGTGTGAGGACATTTATTCACGAGTCCTCTTCTTTTTGTCCTAAATTTACATCTTCTGTCTCTCTACTGGATTGTTGCCATCAGTGTTAACTTCTCTCAACTTAAGAAAAACAAAAATGTATTTTTCTGAGCCCCCTTCTCTTTACATATTATCAGTTTCTTTCTTTTCAGTCAGGGTCCTCAGAAATGTCTTGTTTCAAAAGAGTTTAATATATTCAGTATCTCCAATACATTTTCATCCCTTTTTTTTTTCTTTACCCACTCTAGTGTTTCGTTTTTAATGCATTGTAAAACTTGTCTTGGCAGTATTAGCAGTGACTTCTTTAATGCCAAATCCAGTGGAGTTATCAGTCTTCACTTTACTTGATAACATGTAACAGAGGTTCTCTCTTGATAAATTTTCTTCCATTTGACTTAGTTTGACTAAGTTGACCATCTTAGTTTTTCTTCCTATCTCAAAATTCTCACTCGTTGGTTGGTTCTTTTTCAGTCTCTTTTTTTTTTTGTGGGTACCGGGGATTGATCTCAGGACCTCGCGCGCCAACAGGCACCCGTGCCGCTGAGCGATATCACCGGCCCCTTTTTCGTATGTGGGTTCCGGGAGTCAAACTCGGGCCCTCACGCTTGCAAGGCAGGCACTTATGCCGCTGAGCCATCTCACCGGCCCCAAAACTATTTTCTGAACTCTTGTATTTGGATATCTAACTGCCTACACAAAATCTGCACAGGTATCTAGGAGATAACTTAAACTTTGTATGCATTAACACCAAACTCCTTATTTCCTTCTCCTACCAAAACCTGCTTCCTCACAGGAATTACTCATGACGAACCCTTTCTAGTTATTCAAGCCAAAGACTTTGGAGTCATCTTTGAGTCCTCTCGTTATTTCACACCCCACATCTGTTTCGTGTAGAAATTCTGTGCTGGCACTACCTTCAAAATACACACAGGATCTGACCACTTTTTATTACTTCAGTGCTAACACTCTAGTCAGACCCATCACCATTTCTCAAGTGTCTTACCGCATTAACTCCTAACAAGTTGTCCTGCTTATAGCTTTGACTCCTTTTTCTATCCCCACACCCATCTTCATAGTGTTTTCTTAACAAAGTGTTGAGTCAGATCATATTGCTAATCTTAAACCCTTTCAGCAGTTCCTCAGCTCACTCAGAATAAAACTTGGATTCTTTATAATGACCTACAAAGCTTTACATTAATTGGCAGCCCACTGACTGATTTCATCTTCAGCTCTTAATGTGTTCCCACCGTGCCAGCCTTCTTGCTTATCTTCATGCACTACAGATGTGCTGCTGCTTTCCGGTGTTCGCTAAAGCTGGTCACTTGCCTAAAATGTTCTTATCCCCTTATCTGCTACACAACTCACTCATACCCTTTAAGGTGGATAGAATTCCACCTTCTCATTGAGGTCTCTTGACCACTTCATTTTAATAGTACAGCCCCCACCATTTCACATATCCCAGGACTCCAGGTCCTCTGTACCCTGTTACTTTTTCTTCTTTCAAAAGAATTTTCACCCCCATACATTAAAATTGACTAAATGTTTGCTATTTACTGTCTTTCTCCCCAGCTAAAATGAACAATGGTAGAAACGTTTACTGCTGTTTCTCTTAATACATAGAACAGTACCTGAACAGTAATTAAATAAATATTAGTTGAATAATTTTATGTTTTTAAACTCATTATGTGCTTGCTTGTAACTGAGGCTATTGCAGACTTTCATTGAACATTCTAATTTATGTAATAAACCATTTAAAATCAAATTATTATATATTAACACTATGATTTTTGCTTTCATATCTAAGTTCTGATGTAGTTTGGGAGACAAAGCACAAGAAGAAGGCAAGATGGAAGCCAATGAGTGTAAAGCACACTGAGAAGTTGGAAAAAGAATTTAAGGAATACACTGAATCTTCACCTTTAGAAGATAAGATTATTGAGTTGGACACCAGCATTTCGGTAAATTTTTAAAGTAGTGATGTGAAATTTTAATTTTTATCTGTTATAGTTTGAATCACTAGTGAAGTTTAGGGAAAATCAGGCTTCCTTACAAAACAAATTGAACATGGTTAATCTTTTTTTTTTTCTTTTTGAGACAGGATTTCGCTATGTAATTCAAGCTGGCTTTGAACTCACTTTGTAGTCCAAGCTAGCCTTGAACTCGCAGCAATCCTCCTGCCTCAGCCTCCTGAGTGCTAGGGTTACAGGCGTGCACCACCATGCCTGGCGAACATGGTTAATCTTAACATACTTCATGTATAATATCCCTTTATAGGTGTGGTTATATATATTGAGAAATCAGACTTTAAGTTACTAGATGTTGATTGTTCTCTCAGTTCATGAGAAATGAAAAGTTTGTTTTATTTTATTTATTTTAAAAGTTAGCTTTTTTTGTTACTTTTCTTTCTCTCTCTTTCCCTGTCTCATGTTCTCCATCCTGAGGAGCAAGGCCAGGATCTTGGACATACTAAGCAGGTGCTCTACGACCAAACTATACCCTCAACACTTGCATTATTTTTTATTGTAGTGAATTTTAATGAATAAATATAAAAGGTGATACAGTTAGCCTTTCAGGATTATATGAATATTTTATGGATTTGGAATATAAAGATCTGAGATTTGAATATAAATGAAATGAGATATTTAACCTACTGTTTTAATTAGTGTTATCTTAAACATCTTTTGGTATCAATTTCTAATTTTAATCAATTATGGAAAAGAGACATCCCATGTTGTTTTGGGGGGGGCATATTTTTCAGGTTCGCTTAACACCTAGCGGTAATAGCATGAAAATTTTGCAACCACATGTAATAGCTCTCCGAAGAAATTATCTTCCAGCATTAAAAGTTGAATATAGCACATCTGCACATCAATCATCATTCCGAATTCAGATTTACAGAATACAGGTATGCCTTTCTGAAAAATACAAGCAAAACACAATAAGGAATCAGATAGTAGTCCCAGGATCTGTTTCTTTCTAATACGAAGTCTAAAAAAGAAGGCACGGTGGCAACTGGAGGGTAAAGCACACTGAGAAGTTGGAGCACGAAGTTAAGGAACACACTGACCATGCCTTTCTGCTTCCGTTTCAGCGGTAGACTAGACTTTCGGATTCCCTGTACTTCTCAAATCCTGTTGTTCTAGTCAAGTTGTGTAATTGATGTGCTATACCTGTTTTTTTATTTTCTTAGATCCAAAACCAGATTCATGGTGCTATTTTTCCATTCGTGTTTTATCCTATTAGACCTCCAAAGTCTGTCACCATGGACTCAGGTTTGTTATTTTTAGATTATTGCAAAAACAATTGTCTTAGCTACTTGGTTTATTTTACTGTAAAAATATGGAAAGAAACCACTCTCAGGTTTAGTTTCAGTAGGATCACTAGAAAACGAAGATGTTTGAAAAAGGAGCAACAGGGCCGGTGAGATGGCTCAGCGGCTTAAGCACCTGCCCGGCAAGCGCGAGGGCCCGAGTTCAACTCCCGGAACCCACATACGAAAAAGGGGCCGGTGATATTGCTCAGCGGCACGGGCGCCTGCTGGCACGCGAGGTCCTGAGGTCGACCCCGGTACCCACAAAAAAAAAAAAAGGACCAACAAATATCCAACTAATTTCAACAAATCTTTAAGTGAATACTGAAAAAAAAAAAAATATATATATATATACACATATATATATATATATTTACATGTAGAAATATTTACATTTAGACATATTAACTTAAAAACCAAATTACTAATCTATAAATCTGATGTAAAGACTGTTAGGACCTTTAAATACACAATGAGAAAGTTTAAATTCAGTCTTTTCTAAACAAGGGAAACTGTCCTGTGTTCTCCAGCTGAGAATAACTTGGCAACTATTCTTCTCCTTCACCTTTTTTCTTTCTTGTGTTTCTCTCTTTTCCCCACCTTCTCTTGGCTCCCTGCAGCCCTACTTTACTTTGTCCCACCTCGGCTTCCTATCCCAGTGCCCATACTGTGAACTCTAAGCTGTTTGAGGCACTCTGCAGTGTCTGCTTGGAAGCTTTTAATCACTATGTGTATGTCAGCCCCTCTACCTGCAGGTGTGCCGTAAGTCCCCAGAATCTGTTTCACACTTTCCCTGATGATTCTAATGCGTACTTCTAGTTTAAAATCACTAACTTTTAGAGGTTACTTTAAAAGACAGTCCTAGAGTCTGAAATTAGGATTGTAATGAACCTTGTAAAATAGCAGTTTCAGTTAACATGATTTAGTAAGTGATTTCATTTCTTTTTGTTTAATGTACATTAAATTGGAAGAATGTGCTTAACTTTGGCTTAAAGCACCATAAGAGTAATCATATTTATAACTTTATAGCACCAAAGCCCTTTACAGATGTCAGTATTGTCATGAGATCTGCAGGACATTCCCAGATATCACGTATTAAGTAAGTGTTTTCATGTATTTCTCACATGTTCATTTAGTGTTTTAGTTTAAATATTTAAATTATTTGTACTCTTTATAAATTTCAAGTAAATCAAAGTTCTAACTGTAAGGTATTAAATTATAAAAGCCAAAGAGAAATCTACAATGAAGTATAACTAGATGTTAAGAATAGTTTTTTCTAAATCTTGAGAATTATTTTATGCATTTGTTTTTGTGTTTAAAAGGCCTGTAATGGCCATATATTGTTTTAGAAACAAGGATAAAAACATTATTTCTATATTCACTCACTACTTATTTCAAGAAATGGAACGTGAACAGAAAAGTCTGTGTGATGCTCTGCATCCCATTCCTCTCACCTGATCACTGAGATGAACTGTCTCTATTTCCTTGCTTTTGAAAATATGCTTTTATTGTGTATGTATACCTCAATGTTTTATAGCTTTAATTTTTTCTGATTTTCTAAAAATTGTTTCAAACTTTAAACAAACCCCCGGGACTTGCTTTTTTTAAATTAAAATTTGTACTAAGAATGTATTGATTTTTGTTGTATGTAGCTATGATTTATTCATTGCTACTGACATATAATGTTCTGTTGTATTACTATGTACCATAGCTTATCCATTTCTCCATGGCCATTTTTCTATGTTGAGGTTGGTTGTTTATAAATAATGTTGTCATGATGTATTTTTATTCATCTAAGAATCCTAAGTTTCAAAGTTCTAATGTATATCAAATTTTTTTTTCTCATCTAATTTTCTTAGTGCAGTTAATGATTTTTTATTGTTTTCTACTTTGTAACATAGGTATTTCAAAGTATTGATTCAAGAAATGGACCTCAGGTTAGATCTTGGATTTGTCTATGCTTTAGTAGACCTTATGACGGAAAATGAAGTGACTGAACAAACAGAGGTAAAACTTAGAATGATAACATTTGTGATGGGAAAGACTAAAACAACAGAAGCACTACAGAAAAAAAATATTTAAAATGTTTACATATTAGAATGGTTTTGTTTCACTTTAAAAATATAAATTTCAGGGCCGGTGATATAGCTCAGCGGTATAAGCGCCTGCGTGGCAAGTGCGAGGTCCTGAGTTTGACTCCCGGTACCCACATATTAAAAAATATATATATATATATTTTTATATATATATAAATTTCAAATCTTTTATTCTGTGTGGTAAGTAAATGTGTAGAAATCATATTTTTTTTAGAGGATAGAAAATGGAAGTAAGCCCTTATTAGCAAATAGGACAAAAAGTTGAGGGTAAGATAGAACTGAAGAAAGAAGATAATCATTTGTGTTTGCATCACTTTTTTTCTTATATTTTCCTGGGTTACTTTTGCTTTAATAATTTGAAGTTTTGGAATATGACCAGGATATTTGATGAATAATGAGATAAGGCAAATTAAAAGGTAATACCTTTTTGGCAGTTGTTTGAAAGACTTCAAAATCATAGTGACACAGTGGATCAGATATAGCCTCTTTGCTTCCTGCCTCATATAAACAATTCTTTTTTTTTTTTTTTTTGTGGGTACCGAGGGGTCGACCTCAGGACCTTGTGTGCCAGCAGGCGCCCGTGCCGCTGAGCGATATCACCGGCCCTTTTTTCGTATGTGGGTTCTGGGAGTCGAACTCGGGCCCTCGCGCTTGCCAGGCAGGCGCTTATGCCGCTGAGCCATCTCACCGGCCCCTCATATAAACAATTCTTAAGAGAAAGACAACTTTCATAGACAAAGACAAATATATATTTCACCCTTTAATAACATAGTTTTTATTTTGTTTTGTTTTTTTGAGACAGGGTCTTGCTATGTAGTCCAGTTTGGCCTCAAACTTGTGGTTCTTCTCCTGCCTCAGCTCCTGAGTGCTGGGATTACAGGGATGCGCCACCACACCCAGCATAACATGGCTTATTAACATTTAGTTCACATACCATACACTTCACCCATTTAAAATGTACAATTCAGTAGTATTTAATATACTGAATTCACAAAGTCATACAACCTTCACCACTATCTTAATTCTAGAACATTTTCAGTGCCTCCAAAAGGAACACCTTGGTTCTATGTAAATATTCAAATACTTTCTGCCTCTATAGGTTTTTTTATTTTAAACATTTGACACATGAAATAGTGTATTGTATGGTCTTTGGTGAAGGTTTTCTTTCACTTAGCATAACATTTTTAGATTTCATGTATGTTGTGGCATGTATCAGTACATCATTCCTCTTTTTTGGTCGAGTAATTTTCCCTTGAATGGGTAACTCATGTTTTGCCTATCCATTAGTTAATAGAAATTTTGATTGTTTCCATATTTTGACTATTATGGATTATATTAATATTTGTGTACAGTTTTCATTTCTTTTGGATGTATACCTATGGGTGGAATTGCTAGGCCACCTTGGAATTATTCTCAAACTGCTTTGTTTTGTTTTTTGAAACAGGGTCTGGCTATATAGTCCAGGCTGGTTTTGAACTCATTATGTAGCCTAGGCTGACCTCTCTCTAATAATCATTATTACCTGAGGTGGTGATTCTAGCCATACTAGTGGGTGTAATAGAGCTTCTCATTATGATTTTGATTTGCAGTTACCTCAAGATGTCAAGCATCTTTTGGTGTGGTAGTCATTTGTATTTCTTTCATGGAGAAATGTGTGTTCAGATCCTTTGCCTATTATTGACTGGATTATTTATCATCTTATTTTGGAATAATAAAAGTTATTTATATCTTTTAGCTGTAGATCCCTTTTCAAATAAGTGATTTTCACATATTTTTCCTGTTTGTTGTCTATTAACTTCATGTAGTCTTTTGAAGCACAGAAGTATTTCATGTTAATACATTCCAAATTATTTTCTCTTTTATTGGTCGTACTTTTGGTTCACTTCTAAGAATCCTTTTCCAAATCCAAAGTAATGAGTGAACCTTATATTTTAAAACTTTTAAAGTTTTAGCTGCTACAGTTAGATCTTTGATCCATTTGAGTTCATTTTTTGTGTGGTGTGAGATGAGAATCCAGATTATTCTTGTACAAGTGGCTCTCTTGTTTCCCAGTAACATTTCTTTCTTTTCTTCAGTTGGTGCATATTAGCAATAAAGAATAATGAAATTTGTTTTGGTGAATTGGTATATGCATATAACATATTTTGATTATTTTCATCCCTCTTACCCCACTCTTGCTTTTCTCCCCCTTCCCCTTTATCTTCTTCCCCATTCTTAAAATTCTTCCTTCTAGTGTCCTGTCATGTCTGTTTATTTCTTAGATTGCTCCTTTTTTTTTTTTTTTTTTTTCCTTTTGAGACAAGGTTTCACTATGCAATTCAGGCTGGCCTTGAACTCACTTTGTAGCGCTGGCTGACCTCGGACTCGTACCAATCCTCCTGCCTCAGCCTCCCGAGTGCTGGGATTACAGGCAGAGAAAACAATTAGATAAATATGATATTTATCTTTCTGTGACTGGAATATTTTGCTTGCCATGATAGCCTCTAGAACCATCCGTTTTCCTGCAAGTTACATGATTTCATTCTTCATGCCTAATATTCCATTGTGTGTATATACTATATTTATCTGTTCATCCCTTGATGGGCATCTAGGCTGTTTCTGCAGCTTAACCATTATGAATTGCACTGTGAGAAACATGGGTATGCATTTATTACTATAGACATAGGCTGTCTTTAAATCTGTCAGAAATATACCAAGCAGTATTGTCACTGGATCAAATAGTATTTCTATTTTTAGCTTTGTGAGGAATCTCCATTCTGATTTGTAATTCCATAATACCTAAAGATGTGTGGAACCTTTTTCATAGACTTTTGACCATTTTGATGATGACTTTTGTAAAGTCCCTGTTCAGTTCATTTGCCCACTTATTGATTGGGCTATTTAGGATTTTGGGGGTTTTTTGTTGTTGCTGTTCTTTATATATTATAGATATTAATACTCCATCAGAAGATAGCTAACATAGATATTCCCCCATTCTGTAGTTGTCTCTTTACTCTGTTGATTGTTTTCTTTGCTGTGCAAAAGTTTTTCCATTTGATGTCCCATTTTATGATTCTTGATATTATTGATATTATTATTGATATATATATAATTGATATTATCTTGATATTATTTCCTGAATAGTTGGTGTCCTATTCAATAGCACAAGATATTTTGAGTACATTAATCAGCCCATCTCTTTTGGGTAAAAGTCATTTTTAAAAATGGGTATAAAGGGGCTGGTGAGATAGCTCAGCGGCATAAGCGCCTGCCTGGCAAGTGCGAGGTCCTGAGTTCGACTCCCGGTACCCACATACAAAAAAAGGGCCGGTGATATCGCTCAGCAGCACGGGCACCTACTGGCGCACAAGGTCCTGAGTTTGACCCCAGGTACCCACAAAAAAAAAAAAAAAAAAAAAAAAAAAAAAAAAAAATATATATATATATATATATATATATATATATAAAACACACTGTGGTGTGTTTTATGGCCTGGAATGTGGTCTCTCCTAGAGAATGTGCATGTGCTTTTGGAAAGAATGCATCTTTTGTTGTTGACTTGAGAGTTAGGCTAGGGCTAATTTATATTGTTCGAGTCTTCCATTTCCTTAATGATCTCCTGCTTAGTTGTTCTACCCATTATTGAAAGTAGATTAGTAAAGTCTCCAACTCGTATTGTTGAATTAATCTATTCCTTCATTTCTGTCAGTTTTTTGTTTACAGTTTATTGCTCTTTTATTGCTTTATTGGGAGCATATATATTCATAATTGTTACATATTCTAGATTAACCTTATCCGTGTAAAGTGTTACTCTTTGTTGCTAGTAACATGTTTGAAGTATATTTTGTCAGGTATTACATAGTTACTGTACAAAGGTTGCTGTTTGATGTTTCATTTCCCATCTTTTTACATTTAGTATGTATTAATAAAGTATGTTTTCTATAAGCATCATATGGATGAATCTTTTTATATTCATTTGATCATCTCTGCCTCTTGATTGAATAATTCATATTTGATGTTATTGATATAGTTGGATTTATGCATATCATTTTAAATTTTATTTTCGTGTCTCATACCTTTTGTGTTCTTTTATTACTCCTTTAGTGCTCTCTTTGCAGTAAGTGAACATTTTCTTGGGTGTCTTAGTTACTTTCCTCATCACTGAGACAAAATACCCAATGCCCAAAGTTAAAGGAGAAAAGGTTTATTTTAGCTCCATAATTGGGTGGCTCCAAGGCAGGGTGGCATGCAGAGGAGAACTAGTCCATGGCAGGGCAGGCAGGAAGGCAGCAGCAGAAGCAGCAGCAGCAAGCCTCCCTTTCCCTTTTATACTGTCCAGTCTACAAGCCTTCTGGGTGGTACCACCCACATCCAGGGTAGGGCTTCCCATTACCCACGTGCAAAACTATGATAAACCAATTAGTGGATTAATCCAGTACCACTCCCGGTCTCATACCCTTAATCCACATTCACACATCCTACATCCAGCCATCTCTGAAAACCCCACGTGAGGGTTTGGGCGGACATCTGGATACAAGCCATAATATTGGGAATCACTTAAATATCTCTTTAGCAATGTCTTTACCATATTTCTTTGAGTTTTTCAAAACTTTTTAGTGATTGCTCCAAGATTTACAGCAGCTATTTTCTGATTTATGCAAGCTTAATTCCAGTGAGATACAGAAATGTAACTCCTGTATTACTTTCTTCCATTTCCCCCCTTTTTAGTGGTGTCATTCTTATACATATTGTATCTGTTATGTTATAAACCCAACAATAAATTTTTGTGACTATTTCTTTACCATTTATTTATTTCCCCATATACCACTGCTTCCCACGTATTATTTTTGTGTTTCTATTTTACATTTCTATATATCACCAGCCCAACATATATTTGATGTCTATGTAATGTATAATCTGTACTGGAAAACAGTCCTCATGTGCTTGAAAAGAATGTTTATTGTGTTCTTGTCGGGTTGAGTGTTCTGTAGATGTCTCTCAGGTTTATTTGCTTTACATTTTTGTTCAAGTCTTAAACAAGGCATAATATTAGTTGTGTTTTAATCAAGGGAAAAAAGGAAAAATATACATTTATATGGTCTTGTATAATTACCTTTACTGATGCATTTTGTTTTTTCATTTCGTTTTAAAGTTTGGAGTCACTTGCTTTTAGCCTGAAAATTTTCCACTGATATTTTTTGTAAGGCAGATATGCTAGGAACAAATCCTAAGATTTTATTTATCTGGGAATGTCTTTATGTTATCTTCATTGAGATATAACTATGCTGTATGTCACAAGGTTTCTTAGCACTTTGAATATGTTATCTATTGCCTTCTTCCCTTCTTGTTTCTGTGAGAAAATTAACAATCTTACTGGACTTGTGTATAATGAACATTTTCTCTTCCCTGTGCTTTTAAGGTTTTTCTCTTTAACTTTTACATTTTTAGTAACATGATTGTGAATTTGTTTGCATTTATTGTACTTGGAGTTAGTTCATTAGACTTTCGGAACATATAGGCTGTATTTTCAATAAATTTGAGAGTTTCAGTCAATATTTGAAATATTCTTCAAGTACTTTCTCTATTCCTTTTTTTTTTTTTTTTTTTTTTTTTTTTTTTTGGTTCTTCCATATTGTCTGATCTAATATATTTCAAAGTGTCACATGTTTCTCCAAGATTCTGTTCATTTTTCTTCACTCCTTTTTCTCTGTTTTTTAATTGTATAATCTCTATAAACTTATTCTCAAATTTTTGGACCATTTTTCAACACATAGAAGTAATTTAGATCTGTGAGTGTTTGGAAAAAAATTAGCAATTATCAAGAATGAAAATAAGTACTAATTACTTCATGCAATATTGTTTCTAGTGCCTTCTCCTTTTTAAAATCATATTACTAACCTCTAGGCTGCAGTAAGGCACATAACAAAATGCTGCAAATGGGTATGTGATTGTGTTTAAAGAAACAAATATGCCCAAAAGTCTGTTTATCAAATGGATTAATGGCACAATCACATGAAGAAAAGCTTGATGTCTTTTACTAATTTGAATGGAACCATAGAATACATGGTTATCAATTTGTGATTGGCAGGCAGAACTTTCCTAACAGTAAAGATGTTAGTTTTTCTTCAGATGCAGTAACTTCCAGTCATGAACAATGTTGAGTCTGGATATGATAGAAGAATTTTTTGCAAGGTGTGACCTATTGCCTTAAATATATCACGCAGACATGTCTTTTCAGTTTTTAATATCTTATGTTCTTTTTGTAGGTTGGACTTTTTCATAAAGATATAGAAGCTTTTGAAGAAGAATATGAAACAGTTTCACTAGTAGATCAATCACAAGTCAGTCTCTATGAATATTTTCATATATCTCCTATCAAGGTAGGGGAAAAATAAGTCATTTTTATCTCTGATAATCTAGGTAATAGTAAATTAATTTGATCTCATTGATGGGATACAGCAATTCAGTTATGTTCTTAATTAGATCAAAATCTTGGAGCTTTAAAATTACAAATATAAATACATAATGAGGAGTCGGTGAGATGGCTCAGCAGCGTAAGCGCCTGCCTGGCAAGCATGAGGGCCCGAGTTCGACTCCCAGAACCCACATACAAAAAAAGGGCCGGTGATATCGCTCAGCAGCACGGGCACCTGCTGGCACACGAGGTCCTGAGTTCGACCCCCGGTACCCACAAAAAAAAAAATAAATAAATAAATACGTAATGAATGATACTTTAAAAACTTTTTAAATAAGTTTTCACCATGTGGAAATGAGTAATCACCCATAACATGTGTTTGTATGTGTATATCTTTACCTAACATTATTTTACCTTAATTTTCTGTTAAAGCTGTTTTGGTGACAAGTTTTAAAATGTTGTGTGTCATATGTACTACTTTTAATTTATAAAGTGTATTTGATTTAGGAATTAGACATTGAATAAAATTAAATCTATTTTTAAAACACAATTTCTGAGCCAGTGAGATAGCTCAGCGGCATAAGCGCCTGCCTGGCAAGCGCGAGGTCCTGAGTTTGACTCCCGGTACCCACATACAAAAAACGGGCCGGTGATATTGCTCAGTGGCACAGGCGCCTGCTGGCACATGAGGTGCTGAGTTCAACCCCCGGTACCCACAAAAAAACAAAAAAAACAAAAAAACACAATTTCTATAAGATACTGATATAATACCTGAAGGAAATTATTACATAATCATATACATGGGTAAGTATGCAATATGGCACAAAAGTGCTTTTCAACACACTTCATACTTACTTAATTCTAACATTTCAGATGTACACTTTTAGTGATGTTTAACAAATGTATAAAAGTGAATATTTTAAGTTTATCAAAAAATTGAATCGAACTAAATGTAATCATGTTACTGAGTTTAAAATTTAAGTAAAGCTATGTTGTATTTAAACTTGTTTTTAACTTTCTGCCTACTAATTTTAACATAATCTAGTTAACTTTGAAATCTTTATGGTGTGAATTTAAAATGATACTGTTTTTTAAAGTTAAAATTGTCAGTATGAATAAAGTACTTCAAAACATTTATCCCTTTATCTCTTTAGTTGCATCTAAGTGTTTCACTGAGTTCGGGTAGAGAAGAAGCTAAAGATTCAGAACAACGTGGAGGACTGATTCCATTTCATTCTTTAAATCTTTTGCTGAAGAGTATTGGTGCCACTCTTACAGATGTACAAGATGTAGTTTTTAAGTATGTTTAACAGTCAAATATGTAAACTGATGAACAATCCATTTTTACTTACCTAAATTTTTGTACATGAGAAAGAATGTAAAATGTATTGCAGATCACAGCAAAATTTGGCTTTTGCCTTTAAATGGAATACAGTAAAAATAACAGCATTTTATCTACCCAAACTACAGAATAATTATTAAATAATTTCCTTAAGGGCCGGTGAGATAGCTCAGCGGCATAAGCGCCTGCCTGACAAGCGTGAGGTCCTGAGTTCAACTCCCGGAACCCACATACGAAAAAAGGGCCGATGATACCACTCAGCGGCACGGGCGCCTGCTGGCGCGTGAGGTCCTGAGATTGACTCCCGGTACCCACACAAAAAAATAAATAAAAATAATTTCCTTAAGAAAAAAAGAGGGCCGGTGAGATGGCTCAGCGGCTTAAACGCCTGCCCGGCAAGTGCGAGGGCCCAAGTTCGACTCCTAGAACCCACATACGAAAAAGGGGCCGGTGATATTGCTCAGCGGCACGGGCGCCTGCTGGTGCGCGAGGTCCTGAAGTCAACCCCCTGGTACCCACAAAAAAAAAAAAAAAGACAGGGGCCGGTGAGATGGCTCAGCGGTGTATGCACCTGCCTGGCAAGCGCGAGGGCCTGAGTTCGACTCCCGGATCCCACATATGAAAAAAGGGCCGGTGATATCGCTCAGTGGTATGGGCACCTGCTGGCACGCGAGGTCCTGAGGTTGACCCCCGGTACCCACAAAAAAAAAAAAAAAAAAGAAAGAAAGGAAAAAGACATAGGCTGCACAATTTTATGCACTTTTAGGAAACCTGGCCAAGAGAAGTATTCATAAGATGTGAATACCTAAGGATACAGTGCTTGAAAGATGTAGGTTTAAAGCCCATAAGATCAAAGCTTTTCAAAGAACAAAATAAATGCATTGATGGGGAAAATGAAAGAGATCAGTTTATACGTTTTATGGTGAAGAATTTATATTTGAATGTGAGTCATAATGGAAGCTAATCAAATACTTGGTCAGAGACTCAGTGTGAGTCTGAATGAAGACTTTAGAAAAGTGTGATCTTTTTAGATAAACTTTCTACCAGGTTATTAAAAACAGTAGTGAAAATTAGTAAGTACTGTATGAGGTAATTCTGAACCTAGATAAAGTTATGTAACAGTCAAAAGAATGTAGGTTTGATGTCAATAGAATAGGATGAGATTTCTAATCTCATTGCTCTCATATTCAGCAATAAGAAGCATAGAGCTTCCCAATTATTGGTTCCAGGTATGTACTGTGAATGAGTTTATAAAAGTAAGCTGATTTGATTCCTCAGCTGTCAGCCCATAGGTAGGACCTGCAACAATTGAAGCTTGGCCTTTTTTTTTTTTACCTGGGTATGCGTATATGTGTTTCTGGGATTTGAACCCAGGACCCTTGCAGTGAACTGTATCTCCAATCAGTTTTTCTTTTTTGGTGTTGGGGGCAGGCAGCATCTTGCTAATAAATTGCCCAGGCTGGGCTCAAACTTTGATTGGTTTGCCTCAGCCTACGACTGATTGAATTACAAGCATGAACCACTATGCCTGCCTTAACCTTGGCCATTCTTAAGCAATCTCTTTTTTTACTTCAGTGTGTTGAAAATTTTCTGTATGAGCCATAGAATTGGGAAATTGTTTAGGTGGTCCGTGAATGGGCTGCAAAGGGTCTCTGAATCCCTTAAGTTTTATGAAAATTTGTGGATATTAATGACATTTCAGAACATAAGATCCATGAATTTAATTAGACTCAGGAGCTTGTTTTGACTAGAATGTGCAGAGATATACACAGAAAATTGTACTAGAAGGAAAGTGATGGAGAAAAGCTTGAAAATAAATCATTCTTCAATAGTTAATCTCTTTCTTGCTATTTTCACAATCTCTACACACATATATTTATATATTTATATGTTTTTTTCAGGCTTGCCTTTTTTGAACTCAACTATCAGTTTCATACGACATCTCAACTACAGTCTGAAGTAATAAAACACTATTCAAAACAGGTTTGTGTGAGATTATTTTACAGAGGATCAGAATTACATAGACTAGTAAAGCTTTATGTGTCTGTTCGTGCATGTACAATACAGATTTTTCACCAAACTAGTCATTTTCAACATTTTAAAACATGAGTTTTTCCTCAATTGTAGAAACAAACTTGTGCCCAATCCAAATTTCATTTTATTTTGTCCTTATATCTTTAGTCCTTGTTGGGAATTTTTTCTGGGTCAGTATGGATTTGAAATAAATCTTTATTAACTAAGTAATTTGCAACACTTATTTTTAAAAATACATTCATTAATATTTATGATACAACTTACAGAGCATCTGAGTTGTGATCTAATGGACAAATCACTGAGCATGACTCAAGAAATCTGTATATTGATCCCACTTTTGCCATACACCTTCTGCATGACCCTGAGCAACATTTGACCCAATCTATAAAATGGTGGTAGTAGTAACAACTGTCATAAATAATTGTACAAGTGAAAGCATTTTAGATATTTTTATATAAATATTATGTCATAGAATCTCTTTCTGTAGTACCAGATTTCTCTTTAAAGTGGTGATGAATAATGTGATAGGGGTTTGATACTGAAATTAATAGGAAGGATGCTAGCCTGAGAAAAGTAGATGTGTGTACTAAATAATCTATAAGGATAATAGGTCTAATTATCTGAATTGATTAATGTTCATATTTCATTTTTAGGCCATTAAGCAGATGTATGTACTCATTCTTGGACTTGATGTTTTGGGAAATCCCTTTGGCTTAATTAGAGAATTTTCAGAAGGTGTAGAGGCATTTTTTTATGAACCTTACCAGGTAAAATAATTTCTTTGTGTTATATATCATATTAATAATATTGAATACATAATGCATTTCTATTGTTAACTTGACCTGTGGGTATAAATAAATTTCGGGAGACATACAGAATAATATTACTTTTCAACAAACAGTATGGTTTGGGGCCACTTTGGGAAGAAATGTCTACCTTTTTTCTCAAAATTTAAACTTAACCCATTTATGCCAAAGATTGCAATTTTTTGAATTTTTTATGAAATTCATGTATGTTATCCAGAAAAATTCAAGGGACAAGAATTTGAAGAGAAAAAAAATTAATTATGTTTTGTTGTTATGGATGTTCCAAAAATGGAACACTAGACACAGAAGGGTTAAGAATCTCTTAAGTTATACTGAATTTTAAGTGTTCTTTTGGAATATAAAAAGTAGATATAATTCAGACTATAAGAGGAAGGAAGATCACTATGGGTTATCTTTTTTTTTTTTTTTTTTTAATGTGGGACCAGGAGTCGATCTCAGGACCTCGCGCTTGCCAGCGCTTGTGCCGCTGAGCGATATCACTGGCCCTTTTTTTCCTTTATGTGGGTTCCAGGAGTCGAACTCAGGACCTTGCGCTTGCCCGTCAGGCACTTATGCCACTGAGCTATCTCACCAGCCCATGGGTGATCTTCATTTGCACAGACATGTGGAGCTATAAAAACCATAGAAGCTGGTACTGTGCAAAGTCATCTTAATAACCAGTGGGGAAAAGAATATGATTATTAGACATCCCTTCAAACTTTGCATCAGAATATTCATTACTCTCCTATTTTCACTTAAAGAATTTTTATTAGTATATATTTGTAGTAGTATATAATGTAATATAGTATATAATGATTACATTCATCATGGGGAGTTGGTACATCTCTGTATCTTAATTTTTATGTTTTTCCTCCCCGCCTCCTGTTTCTTGGTCTTCTTCCCATTTGCAAAAGATCTATCTCCTTGTTTTCTGTTATCTTTTATTTTGATCTTTATACTTTGGGTTTCTCACATAAGAAAAACATGTGATATTTAAGCTGTGCATGATTTATTGCACTTAACGTTATAATTTTAAGATGCATCCATTTTCCTACAGGTGACTCAGATTTATCCTTCTTTATTGTGGAGTAGTACTCCATTGTATATAAATACCTATTCACTTTTTAAATTTATAGGGTAGTTACAAACAGGGTAAAACTAATATTTTGTATGTTTTAATATATGAAAAGAATTTTAAACTATTTTATTTCTTTTACTTATCAAGAGTACTTGAAGTGCTTGCTTTCTTTTCATATAACTTACAATACAGAGCAAGCAAGCATCTTTTCTCCAAGTGTGGAACATTTTCCAACATTTTATCTTTCATACTTTCATTGTCATGAAATTATCCCTGAACTCGTTTTAATGTGAAGATTTTTTGCTGGCATCACTTCCTCTGAGCTATTTTTATTCTTTTCATCACTACCACTTCCTTCATTTACATCAATAAATTCACATTTTAAAGTAAATACAGGGGGCTGGTGAGATAGCTCAGCCGCGTAAGCGCCTGCCTGGCAAGCACGAGGTCCTGAGTTCGATTCCCGGTACCCACATGCAAAGGAAAAAAGGGCCAGTGATACTGCTTAGCGGCACAAGTGCCTGCTTGCAAGCATGAGGTCCTGAGTTCGACCCCCGGTACCCACCAAAAAATAAAAAATAAAAAAAATAAAAATAAAGTAAATACAACTTTTTAAAAATTATTTTTTGTCACTGTAGGGAGCCATCCAGGGTCCTGAAGAATTTGTGGAAGGAATGGCACTAGGACTCAAGGCACTCGTTGGGGGAGCTGTTGGTAAGAAATAGAATGCCAAGTTTGATGGTGGTAGAAAGTAATGATGTGTTTGCTTTTACTAAAGATACTATAATTTCTGTTAGGTGGATTGGCTGGTGCTGCCTCAAAAATCACCGGTGCTATGGCTAAAGGTGTAGCAGCTATCACGATGGATGAAGACTATCAGCAGAAAAGAAGAGAAGCCATGAATAAGCAGCCAGCTGGTTTTAGAGAAGGGATCACTCGTGGAGGAAAAGGCTTGGTTTCTGTAAGAAATTTCACAGGGTTGTGGACATTGTAGAGAACAGGTTTTAAACCCACATTCTGACCGAAGAAATAGCCATAACTTTTACTCCTTAAATTATTATTTGGATGTTGTAAGAGCAGTGAGTATAAAACCTATCAGGGGTCTCCAAAAAAACATTCTATTTAAATAGAATACTTAGGAAATATGCTAATATGGTATATAAAAAGCACTCTGTATTTTTTGTTTTCAGCCAGACTTGGTTCTTCTAAGCAACATATGAAAGTAATACAAATTTTCAATCGTGCTTTCCTTCCAGGGTTTTGTAAGTGGCATTACAGGAATTGTTACAAAACCAATCAAAGGCAAGTATAGGAGTTCATTTGGGTGATATATTTCATCAGTTAGTTCTATTTTCAGTCTCGATCCAGTTGCCTAAGGAAGTTATCATTTTTTTCTTTCTAGGGGCTCAAAAAGAAGGAGCAGCTGGTTTCTTTAAAGGTGTTGGGAAAGGTTTAGTTGGAGCAGTGGCCAGGCCAACTGGAGGCATCATAGACATGGCTAGCAGTACATTTCAGGGAATAAAAAGGTAAGTTATCTTTGGTGTGACATGTGAGTAAAATACTTCAAGTATGGGAAATGAAATGTATCTGCTCTTTGGCTTTGAGCACTTAATTATGAACACTGTAATACGACAGGCTATATAGGATTTCCTCATTCATTTTCCTTGTTAAAGTTGCTGCATTGTGTCCTGTCACCTTTGTAGTTTGCCATTTATTCACAGTCCCTGCTTTCAGGAATGGACAGGCTAAACAAGCTTTTTAGTTATCTTGATTGAAATATATTCATGTAATGCTGTATGTCTGTTGTAAAATTAGCAAATATATTCTGTATTGTTTCTTTTTTTTTTTTTTTTTTTTTTTTTTTTTTTTTTTTGTGGGTACCGGGGGGACGACCTCAGGACCTCGCGCGCCAACAGGCACCCGTGCCACTGAGCGATATCACCGGCCCCTTTTTCGTATGTGGGTTCCGGGAGTCGAACTCCGGCCTTCGCGCTTGCAAGGCAGGCACTTAAGCCGCTGAGCCATCTCACCGGCCCTTGTTTCTTTTTTTAATGATCAAATAAAACACTATATAGCTGGGAGGACAGTGAACCAATTTTGTATAACCCTCATATAATCAATAACCTAAAGATGGGGCCGGTGAGATAGCTCAGCGGCATAAGCGCCTGCCTGGCAAGCGCGAGGTCCTGAGTTCGACTCCCGGTACCCACATACAAAAAAGGGCCGGTGATATTGCTCAGCGGCACCGGCGCCTGCTGGCACATGAGGTCCTGAGTTTGACCCCCTGTACCCACCAAAAAAAAAAAAACCTAAAGAAAGGACTCATTCTTAAGTCTCCATGCTATTTTTTTTACGGGTGTGTATCCTTTCTTGAAAAGAGTGGCATTTCATAGTCCTTGGTTCAAGCTCAGTCATCTTCACCCTTCCCTTATCATCGTATTTTATTATTAAACCTACAGCCATTCTTTTTCTCTTCTTTGTGTTTTTGTTTTTGTAATATAGAATTAAGGTAGGTGATCATTCTCCTTTACCTGTAATTTTAGTTTTATAAATATGGGTTGAATCATAGTCATCAGAGGAACTCAAAAGCCTGTGAAAAAAGGATTGAAAAACATATCTATGCGGGCTTCTGCCCAAAGCTGCTAGAGTTACCTTCCATTTAGTGAAAACCTTGTTTTTCTGTGCCCAGCAACATTGCCTTTAGAGACAAAGGGAAAAATTAAACATTTTTCAAAAATATAAGAAAAACTGAGAAGTATTAAAGGATATGCTTATGGAGAAGGACTTTGAAATCAAAAGGAAAAATGGTATAAGAATCAAAGATGAAATATTAATTAGTGAATAAATATAAGCTATATGAAAACAATTAGTATAAAATATTAAAGTTCAATTTGAGAAGGGAATAATTGGCGTCAAGCATTCAAACATCATACCATTTGTGAAGAGCATATTTTTATTACTATTAGATGAAACAGATTTTAGGGCAGAAACATTTTTGGAATAAATAATTAGCTAATAAAAGAACAATTAACCAAGAAGATGATAGTTTTGAATTTATATGTAGTTCACAAAATAACTGCACTTTTTATAAAAGAAAATTAGTAAAATTGTAAGAACTTCCCAAGTGTATAATGATGGAAGAATTTAACACTTCACTTCATTTTGGTAAATCAGAATGACAAAATTAAGTAAATATGCAATTTAGACACGGTAAGATATGTACACATAAATTTTACATTTTTATAATACATAGTTATTAGACACTTTTCTCATTACTTGAGAAGCCAGCAGTGACCATAATTTGGCAATTATCCTGTCTTCATAAAGCTTACAAACTTAGTGGGAGAATAACAGACAAAAATATGTAATGGTAAATATATGATATGCTAAATGGTGAAAAAAATGTTATTCTGTGAAGGAAATCAGATTAAAAGAGATAAGGAGAACCTAAGTGTGGTGAGGAAGAAACTTTTTTTTTTTTTTTTTAATGTGGGTATTGGGAGTCAACCTCAGGACCTCACGCTTGCCAGTAGGTACTTATGCTGCTGAGCGATATCACCAGCCCTTTTTTCGTATGTGGGTACCGGGTGTCGAACTCAGGACCTCACTCTTTTTTTTTTTTTTTTTTTTTGTGGGTACCAGGGGGACGACCTCAGGACCTCGCGCGCCAACAGGCACCCGTGCCACTGAGCGATATCACTGGCCCCTTTTTCGTATGTGGGTTCCGGGAGTCGAACTCGGGCCCTCGCGCTTGCAAGGCAGGCGCTTACGCCGCTGAGCCATCTCACCGGCCCCAGGACCTCACTCTTGCCAGGCAGGCACTTATGCCACTGAGCTATCTCAGCAGCCCAAGAAACTATTTTATATATATGATGTTCAGGGTTCTTCAGTGTTAAGATTACATTTCACGGTATTCTCTTACAATATTTTTATTTCTGTGAAGTTGGTAATGGTGTCCCCTATTTCATTCCTCATGTTAGTCACTTGAATCTTCTGTGTTAGTCTGCTTATGTTGACCTTGTCAAACAAATGTTTTTATTTCATTAATATTTTTTCTATTCTGTTTTATTTGTCTCTAATCTATTTTTTTCTTTCTACCAGTTTTCAGTCTGGTTCGCTTTTCTTTTCCTACTTCCTTAAATTATTAAGTTATATTATTGATTTTTTTTTTTTTTTTTTTTTGTGGGTACCGGGGGTCGACCTCAGGACCTCACGTGCCAGCAGGCGCCCATGCCACTGAGCGATATTACCGGCCCTTTTTTTGTATGTGGGTTCCGGGAGTCGAACTCGGGCCCTCACACTTGCCAGGCAGGCGCTTATGCCTCTGAGCCATCTCACCGGCCCTATTACTGATTTTTAGATCATCTTTAATTTAGGCATTCAAATCTATAAATTTACCTCTGAGTCCTCTCTTTGCTGCATCTCATAGGTTTTGTGATTTTGTTTTTGTTTATCTCAAGGTAGTGAATTTCCCTAGTGATTTCTCCTTTGACCTTTTATTATTTAGGCCTGTGTTATTTTTTAAATTGCAGAAGATTTTTAATTTTTCGAGTTTCTTTCTTACAGAATTCAGTTTTATCCCATGTGGCCAAATAATATATTTGTGTGTTTTCAGTACTTTTGTATTTATTGAAACATATTTTAAGGCCTTTTTTTGTTTTGTTTTTTCATTTTTTGAGACAGGAGCTCGCTATGTGTTCAGGCTGGCCTTGAACTCACTGTATATCCAAGGCTGGCCTTGAACTCACTGTATATCCAAGGCTGGCCTCAAACTCATGTTGACCCTCTGCCTCAGCCTCCCAAGTGCTGGGATTACACGTGTGTGCCACCACGCCCAATTTAAGCCCTTTAAATACAGTCTATCCTGGAGAATGTTCCATGTGCATGGAATATTCCGTTGGTGAATATTGTGTAGATATTTGTTAGGTGTAGGTAGTTTATAGTATTGTTCAAGTCTCTTGTTTCTATTTGGTAGTCATTATTGAAATTAGGGTATCAAAATTTTCAACTGTTGTTGAATTGTCTTTTGTCAGTTTTTGCTTTATGTATTTGGGGATTGCTTTGTTAAGTGCCTGTATGTTTATAATTTTTATATCTTCTTGATGGTTTGACCCTTTTCTCACTATAAAATATACTCTTTGTCTATAATGAGAATTGCTTGTTTAAATATTTTGGTTTGTGGGGCCAGTGAGATAGCTCAGCGGCATAAGCGCCTGCCCAGCAAGCGCAAGGTCCTGGGTTCAACTCCTGGTACCCACATAAAGGAAAAAAAGGGCCGGTGATATCGCTAAGTGGCACAAGTGCTTGCTGGCAAGCGTGAGGTCTTGAGGTCAACCCCTGGTACCCACATTAAAAAATATATATATTTTGGTTTGGTATTAGTAGAGCTACTCCAGCTCTCTCTTTTTAATTACTTTTACAGGACATATCTTTTCCCATCTTTTTATTTTCTCCTATTGTGTCCTTGATGCTAAGGTTAAATCTCTTGTGGACAACATACAATTGAATCATTATTATTGGATTTTTGTTTTGTCTATTCTGCTTTTAATTGGAGAACTGATCCATCTATATGTACCCATGACCATATACACAGGCAAAAATAATAAATATTACCATGCCAAATTCATCCATGTGTATATATGTTTAATATAGCATACATCAAGCCAAATAGGAATATGAGAGTATTTGAACACTGGAAAACCATGTCGTATTCCTAACATTAATAGATTGAATAAGATAAAGCATATGATTACAACAATAACTAGAAAAAAACTTAAAATTCATTGCCTATTCATGATTTTTAAAGACAGCAATAACAATAAAAAAAGATGAACTATAATCACACTAAAAGTAGACATGAACTTCTGGGGCTTGATAAAGGATACCTTTAAAAAAAAAACTTGCTTATATCTCTGTTTTGTGGAGAACTCGGCTGTCTCTATAATGTCAGAAACAAGGATACCTACAATCCTCTCTTATATTTAGAATTGTACTAGAGAAACTAGACAACAGAATAGGAAAACAAAAACAAATTAAAGATGTTAAATTGAAAAAAATTAGCAACACTATCATTATTTTTGATGCTTTATTTTCACAAAACCAGGAGAATCTAAAAATAAACTTCTTCATAGTTTTATATTTTTCTAGAGAATTTAATTATATTGTAAAAACAAATTTAAAAATAGAGAAGTGATGTGGTATTCTTAATTTTATCTAAAAGAAGATTCTTATTAGTAGTTGCTTTTACAAGTTTGAATAATTTTTTAAATCAAATTATATTTTTTTCCTCTAGAGCTACAGAGACTTCTGAAGTGGAGAGTCTGCGACCTCCTCGATTCTTTAATGAAGATGGAGTTATCAGGCCTTACAGGTTGAGGGATGGTACTGGAAATCAAATGTTACAGGTGAGTGAGGAGACATAAATTAAAATTAAATTTTTCAAGTTAGATTTTTTAAAAGTAGGTGTTTAATGCTTTAAATATATATTAGCTTGTTTGGATTTTTGTGTTTTGCTTAGTTCCATTTATAAGTTTTTCTTATTAGGCTTTCAAGTATATTTATTTACTATAAGATTTTTTTTTCTTTTTTACAGGCATCAAAAAGTTTGATATGAAAACATTTAATGCATGACTTTGCAAGTAAAAGCCAACAGTAGATTTTAGTCTTAAAATTTTTACAAACTACATACACCTATTCACTATTTTGAATATTTTAAAACTCTTGTATTGGTAATTTTTAATAGAAATTTTAGTATATTTGATCTTTTTATAAATTATTCTTAGTTCTGCCCTGGATTTGCTAGATTTGTTGAAAGCCTAAGTGCCTTATGTACCCTTCTAGTTTGTGGTATTTAGTCAGTTAAACTACTTCTGTTGGGGGTTCTTCCATCTGTTTATCAAACCACTAGTTTTTATATCACATACAATCCTTTCCTCCGGTTAGATGTGACAAAGGAAAAACAAAACCCAGGAACAGTTTATAGATAGATAATTCGTGAGTTCTTATGCTTTGCTTTTTAACATGCTTATTGGCCATGATCTTCCTGCTTTGTTCTAGTGTAGTATATGTAAAACTTCATGAGATTTGATACCCAGTTCACATGTAAATCAGTTATCTTTCACTAAGGTTAGCTTTTGGAAAAGTAGACAGTTTGAAGGTAAAATATTTTATTTATACAGGCAGCTTTCTTACTTAATAAATTGGACTTTTAAAAATCTGGGTTATGGTGTCAGTAACGTAGTAATGGTATGCGGGGCCACGCCAGTGCAGTTGTTTCTGTGGTGTAGATGTGTTATGCTACATTAAGCCATTTTGTTTGTATAAAATAAGGACTGTGTTGTATAGACCTAAAAATAGTAATACATCGCCAATGTATAGAACTTCCTTTATACCTTTGGTATTTTAAATATTGTTATGTTTAAAATAACTAGGGTAAAGGTTTAAAACTTTAGTATTGCACTCATTGCATGCAGGGCATATAATACTGCATCTGTCTGGTCCTTCTATCAATATATTATAATGTAACCATAGAGCTAATATACAGTAGTATTAGGTAAAGTGACTTGAAAATATTTTTAAGGCATCAAAATACTTGCATATTGGAATAGAATTGGCATTCTATTGAAAGGTTGTGCTTTAAAAGACATACCGTGAGATCTCTACAGTGACAGGAAAGTTGCAGAAATCATCTATGGCTAATACAACTGAAAAGTCTGACCCAATACCTGCCTTCCCTTGTTAGAGCACAGTTAACATATTGCTAACATTTTACTGATTAAAAGCTGAATAATTTTCAAATCCCTTTTTAAAAACTAAAAATGTATCTTGAGAAACTTTTAATACATCTATTAGGTAAGGAAGAGTAGTGAGAAGTTAGAAATATGCATTGCGTATATGGTAACTTACAGGAAAACATGAGTTACAAAACTTCTTGTGGTTGATATTCAGTGGCAAATAAATTTATTCTACACCTTTATTGTTTTCTGAAGCTCTAAATTTTGGGATACACAAGCCTTTCTATTTTTAAAGAATCATATTATTTTTAGTAGGCAAGTCTTTGCCAAAAGAGTGGTTTCAGTGGCTAAAATCTCATCATCTTTGTCAGCCATTACTTATTTTTCAGCAAGCATGTTAAGTACAACATTACCGAGAGAACCTACAGGAATTCATGAGATGCCTTGGCATGTTTTCAGTTACCATTATTCTCTTACAAGTGAATTATTGTTTTAGTGGCAGGGTGCTTTTTAAATCAGAACTCAGTTACATTATCATCAAATGTGTTAAACCATATGAATACTAATACTTTGAAAAATAATTAGATGGCATATAAACTGGATTTAAAGTCTCACCTAAGGGATTTAATGATGGTGCCATAGAAAATGTTTGTTTTCAACTGTTTCTCTTTTTATTTTTCATTTCCTAAAAAGGAGTCTGTGTCCGCTAAGTTATATATGGTCATGTGTAATAATTAAATACAAAGTACATTCTTTCATTGTGTAACTTCCTATCCAGAAAGCAGCACATTTTTATAATGCTTCCTGGTAGTCAAAGTTACCTACTAGAAAATTAGTATTTTATACACTGAGTATGTATAAACCAGTTGAGGTTAATCTTAGGCCTATTAAGTTATGAAATACTATATCCATACTTACAGCCTGAGTTACAGCTACTAGCTCCTTAAACATTTCATAATTTTATATGTTTTCCAAGTAATCTTCCATACTTTACTAACCTTTACGCTTCTCTTTCCCTTTACCATGCTTACAGAAAATTCAGGTCTACAGGGAGTGGATAATGACTCATAATAACAGTAGTGATGATGATGATGGTGATGATGATGATGATTAGTCAGATCTAATCTGTTAAAATGCACATATTCTTTACCATTTTACTCGGAATGTTTCTTTAACATATTTTGAATGACTGCTATCATAAAGCCTGTATGTCCATTTTAGGGAGGTAAAACACTTTTTTCTTTTAAAATGTTTTTCTGAACATTATGTGAAGCAAAATAATTGCATTATTTAAGCATAGGAAAAAATGTACTTTACATCCAAAGTAGGGCATACCGTATATTATAGATTTGCTTTCATATATTTCATAACTTTGTATTATAGCTTGTCCTTAAGATTTTAAAGTTATACTTCAATATGTTTTTAATGCTCAGTAGTTTTATTTTAAATTATCTGCTTGTTTGTTACCAAAATGCCTTTTTTAATTTTGTAAATTTTTGGGCTTAATGTGATACTGTTGTGTAACAAAAGAGAATAGTAACAGCCACTCAATGTACTATATTTATCTGGTATTTTAAAGGTGTTTTTGTCAACTTTCTGTTAATAATAAACTCACATAACTTGAAATAGTGTGAATTTGTTATTCTATTTCAGAGTCATATGTGTTGGCATACTGTACTACTATAAAAACATTCATGATTTGTCATGGAAGGTTAGATAGTGAAATTTATAGTCTAAGGGAAAGATTAATCTTTGATTCACATTTTATCATTTTATAATACATTTTTGTGAAATAATAAAAGTGGGTTTTAGTCATTTATATATTCATATGCACTATCCTATTATACAGTGTTATAAATTAATTCAGGACATTAGGAGAATGTTTATAATAGACACAATTATGTATATGTTATCTATGACTCTAAAAGATTTATAAGTGAATGTTTTATGTTTTATGTACTTTTTTAAAATTTCAACTTAGATAAATCTAATTGTCCTGTTTCCCTAGTATACCAGACATACTAAAAAAGAAATCAAAACCAAAAAAACCTCTAAAAAGAAAATTAATAATAATTACAATTCTTAATCCCTTATGACTTTTATGCTTATGGCTCAACAAAGGGTTATTTACCTTGGCTCATGTTAAATGCTTTGTTTATACTGTATTAAGTTTTTATTAGGTTATAGAAGATAATTGGCTTAACTTTTGATTTGATTGAACTCATGGTTTCTGAATTTTTAAATTCTTTTATCAAACTTTTATTTCTTTAAATCTTTGTTCTCTATGTTCTTTGAAAATGACTACTCTAGCTTTTAGAAAATTGAGTTTACCAAAAGCAAAAAAAGAGCAGCTAGGGCCAGGGATATAGCTCTGGCACAGAGCCTGCCTGGCAAGCACAAGGTCCTGAGTTCAATTCCCAGGACCAAAAAAAAAAAAAGCAGCTAGAGTAACTTTTTTGAAATTTGTACCTTCCTAACATTCATTCACATTAAAACGAATTAAGGGAATATGTAATGTATTAGGTCTAAGAAATATGGAAATGTCATAGTATTGAATTATTCACATCACAATATTATTTTTGGATTAAATAAAAACAGTGACCATTACAGTAGTCACTGCTGAAAATAGAATTTCTGTTTGTCATGCACCTACTGCTCTCTTTTACTGTACTTGGCCAAAATCTACTCCTCCAAAAACTACTCCTTCTTCTAGAAGCTAGAAAGTACATAGCCAGTCGTTTCAAATTGTGTGGGCCTGAGGAAGGAAGGGCCTTGAAGTGTCTTCATTGGCTTCTCACATTCCAGCTTTGCTAGGCACAAGGCCTTTGTGAGAGAGAAAAGGTTAGTTTTCAGGACATTTGCTGAGTTGTTCTATGATTGATTCTGTGGTACCAGTTTCCATTTCTTAAGAATTTATCAAGGGCCGGGGACATAGCTCAGCGGCACAGCGCCTGCCTGACAAGCATGAGGTCGTGAGTTTGATTCCCGCTATCAAAAAAAAAAAAAAAAAAAAAGAATTTATCTAGAAAAAGTTCTGTTCTTTTCAGCAGTGACTTGCCATTGTAATGAAAAGAAAATTGGAAGTAGGATTGTATTTACTTAAAATCTCTTCACCAGTAAAAAGACAACAATGCTGTAACTAGTAAACTTTATGGATGCGGTCTAGAGTTTCATCTTTTTTTCACTTGCCCTTAGAAGTAAAATATTTTCTTTAACAATATGATTGCCCTTTTCTGTTTTTGTTTTCCTGCCACAGTAAAATATTCTTTTGAAGCCTGTTTGACCCCAGGTATTAATTAATTTTCCAGCTTTATAAACTACTTTGTTGTTTTTATTAGAGAAAAATTTAACACTGAAAATGGTTCTGTTTTATAACATTATTTTCTTGATGGAGATACAGGACTGGACAAAAATATTTTCTTGTTCTTCAAATACACAAAAAGAGTTCATCTTTGAGGTTCTAATGAAATGAACTATTCTTTTCTGTATTAATGGCTGTATAACTAACTAGTTGCTATCTAATAGTAAAGTCTAGTGAGAAGGCTAGACTTCACTGTTTGAAAATTAGGCAGTAGTGCACCTTTCCACTTCTGTATTCCAGATTTCTACATGATCATTGCTTATGTGTAGAAAATGGGAAGGAATATTCTCTCTTCCCTAAGAGAGTGATTATCCTTAGGGATTTTTTTTATTTTCACTTATGTCTGCCTTACCTTGAATAGCATACTGAAAACTGGCAGGAATAAAACTTCGTGTAAAAATTCTGCAATTGTACATAGTGATGGCCATGGATAAATGTTTATAAGAGCCTATAAATGAAATTACTCAGCATTCACATTGGACAAATGAATTTTAGCTTTTGAAATCGTTTAAAACACTTACTGAGGCAATGCTGAGTGTTGACTTTAAGGTCATGTTATTAAATGTACAGCTAAAGCCATTGTAGATTTATGACAAAGACATTAATATTCAGTATGAAAAACATGCGATTTTATTTTTGTTTCAAGGTCATATTACACAAAAGAAAATTACTACTTAATGAAGCTACCTGTTTGCCTAACTTAAATCCTGTAAAGAAATTTTGCATTAAAATTTTCTGTGAGAATGGGAAAAAGATCAAAAACAACCATTCCAGCTGATATTGAGTACTTTTCTACTGGCTTTCAAACCTCAGGTTTCTGTTTTATAGATTTCCTTGCAAATGAATTTATAATGGCCTCTAAATATTAAGTGATGTTAAGTGAACTAGATCATTAATTTAGATCAAGTAATGATTATGATGAGTATGTAAAAAGAATCCCAGTTTGGTTTTTCTGTCCTTGCTCCTTTGGTATAAATGAAGAGCAATTTAAAATATTTAGGCTATTAATTTAACCTTAAATGTGTGGGTGTCTCTGTACAAGACATTATAGAAAATCCTGAATCAAAAGAGAATAAAACACATGGGCCAGTGAGATAGCTCAGCGGCATAAGCGCCTGCCTGGCAAGCGCGAGGTCCTGAGTTCAACTCCCGGTACCCATATAAAGGAAAAAAAAAAAAGAGAGAGAGAGAATAAAACACATGATTTCAAATAGGTCTGTATTAGAGAACTAGTGAGAATAACTTATGATTTCATAAGTAGGAGTTTATGGTGTTGCTTTATTGTGGTGTAAAATGTTTTCATGTCCATGGTCATTATGATAAATTTATTTAGCAGCCATTCTACAATCAGTATATGGCAGCATTGTGCCTCCAAATAATCAGTTTTAAAACAAATGTTTCATAATTTTGTAAAACTGGCTTTTAATGCAGTGTTCATTTTATATGCGTTTTCTAAGCGATGAAATGTTAACAGAGATTTCTACTAAATTGTATTAGATCGTCCCTCAGGATCTTAGAGATGACCAAATACATGAGCATTCACAATATTATAGGTATTATTTTTGTTTTTAAAAAAAATAATCAGATTTAGCTTGTCTTGATTGTGTTATATTTTTCTGTTGTAAATTCTCATTCGTCAGTAGCCTGTTAACTACATTATCTCTATATTTTCTGACTGTATTCAATAAAAGTTGGCATTTCTATTAATTAAAAATTGTAGAGACCCACACGTGTATTGTATTTTTTTTTTTTTTTTTTTTTGTGGGTACCGGGGGGACGACCTCAGGACCTCGCGCGCCAACAGGCACCCGTGCCGCTGAGCGATATCACCGGCCCCTTTTTTCGTATGTGGGATCCGGGAGTCGAACTCGGGCCTTCGCGCTTGCAAGGCAGGCGCTTAAGCCGCTGAGCCGTCTCACCGGCCAACGTGTATTGTATTAAAAACCAAACTCTCTCTTGTAAGTCAACTCACTGATTCTGTCTACAACTGTAGCATTTTACAGATAATATGAAAACATTCAAATATTAAAGATTATTTTCTACATTGTTAAAGCAGTATATGCTCATTAAAGAAAAAATATAGAAAGGAAGCAAGTTATCTTCTGTCTTCATACCATTTATGGAATATTTCCTTTTTAAAATTTTATAGTTATGAGCCAAACATTCAAACTGCTGTTTTATGTTTTTAACTTACTATAAATTTTTATAAATAACATTATTTCTAAGGATTAAAAAATTCCACTTAAAGAATAACCTCAGTATAAGAAATCTAGTCTTTAATTTCCAAAGTATGTAAACAGTCATCTGAACCTTTTATTTTTATAGCTGATGTAGAAACTTTTTTATTTTCATTGATTGCATTTCCACCTTTAGACATTGTGTCTTTTTAAATATTTCTTCCTCTTAAATATTTTCTGAAATGTGTGTAAGTGTACGTGTGTGTATAATTCCCGTGTCTGTTGTCTGTGCATACAAAGAGGTGAGTTCGTGGGAGTATATTCTTTCTCATTTCAAGTATTTTTGCATTTTTTTTTCAGACCTCTACAAAAATATAGTTGCCATTATGTAAGTTGTTGGAGAAGGGAGGCTGTTTTTGTTTGTCGTGTATTTCTTTCTTTCAGAAATTACAGATGTTTATAATTAGCTTCAAACACTGCCTTAATTGCAAATGGAAGATAACTGTCTTCAGCTTTCGTGGTCCTCCCTTTTACTTCAGGAAGATAATTACAACTAATGAAAAAAGGGCTTAAAAATAGCAATCAGATCACCAGAGTAGTGCTGAACACTCTTCTCTTGGCTTCATATGAAATTTTGAGTAAGTGGACAAGACTTAGGAAACAAAGGCTTTTTGGATTTCACTCTTCATTTTATAACTCTTCCTCTCCAGAAGGGTACTTCTGAATGGAATGAGAAAACTAAGAGAGCTGAATTTCATTACCCATGGAGGTCGGAGTGCTTAACACCTAGGAGAAGCAGAGCCCAGGGAAGGAGATTACCTGTCCACTTGGATACAGTTCTCATACTTAATTTATTAGTTTAGCAGAATCTTTTGGAAAGTCTTTGTCACATGTGTTTCACTAAATGTATTTTGGACCAGTGGAATCCCAGTTAGACCCTTCCAGTGTTAGATAAAAATACTCTGAGTAAGACTTGGAAGTTATGTCTCTTCTCTGGAGGTGATGGTTCCACTTAGGGAAGATTCAGATTTTCTCTTCATCTCAAGTGTAAAATGAATTAATTCTCTTTTTAAATTCAGTTATCTGAATGAGATGAATTTGTTATCTTGATGTCTTAAAAACTTGTCATCGTTGCATTTGTTGATTTTGTAAATATATTAAGGAAACAAATACTATTATAATGGAAATTCAGTACATTTTAACAGTAGAAGAAATCTTAGGTGTTAAATTCAGGTCTGTTCTATTTGGGTCTTACCGTCTTTTTACCAAGGACATGTAAATTGGACTAAAACTACAATATTAGTTGAGCCTTAATTAGCTAAAGACACTAAATTCTGACTTAGGACTTACTTAACTCATGCCTTATAATCCTCCCATAGTTTCCTCAGACAGGCGTAAGATTCTCAGCATAAGGTGAGTTTGGTAAAGACCATCCAGGTGTCAGTGTTTCTGTGTGTGCACATACATGCACACTTGCCCACTCTGATGCTACTTAGAAGGCTTAGTATAAGTAGCTACACAGAGTATGTTTCTGTTGGCTGAATGTCCTGTGAAAGAAAGGATGCATTCATTTGCCAAGTTAAATCATTAATTTTTATTCAAAATTAGATTATAGGTCTCCTTCTTAAAAAAAAAGTCATTTGTGAAAGGATGCACTGTTTTTTCTTGAATTTTTGTTTTTGTCACTTAAGGGTTTTTATTTATAAATTTAAATGATACGATATCCTACTCATTCTGATAACTCTAATGAACCATAACGACAATTTTTCAGTGAAAATTTACCACTGTAAAGAACCCTATGGGGAGCATTATAGAGAAATAGATATTTTTATGGTACTTCAACTCTGAGGTTATTTTAGTTAGAAATCTCATGAAGATGCAGTGTTGGAGTATAGGTAAAGGAAACTGATATTTCATGTAAAGTTAACTTCTCTGGAATAAATTGCGAGGGTACTTTAAATTTTTCAATTCCCAAAAGAATAAAATGCATTACATATATATTACTGGATTTTTGCTGGCTCTATCTGAAAGCATATTTTATATGAAGACAAAGAAAAAAAATAATGTCATGTATTCATTCACTCCACGTGTCTGTTAAATTCCTGTTGCTTAGGTATCAAACATTTTTCAAGATACTAATGTAACAGCCCTGAAGAAAGTAGTCCAAAGAGTTCTGCTCATCTCTCGTGAGTTTTTAATAGTAGTGAGCTTTATTGTTCTGGTGACTGGGGATAAAACACCCACCAACTCTGTAATGCCAGCATTTTCTTAGTCTCATTCCTATGTGCTGTTTAGCTGTTACATGTAGGATCTAAAGAATTGTAGAAATTAAAAGACGTAAGATATGATCCATCTCCAAAGAGATAATGCTCCCCAGATGTCACATGAAATTTGAAGCCTTACAAGAGATACTATAGAGCTTGTGGGATATCCAAATCTATATTCCAGTGAGCTATTAAAATGAGATTGCACTGCATCTGCTGGTATACACACACACACACAGTTTTATAGTTGTCCCTTGGCATATACAGGGAATTTGCTTCCAGGACCCCTAAGGATACCTAAATCTATGCCTGCTCAAATCCCTTACATAAAATGGCATAGTATTTGCATATAATCTAAGCATATCCTCCTGTATATGCTTTACTACCTAATACAATGTAAGTGCTAAGGAAATAGTGTCATAACTATATTCTCTAAGGAATAAAGACAAGGAAAAAACCTGCTGTATACATGGTCAGTGCAGATGAAATGTTTTAGAACATTTTCGATGCACAGTTGGTTGAATCTATAGGTTGAACCCACAGAGATGGAGAGCTGCCTGTAGTCCTTCTGTGCAAAACTCATACCGATAATAATATTTTTTGTTTAAGATAAAGCAGTACTCTGTGGGTCAGGCCAGTATTCTTGGGCCAAGTAAATCTTTTTCTTTTACTAGTTTTATATTGTTCCTGTCTTTAGTATTCTATGTCTTGGTGTTTTGATAGGATTAAAACAAGAGATAATATATAATTATTAATATAGTGCCTAATAAGAACTCTATTGTATTTTTATTATTCCAGATGAATGCCAGTTTATGCTAGTGTTTGGCCACCATTATATAAATTCTGTATACATTTTTCTCCTCTTTGCCAAGATAAAAACAACATTAAATCTCATCCTTTTTGTTTCCTTTCAAGGTTAGTAGAATGGTTACAATACCATGATAATTTTCACACAGTAATTGGTAAACAGTAGAAATGGTAAATTCTCAATTATTTGGATGCTCTTAATTATACAGTATTTTAAAAGAAATGTTATTGTTTTCAGGTATAGATGAGTAAATGTTGATTAATACTAGAGGTTCTGCTGGAACGCTTGAGTGAGACTCTTGTAACTGTGCACTTAATGCTGATGCACTCATGTGGTTCTTCTCGAATGTTACTAGGAAGATCGATGGTCTGCTGTTGTAGTCTGCATAACTGTTTCATAAGCATCATGTTGTTCTTTTTCCAGACTGCTTTGATTGTACTTACTGATGGCATTTCACATGTCTTAGGATGTAACTTTTTCCTGTGGTTTTATGTCAAAGAATTATGCTCCACTTTCTTGCCTAAGATATTACCATAGCCTATGCCTATGCTTTGGCTTAGAGCCCAGGTAACTCCTTAGCGTGGGAGGAGACAGATGTATGAGAGACATAATAAAGGACAGTTCCTCTTTAGAACTGATGCTAGTCAGTGAGGTTGTTTGTTTTCTACTATATGTAATCATGAATCTTGGTTGAATACCTTCTTTCCTTGGCCTTAGCACGCAAGCCTCAGATTTAAAGTGAATTGATAGAAGACTTTCTACCCCCAAACCTTAATCAGATAACTCTAAGGTATACTTACTTAGGTTTTCTCTAAAGCTATTTCTGAACATGTTGTCTATTCTTAAATACTTGAAAAATGATAGCATTTATCATTTTACAAGTAACTCCCTGAATTTTGTTGGTTTTTCAGGTATGCTTACATTGTGAGTAGAATCTATTCATAAACCTTTCCTCTTTCCCCATCTCCTGAGTATTCAAATTAACCAATCTGTAAAAACTATTTATCATCTAGTACATTTTCTTGGCTTACTAGCATTCATTCATTGTTTATCTTTCATCTAGATGAATTTCATTTTCCTTTAATGCCCCTTGTTGCTGTCTTACATAAAAACTCATTCCTCTGTGAAACAATTTTGCCTTCCAAAAGAGTCAGCTATGGATACTTTTTGTTTTGTTTGTTTGCTAAACTATGTATTATTATTTAATATACTTAATATAAGTATTAATAATAAATATATTTCTGTGCAGTTAACACTTTATATTGTTTGGGATTTAAAGTTTTCCATTTTGGTTATTGTTCCTAGCAAATCTTTTCATGTTTTATTTTGCTTTTTCAGTACTGTGCTACCTCATAACATTTGAATGATTTGAAAATGTTAGAAATGTCTGTATTACTGCAGTTTCTAGCTTATATTTTTTTTTCTAAAGTATTTGGGGACGGGATATAGCTCAGTGGCACAGCACCTGCCTGGCAAGTGCAAGGTTCTAAGTTCGATTCCCAGTACCTAAATAAATAAATAAATAAATAAAGTGTTCAGACTTACTGACAGGAAACATGGATATTTGTAGAAAATAACCCTGACACTACTATCATCAAATCCCTACTTACTTTGTGTTTCTAAATATGTGGTTAATTTGATTTAGATTTATTTATATTTTAAGGTATCGTGAGCTTACCTTTTCTAAATGCAAATAAGACCCTTTTATCAGTAACCATTCATTTTAATGGCTACTTACAGACTCTTGACAGTTACATGTAATGAATGCAGTTTCTGTTGTGCTACTGTTTATTTTAAAAGTTCCCAAAGCATGATAGATAATTCATATATACTTTTAATGCATAAGGCAAAAAAATTGTTCTTTAAAACTAAAGCATAGGGCCCGTGAGATGGCTCAGAGGCATAAGCGCCTGCCTGGCAAGCACGAGGTCCTGAGTTCGACTCTGGGAACCCACATACGAGAAAAGGGCCAGTGATATCGCTCAGCGGCACAGGCGCCTGTTGGCACGCAAGGTCCTGAGGTCGACCCCCAGTACCCACAAAAAAAAAAAAAAGAAAACCTAAAGCATAAATATGCAGCTAACAGGTCTAAAGTAGCAGCTATTGTTAATTCAGCCAAATCTTGATCTTTATTTAAAGATCCTACTCCCAATTTTGCTAATTCTTCATTTCTTTTAAAGGGTATCACAAATTATTTAATAGAAACATACATTCTTAGCATGTTCCTGATGGAAGAATATAGGATATTAACACTAAATCATTTGGACACCATTGACCTAGAAAAATTCAACTAACCTGAGCTGCCTTAACAGCTGCCTCAGCAACTGCCATCTTCCAGGATTGTTAAACACATTTTTGAGGTACCATGGGGAAAGTTTGACATCGTGATGTAATGAAAAGCACTGGAATTAGAAAAGATGTAGCCAATATTCTGAGCCCAGTTTTGCAACTAACTCAAAGCAAATCAATTGACTGAAATTTTAGCTAATTACACAAGATTGTTGTGAAGATTTACATGGTTTGATTAAACACCTAATTCTCAGTTTTCTCGTGTATACAGGAAGAGTAATTTGCATGCAAAATATTCCTTTCAGGTCTAAAATTCTTGTTTTTATTTTCCTAAAATATATATTAATATTTTGAAAAGTGTGTCTTTATATATATTATATTTATAAAATTGAACAATTAGGCAGAAAATTGTGACCAACAGCATGACATAGTAGACGCTTTACAATGGGATGGAAGATGAATGTGGCTGATAAGCTATTACATTCTCTCCCAAGCTTTGGTGAATTTAGTTTCAAAGTTTTGGATTCTGTTTATCATGCTGTACTTTATTTTCACATGTTTGTAATGTAGCATCAGCAAAATTTTGTAAGGCATTTTCTTTTCATATTTATTTGACTATATCAACTCTAATAACAAAGCATATAGCTTATTACATTTCAAAGCACACTGCTCTGACCTTAATGTCCAATCATTTCTCAAGGGTTGCATTTGAAGTTTTGGGTGAATTTCAAAAAGCATTCCATAAATTATCTCTCCCACCCCTAACCTTGGATTTTTTTTTTAGCTTTTATTTATTCCAATATTAAAATGGGTTTAAGTGCTTATAGGCACAGCTTAGATTTGAGTTTGAAAAAAGTGAAAGGTAGGTCCATCCCAGACTTAACATAATGTTGTAAAAGTAGCTAAGTACTTGGAGTCAAAGCACCTATCTTCAATTATTTGAAGGTTATGATTATTAATTAGGTATATAAACTTCTGACTTTTACTAGTAGTGGTGTTCTTGACGAAATTGGCATTTGTATAGTATTTTTTTTTAAAACTTGACCAACATAAAATGAGAGAATACTTTCTAAGCTAATTTATTTTCAAATACAAACTGTTACAGAATAAAAGGATGTAAAGTTAAAAACTTTACTTCTGTCCCCACCATTACTCTTCACAAGTCCAGAGATAAATGCTGTTGACTGGTGTGAATTGTTTGAAAAATTTCTTATGCATATACAAGTATATATACGTGTATGTGTTTTTGCTTTTCTTTCTCCTATACAGTAATGCAGTTTCTTTTTATATGTCTTATACCTTTTCTATATCATTACACATAGATCTTCTTTATATGGCTTCGTAATGTACCGTTGTATGGCTGCATCATACTTTAGCCAGTCCCCTATTTTGCTTTTAACAATATTTCTGTGAAGATTCTTATATGCATGTCTTGGCATTCTTTTGCTTACAGTAAAGTCTAGCAGTGGAATTGTTGACTCAATATATTTAGTGAATTTGTGTAATCTTGCTTTTGAGTTAAGTTGAACATTCTCTCATATTTTTTGGTTAGATTTTGTTTTGTTTTTGTTTTTGCTAAATTACCTGTTGGTAGCCTTTACATACTTTACTGTTAGTTTACTTATTTTTCTTCTGTTGGTTTACTCAAAGTTTTAGAATTTGGTAAATTATGAAATACTTCTGTTTTAATAAATATTTTCCCAACTTATCCTGATTCTTGTGCTATTTTGCTTTGTTTATTGTTTTTAACCATTCAGTAATGTTTAATTTCTATGTACTCAGCAATTTATTTATTTATTTATTTTTATTTTTTTGTGGGTACCAGGGGTCGACCTCAGGACCTCGCGCGCCAGCAGGCTCCCGTGCCGCTGAGCGATATCACTGGCCCTTTTTTCGTATGTGGGATCCAGGAGTCGAACTCGGGCCCTCATGCTTGCCGGGCAGGCGCTTACGCTGCTGAGCCATCTCACCAGCCCAGCAATTTATTTTATCCTAGGTTTTATGGACTTTGTTTTATTTTGGGCTTTCCCATGCCAAGATTAAAATGTTACATTTTCTAGTACTTTTATAGTCATTTTGTGTGATCAGATCATTGACCCATTTGGAATTAATTTGGTGTAAAGAGAGAAATAAGGATCCAACTTTAGCCTGTGAGTTGCCTTGAAACTATTCAAGGTAAAAACTATGTTTTTACCCACTAATTTGAAATCTTTCTTGATGTCCCAAATTTCTATATTGAGATAGATGGGATTTTGTGAAGTGTCATATGCATATGAGATGTATTCTTTTCATTGATATGTATGTCATAGAAACTTCTACCTGCATCAACTCTTTCACTACTGCAACTTTATAAATTATATTGTCTGCTGGGGTGCTTCCCATTCTCCTTTTATAATTTGCTGGATGTTTTCTGATTTTTCTCCAGATAAATTTTTGCGTAATTTTAATCACTTCTCTTCCCCTTCCCTACCCGCATCCTCCAAAAATCACCATCTTGGGATACTTAGAGAGTGAAAGGGAGAGAGATGGAGGAGGGAGAATGAGAGTTGGTGGTGGTGGTCTGAATACCATCTGTATTCTAAATGAATTTTTATATCCAAGAATAAGGCATGGATTTTCATTTCCGAAAGTGTATTCCTCCAATAAAGTGTTAATAGCTTTTATCATATAACCTCTGCACATTATTTGTAAAACATGTATAAATATTTGTCTTTGTTACCCTTAAGGATTTTTTCCTTACATTTCCAAATTGATTACTGTATTTTATGTACTAAACTTCCAGATATAATGTTATCTGCAAGTAATTTCTATCTCTCCCCTCTAATATTTGATGCTTCTTTCTCTTAGTAATTTATATTGTCTTAATGATTCATTTCACCTAGTTTTTCAAGTTATTTTCATAATTTTTAAATTAATAATTCTTAATTTGCTCTGAATCTGTGGCTCTGTCCCTTTTTTATTTTCAATGTATTCATGTTTCATTGCCATTTTGACAATCAATAGTGAGAATACTTTTTCCCAGTATTTTATAATCTTTGAAGTTTGAAGCCTCCCATGCAGGTAATCTGCGTGCCTCATCCTGCTGTTTAGTTTTTTATTTACTTCTGTCTCCAATAAAAATGAAGACCATTCGCTGAGCTTTCTGTACCGACATGATTATGAAGTCACATCTTAGCTTTCTTCTAAGCTAAATAATTTTAGTTTTTTATTACAACTCCAAGGAACACAATTTTCTAAACTCTGTATCCTCTTCCAGAATTTCTTTAGAACTTCTTTTTACCTAAATTCTTTTTTTTTTTTTTTAATGCGGGTACCAGGAGTCAAACTCAGGACCTCGTGCTTGCCAGGCAGGCGCTTGTGCCGCTGAGCTGTATCACCAGCCCTTTTTACCTAAATTCTTAACATGCCTCCTTTAGGGGAATCTTAGTCACAATTACAATGCTTGCCTTGTATTTTAATAGTCAAAGTAACTCTCTTCTCAGAGGAAATAATACTGAAACTAGAATTAAAAATAAACAGCTATTTTTGTGTGGTTAGGTTTTCTGGAGCAAAGCACTGTTAACACAATGTCATAGATAGACATTGTTTCAGTAGTCCTGAAAATAAAGATTGTTACAAAAGTAGGCCTTTGGGGTCCCGTGTTTGTCCAGAAATGCTGCTGCTTATATTTTGCTTTGATAGTTTCAGTTTCTTGGTATTTTTGAATGAGTTCTGAGATTGGCATAGAAAAGCAAGTTTTTAAGGCAAATGAGAAATTTCTAGGCAAAAGGCAAAGGAAGGGTTAGATACATGTGTTTATGTATGTTTCTATACAGTTGTAATCAAATACTAATATATTTTCCAAGATAAAATTGCTTTAATATTTTAATACCTCATTAGATTGAATTTAAACTTTGTAAGGTTATATCTTCAATAATCTAGCATTTAAAGATGATACAATTGAGTAACCTTAAAGCAGTGTAGTAGATAACTTTTAAAAGGAAGCAGCAATGATTTTGTAAATGTTCAATTTTTTGATATATATATTTCTTATAAAAGTATGTTAATGATTTGTCCCCGTTGAGAAAACAAATAGTTTTTTAAAAAATCATATGCTATTATGGAATATCATCAATTTTTTTGTCTCTCGTTTTTTTAAGGTCATGGAAAATGGAAGATTTGCAAAATACAAGTATTTTACCCATGTCATGATCAATAAAACAGATATGTTCATGATAACTAGACGGTAACTTGCCTTCTTTCTCTAATGTAATTCAGTAAGAGGTTAATAGCCACTTGTGAAGAAATTGTATTTCATATTCATACCACATAGACACACTGATTCCTCCAAACTCTGGTTCTCTTGCTTGGTAAACTGGTCCCTAAGACGTTATGTAAATTCATGTTTAGCTTTGTGTGTGCATACAGATAAACACAGTCAAGCACAGCATAAATTGGATATTTTAGCACTTGCTTCAACGAATTCTGTGAGTACAGAAATTCCATAAATTATCCTCTAAAAGGCAAACTTCCCCTTCTGTGAAGAAGTGTAGAACTTCAGGTTATACCAGAAGAGTCTGCTGATGGTAGCTATTCATTAGAATATAAATAGATTCATGTACATGGATGTACCATTGGAAACAAGGGAATGTTTTATGTAAGTACTCCAAGCTATAGTGACATCTTCAGGTAGACCTATAGACAGTGGGAGGGTACATGCAAAAAGTACAGTGGCACAGCCTTGTTCCAGCAGGCCCTATAATTCAGGGATTGGTGAAAGAGGGGCTGAGGGACAGGAGACTGAGATGAGAGGCATAAAGCCTGAGTAGATTTCTCCATTTGCATTTCAGCCAGGAGCCAGCTATTGTTTTAACTCAATCCCTTACCTTAAAGTATATGTAATTTAAAAGAAAACTCTGGTTGCACCTAAAATTGATGTTTCGGCCACAAAGAGAAATCAGGAAAGGCCTTTGAAAGAAGAATGAAATAGAATTATTATAAACAATGTATTTTCATTTCTTAATTTCAACCCCCAAAATGGGATAACAAGTGATTAAGAAGATTTAAGTTTTTTTGAAATTTAATTCTAAAGCCAGGCGTGGTACTGCTCGCCTATAATCCCAGCACTCAGGACGCTGAGGGAGGAGGATAGCTATGAGTTTTTTTTTTTTTTTTTTTTTTTTTTTTTGTGGGTACCGGGGGGTCGACCTCAGGACCTCACGCGCCAGCAGGCGCCCGTGCCACTGAGCGATATCACCGGCCCCTTTTTCGTATGTGGGATCCGGGAGTCGAACTCGGGCCCTCGCGCTTGCAAGGCAGGCGCTTACGCCGCTGAGCCATCTCACCGGCCCAGCTATGAGTTAAAGGCCAGCCCGAACTGCATAGTGAGGCCCTGTATCAAAAAAAAAAAAAAAAAAAAAAAAACTATAAAATTGAAAATTATTGCCTGGCAAGCACGAGGGCCTGAGTTCAACTCCCGGTACCCACATAGGAAAAAAGGGCCGGTGATATCGCTCAGCGGCACGGGTGCCTGCTGGTGTGCGAGGTCCTGAGGTCGACCCCCGGTACCCACAAAAAAAAAAAAAAAAAAAATTGAAAATTATAAAGCCAAGTGATGTGGCACACACCTGCAATCCCAGCAGTCTGGGAGACTAAGGGAGGAGGATCACAAATTCAAGCCCAGCCGGGACAATTTAGCAAGTTAATGAGACTTTGTCTCAAAATAAAAAACTAAAAAAGGTCTGGGAATGTAATTCAGTGCCAAGGCCCTGAGTTCAATCCCTAGTACCCAATCAAAAAAAAGAGGAAGAATGATAGAACTTTATTTTGTCTGAAAACCCAAGGCTTCTCAGCATGTTTATCTGTTCAACATGGTTACAAAAGTCTCTTAATGGATGTAGGCTGGGGAACACATTCCATGGAGCCTTAATAGTAAGACATTTATTCTCAAGTGTTAGTTACATCAAGGTCCCTAAATGTTGACTAATTGGTCCAGAAATGTTACTCTCTTTCTTGCAAAGTGCTTGTTGAATTTGACTTTACTAGCGCTTCAATTTTTCTAGTATATTACACTATAAATTTCCCCCTAAGCATTACATTAGCTGCATCTCACAAATTTTATAGTTTCATTCTCATTCTGTTCAAAGTATTTTCTAATTTGCTTTGAAATTCTTTGATCTGTGGATTATTTTAGTAATATCTTAATTTCTAAGCATTTAGAAATATTCTTATCTATTATTTGTTCCTAGTTTAGTGCCATTATGATCTGAGAACATACCTTTATGACTTCTGTACCTTTAAATTTGTAAGTTTTTTTTTACCTAGAATAAGTTTATCTGTGTGAATGTGATGTGCATTTACAGAAAAATGTATTCTATATTATTAGATACAAGTTCCTCAATTTTTAAAGTGCATTTTTCCCTCCCCCCCAACAGTGGTGTATTATTTGTAACAAAGGGAACATTTGGACAACTTACATGTGAGTGGCAGTATAGTTTTGATGAATTTACCAAAGAACCATTCATTGTTCATGGGAGAAGATTGCGCATTGAGGCAAAGGTATGTTGAATAGCTTGTTTTGAAAACTTGGAACTGAAAATAATGCATTTTGATATAATCCCCTTTATTTTGTTTTGTAGTTTGGGGGGTTGGTTTTTAAACTAAGTTTATTGGTACATTTTAGGTGTACATAATAACCACATTCATTATAGAGAATTTGTACCTATACCTGATATAACTAGATTCTTTTTTTTCCCACATTCCTCTACCCTCCCTCCAACCTTTCTTCCCCTCATTTACAAAAGCTTTGTTTCCATTTTATCTTTTTTTCATCATTTTTTTTCTTCCCTATTTTGTAATGTTTCTTTCTGTTTTATAAATAAAAGTTACTTTGTCCTAGTATGGTTTTCCTTACTCCTGCTCTTATTCAGGCTTAAAGAGGAAAAAAGACCAGCCAAGAATGAAAGTGCTACTTTCTGTGCTATTACACTGACAGCAGCATTCCTAGGCCCTTCTTTTGTACTCAGTAATAGAACCCTACCTTTCCCACATGTGAAAAAATGACGAATACTGGCTCTCAGCTTCTCTACCCCAGATGGCTTCCTTGGCTTTTTCTTCATTTTTTCCTTTCTTGCCTTTTTAACCTTGGTTCAACAATCAACCTTTTTTTAAATAAAAGAAACTCATTTCTTCTGGAGTTCATATTTGTGTGATATGTGAATTACAGAAACTGATAAAATAGTAAAACCACTACCTTTCTTCTGCGGCCTTCTCCGTAGTACAGAGGTAGACACCATCCTCAGTAGTCCCATTTTTCTTTCTATTTGTCCCTCCATTGTGTAATGTCTGCGATTACATAGTTCTCCCCAGCAAACACCTCACAGAATACCAAAGGGGAGTGGAGGCAAATCATTAGGATAGACCCACCCCAGTTTCTTTGATTCCAAAGTACATTCTTATTGCATGACTAGTTTTAAGCTGTCACAAGTACATATATGCATACATACATACACACACGTCAATGTGTGGATGTGTGTGTATACACAAATGTATATATTATATTTGACCTAGCCTCAATCAGGATTCCATGGCCACATATTAAGAATTGTCTGAGAAATTTTTTGGAGAGGAAATACAGTGGCGCTGCTCCCAAACTTACCTCCTCCCATTTTCTGTTTAACTCTTTCTGGCCTTAGAAAGTAAAATCTCACCGTAAGCTTTCTGACTTAGGTTTGGTGATAATGGATGTGTTAGAATGTAGCATTTTGTTTTGATTCTTCTTGGCAACCCACTCTTGGCTTTGTTAAGTGCATAATTTGTGTATGTGTGGTGTTTTAAACAGAATAATAAATCTGTATGGCACTGCTTTGTTGTAGTTTTGCAACTGCATTTTCTTTTTAATGAAGTTGTATATTCTGTTTTTAGGAACGGGTGAAGTCTGTATTCCATGCCAGAGAGTTTGGGAAAATAATTAATTTCAGGACCCCAGAGGATGCTAGGGTAAATATAATAAATCTTTCATTTAAACGAGGAAGAACCTTCTCACTTTAAAACCATGTAAATGAACTTTTTTTTTTTTAAAGCAGGTAAGTTTTGTTTGAGAGTTTCATTTGTGTTTTGACAGTTTCTAGTATATGTAATTAGATCACATTCCCCCCCAGACATTTTTTGGCTAAATTCAACACTCCTATTTTTTAAATCAAATTGTTCCTTTTAAATCCTAACTGTAATATTTTATTTTTTAAAGTCAACAGATTGTTCCATTCTAATGTTGATTAGTTTTAGCAGAGAAAGTATGGCCTCATATTGTTGATTTCTCTACAGGTACAGTGATTTAACAAAAAAAAACCCAAAAAACAGAAAACCATTACCCTGGTATGGCAGAGGGAGAGAGGGAGCCAAACCTGTAGTCAGAAAATACTGGTTCTGTTCTGACGAGAGAAGCTTGAGGAAAGTCACTTAACCTTGGTTTCTTCAGAACAGGAGCGATGTGAGCTGAAAAGCCCCATACACACTTCAGAGATTATTGCAGTTACCAGGGTATGCACTGCCGAAAGTGAAGCCTGAGCCCATTGATCATCAGAGGAAAACGCTCTTCCTAGCACTGCATTGTACTTACTGTGTTGGGGAATTTAGGATAAGAATACCTGACTGCTTCACTTAATCCGGGCCTCCTGCTCAGCCTTAGAACTGAGCACCTGTCCCCCGGCCTCTCACTGTTCTCAGGGTTGGTGCTAGCTGCATATGGCCATTTACCAGTTTTCTTATAACATCCAGACCCAAAGCAGGGCTTCCTTGACCCACATGCCAGTTAGCGTGTGTTTTGCAATTTTCTGTCTGGAACTTGTGATATAAAGCAACATAGGCATACTAACGGTAGAAAATGGGAAGGGTTACAAAGAAACAAAAGTAAAGCAGCCTAATATATATGTCCCTTGAAGCAGTGAGGCAGTATGGAGCAGGGTAACAACACGACTTTTTTTAGGCTTTTTTTCATGCTGCTGAAGGACATTACCACCTATTTCAGTTCCTCTGTAATAAATCTCCATTTAATTCCTGTCACAATTTGACATTATCCCAGAAGGTTTTAGTTCTCTTGCTGTGTCAGAGACATGCCGAGAAAGTTACTGGCCTCATTTCTCTTTCTCTACTTGTCTGAGGGGAATAAGCGACCTATCCCTACTGAATTCCTCTGCCTATCCCCACTAGATTCCGCTAAAGTTGAAGAGGCACTAATCTCTCTGATAAATCTTTTTTTTTTTTCCTTCTCTGAGGAAGTGATACTTGTTTTTCCAATATATTTTTGACTAGTATATAAAGTCATAAAAATTCTACATATTAATGGAGTACCATGTAATGTTTCAATAATAAATATATAGTATAGTGTTTAAATCAGGTTAAACATATTTCTCTCCTCAGACATTCATCATTGATGGTGAAAACTTTCAAAATCCTTTCCTTCGAGCTGTTTGAAATGCGCAGTATTAGGTTGTTATGTGTAGTCACTCTACTGGGTGTTAGTACACCAGAACCTCTTGTTCCTCACTATAACTCAGTACAGCTAATCAGCTTTTCCCCATCTCTCCCCGGCCCTACTCTCCTCAGCCACTGGTCTCCCTCACTGTATTCTCAACTTCTGTGAGATCGACTTTTTTAGAGTGTACATATGAGTGAGATTGTGTGGTACTAGTTTTTATATGCCTAGTTTATTATATTTAACATCATAATCTCCAGTTCCATCCATGCTGTTGTCACAAGTGATAGGGTTTCATTCTTTTTTATGGCAGAAGAATATCCCATTATGTCTATGTATCACATTTTCTTTCTCTGTTCATCATTTGATGGACACTTTGGTTATTTCCATTTCTTGGCTACTCTGTATTATGGGATTGCTGGATCCTATGGTAGATTTTTAACTTTTTGAGGAATTTCCATGCTGTTTTCCATAATGGCTGTACTAATTTACATGCCCACCAATAATGTGCAAAGTTTCCCTTTTCTCTGTATCCTCGCTAGCACGTGTTATCTTTAGTCTTTTAGGTAATAGCCATTCTTACTGGGTTTAGGTTTCATTATTGTTTTGATTGGTAAAGTTGAACGCTTTTTTCATGAACCTGTTGGCCTTTGAGAAATGTCTACTTAGATCCATTGTTGAGTTTTTTTGTTGAGTTTATTGCATTATTTGTATTCCTTGGCCATTAACCTCTTGTCAGAAGTGTAGGTTATACATATTTTCTTCCATTCACTGGGTTGTCTCTGCACATTGTTGATTGACATTTGTTGCACAAAAGCATTTTGCTTTAATGTTGGCTTTGGGGATAGGCTTTGATGGTATGCTTTGGGGGTCTTATCCAAAAAATTCTTGTCCATTTCAGTGTCTTGAAGTGTTTCTTCATATGTTTTCTTGTAATAGTTTCGTAGTTTCAAGTCTTGCATTTAAATCTTTAATCCATTTTTACTTTATTTTTGTAACTGGTGAGAAACAGGAGTCTACTTTCATTCTTCTGCATGTGGACATCAGATTTTTCCAGGACCATTTACTGAAAGACCGTTCTTTCTCTAATGCATGTTCTTGGCACCATTGTTAAAGAGCAGTTGGCTGTAGAGGAGTGGGTTGACTTCTAGGCTGTCTGTCCCACTGGTCTATGTGTCTTTTTGTGCCAGTCCCATTCTATACATATTTGTAGTTTGCTTTGAAGCCAAGTAGGATAATGCCTTCTGCATTGTTAATTTTGTTCAAGACTTTGGCGGGCCGATGAGATGGCTCAGCGGCGTAAGCGCCTGCCTTGCAAGCGCGAGGGCCCGAGTTCGACTCCCGGATCCCACATACGAAAAAGGGGCTGGTGATATCGCTCAGCGGCACGGGTGCCTGTTGGCGCGGAAGGTCCTGAGGTCGACCCCCGGTACCCACAAAAAAAAAAAAGAAAAAAGACTTCTTTGGCTATTCATAATTTTATGATTCCATATAAATTTTAGAATTGTTTTTTCATGTTCTGCAAAAAAATGTCATTTTGATAAAGGTTGCATTGAATTTAAAAATCGGTTTGGATAGTGTGGACATTTTAACAATACTGATGCTTTCAATCCAGGGACATGGATTTGGTGTCCTCTTCAATTTCTTTCATCAGTGTTTTATAGTTTTCATTGTAGAGGTCTTAAACCTCTTTGGTTAAATTTATTCCTAGATATTTTTTATACCTATTATAAATTGGATTGTTTTCTTGATTTCTATTTCAGATAATTTGCTGTTGGCATATAGAAATGGTACTATTTTTTGTATGTTGATTTTTGTATCCTGCAACTTTGCTCAATTTATGTATTAGTTCTGATAGTTTTTTGGTAGATTTTCATAATAAATAAGATCATGTCATCTGCAAACAGTGACAATTTTACTTCTTTTCCAATTTGGATGCCCTTTGATTTTTTCTTTTGGCCTATTGCTGTGGTTAGGACTTGCAGAACTCTTTTGAATAAAAGTGGTAAAAGTAAGCATCCTTGTCTTGTTTCAGATAATAGAGAAAAAGGGTTCAACTTTTACTTCACTGCTGGCTTATTATAAGTGGCCTTTATTATGTGGAAATACCCAATTTTGTTTGGTGTTTTTGTTTTGTTTTTTGGGGTTTTTTTTGTGGGTACCGGGGGGTCGACCTCAGGACCTCGCGCACCAGCAGGTGCCCGTGCCGCTGAGCAATATCACCGGCCTTTTTTGTATGTGGGTTCCGGGGGTTGAACTCGGGCCCTTGCGCTTGCCAGGCAGGCGTTTACGCCGCTGAGCCATCTCACTGGCCCTTGTTTGGTGTTTTTGTTGTGAAGGGATGTTGAATTTTATCCAGTCCCTTTTCTGCACCTACTTAGCTGAACATAATGGTTTGGTCCTGCATTCTGTTAGTGTGGTGTATCATACTCTGAGTTGTGTATATTATGCCACCCTTGAGGTCCCTGGGATGAACTCCTCTTAATAATGATGAATTATCTTTTTAATAGACTGTTGAATCTCCTTTACTAATACTTTGCTGAGTATTAGTATGTGTGTCTGTGGTCATCAAAAGATTTTGGCCTCTAGTTTTCTTTTTGTGTTACTGTATGTCTGCATCTGGTTTTGGTATCAGGGTAATGGTGGCCTCATAGAATGAGTTTGGAATCCTTCCTTCCTTTTCTGCATTTTAAAAAGTAAGGAGAATCAGTATTAGTCCTTCTCTGAATATTTAGTAGAATTCAGCAGTGAAGCCACGTGGCGCTGGGCTTTTCTATTAGGTGGCCTTTTCTTAGTGGTTTAATCCCATTACCTGTTATTGGTCCATTCAGGCTTTCTCTTTCTTCATGATTTAGTCTTTTGGCAAGGTGTATGGTATAAGAAATTGCCCATGTCTTCTAGGTTATCATATTTGTTGTTCATCATAATTTCTAACTATCTTTTATATTCCTATGATATCAGTTGTAATGTTTCCCTTCTAATCTCTGATTTTAGTTGAACCCTATTTTCATAGTCTTAAGGATTTGTCCATTTTGTTTATCTTTTCAAACAACGAGCTGTTTGTTTTGTTAATCTTCTGGGTATTTTTTAGTCTCCATTTTATTTACTTCTGCTCTGATCTTTATAATTTTCTTTCCCTCTACTAATTTTGAATCTGGTTTGTTCTTGTTTTTCTAGTCCCTTGAGATGCAGTAATAGATAGTTTAGTTTTTGATGTGGCTATCGGTTGCTATAAACTTCCCTCTTAGTACTGCTCTTGCTGTCTTCCATTGGTTTTGGTACGTCTCCATTTTCACTTGTTTCAAAAAATTTTCTTTCTTTTCTGATCCATTGGTTTTTCAAAAGTAAAGCTTAATTTCCATGTATTTATATAGTTTCCAAAATTTTTCTTCTTCTTCTAGTTTTACTGCTTTATAGTCAGAAGATATTTTATAGAATTTCAATTATTTTAAATTTGTTGAGACTCATTTTGTGGTCTGTCATATGATCCTGTAGAATGTTCTATGTGCTGAAGAGAAAAAATGTGTTTTCAACAGCTGTCAGATGGAATATTCTGTAGATGTCTTTTAGATCCATTTGGTCTAGCATACAGTTTAACTCAGCTATTTCTTGTCTGGATGATCTGTCCATTGGTGAAAGTGGAGTGTTAAAGTCCCCACTTACTATTAGAGTCTTGCTGGCACATGTCTATAGTTCCAAGTTACTTAGATGAGGTGAAAGGATCGTTTAAGCCCAGGAGATGGGGGCCATTAAGATCTGCCTCTGTTAGGTTTCACTAGGTCAGCACTAAGTTCCAGGGAAGTCATGTGTTTACCACCCTCTTCTGCCCACAGCACATGAGGTCTTGCTGCACACTATGCTGCTGGTGGTCGGGGCTGTATTGGTGAATGTAGTCCCTTAGCCACCGAGGCTTGACTCTAAGCTGAGTCATGCCTGAGTCTCATAGCAGCAAGGCCCTGCACAATCTTAGGGATGCACCACAGCCCACACCACAAGTGGTAGTGATGTAGGCCAACATGCAAGTCTGTCCTGCTGGGTTATAAGCCTCTGTTTGGAGTTCCAGCTACAAGTACTGGTATGGTGATGGCCAAGGTTGGAGGGACATATGGTAGAGACAGTTCTTTGGCCACAAAGTCTCAGGCTGAGTTGGGTTGCTTCTGCATCTCGCAACTATAGGGGCCTGCATAGTATGAGGAGGCAGATGCATGTGCCCCAGGCCCATACCAAGGCTGGAAATGACACAGATCAAAACTTGAGTCTGTCCTATTACCATGAAGTTCTCTGCCTGATGCTAAGGCTGGTCTACAAGCTACATTTATGACTCTAAGCACTGAGGCTTAGCCATAATATTCTCTACCTCCACCAAGCAGGAAGCATCTCTCTGTGCTGAGCTGCTTGGAGTTGAGGGAGGGGTGAACAGGCAATTCATATTCCTGCCTTCTTTGGTATACCTTTTCATTCTGTTATACGAAAAGCAGGCACTATGGTCTCTCACGTGATTTCCTTTGCTTTTGTGAAGGTACTTCGGTTGTATAACTCTTCTACTTAGTGTGTCTGTGGGAGACAGTTACTGGAGGATCTTAGCCTCTATCTTCTAAACCTTTTTATAATAGAATAGCATATCAACTCTCAAGATTTTGATTTGTCATGCAGGCCCAATAATGGCATTATTGGTAGAAAGGTTTTAATTACATTTATATTTCATTTTTGTAATTTCAAATCCTTTTAGAATAGAAAATGAGAGCATCAAAAATGCTTAAGGATGTTGCTATACTACTACCTACTGTAGAATTATATGTAATTATCCCTGTTCAAGCAATAAAATTGTGCATATGGAATCAGGCAGGTTTGTGATACAGAATTGGCACAGGTCAAAAGGAATTTTGCCTGGATAATTTGCAGATTATGCCAGTTGTTTAGTCCAGCTTCCAAATAATCCTTTTCTGTCTGGGTGGTTCATTTCACTTTTTATATTCTCAGTGACATTGTCCTAGAGCCATTTGGGCTGCTTAGGTGAGTTATCTCTTGTGCACTATGAATTTTATGTCTTGGATATTAGTATGCACATAACTAAACTGAAAAGCTAACTCCTAGATTTCCATTCATTACATTTTGTTTTGTTGAAAGTTCATTAAAATAAGTAAATGTCAGTGTATTTTTTCACAACAGTGGATCCTTACAAAGCTAGAAGAAGCAAGAGAACCTTCTCCAAGCCTCTGAGGAGAGCACTGCCAGAAGACACAGCAGCCGTTACTCGTTTGCACACTGTACCTTCCAGCACCTCTTCAGGAAGTGAATCACAGGGGTGACTTCTAAATGCATAGAGTCAGACCAGGTAAAAGAGCGATGTGATTAAAACACTTCAACTCGTCAGAGATCTATTCAGTTTCCTAGCTTGAATCATATATCTGGTTATAATTATTATTACTTTATAAAAGAAAATATTTGCTACAAGTTATTCTCCGTTGTGGTAGAGAGGTTCCCTGTAGTCTCCATAGGGAATAAAGCTCGATGTTTCTAGTTCATATTTTAAAATTCAATCAAGTTCACACTTCTTGGTTTATGGGTAAATGATGAAATCAGACATTGCCTCTGTGGTGTCAAGTGCTGATTTATTCAGAAGTATGGGGCCGGTGAGATGGCTCAGTGGCATAAGCGCCTGCCTGCCAAGCGCGAGGGCCCAAGTTCGACTCCCGGATCCCACATACGAAAAAGGGGCCGGTGATATCGCTCAGCGGCACGGGTGCCTGCTGGCACGTGAGGTCCTGAGGTCGACCCCCCGGTACCCACACAAAAAAAAAAAGAAGTATGAAGTTCTTTTTACAAATAAATATTTTGGTATTTTCCTTATTTTTTAAATGAGTAGATTTGAATTATACTTAAAATGCATAGCATAATTATGAAAAACCGTCTCTTTTGAGATTAGACATAGATTGAATAATACCCCTTCAAGCCTAGCCTTAAGAATGGCTTGAAGAAATGAATATCATATCTGTAAAGGGAAAGTCCCTTGGAACTTTAGAGCCTCAGAAATACTTCCTTGAGCCAACTTCATGAGGTCTATTTGGTTTATTTGTTTCATGTTTTCAATAGACTCTTGACTTAAAAGGAAAATTCTTGAAGCCTTAATAATACCTACTTTGTGTTCACTGGTAACAAGAAATGAATTTTTCCACATTTTAGATAGAATGAGTTATGCGTTAGAGCAGATAGCCCCTCTCATAGTAAATGTATGACCCTAATCTAACCCAATAACCTGCCTTTTGGTGATATATTAATAATTTCTGATTTGCTTTTTTTGTAATCAAATGAGAATCACTTTTTTAAATGTACAGCTTATCAAAAAATTATGGACTGTACATTAGTAAAAAGCAAGGCCATGGAGGTTTTTTCTTGACTTTTGTCCAAGATCTTTGCATCTTAATATTTCAAGTGTAAAGGGGTGAATATATGACTGTAAACTATGACAGAATAGTTCAGTGTCTTACTATCATTGAGAAATAGAGTATTTGGATGCATGTTATATGTGTCACCAAATTATTATAAACAGTTTTTGGAATCGAAGACTATATAGTCAGTAGTTATAAAATTATTCTCAGGCTTGTCAAACCTTTGCTTTGTTGTAAAAGCTAAAATAAACAGCATGGCAGACTGCAGTTGTATTTTGTGTTGACCAAATACTACTGAGTATTATTGATTTCTCTGATTACAAAAACACATTGTTTATCAGTAGTTTCCTGTAGGATGCTTTTATTTTGCTTATTATAAATTGAATCAAGATAAATTTTAAACCATGTGATAGTGTGACCCCATAATAACCTTTTTTCAGTAAATGTACATATTTCCTGTGTTGTCAAGCTTCTCCAAATTGCATACCTCAAACTTTAACCTAAAAGTATAGGTGACATGCTTTGGATTGCCCTCATCTGCAATGTTGCTTTCCTGGAGTTCCACTCAATGCCATTAGTCAGATACCTCATTAGACATCCCAACTTCATGATTTCAGCATTCAGAAAAATTATAGAGCCATAACTCCCTGACTATCCCACAGTGAAGTACAAATATAAAATAGTAAGCATAGAAATTCTTCTGGTATCCTGTGGCAACCAGCAGGACTTTGTCTTAACCAGAACACATACAAAGCCAATGGTGCCTCTCCTTCATGTTCCTTTATCATAAGAACCCAGAAATACATCATCATTTTCTTTCTCTATCAGTCACCTGCCTATCACATCCTCTTATCACTTTTTCTATCTCTAGAGTAGAAACCACAGTTTCAAGTACTGTTGTTTATCAAGTATTTTAGAAGATTGTCCTCATCTAAACAACCACAAAACTAAGAACATAAATAGATTACTAGATGGTGAGTCTTTAGCATATCATTTTACAATTTGCAATTATGTTTGATTCAGCAGTCTTTTTCATGTAGTGGAGTTCGGGATCTTACTGTATTTGAAAACAAATACGCCCCGAATTACAGTGCATGCACTGCTTTTAGCTTTTCTTTTAAAGTATGTTTGTTTCTTCTTCCCTAGTCTTAGCACTATCTTGAGATTTTCCCCCAAGGTCAGTGTAGTACAGATTGGTTGTCTTGTGGTCACTAAATCATTGCTACCTATAGGCAGTCCTTCCTTTCTCTTCTTCTCTGTAATCCTAATCCATTTGAAGGCAGCTATCCTGTGGCATTCAAATAAACAATAACACATTCTCCATAAATATATTATCTCCTGCATCATGGTAGCATATAGGAGCCAGAATATTATCCCAGTGGATATCTATGTACCTAGTTTATCTCTTAGAAACATCCCACAGAGTGTTATTTTATTCTTGGCTGGTAAAATAAAAAGGGATTCCTTAGTGCTGAATTTTCTGTACCTTGTTTAGTCATCGATTGCCTGTATTAGTTGATCTGTTAAGCTATGTCATATGTCACCTTGCATTAAAAGACATTAGTGGCTGCTATATTAAAAAGATTAGGATGAAGTACTTGGTTAGTTAAGCATAGACATTCAAGCATTTTAGAGCATTCTGTGCTTGGTTAGCCTAGAAATTTGCATGTGGGCGCTAAAAGTGTGTGCCGTATACTCTGAAGACGGAGGTGACTCTCTAGCACTGGGTGTTTTCTTGGCCCACCCAACACAACTCTGAGAAACCTGTCTGGGTTCCAGGCTTTTGTTTTTTATCTTTTCTCAGGATCAACCAAAAGCCTCAAATGTAGTGTTTTTCAAAGGATAGGTCTTAACTTATTAGTGGGTTTTCAAATTAGTTAACCCCTCAAGACCAGCATGTTTTAAAAGTGGAAAAGAAAATAGAGAACAATAGTTAGAACATGTAAGAAGGTTAAATACCGTTTCTTCAAATACTGTTTTGGTTAAATACGCTATATACTGAGTATACTCAGTCACAATATAAGACATTATTTCCTGCTGTAAATAGTAGCTTAAAAGAACCATGTAGGACGTGAGCAGTCCAGCGAGTGCTGGAAGTCTGAGTAATGTGGAGCCCCTGAGATAAGCAGCAGCAGATCCACAACTCAGGAATCCTTCAGATCGTGAGCTCTCTCTCAGTGGAGTGATAGGATAGCTGCTGCTGCGGTGTGTGTTTCCTTCCTACCGAGTAACACACAGTCTCATATGATTCAGTGATACCAGTGAAAGCATTGGAAAAATTAGATCTACAAATGGCACCCAAAAAACACCAGTGGCTATCATTTAGCTAGGTGTATTCCAGCCCCCTTACATTAAGCACTTCACTGGACCTGGGGACAGAAGTTTTGCCCATTAGGTTGAATTTGCTCTGCCTGCTGCCTGATTCACCATACAAGTGACAAAGACCCTTAAAAACAGAGAACTGGGGGGCCGGTGAAATGGCTTTGCAGCGTAAGCGCCTGCCTGGCAAGCGCAACGGCCTGAGTTCGACTCCCGGAACCCACATACGAAAAAAGGGCCAGTGATATCGCTTAGCGGCACGGGCGCCTGCTGGCGTGCGAGGTCCTGAGGTCGACCCCCGGTACCCACACACACACACAAAAAAAAACAGTTGATATATAGGGTACATTCTTATAGGGCTAAAATAGTCATCTGCTAGGCGGTGCTATACAGATGTCAATGCATTATAACTAAAATTAATGGATTTCCTTATTTCTTTAAGATTCAAGTGAAAAATAGAGATAACTCACATTTCTTATGCTGGACTTGATATAAAACTTAGTATGATCCCTTTTGGTGCTATGCAGTATCATAAATACACTAAAAAGGAACCCATTCACCCTCCTGTCAAATCCTTTGAGAAATACTTTTAAAGTAATGCTAACGTAATCAAGGTAGCACTAGTCAGTTAAAATTTTATGATTATACTCCATATTTTCAGTTATTGGTCAGTATAGCTATTATTGCAACTTTTTCCCAACTTGTCTTTATGCCACAACTGGTCTACAATAGTTGTTTCAGGGCTGTCTTACAAGCCAGGCTGGCACTTGCTGCACCTTACTGTACTCTATTACAGAACTCATTCATGCTTTAATTGAAACCTTTTTCTACTTTCTCTTCTGTAAAATATCACTTTAGAAAGATATTTTACTTCAGGATTATGGATTAGTTCTAGTATTTTCAAGCACTATAGCATTTTTTTTTTTACATGATAGTTTTGGTTACCCAAAGTTTTTGGTTACACAAAAAAAACAGCTTCAAATTTTATAGGTTGATATATTTTTTAGAGTTTTATTACTTTAGGGCTGGTAGGATAGCTCAGCGGCATAAGTGCCTGCCTGGCAAGCACGAGGTCCTGAGTTCAACTCCTGGTACCCACATTAAAAAAAATTTTATTACTTTATATAAATATATATTTGTATTATAGTTTAACACCTACAGTGATATGTATCAAACTGCTATGACTAAAATCTGTCACTGAACTCCATTTCATATTATTCTGATATCTTAATAATGTGTTCTTCTGGTGAAGTCCTTGTAACAAGAAACCCTGTGAGGCTGGTAATAACATATCTCATAGAAGTATACCTAAAGTAGAGCATACTGAAAAAACCTCAACATTTTTTGTCTTGCCATCATAGATCCAGTGTTCAATTGATTATCCAAAAAGTTTCCAATTCTTTGGCTGAAAATTATTCAAACAACAATGTAGAATAGGTTACATTGAAATGTTTTCAAGATCAATGGTTATATACCCACAAACTATTAGAAATTATATCTGGGACTTGTTACAAGGTAAGGTAGATTATTATGGCTTTAATCATTGCTGATGTAACTGTATTACACTTAATGAAGTTTTCGAGAAAGTACACTTTAAAAATACTTTCTCCTGCAAATTTTTATATTTACCAAATAGTCTGTGTTTCTTTGGAATGCTTATTCTTTGGTAAAAATATGGTTATTACTTAAAGATAATTAGGCTTTAAAAAAATATTTCTGCATTACCTCAGTATTTCCTTCACTTTTCTATACCTTGTCCCTTGTATATGGGCTTGGCCCAGTTGTCTATTACAGTCTCAGCTTTACTTTGTGTATTTTGGTAAGACCGTGTATAAACACAAATGTTTATAGTGCAGTTCTTACTCTTAAAACTGACTTTAGTCTCCCCCCGCCAAATTTGGTTTATATTCACTAATGACTTTTTTCTGACAATACTTAATTTCTTGTGTCAGTAGATTTGGATTGCATGATGACTGCCCAACTTAACCATGTGTATCTTTTTAAATAAACTGAGTTCAATAAAGCTTTCTGATCTTCATTCTGCTTTGATTTTTAGTTATTGGCTAGAACTAAAAAGATTATGAATTACATTCCTTCGCCTATCTAAACTCTGCACACTGTGGGGCCTAAATAAAGGTCCCCCAGGGGACCCAGGTGCTGATTTTTCAGTCAAAACAGTCAGCATTCCAACCCAGCATGCTCCCTGCTGACTTAAAGCTTGATAATACTTGGTGAGCTTCTAAGCCCCAACACTGACCCTCTCCACAATTTCAAAGGTCTTGTTTTCTTAGTAAGTGGTAATGAGTATATTTTGAAAGAAGGGCTAAGGGGAGAACTTTCTGCCAGTGGAGGTGATTAATTTAAGTCTTTGGTCTATCTTTCCATGACTTAAGAAAATACTTCATCATTACCACGCTTTTAAATGACATTGCATACCCCTCCCACGACTAATGGTTGAAAGCCATTTTCTTGTATGCTTTGTCAGCCAAAGATAAATTAACAACTCAATGCTGGAAAATGCTTGAAATAAAAAACATAATCCCACATTGTTTAGTTTCCTTGATTGCTGATTCTGTTGAAACCTTTTCTTGTTAATTGGTCAGGGAGCCCCATTTCATAATCAGCCTGCTGCGTGGGAGGGAGAACAAGGGGTGTTGTCTTTCTGTTAATGTTTCTAAATAGCTTGAAGAGCCACTCCCCCATCTCTTTGTTTTCTTGTGCTGAATTGTCTTGGCTATTCTTGAACCTTTACTGTTTCAGATCAATTTTAACATCAGTTTGTCAAGTTCTTCATCTAGAGTAAGGATTAGTTTTATTGTTATAGTAGAATAATTTCAGTCTTTCTGGCATTGGTGCTCTTCTTTAATGGCTTTACACTTAAAATTGTTCCAACAGAATGAGAGCTTGACAGTCCGATCACTGGCTGAAAGGAAGGTTTAGGACAGCTATAAAAATACTGTTCTATAATGTATGTTACCAATCAGTACATTTTGTATCGATGTTTCTCACCTTCCAATAAACTCATGGTAAACTGAAAATATATGCACCTAACCTATAGAATCATAGCAACACAGCGCACCATTGAATAAGGATTGTTGCCCATGAAGATCCCAAGACTGACCAGAAGATACTGGTTTTAGTTGCTCCCTGTCATCACCGTAGAGTATCGCACAGACCACTATTGTTAGTCTGAGAATAGATCCAAATTCAAAGTTTGGTTTCTCTGTGCATCACTTGCAGTCCTGAAGTCAAGCCATTGTAAGTTGGAGACCATCTAGACCAGCAGTCCCAGACCTTTTTGGTGCCAGGGACTGGTTTCATGGAAGACGGTTTTTCCAAGAGTGGGGAATGGGAATGGTTTGGGGATGAGTGTATTACCTTTACTGTGCACTTTATTTCCATTAGTACATTAGATTCTCATAAAGAACACGCAACCTGGATCCCTCCCATGTGCAATTGGCAGTAAGGTCCATGCTCCTGTGAGGCTGTGATGCTCTGAAAGGTGGTAATGTGAGCGATGGGCGCAGCTGTAAATACAGACGGAACTTCCCTCAGGCACTGCTCACCTACAGTGCATGCAGCCCATTCCTAACATGCCATGGACCAGGACCAGTCCCAGTCTGAGGCCCAGGGGTTGGGGACCCTTGGTCTAGAGTAATTTGAGATAGATACAGTATACCTTAAGTCCCTACGTGTTGTGCTTCTGTGTGCACCTTCAAATAACAATCAGAAACAAAACCATTATGGATCTTTAGTTTGAAGCACTGTGTACTTCCCAGAGGATTCTACATCTGCTTTACCAAGCCAGCTGCTAAGGAAACTGCAGCATAATGTGATAAATACAGACTTACTTCAAAAGGAGAAGACTTCAGAAAGTTTCTGGATTACTATTAAATCTACAGCATTTTTCTCTTTCAGAGCAGAGCCATCAACCATTGCTCTAAGAAACACAACATAATCAATGCTAGTGGCAGAATGGTATATTCTTAGCCTTCTGAGAAAGAGCATACATAGTTCAAATGTAGCAGATCTGTGGTGACCATCAGAACTTTGGCAGGGGTTACATAACATTTGCTAAACAATTTTTCTCTTTTAGCCCTATGCATTAGGATATATACATGCATGCTTCCCCAGTACACCATACATGATATCTAAAGCCCATTTACCATATGTCAACTTTGGCTTCACAGTGACCAAACTGACAAAACTAAATGTAATGATCCCAGTATAGTCAATAATTTGGCCTAGGAAATTGACACACAAAAAGAGCCAACTATTAAAAAAAAAAAAAAAAAATGGTGGCATGTTAAAGGAGCCATACCTCAGCATGAAGAGAGAAAATCACTAGAAATTAGAAATGTATCTAAATTATAAGATTTAATGTGTCAACCCCATTAACATCTTTTCTTTAAAAAATGAATCCTAGAGGTCTGAAGGCCTCTATAAATTAGCAGACCCCTCTATTAAGTGATTTTTAATGGCTGTCACTTAATTTTTTAAACATAAATCACAGTAGACTTAAAAATTCTGTAAAATACCACATTTAAAAATTAACACCAAATCTTGCAGCCAAAAGACAAGACAAGAACTACAAAAACAACTTGGGAATTAAATCTCTTAAAAGGCTTTGTAAACTCCAACATCTTCCAGGTTCGGTACCCTTCTGTCCCAGTGTTCTGTGATGTCCTTGGTGCCTGCCGCAGGGTCTTGCTCAGGTGGTGTCTGAAGCACTTGCAAATGGACAGAGGCGCTTGCTCATCATGTCTTCTGTTATGGGGGAAGCAGGGCCAGCAGCTTTTAAACTAAATTGAATTCCCTTAGATTTAGCTGTAGAATTGTGTCTTTGACGGCAGTAAACACAAAACGGATATTCTCTGTATCTGTAGCACACGTAAAGTGGGAATAGATGACTTTCTCTTTGTCAGGATTCTGGTCTTGATAAAGCTTCAGGATAAAGTCTCTGGCAGCTTTCACATCCTGCTTTGGACCTAGTCACAAATACAATTAGAAAAAAAAAAAAACAGACTCATGACCATATCCTCCCAAGAACCATTGAAAGTATACTTTTGTTCCTATTTGGGATCTTTCTTTGCTCTGTCTTACTTTATTTCTAGGAACTAATTTACCTTCAGCATTGTTTTTAGTATATTTCATTGAGAATCCACAAAATAGTATTTTAAATGTCCACTCATATCTAAAAATTATACTTTAAGAATGTTTAAAAATAGTGGCACAGGGCTGGTGAGATGGCTCAGCGGCTTAAGCGCCTGCCCAGCAAGCGCGAGGTCCCGAGTTCGACTCCCCGAACCCACATACGAAAAAGGGGCCAGTGATATCGCTCAGTGGCACGGGCGCCTGCTGGCACACGAGGTCCTGAGGTCGACCCCCCGGTGCCCACAAAAAAAAAAAAAAAATGGCACAATTTAATTTTCTGATTTGGACAATCATCGAAAAGAACTAATCTTTAATAGCTTGTACAAACAGATGGCTTTGAGAGGGAAGGAAGAACGTGAGAATGAGGTTGGTTCCGAAGCTTGAGGGCTCTGCGTTACACAGCCATTGTGGTTAATGAGAACAGTGCTGAACACCCTCTACACATCAGTGTCAAACTCCGTAGTATTTGTGACTTCTGTATCAGGAATAATTAGCAGTAAGGCAAAAACCTCTTGCCTCGTCCACTCTGTGTCTGGAAAGGCGATTCCACCTTTTAACCCCAGGAAGCACCAGGTGCTCTGACTGGCCCTGGGAATGCAAAGATAAGTTGGGCACAACCTCTGCTCCCAACTGGAGCTGATCAGGAGGAAAGCTGAACTTGCAAGCTAGCAGGCAGTCCTACGCAGTGGGATGATGGCCAAGGGAGCAAGGGGTGCCAGGCCACTGAGGCAGCAGAAAGGAGAGGGTGCGCTCCTGCAGGCCTGACCAGCACAGGAGGGTCAGAAGGGCTTCCCAGGAGAGGAGAGGAGGCCTGAGTTGGATCTTGGAGAGCCACAAGGAGTCAGCAAAAAGGAGTGGGCAAGTGAATTCCAAGCACTGGGAGGGACCTTCGTGGAGGACTGATGCCGGGTGGTCAGTGAGATACAGCACTGTCCCCAAGAGGAATGCTTACCTTTGTATTCTGGGAAATAGCTGATTAGATGAGAGTACATGATTTTCTCTTCCAAAAGATCCTTCTTGTTCAAGAACAAAATCACAGACGAGTTCAGAAACCAAGGGTACGTGATGATGGTTTTAAACAAGGCTTTGCTTTCTTCCATGCGATTCTAAATGAAAAACAAAAAGGACTTAGGCTAATCTAAAGCCCACACGTTGGAAACAACGTGCCGCGTGGCTAGTGCATCCGTCAGCCCTCTTCCTGCACTGCCGCAGTCCGGGTCACTGCCCATGCCGAAGGTGGTAAGCAACAGGGTCCACGGGACAACAGGCTTCTTGCCCTCCCCCTCTCCCTCAGTAATTGCAGTTTTCTGGATCTCCTTTCCTGGAGCATCTGAAACTAAGATGAAATAAGAAGGGCTTTTGTGCAACTTGGAACAGGAAGGCTCACGCCCACATTTGGCAGAAGTGACCTGTGCTGTGTAACTGTTGGGATTCAGACAAGAGATGGCCACTTCACTGGGTGGCGTTTCCAGGCTGTGCCTCAAGAGTCATGTGACATGGGAGGAAGGGAGGCTCCTCCAGCAGGGCCACCACCCTTAGGAATGCCAGACAGCAGCTACACAGGGAATTAACACTGCGCCCGCCATGCTGCACCAGTGGAAAAGGAAGTGTCCCTGTTGGGTAGATGAGCATACTATCGTTCAGAAAATGTGAAGAACCGCCCTAAGCCTGTGTAATAGTGGGATCTGGCAAAGATTATGTACAAAGACCATAATAAATTCCAGATGTTAGACATTGACAAAATATTAAGTGCTCCTAATTTATGGAGAGCAGAGAATGCACGTACTAATCGTACCTGATGACAGTAATTGTTCTAGATCGCATTCTTCTCCTAAGTATTTCTAGAAAAAAGGAAACAAGAACTTCCCTTTAGGGAGGGAAGTTATCAGACAAAAAAAAATCCAAGCTCCAGAGGAGCTCACCCTAACTCAATTCCTGCGGTCCCCAGATGTCAGGACTCACTCTACCCTGCAGTGCACCCGGGGAGTAAGAGCCAGAGCACATTAAAGAGAAGGAACCTGGGACGTCTTTCTAAAACTGCTTTAAAATTTGCTAGGATCTTGTCAGTAATAATTCCAAAGGAAACATCTTTTTTAAAATTCCTGTACAGAATAGGGAATGGGTACAATAAATTATCCACAACCAGAAAAAGGAAAGTCTTCAATGACAACCACTTAAGTTTCTCCAAATACCTTTTGATTTTTAGGAAAGGAAAAAAATGTTTAATTTCTAAGCACATTAGGCTGAGTTACTGGTCCCTTGTGCACTTGACTAACCTTTTCACTTTCCTGAGAAACACAGGTAATCCCTGAGACAGTCTGGAGCTAATTTTTTTATATTGATAACAGGATACCTGTTTCTGTTTTGTTTTGTTTTTTTAATCCACTTGGGAGGGCTGGGCAGCAGCCAAGATTTCTATACTTTGCACAATGACACCAGTAAATGGGTTAATCCTCCCCTAATTAGCCAGTGTAATAATGCTCCACAGAGAGAAGTCTGCTCTCAAGAAATATACGATTTGTTCATAGTTACTGCCTAATCCTAGAAAGCTCTTTATTGGTTTACTTTTATGCTCTCGAAAGAGACATTTTTCAAAAAGATCAAGGGTTCTCGTACACGTTCAGGGAGAGTAGCATCCCACACAAGATACCCCAGCCTCACAAATCAGTGACTGCCATGGTCCTCTTCTCGCTTGGGAAGATCTTACAGTGGACCCGCCTAGCGCCGGGCAGCTCTGCGCTGGATGTCAGGTACCTGACCGGGCTGGGTCAGCCCCAGCTGCCCCGAGCAAGTCCCTCCCGTGGGAGCGAAGGGCAGACACAGTTCCTGCAACCACAGACGACTGCGGGCATCCGACACCACTGCCCACACCACCCTGGCTAGAGACTGAATTTGGGAAAGCCGTGGCCTCCGGAAGGTTGGAAAGTCTGTGCTCACGTAGTTTCTCACAGTTGTTCACACGTGGCTGTGCATTAGAATCTCTGGGGGTCTTGGAAAAGAAAACCCCCACCTGAGCCCGGTAACTGTAATTTTCTAGTGTGAGGCCCACAAGACTATTTTTTTAAAAGCTCCCCAGGGGATTCCAGTATGCCACCAAGGATGAGAACCTCTACTTTTGAGTAGTTTCCACCCTTCATAGCACATTAGAGTCACCTGGAGAGCGTTTTTAAAAATCCCCACACTCAGGCCACGCCCACCACCATTAAAGTCATCATCTCTGGGGTTGGACCCAGGCACGAGTTTTCCTTTACATTCCACAAAAAATTCCAGTGTGCATCAAAGTTTAGAACTAAGATTCACACCAGTGTTTCACAATCATGTACAATCCTGCACCATGTAACAGCCATCTGGTGGACAGACTATGTGCACGGTAACAGTTCTGTAACAGTATACTGGAGTTGAAAAATTCCTATTTTTAGTTTACCTTTTCTATGTTTGGTATGTTCAGATACACAAATACCACTGTGCTACAATCGCTAACACAATGCTGCGTTGAGTATAGTAACGTACCGCGCAGGTTTGTAGCCCAGGAGCAGTAGGCTATAATCATACCGCCCAGGTGTGTAGTAGGCTCTGCCGTCTAAGTTACCTATGCACTCTGTGGTGTTAACACAATGATGAAATCACCTGTTAAAGTATTTCTCAGAGTACATGCTTGTTTTAGTTAGTTTTCTCTTGTTGCTGAAACAAAATAGTCAACACCCAAAGTTAAAGGGGGTAAGGTTTATTTAGCTCACAGTTTGTAGAGGTTTTGGTCCATAATCGGCTGGGCTAAGGCAGGGTGGCACATGGCAGACAGGCATCTCAGAGGAGAAATAATTCATGGTGGGCAGAAGGTGGCAAAGCAAGCAAGAAAGGGACAAGGCAAGCCTCTTTCTGTCCCTTATATTGTTTGCAAGCTACCAGGATTAGGGAGGTGTCAATCTAATCAGTGGACTGCTTTAGTAATCACCCACCCTTAACCTTAGCACCCTTAATCCTAGCACTGCACCATGAATCAATCACACACTCTAGATTCATCCACCTCTGAAAAAGCCCCACCTATGACTGCATGAGGCTTTGGGGGGATCTCTAGACACAAAACATAACAATGCTTGTCATTAAGCAACACATGACTATATCTGGATTACCTGAGAACTAAATGCAGGCTCTGATTTAGTTGGTCTGGAATGATTTAGTAGGTTGCATTTCTAATAAGCACCTGATGCCGCTTGTCCACAGATTACACTTTGAATAATTAAGACCATTTAGCCACTGGGTCCACCTCACTGGCTTGTAGAGAACCACAGGAAAGGCCTCTGCCTTTCAAAGCTACCTATGTGTACCTCACCCACCCAGCGTACCTCATTGTCACACTCAGCCAGGACCTGGTCATATTCACTCAGAGCAACCAAGAAAATGATGGAGGTGACACTCTCAAAGCAATGGATCCATTTCCGTCGTTCTGATCGCTGGCCACCAACATCCACCATCCTGCTCAGTAAAGACAGATCACACAAAGATGAGAACATATGACTCTTTGAGGAAAAGGATGAGTCATTATACCATGGAGTCAGTGCTCGCTGGGATCCTCAATAATTTTAAGAGTGAGGAGAGGTGCTAAGTTACACGTAAGGATGATTCCAGTTTCCAGAAACAAATGCCTTCCCTAAGGGCAATAGAAAGATAAGTCCCTCTCCACTCTAGAACTGTGGCCTGCCACAGTCTACGTGCCTGGAGACAGAAAGGCCATTCTGTGCTATGAGATGCAGCCCCGGCTTAGGAACACACACTTAACACATCTGGGAACTTCCAGGCCTGGGAGACAAGAGTCTCCAGGACCACGCCTGGGAGGCAGGCTTACCGAAAGATGATGTTCTCCAAGTCAAATGGGTACTCGATGATGCCAGTGGTGGGCACTCGGACACGAAGCACATCTTGCTGTGTGGGCACAAATGACGGCATGGCGATCCGGTCAATGTCAGTCAGGTAACTGTGACATTAAAGAATGAAAAGCCGAGGCTCCTTTTAGAGAAAGAAATGTCTGCCCTGCTCCAGGGAAGTTACCCCAAATAACATCCCCCACACAGATACACGGATTCCATGAATGACTTTCTCAAGAGCCAACTGAGGGCCGGGCCTCTCCACCCTTCCTACAACTGTTCTGAAGAGAGCCGGGATCAGAAGCACTTCTGTGAGGCTTCCGGGAAATCTGCAGGTCACTGTATCTCCTGGGCTCTCATCGCCATCGTTTCTGTTTGGCTGTGAGGGAGGCAGCAGGGCCAGAGGCCGGAAATGTCTCTGACTCCCTGCCCAAATGTCCCTCGTCCAAGAACATCATGTTTGTAGATGCTGTTCTCTAAGGCTGCTGCTCAGAATTAAATGGAGTTTCTAAGAAAATATATAGATGTCAGACAGGCCAAGGGGAAATTCTCTCAGAACAACAAGAAAAGCTTCCTTGTTAAAGACACCGGCAAATGAAACCTCTCCTAAAATAATCCAAAACTTGTCTTAGATTATTTGGGGCCAAATATTAAAGCCCAGAGTGATTTTTAAAACATAGTCACTTTTTCTTTAGTAAAATAAGAACAGACTATTCTTAAATTTTAAGGCCCACATAAAAGGCTTTTTTTTTTTTTTTTTTTTTTTTTTTTAATAAAATAACTCAACTCAGATCCTGGCCAACAGTGATTTGGGATTCCAAGTTGCCAGCAAGCTGAGGTAGCCCTGCCTTTTTCCAGCACAGCCTGGACACCAGGCCCTGAACAGGTGGGCGTGAAGGTGAACCAAGGGGTTACGGGAAAGCGTGACATCTTCCAGCCTGCAGCTCAAGAGCCAAGGCACCGAGCTCACCTTCTACACCCCTGCCCCGTGCCATACACACAAGCTCAGTGCTGTTCTCCCCGTACCGCAGCCCCCTTAACCAGGGTTTCACTTTCCATAGTTTGCTACCCATGGCCATTCATGGTGGAAAGTATTTAATTCATAAGTTCTGTGTTGTTTTGTTTTGTTTTTAGAGACAAGGTCTTGCTGTGTTGCCCAGACAGGCCTCAAACTCTTGGGCTCAAGTGATCCTCCTGCCTCAGCCTCCCAGGTAGATAGGTCGACAAGCCTGTACCACCATGTTTGGCAACAATTTCTAAGTTTGAAATCATGTGCTATTCTGAATAGCATGATAAAATCTGATGCTATCCCATTCCGTCCTGCCCTAGACATGAATCGTCCCTTTCTCTAATGTATGCACACAGTGTACAGTATGCACACTGCATTCACTTCTAGCCTGTCAGTCACTGAGTAGCTGTCTCAGTTATCAGATCGTCTCTTGTGGTGTCACAGTGCTTGTGTTCAATAGCTCTTATTTTACTTAACGGCCCCAACAGTTGTTCTGTATTATTATTATGAGTCATTGTTAATCTCTTACTGTTATGACTTAGATCTAGATGTCCCCCAAGAGCCTCATGCACTCAAAGGCAGAGCTTTTGGAGGGTCATCAGATTATGGGGGCTTAAAGCTAGCTTGCCGTTAGGAGCCGGGGTCTGGTCGGAAGAGGCAGTCACTGGGGACGTAGCTTGGGAGGGTTCATCTCCCTCCCCAGTTCCTCCCTTGACTCTGCTTCCTGTCTGCCATGCCACAGTCAGCTTTTCCTCTGCCATGCACTCCCGGGGGTGCATTCCAGGACCTCTAGTGGATGCCTGAAACCAGAGATAGGATCCAATCCTATATATGCCGTATTTTTCCTCTATGTGTGTACTTACGGTAAAGTTTCATTTATACATTTGGCACAGTGTCTTAGTCACTTTCTTGTTGCCGATACACAATACCCAACAGTCACAACTTAAGGAAGGAGATTTATTTTGGCTCAAGTTTCAGTTCGTAGTTGGCTGGCTCCAAGGCAGGAGAGCACGGCAAAGGAAAAGCTCACAAACTCTCCTGAGAGCATCGGCTGCTCTGCAGCCCTTACTACAGTGTCTGGCACCTAACAAGCATTCATCAAGTTTTGGTGAAGTGAATACATGTCCAGATAAGCACACAGTATGGCAGATGGTTGAGAGCCACTGACCTGGGCCAGGGAAGTGCACAAGGGCCTCATGTCCTGCAGATTCTGACGCTGGGACAGCTGTCTGGTTTGTGAGTCTGCAGTAAGTCTGTCCACCACCCTGGCCACTTCCACACCCTTCTCGATGGACCTGCCTCGGTGTCCAGGATTACGCTAAATTCTGTCACAGTTCTGGTGGGTCTTTTCCAAGCAAACCCAGAACTCTACTGATCATGTACCTTCGCCCATCCCCTGGGACCCCCCAGATTAGATAATACCAAGCGTTCTTGGGGGAGGGCCGGGGAGGCCGTGGCTGCCTTTGCCACTGAGTAGCCCCTGGCTGCTTAGGCTGTCACACAGTCTGCACCTCCTCTTTGGGGCACTTTCTTCCTTCCACTCTTTGTTGGTCTAACACCTTACTGGTTTTGTGCCTGTACTTTGTGCCAACCTGGATAATGACATTTAACACTCAGCCTGCGACAAATGCCGAAAGGAAGTCGTGTAGAAGATAACATTTCCTTTCCTGCCCACTGCCTTATCCAGACAGTGGGGATGACTCACACCCAAGCCAGCTCAGAGGGCAATGGCAGCATCTGAAGGAACGAGGACAGTCTCAGGAAGGATTTCACAGGTGGATGATGCTATGCAGTGAGGGAGAAATTGCCATCAGAGCTGAGACCATCAGCTCTTCGAGATGTGTTTGCCCAGTAACCCGGCTGACGGATACGCTGCCTTAGGAAATTCTTAAGAAAATAAAATTCTGTGATCTCTCTGGGATGGTTTCCATGCAGGACCATCTAAATAAAAATCATTTACCTTCAGGTATTAATGATTTAAAATTAGAGCTCTTTGCCAGGTCATCTCAGCTAGTCAGCAGCCTGAGGGAGGAGGATTGTGAATTTGAGACCAGCTTGGGAAACACAGCAGGACCCCATCTCAGAAAGTAACATAAGCAAACCAGAACTCTACTGAGCAAAAACATAGCACGTAGGTTTTTGCAGGGGGTCAGTAGACAAATCAGCTGTTTCCTGTGTGCTCTGCGTGAAGATGCCTGTCTCGACCACTAGAGGGGAGCATCAGCTCAGCAGCTGACTGATCTTAGGTTTTTGGGGCAAGTCTGGTTCCAGACAACCACAAAGGAAGAGGAATATCAGGAGGAGGAAAGGAAACCAGTAGCAGGTATATTCCTTGTTTAAATCATAACTTCAATATCCCCAGTGAGATCAGTCCCACTAAGAGAACTCCCCATTTGAAAACCTCTGATTGAAAATAACAGGCTTTGAATACAGTGAGAAAAGGTGGTGAGTATGGGCCAGGAGGGAGCTTCAGGGATACACAGAGGATCGAAGAGTTTTATGAGGTCATCAGAGAGAACACGACAGGTGACAGACGCAGAAAAACGGGGAGGTGATATTGCCACTGGCCACCCCCTGTGTCAGCAAGCAGTGATGAGCTTCCTTGGAACATGCCACATTTCCTAAAAGCACCGCAGGAAGCCGTGGCTGGAGCTCTGTACTCACTATTTGGCCGAGTCTGACAGCTGGTACTCCCTCCTCCTGTCGTAACACTCCTGGATCCCTGGGTCCTGCCAGAGCTGCTTGATGGCCTCCACCTGGTCTCTGGAGAGCATGAAGACCTTGTCAACGTCCACTTCTCTGATTATCTGGGCATTTTCCTACCCAAAGAAAGGAGAACCTTTCATTAGGCAAAGGCAAAGAAGCCAACCACTTGGCAATCTGTGCAGCTTGCACTGATCTGTGGGTTGGGGATCTCATTAGTTGTGGGGTGGGGAGACCCCGGAGGGCTGTGTCCAGCAAAGCCATCCCCCCTGCACCCACAGTGAGTTCGGCTTAGCAGAGACAGCCGCAGGGGGCCCAAGCCCTGCGACCTCAGTCCAGCAGTGCAGTAGTCAGCACCCAGGCGAACAGAGAAACAGTGGGCAATCATCCGACAGCAAACTTCACTTCCTCGTTAACATGCGGCTCATTTGAGTACCGAGCCAGCAGCCCAAAAATATTATATCCATGACATACCAAGGGTTGGGTGGTGGTAGTGGGTCCACCCAGGATCAAGCAATAAGGGAATGCATTGTCTTTGAGAATCACAAAGAGTAATACCAACTGTCCATCTGCTTTCTTCTCCTTATTTAAAAAAATTAAATATGCTTTACTTCGTAGAGCAGTTTTCCGTTCACAGTAAAATCAAGTGGAAAGTGCTGAGTTCCTGCACAGGCTGCTTGTTACTCTCAGGCCTCACTGATAAAATTCTTTCCCCTTGGGCTCACTGCTCCTGTTGTTGGCTCTGTTCTCCTGGTGTTGCCTGAGTTAGCTTGAAGATACAGGAAGACAGGTATTTTAAATTTAGAGGCGAGAGGTTGGCAAGAGACCATCTGATCCTGTTTGGGAGGAGCCGGGGTGGCTAGAGAAGGGGAGAAGGTGGGAGGCAGTGCTTCTGCTCAGACATACACTGTCTAGGACCGTCCTTCATTGTCCTTGCTGGCCAGGAAAGGACACACTACTGACTGCCCTAGTATATTTATTATTGCCATGATTATTAAATGACTGTTGTTCTAATACTAGTGTTCCATTATTGCAATGCCTTAAAGATCATTATTTCTAAAATAATTAGTTTTATTAAATAAAGATCACTATTACTATAATTATTACCATTAGAGCAATTGCCATTTATTGGCCCCTTGCTATGTGCCAAGGGTGCTGCACGCATTATCTCATTTAATCAATGGAAGGCCAGTACAAGGCTGGAAATCTTCCTGAGCTTTGGAGAATGGAAGTGGTGTGGTTGACTTGCACCCACATTTCCATGTTTTGGCTCCTGAGACTCAGCATCCCTCCCTCAGCTTCGAGCTGTGAAGGCAAGAGAGTCTCAGTGGGACGGAGAGGATCCCAGGCCTCTTCTGCCTTCTCTCATCTCACTGTGGTTACAGCATGGCTATTTACTGGCAGAAGTGAGTCAGCAAAGCAGCCCTTTGGTAGCTGTGAGCTCCGTAAGTGTGTATGACACCCTCTGAAAAACTGCTTTTATCTTGCACTGTTAATCCCCGTAATCACCCAACTGGAGAAAGAGGACCTGACAGGTTCACTTGGAACAACATAGCTTTGCCCCACATCCATCACGAAAGTGAATAAAATCTTCCCTTAGACTGTGGGATCCTCAGGCAGTGTGGGTCAGTGGGAAGTGCCCAGGGTGAGGAACCAGGACCCGGGGTTCCAAACCATACAGCTGGAATCATAAGGACCCAGACAAGCGACTTGTCTTGGTGTCCTCATTTGCAAAGTAAGCCAGTGATTTTTAGGACAACAGAAAGCATAAACTATAAAGAATCACTCGCACGTAAGTACAATTCGCCTTATGGTTGTAGCAGATGCCCGATAAATAATTGTTTGCAAACATAGGACACATCAGTAGCCCCTAAACCTCAGTATCTCATCCACCAGCACCTGTCCTTTCCTGGCCAGCAAGGTCAATGAAGGATGGTCCTAGACAGTGTATGTCTGAGCAGAAGAACTGCCTCCCACCTTCTCCCCTTCTCTAGCCACCCCGGTTCCTCCCAAACAGGATCAGATGGTCTCTTCCCAACCTCTCGCCTCTAAATTTAAAATACGTGTCTTCCTGTGCCTTCAAGCTGACTCAGGGAACACTATGGGAACAGAGCCAATGTCACTCTTGTCCTGTTCGCCCACCTAGTGCAGGCGTGCTCTCTCGGTGTGTGCATCTCCATAAGCATTTGTGATGCATACGAGAGGTATCTATCCAACAGACCAAAGTAACAGCCAGAGGGCATCCTGCTGCAGCAGGGTGACAGAGGTCTTACAAGTGTCCAGGGGAGCAGAAGGGGCCCAGGGGTCTCTCAGAGGGGGGTCCATCTACTCTGCCCACATGGCAGTCAGCACCCTTACTTCTCGTGTCACATGCCTCTCGAGTACTCCTGAATTAAACTGTTAAATTCAACTCAGCTGCCAAGAACTAGTGCTGCGACAGTCGTCAGGGATATTGCAAATATATTCGCACCTCCCTGCCTCCCGAACACAAGGACTCTACTTCGAGATGAATGAAATGAGTGGAAGTGACTTGCATCGCTTTGGGGGAGAAACTTTAAAGAGCCAGTGAATAATTCACCACAGGTCCCTTCATCTACCTTGGTGACGGCAGAAGAGACAAGACAGAGCCTCTGTCTCCAGGGTTCCCAAGCGACTACAATGAGCAGGGACATCCTAACACCACGCAGATGTGTGGCATGAGTGAGATCAGTTGTGTGTTCTCATCAGCAGTGAGTTAAGAGAGCTGAACTTGGCAATTTGTTACCACAGCACAACCTACTACATGCATCCCGACTGATACATGCTGCAGTAGATAAACTAACCTGTCTTGGCTCTGCAGTAAAGGGGAAAGCAGATCCCACTGAGATGACAAAGAGGAAAGCAGGCAGCCAGGGGATGGAAGCCAAGAGAAAGCATGGACCTGAGCCAGGGGAGCTCAGCCAAGGGAGGAAGACAGTGTCTGCTCAGCCAGCTGAGCGATTTGGGGGACTCTTGCTGGGAGGAAGAGGAGAGCGGGGGCTCCTGGGAAACCCACGGACATGAATGTGAAACTGTACTCAAGAGGCCGAGAAGCAGTCCATGTTCAGAGGACTCTTCTCTGCCATTGGCTCCTTCGCATAGCTTTCCTGCCCACCAGGATCTTTTTTAGATTTTAACCTCTTATTCTGAAATAATTGAAGACTTAAAAAAAATGTGGGGGAAATGGCTCAAAGACTTCCTCTATGCCTTTCTTTCAAGATTGGTCAAACGTTAACAATTTACTACCTGGCCTTACCTTGTATACCCTTCCCCCACCAGTGTGCATGGATATAAACACATGCACACGCCGCCACACTTGTAGATCTTTTTCCTGATTATTTGCGCATAAGTTGCAGACACATTCCCTCATTACCTCTAAATCCTTCAGTGTGGTTTTCTCTAGCATAACCCCAGTATAATGATCAAAACCAGGAATTCACATTGATACATTATCACCTAGCCCTCAGCCCTTTCCAAAGTCTGCCGTTTGTTAATATCCTTTATCCGGCCGAGGCCAATCTAGTGGCACACTTAGTTGTCAGGTCTCTTTAGTTTACATTTGGAAAGGTTCTTCAGTCAGCAAAGTTATTTTTGTCACTGCTGAGCAAGGCTAGCCTGGCAAGGACCGTTCTTCAGTAACGAGTTGTCATGAGGTGCCGGTAGAGAGGGTGACACAGCCGCGGCCCCAGTGTTCAAGGGACAAGCATTAGGAAGCAGGGAAGAATGAGGAAGAGAGTGACCTATTACCTTTTTAAATGAAACACGAGATGGGTGACTTGTACACTGTTAGCCATGTCTGCATGTCACATGAGTGGAGGGCTCTGAACACCCCTGCGGCGTGGCTGAGCGTTTCGCACACAAGAGTGGAGACATTTTGAAGGGCAGTAGTCCAGCTGCCTCGACTGTGCACAAACTCCAAGAGGAAGGGGGGTGGAAGTTTTGTGACATTTAGAAACTTCATTTCATGGAAAGCAAACAAGGTCAGAAGAGGATCAGGCCTGGGGGGCATCACGAGGTAGGGAGGGGATGTGCCGAGTGGGAGGCAGCCAACGCCTAAATGGTGTGCAGGAAGCAGATGAATAAAATGGGTCTACGCAGAAAATGGGTGCACCTCAAGACCAGAGTCTTAAGTGAGATAAATCAAATGTACAAGTTTAAATATCTCATTGTTTCTCTTGTGTGAGAAACTCAAGGTAAACGAGTACAATGGTAGTAGATACTGGGAAGGAGGAAAAACAGGTTCAAATGGAAAGGGAATGAGAGGGGGGAAAGGGGAGGAAGGGAAAGGGGGAAAAAAGAGAATAGAAGAGAAAAACAGAAACAAAGCTTTTGTAAATGGGGAGAGGAAGAGGGGTTGAAGGGAGGGGAGGGATATGGGAAAAAAAAAAAAGAATCAAGGTATATTTTATACAGGTACAAACTCCCTACAATGAATGTGATCAGTATGTATGACAAATATGTACTAATAAAAGCTATAAAGTTAAAAAAATTTTTTTTAAAATGAGTCTAGTGTACTCTATGGCAGAATTCCAGTCTAGAGCAGCATATTAAGTTAAAATGCCTAATAATACTCTTAATTGAGAAAAAAAAAAACCTCAAAGGAACCAGTGCTAAAAGAATAAACCCAGCAGATACAGAAACATGACCAGGCTCTCAAAATACAGAGCTCATCACTGACTTTTCCTTTTCCTCAAATAAAGTCACCATCCTCACCACTTTAAAGGGAACAGGAAAACAGATGTTCTCTGTGTGTGTTTTTTCACACGAAAACTCTGAGGGCAGTTGATGACTTTGTTGGCTCCTTGCTGGCTTCATGAAGGGCCCGTGGCTGCTGGTGACAGTCCCTGGCAAGCACAGGGAGCCCTTCTGGCTGGGACCCTGCGCCCAGCGGGCTGCCAACCACCAGGCCCTCGCCACAGGACTCCTCCCCGAAGCAGTATCTTATAGTCCTCACCTCAATCCTCCAAAAAAGGAATAAGTTGGCCCTCAGTATCTTCAGGGGATTGTTTCAGGAACCCCTAGGGATATGATAAACCAAGGACACTCAAGTCTCTTGCATAAAATGGCACAGTATTTGCACAGAACCTATGCACATCCACCCATATATTTTAAATGCTCTCTAGATTACTTATAATACCTGATACAATGCAAATGCTATGGAAATATCTATTATACTGTATTGATTAGGAAATAATGACAAGAAAAAGTCTGCATGTTCAATACAGATGAAATTTTTTTCTCAAATATCTTTGTTTCATGATTTGTTGGATCTGTGGATATGGAGTCCACAGATAGGAAGGGCTGACTCTCTTTGGCCGTGGAAGCTGTCTCCTGGAAATTCACTTGTTTTGGGCCAGTTAAATTGTGGCCACAGATGATAGGGTGATGTTAGATAGCAACACAGGGCTTTTCTGGCCCAGCCACCATCTTGTTTCTCTTCCTCAGGCCTTGGAGAATTCGTTTAGCTTTTCAGTGCACATTTGTGTTAAAAGAAGTGCAGTTTAGCAAGAAGAAGATCTCTTTTCCAATTTTTCAGTTCATTTTCTTAATCTAGATCCCAGCTCAGACATGGTAGGACTAGAGAGGAATGGATAAAGACCCTCAAATTCCATGCCTTAGCAGCGCAGGCTGATTTTATACACCTTCACTGTCCAGTGCAAGTCCAGGGTGGGAGTGGTGAGGACCGCTCCACAGTCGCCAAGGGATCCGGGTTCCCGGGCCCTGGAGTCTTCCACCAGATTACCATTCCCAGTCATAAGGAGGGAAGAGAGAATGGAGCAGGGGACAGGAGGTTCTATGGGCCACATCTGGATATAATGGGCTTCACATCTGGACATAATGGGCTTCACATCTGGACACAGCTCATACATTGGTCCAGAACTAGTCAAAAGGCTCCACCTGAGTACAAAGATAGGCTGCTGTAGTAGGTAAGTTTCACTGTGGCAGCCTGATTGGCTTGTGAGCCACCCATGGGATTAGTAAAGCACACTGGTGGGTGTGTCTGGTGGATCATGGAGATGTGACTGTGGACTATATCGGGTTCCTCACATCTTCCTCTCTGGCACTATTTCCCTGCTCTGCTTCCCAGACACCATAAACTGAAATGCTTTGCTCTGCCACACCCATCCACCGTAATGTTTTTGCCTTGAAGCCAGCTGACCAGGGACTGAGCCCCCTGAAATAGTAAATCAAATTAAACCTCTCTTTTTTTTTTTTTTTGTGGGTACCGGGGGTCGACCTCAGGACCTCGCGCGCCAGCAGGCGCCCGTGCCACTGAGCGATATCACCGGCCCTTTTTTCGTATGTGGGTTCCAGGAGTCAAACTCAGGCCCTCGCGCTTGCCAGGCAGGCGCTTAAGCCACTGAGCCACCTCACCGGCCCCCAAACCTCTCTTTCTTGAAGTTGTGGGTGTCAGGTAATGCATGTCAGTGATGAGAAAGTTGACCAATACAGGTGGGCAATGTGGTCTTCCTGTGTGCGCCGGGGGAAAGTAAAACAGGAATCAGGTCAATGTAAAGCACTGTCTCTGCTACTCAGAGATTCTCTCTCTCTCTCTCTTTTTTTTTTTCTTTTTTTAACCACAGTGATTTCTGACATTGATAAATTGTTGTCAGTATGTGCTATTGTATAGATTGGGCAAAATATACCAACCAGGCCATATCTAGCTTACTGCCTGCTATTGTTAAATCAAGTTCTACTAGAAAACAGCCATGCCTTGTCATATGTCTGCTTCACATCTACAACAGTAGTGACAAGGTGCTGTGACACAGACCTTCAGGTCCACAAAGCCTAGGACACTATCGAGCCCTTTACAGAAACTGTTTGCCAACCCTTTGAGTAAATGGATAATTTCTAATTAAATGTGTTCAAGTAGCACAATGCTATAACTTCATTCTCTCATTCATTCATTCATTCATTCAATCAGTCAGTTGTTCGTTGAGCATGTATTTATGAAACATTCTTTTTTGGGTATTACATAAGATATATGTGTGTGACCATGAAAAATACCACTTACTGTGTGTATACTACTGTCTTTATCAAGATGATTGTAACAGATATGCAGAATGTGGAAAAGGAATCTTTTTTAAAAAATAATTATTTAATTAGTGGAAAAAGCAAAAGAATTCACCTAAGCAAATTTCCCCAACTCTTCAGAACCTTCTCTTTTTTCAAGTTTCCTTTTTTAAAATTAGGATATTTTGTTATGCATAATAATTACATTCATCTTGGGAAATTGGTACATATACATATTGCATTTTAATCATTTTAGTTCCCGTTTGCCCAGAATACTTTAGATTATAGATCTGCCATGAAACTGGAAGAATGTAATTAAATTAAACAAAAACTACCACCCAGTGGAAAAAGTTGGAATTGTCCTGGTTAAGATTCTTTTTCACAAAATTTAGGTAATTAAGCAAGCACTGTTACGTGCTAGCTTCTCCGAGGTTTAATACTGCATTGTTTGTTTTTATAAAGCCTGTGTCACCCAGCCCAGGGCACAGGACCAGACATTTCCAGGAAACCTAAAATCAAGATGACAGGCCAGTCCTGGCAGACGCACACTGTCTCCATTATTTTCCCTGGGGTATTGTTGACTCTCAGTTGAAGCCAGTGATTCCCCTCCTCCCCAAAAGACCTCAAGGCAACTCCAAAATCCTTTCCCCACTGTCTCTAAAATAGGTTTCACACTCAAATAAATGCAAAGGGAAGGAAAATCTATCTTTGTTCATTCAGTTAACATGAGGTAGGCAGGTATGGCCAAGGCTGAGCTGAAGAGCAAACAATAAGAAATGAAATTCTTTGATGACACCAAGCCAAAGCTCTGTCTGGCCATCTCTTTCCATAGAGCCCACGTTTGGCTCGGGCACAACTCTAGAAATTCCCCATGTAAACCTCTCAATGATTCAGAACTCTTCCCTCCTCCGTGCCTAGACACGAACATTAGAACTAGCAGAGAACACAGAAAATCAGTAGGATTACATGGCCCGCACAGGTGGACATTTGGATTCCAGTATCCCATGGTTCTGTGCATCCTCAGGGCATGTGTCCCAGACACTGCGGGATCTGGGCTTTCGAATTTGCTTCCTGGCTGTCAGGCTAAATGAACTGCCCTTCCTCATCTTCATTTTTTATCTCAGTGGTCTTGAGTATTAATTTGTAAAATGGGGTACACCAAACCAAAATGCAGAAGGGGGTCCGCGTCTGAACACTTCTGTCCCCTCTGGGGCTTACAGTCAGTCCCAGAAAATACGCAGTGTTCAGCCAGGGTCACACACAGTAGACAATGACTACAACCCTCATCTCCATCCATTTCCCTCCTGCCTACCTGAACGGACCTCCCCACAGTCACCAAGAAGTCCAGCATTCCTCATTATTCACGGATTATATGTTAGGGAATTTGCCTAGTCATTAAAATTTATTTGCAACTCCCAAATAGAAACCTGTCACTCTGAGACAAGCACAGAGTAACTAAACATCCAAGTCGCCCGATACCTTTTCCACTGAGGTTAAACAAGGCGGGGCTCTGCCTTCTTATTACAACTCTCACGCTACAAATAGTTATTTCATGATCCACCTGCTGCCATGTTTTTGGCATTTGTGTCTTTTTCTCTGTGTAAAAGGGCCCCTGAGGAGGTGCTAATGCTGCCTGGTGCCTTACGGAGAAAGTACGGGGGAATCCACGTGTAATCCAGCTCAGGCATCTGTAAAGAGGCTGTGGAAAACTCATCTGGACCCAAAGGCCCCAGTTTTCTCTTTGGTAAAATGAGGTGGAGAGGTGATCTTTTCAATATTAGCATTCTATAGCTCAACACACATTCTTTAATTCTTCTTAAACATCCAGTGTTGTGGGCACCCTTCTTCCAAAGTACGGAGGAAAACGCTCACCACAGTCACTCAGCAGAGAGCCCAAAAGCTCTCAGCAGAGATGCCCAATTCATCACAATTCCGAGGACGCATGAGTGAGTCACAGCTAGCGAGGATGCAAAGCGTTGCCACGATTGAAGCACGCGGTCCAGCTACGGCACAGAGCCACGGAGGATGAAGGACCTGGGCTGCGCCTCGGAGCCAGCATGAAGGCTGCTCTGGGTCGGCCCTAAAAATTATCGAGATGACCACTGTGTGGGCCCAGGTGTCTTCTAAATCACCAGGAAGACAGTGCGGTTGCCCCAGAGAGAGTACTGCCCCAAGTTGTTTTCTTCCGTCTCTCACACATTTGTCAGTGATGACGCGTCGGTGACCTGGATGGCAGGTCGTCCAGGTGCAACAATGACACGCGCTGGAGCTGGTCAGCTGTGCTTCCCTGAGAACCAGGATCTAGGAGTCTTTGCAGTCTTAGGTGAGTGAGGAAAGCTGGTGACATCACTGCCAGGGGTCTCTCTCCTCAAGTACCTCAAAGTTGGATAAACGTTTAACCAAGTTTCATACTTCCTGCAAAAAAATACCAACTGAGCAACCAGCTGAGCATGTCTGCTAGGTGGCGGGAAGCAGATTTTTATGTCAAAAATTAGATATGGGCAGTCTCTTAAAGTCGCCATAGATCAACAACGTTCCATCGGATACAGCGGATCACACGCTTACTGTATGCAAGGTGCCGCTCTGGGTCACTGGGGAAGGGGATGTCAATTAGCATAGGCTGACTTACAGGGACACGATCCAGTAAGAGAATGTGCTGCTCGGTCCAGAACACCTTAAAAACATCCAGGTTCTGTCATCAGGTCACCTCTCAGACGACGTCAGGATTCACCAAAGTCACCCACTCGTGTCGCAGGAGAGCTGGAGCACAGCCTCCCCCTCTTCCCATAGTTCCGCCCCACTCCCCTTCCTCCCCTGCTCCTCACCCTCTTTCCTGAAGCCTGGAATTTGAACGTTACAAATTCTTCACCTTTTTCATCACTGTTGTTTTTAGTGGCGCTGGGGATTGAACCCAGGGGCACTCTACCACCGAGCTGCTTCCCCAGCCACTGCCCTCGCCCTTGAACTCTGAGACAGGCTCTGGCTAAGGTGCCCAGGTAGGACTCCTCCCTCGGCCTTTCTAAGTGCTGGAATTACAGGCCTGTGTCACCACGCCTCGCTTCCTCACCTTTTCTTGTAAGAATTATTTCCCCTTTCTTCTACCACTCAGACCTAGGGGAGAAGGACTCAGACTGCACCCCATCCTTCAAGCCCAATCCGACCTATGAACTCCCTTGGCTGCTGGCTGGCCCAGCTTCCACTCTCCCCCACTCTGGCTACACTTGGCCTTAGGGGAACTGACTTTAAACAGGGCGTCCGGGAAGGTCTGTTTACTCAGGTGGCCTGCTCTCCCACGGCTAACAGCCAGGCCCACTCGGGCTTTGGCAAGACTTGGAAAGTCAAGCGGAGTTAGAGTTATGTGATAACCGTGAGGGCAGAGGAAAGGACCAGAGCAGATTCTTCTATTTTGGTAACAACAGGGACATCAAGGTTTTTCTTGGTAGCGAGACCACAGAAGTGTCCAGGTTTTCGTCCATTCTGAGGTTGTATCTTCAGCCTTCTCCACCACTCCATGCCCCTCACTGCAGCTGTAACACAGCCTCCCATCTGCAGGACTCCGCCCCGCAACTGCTCAAAGAACTTCTAAGGTCAACAGTCTGGGTTTGCAAAAAAAAAAGAAAAGAAAGAAAGTTTTCCTTTTTCACAGCATATCTATTGACATCTTCCTCTATTAATGTTATATTAATTTAGTTAGGGAAATGCTGTAGATATTTCAGGTTTTATTTCTGAATCTATCCAAAAGCTGTGGCCTTCGGCATGACGGTGTGTATTCATTTGCTATTGCTGTGTAACAAATACAGTTTTATGCATTTGTTCAGAAATCCAGGCACAGAGAAGCTGGATTCTCTGTTCAGGGTCCGGGAAGGCTGAAGTCAGATGTCAGCTAGGCTGCATTGTCCTCTGGAGCTCAGAACTCTCTTCCCAGCTCACTCTGGTTGGTGGCAGGATTCTATTTGTTGTGAATGTGGGACCGGAGAAGTCCCTGTTTTTTGTTTTTTCTCCTGGGTGCCACTTAAAAGTTTTCTCAGCTCCTAGAAACCACCCTGTTTCCAGCCATGTGGACTCCTCACAGCTTTGAGAAAGCTGGAAAGAGACGGTCCCTGACTTCCAGATCTTCCTTCACAGGGAATTAGGTCAGGCTGGCCAGTAAAGTCCCTCTTTTCATGACCTTAAAGTCAACTGATTAGGGACTCTGATACACCTGGGAAATCCCTTGCCTTTCGCTACATTACATTAATGCAATCATGAGAGAGAGGGAGGGAGAGAGCGTACCAGCCAGCCAGCCAGAGAGAGAGCCAGAGAGCCGTGTGGTTCTGTACACATTCAAGGTTACACAGAACGCGTGCACCAGGCACGTGAATCTCAGGACCATCGCAGCCTTCTGCCCAGCACACGGACACAGTTCTTGGGCACTTGACTGCCTTCTACTTTTCCCTTGATTTACAGTAAAGGAGTGCCCATGACACCTCATAAAGCACTGTTAATATTACTCTCTCTGACATAATTCACAATTGCTGCATAACGCCCCATGTGAAAAAGATGTATTTTTGGAATTAAGAACCAACAATCATGCCTCACTAAGGCAGTGGCGGGTTTTGCCTTGTGGTCGATAGGAAGCCCGTCGGTGAACCTGATCGTCTTTTCATTTTAGCTAGTAGGAAGCTCGGAAACAAATATGAGGTCAAGTCTTAGTAATAAATTAGAAGTTTATGAGTGGTCTACAGTGCCTGTGTTCCATTCCCCGTCTCAATCTTTTATCTTTTTTTTTTTTTAAATGTGGGTACCGGGAGTCAACCTCAGGACCTCGTGCTTGCCGAGCAGGTGCTTATGCCACTGAGCTATCTCACCAGCCCTAAATCTTTTATCTTAATGATTTTTTTTTAAAGGTAGGTTAAGTAGCTTCTGGTGTGTGAAATAAGAAAATAGGACATAGATACTAATGAACTAACAAAATAATAGCTGCCATACACCGAGTCATTATTATGTGACCATTATTATATAACTGGGTCTAAGTACCATCTCACGTGGTCCTCACAACTCTATGAAATTTAACACTCTAATGTCCCTGCTTAATAGGGGAGGTCACAGAGGGCCCAAGGCAGTTGTGAACTCAAGTCCAAGTGTGCTTGACCACAAACCCAAGCGGTTAACAGCCCATCCTACTGATTTAAGTGTTTACATCTTAAAGAGAGGAAGAAGTGGGGACAAAGTTGCCTGCGACACCCTGCAGACTAGAAAGAGACCAGAAAACCATTGTGAGAGCAGGAGAATTGTTTTCTCCACATCTTGCCTGGAACCGCTCCTCCTCGCCTAACAGGGAAGTTCTCTGGAGCAGAGTTCAGTAGTTCAGCCCTCCAGAAAGAAGGAAGGTGGCTTTCAGAGACAAAAGAAGAGTCCAAGAGTATGTAAAAGAGTATCTGACACCAACTATTTCCGCATAGAAGACTTTCAAGTAATCCTCATAAACTGAAAAGAGAATATGGAAAGCCATAATTAATAATTCTTTAATCCTTAATCTAAAGGATGTCATTTATACAATAAACAGTTCTTAAAAATCAGTCAATGATTGTTGCTAGTAATTTATAAAAAAGCCATTGTTAATATGATGTTTACAAAAAAATAAGCATCTGTGATTGGCTTGTATACCTACCCAGCTGAGACTGTAAACAGCCCCTCCAGTGAGACGGGCTTTCAGGCCACTGTGTCTCAAGGCGCCACCTAGTGGCAACTTCTCTAATTGCAGGTCCGTTGACAGAAGCTGGACTGAGGGCGGTCATTGTAGAAACCTATAGTTTCAGCCAGAATGACATGGCTGGGTTTTACTTTGAAGTCGATCTCAGAGTTATTATGAGGATAAGGACACAGAGATTCTCATTTTTTCTAGAGCAAGACACAGAATAAGAGAGACAGACACACACACAGAGACCAAGGCTTTAGTGGAAGACACATCTTTGCTGCTACTTTTACAGCTAACAGAATATTAATTAACAACATAAAGTATGCAATCCTCTGAAGTCTATAAAAATTGGCAAGAGTGGTTAAGTTGCTGCCACTTCATAAAGCAAACGAGTGGGAAGGGAAGGATTCAAGTCCAGCTGTCCCTGCCCCTAGGCTTCTTTCCACGTGGCTCCCTCAGTGGCCCAAGGCCAGTTCTGTACCCGCCAGAGGGCGAGAAAGATCCTAGAGCCGAGGTTTCCCGGGCCAGGACCTGTAGGTGCATTTAGCACTGTGTTTCCTACAACTGCGTTTCCGCTGGCCTGGCTTTCATTTCCAAAGCTCATCTGGGCTCCAGACACCAGCCCTCACTCCACCCTTCAAACTTTCAAAATTCTGTTAATTCCACTTGGGTTCTGCAATTCTCCTTCCACATCAACTTGTATTTTTGAAAATTAAAAAAATAATAATAATAATAATAATAATGACCACACAATTCCCAGAGATCAATCCAACAAGATTCTTAGCTCATTTTTCTTTTGTCTCCACCCCCTCCTTCCCTCCTTCCCCCCTCCCTCCTTTCTTTTGGTGTGTCTCTTTTTCAATTCTTTTCAATAGCTTAAAATTTTTTTAAAAAAGTTCTTAAGCACACAAGAAATATCTGGGTCACAGCTTGCTTCAATGATGTGCTTCTGAAATGGTGGTTTTAGTCCTAGATGCATTTTTGGTGGTTGTTTTCCTTCTGCGGTGAGAAGCCACAGACACTTCTGCCGCGGAGTGGCAGTAGGCGAGCTGGGCACTCCCAGTTTCCCAAGGGGCTCTTTGTCCTTGGCTGCAGGAGGCCACTCTAGCATCCTGGCTGGCCCTGCAGTCCTCCGGGCATGTCCTTCCTGGTCTCAGTCGTGATGAGACTTGGAGAGAGGCGCTGTCTCTAGGGGCACCAGGTCTTCCTGTCCGCCCTTAGCCACTTCTCAGTAGGCAAACCCACGTCCAAGTTCACTCCTATGAACTCCAGGTAGCTTGCATGGGAGGCAGGAATGTGCAGACGGACACTTTGCCTTGTTACTGGCTGTGGCAGAGTAGAGCAGGGCTGAGGATGGGCCGAGCGCGCACAGGAGCCTGGGGTGTACTTCCGGCAGGTTACCAGCTGGTGGAATAAGATCCCACCACAGCTGGGCAAAGTTAGCTCGGGTTCGGGGTTTAATTTGCCCAGATATCAAAGTTTCATTACAGTAGGGTACCACGCAGTTGAATCTGAATTTCAGATACGAAACAACTATTTTCTCAGCATAACACTTGCATTAAAAAAAAAACTTGAGCTAAAGTTTGATTTCGATTATTGTAGTATTTCATGGTAATGAAGACATCAGGACACTTCTCTGTCAGGGACTGTTTATTAACAACAGTGGCTTTTCCCTGGCTTTCAAAGCAAATTTGGCATAAGCCAGGATACATTCTGAGGGGAGAAAGCAGAAATCAGTGCCCATTTGTCCCAGAACAATGTCTCTGCTCTGCTTTCCAGTCTTCCAGAAAGTCTACTTCTTTTCTCACAAGCCAGAGAGGAGACGGCTCCCTGTCACCTCTTCCTGGGACTCCCTGTCCCCTACAGGAAGTGCAGTAGGCCCTCAGATTGAACCTACTGCAGATCAAAACACTCAGGAAGACACTGCATCTGCACAAGTCGTACACAGACATTACACCCACACCACACAGCACAGTAGCTCTTTACATGTCGCTTACATGGCATTAGGTTTCATCAGTCATCTAGAGATGACCAAAGACGCGGGGGGATGTGGGCAGGTCCTATGCAAACACTGCTACCTTCACAGGAGGGACTCGAGCATCCACGGGAGGGCTGGGCCCCCACCACACTCGTCCTCCATCCCCCACACGGGATAAAAAGGAATATGCACGGCAGTGTGAATGGAGTTAATGCAACTGGGAATAGCTCAAATGGTAAGTTGTTTTTGTGTGTGTGTGTGTGTGTGTGTGTGTGTGTGTGGGTACCGGGGGTCGACCTCAGGACCTCGCGCACCAGCAGGTGCCCGTGCGCTGAGCGATATCACCGGCCCTTTTTTCCTATGTGGGTTCTGGGAGTCGAACTCGGGCCCTCAAGCTTGCCAGGCAGGCACTTACACCGCTGAGCCATCTCACCAGCCCTCAAATGGTAAGTTTTGTGCTATGTATATTTTACCATAATTTTTTAGAACGGTAAGGAGCAGGGAGATCATCTCACTATTGGGACGACCTACAGCTCAGTGCAGAGCCTGTCGTGCCCCTGTTTCTACATCTCCCGCTCCCTCCTGCCTGCAGCAATGGGCGAAGTCCTGCCCGGCCTCTGGCCTCCACCTGCCCTTCCCTTCAGCCCTGTGCAAACTCGCAGCCTGTTCTGCATGGATGTCTCTGTCCGCACCGCTTCTTTCCTCAGGAGCCCCGGCTGCTCTGGGATCCTCATCTCTCGCAAGCCCTCTCGGGAGCTGTCCTCATCTGCCCACCATGCCGGGCAGGCCGGCCACGAGTTCTCCTGCTGTTTAGGAAATACTAGTCACTCCTGAGCCCTCAACAATTTCATTTTTTTGTTTTCCAAATGTCAAGTCAACTTCTCTGTAGCCAAGTATAGTACGTGTCTTTTTTCAGCCCCAAACTCCCCAGCTCACGCGTACAAAGTTTTCTTAGAAGCAAGTGCCTTTGATACTCCTGGCCCCTCACCCTGCCTCTGCCAGGCGTCTCGATGCCGGGTGTCCCATCCCATGGCCTCACTGCAGCCACACTGCAGGGACCTGTTTGTGGCCCAGTGAGGCCACCAGTGAGTCATGGCCACTCCCTGGAGCTCCCATTTCACTGCGCTGGGACCAGCCCTGCACCCCTTCACCCCTTCCCAAGTAAGTCCACTTCCTTCTCTGCTTCTTTCCCTTCCACAGATCCCAGGCCCTACCAGTGCCTGTCAGAGAGCTTTTCCAAACTCCAGTGACCTCAGCCGTGTCCCCATCAAATTCGTATCCCCTGGAGCCTCAGAAGGTGACCTCATTTGGAAACAGGGCTTTTGTAGATATAGTTAGGGCAAGAACTGAAACGAGATCACATTCGATTAGAATAGGCCCAAAATGCAATGACAGAAGGGGACACGGAGCCGTGGAGAAGAAAGGGTGTGGGGCAACTGTGTTCCCGGAGTGAAAAGAAGGAAGAGGGTTATCATCACTGTAGCCGGTCAGGCATAGGCAGAACCCGGCTGGATACAGTGCTGCCGACTTTGGTTTTTCGTCAACTGGATTTATAACACCTTTCTCGGGGGGGCGGGGGTGTCTCAAAGAAAAGCCAAAGCACACCAGTGCGATCACGGGTATGAAGGTACTCAGAAAGTAACCTACAAAGCTAGAGCATGGGTGAGGTCTAAAACTGCTCTCTTCAAAGCCCCGTAGCTAATGGGCGCAGTTCCGTTAACTGTCATAAGTGCAAATATTCAGGCTTCACTATGTCAATAAGTCAATGAACCCGATGATGGGTTACTGATGAGCCAAAATTCAGCCCTGTTCTTGCCAGGGCTTGGTGGAGAGGTAGTGCGTCTGCACTCGGAGGGGTGACTTTGCTGTTCAAAATGAGATCTATAGGCACAGCCCGGAAGCTTGGAAGTTTGTTGGAAATATAGCATCTCAGGTCCTGCCCCAGATCTGTGACTCAGAATCCACGTCTCAACAAACTTCCCAGTAAGTTTATGGGTATAGTAAACTCTGAGAGGCTTTGGAATAAAACACGGCCTTAGTTTATTCCTAAGAATGATTCTTATAATATTCCTCTGTAGCAAAATTATTATAGGATAAAAATATGAAAAACTGGGCTCAGAAAGGTTGGGTAACTTATCCAATGTCCCATGACTTGTAAACAATTGGTTCAGATTCAGATTTTGACTTCAAACACATCTCCTTAATCACACTACCTTTTCTTGTTAAAAAGAAAAACTTTTTTGGGGGGGTACCGGGAATCGAACTCAGGACCTTGCGCTTGCCAGGCAGACACTGCGCCTCTGAGCTATATCCCCAGCCCCCACACTACCTTTTCTAAAGGGGGGAAATGACAACAGGAAGAAATCATGTCTGATACATTTCTCATTGTTTTATACTTGCTTTTTACTTAGGGATATTTAAAATGCTGCTCTTAAATTAGTATGTATTTACATTTTAAATGATCAAACAGTTTTGTCACAGCAAAGCATTTTTTCCCTTTAAAAAAAAAACGGTCCACGGGTCTTTCTGGGAGTCTCCCGAGCAAGTGTAAGCACAGTGCTAAGCTCTGGGCACTCCGGTTGGGCTGTGGTGTGGGCGTGTCCCCAGGGGGCCGTGTGCTGCAAGCCTGGACCCCAGTGCACCTATGTGGAGAGGTGGGGCTTTGACAGGAGGGGCCTGCTGGGGGTGCGTCTCCTAGGACCCTGCTTAGCTCCTCCTGAGGGCCCTTACAGAGAAAGTGAGGCCTCCTCCCTTGTCTCCTGCTTCCTGCTGGCAATGGTCTCCTCCTTTCACACACACACTCCTGCAGAGATGTGCCCTGTCAGGACAGGAAACAGCCAGCAGGGCCCTCATCCCACTGAGCAGTGCCAGCATCATGCCCTTGCGCTTCCAGACCTGAGCTAAGTCCACTTCTTTAAAAGTGAACCTGCCTCAGATATTTTGTCATAGTAATGAGAAATAGAATAATACATATTCTCATTTTTGCCTTTTTTTTTCCTTTTGGAGAAATTGCTGGGGGATTCAAGAAGGCACTGTAGAGGGTCAATCACATGGCTGCTCCATGGCTGCTGGCCGGGACCCCCTGCCCAGCCCAGCAAGCTAAGACCCCTGAGCATGAACGTGTGCTTAGCTGCCCGGTGAAAGCTCCTCCTCAGTAAATACTGGACACCGGACACGTTCATCAGACGTCCAGCCAGGCTGAGCTACAGCTGGGCCTCTCTGGGCAGCACTCGTGCTGTGAGCTCACTGCGCTGGAATACAGGCCATGGAGGAATCCCACCGTAGGGACAGGAGCACAGGCCCGTACCCGAGGCTGGCTGTCAGCTCCGTCCTGAAACAGCTGGGTGAGACTTCGCTAGGCCTTCCCCGTCCTTCCCTCCATGCTCCCGACTTTAAGTAGAAAACACACAGTTCACCCTTTCTGCACAGCCCACCCCATGAACTGGCAGGGCCACGGGGAACTGGCAGCTTAAGACCTCCCAGAGTCCCCTCAGGTCGCCAGTTACCAAGTTCCGCCACCAAATCTATTCTTGAGCTTCCCTGCTGGGCTCCACACCTTTGCAGGAAATGATCCCCTCCCAGTGGAGGGGGAGAACCTGTATTCTTTCCTCAGATGCCCCATGTGACTTCAGCCTTACTATACCCACGGCCCCCTGTGACAGCCATTCAAGGGTACGACACAGCTTGGCTCGGAAGTGCAGGGTAAGAGAGGCGTTTGGGTTGCCAAGCACTTATCTTGACCCTCTGGTGCTAACACGAAGCCCACCGTTTCAGGATACACACTTGTGTGGATCCCCACTGGATGCTACGGCAAAAACGACAACAGACCATGGGAATCTTAGATTCACACCCATGAATAGCCCTCATTTTGCTCTCTAGATGAGGTAAAATACTATGGAGCCCCATCAAAATCAGACACAGCAAAAGAGCATCTCAAAAACAAAAACAAAATAAAAGCCAGACCATAGCAAACAGGGACACAGATCTTCTGTAAATGGGGAGAGGGCGAGGGAGGAGGGCAGGATGGGAGAGGCAGGGGAATAATAAAAAGAATATGTTAAGTTATAGGGACCTACCCTCTAAAATGAATGTACACATTGTGTACTGCAAACACACACTAACAAAAAAAAAAAAAGAAAAGAAAAGAAAACAATGCTGGCACAATGTAGGCAAAAGTCAAGAATAAATTCCCATTCAAGACCCAGAACTGCTAACAAAATAGTTTGAAATAAGTGGATGCTATTAAAAAAGATTGCATTCAATGTAGCCTGGTCAGTTCTAAGACGGATGCTGACCTTTGCTTTTAGAAATCTCTGTGTGCTGCCCAAGGCCGGGGGAATTACATCTAAGGAAGTGGGCCTTTATACTTAACCTTTAGTTTTCAACTACAGCCAAACATTTCTGTCATTTAGAAAGTGTGATTTGCTTTTATAGTTGTTTTTACAGTTGTTTTTACATTTGAGAAATGCCTCAAAAATAATGATTTGGTTTCCATTTTGGAGATGGTAGTGGCAGGATAATTCCAGACTCAATAAGCCATTCTCTCACTCGGCCAGGGACCCTCGGCACCAGGGAGCAGCCTGGAAGTCGCAGACCCAGTGCGGGAACGGCTGACCCCTGGGAGGAAGGCGGGGCCACGGGATTCCTGCAGGTAAAGGTGCACGTGTGGATCCCTATCTGTCTCGTGTAGTGCAGAGAAGACGGGAAAGAAATCCATAATCACAGTGTATTTCATTAACACCTACACCACTACCTTTCCTGGAATTCTCTGCTTTTACTATAGATTCAAGTTACATTTGGGGTCACCACATTTCAGCCTGGAAAACTTCTTTTAATATTTCTTTTAGTGAGGAGCTGCTAACCACAAATTCCTTTTTCCCCCCTTATACCTGGAGCTGTCCTTATTTCTCTCTCAATTTTATTTTTATTTATTTATTTTTTTATGTGGGTACCGGGAGTCGACCTCAGGACCTCGCGCTTGTGCCACTGAGCAATATCACCGGCCCTTTTCTTTCCTTTTTGTTTGGGTATCGGGAGTTGAACTCAGGACCTCGCGCTTGCCAGGCAGGCACTTATGCCACTGAGCCATCTCACCGGCCCTATCTCTCATTTTTAAAGGCCAGTTTATTAAGATATAATTCACATGTACAATTCACCCATTCAAAATGTACTATTTAATTGTTTTTAGAATAGTCAAGCAGTTTGTGACTATCACCATAGTCACTTTTAGAGCATTTTCTACCCCCCAGAAGACTGGGTACCAAGTAGTGTATGGGACGAAGCTCTGTACCCCAAAAGGATATGGTGAAGTTTTAAACTTTGGTACCTTGAGTGTGACCTTATTTGGAAAGACATTCTCCACGGACGTACCCCAGCTGAGATGAAGTCATTGGGATGGGCCCTATTCCAACATGACCAGTGTCCTCACAAGACCCCTAGGGAGACCTGGACACAGCCACACACACAGAGGAGAGCACCGTGTCAGCTAGACATAGACACCGAGGGAAGATGGCAGCAGCGACTGTCACTACAGAGCCACTAGTAAGGCACGCCGGGGGCTATCGAAGCTGCAAGAAGCAAGGAAGTGTCCTCTCCCACGGGATTGGAGAAAGCGCAGCACCTTGAATTTGGACTTCTAGCTTCCAGAACCATGAGAACGTAAACTTGTTTAAAGCTGCCCACAGCCCCAGGGAACTAATGCGGTAGCTCCCCATTCTCCCCACCCTCTCCCAGCCCCAGAAACAACAAATATTCTGTCTGCGTGGATTTGCCTCTTCTGGACATTTTATATAAATGGAACCACACAATATGTGGTCCTTTGCAATGGCTTCTTCTCACTCAGAAGAATGTCTTCTAAATCATCCATGTTGTGGCCTGTAACAGTACTTTAATCCTTTTTATTTTTTTAATTTAATTTTATTTGTGTGTGTGTGTGGCTAACGGGGGTCAAACGCAGGACCTCGTGCGCCAGCAGGCGCCCATGCCACTGAGCAATATCACCAGCCCTTTTTTCATATGTGGGTTCTGGAAGTCGAACTCAGGACCTCGCGCTTGCCAGGCAGGCACTTATGCCGCTGAGTTATCTCACCGGTCCTAATCCTTTTTATTATTGAATAATATTCCATTATAGAATATTAACTTATCTGCTCATCATGTGATCATTATTTGAATTTTTTCCCTTTTTTGTTTTAGTTCATTTTCTGTGCTAATAACCACAGACTGGGTAACGTATAAAGAAAAGAAGTTTATTTTGACTAATGACTCAGGCCCGAGGTCAAATGGCTGCAGTTGCTGGTGGCCTTCTTGCGGGCAGAGTCCCTAAGTGGCACAGGACATCACACAGTGACAGATGGGGACATCACACGGTGACAGACGGGGGACACACCAGGCAACTTAGCCACGCCAGCTCTATAGCAAACCCACTCTTGAGAGATTTATTAACCCATTAGTCACATGAAGGAATGAATCCATTCATGAGCTGACCCCATCAGCTCTCACTATCCCACAACAAGGATTAAACTTCAACGTGCGTTCTGGAGGGGACAGGCCATATTCGGCCATGGCAGGTCTCGCGTGCCGGCTTCCGTGGAGCCATGTGTTTTCATTTGTCTTTCACACCCGGGAGTGGAACTGCTGGGCAACCATGCTTAGCTCTGGAGGAACTGACAAGATTTCCAGGGCAGGTGGTCCATTGTTTTCATTCACATCGGTTGCCTTCAGTTTTTAAAAACAGCCTTACTGGATATAGGATTTAGCGTTGACATCTTTCTTCTTTTGGCATTTTGAATACATCACCCCATTGCCTCTGACCTGCATCTTTCTGAGGGAAAACTATTATTAGCTTCATTGGGGGTTCCTTTGTATACGGTGAGTTTATCTTTTGCTTCTTTCAAGGTTTCTCTTTCACTTTGACTTTAACATTTTTTATTATAATGTATGGGGTACAATATGTTTGGATCTCTTTGCATTTATCTTACTCAGAGTTCATTGAGTTCCTTGGACTTAAAGATTGATTTTTAAAAATCAAATTTGGGAGACTTTTAGGCATTAGAACTGAATATTTTTCTATTCTTTCTCTCTTTCTTGTACTAGTACTGTCATATGCACACACTGGCATGCTTAATGGTGTCCTGCATTTCTCAGTTTTATTATTTTTTTCTTTCTGTTCTTCAGATTGCACGATCCTTAGTGATCTCGGTTCACACTGTGAGCCTAACAAGGGAATTTTTAATTTCATTCATTGTACTTTGTGACTCCAAAATTTTCATTTGGTTCGTTTTTGTCATTTCTATTTCTATGTGGTTAAATCACTGTTATCCTACCTTCATTCAATTCTTTAATTTTTTTTTAGTTCTTTGAACATATTTATAACAGCTGTCATGAAGCTTTTATCAATTAAGTTTGACCTCTGGGCCCCTCTGAGCCCGTTTTGTTTGTTCTGCCTGTGTCTGGGTCACACTTTCCCATGTGTTTGTATGTCTTATAACTTGTTGTCAAAACTGGACATGTAGATAATATATGATAGCAATGGTGGATACTAACCTTTTCCTCTAACTGACCTTCTGCGTTTGTTATTGCTGTTGTTTTCCTGATCACTTGCTTACTTGTTTAGGAACTTAACTTGTCTGAATCTGTCAGGTCAACTTTCTCTACAGTACGCGGCCTTTGAACTCCTCGCTCAATTCCCACCACTGCCACCACCCCGCTTTTATTCTCTAGTCTGGCTTCCTAGAGGTTGTCCCTGACTCAGGATAAGCCATTTATTGGTCAAAGGTTGTGCTTAAGCCCTTTCAGTCCTTTTATCTTTTACTGCCAGTCTGTCAGTCTCAGCTCCCCCTGGGGTACTCTGCACCCATCATTTCCTGTCTTGCATGAGCCTCATACACACTGTCTTCCCTCGCGTGGGAATGCCATTCCTCCTCCAAGACTAGCGCGTGCCTGCTCTTAGGGATAAGGAAAGCCGAGACGGGAAAGTGGGATGAATTGAGAATGGATGAGAGATGCTGTATTTCCACATAAGTCTTTTTACAAGCCCAAAAATAGTCTTAAGACCAACTGTTATTTAAAAAAAAGACTTTGCAGACACATTGTTTACAAGCATGTGTCAAAATTTTATTTCATGCTCTTTACAAGGCAAGACTAACATCAAGAAAAAAAAGTCTGCTTAAAAATTTTTAGGTTAGTCAGTTGAATGGCCACTGCTAACTTCCCAGAAGTTCTTAATGATTCTTAATAATTTAGCAGTCTCGGAAAATGGTCCAGCGTTTAGTCTGGAATGTGAACTGCTTCCCAGGAGGAGACTACGCCTTGTGTCCTGCCGAAAGTTCTGCTGGAGACCAGGCTTGGATGATTTTTCTTTCTCAGGAGACTATCAAGAGAGCCAGTCTGGGCCTGATTTTCTGTGGTTTACTTCTCAGCTTCTAGCATTTCTGGATTTTGTTTTCATTCATTCAAGCATTTTTGAATGCCTGCCATATGACTGGATGAAGATGTCATGAAGGTACAAAGAAATCCTCTGCTCTCCTGGAGCTCTCGGTCTTTGGGAGGCACGACTGCACTTACACGTGAGTCTGTAAGCGAGCAAAACTCTGCCTTGGGAACGGTGTTCAGTGGCTATGCAGTGATGTAGGGGACGCAGGTTTGCCTGGGCTCAGAGTGGCAGCAAGGACAAGAAGGAGTGCAGCACAAGCTTAAAGAAGAAGTATTTTTATTTTGGATGACTGCAAAGAGATACCAGGACATCCAGACCCTCTGCCAGTGGAGGATGACAGGGATACTGAACGGGTCTGTCATGTCCAGGGTCTTCAGTGAACCTAGTATGAGCGATGGGCTGGAGGAGAGAGGTTGGTGGGGCTGAGGAACACAGATGTCCTTGGAGACGTGGGCTGATGTCAATCCCAGTAGGAGTGCCTGGTCAGATGGCGCTAGACAGTACCTTCAATTAGAAAACACTGCGAAGAATGGGAGACTGGGGACACAGATCAAATGACTCTAACGGCACAGGGAGGAAATGATCATGCGTCCAGGAGCGGTGTGGACCCTGTTGGCTGTAGAATTCTCTGGGATGGATTTAGTCAATGTCTCCTTCCTTGCAAACAGTTTATAAGTGGTTGGGTCATTCGCACATTTATAAACATACTTAATCTATCAGCTAGAACATGGCAGACGCTTGAGAGCCACAGTTAAAATGCTTCAGGGATTCAAGAAAGTATAGTAGAATACGACTAATTGGAGAAATCAGGAAATGTTTCAAGGAGAAGGCCACTTTTCAGGTGAGTTATAAGACTGCAATGCAATAAATGCTGAGATGGGACAGGCACCAAAAACTAGAGAAATAGGGTAAACAAAGATTGGGAGTCAGAACACAAAAGGACAAAAATGGAAGTTAGGGAGGTCTGGCCCCAGCGAGAGATTACATGGAAAAGAAACACTGGGATCGATTCAGAGAAAACTTTGCATCCTGTGGAATTGAGCTGAATTTTACAAGTAATCAGAGCTATTGAGGTTATGTGAGCAGAGAAATGATGCAATCAGAACAGTGCTTGAAGGCTCGCCTGTGACAGATCAGCACTGAAGAAATAAATGAATGGGAGCACCTCTAACAGCTGGGCTACACTGGGCTATGCTTGCTACCTGGGTGGGAACTGTGACCATGCAGGACGGGGCAGTGTGACTGCACCTCACAGAAGCAAAGCAGTAGACTGCACGGGATCCTCTAAGGACTAGCTGAAGGGGCAAGAGAGAGGAAAGCGGTAACACTAAAGTCGGGAAGTTGATGAAGATAATGGCATCATTATAAGAAGGTGGAAATCTTAGAGGAAAAGCAATCTGGGCAGGGACAGTTGGGGAAGGGAGGTCAGTTTGCTATGTAGGCAGGGTGGGTCCTGAGATTGGCAAATAAATCAGCAGAAGTAGTTGGCAGAAGAGGGGTCTTGCTTCGGATGGATGTACTCTTCTCTGGTTCATTTCCTTTCTCTCTGGTTCCTAGCTGCCACAGGTGAGTAGCTTTCCTCAGACATTCCCTCTGCCATGATGTTTCTGCCATGCCCTGGCCTGAAAGCAATGGTGCCCACTGACCATGGACTGAAACCTCTGAAACCGTGAGTTAAATGAACCTTTCTTCCTTTATGTTGTGTATGTCAGGTATTTGGCCCCAGCAACAGAAAGGTAACTAACACACCTACCTCACAGAATAGACAGAGATTTGCTCAAAACAGATCATCTGCCCAAATTTAAGATCTAAAGCTATAAAGAAGAAGAAATATAAGAGTACCTCTTTGGGACACTCGGTTGGCAATAGATTCTGAGATATGACACCAAAAGCAAAGAAGAGAAAATAAGTTGGACTACATGAGCAGTAAAAACTTCTGTGCTACAAAGGACACTATTACAAAGGTAAACAGACAATCTGTAGGACAAGTAAAATATTTATAAGTCATATATCTGATAAGAGACTTCTTTTTAGAATAAAGATCCCCCACACTTCAATAATAAAATGATAAGAATGCAATTTAAAAATGAACCAAAGATTTGAATTTATGTTTCTACAAAAAGCTACACAAATGACTGATAGGCATTTGAAAAGATGTTTATCATCATTAGCCATCAGGGACATGTAAAGCAAAGCCACAGTGATGCCACTTATACACACTGGGATTGCTGTAACCAGAAAGACAGATGGTGACAGTCAGTATTGTGGTTTATATCTAGATGTCCTCCAAAAGCCTCATGTGCTCATAGGCAGGGCTTTGGGAGGAAATTTGATCATGGATGTGTGATACTCATCAATGGATTGGTCCACTGATGAATTTATAGCTAAATGTGGAGTGGGCGGTGAAGCTTGGCTGGAGGAGGTGGGTCACTGGGGGAGTGTGGAAGGGTCTGTCACCCTCTCTCCTCCCTTGAGCTCTCTCCCTGCTTCACCTGCTACGCCATGACCAAGCCTCCTCTGCAATGCCCCTCTGCCATGCCACCCTCTGTTGGAGCCAGCCGATTATGGACTGAAAGTTCTACAAACCATGGGCCAAAATAAACCTCTCCTCCTTTAAATTGTGCATCTCAGATATTGTGTCCCAGTGATGAGAAAGTAACTGAGAAAACAGTGAGCAGGATGTGGAGAAATTCTCACTTTCATACATGGGTAGGCTTATAAAACTGTACAGTCAGCTTGCAATTTCCTTGTCTAATTAAATACAGTTACTATTTGACCCAGCAATTCCACTCCAAGGTATACACCCAAGGGATGTGAAGACAAATGTCTACACAAAAATCTGTTTATGAATTCTCTTATGAATTGAAGCATTATTCATAATAGCCGAAAATGTGGAAAGAATGGATAAACAGATAAACAAAATGTGGTATATTCACACAATGGAATATAATTTGACAATAAACAGATAAAAAACTGATACATGCTACAACACAGATAAACCTTAAAAACATGCTATGTGAAAGAAGCCAATCACAAATGGCCACATATTATACAGTTCCATTTTTATGAAATACCCAGAATAGGCCAATCCATAGAGACAGTGGATTGGTCAGTGCCTAGCACTGAGAGGCCCCGGAAGGGAACTGGGGAGTCATCGCTGCATGGGTACAAGGTCTCTGGTAGGGGAAAATCCTTGTGGTACATACCCAAGTTTGAGAATGGCTGTTAGTGTATGACAAAGTAGGGGTGACACTCATCTGGCAGCTGTTAGTACTGAATCAAGCCCAGAGGCCAGGGACAGACAACTCGCCTGCATGGTTTCCATCCCTCGGTGATGGATAATCGAACAAGAACAAGGTCTGTCTTGGAAAACCCAGTACGGATACAAACCCTCTTCCCCAGCATGGCTGTACAAGAGGTTTTGCTCAACCGATAATCACCTACGCCCGCAGCCAGCGTTGATTTTTATAAAGGTAAGCAGGAACGAGCTGCTCTCGTGAAGAGAACTTGGCCACTAGAACCAGATTTTGGAAAGGCTTAGGTGGATGTTAGTTCTGGCAAGAGTGAAGCAGAGCGACAGTGCTTGGAGGTAAGGATTCATTCTGCACATCTAAAACTTATCCTGGAGATGTGCGGTTCAGGCTCCGGTCCTTCAGAAAAATAGCACAGTGGGGCGGGTATGGATACCAGGCCTGGGCACAGGGATGGCTCTGGCTCCGGGGAGGGGCTAAGATTGGAGCCGAGCCCTCCTTCCTTCCTTGCTTCCCTCCCCTCTGACCCCCACTACTCCTCTGCATCCTTCCCAGGTGGCTTCCTAGCGACAAGATCAGGCTGAAAGGAGTGGCAGGGAGCACGGGGGCTCAGGGACACACACCCCTACCCCACTGTATGAGCCTCATGGGCCAAGGGTTGTGTATGCTGCCCTCGGGTTCTAGGTGTGTCTGCACAAGACACAAACGGAGCCCCAAAGCTGCTCGGTCTGTTGGGAAGGGGATGCAGGGGCTGGGTCCCCCAAGACAGAAGGGTGCTGGCTCCAGGTGGGCACATCCTCTTGGTCCCTTAAAATCCTCGCCTCAGGCATGGTCGTGGCAGGAGCAGGCCTAAGTGAGTCCGTTAGCTTGGATCTCTGAGAACAGAAATACACATGACTGAGACTTGTAGAGATGCCTCCGCCTTATAATTAATATATTTGGGAAATGGAAATTCAAATAACAATAACTTGGCTTAGAAGGGATTAAACGGGCGAATTCTTCAGAAATGAAAGAATCTGTTCCTTAATGTAGCAGCCAACTTCCTGGGGAAATGACTCAGTCTTTAGGTTTTCTGCAGTCCTGAAATGACAAAATTACACCAACACAACTGCCTGTTTGGCGGTTTTAAAATAGCAGAGAATATCAGAACTCTGTAGACTGTCACTGCCACATGCAGTGAATGAGGAGGAGGTGCCCGAGATCAGGAAGGGATGCCTCGTTCACCTCCGGACGAGCCACTCGACATGGCAGAGCAGCTGGCTTGTGGCCGACTTCTGAATGAACGAATTCAGAACAGCGTCACCCCAGTGTCTGGTCCCTGGAGGGGATTGGTTCTAGGACCCGTCTTGCATATCAAAATCTATGGACATTCAAGTTCCTTGCATAAAACAATGTAGCATTTGCATGGAATCTAAGCACATCCTCCTGCATTGTTTTGTTTTCATTTTTTGGTACAGGGTGTCGCTATGTTGTTCAGGCTGGCCTTGAACTCACAGCAATCCTCCTGCCTCAGCTTCCTGAGTGCTGGGACTACAGGTATCTGACACCATCCCTGGTCATCCTCTTGTATGCTTATATCATCTCTAGATTACCTATAATACTAAATCAATGTAAATGCCATGAAAATAGTGGTTACATGGTATTGTTTAGAGGATACTGACAGGAAAAAAATCTGTGCATGCTCGGTACAGATGCAACTTTTTCCTTGACTATTTTCTACCCGTGATGGGTTGAATCTCGGGATGCAGAACTCACAAATATGAAAGATAGACTGTAATAATTCACAATCATAACTTTCACAGGTGTGCAAGGAGTCCCACATCTGGACTGGAAATATCCAGGGCACAGCTGAACACTCATGTCAAGGATGCAGAGTGGCAAGATGTGGGCTACACTTCCTCTTAAACGTGGCAACGTCAACACGTAGCCCTTCTCCCAAAATCGTACTGAAGTGAATGTAGTTGGGTTTTTTTTGTTGTTTGTTTTTTTTAAGGTAAATCCCATAAATAGCAAAGAACAAAATGCATTGACGATGTTGTGAAGAGATAACAAAATATCTAGGGAAGGAGAAACCAGATGAAGGTGTGTGAGCACCAAGCACTAAAACCAAGCACAAAGGGAAAGCTAAATCTTCGGAGGCAGACAGAGTCAGACCTCAGAACACCGTGGAGCCTCGCCCTGGGTTGACGACCACTGAGAACAGAGGTGGACCTGGAGGCCGATGGAGAGTCTGTGTGAGTCACACCTAGGTTCTCAACCTCCACAATCATCTTACCTCGTCAGAATTCGGTAATTTGCTTCCATGATGAGGAAGGTGTATCTTGGAAATAAGTAAAAGTCCACGTACTGAATGGTGAACTCTCCAGCCTATTCTCCTCTCGGAATACAGGAGCCGGACTTGGGATCGGGACATTCGTTTCAGACGGAACAGACTCACACCAGAGAAAAGGCCTTCAGCGACAAGCATTTGAAGTCCCATAACAAAATAGGCTAACATAATGTACCCATACTACAGAATTTCCAATCATAAAAGAGGGCCTTGCTCTTAAGGAAAAAAAGAAAAAATGAAGGTTAAAAGGCAGTTACAGACAACCTCCAATATAAAACAGAAAGATTAAAAAAAATGAAGCCATTTGGGAGAATCAGAGATGATGCAAGAACAGAAGAACAATTTTTATGAAACCTTAAAATAATCAATATCTTCAGGAATCTGAGAAAAATGTTTGGAATAAGAACTGGATACTTGGGCCAGTGAGATAGCTCAGCGGCATAAGCGCCTGCCTGGCAAGCGCAGGGTCCTGAGTTCGACTCCCAGTACCCACATACGAAGAAAAGAGCCGGTGGTATCGCTCAGCAGCATGGGCACCTGCTGGTGCACGAGGTCCTGAGGTCGACCCCAGTACCCACAAAAAAAAAAAAAAAAAAAAAGAACAGGATACTTTAAACAAATATTTTGAGAACAAATAGAATGTTTACACATGCAATATAGAGGTAGAGAAAATTGAAAAAATTCTCCCAGGTATAGATTTTTTTTTAAAGATGTAGTAATTAGATATAAAAAGAAAATCAGAGAATCATTCAGGCTGTCTAATATCTGGATAAAGGGAGTTTAGAAAGCAAGAACAGAGAAAACTGAGAGTTGTCAAAGATTCTTATAGAAAAATTTCCAAAACTAAAACACATGAAGGGGCCAGGGATATAGCTCAGCAGCACAAGAACCTGCCTGGCAAGTGCAAGGTCCTGAGTTTGACTCCCAGTACCAAAAACAAAACAAAACAAAACAAAAAACCACATGAAGTTTCAGACTGAAAGGCTCTGAAGAACCCAACACAACGAATGGAAAATATTCACCTCAGTAACAGTAGGGATAAATGAAAGATATTAAATTCTTTGGGAAAGAAGATCATATCTAAAGAATGAAGAATCAGAATGGCATGTGACTTTTCAAAAAAAAAATGCAGACCAAAAGACAATAGCATAATAATGCCTTTAAAATAAGAATGATTGGGCTGGTGAGATGGCTCAACGGCATAAGCGCCTGCCTGGCAAGCTTGAGGGCCCGAATTCGACTCCCGGAACCCACATACGAAAAAAAGGCCGGTGATATCGCTCAGCGGCACAGGCGCCCACTGGCGCACGAGGTCCTGAGTTCCACCCCCGGTACCCACAAAAAAAAAATAAATTAAATTAAATTAAATAAGAATGACTTTCAACCTAAAATTCAATATACAAACAAATATTGATGAAGTATAAGGGTAGAATAAAGACAGAACTTCATTCAAAGGTGCAAAACAGACTTTCTCCCATGACCCTTTTCTTAGGAGGCTACTGAAAGATGTACTCCAGGCAAACATGGAATAAATTAGAAAGAAGAAAAAGTGGAACACAGTGAAGGAGTAAAGGAAAGTCTCAAGATTAGAGGTTGCAGTTGACCAAGAGAACTATGAACCTAGCTTGGGTGAAGAGGATAAAGGGCTTGAAGTAAGATGTATCCAAAGAAGCAAAATGGAATTTATATTAGACTTCATCCTATCATACTAAGAGCAATTTTATAATTCTGCCCAAAAGTTGAAGAATGAACTAATGATAGGCACATACACACAAAAAAAACAATGTTCTGGAATTTAATTTAAATATGCTCAAAAAGAGAATGCAATCATGTTAAAAAAAAATGGCCCAACTGTGAACAATATTTATAGAATCATAAATGTTTTCCTCAGAACCTCCTACCAACCTTGCTTCTCTGTAGGAAAACTCCATTATCAGAATTATTTGGGAAATTTCAGAGCTTCTTCCCAGAGAGTCACAGTGCATATTTGGTTATTAGGGTGAGATGACCTCAGAAAAAAAACCAGTTTCATTCTGTCTCACATGGTTTTTTCTCAAACATATTTGACCATTTTAGATTTAGCATTTAGTTAAATCCATCTGAGGTGCACACTTTGGAAAACTTTTAAGAGCTTTAGAAATTCATATGTACAAGGAACTGCTAGTAGTTAAAGTTGAAAACCAAAGAAAGAAGAAAGGACCTTCAAATAGGTAAAGCATTTTATAAATTTTCACATTACTTGTTGAGAGAACACAAGAAAATCAGGCTCAAAATTAGATTAGACCAAAAGAACTATGTAGGAACCCAGGCTGCTACACAGTGACTCTTTACAGGAATGGAAAAAAATAAAAACAAAAACAAGCATCTCCTTTAAAGAAACCTGAAATGTAGCTCCCTAATATCTGGGGGCTTTTTGTTACAGTAGCTAATATACCTATCCTGACTATATTGCAAATACAGATAAACAGTTTTGACAAAACTGAGTGGTGAATACAAAAGTACTTATTATATTCTCTACAGTTTGCTACATAAAATAGTTCATAATAAAGTAAAAAAAAAAAAAAAAAAAGGATGTTCCATGCCTTTTAGGCACTAAAAAATCCACTACAGGAGATAGCTTAAAAGAAGCAAGCAAATAGGAAGAATAAAGTGCACACAGGGATTTGTCTCTTTAAAAACAAGTAGTTCTGAGATGACTTAGCCAAACAAAAAATAAGGGCTATTTGTAGAAATTATACTCCTTCACTGGTCATTTTTCTTCCCAGAGAAGTTGCTTCATGAAAGAAATAGGGAGTGTGTACGATCCCAGACAGGCCTGGGACTTGCTTTGCAAGGAACGGATCCCCAGACAACCAGGAATGAGCCCGCGGTGTGTGTGCTTTGGGAAACGATCTGGGGGTGGGAGCATGGCTAAACCGATTCCTTGGGATTTTTTTACTGTATCCCCTGAAGATGAGTAAACAGGGAAGGAATTTACTGTTTTTCCTTCTTTTGGCAAAAACTGACATTTCAAGTCATGACAGTGGAAAAGTACTGTTTCCGAAACAGCTGTCTTTTAGGAAACGTGCACATAATCTGTCCCTGCGGGGGAGAGGTATGAACAGTGCCCAGGCGACTTCCACCTTGCTTCATCTAAAGGCTTAGGTCCGAGGACCAAGACTGCTCAGTACATAAGATATTTAAACCTGCTGGCACTGCAGTCATGGGCTGGGGACTGCGGGGAGGGGGCGCAGAAGCAAACACAAGAGAGGGGTAGGAGAGCTGCGACCCGGCCCTGCCCAGCAGGTACACGTTTTCATGGTAGGAATTCCGGGAGCCGGAGAGGGAATTCTTGCGGCCGGAGAGGGAATCAGACATTTTCGTGGAGGAAGTGATATTTGAACTAGACCTCACGGTAACAATGTACCTTTTCAGGAAAGGTCAAGGTTATTGAAAATCAGTAAAGTGCTTACAGTGAGTTGGGATTAATCAAATTTTATGCCCTACTTAGGGTACACTTTGTGTTTTCAATGGACTATTTCAAGCTAACAGAAAGCTACACAGAAGAATATAACAAGTGCTTTTGTGCCCATCGTAGCATTATACATAGTATTTGCTTTTGGTCTTAATATCACATAGAAGCTTCCTCATAGCCATCCATTTCATATTCCTTCTTTCCGAGGTAATCGCTTTCCCGAAAGTGTCACCCAGGTTTCTAGTTTGGAGTCTGTATCTTCTGTTTATTCCCCCTCCAAGCCAGACGCTGCTCTCAGACCCTTCACTCTTTCCTGGAGCCTTCAGAGAGTTCTCCCTTCAGGACTCCACTTGGAGGAAAGGCAGGTGGCAGGAATGTCACAGACCTGTCTAACTCCAGCCTTTTCCAGGGAGCTTGGACCCCAAGGGGTGGAAAGAAGGAAGAACTGGCTGTGAATTACCCCGGCTCCTCCATTTATGTAGAAACTGCTCTGGACCTGAAGTGGACTCTCCAGAAACTGTACTTTTGGGGAGACTGAGGCAACCAAAACCCCCCCACTCCTTGCAGTGTGACTGCAGACAGGACTCAGCCTCACTGAGCCCCTCCCCTTGCTGCTAAGACAAAGACTCCACCTCCTGAGCTGTGGTCCCCCCTGTCACGTGCGCCTTCGGGACAGCTCCTTGGCACCTCAACCTGCCCTCTACTAAACACTCATACCTGGCTAATAATTACTGACTTACTCACCTTCTCCACTGAATCGAGAACTTTAACAATTGACACTACTGCACATATTTATGGGGTACAGTGTAATAATTTGATAAACAAATACAGTGTGATGATCAAATCAAAATAATCATCATTTCCCTCCCCTTAAACATGTTATTTCTTGGTCTTGGTAATCCTCAAACTCTTCTCTTCTAGGTCCTTATAAAATATATGACAAATTGTTGTAAACTATAATCACCCTACTGTGCTATAGAATACTCAAACTCATCCCTTCCACGTAACTGTATTTTCTATCCTTCTATCCCTCCTTCTATCCTTCTATCCTTCTATCTCTCCTCCCCTCTGCCTTTCGTATCCTCCTGTGGCCACCATTCCTCAATCTACTCCTACGAACTTTTTTATATTCTACATAAGAGTGAGAACATGCTATATCTGTCTTTCTGTACATGGCTTATTTCACTTCACATAATATGCTCCATGACCTGTGATCTTTTTGAAAGTAGTCCTGTTACATAATACATGTCCTAGAAATTCTGAAGAATTCAACTAATCAAACCTTAACATATACATGACATAATGTGTTTACACACATATGTACTTAATTATATATAAAACATACAAACAACTAGCAGGCATAATTCTCATTTGTAATATAAATTAGCATCAGTGGCATTAGTAGCCAAAGCCACTCCATCTTAGTATTAGTGGTTTTTTTTTTTTTTTTTTTTGTGGGTACCAGGGGTCGACCTCAGGACCTTGCACGCCAGCAGGTCCCGTGCCGCTGAGTAATATCACCGGCCCTTTTCTCGTATGTGGGATCCGGGAGTCGAACTCGGGCCCTCGCGCTTGCCAGGCAGGCGCTTACGTCGCTAAGCCATCTCACCGGCCCCGAGGGTTTTTTTACTATTATTTTATGGGAAAATAGTAAAACAAAATTTCATAACAAAATAATAGGAGAATAACAATACATTGCATATCGTTATCTTCAAGTAGTTACTCAGAGTACAAAATATGGGCATAAAAAATTTCTCCAAATGATATTAGCACAAATCTTTCTTTTCAATGAACTAAGAGAAACTAGTAGTACAACTATCTTGTTTTTTTTTTCTCTTCCTTCCTTTCCCCCTTCCCCTACCCTAGTTCCTCTTTCCTTTCGAACAATTTCTTCCCATTTCACAAAAATCTATTGTATATTTTGGACCTTATTTCCTGTTTCAGTTGCTCACTCCAGGGAGACAATATGATGTTTACACATGTGAGTCTAATTTATTTCACTTATGAGTATGGTATCAAGGTGCATCCATTTACCTTTAAAAGTCTCAAGTTTATCCTTCTTTATGGCTGAGTAATACTCCATTGTATAAGAAGACCACATCTTTTTTATCCATGCCTCAGTTGATGGGCATTTGGGTTGTTTCCAAGATTTAGCTATTACAAACTATGCTGCCATAAATATGGGTGCACATATATCACTGTAGTACGATGTTTTTAATTTTTTGGGGAAGATACCTAAAAGGGGAATAGCTGAGTCAAATGGGACCTCTAATCCTACTTTTCTGAGGCATCTCCACACTGATTTCCACAGTGGTTGCACCAGTCTACACTCCCACCAACAGTGGAGAAGGGTTCCTTTCTCCCCACAGCCCCACTAGCATTTGTTACTGGTTGATTTCTTGATGACAGCCATTCTTTCTGGGGTGAGATTGAATCTCAGGGTTGTTTTAATTTGCATCTCTCAAATGACCAATGATGCTGAATATTTTTTCATATATTTATTTGCCACTTGTATATCTTCATCTGAGAAGTACATATTCATCTCAGATGCCCATTTTTGGATTGGGTCCTTGAATTTGGGGGTGTCTGATTTTTTGAATTCTTTAAATGTTCTAGATATAAGTCCTTTGTCTGAGGGACAACTGGCTAAAATTTTTTCCCACTCTGTGGATTGCCTTATGTTGGTGATTTCTTTTGTTGTGCAAAAGCCTTTTAATAAAATGAGATCCCAGTTGTTGATTCTTTGAAGTATTTCCCCTGCGGTCTGGGTTTCGTTCATGAAGTCTCTGCCTACACCTGTGTCTTTAAGATTTCTACCTATTTTCTCTTCCAGTAGATTTAGGATTTCTGTTTGAATATTTAGATCTTTGATCCATTTTGATTTTAGTTTAGTGCCTGGTGATAGACATGGGTCTAGTTTTAGTCTTTGGCATGTGAAAAACCAGTTTTACCAGCACCATTTATTAAAGAGGCTATCTTTCTTCTAGTGAATGTGTTTGGCCCCTTTGTCAAAAATAAGGTGGTTGAGTGTGTTTGGAGTTGTGTCCACATCTTCTAGGGTGTTCCACTGATCCTCAGGTCTGTTTTTTTTTTGCCAGTACCATGCTGATGTTATCACAGTAGCTTTGTAATATAATGTCAAGTTAGGACTGTCATGCCTCCTGACTTACCTTTGTTGCCCAGAATTGCTTTTGCTACTCTAGGTCTACCCTGTTTCCAAATGAATTTTAGGAATATTTTCTCTAGTTCTATGAGGTATGCTAATAGTATTTGATTGGGATTGCATTAAATCTGTATAACAATTTTGGCAGTATGTCCATTTTCACTACGTTGGTTCTTCCTATCTATGAGCAGGGGATATCTTTCCATTTTCTGATATCTTCTTCCATCTCTTTTTTCAGAGTACTGTAATTTTCTTTTTTTTTTTTGTGGGTACCGGGGGGTCGACCTCAGGATCTCGCGCGCCAGCAGGCGCCTGTGCCACTGAGCGATATCACCGGCCCTTTTCTCGTATGTGGGTTCCAGGAGTCGAACTCGGGCCTTCGCGCTTGCCAGGCAGGCGCTTACGCCGCTGAGCCATCTCACCGGCCCATACTGTAATTTTCAATGTATGGATCTTTTACTTCCTTTGTTAGATTGATTCCTAAGCATTTCTTTTTTTGGGGGGGGATACTATTGTGAAAGATGTGGTTTCCTAATTTCTCTCTCAGTGAATTGGTTGTTTGTGTACAGGAATGCTCTTGATTTCTGAGTGTTGACTTTGTATCCAGCTACACTATTGAATTTAGTTCTTAAATCTACAAGTCTTGGTGGAATTTTTGGTGTTTTCTATGTAGAGTATCATGTCATCTGCAAATAATGATAATTTAACTTCTTCCTTTCCTATCTTATTCCTTTTATTTCTTTCTGTGTCTAATCGCTCCTGCTAATATTTCTAGAACTATATTAAATAGGAGTGGTGATAGTGGACATCTTTGTCTTGTTCCTGATTTTAGAGTGAAAGCTTTCAGTTTTTTACTATTTCATATGTTGTTAGCTATTGGTTTGTCATAGATGGCTTTTATCAGATTGAGGTAAAGGCCATCTATTCCAATTTTCTGTAGGATTTTTATCATGAATGGGTGTTGGGCTTTGTCAAATGCTTTTCTGCATCTATTGAGATGATCATGTGGTTTTTGTCTTTGGCTCTGTTAATATGGTGTATTACATGTATTGATTTGCATATGTTGAACCATCCCTGCATCCCTGGCATGAATCCTACTTGGTCATGGTGTATAATCTTCTTGACAATTTGCTGCAAATTCTGTTTGCCCAATCTTATTGAGGATTTTTGCACCTGTGTTCATTAGGGAGACTGGCCTGTAGTGTTCTTTTTTTGATTGGGTCCTTCTCTGGTTTTGGTATCAGGGTAATACTATTAGTGTTTTTATAACTGACCTAGAAATGCTCCTGCAATGGTGACTAGGTTCTTAGCCTCTAAAATTTGGCCATTTGGGGTCAAATTCAAGCACTATCATTTACTTGTTATAGCAAATTATTTAACCACTCTGTTTCTGATTTCTCATCTGTAAATTAACCTGATGAAAGCCAGCTGCACCAGGGCAACAATGTGAGTCTTTTTTGTTCACTGATCAAGCAACATACCTTGCATAAGTCTGGGCCCACAGTAGGTACGCAGTATATAATATAGTTAGTGAAGGATGGATGAGTCCTACTACCTCTTAGGGCTAGGGTTTGCTTGATTCACTGTGCAAGTACACGCTCAGCTTGATGCCTGGCATCTTTAAAATCATAGTTTTGGTTTATATTTCATGGCTAGAAATACCACCACACTAAAACAGACTTGACTTTGGCTTTAGCTCCCAAATTTCCCCACACCGAGTGGTGCCATAACCTTGGCTTTTCCACCCAGCTCAGGGCCACTGATTGTCTTCTCTGGCCCCACTGGCCTTGTGGGATGTGGGTCCTTGGGTAACATGATGAGAAGACTTAGGCCCTGAGTACTGGGTGACTGCCTTGGCACATCTTCACCTCTTTATTCTACAAACTTTTCCAGGCACAAATGTACCCAGCAAAATCCACAAAACGGCTGAGAAATGCTAACAGCTGTGAAGAATCACAGGAGTGGAATTTTTTGACACTTTGGCATGATGTGGGAGACCAAATGCCAAGCATGCTCCAGATTAAGGAGAACAATAGGCAAAATGCTACTCTGTGGGCAAATGCACAAACATATGGGAAACATCAGATGATGTCAAGGACAGGTTAAATAATTTAGCCGTGTGGTTCCCCAAATCCCTCTAGCCTCGACACCTTTAAACATCTCCTTCGAACTGCTGCTCTTTTAAGTAACATTTGTAATTTTTCCTGATTTCAAAAGCTTATTTCCTTTTTCATGATTATAAAAGTTCATTATAAAACTCTGAAAAATGCCAGAATAATGATTAAGAAATGTGAAAACTTCACCTGCACCAGATGACCACTACTGACATTTTGGCAATTATCCTTCAGTATTTTAAAATATATGTAGAGGGCCGGTGAGATGGCTCAGTGGCATAAGCGCCTGCCTGGCAAGCGTGAGGCCCTGAGTTCGACTCCTGGTACCCGCATACGAAAAAAGGGCCGGTGATATCACTCAGTGGCACGGGCACCTGCTGGCGTGCAAGGTCCTGAGTTCAACCCCTGGTACCCACACACAAAAAAAATAAATAAAATATATGTAGAATTAAAAAAAAAAAAAAAAAAAAGCTTCTGACCATAATGCAAAGAATTGAGTGTGGTGTTATTTCCACCTACGTTGTATGCATCCTTATGCTTCCCACTTCTCAGAGTCTTCTTAAGTTTGTGTTATGTATGCTGTCTAAAATTTTTAGTTGCACTTAACTAGAGGAATAGGGAAAAGTGTGTCTACTCCATCTTTCTGGAAGTGGGAGTCCCCGTTTCTTTGGAGAGATCAAATATAATATGACTTGTTCTGACACCAGTCCTCATGAATGAATATACTGTGCCCATTGTGATGAATACCAGCCCATACCATTAATCCTCAAGTCATTTTAGGAAGAGATAAGATGTAAAAGATAAAGATGCTGCATGGGGCAGCACCCGGTATATGCATTCACAGTGAATAAACCAGGGATATTCAAATATCTATTATTTCAAAAACTTTAACTGTGATTCCCATTGAAATAAAAAGGAAATCACTAAATTAAAATGACTTTAGAATGTATGTGATTTTAATGTCTCTCTCTACCTCCCCATTCCTCTGGATGTGAACTATTTGCTTGAATTGGTTTCTAAAAAAATGTTCTATGAAAATACAAGTAACACCTGACTTCACTGAGTGAATAAACAAAGACCTTCACATCCCACACAGGCCAAAAAATACCACGATCCCAATGCAAAAAAGTGGCAGATGGGATATGAATAAAAACAACCATGGAAAATGACCTCCAGCGAGTCCCTATCACCTCTCCTCTTAGCTGGCCCTAAATTGCCGATCAGAACAAGTTTTATCACCATCTTATGTTAAGTTTCCATCTGAGAAGTGGGAATTGAAACAATTCTCATCATAGCCAACCCAAGCTATGACTATTGGAAATACATCTTTTTCAACACCTTTCCACCTTCCCATCTTTTTTTTTTTTTTGAGACAGAGTCTCACTGTGTAGTGCAGGATGGCCACTATGTAGCCCAGTCTGACCTCGATCTCACAGCGACGCTCCTGCCTCAGCCTCCCGAAAGCTGGGATTACAGGCCTGCACCACCACGCCCAGCAAGAAATCCTTTTCAAAGGCCCTATAAACATTGTCATTTACGTCTTAAATATTTGATCACTTGCTCAAAACTATACAAACCAGATCTTCGTTTCACGAGACTTACTCTCACGAGGAAGCTGCTTTCCATAGAGTTTCAGCCTGCAGGACAAACTAAGGCCACACAGAGCTCTCTTGAAAAGGACAAGAGGCAGAAATGCTTAAAGAGGAAAACACTCCTCAGAAGACTCATAACATAACTGAATTTTCAACCTGTTCCTAACCAAAAGAAATAGCTTGCAAAAATAAGATCTGAGGGCCGGTGAGATGGCTCAGCGGCGTAAGCGCCTGCCTTGCAAGCGCGAGGGCCCGAGTTCGACTCCCGGATCCCACATACGAAAAAGGGGCCGGTGATATCGCTCAGCGGCACGGGTGCCCATTGGCGTGCGAGGTCCTGAGGTCGACCCCCGGTACCCACAAAAAAAAAAAAAAAAAAGATCTGAGAAGCAAGGTCATACCATGTACTTTGTTGAGCTATGGAGTGTAGAAGTCTGAGCAACATAAAATTTCAGTTTGATAAAGCTAAAACTCCTGATCACATAGGACGTAGAGTTACGGAGATGGGTTTGAAGTGGGGAGTACCGGGGGAAGCATCCCTCAACTTACCACAATAAAGCAGGCTTCATCAATAAATAACCCATGCCTGTTTTTACAGATACTGTCTGGCTGATGATATAGTTTAGTAAACAGGCTAAATGTGAAAGCATAAGCAGATGAAGAAAGGATATATTTATAATAGGATATATTTATAAAGGATATATTATAAAAGGATATACTTATAATAAAGCTCTTTTGAAATAAGGGCTGAATACAAATTTGTTTCAATGTTTGTATTTGCTATCTTTCAACCTCTTTAAATAAACTCAGCCAAGTCTCTTTGAATAACACAAGTCATCAAATTATGAATTACACCAAAGCCAAGCCAAGTATCAGTTGCCCTTCTCCCTTCCTAATTACATTCTGCACCATGCTTCAGACAGTGCTCACGGTGCTGTGTAGTAAATCACAAGTCTATGTGGCTGGCTCTCTCCTCTTCCATCGCCTCACTGGGGGATTCTCAAAGGCGATGATTCGCAATCATCTTTGTGCTCTGAGGTGCAGCACAGTGTCTAAATAAAACTCATGAAGTGAAGAAAAAAAAAAAAAAACGGACAGGTGAATGAATGAACCAATGAAGAATAAATTAGCAAATTTTGTGTCACATGCTCTTTGCTAGTCAGAAATTTTCAGATCTAACAAAGAAGGATATAAACCAAAATGTGGTTTTTCCAAAGCAGTAGAAGGACCACAGCTGTAGCAAGGGGTCACCATATTTGTCTTATTTTTGTATAATGACTTTTTTCTAATTCTTTATTTTCATTTTTATTGGTACATGATTGCAGTACACAATGATTACATTCATCGTGTGGAGTTGGTACACGTACACAATACATTTTAATTTTTTAACTTCCCCTTCTGCTCCCTCCTGCCCTCTCCCTCCATCTCTTGGTTCCTTTCCCATTTACAAAAGAGCTATCGCCCTGTTTCCTATCATTTTTTTATTTTGCACTTAATTTACTTATACTTTGAGCTTCTTGTATCAGAGAAACCATGCAAAATTTAAGCTTGTGTGTCTGATTTATTTCATTTAACATTATTGTCTCAAGATGAATCCCTTGCATAAAGGCTTGAGATACACGATTCTAGAGGAACACGTGGCATGCCAACAAACAATATATTTTGTTTGTTGGCTGGTTTTTTCGTTTGTTTGTTTTGCCTCAGATGAAAATAGGTTAGACCAACACGACCTGATAGAAATACGATGGGACACAGGTAGGACCAGCAGCCCGGCGGCGGGGAAAAGTCGAAAGCAGCAGTGAGAATTCAGACACTGTTTCCCGCGGGGCCGTGACAGGCCAGGGCTGGACAGGCGCTGTGCTCCTGCTCAGAGATGCGTGGAACAGAAGCAGGCAGCGGGGCTCCCGTTTTATGTCAGAGGGCTCAGGGCGAACTCCAGGAGCAGAACAGTCCCGGGTCATTTCACTGCCGATACCCCGGAGTGGCACGAGGGAAGAGCCGTCCAGTCACACTGGACTGCCAGCAGGTGGGAGGGGACTAGGGGGAATTCTGCTGAGAGGTAGGAGCTGGGACCATCTGGACTCTGCACCAGTAGCCACCAAAAGCCAGCCTTAGCCCTAAATGCAAAGGACTGGGAGTGTCCCCCAGTCTGCAACCAGCGGAGCAACCTTGGCCCAGCGGCATAGGCAGGCAAGCAGCCTTGGCCAGCAGCGGGACGAGGGCACCCCCCGACCAAAGCCCAGCGTGTAAGAGGAGTCAGCGGTGTGGAACAGAGGAAGCCGGGCAAGGTCCAAGCAACCCTGGGCTCTCCCTTCTCAAGGGCGCACAGCAACTGGGAGAGTGCTGTAGAGATAATCATGGTAAGGAGAAGTGGACTCCAGAACACCGTCATTCTGAGACCAGTCCCAGCCCCACACCCAGAGGCCACAATCAGCCCCATACCCAGCACAAATCCTATGCAAACTTGGCGGATGACACAGCACATTTCCGGGATCTGACTTGGACACTACCACAGCACTGTGGACACCAGAGGAATTACATTGTTTTTCTTTTTCTTTGTTTGTTTGATTGGTTTTCCTTTTTCTGTCTGGTTGCGTTTTTTGGTTTGTTTGTTTGTTTGTTTGTTTGTTTGTTTGTTTTTCTCTCTTTTTTTCACTATTTAGCTTTCCTACCTTTCTTTCTGTTTTTTCTATTTGTCTTCTTTCTCTCCTCAACTATCTCTCTTGATTTTATGATATTTTCATGTGAGTGAACATTGCCGCTTCTCTTTCTGGTTTGCTTCAATATTCTTTTGCTTTCTCTTTCATTCTTTCTCGCCTGTGTTCTTCTCAAGTTTCCCAAAATTTTTGGGTGGTCATCCTTTGCCCTCCAGCCTTGCTTCTACTATATTTGTCCTCATTCATCCCTCTGTTTTGTCCATATCCCTCTTAAATCACCCCCAGGGTAAAAAATAAAAAATAAAAACACTCTACCAAGGAGAAATTCAATGCATACAAGTTCCTGGAAAATGCTGGATTTTGTTGTATAACTGTAGAACTTGCTCCTATGGTTAAAAGTATCAAGCTAATAGTTACCACAGTTTGTCAGTAGATAGGCTGTGCTTCATGCTATTGTTATTACTAACTGTACTACTTTAGCCAATATGTCACACCTGTTGTAATCAGTTGTTCTCCCTTGTAAGACAACACTGTGATTGTCTGGGGTCATAACCATCACCATAGTCCAGTACCAAAGGACTGGGTGCTGAGCTAAATAGATAGCAACTTCTCATCCTTAATAAATTGGGAAGGCAGGTTCTTGGAATAGACAGAAAGACCAAGAACTACCTACACCTAGAAAACATCCCTGAGGAACAGACATTTCCTAAGGAAGTCTCAATTCCAGGGATAAAGCTATCTACCATAAGAAATCTACAAGCATCAACACAGAAAACAAAATAAAATAAAAAATAGAAAACAGAAAATGACAAGACGCAGAAGCAAAATGCAACCCCAGACCTCCAGCCCCTCCAGGACAAGTCCAGAGCACAATGAGATAGAGTAAATCATAAGCCACCCATTGGAGCTTTCAGAAATGATAGCAGCAGAAGTGAAAAAACAAATGGATGAGGCTATAGAAAAAAATAATCTCTCAGGTAAAAAAAGAAACAACAATCAAAATGAAAGACATTAGAGTAGACACAGATTAAAAAAAAAAAAAAAAAGAGGAGCTTAGGAAAATGATGGAAAACACGAATGCCCAACATAGGAAAGAAATGAAATCCATGAAACAGATCCAAACAGAAATCCAGGAGATTAAAAATTCCATTGAAAGTATATGCAACAGGACCGGTGAGATGGCTCAGCAGCATAAGCCCCTGCCTGGCAAGCGCGAGGTCCCAAGTTCGACTCCTGGTACCCACATAAAAAGGAAAAAAGGGGGGGCGTAGAGATAGCTCAGTGGCATAAGCCCCTGCCTGGCAAGCGCGAGGTCCTGAGTTTGACTCCTGGTACCCACATAAAGGAAAACAAGGGCCAGTGATATCGCTCAGCAGCAGAAGCGCCTGCTGGCAAGTGCGAGGTCCTGAGCTCAACCCCCGGTACCCACATAAAAAAAAAGAAAGTATATGCAACAGATTGAATGAAGGTGAGGATAGAATATCAGATATAGAAGACAGGATTATGGCTAGCAACCACAAAAAGAAAAATATCTTAAAAATAGCAAGGGACCATGAAAATCAATCCAACAGCTGCAAGATGAAGCAAAGAAGAACAACATAGGATTGATGAGAGTTAATAAGAAAGCCTGAGATAGATAAAAAACCTCTTCACAGAAGTAATGGCAGAAAACTTCCCAAACATGGATAAAGAATTTGACACACAAATAAGTGAAGCATATAGAATTCCAAATAGCCAAGACCAAAGGAAATCTACACCAAGGCATATAATCAAGATTCCAGGGCCGGTGAGATGGCTCAGTGGCTTAAGTGCCTGCCCCACAAGCGCGAGGGCCCGAGTTCGACTCCCGGAACCCACATACGGAAAAAGGGGCCAGTGATATCGCTCAGCGGCACGGGCGCCTGCTGGCATGTGAGGTCTTGAGGTCGACCCCCCGGTACCCACAAAAAAAAAAAAAGATTCCAGAAATTCAACACAAAAACAGAATATTAAAAGCTGTTAGAGAAAAGAAAAAAAATCACCTATAAAGGAAAGCCCATCAGAATCATAGCAGGCTTCTCAACACAAACCCTCAAGTCAAGGAGAGCTTGAAGTGAGGTATTTCAAGCCCTAAAAGAAAACAACCTGCAACCCAGATGATGTACTCTGAAAAATTATATTTCAAAATCAATGGAGAAATAAGATACTTCCATGACAAAGAACAACTGAAGAAATTCAGGACCACCAAACCAGCATTTCAGAATGCTCTGAAGGATATATTAGAAAGAGAAAATGAAGACCACAAGCACAAATACACCAATAGAAAGAAGCCGCCAGGTAGGGCAAGCAATTAAACAGAGGGGAAAGACAGGGAACCAACAATAGGAAAATAATATGAGATGGATAAACCAATACATATCAGTTATAACCATCAATGTAAATGGTCTCAATTCACCAATCAAAAGAAACAGACAGGCAGAATGGATCAAGAAGCAAGATCCAAAAAATATGCTGTGTACAAGAAACACATTTAGGGCTGGTGATATAGCTCAGTGGCATAATTGCCTGCCTGGCAAGTGCCAGGTCCTGAGTTCGGTTCCCAGTACCCACATAAAGAAAAAAAAAAAAAAAAAAGAAACACATTTAACTGAAAAAGAAATTCATAGACTGGATTAAAAACAATATTCCATGTGACAGGAACCTGGAAAAAAGCAGGGGTAGCTATTCTATTTGCAGACAATGTGAACTTCAAGCCAAGACTGATCAAAAGAGACAAAGAAGGTGACTACATACTTGTTAAGGGAAAACTCCAAGAAGAAGAGATAGCAATCATAAATATATATGCACCAAATAGTGGTGCACCCAACTATATAAAATAAATATTAACAGTCATGAAAAATCAAATAAGCACAATTGTAATGGGGGACCTTAATACCCCCTGTCAAAATAGATAAATCAACTAGACAAAAAATCAACAAAGAAATATCAGAACTGAACCAAACCTGTGAACAAATGGACTAAGTAGATGTCTACATGGTGTTCCAACCCACAATATCAGAATATAGGTTCTTCTCAGCTGCACATGGGACAGTCTCCAAAAGAGACCAATACTAGCCCATAGAACATGCTTAAGTAAATGCAGAGGAGTTGAAATATCCCATGCATATTATCAGACCATAATGCAATGAAAATGAAAATCAACAGCAAAAGAAATCACAAAAACTACATAAAACATATGGAAATTAAATAGCACCCTCCTGAACAACAAATGAGTCACAGATGAAATTAAAGAAGAAATTAAACAGTATCTACAATTAAATGATAATGCCAATACAACATACTGGAACTTGTGGGATGCAATGAAAGCAGTCCTAAGAGGGAAATTTCTAGTGGTGAATTCTCACATCAAGAAAACAGGATGAGTTCAAATAAACAACTTAATGTTGAACCTCAAACTTCTAGAAAAAGAACAAATCAAACACAAAGCTCATATGAGGGAGGAAATTATAAAGATAAGAACAGAAATTAATGTAATTTGGACTAAGAAAACAATACAAAGAATCAATGAATTGAAGAGTTGGTTCTTAGAATAATTAAATAAAATCAATAAACTCTTAGCCAACCTTATCAAAAAGGGGAAAAAAGGACTCAAATTCATGCAATTAGGAATGAAAAGGGTGAAATCACAACAGATCCTGCAGAATTCAGAAGATCATCAATACCTACTTCGAGAACTTGTACTCTAATAAGATGAGAAACACAGAAGAAATGGACAGATTCCTAGATACATTATAAATTACCAAGGCTGAATCAAGAAGATATAAAAATTCTAAATAACTCAATATCAATCAATGAAATTGAAAATGTAATTAAAAACTCACCAAAGAAGAAAAGTCCAGGTCCTGATGGATTCACTGTTGAATTCTCCAAGACATTCAGAGAAGATCTAATGCCACTAATGCTGGAACTCTTTAATAAAATTGAAAGGGAAGCAATACTCCCAAATTCATTCCTGGAAGCAAGCATTACCCTGATACCAAAACCAGAGAAGGACCCAATCAAAAAAGAGAACTACGGGCCAATCTCCCTAATGAACATAGATGTGAAAATCCTCAATAAGATACTGGCAAACAGAATTGGCAGCAAATCATCAAGATTATACACCACGACCAAGTAGTATTCATCCCAGGGATACAGAGATGGTTCAACATACACAAATCAATAAATATAATACAACATATCAGCAGAGCCAAAGACAAAAATCACATCATCTCAATAGCTGCATAAAAAGCTTTTGACAAAGTCTAACACCCATTCATGATAAAAAAAAAAAAAAAAACCCTACAGAAAACTGGAATAGATGGTCTTTTTTCTCAATCTGATAAAAGCCATCTATGACAAACCAATAGCCAACATCATACTAAATGGACAAAAACTGAAAGCTTTTATTCTAAAATCAGGAACAGAACGAGGTTGTCCACTGTCACCATTCTTATTCAATATAGTTCTGGAAACATTAGCCAGAGCAATTAGACAAGAGAAAGAAATAAAAGGAATAAGGATAGGAAAGGAAGAAGTTAAATTATCATTATTTGCAGATGACATGATACTCTACACAGAAGATCCCAAAAAGTCCACCAAAATTCTTCTAGATTTAATAACCGAATTCAGTAGTGTAGCTGGGTACAAAGTCAACACTCAAAAATCAAGAGCATTCCTGTACACAAACAACAAATTCACTGAGAGAGAAATTAGGAAACCACATCTTTCACAATAGTATCCAAAAAAATGAAATGCTTAGGAATCACTCTAACAAAGGAAGTAAAAAACCTGCACATTGAAAATTACAGTACTCTGAAAAAGGAGATGGAAAAGGATATCAGAAAATGGAAAGATATCCCTTGCTCATGTGCAGGAAGAACCAACATAGTGAAAATGGACATACTCCCAAAATTGTTATACAGACTTAATGCAATCCCAATCAAAACACCATTAGCATACCACACAGAACTAGAGAAAACATTCCTAAAATTTATTTGGAACCAGAAGAGACCTAGAATAGCAAAAACAATCCTTGTGTACATAGGCAAGGCAGGGGGCATCACAATCCCTTACTTGACATTATGCTACAAAGCTACTGTGATTAAAAACAGCATGGTACCGGCAAAAAACAGACCTGAGGATCAATGGAACAGATTAGAAGATGCAGACACAACTCCAAACACATTTGGCCACCTTATTTTTTTTTTTTTTTTTTTTTTGTGGGTACCGGGGGGTCGACCTCAGGACCTCGCCTGTCAACAGGCACCCATGCCGCTGAGCAATATCACCGGCCCCTTTTTCATATGTGGGATCCGGGAGTCGAACTCGGGCCCTCGCGCTTGCCAGGCAGGCGCTTACGCCGCTGAGCCATCTCACCGGCCCTGGCCACCTTATTTTTGACAAAGGGGCCAAACACCTTCACTGGAAGAAAGATAGCCTCTTTAATAAATGGTGCTGGAAAAAGTAGCTTTCCACATGCCAAAGACTAAAACAAGACCCATGTCTACTGCCATGCACTAAAATGAAATCGAAATGGATCAAGGATCTAAATATTAAAACAGAAACACTAAAATCTCCTGGAAGAGAAAATAGGTAGAACTCTTGAAGACAGAGGTGTAAGCAAAGACTTTATGCACAAAAACCTGATTGCCTGGGAAATACTACAAAGAATCAACAACTGGGATCTCACCTTACTAAAAAGCTTTTGCACAACAAAAGAAATCACCAACAAAAGGCAATCCACAGAGTGGGAAAATATTTTAGTCAGTTGTCCCTCAGACAAAGGACTTATATCTAGAGCATATGAAGAATTGAAAAAAAATCAGACACCCCCCCCAAATTTAAAGACCCAATCCAAAAATGGGCATCTGAGATGAATTCACACTTCTCAGATGAAGAAATACAAATGGCAAATAAATATATGAAAAATGCTCAACATCATTGGTCATTTGAGAGATGCAAATTAAAACAACACTGAAATTCCACCTCACTTCAGATAGAATGGCTATTATCAAAAAATCAACCAAAAACAAATGCTGGAGGGGCTGTGGGGAAAAAGAAACCCTTCTCCACTGTTGGTGGGAGTGAAGACTGGTACAACCACTGTGGAAATCAGTGTGGAGATTCCTCAAAAAACTAGGATTAGAGGTTCCATTCGACCCAGCTATTCCCCTGCTGGGTGTCTTCCCAAAAGAAGTAAAAACGTCATACCAAAGTGATATATTAGCACCCATATTTATAGTGGCACAGTTTGTAATAGCTAAATCTTGAAATAACCCAAATGCCCATCAACGAAGGAATGGATAAAAAAATATGTATTTTTTTTATACAGTGAAGTACTACTCAGGCAAAAAGAAGGATAAACTTGAAACATTTTCAGGTAAATGGATGCACCTTGATACCATACTCTTAAGTGAAATAAATCAGAGACACGTGTAAATATTGCATTGACTCCCTGGTGTGAGCAACTGAAAGAGTAAATAAGGGCCAAAATGTACAATAGATATTGTGAAATAGAAAGAAATTGTTCAGAAGGAAAGAGGGACTAGGGAGGGGAAAGAGGAAAGGAAGGAAGAGGAAAAAATGATTAAAGAAGGATAAAATGGAAACAAAGCTTTATAAATAAGAAGGTGAAGAGGGGTTGAAGCAAGGGGAGGGGATTGGGAAAAAAGAGGAATGAAGTTATGTCACGTACAGGTACAAATTCCCTATGATGAATATGATTATTATGTATATCTAAATTATACCAATAAACTTAATTAAAAAAAGAAATATGAGACCCACTTGAGAAATTTTAAAATGTACTAAAAGTAGTCATTAAAAGAGAATGAAGAGGGCCGGTGAGATGGCTCAGTGGCGTAAGCACCTGCCTGGCAAGCGCGAGGGCCCGAGTTCGACTCCCAGAACCCACATACGAAAAAGGGGCCGGTGATATCGCTCAGAGGCACGGGTGCCTGATGGCGCGCGAGGTCCTGAGGTCGACCCCCAGTACCCACAGGAAAAAAAAAAAAAAAAAAGAAAAGGATATTTAGCTCTCTTCCAAAGGCAGGGAACCTTTTAAAAATAAATCAATTCCTCGTTTTTCAGAACGACCATGCAGAGTGTGCCACATTGAAGGAAGGTCGCCATCGAAGCCACCAAACAAGATAGAATCTTATCAGAATTCAAAAAAAGCAGCTGTCCTTCCCTCTATTTTGAGTCTAACCTTATGTACTATTTCTTGTTTTTCGTTTTTTGTTTTTTTTTTTTTTTTGTGGGTACTGGGGGGTCGACCTCAGGACCTTGCGCGCCAGCAGGCGCCCGTGCCGCTGAGCGATATCACCGGCCCCTTTTTCGCATGTGGGTTCCGGGAGTCGAACTCGGGCCCTCGCGCTTACTGGGCAGGCGCTTAAGCCGCTGAGCCATCTCACCGGCCCTATTTCTTGTTTAAGTAAATACGTAAACATTTCTCCAATAATCAGAAAACCACATTTTTTTAATGGCTCCTGCCTTCCTGCTTCTTACCTCATAACCCTCTCTCTTACTCAGTGAGTTTCATTATATGAAAGTTTCAAATGTTGAAAAAACCCTCATTTTCTCTCTCTAGAGTTGAAGATCGTCAACTTCTTGCCCTGGCTTGCACCATCTTCCTCCTTCCCTTTATCTCTCTTTCTTGCTGTCTCTTTCTCCCCCTTCTCTTCTTCTTCTTTTTTATTCTCCACTGCTGTCACAACCACCACCATTACACCTCAAGCCCTCCTTCCTTACTCTCTAAGAAGGAAAATGTGCCCAGAAAATACTTTTAGCCTGTTAAAAGTCAGAAGATGTGAATTTCATTCTCTTAGTTTAAAAATGCCTTGTGATTTTGGTGGGGTAAATCTGAAGTCATTTTGCTCCCTGAAGGACAGAATAAATAAAGAAATATGTTGATGTTATTGTGATCCTGCTTTCACTGTGAGAGAAGACAGATAAATAGGGGCTGGGATGAGGTGAAGTGGGGAAAAGAGTGGTGCTAGACTTAAACTTGGAGACACGCTTAAAATGTTTGTGTGTTTGTATGTGTGCACATTAGTGCGTGCATGCGTGTGCACATGTGTAAGTAGTTCCATCCACAGGCAGGGCATGAAACACAGGACAGCAAATAGCAGTGAGCTCATATTAGCATCCTGATCTTGGTTGCTGACCACAGCCCCTTAGAAGGAAACAGGTTTCTAAGGAAAAATGGCCCTGCCCAAGACTGAGCAAGGGAAAGTAAAGGTCAGCCTGAAACAGCAGTGCCAGAAAGCGAGAACTACAGAATAATAAGGGGACACAGAAATCCACTGGCCAATTTCCACTGTCAAAAAGTGTAATTATGATAATGTACTGAAAGAAAAAGGAATAAGTAAGAACCTGGTGAGATGTCTTTTGCTAAGATTACCTAACATCACATTTAGCATTTTAGGTGTTTTTTTGTTTAAAGTTCAGCAATGTTAAGTACATTCACACTGTTACACAACCATCACTTCCATCCATCTCCAGAACTTTTTCATGTTGCAAACTGAAACTCTGTACCCTTTAATAAATGACGACACGTCCCCCACCGCCACACTGCCAAGCGTCGTTCTCCTGGCTCTGCCTCTGAATTTAGTCCTCCAGGTATTTTATACAAGGGGAATTGTATCATAGTAGTTATCCTTTTGGTGTCTGGCTTATTTCACTTGGCATAATATTTTCAAGATTCACTCTTACGGCAGCTCGTGTTAGGATTTTATTTCTTCTTAAGGTGGAATAATATTCCATTATCCAAACATACTACATTTTGTTTACCCATCTGCTAGTGGACATGTGAACTGCTCCCACCATCTGGCTGTTGTGAATAATGCTGCTAGACATATGGATGTCACGAATATCCATTTGCGTCCCTGCTTCCAGATTCTTTGGGGTGTGTATCCAAACGTACTCTATGTTTAATTTTCTGAGACCTATTGAATTTTTCAAAAGAGCAAGAAGGCACAAGCACTCTACAGAAAATTGTCATCTGATGAATGTAAAAAACCTGACCATTAAAAAAAAATCACCATTTTGCACCCATCTATGCAATCTGGCAAAGAAAATCAGTGGATGCTAATGAGTGGGGAGTAGGATATCCACACCATGGCAAACGCCACCCTGCACACTACTTATTAATCACAAAGCACGGGTAATTTTACAACAGCAAGATCTGGCAGAAATCACCTTGCCCAGGGCCGGTGACATGGCTCAGCGGCTTAAGCGCCTGCCTTGCAAGCGCGAGGGCCCGAGTTTGACTCCCGGATCCCACATACGAAAAAGGGGCCGGTGATATCGCTCAGCGGCACGGGTGCCTGTTGGCGCGCGAGGTCCTGAGGTCGACCCCCCGGTACCCACAAAAAAAAAAAGAAATCACCTTGCCCAAGAGACCAAAGCCTCGCATAAATAATGGACAGACAAACTGACACGAAGCGCTTCTTAAAGCACACAGTGGGAAGGACACAGCGCTGCGCAGCAGTATCTACGGTCCAACAACAGTTTCACTGAGATGTACTTTTCTTACAAACGTATGCCTCTGACAAATTTTACAGTGCAATTCGCTGATCTTTATATATTCAAAGAGCTACGCAACCACCATGATAATTCTAAAGACATTTTCATCTTCCCCCTAAGAAACCATATTCCCATTGACAGTTGCTCCCTTCTTCCCCCAGTCTCCCATCTGGACAAACACGCATCTCTTTTCTGTTTACTTACTGTGGAAATGTCACACAAATGAAACCATATAATATTAGTCTTTTTGGGACTGGTTTCTGACACTTAACATATTTTTGAAGTCCCTGCATGTTGTAGCATTTATCAGCACTTTTATTACCACATAATGTTCTAGTACATGGACATATCACATTTTCTGTGTCCAGTCATCAGGTGATGGACATTTGTCTGTTCCTATTCTTTGTTTTTGTGAGTAACTGTTGCTATAAACATTTATTTACTTTAGTGTGAACGCGTCTTCAGTTCTCTTAGGTATATCTACCTAGGAGAGGAATTGCTGGGCCTCATGGGACTCTGTGTTTATCCTTTTGAGTAATTACCAGACCGGTTTTCGACATGACTGCACCATTTTATATTCCTACCTGTATTAGTCAGGGTACTCCTGAGGGGCGGAACCAATAAGACAGTTGATAGAGAGATAGATAGACAGACAGACAGACAGACAGATTTACTATAGGGACGGGTTCACGTGGCTCTGGAAGTCAAGAAGTCTCATGGTCTGCTGTTGACAAACTAGAGTCCAGCAGAGCCAACAGTATAATTTAATCTGAGTCCAGAGGCCTGAGGATTAGGGAGTTGGTGGTGTAAATCCCGGCCTGAGTCTGAAAGCTCAAGAACAAAGAGGACCCATGCTTGAGGGCAAGAGAAGAGGAATGTCCCAGCTCAAGTAAATTCTTCCCTCTTCCGTCCTTCGGTTACCTTCAGGTCCTCAACAGACTGCACGACGCCCACTCACACTAATGAAAGCAATCTTCGTTTCACCCACTCTGCCAACTTAAATGTTAGTCTCCGCAAGAGACACCTCACAGACGCACCACACTCCCGTCTTCCCAGCCACCTGGGCGTCCCTTGGCTCAGTAGGGTGACACATAAGATTTCCGTCACAACACCAGCAGTGTATGTGGCTCCCGTGACACAGTTTCCCTGCCAAAAGGTTCAAATCTAATTTTTTTCGTGTGTGGGTACCGGGGGTCAACCTCAGGACCTTGCACACCAGCAGGCGCCCGTGCCGCTGAGCGATATCACCGGCCCCTTTTACGTATGTGGGATCCGGGAGTCGAACTCAGGCCCTCACGCTTGCCAGGCAGGCGCTTACACCGCTGAGCCATCTCACCGGCCCTGTTCAAATCTAATTATGAGATATCAAGAACACAAATCTCTTCGGAAAAAGAAAAACATGACCAAGTGAACTCCCTGCTGCTTTTGCCCAGTATCGCAGTTTCAAAGTCAAGGAGGCAATTGCATCATGCAGGAAGATAGCAAAGCCATCCTATGACAGTGCGGCTATCACAGCCCGGACCAATCTCTCAGAGAGCTTTGGGTTTATGATATATTTTTTTAATTTTTAAATTTTATTTGTCCATGTTTGCTGTTCATGTAGTTTACAGTCATCTTGCGGAGTGGGTACATGTATATACTACAGCATGTTTGGTTCTTTTTTTTAATCCCCTTCCCCTCCCACCCTCTCCCTCCCTCCTCCTCCAGTTCCCTATATCCCATTTTTCATTCTTGTTGATATTATTAACCTTAGCTCATGTTGTGGCATATAGTGTTTACATTAATTGGGGTTATTAGCTTCCTGTACATGGCATATCTTTATTCTACTTATTTCTCCTTCCCCTCCTCCTCACCCCTCACCCTTGTTCCATCGGTCCATTTCCCTATTGCAAGAGATCCATCCCCTTCCCCCTTTCTCCATCCTTTATCTGTCTCTTTGCACTTTGCCTCACTCAAATGAGAGATCCCATATGGTATTAAGCTTGTGTGCCTGGTTTATTTCACTCAACATTATACTTTCCAGGTGCATCCATTTTCCTACAAATGTCTCAAATTTGTCATTCTATAAAGCAGGTAGAACTCCATCATATATAAATATTACATTTTCTTCATCCAATTGCCTGTTGATAGGTATATGGCCTGCTTCCAGGATTTAGCTATGAGTTGTGCTGCTGTAAACACTGGTATGCATGTATCGCTGTAGTATGATGTCTTAAGCTCTTTAGGGAAGATGCTTAGCGGGGGATAGCTGGGTCGTATGGAATTTCTAATTTCAGTTCTTTGAGAAAACTCCATACTGATCTCCATAATGGTTGTACCAGTTTACATTTCCAGCAACCATGAAGGAGGGTTCCTGTTTGCCCACAGCCTCGACAGCATTTGTCAATGTTGGATTTCTTTAACGACTGCCATTCTTTCCTGAGTAAGATGGAATCTTAGCATTGTTTTAATTTGTATTTGTCTAATGGCCAGAGATGCTGAACATACTTTCCTATATTTGTTGACCATTTGTATTTCTTCTTCTGTGAAGTGTCTGTTCATTTCTCTTGCCCATTTCTCGGCTCGGTCTTTAATTTTAGGTGGTTTAATTTTTTGAATTCTTTGTATTTGCTAGATATTAGTCCTCTGTCTGAGGAGCAGCTGACAAAATTTTTTTTCCCATTATGTAGGTTGTCTCTTCACTCTATCAATTGATTTTTTTTTGCTGTAGAGAAGCTTTTTAGTCTGATATAATCCCATTTGTTGATTCTTGCTGCTATTTTTTGTGTGATTGGGGTTCTGTTTAGAAAATCCTTTCCTACATCTATATCTTCAAGTGTTTTACCTATTTTATCTTCCTGTAAGTTTAATGTTTCTGTTTTAACGTTTAGATCTTTGACCCATTTTGTTTTTAATTCAGTATATGGTGAGAGATAAGGGTAAAGTTTAAATCTTCTGCAAACAGATAAGTTTTCCCAGCACCACTTGTTGAATGAGGTATCTTTCCTCCAATATATTTTGTAGGCCCCTTTGTCAAAGATCAAATACTGTGGTTGAATGTGTCTGGGCAGGTTTCTGTATCCTCAGTTCTGTTCTATTGATCCATGTATGTTTTTGTTCCAGTACCATGCCCTTTTATCACTATTGCTTTGTAGTATAGCTTGAAGTCAGGTATTGCTATGCCTCCTGCTTCACTCTTGTTGTCCACGATTGCTTCTGCTACTCTGGGTCTCTTCTGGATCCATATGAATTTTAGGACTGTTTTCTCTAGATTGGTAAAGTATGCTGTTGGTATTTTGATTTGAACTGCATTGAATCTGTATAACAGTTTTGGAAGTATGGCCATTATGACAATATTGGTCCTGCCTATTCAGGAGCAGGGGACATCTTTCCATTTTCTGATGTCCTCTTCAATCTCCTTCACAGTACTGTAGTTTGCTTTGTAGACGTCATTCACTGGCTTGGTTAGGTTAATTCCTAGGTATGTCATTCTTCTTGAAGCCACTGGGAATGGTATTGTTTTCATAATTTCCTTCTCACTGAGTTCATTATTGGTGTACACAAATGCTAATGTGTGTTGATCTTGTATCCTGCTATATCGCTGAAGTTGGTTATTAATTCTGAGTTTTTTTGGTGGAGTTCTTTGGGTCTTCTATGTAGAGTATCATGTCATTTGCAAATAACAATAATTTGAGTTCTTCCTTTCGTATATGTATCCCTTTTATTTCTTGCTCTTGCCTAATTACTCTGGCTAATGTTTCAAATACTCTGTTGAATAGAAGAGGAGATAGTGGACACCCTTGTCTTGTTCCTGATATTAGGGTGAATGCTTTTAGTTTTTCTCCATTTAGTATGGCTATTGGTTTGTCATAAATAGCCTTTATCATATTCAGGTATGGTCCTTCTATACCTGTTTTCAAAACAAAGGGGTGTTGGATTTTGTTGAAAGCCTTTTCTGTGTCTACTGATATGATACGATATGATACGATCATATGGGTTTTGACCTGGCTCCTGTTTATGTGATGTATTACATATATTGACTTATGTATGTTGACCCATACCTGCATCTCTGGGATGAAAACTACTTGATCATGATGTATCATCTTTTTGATAATGTGCTGAATTCTCTTTGCTAATATCTTTTGTGTGAGGGTTGCATCTAAGTTCATTAAGGAGACTGGCATATATTTTTCTGTTTTAATTAGGTCTTTATCTGGTTTGGGGATCAGGATGATACTGGCTTCCATAAATGAATTTGGGAGCACTCCATCCCTTTAAATTTCTTGAAGAGCTTGAGAGTATTGGTGATGTAACATCCTTAATGATTTTGTAGAATTCAGCAATGAATTGTCAAGTTCTGGGCTTTTCTTAGTTGGTAGATTCTTTATTCTGTGTCAATTTCATTGCCTGTTATTGGGTTGTTAAGCATATTTATGTCTTCTTGGGTTAGTTTTGGTAGTATGTATGTGTCTAGGAATCTGTCCATTTCTTCAAAATTTGCTAATTTGTTGGAATATAAATTTTCAAAGTAGTTACTATTTTCTGGATTTCAACAGTGTCTGTTGTGATTTCACCTTTTTCATTTCTAATTACATTGATGTGAGTCTTTCTCTTGGTGAGTCTGGCTAACGGCTTATGTATTTTATTCATTCTTTCAAAGAAGTGTCGCCTCGATTTTTTTTTTTTTTTTGTGGGTACCAGGGGTCGACCTCAGGACCTTGCGCGCCAGCAGGCGCCCGTGCCGCTGAGCGATATCACTGGCCCCTTTTTTTCCTTTATGTGGGTTCCGGGAGTCGAACTCGGGCCCTCGCGCTTGCCGGGCAGGCGCTTATGCTGCTGAGCCATCTCACCGGCCCCGTCTCCTCGATTTGTTGATTTTTCTTTTTTTACTTTTTTTTTCAGTCTCAATTTCTTTGGTTTCCACTCTCTATAACTTCTCTCCTTAATTTTGGTTTGGGGCTGGCTTGTTGTTGTTTCTCAAGTATCTTAAGTTTTCTCATAAGGTTATTTGGGTGTGCTCTGTTTTCGTAATATGAGCATTGATTGCGATGAATTTTCCACTTAGAATTGCTTTCGTAGTGTCCCAGAGGTTTCACTGAGTTGTACAGTCATTGTCATTGACTTCCAGAAATTTTTTTATTTCTTCTTTTTTTTTTTGTGGGTACTGGGGATCGACCTCAGGACATTGCGCGCCAGCAGGCGTCCGTGCCGCTGAGTGATATCACCGGCCCTTTTTTCGCATGTGGGTACCGGGAGTCGAACTCGAACCCTCGCGCTTGCCAGGCAGGCGCTTACGCCACTGAGCCATCTCACCGGCCCCTGGATTCTGTTTTTTGATCCAGTCTGCCAATCTATGTCTTTTATTTGGAGAGTTGAGGTCTTAACATTAAGAGATATTACGGAGATGTTTTGGTTACTTACTATCATTGCCTTCTTTATCTGTTGGTGAATTCTTTGCTTTGCTTTTCATGACATTTTATGTTGCTCTTTATCCATTGACCTCACTAGTTTCCTCTGTGTTTTTAGCTGTCCGTTTTGTTATTTTTGTCGAGAATATTCTTATGTATTTTCTCAAGAGCTGGTTTAGTACTCATACATCTTTTGAGCTGGTATTTTTCATGGAGATACCTTATTTATCCATTTATTTTGAAGGATAGCTTTCCTAGATAAGTAAACCTGGGTTGGAAGTTATTTGCTCTTAGGGTTTGCAATACGTCTCTCCAAGCTCTTCCAGCCTTTAGGGTTTATGTTGAGAGTGATTCTAATTTTTTTATTAGAGAGTGAGAATTTTTATTAGAGAGTGAGAATTTGAGTGATTCTAATTGCTTTCCCTTTATATGTGATTTTTTTGTTTGTTTTTCTCTGGAAGCTTTTAAAATTCTGGTTTTTTGCTGGATATCTGGTAATTAAGTAAGGATATGCCTTGGAGAGTTTCTTTCCTCATCATAACTGTTTGGTGTTCTATAACATTGCTTACTTGTATTTTAAACTCTTTTCTTACATTTGGGAAATTTTCTTCTATGATAGCTAGAAACATGTTAGTAAATCCATCTATGTTAACTTCTAGTATTTCTCTAACTCAAGTTAGCCTTAGATTGGTCTTCTTATTGTCATCTAGTAGTTGCAGCATAATCTTCTCTTGTTCTCCTATTTTCTTTTTGTATTCGTTGACGTCTTCATCATCATTCATTATTTTGTCTTCAATATCAGACACTCTGTCTTCATAGTGCTCATTTCTGCAATTTATGAATTCTATACAGTTTTTTATTTCAGGTATTTCTGTCTGATATCTTTTCAATAATTCCATAGCCTTATTGAATCTATCATTCAAATTTAAATTGTTTTGGTTAGTGCATCTTTTTTTTTTTTTTTTTAACTATTTCCCCAAAATTCACCATGGACATACTGAGTAAATTTGCTGTGAACTTTTGGTTCATTTCCTCTTTGAATTCATCTATTTTCTTCATCCCTTCTGTGAACTTTTCATAGATATCTGCTACCTAGTGTTTGTTTTCTTTTCCCTTTGTGATCCCTTGCTCTGCCTGGGGAGAGTTAGTAGAATTCACGGCTCTTCTGTTTCCTTGCTTCCCCATTCTCCTACGTGTATCTGTGATATCTAAATATGAGACATTGCATATGTGATTCCCAAGTAGCTTCTTTGCTAGAGTCTGAATCCTCACACCTCACTGATCCCACCACCGCAACTCTGAAGCTAACTCAGACTCAGGACTTCTTTCCTCTAGGTTGCAGGCATTCTTGACCCAGGCTGAGTTCTTGGGTTAAGAACCCTTGCTGTCCCTCTCCCTGGGTGTGATGGTATATTCAGCAGACAGATCACTAGCATGAAATTGTCCACTGAGTCAGGATTATTCTTATACAATCAAATCAGCTACAGTAGTAACAGCCTAATACACTACAATGGTATCTATCAGGGTTAGGTGAGAAACAATATACCACGAGACCCTGTTTTGGGTCTCCCTTTAGCCTAGAAAAGAAGTCCACTGTTATAATGAAAGCATCATAACAACACAAGCATTATCCCACAGTTAATATGCACTCAATGCAATGGCTATGTCTCCTCTAATAGTGAAAAACAGCACTCAACAGTGACTTTATGAAATCACTTATCTAAAGCCAAGGGGGCTGGGGACAGAGTAATGCCTGGGGTGGTGAAAGAGAGGAAGAAAAAAAGTTTTGCTTTTTGTTAAAGTCCTCTGCTATGTGGTATGGGAAGGAGGAAATAGGAGGGGGCAAAGGATCCTAATGATGGTAAAGGTATGTTATATATTTAGACGATAATAACAGAGAAAAATGGGGATGGAAAAAAATTTTTATGACTGATGCAAATATTAGGGGAAACATTAAGGGGAAACAAAGGGGTGAGAAGAAAGAAAAGAAAAATTGAGAAAAAATAAGGAACAGGAGAAAGAAGTCAGGTGAAAAGATATGGGTAAAACTAGGAGGGACATAAAGGGACAAGGGAGAATTCCCTCATCCTCTATAAACAATATTCGAAGAAAAAGGCAAGAAGACAAGGACACACACATACAAACAGACACACTCATAAAAGAAAAAAGGGGAAAATGATGCAATAAAATTTAAGGGAAAATGAACAGGAGGAGGAAAACAGTGAGAGAAGAAAACAATAAAAAAAATAACACAACAAAATTTGAAAAATGAAATTCCTAGAAGATGGCAGAGTGGTGAGCAGCAGAGAAAGAGCCTCTCCAAGATTTGGTGTTCAAACACTGGAATATAGCAAAGTGAGGAAGAGAAGAAGGGAAGTGGGTCCCCAGGACCCAGGAAGGATCTGAAGTGAGAACTGAAGCCCAATGGAAGAGCAAAGACAGAAACTTCAACAAAGAAGGAGATGACAGGCAGCACTTTCCCCCTGAGCCCGGACTTACTGCATGGGAGGGGCAGCTCAATCCTGCAGACACATGGTGACTGCTGGAGACCCCAGAGACCTCCAAAGAAAAGCACACCAGTGGAGCAGAGCAGTGGATGCAGTGGACCGCAGTGGCTGGTGCCTTGTTTGGGTTCAGATGTCCCGCAGGAGACAGCCATTAGCCAGGAGCCAACCTGGAGAGGAGCTAACTGAGCTTGGGACTCAGAGGGGCTGCTGGCCCCACCTACTGGCTTCTAGCCAAGTGCAAGCTTGCAGGGGCATATGTAATGCTGTGGGCTGGGCGGGTCTGGTTCAAGCCATGCAGCCAGAGACCAGCCTGAACTTAAGTGTAAATAGGAGTGCAGGCTCGCTGGAATCATCCACTACCCCACCATGGAGCCGCTGCTGGCTTGCTGGGATTGACTGACACAGATCTGGACTCTGTCTGTCCACACTGCCTACCAGCGGCAACAGAGACACACCTTGAGGTGGACATTTTTTTTCTGTTTTTTTTTTTTTTTTTCTTTTTCTATTCTTTTTTCTTTTTGCTTGTGTTTCTTTTTAATTTTTCTTCATTGTTTGTTCTTGTTTTTATGTGAGTGTGAATATGGTTTCTAATTTTTTGTTGTTGTTGTTGTTTTGTTCTTGTTTATATTTATTCCTTCTCTCTTTACCTCTTGAATTCTGCACCAGTTTCCCAAAGTTTGCTTGAGCCTCCTTAGTCCTCCAATCTTGCTTCTAATCTCTTCTTCTTCTTCTATTTCTATATTTTCCCCCTAACCTCTTTTAAATTTTCTCCCCTGAGGATAAAATTGCCATGTTGAGGGATTATCTACTGCATACAATTTTCTGGTTTGTTTTAGATTTTGTTATATAACCACAAATCTAGTTCATGTGGTTAAAGGTGGCAAATTAATAATTACCTCAGTTTGTTATTTTCTAGGCTGTGTTTGATGCTACTGTTATTACTGATTGTACCACTTTGGCCAAAGTGACATAATTGTTCTGACCAGTTCTTCCTGGTTTAGCAAGACTGAGATTGCCTAAGGGTCATAAAAAATACTACAGGCCAGTGCCAAAGAACCAGGGGCAAGTAGGCAGCAACTTCTCCCCAGTAAATTGAAGAGGTAAGATCCTTCAATAGGCTCAAAACCCAAAAGCCAGCTACACCTGGAAAACACCCCTGAAAAGTAGTCATTTCCAAAGGGTTCTAAATACTAGCAATAAATCTACTACCATAGGTGATTTAAAATCATCAACCCAGGAATTAAACAAACAAACAAACAAAAATACAAAATGAGAAGACACTTAAACAAGATGCAAACCCAGATGTTCAGCTCACCAAAGGCAAACCCAGGGGACAATGAGGTGGAGCAATCCAAAAGCCACCCAGCTAGACTCTCTGAAGTGGTAACAGCAGAAGTAAAAAGCAAATGAATGAGGCTCTAGAAAAAATCAAATCAGAAATAATTTCTTGGATAACTTCAGAGATGATGACAGTAAAGAAAAACATGCTTAGTGACTCTAGAGCAGATACAGATAAAAAAAAATAGAAGAGCTTAGAAAAATGATGGAAACCATGAATGTCCAACATAGGAAAGAAATGGAATCCATGAAATGATTTAAACAGACATCCAGGAGATTAACAATTCCATTGAAAGCATAGGCAGCAGAATGAGCCAATGTGAGGACAGAATCTCAGATACAGAAGACAGGATTGTGGTTAGCAATCATGAAAAGAAAGAGTTCTTTAAAATAACAAGGGATCATGAGAAATCAATCCAGCACCTGCTAGATGATGCAAAGAAGAATAACATAAGATTGATTGGAGTCAATGAAAAAGCAGGAGATAGCACAATTGACATAAAAAACCTGTTCACAGACATCATGGCTGAAAACTTCCCTGGCAGGAAAAAAGAACTTGACATACAGATTAAGTGAGGCATATAGAACTCCAAATAGCCATGACAAAAAAAAAATCTACACCAAGGCATATAATAGTCCAGATTCCAGAAATTCAACACAAAAACAGAATATTAAAAACAGTTAGAAGAAAAAAAATCATTTATATAGGAAAGCCCATCAGAATCACAGCAGACTTCTCAACACAAACTCTCAACTCAAGGAGAGCTTGGTATGAGGTATTTCAAGCCCTAAATGAAAACAGCCTCCAACCCAAATTGATGTATCCCACAAAACTATCTTTCAAAATAGATGGAAAAATACAATACTTCCAATGACAAAGAACAGCTGAGGAAATTCATGAACACCAAACCGGCACTCCAAAATGTTCTGAAGGATATTCTAGAAAAAGATAACAAGGATTATAACTCCATGAACTCCAACAGAGAGAATCCACTAGGCAAGGCAAACAATTAAACAAAGTGGGAAAAAAGGGAGCCAACACCAGGAAAATAACATGACAAGGATAAGTCAATACATATCAGTTATAACCACCAATGTTAATGGTTTCAATTCACCAATCAAAAGAAACAGACTGGCAGAATGAATCAAGAAGCAAGACCCAACAATATGCTGCATACAAGAAACACATTTAATTCAAAATGAAATTCACAGACTGGAAGTCAAAGGATGGAAAATAATACTCCATGTGACAGGAACCTGGAAAAAAGCAGAGGTAGCTATTCTATTTGCAGAAAAAATGGATTTCAAACAAGACTGATTAAGGGAGACAAAGAATGTCACTACATCCATGTAAAGGCAACAATCCAAGAGGAAAAGCTAACAATCATAAATATATATGCACCAATAACAGTGCACCTAACTATATAAAACAAATATTCGTGGACATGAAAAATCAAATAAGCACTAATACAACTGTAATGGGAGACCTCAGTACCCCACTGTCACAAATAGACAGATCAACTAGACAAAAAATCAACAATGAAATATTAGAACTAAACCAAACCTGTGAACAAATGGACTTAGTGGATAGCTACAGAGTGTTCCAACCCACAATATTAGAATATACATTCTTCTCAGCTGCACATGGGACGTTCTCCAAAACAGACCACACACTAGCTCACAGAACATGCTTAAGTAAATACAAAGGAATTGAAATTATCCCATGTATATTATCAGACCATAGTGCAATGAAATTGGAAATCAATGGTAAAAGAAACCACAAGAACTCTGGGTCACAGATGAAATTAAAGAAGAAATTAGGCAGTTTCTATAATTAAGTGATAATGCCAATACAACATACTGGAACTTATGGGATGCAATTAAACCAGTCCTAAAAGGCAAGTTTATAGTAGTGAATGCCCATATCAGGAAAACAGAAAGAGTGCAAATAAACAAACTTAATTTTGTTCTTCAAGCATCTAAAAGAACAAGTCAAGCTCAAAGCTCATAAAAGGGAGGAAATTTTAAGATAAGAGCAAAAATTAATGCAATGGAGACTAAGAAAATACAAAGAATCAATGAATTGTTGATTCTTTGAAAGATTAAATAAAATCAACAAACCCTTAGCCAACCTTATAAAAAAAAAAAAAAGAAAAAAAAGAAAAGGCTCAAATTCATGCAATTAGGGATGAAAAGGGTGAAATCACAACAGATCCTGCAGAAATCCAGAAGATGATCTGTACCTACTTTGAAAACTTGTATTCTAATACGATAGAAAATGCAGAAGAAATGGACAGATTCCTAGATACATATGAATTACCAAAGCTGAATCAAGAAGATATAAAAATTCTAAATAAACCAGTATCGGTCAATGAAATTGAAGATGTGATTAAAAACCTACCAATAAAGAAAATCCCAGGCCCTGACAGATTCACTGCTGAATTCTATGAGAAATTTAGAGAAGACCTAATATAGCTACTTCTCAAACTCTTTAATGAAATTGAAAACGAAACAATACTCCCAAATTCATTCCTGGAAGCAAGCATTACCCTGATACCAAAAGCAGAGAAGGACCCAATCAAAAAAGAGAACTACAGGCCAATCTCCCTAATGAACATAGATGCAAAAATCCTCAAACAGAATTGGCAGCAAATCATCAAGATTATACACCATGACCAAGTAGGATTCATCCCAGGGATACAGAGATGGTTCAACATACACAAATCAATACATGTAACACACCATACCAGCAGAGCCAAAGACAAAAATCACATGATCATCTCAATAGACGCAGAAAAAGCATCTGACAAACCCCAACATGCATTCATGATAAAAATCCTGTACAAAATCGGAATAGATGGTCTTTTTCTCGATCTGATAAAAACTATCTATGACACACCAACAGTCAACATCATACTAAATGGACAAAAACTGAAAGCTTTTACTATAAAATAAGGAATAAGACAAGGATGTCCACTTTCACCACTCTTATTCAATATAGTTCTGGAAACATTAGCCAGTGCAATGAGACAAAAAAAAGAAATAAAAGGAATAAAGATCCAAAAAGAAGAAGTTAAATTATCATTATTTGTGGATGACGTGATACTCTACATAGAAGATCCCAAAAAGTCCACCAAAATTCTTCTAGATTTAATAACCAAATTCAGTAGCAGAGCTGCACATGAAGTCAACACTCAAAAATCAATAGCCTTCCTGTACAAGAATAACAAACTCACTGAGATAGAAATTAGGGAAACAATGCCTTTCACAAATAGCATCCAAAAAAGTGAAATACCTAGGAATCAATCTAATGAAAGAAGTAAAAGACCTTTACATTGAAAACTATAGTACTCTGAAAAAGGAGATGGAAGAGGATATCAGAAAATGTGAAATATCCCTTGCTCTTGGGAAGGAAGAACCAATTTAATGAAAATGGCCGTAATTCCTAAATTGTTGTACAGATTCAATGCACTCCCAACCAAAATTCCAATAGTATATCTCACATTATTAAAGAAAACAACCCTAAAATTCATTTAGAGCCAGAAGACCGGGGCCAGTGATATCGCTCAGCGCCATGGGTGCCTGCTGGCACGGGAGGTCCTGAGTTCGACCCCCAGTACCCAAAAAATAAATAAATAAATAAATAAATAAATAGAACCAGAAGACCTAGAATACCAAAGGCAATTCTGGGCAACAAAGGCAAGTCAGGGGGGCATCACAATCCCTAACTTGAAATTATACTACAAAGCTACTATGATAAAAACAGCATGGTACTGGCAAAAAAGCAGACCCAAGGATCAATGGAACAGATTAGAAGATGCAGCAAAAACTCCAGACATACTTAGCCACCTGATATTTGACAAAGGTGCCAAACACATTCACTGGAAGAAAGACTCTTTAATAAATGGTGCTGGAAAAACTGGCTTTCCACATGCCAAAGATTAAAACTAGAACTACATCTTTCATCATGCACTAAACTAAAATCAAAATGGATCAAAGATACAAGTATTAAAACAGAAGCACTAAATTTTCTGGAAGAGAGAGTAGGTAGAAGTCTTGAAGACATTGGTATAGACAAAGACTTTATGAACAAAACCCAATTGCACAGGAACTATAACAAAAAATCAACAAGTGGGATCTCATCTTATTAAAAAGCTTTTGCACAGCAAGAGAAACCAACAGAGTGAAGAGACAACCCACAACGTGGGAAAAAAATGTTTGCCAGCTGTTCTCAGACAAAGGAGTACTAGCTAGGATACAGAAAGAACTCAAAAAAAAAAAAATTAGACCCCCTAAATTTAAAGACCCAATCCAAAAATGGGTATCTGAGATGAATACATTTCTCAGATGAAGAAGTAGAAATGGCAAATAAATACATGAAAAAATGTTCAATAGCATTGGTCATTCAAGAAATACAAACTAAAACAACACTGAGATTTCATTTCACCCCAGAAAGAATGGCTATTGTCAAGAAATCAATGAATAACAAATGCTGGAGGGGCTGTGGGGAAAAAAGGAACCTTTCTCCACTGTTGGTGGGAGTGTAGGCTGTGGTGCAGCTACTGTGGAAATCAGTGTGGAGATTCCTCAAAAAACTAGGACTAGCGGTTCCATTTGACCCAGCTGTCCCTCTTCTTGGTATCTTCCCGAAAGAATTAAAACCATCATACCACAGCAATACATGCACACCTACATTTATAGCGGCACAGTTTGTAATATCTAAATCTTGGAAACAGCCCAAATGCCCATCAACTGATGAATACATTCCTTCAAGGTAAACTAAGCCTCCATGAAATCCTTGAAGCCCTAGGAGACTAAATGTTCATTTTATCTCCTCTTGCATTTAACTTTTAGAAAGGTTGTGCCATTCATTTAACTCAGAACAAATATTTGTGAAGTGACTGTTACTACTCTGGGTTCTCCAAGCCTCCTGGGCAGAAGTGACTATCTGGCACTGTCTGTTCTCTTCGCCATGAGTGGCAGAAGTACCACCCATCTGAAGCAAAGCTGCCACAGTCGAGTACTCATCATCAAATAAAGGAGGCCTTGACCTCGCATGGTGGGGGAGGACATCAAGTCACACCTTTGATGACAGCGCCAAGGGTCCTCTCTGCCAAATATACGAACAACCACTAAGTGAGAGCTGTGATAAATGGTGGCTTGTAGACAGGAGCCTGAGGAGCAGAATTCAGAAGGACAAGTTCTTGGCTCCCCTTTCACAGGCTGCTGTCTGAAGAGACTAAAACATATAAACAGTCAGAGCCAGGCAAGCGCCTCGTGTGACCCGCACCTTTCTCGTAGAGGGAGGGAGTGAGCACTGGTTACAGCCTCCAGCCCCTTAATCAAGAATGAATCGAGCAACCTAAAGACGTCACATGAGCTCCACCTCATCTTTCCGCCATTCTGACCGGAGCTCCACGAGGAGCGTCCTGACCGCTCACTGATGCTGCTCCTGCGCCCGTGATGAGCAAGAGCAGCAGGAGGTGGGAACGTGAGTCCACGGGAAGGGGCCGTTCATCCACTCTCCCACTCGCTCACTCGCTCATTCATTCATTCAAAAACAGGTATTAAGAACATAGAAAGAGATATTATCTCCAAGAAAGGGGCAAGGACACATCCACAAGCCATGCATACTGCTGAACATGGATTTCTTTACTGCAAGTCTGGTGGGTGTGGTTTTCTGATTCTCATCCTGATACCTTATAATGTATCTGCGAAAAAACCCCCACCTAGATTATGTGAGGAAAAACAGCTTCTCCTGATATTTTATATAAAACATTGTACTTGACACAGGCTTTTGTTAACCAAAAACTTTGGGTTAAAAGAGGGGGACGCCTGTTCAGGACACAGCAGAATGTGAGTTTTTGGGAGGTAAGTTACCCACATGTTTAAGTTTCACAGTGTCACCAGGATCCAACCTAACTCTCAACGGAAGAAGGGAACAAAAACACTGAGAGCTTTGGTGATCGGCCCAAGACTGCTAAGGCTATAAATGACAAGGCAGGAATTCAATTTCAGGCCAACTACTGTCCCCTTCTGCTACCCCAAGAGGTAACTTGACCTTGAAAGAAAGACCTTCTTGTTTAGGGTTAAGTTCTAGCATTGTTGAGGGCTCCACACCGAGCCAACCTAGATCATGAGGATGAGGATGATGACGGTGACAACAGAACACCAAAGTGAAGGGCAGCCTGCGCATAACTCACCAGGGAAGACATCAGCACAGAGCTGAGATCCAGAGAGAGGGGCGCGGAGGTCAGGCCTGGGGGACAATTGGTGGCTACTGGTGAACTGTGACGTTCTCCCACGTGTGCCATCAATCACATTTACATTCCTCACTACCAAAAGAAGGGAGTTAACTAAGCGACAAAAATATAAGCAGATTTATTTATATCATCCTCAGCCTTTTGACAGTTAGTTCCATCTTAGCTATTTAAATGCTTAGAAGGCTAGAAGTTTTTTTTAAAAAATTAGAAAAACCAGTCAACTTCATGTCCTTAATAAACTGCACACACACACACACGTTCGCAAATAACTTCCTACCCATATGCTATAAATGGCCAAGCTAAACAAATGCATCTACATCTTTACTTCTAATTATAGAAAGTGCCAATATATTTTAAAACTTGATTTTGGGAAAATAAAAAGCAATTGTTAAATGTGAAAGCTATTTGACATTAGTGCAGACTGTTCCTAAACCTGACATGATTTAGGTGTCAGAAAACAAAATAAAGTACAAGGAGATACAATGTCACAGAGCTCCTAGAAAATATTTTGGCTTCCAAACTTCCAAAAAGAAATGTCAGTGAAAAAAGCAAATTATCCTGGGCTTCCAAGAGTTCTTCAAAAAGTCTTGAGTCATGTTGGTGTTTCGCGTGTTTTCCTTTATATTTTAGATAACAATACAGCTGGGTACAATATAAATGGATGTCAGTGGAAAAGTAAAGTCGTGTGAGCTTCTATGAATATGGTTTTTTTCCTAAAGGCAGGTTTCCTGGTTTTAATAAAAACCTTCTAACCATTTGTTTCTGTTGGATGTAGTCATTGTTTTCTATCTGAAACACCCTCTTCCCCACACCGCTACCTTAAAAAAGATTTTAACACAGAGATGATGCTTTCAAGAGTATTGTGCCTGAGATCATGTGGCAAAGCTTATTAACCAGCTAATAAAAAGTCTGCGTCTCAATTCAACAATACCAGATGAACACCTGCATCCCTTGGCAGGACTCTAAAACAACCGCAAGGGGGATGTCAGCTCTTGGCCCATGCTGGTGGCTTTCACTCATCGGCGGGGTCCCTGGGGATCCCCAGAAGGCAGCTGAGCAAGAGCAGCATTAACACAACCACTGCCTTCACCTGCAGGGCACTCGAGGGCAGCTCGACACAAGGAGAAGCAACTGCAAGGCTTTGGGATGTAACTGATGTCCTTCGAAAATTGTGCGGGTGCTGCAATGTTCCCCTTTATATTTTAGGGTAACAATAAAATTGAATGGTCTGGAAAAGACCTAGGACAAACACTTTACCTGTGTGGCACATGAGGAGATAGATAGCCAAGTATACTGATGGTCATACTAGTTTCTGGGTTGTTTAAAATCTCGTGGCATTTCCCTTTTTCATCAGGTTTTTAAAGACATTTTTTGGATATGGTAAGTTCATTTCCATTTTTGAGGTGGGTGAAGAAATTAATACTTCAATGGTCAAATCAATATTATTACTCATCATTGACCCTCAAACTTCCATTTTCTAATTCAGGCTTAGAGGGCAGTGGGCAGTCAGACTCCGTTATGGCCGCAATTAAAGAAAAACAAAGTTCTTTCTCATCCTGTTCCTTCTGGGTTTCTAAACTCATTCAACTCAAGCTCTGATTATAGCAATTTTCACACTAAAATAACCACTGATTAATCAGCAAACTATTGGGATAAATAGAAAAGCTCCTGCCTAGCATTTTAGTGGAGAATTTGTTGTTGCTCTTGATGTGACACCAGGTGGAACTCCAAGTTCTCAGTAAGGAGAAAATGGCACCATATGATTTTTAATATCCAACAGGACATGGGAAGCAGGGTCCTGACTTTAACATTTGCCAGAGAATCAGCAACGCTGGTCTACAGCCAAAGTCACAACACCTCACACTTCCCAAAGGTTCACGCAGCTCTGACTTTTCAGACTGGATGAGGAAGTGGGACAGAAAAACGTATTCTAACAGCTGTTTTAAAAATTAGAAAATAAGAGTCTTAATCCACGAAACTCAGCTGTTACAAAAATGACATAAATTCACCATTTTCATTTAGCTGAGCCTGATTTCTTCACGTGAGCCTTCAACAGTCTCTCCAGGCGATTCAGCCTCCTACTCCCTGAGACTGAGAAATGAAGCCAGAAGGGTCACACATGCAGAGATAGGAGATGTAAGCAAAGGTCTTCTGCCTTGAAAAATGTACTCTGCCGTGATCTTGTCCTATAAATACCAGCCTATATTGCTCAAATGTGAAGTCAGAAGTTTGATGCTTATGTTTCATACTGGATGAATTACTATATTGATAAATAAAAATATCTATTAACGGCAAGCAAGAATACATAACTACTTAATTTCCTAATATGGTACCTCTGTTTATTCACAAAACAAAATGATATAACATTTTATTAAAAACAAAACATACACTTTGGGTCTGTTATCAACATAACCTACATCCTTGATTCTTTCACTGATCCAAAAGAAGTAATTTCCACATAAAAGCTTAGGAACATGAAGGGAAGGCGCAGTGATGGCGCCTCCAGACAGTCAGCCACGGTTCCTTCCTCTGCTCCCCAACCACGGCCCTTCGCTGGGAGCTCTCAGCATCGCAGTGTTGGAATCGTGTCCCTGGGAGACTCAAAGGAGACACACAGTTCTCCCCAGTGCAAAGGTATCGCTTAAGATCCTAACAAGGCCACTGTCACCTAATCCAACCAGCCTAGTGAGGGCACAAAAGCCCCCTCAACGCTGCCTACTCAGCTTACCATTGGGTAGAGACTAATTAGGTCACTCCATGGAAAAGATGACCAGAAGCTTCCGCTCCTCTTTGAGGAGGTGGAAAGGACAGCAGAATCTGAACCTCTGCACAGAATGTCAGTGCATACATATCCATGTTCTCAACCCTGTCTGCCCAACCACAATCACCTGAAGCTTGTAAAAAACCAATCCAAACACTCAGGTTGCTTTCCAGAGCACTAACTCCAAAACTCTTGATCTCTTGGTGAGGGTGCTGGGTCCCTGGGCACCAACCTAAAAGCCCCACCTGTGAGTCCAAGATGCCTCCAGGGTTGCACATCAGTGTCTTAGGAATCCTAGTGCCTGACGAACCCAGCAGTCGGCAGAGGAGGAAATCTAAGGAACTGAATAACAAAGCACCTATTTACCCACATATCAGATGTGCAAAACTTCAAAAAGAACTAGCAGAGGCCTTCCAGGTCAATTCAACTCAAAAAATTCAACCTTTCAAGAGGGCTGGCCCAACCCCTCACTCTCAACTTGGGCTCTGAATTCAGCAAAAGCTTCCAACGGGAGAGTGCAATGCTTTTAGAAGGGAAATCCAGATCCACATTGTGTTCTGTGTACCTGGAATGAGATGACAGGCAAAATAATCCTCTTATTGCTTGATTGTTAATTCTTCTTTGTAAACATTTTTGGTTTTATTTCATTGTGATAAGCCTTGTAATTAAATATATGTAAATTACATGCAAATCTGGCATGAAGGAGGCGTAGTTAAGAGCTCCTAAAGGCTGAGATTGGCTTCCAGAAAGGCCAGTACCTAGCATCACATAATATGAACTAAAAGAGTTTTGAGAAGACAGGGCTGAGACTGTGTATCTAAACCATCCAAGCCGATTCTGCAGGACCTTGAAGGGGACCACAATATTTGCTTCAGTGCAGGACAGCCTCTTGCAAAGATGTCTCAAGTCCAAGATGCCACAGCAGCACAAATAAAAGACTCTTCTGACATCAGAGAAACAACAAGTAAACTTGAGTTACTAGCAAATTCAAACTTAAGAGTTCTACTGCTGAACAAATGTCTTCGTAATATTTATTCCGGAAGTCATAAATCCCAATACGTGATCACAAAACACTCTTGAGAGACATAAAAATTAAAGCCTATCAAGAGAGTGAGCAAATGCATGTGAATCATTTCCTTTTTAAAAATAAAGTAGGGAAAGTATAAGAAAATAAGCTATATTTTATATAGATATGTCTCAGTTGAAAAAATATGTTGGTTACAAATACTGAAGTTCCCAATAAATTTTCTTTAATAGGCAATCCCTCAAGTAATAGACAAATATTTCAACTACATAGTTGAACAATGGTCTCATTAACATTTAAAATAAAACCCCTAAAATAACTTGGAATTCTTTTCGACATACTTTTAAGAAAATGTTCCCAGTTATGAAAAAATAAATCCACCAGAAAACAGATAATAAAAATAAATTCTTAGCAATAAGTGAGAGGATTTCACTACTGTGAAATATAAATTAATTAAGTTTTTGTTCTTCCCCAATTTAATTGTTTCAAGTTATATGGCGCTTTGTAAAGAAGCTAATCTGTAGCCTGTTCTTAGAGTAAGTACTGTATATACTAGAACATTAATTATTTTATTACTTCATGACCCCAGCACAGTACTCTGTTGAAAGTTTTTTTTTTTTTGCAATCACGATGACCCTATGGATGTAATGGTTAGAATAATAAACTATAAGAAAACAATAGAGAAGGGACAGATGTAAATGGCCTAAACAAGTCACAGAAGAAACACTGAGTTTGTTTTTGGTTTTTGAACTTGACCAATAGTAACTTTATATTCCTCAGCTGCCATCTAGCATGTAAAGCAATTCCTTTTGCTCATGTTGGCTTATGAAGGACACAGGGCACATGGTAGCTGCATTTAACAGATGAGGCAAGGGAATAACAGAAGTTAGCACTTCCCCCAGGGCCAGGGTCGGCAGTCAACAGCCCGCAGGCAAAATCCACTTACGGGCCTGAGTGGATTTTTATATGGCTCATGAGTTAGGAATATTTCTTGTGTGTTTTAAATGGAGTTTATAGGTGAACCATGATCATTTGTTTACACATTTTGTGTAACTTATGCTGCTTTCTATGTTACAGAAGCAGAGCTAAGGGCCAGGGATGTAGCTCAGTGGTACAGCACCTGCCTGGCAAGCACGAGGCCCTGAATTCGATTCCCAGGTATTAAAAAAAAAAAAAAAAAAGCAGAGCTGACTAGTTGAGACAGATTTCAAATAGTCCACAAAGCCAAAAATATTCAGTCTCTGGCCCTTTATAGGAAACTTTGCTGACTCCTTTGGGGAACTATGAGCAGATTTTTGAAAGCCAGGCCAGTACCATTTTCCCCCTCAATTTTCTGCTTCACTGTAAGCCATTCCAGTATGTAGTTCACCCCCGGCATCTGTTTGAAGGAAAACAGAAAGTTTATGGAGCATGAGCCTAGAAACCTAAAGTGAAAAGGAAGACACCATTGAGAATGGAGCCAGATGTGGCAGATGGAGAACACACGGAAGGGACGGTTAACTTGTTTCCTACTTTCACAGGTTGTGCACAGAGCAGAATCCTGCCCAATACAGACCATAGCAATACCTGACTTAGACAACTGGGTTTGAGACCTCTTGAGTTGATATTTAGAATAGATTTGGGACTTAGAGTTGGTGCTGGAATGGGCTAAGGCTCTCAGGGACATTGAGATGGAGTGAATGCGTTTGGGTTTGGATCTCAGGCAGCCAGAGGGCAGACATACTGGGCTGAATGGTGTTGTCCCCAGAATTCATGCCTACCTGGAACTCCACAAGGTAACCTTATTTGGGAACAGGATTTTTGTACATGTAATCAAGTTAAGATGAGGTCATAATGGATAAATGCGGACTCCAATCCAATGACTGATGTCCCTATTGAAGAGGGAAATTTGAATAAAATCAAAGAGAGGACAAAGCCGTATAAACACAGACACACACCCGGGAAAATGCTACGTGAAGATAGGAGCAGAGACTGGGGTGACACATGTACAAGCCAACAAAATTTCTACCAACCACTGGAATCTAAGAGAGAAGCAGGAAAGAGATTCTCTCTCAGAGCCTTTGCTTGGAACCAATGAACCTTGATTTTGGAATTTTGGTATCCAGTGTGGTGTGAACGTAAGTTTGCGTTTTAAGCGATCAAGTCGGAGAAACTTTGTAATAGTAGTCCTAGGAATCTAATGCAGATTTGTGGACAACTGGAGATGGCTTATGTGAAAGAACTAGGAGCATAAGAAAAAGAGAAAGTGGTGGAATGCCAAAACACACATATTTTTGTCTAAAATACAAACTCAGAGCACTTCTAGAAGGCTGGGAAGAAAAACAAAACAAAAACAGAAACTCAGAGGTCTTGATTACTAAACCTGATTAGGTTTTACAAACACGCCTTCCAGGGCAAGCAGAAATAGTGAGCTTTTTCTCCCCTGTAGTTCTGCTTCCAAACCCAGCCCTGGCTCCACCCAGTCTCCTCATGCAACTGTAACAAAATGCATCTAACAACAGAGGCAAACAGGTAAGCTGAAATCACCGGAAGGATGTCCCTACCAAACTTCTTTTCTGAAATAATCTTAAATATGCACAGAAAGCTTGACTTTTAGAATATGTCGCATAGGGTGAGTAATTGTATGCTTCTAAAAAGATAATGCATGTACTCAAAAGCAAAGAGTAAAGGAGCCATCACAGTCACTTCTAGAATCTCCCAGTAGCTCAGTAGACACCGTTCACATTGCTTGGCTCCAGATATACTATATGCTAATTCACCCCACATCCTTTTACTCTGTCGAAAGTTGAAACTGTGGGCAAGATGCATTCCTTTACACAACTTTGAGACTGCAAGGAAATGATGGCAAAGTTGAGAAGTTGCAAAGAATGTAAAAGTGTATAAAATATTTCACATATTGTGTTTTCCAATAAGCCCATCACCAAGGAATACAAATTAAAACATTTGATTGCTGTGAAACCCTTTGTCTAAATGCACATGAGTACAGGGGCCACAAATTCATAATAAAGCTGTCCACACTAAAGCCTATGCAACTCTGGCATTTAGCAGCTAAATTCTTTTCCAATATGCCCATGAGAGACACAGAATTTTCCCTTTATCATCATGTCATATCATAGCTTGGTGTCAGTTATTTTAAATAAACTCATTGTGCTAATTTCGATTCCTGATGCACTCAGGCACAGTATTATTTTCCTGGGGATTTTCACTCCAGCATAACCATGTGAAATTTTATTTGACTTCTCCTCCCACTCTCCCCCTTCATTATTTCCCTCTGGCTTTAAATAGATTTGTATTTTTAATAACCAGTGGCAACAGGAAAGCAAATGCCAGCTTGACACCATCACTTCATGAGAGCACTTTGTTAGCTGGAACTCCAGCATTGTTCCCATAAACTATTGCTTAGTTCCCAAGAAAGGCCAGCTCCCAACACAAACAAACAAACCTCGCTGACTTCTCTGAGCAGTCTGCAGCACATTAGTGAAAATATTTCCTGAGACTGGGAATTCTTAAAAAGGTGGCCATTATAAGCCCAACATCTCCACTGCTCCACTGAAGAAATAAACTGTGTCTCTAGGCTGAAAGAGAAAACTTTGTACATCTTCCTCTTCCACTGCCTGAAACAAGCAACCTCAGTAAGTGCCCAAACATCTTGATCCCTGCACCCTGTGTAGCATCACACTACCAAGCTCATTTCCTACAGAAATCTTACTCCTGTGGAAACAAGACCTTAGGGCTAACCAAACCATCACACTCCTCACGCATCTCCAGTCCAGAGTCGGAGCTCTAGTGCCTATTCCAGCACCTGACCAAAGCACTCAGTACATCTTTTTGTTCGAAGACATTCGCTAGCCAGACTAGGAAGGTGTGCATTCACAAATAGGACCGATGCCCTGCGCGCTTTACCTTATTCTGTTCACACACATACTGAATCCTTAGTGTGTCCATGGCTCTGATCATGGCTTGCATGGCGGTGAATATGTTCTGGTAAACCAGCTTCGTGAACCCCTTTCGGTCTTCATCGCTGTATCCAGAACCATGGATAATTCTCATTTGCTTGATGAAGGTGCTCTTGCCACTTTCACCAGTTCCTATAAAATGAAAAACCCCGTCAGCAGACTTCAAACACACACTTTAGAGAAAAAGGACTTCCTGGCAGTATCAGTCCATACCACAGTGAACACATGGATGGGGCAGACACGGCGAGGTTCTCCCAAAGGCTCCAGGAGTCCGAGGTTAAAGCAGAGTGGCATCCTGAGCCTCAGGGAAATGCCTCCCTGTGTGGCTTGCCCAAGTTCTTGAAGCGACAGATGACTGAGTCTGAATGCCCTGAGCTGTTGAGGGCTCTGCTGCTGCTAACACTGACAGTGGGAGGGGCAGCGGCTGCTTCAGCGTACAGGGAGGATTGGTGCAGTGGAAACACTTGGAGAAGAGAAAAGGCCAATTACATTGTCAATTCCTGCCTTTCGGATACAAGGATGCACTCGATCCTTGCATGGTGAAGCACCGTGTATGTGATCGCTTCTCTTCATGTTCCAATTTGTAGATCAGGAGCACCTCAACATTCACCCACTGCCCAGGGCAGCCAAAAGGCAGGGTACAGCGCGAAGCCATCCCCACTGCTCCCGAATGCACACAGATGGCAGACATAATACAGTACATAAAACACACGCTGCCGAGACTCCACATTTATATCAGATCTAGAGACTGCTTGAGAAGATCACAAAAGTTGCAATACACTGTAAGGACACAGATTTATATAACCCAACTGAACTATTTCCTAATATATTCTGTGATAAATGTAATTAATCACGAGGTCGCATTACCATAGCTTGAGTATGTGTTCTATTAATGACTCAATACTCATGCTGAAGTATTGCTTTAAGATTTTATTAAGAGTTCAGGTCGAGGCCCAGGGATTTAGCTCAGTGGCACAGTGCCTGCCTGGCAAGTGTGAGGTCCTGAGTTCCATTTCCGGTACCAAAAAAAAGAAAAAAGAGTTCAGGTGGATACGGCCTCAACAAGGCAAATTCCTTCAAGTGAAATGAAGAGGAAACCCAATATAGTAGGTGAATCATATTCCAATAAACTATTACAAAAAAGTTGTCTAACTCTATTTCTGCCAAAAGAACACAAATTATGTGAAAATATTAATTAGAACAACATAATTAGTGATTTTGCTACAATGGAGGCAAAAAATACGCACAGGAAATAATTTATTAACTATAAGAATCTTTTCCTCGTCCACTTCTTGGCCCAACAGAACACTAAGACGATACAGTTGGAATGCCATTTCATTCATCCAGCTGACGAGGTACGTCCTGTTACCCTCACTTTACAGACAAGAAACTTGGAATTCAGGTTGGTCATATAATCTCTGCAAATCCACACAGGCAGCCAAGGAAAGACCTGAGATTTACTCCATCAGACTCTGACCCCTGGCTCTATTGTCAGAGAAGAAAGTGCAGGTAATGACGGAAGGATTTTGCTGCGTTGGACTAATAGGAAAGGAACACATCCGAAGCTCACAGCCACACACTGAATGCTAAACTAGGCCCACTCACTGTCTTGCAGGTGCACACCGCTGGGACATGAGGGAAACCTCCCAAACAGGCTCACTGTTGCCTCGCTTCGACCTCTAGAGATAAGAAAGGTGGTGCTGTCTTCCCTGCTCAGAGATGAGGACACTGGCCATGAGTCCGAGAAAGCCCGGGTTGGGTACACACACAAAACTGCGGCTAGAAGGCAGGCCACCAATGCCCCAGCTTTCAAGGCTATCACCAGTGCCGCAAACCCTGCGGAGAATTTGCTTCCTGCAGGTAGGCTTGCCACCCCTCTCGCAGTGTGCTCCTGCAAAGTGCTCTGGGTACTCGGGTTGGCAGCACATCACCTACGCGCTTGTTGTGGACAGATCTCTCCATGCACCCTTAATCCAGTAAATGCAGTACCTGAAAGTCACTCGCTTTGGGTACCGTGAACAAGGTGCCTGTTACATAGTTATTTACCAAAGAATTGTTAAATGAAGAATGTGTAGAACAAACATCTGACATCACAGTTTTCCCTCCATAGGTCTTATATTAACCTCAGAAAAGTGAGCGATGAAGTGCACAGGGATAACTGTGATGAGACCAGATGTCCCTCGAAGCTATGGTTTTATGACTCCTGGCTACTCAGCCCTCACATGACAACATGAGGATCTCTGAGAAGACCCCACTGGAAGAGTTAAAGGAGGAATATGCTGAACTGGTACATCAGTTATTTCCATCTGAAATTACTTGAACAGCCGTAGCTTCAGAAAGGGCCATTCGGCTTGCCTGTCACGTAGCGAACCATAAAGATTGCTTGAGGAGGGATGCTCTTCCCATTTAAGGTTGAAAAATAGACTCGAAGAACAGAAACTGTAACTGGGGCTAGAGTGAGCCTAAATAAACAGATCTGAAGTAACACTTATCTTCCACTAGCTTCTGTATACCAATCCCCAGATATCTCCTAGTAACATCCCTAGAATTCACGATCCCAGGCCAGATATCCATTTGTCCTGTCATTCCTTCACACATTTATTGTTCTTTGTCCAAAAAGTATAAAAGCATCATGGTTTGGTCATTTCTTTGGATGTCACTCTCTTGTGAAGGTCCCCATACACATGCAAAGTTAAATATATGCTTTTCTCTGTTAATCAGCTCTTGTATTAATTGGGTTTCTAGAGCCAGCCAAAGAGCCCACACAGCAACTAAAGGGGGTAGAGGGCTTTTCTTTCTCCCTTCTACTGTCCCGTCAGAGCTTGGTCCAAAGTCTCAGATCAGATTAGATCTCTGTTCCCAAAGTATCCTGGGGTCCCTGCACACACACCCCTGACTATGACGCTGCCACCCTTTACTCCATTACACCTAGCAATGCTGAGCTCTGGTGCTAAATTACCCCAAGCAAACATTTTACACACAAATATGAACTCCGAGATTGTATCCCTACCTCCAGACAAGCTGCAACTTCGGCTCTAAAGCCAGAAAAATCATTCAAGACCAAACCCAACATTGTGCACTGTTGTGGTTTGTATCTGAATGTCCCCACAAAGCCTCTGTGGTCCTGAAGGGGGGGTTTTTTCCGAGGTGGCTGAATCTAGAGTGTGTGATTGATTCGTACTGCAATGCTGGGATTAAGAGTGAGTGATTGCTGGATCAGTCCACTGATTGGATTGGCACCGCCCTAATCCCAGCAGTCTGGATAAGATAAAAGGAGCAGAAAGAGGCTTGTTTCTCTCCTCTTTTCTTATTCTTTTGGTATCTTCTGCCACCATGACCAGTTGCCCCTCTGCCATGCCACCCTGCCTTGGAGCCAGCTGATTATGGACTGAAACCTCTACAAATGGTGAGCTAATAAACCTTTCCTCCTTTAACCTTGGGTGTCAGGTATTTTGTCTCAGCAACAAGAGAAACGTAACTAAGACATGCATGCAGATAGGGGACATTTTGGTATCAGAAGACATTAAAGCCAACCCTACCATCAGCACCAAGCATGCAAATATTTTGTAAAAGCCACTGATTTCTGCTTTTAGACATTTTCAAAAAGATGTTTGGAGCTATTTTAAGATTAATAAAGGATATAAATGTATTCAATAAATACCAATACATTTAAATATTCTTTGGTTTCAAATTGCAATTGTTCACAGAATAAAAATAAACATGGGGCAATAAAAGGGCAGATTTGAGGCAGCAAAGAGAGACTGCCACACACCCACCACTGAGGGCTGGGGCCAGGAAAACAAAGAGAGAGTCTGGGGAGGTCTTTGGCTGCCACTCAAACCTCCCTACAATCCAATTAGTGTTTTCCTGTTCCAGAAGGGAAAATCAGGAAGATGAAACAGACAGCTTGATCCCTTGTCTTAGAAGTGTGTGGCCTGGGCTCAAGCCAGCTCTATGTTGGAACACACACTTCCCCTGGTAATACCACGTGCTAGTTCCACTGTGGGTATCTCCCCCAATAAACAGCCACTACATCTCCTATCTCAACTGAGACCCTGGCACGTGGAACTTGTCTTTCAGCCTGCAGAACTGTGCTCTAAAGAGAAGGTTCCAGCAGCCAATGGGGGCAAGTGAGGGGAGGTGGAGGTACATGATGGCATCATTCTTTCTATGACAGCTGTGACAAGGACCACAGACACCAGGAAAATTCAAGCTAAGGCTCTGAGAAGAGTTTTTTTTTACCTGTTTTAAGCAGAAACTCAACATGTGGACATTATGCATATAACTAATCATTTACTCAAGGAAAGTAAAAGAAAAAATCTGAAGAATATCATTTTTAGAATGAAAATTATTGGTGCTTTTAATTGGGTGATTTTGGGGACTGGGTGACTTAGCTTTTACACCCTAGCTCAGTGATGGCGAACCTTCTACAGACCGAGTGCCCGAACTGCAACCCCAAACCCACTTATTTTTCACAAAGTGCCAACACTGCAATTAAAACCTTAATACTGAGGTTTCAGTTAAATAAAAACAACTCATACATTAACATCTTTTGTCTTAAAAGAAAAATACAGTAACAGAGCTTTCAATGACACAAACAGCTTTTTTTTGAAAGGTGAAAGTTTGCATTTGGTGTGCTTTTGCACAAATAACGTGATCTTTGCTGTTGTATGCACGCTGATAATTTGTCAACCTTGGCTCATACTTCGTTAGTCTGAGAGCAACGCACGCAGCACTCAGGTCATTGGGCAACTTGGCAGAGAGGGCTCTGTGCCTGAGCAGCACGTATGCCATAGGTTCGACACCCCTGCTGTGTCCACGGTACTTTGCTTCTCGTGTCTTTGTGAGGACTTTCTCACAGCTTCCCCCCAAAAATAAACATGGTAGTACTGAGGGGGCTCCCAAGTCTCAACACCTACAAATACCAAAGAGAAGCAGCCTTCAGCCCCAGCAGCTTTTTGGTTCAGGAGGAGGGGAAGCGTTTGGACGGGAAGGTGTGTTCTGGTGTCTGGTTACCTAGGGATGCATTTAGATGTGATGGGTTGGGGTGGGGGCACAATTCAGAAGGGCTTCCCATCCTGGACCTGGCGTGGAACAACGGACGTGTAGGGAAAGAATAAAAGTACAATTATCTTTCTAGATTCTGCTCTGAATATAAATAAGGAGGATGGTTCATTCCCATTTACTTTTTGTTTCACTGTTTTCATCTTAATATCCAAAGATGGCTGTACCTAAGGATGATATGCTGCACAATGACATTTCAGTCAATGAGGGACACATCCATGATGGTGGTCTCGTAAGATTATAAATGGAGTTGAAAATTTCCTGCCATCTGGAATTTTTTTTTTTTTAGATCAGATATTTTCCTTTTATTTGTTTTTATTTTAAAGAGAAAAAACAATAAAAAACAGTGATACACAATTTCAAAACAAGATAATAGGAGATTAGCAATGGTTAATGTATTCTGTTTTGTTATCTTCAAAATAGTTGCTCACATTACAAGAATTAGGCATGAAAAATTGATCAAACAATATAAGCACAAAATGTTCTTCTCAATGAACTAATAGAAATCAGTAGTATAATTATCTCAGCTATCTTGTATATATATATATTTTTTTTCTTTTCCCTTCCTTCTTTTCTCCTTTCCCCCATCTGAGTTCTTTCCTTTTGAGCAGTTTCTTCCCCTTTCACAATATCTATTGTACAATTTGGATCTTATTTACTCTTTCAATTTCTTACATGAGGGAGACAATACAGTGTTTGCACATGTGAGTCTGATTTATTTCAGTTATGAGTATGGTCTCAAGTTGCATCCATTTACCTATAAAAGCCTTGAGTTTATCCTTCTTTATGGAATTTTTACTGTACATTTCCTGCTTAGCGATGTTCTCTCGGTATAGAAACACGCTGTCGGCTTCGTAGCTGAGCAGACGGTGCCACACAGCCGAGGCATGCAGCAGGCTGTGTCCTCCAGGCTGTGCACTCTACGAGGCTTGCACAATGACAAAACCGCCCAGCAGCGCGTTTCTCAGAACATAGGTCCGTCACTAAGTGACGCCTGGCTGTACTTCTACACTCTTATCATCCAGAGCCCGCTGTTTGCTTGTCGTCACCCTACTGCGACTGTCTTCGGTCATAAAATCAGTGGATGACTTTCGGGCAAGGCGCTAGGCTAGTAATTCATTCACCAGAAACGCAGGTTCTTTTCTCTGCCTTTATGCTCTCCGACCTGTCAGCCTGGGATGAAACTTCTTCCCATCCAAGCCTCCCACCTTTTCCTGAGTTTCTTGCTGGAAGAGTTGCCCTGGATCTCTTGCCTCCTGAGTCCCCTCTGACATGACTTCTTTCCTTTTAATGGGTAGACACTCAATTACTGCTTACATGGAACACACAGAGCTTGCTACTCTGCCATGTCTGGCATAGATAATTTGTGTTCTATTTTAAACAAAAGCTCACCTCCCCCAGCTTCCGGCCTCCTGCCGGTATGGAGTGTGTGCCTCTGACCCTACAGGGCCGGGAGCTTTCCTCCAAGACAACTGCACCAGGCTTTCCCCTTCCATTGTGTTTCTCTAACCCGGTCATGCATGTACCAACATTCTGATTTCTGTTAACCCTACATCACGTGTATGAGTTAATAGTTTTATTTTTTATTTAGACAAGTTTTTATTGTTTAGCTTTACATTCTATTTAAATAAGTTTGCTATGGAGGGAAACATGACTCTCATAAGTGAAAAAGCACCAACACTTTCATGATTAATCAAACTGAGTATAGTAAATAAAACTCCAGCATTCCAATTAAACACCTTACCAACCTCCAGTTATCTGGGCATCACATTTCAGAAAACAAGCACAAATAACTGTCCTCCTTCTGTGAAACTGGCCCTTTTCCTTTTTTATCCTTACACAAGATTCTCCCATCCTCCACGCGTCTCTCCAGAGGCTTCTGAAATTCCACCCATGAATCTCAATCCAGATACAAAATAACCGAGAGCTAAAACGATTATAACTGGAAAAGAACCAACAGAACGTCTTCATGCTAAAATTCTAAACCCTCTGGTACGTGAGAAAGCAATATGAGGTTAAAGTTTCAACTTAATTTTAAGTACACAGAAAGGATCACGGGGAAACAAAAAGTTGCTTTTAGGAGCCAGGAAGAAACACAGACTACAGCAAAATAAACCCTCTCCAAGTGATGGCCCAAGGATACCAGAGCAGAAGCCAACTGTTCTAGAATTTCCCTAAAACCCAGAAAGCGAGCTGATGAGGCCTCTGAGCCGGGCAGAGCCGGCTCGCTGCCTGCGGTGTCTCCTGAAGCACGGTGCGAAGCCGGTCTCCAGCTCGGGTTTAGGGCGAGCATGTGAGCCAGGTGAAATTAACTCGCAACAGAAACGAGGACGCCATCCTGGATGCGGCCGCTGCGGCCTAAATCCTGTGACCACAGGGAGCGGGGCGGGGTGTGGACGCGCACACTATGGACAGCGACCTTATTTTTCTTATTCCTTGTAGCTCTGGATCCTAAAACACCACACAGTAGGGGAATAAGGGTTTGTCGGGCAGGACAGAAGGAGCTGCTGAGCGGACAGAGCCCTGCGCCCGCGAAGCGGCCCGGCTGGTTGCTCTGTCTGAGGAGGACACTCGGGGCCCTGCTACGAACACGGAAGGCTCGGGCTCTGCATCGGCCCTTCTCCAAGCGGGGACAGATGAAGGAAAAGGAAAATCCTTTTGTAATCTTTAAGCCAAAGCAGTTCTCAGCCGCACAGAGGCCTGCCCGCAGCAGCGTGTGGTGATTTGCTCTGCTTGCCCCCTCCCTCCGACTCAGGCTGACCTTGACAGTAGCTGCTGACCTTGGGTGACCGGGCGGAGCCCCGCTCAGCGAGCTGCTGCGCAGCGCGTGCTGGCGTCCCCGCGCCCGTTCTACAGGTGCCTGTCCTCGGGGAAACCGGGTCAGCGGGGGACATCCCGCAGGATTCTCCACCCAAGTCCAAAGCAGAATCCCGCGGAGAGGAGTCTCGGGCCTCTGCGTCCTGCGCATTGTCACTATCTTTCCAGGACCCAGGGGGCATGTGTTTTTCCTCCAGGGGATTAGATGCACCCAGGCCTCGGACTAGGTGGGAAACAGTGCCCCAGGGCCCTTCTGGAAGGACTCTCTCAGAATCTACCTGGGACTGCAGCGTTCACGCCTTTACATCACGTTTAGTTGAGCAGATGGATTTTTCTACCAAGTTCCAATTTCATTTCTGCATGAATAAAATATCCCTGCAGGAGCTCTGTTTTTCAATTTCCGGGGGAAAATACTTTACAAGTGCCAATAAGACTCGATTATTCAATTCTTCCCAGCCCGCACGTCACCACTGCAGCCACTGCACCTTCCTGGTTTCTGTTCGTGAACACACAGGAGGGGCTATTTTTAACCCAATATTCCGCGCAACACTGAACTGGAAACAACTGGAAAAAGCGTGCATGATCACTCTCGCCACTAAAAAAGATAACACCGTGTGTGTGTGTGTGTGCGTGTGTGTCACTGGTGATTGAACTCAGGGCTTTTACACTGAGCTACATTCCCAGCCCTTTTTTATTTTTAGACAGGGTGTCACTAAGTTACTAAATTGCCCAGGCTAGGTTCAAACTTGGGATCCTTTTTCAAACAAAAAAGGAAAGTTGAAAGAAAAACTTAAGTGATGAAACTAAAAAAAACAAAAAACAGTGGAATAGAATTCAAAAGATACTATATTATATTTGATAGTCTTCTTTATTTATTAATCTGCAAAATTACCTTTGCTGACTAAGCAAGAAGAACAGTGATTCCTAATGTAGTCAGCCCTCCATATGTATGGATTTCACATCTGTGGACTCAAAAACCATGGATGGAAAACACTTTTTTAAATTGCATCCGTTCTGAACATGTACAGACAATTTCCCTTGTCATTATCCCCTGAACAATACATTATAACAATTTGCATAACATGTCCATTATACTCGGTATTACAAATAATCTAGAAATTATTTTAAATAGGAGAACATATGTAGATTATATGTAAATACTGCACCGGTTGATATTTAAAAAGGACTTGGGTGTCACAGGTTTTGGTATCCTGGAAGAGTCTTAAAACCAGACCTTCAATGAATCTGAAGGAAAACTGCATGTATATCTTTCTACTTTCTGTATTTATAGGTCTCCTTTAGGACAAGAAATTATTTCCAAGTCCAAACTTAACTAGAGAATAGTTCTTAAATCAGGCAAACCCAAAGGTTATTCTACAGTAACACTTTTTTTGGAGCCAGGTGGTGTTACTGGGGATTTAACACAGGACCTTCACACTAAGCTGCACCCCCAGCCCTTTATTTTATTTTTATTTTGAGACAGAATCGCATTATGTTGCTAAACTGCCCAGGCTAGGCTAAAATTCACAATCCTCCTACCTCAGCATCCCAGAGTGCTGGGATTACAGGCCTGTGCCACCACACCCAGCTAACAACTTTTAATCACCAAGAATTCTTGAACAGGGCCGGTGACATAGCTCAGCGGCAGAAGCGCCTGCCTGGCAAGCGCGAGGTCCTGAGTTCAACTCCCAGTACCCGCATATTAAAAAAAAAAAAAAAGAATTCTTGAACAATTGTTTTTCTAATTCAAAGTATCAAAAATGTCCTTCTCGGGCCGGTGAGATGGCTCAGTGGCTTAAGCGCCTGCCCGGCAAGCGCAAGGGCCCGAGTTCGACTCCCGGATCCCACATACGAAAAAGGGGCCAGTGATATCGCTCAGCGGCACAGGCGCCTCCTGGCGCGCGAGGTCCTGAGGTCGACCCCCCGGTACCCACAAAAAAAAAAAAAAAAAAAAAAATGTCCTTCTCATATTTGCCATAAATGAATTTCAGAGTTCAAATGCAATAACACTACAAGGCTGGTTTTTATTCTAAATTAATCTGAGTTATTTAATGATAATTACATTTCTATAATTCGTTATAAATGTGGTATGCTTTTAAAAATTCAATACAGGGGCCGGTGAGATGGCTCAGCGGCTTAAGCGCCTGCCCGGCAAGCGCGAGGGCCCGAGTTCGACTCCCGGATCCCACATACGAAAAAGGGGCCGGTGATATCGCTCAGCGGCACGGGCGCCTGCTGGCGCGCGAGGTCCTGAGGTCGACCCCCCGGTACCCACAAAAAAAAAAAAAAAATTCAATATAGACATTTACCTCAGTATTAACTACTTATATCAGGAAATGGCTAGCTTGGATTTATATTCATCTCTTGCATGTGGTCACATGACCCAGAGCTTTGTGACTCTAAATGTTATAACTGACCCTTCTGTAAAAAGTTATATAATTTATGGAGTTTATTATGTGGCAATAGCTCATTTGTGTAAGATTCTGCAACAGCAATAAAATACACAGACTCTTAAGAACCAAGTGTTTATTACTGACAAAACTATTTTGGAAAATTCCCTGAACATCGATTATTTTTCCTTAAAAATGAATAAACCATACAAAGGATACAGAAAAACCTACCCAAATAAATTCTATGACTTATAGCTAAAATATTAATGTAACTCATTTCTCTTGTAAGGAAGGTCACGGGATCACTTTCCTCTTGAGACTGACTCGTAATTGTTTTATTTTCTAATACCGGGAAAGGTTAAACACGTACATTAATGGTTTTAGAATCTCACACAGTTCCTTGCTATTTCTGCAAATGAACATTTCCCCTTCTGTTACAGAAACATTCACCAAGAAATCATAACACCAGGGCAGTGATGATAAATAGGCCCCCAGCTCCAGAAAGAACAGGCAGAGCCGTATAACACAAGAATGGTTAACGCACAATGGAGCCTACAGTCAGATCTTGCTTTTGCACAACAGTTACAACTGCCCAAAAGTTTGATTTTGTTCATATTAAAAAAGAAAAGGAGAAAGAGTAAAGAAAGGGCAATAAGGAAAGAATAAAGCTCTAAAAATGGACAATGAACTTAAAATCCTTAAGCCTTCATGAGGACAGACAAGGAGTTGAAGTAACCCTTACAATGAAACACCACCCGTGACAGTATCTGACTCAGTTTCCTATCTGTCCTCCCCTCACCCCTGCAGATCACTTCAAATGAAAATAAATGCTTGTTAAACAAGAGCTGCTGCTACTGCAATTAAACATGAGATTAGGTTAAGAATTAAAACTTGGGAATTCTGATTCTGTACGTCTTTAAAAGTATAACACACTATTGTATTAGTCGGCTTCCCCATTGTTAGGACAAAATACCTGACACCTACAACTTAAAGGAAGAGAGGCTCATGTTTCAGAGGTCTCAGTCCATGGTGGGCGGCCAGGAAGCAAAGCACAGGGCAAGAGCCCCAGAGAGGAAGGGGCTGGGTCACAACTGCCTGACTCACCCAGACATTCCAAAAGTGTGCTATACTAATCCCCTGAGTGATTCTCAAGTTGTCAACCCAGGTTAACCATACAACTATCATCTATCTTCAAAAGTTAAGAAAATGTTCTTTTATGAAGTCATCAAAATTTTGGAAAAAAGCATCTGTTTCATGCAAATAGGTATAGTATCTTTTGGTCTGCAGTTGTGATGGAAATACAACATTTTATCCTTGGAATTTCAAATTTAAAAATGCACAGGGTGACAAAGATACACAAGGTGACTTTACCACCTAAAACTCAGGCCTTTCATTTTTGCCTTCCTTTATTTATTTTTTTATATTTTTTATGTGGGTACCGGGAGTCGAACTCAGGACCTCGCACTTGTCAGGCAGGCGCTTACGCCGCTGAGCCATCTCACCGGCCCCTTGCCTTCCTTTATTGATCCCCATCCAGGAGTCCTGCTGACTCCTGGGCCAACTCATTCAACTCATCCCCTCTCTGACTGAGCACTTCTTTTCCACAAATCCTCCTGAATTCACAGAAAGACAGGCTCATTCTCCTCTCCCTGTCACTACCATACCTTTATGTACCATTATCTTTGCAGTTGTCATGTGTGCATACTTTTCTTGCTACAGCAGTCTCTCTTACCCAGAGTTTCCTTCTCATTGTTTCAGATACCCATAGTCAACTTCAGCCCCAAAACAGTAAGTGCAAAATTCCAGAAGTAAACAATTAAATAATTTTTAAATTGTATGCTATTCTAAGAAGTGTGATGAAATCCAGTGCCACTCCACTCCATCCTGCCAAGATGTGAACTGCACCTTTGTTCAGTGTACCCACATGGTATATATTGCCTGCTCCTTAGCCTCTGAATGCCTGTGTTGCAAAAAAAAAAAAAATACAGTGCATATGGAGTTCAGTACTAGCCACAGTTTCAGCCATCTACTGGGGGTCTTGGAATGTATCCCTATGAAGGGGACCATAGCAGTAGGCTCTGAATTCCCTTAAATAGGCAACTATCTTTTCCATATTTCAACCCGAACACCTTAGACAACATCTTCTCTGAGCAAAGGTTCTCAATAAACGTCTGAATATCTGAAAAATTATCTAATACCACTTTCCTAACCATTCCTTATCTAAACACCATGTAGCTTTGGAATCATCCCTACCATTTAACTCAGAGGAGAGTTTGTAAATGTCCCCTCCCCCCTTAATTCTCCTCCCTCCTCCCAAATCAACAAGCAAGCTTATGCCTGCTTGTCTTAATTTTCTCATTTCTGGGGACAAAATACCCATCGCCCAAAGTTAAAGGGAGGACAGGTTTATTTTACTCACAGTTTGTAGAGGTTTCAATCCATAATTGGCTGGCTCTAAGGCAGGGTGGCATGGCAGAGGGGCCCTGCAGAGGAGAAACACTACATGGCAAGCTGAAGATAGCAAAAGCCATCAAGCAAGGGATGACCATAGGTCTTTCTATCCCTTATATCTTATCCAGGCTACTTAGGGTGGGTAGCACTCATACCCTTAATCCTAGTGCCCTTGATCCTAGGATTGTACCAGGAATCAATTCCAGCATCACACACTCTAGAACCAGCCGCCTCTGAAAAAGCCCCACCTATGACCTCATGAGCCTTTTGCAGACATCTAGACACAAGCCATAACACTACTTAACTTGGTTCTCAGCAAGAAGAACCCTTATCCACTGTTGGTGTGAGTGTAGACTGGTGCAACCACTGTGGAAATCAGTGTGGATATTCCTCAAAAAACTAGGATGAGAGGTCCCATTTGACTCAGCAATTCCCCTACTGGGTATCTGCCCAGAAGAATTAAAAACATCGTACCACAGCAATATGTGCATACCCACATTTATAGCAGCAAGGTTTGTAATAGCTAAATCTTGGAAACAGCCCAAATGCCCATCAACCCAGGAACGGATAAAAAAGATGTGGCTTTTTTTATACAATGGAGTACTACTCAGCCATAAAGAAGGATAAACTTGAGACATTTATAGCTAAATGGATACACCTTGAGACCATACTCTTAGGTGAAATAAATCAGATATATGTGTGTAAATACTGCATTATTTCTTTGGTGTGAGAAACCAAAAGGGTAAACAAAGACCAAAGTATATAATAGATATTGTGAAATAGGAAGAAATTGTTTAAAAGAAAGGGGAACTAGGGAGGGGTGAGGGGGAAAGGAAGGAAGGGAAAGGAAAAAAATGATAAAAGAAGGATAAAATGGAAACAAAGCTTTGTAAATGAAGAGAGGAAGAGGGGTTGAAGGGAGGGGAGGGGATTGAAAAAAAAGAGGAACCAGGGTATATCATGTGCAGGTACAAATTCCCTATCATGAATGTGATCATTATGTATATCTGAATTGTACCAATAAACTTAATATTAAAAAAAGGAATTCATTAAAGGAACCAAAATAAGTCTTCCTTATGATTTCATCCTCAGAAAGAAAGAAATTTCTTTTCTGGAATATAAACATAAATCAATCCAACTCTAGAAGTGCTGAGTCATTCCCATCATTATTTATGGAATCCCTAGGCTGGGCACTAATTCTAGGGTGTGAGTCTCTAACCCAGAGGGGAAGGTCAAATCCCATTTCCTTTCCTCTAGGCTAAAGTCCTCAAATCCCAGTTCCCCAGAACCATGAGCTCCAGAATGACCAAGACTATAACATTTGAATAGGAAGTTTTCAGTAAGGCTCTGATATCCAAAAAGTTCTTTGTGTGTGTGTGTGCGTGTGCACACGCGCATTCCAAGAGACAATCTAAAGATTCATGACTAGCAATCAGCTGTGATGATTAATTTTGGGTGTCACCTTGAGTGGATTGAGGGATGCCTAGGAAATTGGTACCAAGAAGTGGGGTTGTTGCTGAGCCTCTATTTGATGATGTGGAAAAGTCTTCAGAATAGATCGGTGAGAGGAACCTGGGAAAGTTTGGAGGCGTGGGCTAGAAAAAGCCTGGGATGCTGTATGTAACTTAAATGGGTGATTCTGGTGGAGGCTCAGAAGTCCAGAATGCTGATATGAATGCAACCACTGAAGACCACGTTGATGAGATTTTGGATGGAAATGAAGATTATATTGGGAGTTGGACCAGAGGTCGCTCTCGTTACATCATGGCAAAGAATTTGGCTACTTTTTATGGGAGGCTGAGCTTAACGGCAACAGACTAATTTATGTGGCAGAAGAAATTTCAAGGCAGCATAGCATTCAGGATGTGAGATGAGTATTGTTGGCCACTTTTTAAAAAATTTGTGTATGTTTGCAATACATAATATTTGCATTTGTTTGGCGAAATTTATATATATACATATATGTACATATATGTATATATATATGTGTGTGTGTATATATATATATATATATATATATATATATGACATATCTTGGTCATTTTTGGTCTCCCCCCTTTTCATGCTTATTGCTCCTAATTTCCTTTCCTATCTCTAAAAAGTATGGCTTTGTTTTACCATTTATTTATATTTTGTGTCTCTTATATAAGAGAAACCAGGTAATATTTAATTTTCTGCATCTGATTTATTTCATTTAACATGATAGTTTTAAGATCTATCCACATTCCTGCAAATGCCATGAATCCATCCTTTTTTATTGGCTGAATAAGACTCCATCATGTATATATACTACATTTTCTTTATTCATCTGTTGATAGGCATCAAGACTGTTTCCAGAACTTAGCCATTGTGAACCACACTGCTGTAAACATGAGTATGCATGTATTACTATAATATGATATCTTTATCTTTATTATCCTGAATATACCCAGGAGAGGTATAGCTGGGTCAAATATGACTGGCTACTTTTAGCCAGATTTATACAGAGTACTGGAAGCAAAGAGGAGCAGAGCACAAAAATTTGAAAAATTCACAGGTTGGCCAAAAAAGCAGCATGAATAAAGGTGCAGTGAAAGAGAAGGTAGTTGCTAAAGCCATTACAAAGAAGCTGAGTTCTTTGCACGGAACAATAGAAAAGATTCCAGAACACAGCCTCAGAAATTGGCAAGGTGAAGCCATCAGCACTTAAAGGTATAGAAATGAAAATTTGTTTCAAAGACTTTCATTTAAGAAGAGAGCCCTGGGGCACCCTGAACACCTGAAAACACCTAGCAATTCATTTTCCTGTGCTCAGCCTTCAAGGCACTCAGAGGCTGCTGCAGCCATGGTTCAAGTGGGCCCAGGTATGGCTCACACTGGTGGCAGTCCTCAACACTGCCCACATGATGTGTTGTGCAGGCATGAAGAATGCAAGAGTTATGGGGTCACAGTGGCTTTTGCTGAGATTTTAAAGGGTAGCCTGGGAGGCCAAGCAGTATTGGCATGGTCAGTACCTGTAAGCAGATCCAGGTTCCCTCCAAACAGTCCCTGACAGAGCAAGGTGTGAAACTGTGGGAGTGAAGTCAAAGCTCCAACAGAGAGCCCAGGAAGACAGAAGTTAGAAGTACGTACTGCTGTCCAGGGCAAGCCACAGGCAGTGAGCAGAGGTAGCCCACAGAGTGGCCATGTGGGCTGCTGCAGGCAAGGCCCAAACTTTTGGTGCTTACATCATGCCAGAGTGTGTGCTGGATGCTAAACTTGGCTCTGTAGAACTTAATGTTTGTCCTGCTGTGCTCTGGTCTTGCTTTGGTCGGATGCCTCCTCATTATGGCCCTATTCCCTCCTTTTGGAATAGGAATGTTTGCCCTGTACTTGTCTCGCTGTCATATATTGGAAGTATGTAACTTGCTTTTTATTTTTTACAGGGTCTCACAGAAGAGTTTGCCTTGAGTCTCAGAGACTTTAGACTTGGACTTTTGAGCAATGATGGAACTCTTCTGACTTGGAGGATTCTTGGAGAGGAACTACATGCATTTTTCACTGTGAAGTGGGCAGGAGCTTTTGGAGGACAGGGGTAGGATGCTATAGATTGGATCTGGAATTTCCCCCAGAAGCCCATTGGTAAAGGCTTGGGCCCCAGCATGGCACTATCGGGAGATGGCAGAACCTTTAAGACACAGGACCTACTAGGAGGCGTTCTGGTCATCGTAAGTGTGCCCCCAGAGGGTACTGTTGGGACCCTGGTCTATCTCACTTCTTGGCCATAAGATGAAGAGCTTTGAGTTGCCACATGCTTGCTGCCATTATGTGCTGCTTCGCCACAGGCTGAAGAGCAACAGGCCTAATCAACAGCGAGTGAGTCCTCCAAAATTGTGAGCCCAAATGGACTTTATCTGTATAAGTTGATGACCTCAGGTATTTAGTATAATGACGCAAAGCTGATTAACACATCACCTCTAGTCCCACTCACCAAGGCCTCTCTGTGTTTATGTGAAGACTATATTTAAAAAGGGGCTACAGTCCTTTCTCCATGGTGGGTTAAAAAAACCAGGATGACCATACCTTCTAGTTGCCCAGGACAGCCCTAAATGATACCTGTTGTCCTGCTGTCCTACAGTAAGTATTAATAACACCCCTATTCATTTTCAAAAGTATCTTAGTTTGAACATTAAAGCATATGGTCAGCCTAAGGATAACTCTGACTTATTTTGGGAGAAAAGATTTTAAAACCTCTTCTGGTTTTCTAACTCTCATCCATTTCTTTTTTTTTTTTTTTTTTTCCCTCTCATCCATTTCTTAAACATATAACCCAAGATTTAAAAAATATATATAACTGACCAGAGTTTCCTTTTTATACAGCATCCACTTAAAAACTAACTCAGGGCCGGTGAGATAGCTCAGCGGCATAAGCGCCTGCCTGGCAAGCGCGAGGTCCTGAGTTTGAATGCCGGTACCCACATATGAAAAAAGGGCCAGTGATATCGCTCAGCGGCACGGGCGCCTGCTGGTGCACGAGGTCCTGAGGTCGACCCCGGGTACCCACAAAAAAAAATAAAAATAAAGACTAACTTAGATTTTTAGTAAGCAAATTGTTGCTGTTGCTGACATGTTTCTTATATTGGAAGATTGTACTTTTGCTCTTGCTACAAAACCAGCCAAACAACATAACCTGACGAGCTTTGGCTGTTACAGACAGTGGGAAAACAAGCAAAAGAGGTCATTTCAACTAAAGGAAATCTGGCTATGAGATAGCTATTGTCTGTATTAATTATATCTCCAGTGGCCTATTAATGTGTAAAAAAAAAATTCTTCCGCTAAAAGCTAAACTGATGCAGCTTGAAAAGCTCTAATTAAATTTAGAAATTTTGTTGTAAGAGGTAAACAAGATATCTCCTTTGTCATTGTTCTATCAATTAAGGGAATGGCTTTGCTGTACTAATAATAATGGTTATCCCTCCAAGGTGTAAGGAAGCAAAGAAGAATGATCTGAGAATTACTACTCTCATTTTACTCCAATGACACGGCCACATCCTTGTGGCCTTCTCTCTGGAATGATGGAGAAGGGAGGAGGTGGTATGGCACAAGGCACAATCATTCCAGCAAGGCAATCCACACGTGCTTGATTATTTTTCCTTGGAGCAATGTCAGATTTTTAATATACTAGTTAACTGTATGAACTTACACAAGTTACTTCAACTCCCTGAAACTCAGTTTCTTCATCAGTTAAGTGTGTAGAACAATACCACCCTCTTCAGCATTTCACTTGAGAATTAAAATCGCTTTTAATTATAGAAAGCAATCTTCACACACTGGTTATTACGACAAGTTTTAAGGATGATAACTGGAAATGGACAGGAAGAAGTGAAGGTAATGGTCTGTAGGCCCACTGTATTTGGGACACAAAATTAGAACAGAAATTAGAATCTTTGAGGCCAGGATCTTGGTTGCATTTCCCCTTCCCTCATTCCCTCATTCCTTCCTTCCTTCCTTCCTTCCTTCCTTCCTTCCTTCCTTCCTTCCTCCCCTCTCCTCCCTTCCCTTTCTTTCTTTCTTTCTTTCTTTCTTTCTTTCTTTCTTTCTTTCTTTCTTTCTTTCTTTCTTTCTGTGTGTGGTGCTGGGGATCAAACCCAGTCCTCACACATGCTAGGTAAGTGCTCTGCCACAGAGCCACACCCCCAGCTATCTTTGTGACATTCTACTAACAATAGAGAAGTTAGAAAATGATGCTTGCATTAGGTTCTTAGACTGTTGTACATAGAGCCTTAAAAATCAATAGACATACATTCTCTCACATGGACTGTGCTTCAAGCTTCTATCCCAGCCTCTAGTGGTTGCTGACAATCCTGATGGTTCTGGGTGTGGGGCAGCATAGCTCTAACCTGTCCCTCTGCCACTACATGGCTATCATTCGTCTGTGTATCTCTGCCCAAATTTCACTCTTCTTCTAAGGACACAAGTTCTATTGGATTTCTGGTCAATCCAAATCTACTATGAACACATCTTGGCATGATCACATATACAAAGATGTTATTTCCAAAGAAGGTCACACTTACAGGTTCTAAATCCATCATGAATTTAGGGATCGGGGTACTATTCAATCCAGTACAATGCCTGCTTCACTCCATGACACATGATGCAATGAATATTACTAAGATTTTTACAGCAGTGCACATAGTAATGGAAATTCCTGCACATTTTCTAAATACAGAAAACTTCAAACTTCCAACATGAAGGAAAAGAGGCTCTTTGTCCTTCCCACTTACCTTAAGCACCACCATGACCTTCTCTAGCATGTTAACAAATTTTTTCTTTACATCTTTTCCCCACAAGCAATTTCCTTAATTAAAGTTACCTAATTAGGAGTAAAAGTGGGTGCGCAATCAGGTTATTTTCTTTCTGCATCAATATGGCAGCTCAGTTTAATTTCTTCATCAACAGCCCTAGAAACCTGAACTCAAGGATCCTATTCTCCCTTAATTTGGTCACTAAATTGTCCAACTCTTTCATTTTTAATTTGAAAGCCTTTCATTAGGGTGTATATTCTCTAAATCAACATAAATACTTCCATGTTCTATCCTCGTCATTTACGCATTTATGGAACCCGCTGGAGCCTGGGAAGCGCTTTGGTTTGCCAGCCATGATCTCTAATACCGTAGTCCCTGAAACCAGCCCACCTTATGCAGCTAGAGTTCTCACCTTACTCCCTTTCACCCAAAACTCCCTTACTTGATAATTCTGGGCTAACCATTTTCCCTTAATAATCAGTTGTTTTGAAAATCTTCCTCAGTTCGGCTTTTGTCTCCCCCACAGCTAGATTAAAAATAGTTTTGTATTTTGTATCCTCCCACAACACCTAGCCTAACAATCTGCACAGAACAGACATGCGAATGTTCCCTTGCTAAAAATGAAAGGGTCGGTGAGACAACATCCTGCAACTGTTCTCACACTCCAGGGCTTGCTGCAGTGCTGCCCTTCTAGTTGGGCAAAGAAGACCCAACTTTAGAGGGCCTTGTTCTGGTCTGCTTTCATCTTCTCCCCACTAAGCGGAGTAAGGTTGACAAAGTGCCAAGGGGCCATGCCTATTTGTAATCAAGTCCTCTCCTCAGTCTCAAGGACTTGCTCCAGGCACTTGGGAGCCTGAATTTCACAGCCCAAATGGCCCTGAGTCCACGTCTACAGGTTATATGGGTCCTTCTCCAATCCATTCTCTTGGAGGCAAATATACCATTAGTATCCACATTCTTATTCCTGCAGGGAGGGTAAGGGGCAGATGTTTGTGAGGTGTGTGTAGACAAAGTTGGGTGTGTAAGGCTCAGTGCACGTGGAGTCCTGTGCTCTGTGTTTGGAGGGGACAGTGAGAAGAGGACACTAGCCAGGGCTGCCATTTGTACCTTTGCCTGAGCCCGGCATATGTTTAATACTCTCGGGCTCAATATGCACTTGGGGTTGAAGAGATAAATGGCAGGAGCAAAATTCTCTGATTTCCAATTTTTATGTAGGACATACTATCCCTGCCTGGATATACGTTGGTGTAGATTTACTCAGTAAAGAAACATCTGACTTTTAGTTATCTGCTGAAAGAGTGGTGAACAAAGCCCTCTTTTTCACTTAGGATTTTAAGAACAAAAAGAGACTTTTCAAGCATTTAAGAATCATACTTACTGTTTGCCAAATGTGCTAAGATTCTTCTAAGTTATACAAGGTTTCTGGAATAACTGTAATACTCAGTATGACCAGATGTACAAATACTCCCTGGCTAAAAATACATATCAATATCACATACATATCAATATGTACCCTGAAATAACCATCATCACAGTACATATCTAGCTCCCAAATACATGCATTATCATGCAGGAACCACACTGTAAAATCAATATGACAATACTAATAAAAAGTTCTTTTGAACTGTCTTTAAAGTAGCCATTAAATAGCACTTTATTTAGTCTCCTATAATCCAATCATCATCTACACACTGAAATCCAAACAGAATCAAATAGGAGATGGAAATGGGATGGTTTGGGCAGGATTTTGTGGAGGTGAGGTTGCCCACAGGAGAAACAAAATTACTTACAGACTATAGTGTGCATCTTAAAATGTGACTTCCATTATTAATCTCACACGCTGAAAATTTAGTTACACGAGATCTCAAGGCCAGACAAAATTTTTCCGTACTGATTATGATACCATGAGCTCACTTTCTGCTTTAACTTCTGTGTGGAAATAAAAATTCAGTTTTGATTTTCCTGATGAGGAATATTTCTAAGCAATCTGCTTATTGTTGTCACCTCAACCCCTATACATACATTGATTTTTTTTTCCTAAATTGATTTAAAATATTTCAATCTTCTCAGAAAATTAGCTGAGAATTTTTCATTATACTTTATATAGAACTTACGTGTCTTCCAATCAAGAAACAACCAAAATCAAGAATCCTTAGCTAATATTAACACGGTTCGGTGTGCATTCTCTAACTATTCCTTTCCTTCTGATACTCTTCATTCTTTTTCAAAACCAGAATTGTCTTGGGTTCCTGGATGATTAAATTTCCATCCATCTAATAAATTTTTACAACTAAATCCTTTCCTGCAGATAAGCAGGGTATTTAACTTTCTTCAACTGAATTGAGACATCTGGTCAAACACTGTCTGACATGAACCCCTCCTCTGTCCACTCCGGCCTGTGCCCATCCCCAGTAAAGTACATCTGTGGCAAACATGTAGTCAGTAAAGAAGCTAGAACAAGTTGTATCTTGTCATGTGCACGTTTGCACACACACATTCACCCACCCACTCTTCAACTGATCCCAAATCACTAAGCTAGTGATGGCAAACCTTTTAGAGCTTTCAACGATAACAGCCCCCCACAGCACGTGTGCACAGGTTCACCACCCCTGCACTAGGCCGACAAGTTCTAAAGCTGCCTCCAGACAGAAACTGTAGTCTCCTTTTATAAGACTCTCCCCTGCTCCTAACAACTAGTTAATTCCAGATCCACAGGAGAAAATAAAGCGAAAAATGCACGGAAAGGATTATTCTACCAGATCTGAGCAATACTTTTGGGAAACAAGAAATAATAAGAAGGGTTTGTAGCATGTTTTTTGTTTGACTTATGGGACAGTAATTTTCATTGCTTTTTATTTACATGGTAGAAAACATCTGCATTCATTTTAGAATGGCAATATTTGCAATACAGCCTTCATATAAAGAAATGCAACACAAGCAATCAATTATTTCCAGAAGTTTTATAATATAGTAAAAAGAATTTATAATGAACAGCTTCTTTTCTTTTGGTTGGGAGGTGGTGGTAAAAAGTAAAGGAAATGTGGAGACTCAGAGACTAAGAGTCAAATAAATTGGAGGAAAAGATTCAGAAATGAAAACAACATGAGGCAAGAGGTGCTGAGCACTTTTAGGATTTTTAAAATCTTTGGTTCCTTGCACAAAACAAAAGAGTTTGTTAATGAACTTCACTAAGGAGAACTGAAAGCAGACAAACTTTTCTTAGTTCTAAACCTTGTGGTTATGTTACACCAAATGGTGACTTTTACTACTTTTGATTACTTTTTTATTATAGTATACACTTGCAAAAGTTACATTATCTCCCTTTAAGTATTTCACCTCACAAAGAATGATTGTTCTCTGATAAAATGAAGGAAACAAACACTATAAAAGTCAAATCAGTCAAAGAAGCCAGGGGTATCCTCTTCCAGAATGATCTACTATTGTAGGTCTCGTTAGCCTTTGTATATCAGAGAAAAGAGATTAATTTAAAAATCATTATTATTTCACCTTACCTTTTTTATGACAATTTTTGGTTTACTGTAGCCAAAATCAATTAGTCTTGTTAAGCACCACAATTAAAATGTGCCTAACAATAAAATTTTTTTGTTATTTTCCATCCAGCATCAAGCAACGGCAATCTTGCCAGCCAGTGGAATACTGTAATGCAAGCTGATGAGAGAAAATCAGGAATAACTCAACAAGTATTTCCTTTTCCTTTTAAAAATTATCACTCTTTTTTAGCTTTATTTTTTATTAGTATGTGTTTGTAATACATAATGAATACATTCATCATGGGTGTTGGTATATATCCCTATTACATTTTAATCCTTTAGAGGGGAATAAGGGAGAGGAGAAGAACAAAGGTTTTTTTTAAAGGTTGCCATCTGCTTCGTAGTGACGATCCAGATGAGGATGACTCCCACTTACCTAGTGATGATGTCAGCTGCTGGAAAATCATGTCCGGGAAAAACAGCGTATCAGAGTGCTAAACCAGCTTCACGGAAGCTAGCAGTTCCCATATGGCATTCAGAAAAGACTCACAAATATGTATCACTAAAGAGATGGTGTCTCGCTCTTTGTCTCTACTCCTCTGGCCCAACTCCTGGATGTGGCCAGGAGCCTTACTTTGTATGTTTGTCTGAGACTATGCAAAAGACAGACAGGGAGGGTAAGGAAAGAATTGTTAACAGAGAAGCTGCGTGTCAGATGCTCCGTTTCCATTTTCATAAACAGCATCTCAATAACATTAGTGCCAGATTTTAACTGCATGAGGGAGAAGAACTAACCTGTATGGCACATCAAAATAAATCTTGGCGAGTGAAAGATGTATACACAAAATGTAAATGATCAATATCCTTTAATAACTTTAAGGAATGTTTAATATTTCATTAGGGAAATTCAGATTATTTTAATACAAACAAAATGTAAAATACACCACGAAAAAACAAAGACGTTGCTTTTCTAACATAACATAGAGTTTATATTCTTCTCTTTAAGAGCTATTGTGAATCTATTTGTAAAAACATCAATAGAAGAGAAAACACAGAAAGTACAAAAAAGCAATTCACTAAAAGAAAACACAAGCAGGCATATGAAAAATATTTGGCCATCCTATAACGAAAAAGTGCAAATTAAAACCATGATATACTGTATTTTGTTTGTTGGAGGGACAACACTGACAAAAATTCGTGTTAGTGGTCACATAAGACAAAAGACACCCATTCTAATTTGGGCACAGAAATCTGAAGGATAATATAACAGCCTATATTAATATCATTCAATATACGATGCTATGTCATCCAAAAATTCCAATTCTATGATATGCAATTTAATTAAATTGGGCAAGTGGCCAAAGACACAATCTCATGGGACAATGATCATAGTGTTATACATAATAGCAAAAAATCAATAAGAAAAAAATAACATGGAGCGTAGGAGACAAAAATAAATTAGCTATGATCACTTTATAAATGGAAGTATTATATGGCTAATAAATTGATCTAGATGAATACCTAGTGACATGAGATGATGTTCACAGTGCAGTAAATGAGAAAGCAAGGAATAAAACTGACCTGGCCAGTAAAGAATATAGTGAAGGTTAAGAGAGGCTGCCTGAGTTCAAATTCTAGGTGTTCCACTAGCCTGCTGCCTTAGAAGCCAAATCGGGATCTAATTTCTACTTTGACAAGTAAAGATAAAATCTTATACTTGAATTACCCCTCAGTGTGAGCTCCAGTGTGGCCCATCTGGAAAATGGGATAACAGTTCAAGCACTTAGACTAATGTTTAGTCCACAGTAGACAGTGTCAATGTTAAAGTGAAGGTGATCTGAATTATTTCTATGCTTGCACACTCTGATGGTTAATTGTGATCTGTCAAACCAACTAGAGTAAGAAATGTCTAACAGATTAGTAAATCTCCACATATGTCTGTGCATGGCTGAAATGCAGGCTGCAAACTAAGGAGGGACACACACACACACATACACACACACAGATGTCAGGGCCACCAACCAACAGGCTTGTAGCCTGGACAGATAAAAGTGGAAAGAAGGAAGTCTTCCCTTTTCTTCTTTGGAAGAGCTCCAGTCTTCACCACTGTCTTTGGACATTTGTCTCTAGTTCCTTCAGACTTCTAGCACATACTCTTCAGTGCAGACCCTTCAGCTTTCCAACATAGACTCCCACCAGACTCTGCAGTGTGCTCTAGGCCTTTGACATTTGACTGGATTCTAATATTGAATCTGATCTGATCATCCTCCAGTGAACTCCAACTGATATAAATTTTGGTACTGAGAGTGGAGTCATTGCTATTCTACCTGACCATGTGACTCAGAAGTCTTTGGAAATGGTTCACAAAAAAGTTTAGAAAGGTTTGAAGATGCTGGCTAGAAACGTAGCCCTAGTGTACTCTAAGCTCAGCTTGATGGGAAATTCTGATCAGAGTTTGGAAGACTAGAATGCTGAATAAAAAGGCAGATGCTAAAGACCAGGCTCGAGAGGTTTCAGTTGAGAACAAGGACTTTATGGGCAGCTGGCCTCCAAGCCATGCATGTTATACTTCTGCAGAAAAACTGTCTACATTGTGCTCATGTTCTGAGACTTTTCAGGAGTCTGAGGTTAAGAGCAGAGGACTAATTAATCTAGCAGATGAAATTTCAAGGCAGCCCAATGTTGAGGCTGTGATATGGGTACTGCTTATTGCTTTTAGCAAGATTTACATTAAGAAACAAGAGTAAAAAGCCTATTTGAAAGGTTTTCAGTTTTCCCAAAAAGGAAGGGCTGGCAAAGTTGGAGCAGGAGAGAGGTTGGTTCCTGAAAAGACTGGCATTAAAAAAAAGCCAAGAATTTTTCAGCAGGGAAATAGAAAGGTACCTTGAAGGCAAGTGATAAATCAGCAAGACCCTATTCTTCACAGGCTAAGAGGTGTAAAAGTGAAAGACTTTGCTTTGAAAAGAGAGCCCTGGGGCACACTGCTGGAAAAGGGCTGCTTAGCAAATTGGTTCCCACAGGGTTCAGTTCACATTGCTCAACCATCCAGGCACTCAGAGGACTCTGCAGCTATGATGCAAAGGGGCTTGGTTACTACTGGATTGAGTAGCAGACCTTGATGTCATCCATCTGGTGCTGGTTTTACAAGTATGCAGAATGCATGAGTTGTGGGGTCAGAAAGGCTTCCATCAAGATTTCCGAAGAAGGCCTGAGAGGCCAGGCAGTTTCCCCCTGAGAGGGTAGTACATAAAGCTGTGGGAGTGAAGCCAAAAGTACAATGAGACCCCATAAAATTGGAGAAGCCAGAAAAGTGGGATGAGAAAAGCCAAAGGCAATGAGCAAAGCCAACCTAAGAAAGAAGTCATGAAGGTTACATTTACCAGCAATGCCACAGGTGCTGGGCCACCCAAGCCCACTGGACCTCACATCTTTGCCCTGGGTGCTGGACATGGAACTATAGGATTTAATGTTTGGTCTGCTGGATTTCAGCCTTGTTTTGGTCTGATTTCTTTCTATTCCTCATCTCTCCCTTTTGGAACAGGAACGTTTACCCTGTGCCATTGTATGTCAACAATTTTTAACTTTCTTTTTGATTTTTACAGAAGCTCACAGCTAAGAGTTTGTCTCAAGTCTCAGAGTAGACTTTGGACTTTTCAGCAATGTTGGAACTGTTGGTACTTTGGCGACTCTTAGAGATGGACTACATGCATTTTGCATAAAGAGATGCACATGACTTAGGGGTTTCCTGGGGAAGAATGTTATGGTTTATATCCAGATGTCCCCCCAAAGCCTCACGTGTTCATGGGGAGAGGGCTTTTGAAAGGTGATTGAATCACAAGGGCACTATAGCTAAATATGGTGTTAGGAGGTGGGGTCTCCTTGGAAGAGGGAGATCCTTGGGGGCATGAGCTGGAAGAGTGCACTGTTAGTAGTGGCAAATCACTGTGTAATGGGGATACAGTGTTTTTTATTATTTATGCATAAGTTAAAATATTCTATTCTCACTTCATTACAAGCATGTCATGTCTATTAATTGCCAAAGTTTAAACTTAAGGCTTGGGATGTATCTCAGTGGCACAGTGCCTGCCTGGCAAGGACAAGGTCCTGAGTTCGATTCCCAGCACCAAACGAACAAACAAACAAAAAGTTTAAAGTTAAGAGGTTTTGGTAAGGGCTGTTTTTAAAGTGTTTGTATGAGTTTTACTGTTATTAACAGCAGGGATACCCTATTTTCAAAGTGAGGATTTCACTTCCTGTTGGACTGCTTTAATACTAAAGTCATCCATTTTATATGAATTTTAAAATGATACTAGTTATTATTACTTCACTTAAAATTTTCAGATTCCCAAGATAACTGTGTCAGGAACAGAGCTGTACTATATTTCCTTCCTAAATCTTCAGAAAAATATGAGTATCCAGCTCCAAATTGCTCACAGACATTCTTACCCTGTGTTGGAAGCCAAATTGGGATCTAATTTCTACTTTGACAATTAAAAATAAAATGTTATACTTGAATTACATGTTTTTGTGGCTATTTTCTTTTTAAAATGCAAATGTAAAATTGATATTTTCCTCTATCTAACAAAAATTAAATGCAGATAACAAAATATTGGTGGATATGTGATGAAATTGAAATATTCATGCATTGATATTGGGCACAATAAATCAGTACAGATGCTTTGGAGAGAATCTGGCAGGATTTTTTACAATAAAATATGTATATTCTCACTTGGCTATTACATGATATTATGGACTATTAATTTCTTAGGTATGATTATCATACTATGGTTATATAAGAGAGTGATTGTTAGGAAATTAATGATGGAATATCGAAGAGTTAAATCTAAAACTTGGGCCGGTGAGATGGCTCAGCGGCTTAAGCGCCTGCCCGGCAAGCGCGAGGGCCCGAGTTCGACTCCCGGATCCCACATACGAAAAAGGGGCCGGTGATATCGCTCAGCGGCACGGGCGCCTGCTGGCACGCGAGGTCCTGAGGTCGACCCCCCGGTACCCACAAAAAAAAAAAAAAAAAAAAATCTAAAACTTCAAAAGGGTCAGCAAAAAATAAACTAAAAACACACCCATGTCTATTTAGAGAGAAAGCATATAAGGCAAAATTAAATAATTGGAAAATTTAGGTAATAACAGATGATCATTTTATGCTCTTTCAACTTTCCTTCAGAGCTGACAATTTCCAAACAAGAATTAGAGAAAAAAGTGCAAAATTCTCAGTGCATAAGGCAACATGCACAAAACTGTCCACTATACTATTGATTGCAACTGTGAAGAACTGGAATTACCCAAACATATGAAAAAAAATGTGTATTTGCTGTATGAGATTTTTTACAGCAGTGAAAAGGAATGCATTGAATTTATAGTATAGCAATACAGATCTTAAAAGCAGTGCTGAGTGGAATTAATTAAAAGTAGGTGGTCAAACGAGTCTTCAAATACTACTTATTTAAATGTTCATTTTCAAGCAGCACAAACTGTATATTGTTTCATAGTTGCATAGCTATGAAGACATGAGAAGGCACTCAGTGACATCATGGTGGATACACAAAGATAAAGCTAATGGTGTTGGGGAACGTGAGGTAAAGCGAGGGCAGGACAGGGCTTATGTTCTATTTACTATATATTACCTGTTAAATGTTAAGTTAATGGATCAAATATTTGAGAACGGTTTAAGAGGGACTCATCATAAAGCTGAATGCCTTCACCCAGGCACCACAACCAACCTCCATGTGTGTCAGAATGGTCACACCACGCACGCAGCCTCTTCTTACATCCAGGCCAGTGCAGCAGTGTGCTCTGCGCTCTCCCTCTTCTCTCTCTTTCCGCTAACCAATTCTGTATTTCCCAAATCAGAAGCTTGCTTGGATGTTGTCTCATAACTAAAATGCCACACACACATCTCCCATGGATCCCTTTTCTTTTTAATCAAGGTAATCAAGTAGGCTTTCCAAAGCAATGGTTTCTTACAGTCCTTCATTTTAAAGTGAGCTATGATCAACATGTATATACTGAATGAATCAGTGAACAAACAAGTGAATGAGAAAGGAGAAGTAAAGGAGAAAAGGGGATGTGAGAGAAAGAAAGAAAAAAGAAAGAAACAATTGACTCAGTGGGGCTATAATGAGCTCGCAGAGCCAGACAGGTCCTCCAAGTTTATTATCCCCACCAACAATTCTGGCCCACTGGGAAAATAACCAGAACCCAGCGTGCTTCAGCAATATCACAGTGAAATCAGAGAAGACTGCCTCGCTCTTTCTGATTTTTTTTGTCCTACGGCAAGTGCAGACGTTTTCCTGAGTACTCTCAATCCATAATTACGCAAACAATAATTCATTATGAACAAAACATTGTTTAGCAGGAAATATGAATGGTCCACATTAGGGAATCTTTTTGGCAGATGATGAAACCATCTTTTCAATAACAAAAACATAATGGAAAAAATACGATAGAGTGTGGATAAATGGTATGAGAAGGAGGCCAAGTGAAAAACTCTCCTCTAGTAGAACAAGGCTTTTAGATGATTATTTCATAATGAAAAATGGTATAAAAGGGTATGGCACATTTACATTTCATCATTAAAACTGACAATCCCTAATTAAGAATGAACAGGAAAAAAAAAACACTTCCTCAAAAATACTGCAAAAGAAATTTTGGGGGGCGGGTACCAGGGTCCAACTCAGGACCTCGCATGCCAGCAGGCGCCCGTGCCGCGGAGCGATATCACCGGCCCTTTTTTCATATGTGGGCTTTCCTTTATTGGACCATCTAAGCACCATGCTCAGTTTTTGTTTTTTTTTTTATGTGGGTACCAGGAGTTGAACTCAGGACCTCGCGCTTGCCAGGCAGGCGCTTATGCCGCTGAGCTATCTCACCAGCCCTGCAAAATATTTTTATGTTAGCAATTTATATTCATATTTTAGGAGGAAATCAGAAAAGTCTGAGGGCTCACCTTACCCGATCCCCTCATTTACCCGTGAGCTCGGAATGTTGCACGGCTTTCCTAAGGCCTTGTAACTATTTAAAACCACAACCCAGGACCCCAGCCCTGTGTTTTCAAAATGGTACCACTTCAGTCTTTGCTTTACAACCCTCCATCCTCCGAAATCTGTTGAAGCGTCCTGGGTCTTCTGGGACTACTATCAAGAATTATTTTTAAAGTTAGTTTCCTAAGACAATGTAGGATATTTGAATACAGATTGGTTATTATATAACATTATGGGAGTGTTAATCCCATCCTTAGGTATAATGAGGGTATTTCGTTTCCGTAGAGGAATGTCCCTAACAAAGAAGACTTGGAGACACTACACAGAGCCTGCAGCTAACTTCCACGCCATTCAGTGAAACAGAACAGACGGGGGATAGCTGGATAGGTTAACAAATACGGACGGTAAAGTGCTGACAACTATTGAATTTAGAGAAGGAGAGTTCATTATCTAGGCCTTCCAGTTTTTATTTTTAGAATGTTTGACAATAAAAATAACAATATAGTTGTATTTTTAAAAATCATTTCAAGTTTAAGGAATAGATCTGTACCCGCTGAGGCAAGCCGTGCAGGGCAGCGGGACGGGGGGGGGGGGGGGCTCCCAGACGGTGTCTGCACACCTACCGGAAGCAAAATCGGACCTGGAAAGTTCCTGCAGGGAGCAGTGGGAACCAGGACAGATTTCCAGTAGCTATGCGAGGAGACCTCGGGCTCAGGCGTCCTGGCCGGCGGGCAGGGCAGGGGCGGAGCCAGGGCCGACCCCTGCACAGCGCCAGAAGCCCACAAGAACAGGTCACGGACAATCACGATGTCCCCAGAATGAGCGTCGCGGCCTTCGTTTACCTCTGTATTCTAAAGAAGCCGCTTTGAAGCATCCAACTCTGTGCTGTATCTCCCCTTGGACGCCCCGTTAGTGCAAATGAGAAACCGAGCCCAGCACCGGGTGTCGGGGCCGAATACCCGGTCTCCTCCAGCGTCCCCGCTCTGTTCCTGCTCTTCCCTCGCGTCCGATTTCAAGCTTGCTGCTGTCCCCGCAGTGACATCAGTCAGAGGACACAGCTTCTCCCTGGACTCTCAGCTGTGCACCACGAACTTCTCCAAGCGTAAATCCTTATTACTAACAAGAAATGCCTGCGGTTTCTTTATTCCCGTCGAGCCGGCTGCTCAGTGGAGCAGGGCCCAGCCGCGCCCCGCGGAGGGCGCCGCCGGACGCCGGGAAGCGCAAAGCAAAGGGCACAGTGATGCCCTGCCGTCGAGCAGCGGTGTCCTGCAGAGAAGACAGCTTATCAGAAACACAGCATGGGGTTCAACACAGTGACAGCCACGGGAGGGAGAGGGGGAGAGAGAGAGACGCCAGGGACGCGGGTGGGGAGGGCGGAGACGAAGGCCGGTGACGCGTCTGGGAGAGGGACAGCAAAGGAGGGCCAGGTGACCCGCGTCCCGGTGCTCGGACGGGAGCAGGCGCAAGAGGACTGCACCCCGCAAGAAAGCCGTCGCTTACAAAGGGCGCGGAGGGAAGGAGTGTGTGTCACGGGACGGCGAGCTGAGCGCGGACGGGCGAGCCCGCGTTGAGGGTGGAGATTCTCCAGCTCTAAGCTAGTGCGAGTGAATAAAATGGTCGATCCTAACAAAAACAATGTCCTTGGCTATTTCTCCCCTGCTGATTTATACAAAACGAAGCTCTAATCAAGAAACAACCTCCTATATGTACATTACCTCCCAGATTACTTAATATTACAGCGCAGAGGACATGGTCCTTCCATTCCCTTTCCTTATGGGCGTGGGCACGGCTTCATACATTACATTTTCAGACTCAGCTTTTAAACTGCTGACCCAAACCTGCAAATAGAAAATGCTTCAAGCAAGTGATAGCAAATATACCTTGTAATGTGGTGTATACTATTAGGTGTATACTATCAGGCCACTCTCAGATCATATTACATCAATCAGCTTTACCCCTGCCTGCCCATAAGAATTAGCTGGAGGGCTTTAAAAAATTATATGCTGGGCCGGTGAGATGGCTCAGCGGCTTAAGCGCCTGCCCGGCAAGCGCGAGGGCCCGAGTTCGACTCCCGGATCCCCCATACGAAAAAGGGGCCGGTGATATCGCTCAGCGGCACGGGCGCCTGCTGGCGCGCGAGGTCCTGAGGTCGACCCCCGGTACCCACCAAAAAAAAAAAAAAAAAATTATATGCTACCCAGGCTTGCCACCAGAAATTCCCATAAGAATTCTATTATATTTTCAGGGCTGAGAATTACTGAAGTTATGAATTTTAGCTTAAATTTTTTCTGAATATAAGTTACAACAAACTGCACTCTAAGGAAAACACACAAGTCAACACAGAAATAAAATATTTAGATAAAATTAGTTACTTTATGGTTTATAGTATTTTTTCCTCCCCAGTATTAAAAAGAGGATATTTTAGCTTTTGTTATCAATTGGTTCTGACAACTGTTCCAACAGTGCATTCTACTCAGTCCTTTCCTACCTTGAATATTGAAATCACAAAATTCTGCAGAAAAATGTTTCATTTTATACCTCACATGAAGACTTACTATCATATTTTCCTTGAGGTAAGGGGATGGTGAGAAAAATAAGAGGTGTCCTTCAAGCCTTCATTCAAACAAAGCATCTGTAACTTTTTTGAAAAGAACAGACCCATTTTTCCTGATGCCCTAAGCCTATCTTTTTCTTGCTGCCACCTAGCTAAGTGAAAATGTATGCCAGATAAAGTCACTTTTGGATGACTGGATCATAATCCTCAAGTATTGAAAAAGTCCTTGTAGAGCTGTCACTACAACCACTTAGATTACTTTTTGTAAAGGGTTTTTTTGTTTCTATTTTTGTTTTGAGACGGGGTCCCACTATGTAGCCCAGGCTGGCATCAAACTCCTGGCAATCCTTTTGCCTCAGCCTCCTGAGTGCTGGGATTACAGCCATGTCCCACCACACCTGGCCCAGTAAAGAGCTTGTTGTTTTTGTTTTTGTTTTTGTTTTTTATGTGGATACTGGGAGTCGACCTCAGGACCTCGCATTTGCCAGCAGGTGCTTGTGCCACTGAGCGATATCACTGGCCCTTTTTTTCTTTTATGTGGGTACCGGGAGTTGAACTCAGGACCTCGTGCGTGCCAGGCAGGCGCTTATGCCACTGAGCTATCTCACTGGCCCCAGTAAAGGGTTTTTATACAGAGATTCCAACAGACCTCATAAGTGCCACTGGTGCCTATTAAAATAGAAGGTTATGGTTTTCCTTAGGCTTCTAGAGACTCCTACAAGGCTGAGCCAGGCAAGGAGGATGGGGTGTGGTTAACTTTATCTTACCTTTTCTCAATCACTGTGTTGTTTTCGGTCAAAATGCCTTCCCACACAAAACAACCTAATTCATTTTCTGGGTAAAGGAAGCCCTTTTTAGAGCCAAACAGAAGAAATCTTTTAAAGAGGAACAAGAGAGCGAATCAAGAAAATCACTATAAAATGTTATGCAAGTGGTGTCAGTGTTGCATAGTTTAAAACTGTGTTCATCAATATATGAGTGGATAAGCAAAATGTAACAGAACATTCAGCCTTAAAAGGAAGAAATTTCTGAGAGATGGGACAACATGGATGGAGCTTGCAAATATTATGCTAAGTGAAATAATCCAGACACAAAAGAGCAGATATTATATAATCTCACTTACACAAGACACCTGGCTACAATAAGCAAATCCATAGAAACAGAAAGAAGCATAAAGGTTACCAGGCCTGCAGGGCAGGGGGAGGGATGAGGTAAGTGCATATATGTTGTTTAATGAATTTCTTTTTCTCTTTGAGGTGATAAAAAGTTCTGGATGGGCATAGTGGTAATGGTTGCATACAATTACAAATGTACTTAATGCAAATGAATTGTACACTTAAAAATGGTTAAGATAGTATACTTACTATATTGTATTGTTGTATACTTACTATATCATAGTATACTTACTATATTATATTGTTGTTACTATATTTTATGATTAAAAAAATGAGATTAATAATATCTTCAGACTAATGCTTAGCACGAAGCCCAGGAAGCCTGCATTTGATTAAATTTTCCTTCAGTTGGATAACTTAGTACTACATTAACAAACTTCAGCTCCATTTCTTATTTTCCTAGTTTCTATCAATCCATTGTTTCAGGAAAGTCAGAAAGTGGTGCTCATCACTGGAGAACAGAACAGGTAAGTGCTACGGAAAGTCCATGGACAGTGGGTCAGGTCCGCCCACTGCTGACAAGGGCGGAACAGCCACAGGAAAAAAGCGACGAGGATTGAGAGTGAGGAGGAAGAACACAAACAGAGGGACAGAATCCTAGAAGATGTTTTGTATGGGATAGGGCAAAGCCACAGAAGAGTCACCAAGCTCGATTAGGGGATTTACTCTAGGAAGTAAATAGCAGCATGAAAAGGGGAGGCTGAAACCTACTCAGGGTGGCAAAGGCGCAGTTCAAATGATGGAAGGAGTCTGCTCAGATGTAGGAAGTCCCGTCCACTAGAAAGTACCTGTTAGCTGTTCAATTCTGCCAGAAAATTTACAACAAAAATTCAATATGTTTTGTGCTTGATTTAACCTAAATTTTCAATTTTAATGTTGCAACCTGAATGTTTGAAAATATAAGATCAAATAACTTTTATAATTTGTTATTTTTTCAAAATGAAATTTCAATTATATTCCCCCACCCCAGTATGTACTACAAAACGTTGAACCCCATTCCCAGCCGACTCATTTTAGCAGCATTTTCCCTGACCTGATCATCTTCACCTCATGGGGCCTCCTGCAGGTATTAATTAGTTTACTTTGGTCCCAGCCAGAGTCGGATCCTAGCATCAGCTTTTTCAGCTTATGGGAACAAGTGTGAGTATCTGTTGTTAAATGTCCACCAGTTTCAGAGTCTGTATGAGACGAGTCTGGCATTTTGGTTGTGCACAAAATTGTAGTAATTCAGTGGCAGGGGACTAAAGTATCAAACCCCACCCCACATATAACTGCATATCAAATGTAAGCTTGAGAACTACAACCAAACGAGGAGGAGACTCATTGAGCCAGGAAATATTAGCAGATCAACAATGGCACATAACGTGGACCCATTTTTCTCTTCAGAGCCCGTGTTATACATTATCATTAGGAGGGAGGTACTAAATCCATTTCCCCAGGATATGAGTCTGTTTCCATGGTTACACAACAGTGGGTCTTTAAACTCCAGGACAAATGAATGGAGCATTCACTAAATCAGGCAATTTCTGCGTATTTTCAAGACAGATAACGGCTGTTAGTCTTGCCAAACACTGATTTGTTTCATTTTATTCAGTACAGAAGATTCAGTGATGAAGAAATATAAGAGAGCTGCATCCTGAGCCAATACTGACCCTAGATCAAGTACGACACGTGCCTGATTCCCGGGGGGCTCATCTTGTCAAACGAACTTGAGTTGGCTTCACCTTGGATGATGCTATCGTTATAATTCCTGTGCACTGAAGCAGAACACAGCAATAGGAGAAAATTGGGATTTTTTAAAATGAGATTTTTGCCTATCAGTTCAATTTAAGTGGTGCTTCTAAATACCAATGATGGTTAATCTCATGCTTTCAAATGGTGACAATGAGCTCGCGGATCTAAGTGAGTAACTTTTTAAGTCTATAAGGTTTTCTTTTGTGGACTACCTATTAGGCAACTTCCCAGGGAGTGTAACTTTTGGGTCTTGCAATATTACTCGCTCATTTGCTATAGTTTATCTAGAATAGCTTTTCTTTCTTTTTAAAAGACCAGCACTACTTTAACAGGCTCTTCCATTTTCACAAAAAGATGTCAACCTTGGCACATTTGATTTATTTTATCTTTAAAATATGGATCTGCCTTTATCCAAAAGAAAACTCACCAAATAATATGCCTCAAAGGACCTTCTCTTAGGTACTTATCACACTCTCTTTGCAAGAAATGTCCACAGATAATTGAAGGACACACAGTCTATTCTTTCCTTCACATTCATGGCTTTCATTTCTACTTTAAAATCATCTGAAGAGTTTAAAATCTAAATCCCCAGAGATTCTGTTTGTTTGTTTGTTTGTTTTCTGTACTGGGGATTGAATGCAGGTCCTTTGCACTAAACTACATTCCCAGCCCTATTTTATTTTGAGACAGGGTCTTGCTAAGTCACTAAGTTGCCCAGGCTGGGCTCACACTTGTGATCCTCCTGCCTCAGCCACTGTGCCGGGATTACAGGTGTATGGACCACACCCAGCTCAGGTAGGATACTTTTAAAAAAACTCAACTGGCGATTCTAAGGCAAAGTCCGGAGTAAGAACCACTGGTCATCAGAGGTTATTAGTATGGTTAGACCTAAGAGCTCACTTATCAAAAGCATTTATCATACAAGTTTGTATTAATCAGTTTTTCATGACAGTGACCAAATACCTGACCTAAACAGCTTAAAGAAAGAAAGGGTTATTTTGGCCCTGGATTCAGCACTATGTCAGCTGGCCTCACTGTCTGGTATGTGGGGAGGCAGACACTGGCAGGGCATGGCAGAGAAAAGCTGCTCTCTGCAGGGCAGTCTGGAAGCAGAGAGTGAGACAGCCCGAGAGAGGACAGGGCCAGGGCCAGACAATTTCCAAGGTCACAACCCCAGGATCCACTCCCTTCCCCCAGGCCCCGCCTCCTGCTTCTATCACCCCAATAATGCCATCAAATTATCATCTCATCCATGAGTTAATCCCCTGGTGAAGTCAGAGTCCTCATGGTCCAATCACTTCAAAGGCCCACCAGCTGTCAGCCAAGCCTTCACCACAATGCTCATTTTGGGGGCCATTGTAGATAGCAACTATAGCAGTCATATGTGAATACATTTAAAACTTTAAAATATTACATTAAGTCCTGTGTTGTCCACCTCCATCCCTTCCAGTCCTCTCTACGGGGTGTCCCTCCTGATTTTTTTTATTTACATACATATGTATTCACAAATATACCTGTGAATATACATATATATGAAAATACATATACGTTTAATTTTTCAAAAATAATTTTTAACATGTCATTACCGTGCATATTGTTCTGCTGCTCCATTTCCACTTAACGGTATGCCTTTGCACTCTTTCTACACAGGACTTCCTGCTGTATGGTATGAATGTGCAACAGTTATTTTTAAAAGCCATTCCTCTAAATCTCTGCCATCTAGTATGGTAGCCACTAGCCACATACAGCTATGAGTACTTGACTGAGACTAATATGAAGTGGAATGTGCCACAGGTATAAAATACACGCTAGATTTTCAACACTTAATACCAGGAGGACAAAGAATGTAAAATAGCTCATTAATAACTTCTTGTTATTGATTACATGTTCAAGTGATAATATGTTGGCGCTTGCCAGGCAGGCACTTGGGCCACTGAGCTATATCCCTGGCCCTGTTGGACATAATGGGTCAAATAAAATGCAACATTAAAATCAATTTCACTTGTTTATTTTTACTTTTATTAATATGATGATGATAAAATATAAAATTACTTATGTGGCTCACATTCTATTTCTACTGAATGGCTCTGTCTAACAGATGGGCAGCTAAGCTGAAATCAAAACAGAGAGCTGTTTTACCCCTAAGGGACATTTGGCAAAGTATGGCAACATTTTTGTCAGAACTTGGGGGTGCAACCAGCATCTATTTGGTAGAAGACAGGGATGCTACTTAGGAGAATGGTCTTCAACAGTCTCGAATGCTGTTAATTTTTAAAAATTATTTGTATTTGCTTTATACCCAGGGCCCTAAAGCTCTGCCAGTTTTCTGGGAAATGCTGTTCTTGAAATGGCCTTCAGTTGTAGTAACTGATGATACAAATCATGTGTCAGGGCCAGATGCCTGTTCTCAAACATCTAAATCTATTATGCAAATCCACAGGTAAAATATATATGAAACGGATTGCTCCCATACATTTGTATGTTAGCTGGTCTTTTTCAGGAAGCAAGGATATTCACCTTCTATAATCTTCAATTTCTGTTTACAAAAATGCAAACTTTAGCTATCGTGGTTCATGTTTTAAGGTTCTTGCACGACATGTGCAATGTGAGACCCTCTACAGACACAAAGCTCTTTAAGTAACTCATGTCAATCATCAGCTTCCTCTGCTGTGAATTCCTAGGAAAGCACTAATCTTAATTTTCTTCCTGGAGTGAACTTGAATCCCGAATTCATTCTCTGTGTGAATGAGATAACACAAAATGAGATGAGCCCTAGAAACCCTAACAATGAGTTATGACATCACTATTTCCCACCACGTTTTCCAAGTAAAAGTATTACATTACCCCCAGCAAAAGTCTGTGACAGCCTTCAGCCAGCCTTGGCCCAAGCTGACACTTACCTGACTTCCATATGTAGGAAGCTGGGGAAGGGCGAGGAAAGGCGGGGAAGGAGGAGGAGGAGCTGGGCTGTAAGCGCTCTGAGGCAAGAGCTGTCTTTCCTGCTTCCATACAGCTCTTAGAACAGATTCTGGCACACCTCGTAGAACTTGAATATTTGATTATGAAAACAAGATGAAGAAGAACTGTTTCCAGATGAAAAAGCGCACAGGTTAGACCAGAATTTTGATTCAGAAGTGTAAACAAGGACCTGGCAAATCTGTGACACTGGGCAGGCCTGTGGGGGCCGAGCAGAGCCCCTCTCGTGTGACTCTAAGGGGGAACGTGCTGACTGAGTCTTCCCGAGGTGCGCAGGAGGGGAAGGGGTGGGGAATCTCTCAGATCCTCCTGGGACTCTCTTTGTCATGTTCCTGCTCATCCTTCTGACTGTAGAAGTGGCCTGGCTGCCCTGCAAAGCCCTCAGCTGGCCTGGTGGAGGCAGCGAAGATGAAATTCAGACATCAAGGTTATGCTTCAGAAACCCCTAAGGGAATCCATTTAGAGAGTGTCATACAACTTCAGAAATCAGCAGGGTCCTCTGCTACTTGATATTTCCGGGTGGAACTCCAAACCAGACACGTTCACCAGCGCCCAGGCAGAAAGAGCTGTCTATCCCGCCCCGCTCTGACGAGGAACCCCAAGCCTCCGACGCTCATCCTCTTATTCAGTTCATTAAAGGGCTCTACTGTCCAAGGAGCATTCAAAGCTGAATGTCCAGCTTCTTGACTCTCTTTGGCCTTTTTTAAATGGGTAAGAAATTTGTTTTTCCTCCCCACAGAAAATGGCTTAAACTTACTCCTGCTATTAATACATGTTTCATGCATGCTATTAATACATGTTTCCTCCATTGATCCTCGGGTAAGGTGGCAACTAACAAAAGGGGCCAATGGGGCACAGAGGCATAAGCATAGAGATCACTGGCCCCCAGGCTTCTAAGATGGCACAATTTGGGAGGGAAATACACCTGGCCAGATGTGCAGCAGCTGCTCCCCTCCCACCCAACAGGTTTCCCAAGCACCTACTCGGCATTGGGTGCTGTGAAAAAGCTGCGGATAAGATGCGCTGGTCCTCCTCGCTCCCAGGATCTTACAAATGGTGAGTGCTGTAGTTTGGATATGGTTGGAATTTGTCCCCCAAAGGTTCATGTGCTGGAGATTTGGTGTCTAGTGTGGTGCTGAGGTGTAGAGCCTTGAGGAGGTAGCATCTAGCAGGTGATGGTTAGATCATGGGGGACTTAATGCTGGTCTCCTGAAGTGGGTTAGTTCCCACGGGAATGACTTCTGCAGCTCCCTCTCTTGCTTCCTGTCTCACCATGTGACCTCCTGCTCCTTCTTCCACTCACGTCCACACCATGTGATGTTGTCACCACAAGGCCCTCACCAGAGCTGAGCAGATATTGGTCCCATACTCTCAAACCTCCAGAACTCTGTGCTAAATAAACAAACCTCTTTTTTGCCAGCCCAGCCTTGGGTATTTTTAACCACTCTTGGGTATTTTGTTAAAGCAATAAAAAACAGACTAAGACAGTGAGGACGGGCAATTCAGCAGGACCCTGCTTCATCTATAGTAAGTGCTCCCGATGGGCTGCTCCAGGAGGGAATTAAAGATGAAGGAATCGAAGGCCAAGGTTACCTTTGCACTTCAGTTTCTTTCCTGGGGATAGTTGATTTGAAAGTCTCTATTTCTCACTCTAGACCAAAAAACAGCCATCCCTTCTGGGGATAATATATGTTTTTCTTCACAATAATCACCCAGAGGAAATTTCCATAAATTCGGAGGACAGAAATTTTGATTAGATTGTTGTTAGTTACTTGAAGGAAGTTGTTTCTCTTAATGATGGACAAATAAAAGTATACATAGGGCCGGTGAGATGGCTCAGCGGCTTAAGCGCCTGCCCGGCAAGCGTGAGGGCCCGAGTTTGACTCCCGGATCCCACATACAAAAAAGGGGGCCGGTGATATCGCTCAGCGGCACGGGCGCCTGCTGGCGCGTGAGGTCCTGAGGTCGACCCCCCGGTACCCACACACAAAAAAAAGTATACATAGTTTCTTAATTCTAAGACTACTGCCACTGATTTTAATGGCTTTATCAAGAAATAATCTACATGCTGTAAGTACACCCATTTAATATATAGAATTTAATGTTTTTTGGTGTAATGACTGAGTTGTGCAAGCATCATTGCAATCTCATTTTATTATTATTAGTGCATGTGTGTGGTGCATAATGATTACATTCATTGTGGGGAGTTGGTACATGTACATAATACATCTTAGTTATTTTTATACCACTTACAATCTCATTTTAGAACATGTTTATCCTCCCCCCAAAATAAACCTCCTACCCATAGCAGTGACTCCAACAGCCACCACTCAAGCCCAGGCCAGCATGATTCTACTGTCTTTACAGATTTGCATATTTTGGACATTTCCTATAAATGGAATCAACCAATATGTGTCTTCCTTTTAGCCAGTTTCTTTGAAGTAGCAAAATGTTTTTTGAGATCCATCCATGTTTGTAGAATGCCTCAACACTTCATTTCTTTTTATTACCAAATAATATTCTATTATACCACGTTTTTAGTTACTCATCAGTTGATAGACATCTCCACACTGGGGCTATTATGAATAATAATGCTATAATATTCATGTACAAGTTTTGTGTGGATGTATGTTTCAATTATCTTGGGTACATAGCTAGGAGCAAGCCTGATATAGTAATTATGATTAACTTTTTGTAGAACTGCCAAACTATTTTCTAAAACGATTGAATCATTATTTCTGAAATAAGGTACAACTTATCTATGTGCATATGTAATATTTAATGGATCACCTTAAATTTTCATTTAACTATTTGTTATTAAATTAATGGTGTATCTTAAAATTAGTGGCATCCTAGAATAAGGGAAATATGTCATTTACTATGATTCAACTAAGTAATAAGCATACTTTAATGCTCATTTGATCTATGATAGATCATTTGATCTTATTTTATAAATAAAGAATCTAAGATTCAAAAACTTGGCTACTGTTGTACAGTGACAAGAGAGCCACCCCTTGGCATCTGTGGGGCGCTAGTTCTAGGACCCCCTGCCAGATACCAAATCCCATGATGGTCAAGTCTTTTATACTAAATAATATAGTATTTGCCCATAACCTCTGCAACCCTCCCACATACTTTAAATCATCTGTATGTTATGTTTAATATCAAATATAATGCTATATAAATACTCATGGCACTGTTCAGTACAGATGAATTTTTCCCTCAAACATTTTCAATCAGCAGTTGGTTGAATCCATGGATGTGGATCCCACAGATAGAGAGGGCTGACTCTATTCACATTTGGACTTGGGTCAGTTTTCTGCCAAAATCTGATTTTATACTTTTTACACTTTCATGTTATTGTTCAAAGATAAGCAAAGGGTAATATGCAGCTTCCATGAGTTCACAACGTTTGAAATAGATAAAGACTCAAAGGCTTGAGTATGAAACAAGCTGTAATAGTAACTTTCCCTTGCTGGACAAAATACCTGGCATACACAACTTAAAGAAGGAGAGGTTTATTTTGGCCCATGATTTCAGAGGGTTCAGTGCAAGGTCAACTGGCTCCAAGGCAGAAACATCACGGAGGAAGGGTATGGCACAGCAAAGCTGCTCAATTCATGGCATCCGGGAATTGGAAAGACAGGGAAAAGCCCAAGAAAAGATGTACCCGCCAAAGGCATGACCCCAGTGACCCACCTCCTCCAACTCGGTCCTACCTCTTTTTTTTTTTAAGAGTAGTAAAATTTATTGGAGAAAAGGAATGGGGACTAGGAATAGTTCCTGAGAGACAGGAGGGGTCCCGAATGAGTTGCCTCGGTCCTACCTCTTAATAGCACATTCACCTCTAAACTCATCAATGGATTGGTAAGGTCAGTACACCCATGATCTAATTATCTGCCAAAGGTCCTACTTCTGACTCTTCGAGGGACATTTTTGATCCAAATCATAACATAAGTTATATTAAGTACTCAATAAATAGAACTGTAAACATACTCAAAAAAGGGCTGGGGATATAGCTCAGTGTAAAGGCCTGGGTCCAATCCCAAATACCACCAACCAACAAACAAACAAAAAATACCCTGGTAGAGTCAGGGATTTTTTCTGACACAAGGAATCTTGCCAAGATACCTTGGATGAATGGGATTTAAGGTGGGTCTAGTCTATAAGGTCGAAAAAACATCTTAAATCAATAATACTGTGCCATCCATTATTCTGGTTCTAGGCACATGAAGTTATTGAGCTCTTGAAAATTGTGGCTAGTTAGACCCTAGGCCCAGCCGGCCACTGCTCAACTGGGCAGACTACTGAGAGACAGGAGGGCTGCGGCCCACCAGGGGAATTTTCCAGAAAGAGCTTCAGTGGTGCCCAGGAGGGGTGGTGCAGGAAGAGTGGCTCTGGGGGAGAAGAGAAGTACAGGTGCCTAGGAACAAGGACGGCCATGGACCCATGGATGCAATGAAGTGCAGACTGCCCGCCGGGCCAGGCGCCCCCTGAAGATGATGATCCTGCTGGCCCTGCTCCTGGCTCTGGGCCACAGCCCACTGCAGAGTCACGTTTAGGAATGACTTTGGGCGCAGGGCCCACAGAGCTGTGCCACCTCTGGAGAGTTTTGTCACGCTGTTGCCATAAAAACAGTCTCGCGTTTTCAAACGGTTTTGAAGCAGTGCTACAATTTTTGTCCTCTCACTGAGATACTTGTTCCTAAACTACCCAAGTTCTTTTTACTCAAAAGCCACACCCCTCTTATACAGGAACTGCAGTAAAGAGAACTTTTGCAATGTCAAGGGGCCAAACATCCCAGACCCAACTTTGAGAGAGCCAGCAAAAGGAGGCACAGCTGCTCTGTGCCTAACAGAACACCCTGCGACAGTCACGGCTGCCTTTAAGACTCCCTGTGAGATGCAGGGGCCTGGGCCACCTCTGAGGATGAACTCACTGCGGACTGTGGGCAAACCTTTGCATTAAACTTGCTTTCCATTGCAGGGGAAATGTGGCTAGCCTGATGTAGAAATTACTATAAAAACATACTGCATTTCAAGGACTTAGTATTAAAATCAAGTAAAATATCTCCCTAATAATTTTTATACTGAGTACATTTGAAATGGTATTATTTTGGATATATTAGGTTAAATAAAAATATATTAATAAAATGAGTTTCACTCATTTTCACCTTTAAAATATGGTAAATAGGGGCCGGTGAGATGGCTCAGTGGCTTAAGCGCCTGCCCGGCAAGTGCGAGGGCCCGAGTTCGACTCCCGGATCCCACATACGAAAAAGGGGCCGGTGATATCGCTCAGCAGCACGGGCGCCTGCTGGCACTCGAGGTCCTGAGGTCGACCCCCCGGCACCCACAAAAAAAATATATATATGGTAAATAGGATATTAAAATGAGGTATGTACATGGCTGGCACTGTCTTCTTATTGTACAGCGCCATTCTGAGATAAATATGGCAGAGAATATATGGAGCTAACTGTTCGCTATCATTGAAAAAGCCAACAGGTGAAATGGGAAATAAACCTGGGCAATCTGTTAAGGGCCCAGATGACCTGCAAAGATGAGTGGTTCGAACTGTGATCAGGATGTAAAACAGAGTCAAGTTTTTGAGAATAGGAGTGTAAAACTTGGGTCTTTGTCTTAGGAAGTACAGGCTGGGACAGCCTCATCATTATCAACGACTGAGGGAATGAGAATACACCAAGAACAACGTCACTCCCCACTCCCGCTGTAAGAAACCCTTCCAAACTCATAAAAATGCCAATCAAGCTAGCGCCACAAAACACAGTGAAACTTGGAAGCAGGAAAGGGGCTCCCAACTGCATAAACAGAAGGAATTAGTTGTCAGAGGAGTCGGTCGAGAAGCTCCAGGGAGTCCAAACAGGACCCGGGATGCTGGAGCTGGGGGCTGAGGCTTGTATGTGTGTTGGGACAGGGAGCCCAGGTAACTTCCCTGCATATAAATGGACAAGAAACCAACTCATATCAGTACATCTGTCCTTCCAACAAAGACAAGGTCTGGAAAAAACAAAATCAGGGGGAAAAGTATCTGTGCAGTAGCTTTTAAAGACCAGAACAGGAAAATTAGGGAGACAATGCTGCCTGGGGAGTAAAGACAGTTTCAGGAAGGAAGAGGAGCCAGTGGTATCAAATACTGAGCAGAAATAAAGATGAAATGATGCTTCTGATGGGGTGATCATGAGGTTCCCCAAGACCTCAAAGACAGCAGCATCCAGAGTGGCTGAAACAGAAGGAAGCAAGAAGCCGGATGTGGTGACACACACCTGTAATCCCAGCACTTAGGAGGCTGAGGCAGGAGGATCACCTCAAGTTTGAGGCCAGCCTGGGCTACACAGTGAGTTCAAGGCCAGCCTGAACTACACAGCGAGACTCTGTCTGTTATGGTTTGTGACTAGAGGTCCCTCCAAAGCCTTATGCGGTCATAGGGCTTTTTCGGAGGTGGCTGAATCTAGAGTGTGTGATTGATTCGTAGTGCAATGCTGGGATCAAGGGTGGGTGATTGCTGGATCAGTCCACTGACTGGATTGGCACTGCCCTAATCCCAGTAGACGGGATACAATATAAGGGACAGAAAGAGGCTTGCCCCTTCTCTCTCATTGCTTTTGCTGTCTTCTACCACCAGGAATGGTTGCCCCTCTGCCATGTGCCACTCGGCCTTGGAGCCAGCTGATTACAGACTGAAACTCCACAAACTGTGAGCTAAATAAACCTTTCCTCCTTTAACTTTTGGGTGTTGGGTATTTTGTCCCAGCAACGAGAAAAGTAACTAAGACACTGTCTCAACTCCTCCCCCGCCACAAAAAAAGAATAAAGCAAGAAGTAGCAATTACAACTTCTCAGTCTGAGAAGTGAGAGAGGAGAATGATTCTGAAGATGAAGATGAAAAGCAGGGTGGGCGAAAGAGCAAGTTCAGGGGATGATGGCACAGGGGAAGCAGGAGAAGGAAGAGCGCCAACTTCCACCAGAGGCTTGGAATGAGACTCACGCAGGCTGCGGAGCAGTCCTGGGGCAGGAGCGCTGGGTGTGGGAGGGCATGTGAGGAGGTTTGGCACCCTTGCTGCTTGCAAGTGAAAAGAAGGAGTGCTCAAGAAAGTTGCTGAATGGCAGGGAGCCTGCCTGCTCCTATAAGACTCCTACTAAACTCCTGCAAGCAAGATCTTCACACTTTCCCTGGCAGAGCCTGGCCTCAGAAGTTACTATGCACTGAATGCACAAAAGCACTCACGGAAGGTTGAAGATGAGAGGCCCCAGCCAAGAATCCAGCATGGGTGTGGGGAGAGTGAAGCCAGCTAGAGGGACAAACAGGGAGCCTGGGAGAGGGTGGAAGAACAGAGATCAGGCCAAAAAAATGCAGCACAGGGCAGAAGCCAGTCCCTCCAGCTCATGTTACAAGTGGGGCAAGTTCATGGTCAAATGATAAGCACAAATTTTCTGTCATTTTTATTTACACCCAAGAGCTTAGTCATGAAGTAGATGATAAGCATAATGTCAGTTTATAAGTGGGGAAAAATGATGTATCCAGAGGTTTTTCTTCAACCCCTCTGTTTTTCAATGTTCATCGTTCATTCAACTAACTTTTCTGGTTTTCCTCTGCTGGGGGATAAGGATGTGAAGATTATAAAAGAGGATGAGAATAGAAATTTTACTTAAACCCCATCCTCAAAGAGTTCAAATTCAATGAAGGCAAGGCCTCTTTTAATAGGCAAGACAGGAAAATAGTCACTGGCCTTTTTGAAGAAAGTCAGGACTCCCTGACTTAGATCTAGGGTATTGCTCTAAAGAAGAATCTCTGTTTTCATGTGAGCTGTTTACACTGTGTAAAGTTTGGAATTCTTGCAGCCTGGAGAATCAATGAAAAAAGAGTGGTAGCTGAGACCAAAGAGCTCACAGGAAGCCCTGATCAGGGCCCATGGCAATTTTCAAGGTTAAGCAGAAAATCCAGGTCACCTTGAAAATCAGCTTGACCTTCACTGGCAGGGAGTGCGTTTCTGGCCGGTGAGTGATAAGGAACTGAAAAAAGGATGGTCACGGTGACGATCAGAGTAGTCCCAGGGAAAAAGATCAAGGGAAGGAAACAGAGACCCAATCAGTAGGGAACAAGAACCACAAAATGCTCAATGAATGTACACAGACTGAGAATATCCAAAAATTACCTAGGTAAACAAATACCTGCCCCGTCTCTCTCTCATTTCTCTCTCCCTCTCTTCCCTTTTCAGGTACTAGGGATTGAACCCACCCAAGTCCTTAGCACTGAGCTATATCCAAGCCTCTGAAAGTTTTTTTAATTCTGAGATAGGGTCTTGCTACATCACTGAGCTGCCCAGGGTTTGAACCTGTGATCCTCAGCCTTCCAGAGTCCTGGGGTTACAGGTGTGCAGTACCACACCTGTCTTCTTTCTCCTTTCTTGAATCAGTCCTACCTTTTGACATTTCTCTTTCCTCCTGTCCTTCATTAAATGAAAGGAAATATTTACACCCTAAGTTTACATAATGCATAACAAGACATTAATTCCAAGTTGGTCCCAACTGTCACAGAAGAAAGAGCTTTGTTTCAGTATGCAATAAATGGATCTGTGACCTGTGATCCAGTTTTTAAAAACATTTATATCAAAATCACAATTTTTAACTAGCAACTGAAATTAACTAATTACAAATAAAAAATCAAATTAGTTTCAATTAGCCAAGGTAATTGAGTCTACCAAAGAAATTAAATATTTTAAAGCCATAATTAGCTTAAAAGGCATCTCACACCTGAAAATGCAGCAAAGCTTGCTGCCTGGGTGTCTCCGCACATTTTAAAATGAGGTTGGACCACATCCAATTAGGATGCTCCTGAATGCTTTGGGGTCATCATTCAATGAGCTACAACAATAATTTGCTGCTTGTTCCACTGTGACTTCATGGAGATAATACAGCAGGTAAACAAGCAGAGGTCTGTAGAACTAGGTGATTAGGAATTGCTAGAAAAAAACCATGGATAAGAAGGCAACTCACTATTGGTGTTAAACAATAATGCTATAAATCACCAATATTATCTCAGCTAAAATTAGATTATAGGTCACTTTAGTATTGCAAATTATTTTTAGCAATTCTTGAATGCTTCCAGGGAATAATCTAAGTGGAATTTTTCTATATAAAAATGCTGAGTTGCAGAAGAGGGAAGTATTAAGGATGAAGATGTAGGTGTCAGCTTCTACTGGAATCTAATTAATTAGTGTTCACATGATTGAATATAAATAAACTGGCTCCATTTCTTCAGAGCAACTTGATGGGTACACAGGCTGCTCCCAAGATGTAACTATTACGTGAGTTATAGTGCTAGAAACATGAGTATGCATGTGTTGCTGTAATAAGATGTCCTTAACTTTTTCTGAAAGATACCTAGCAGGAGAATAGCTAGATGAAATAGAATTTCTGCTTTTTGATTCTTGAGGAGTCTCCATACTAATTTCCTCAGTGCAGAAGTGTTCCTTTTTCCAACCATCTTGCCACTATTTGTTATTTGATTTCTTCATGGCAGCCATTCTTTCTGAAGTGAAGTGGAATCTCCGTGTTGTTTTAACTTGCATTTTCCTAACGGCCAGAGATACTGAACATTTTTCATGTATTTATTGGCCATTTGTACTTCTTCTTCTTAGAGGTGTCTATTCATTTCAGCTGCCCATTTTTGATGGGGTCTTTTATTGGGGATGGTCAGTTTTCCTGGAGTTCTTTATATATCCTAGATACTAGTGTTCTGACAGAGTAATAGCTGGCAAAAAATTTTTCCCATTCTGTAGGTCGTCTCTTCTCTCTGTCGGTTGTTTCCTTTTCTGTGCAGAAGCCTTATAATTTGATGTGATCCCATATGCTGATTCCTGGTGCTATTGCTTGTGCCACTGGGGTTCTGTTCAGAAAGTCCCTGCCTGCACTTGTGTATTCTAGAGTTCTACCTATTTTGTCTTCCAGCAGATTAGGTGTTCCTATTTTAATATTTAGATCTTTGATCCATTTCTATTTTAGTTTAATACATAGTGAGATATATGGATCTAGAGCCAATCTTCTGCACGTGGATGGCCAGTTTTCTCAGAACCATTTATTGAAGAGGCTATCTTTCTTCCATGGTGGCCACTCTGTCAAAGATCAGATTGCTGAGTGTGCTTAGGTTTATTTCTGCATCCTTCATTCTGTTCCATTGATCTACTTGTCTCTGTGTGTGTGTGTGTGTGTGTGTGTGTGTGTGTGTGTGTGTGTGTGTGCTAGTACCATGCTGTTTTTATCACTGTAGCTTCATAACATAACTTGAAGTCCAGGGTTGTAATGCCTTCTGCTTTGCTCTTGTAGCCCTGGGTTGCTTTGGCTATTCTAGGTGTCTTCTAAGCACAGAAGTATTATTCTATGGATTTACAGTTCAATATTATGGCTTGTGAAGGGAGAGCGGTCCAGCAAGGGGTATGATGTAGGGTGCCTGGGAAGAAGAAAGATGTAGAAGGAGAGCGGATGTGTTGTTGCTTTTTCAGAGATCAGACAGGTAAAGATTAAAATAATTATGACTGGTGCACTTGAAAAATCCACACTTTTAAATTTTTAGCTGATGATTGTGTTCTAAATTTTTTATTTTAAATTATTATTATTACTGCAGTGCAGAGCTGGGATCACATCCAGGCCTCATTCATGCTAAATATGTGCCCTACCACTGAATATTTTTTAAGCTTAAGATAGAAATGGCATTGTTTGAGAAAGAACCTGTTTACGCAGAGTAATGCTTTTCTTCAGAAACAGAGTAAATGTTTTCCGGAGTAAATGATGTTATGAAAATATGAGCCATATCTGCTACCCTGAAAATGTTAAACGTCTGAACTCCACCTTATCTGCAAATAGCTCAGAAACTTATGTCTTTTCCTCATTCAATTTCTGCATTTCCAATACAGCAATGGTATATACATGCACCGAAATCAAATAAATCACATAGAAATATTCTCTGGAACAGCTGTGCTCCTGCTCTTCTGCAAGCAACTGGGAATTAAGATATTTAGACACCAAAGTGCTACAGCTAAGTAGCTCCAAAGTCATTGGAGGAGCTGATGATGATGCAGGGGTGCAGCCCTCATTTTAAGTTAAAAGAACACATTTTATGTATAGCTAAGCTGTACAAGCTTCCATACCTAAATTTACTATTTAGGGATAAAGGAGATTAAGTATCTGTCCCATAATTTTGCTTCTTTTTTCTTTTTGTGATGTTGCTGGGGATTGAGCCTAGAGTATTTTGCATGCTAGGTAAGTGCTCTACCTCTGAGCTACATCCCCAGCCCCTATAATTTCTTAAACACTCAACTCTTGCAAGAATTTCAGGTAAATCTTATTTCTCCCTAAATGAAAATTCAAAGCTTTGCCAATTTGGTTGGTATAATAATAAAACAGAGGTCAGTTCTCAGACATTGACCATTGTGTATCCTTCATCTACGCAGGCATACAATGAGGGGGTCTCCTAAACTCAAGGCTTTCAGTAGATTCAGGTCAAGATGTCTTCAAAAACTCCTTCCTCTGACCGTCATTGGTGGAACAAGACTTCTATCTTCCCTAAGGGCTTCAAGAGCTAGTTTGCCACCAATACAATAAGAATCCTTTTAGCATAGCCTCCTTAAACTTCTGATTTTCCCATCTACAAATTGAACACTCTTGGAACCTTCCTATTTACTGACCATTTTCAAAGCAGGTTTTGTAGACTCAGGAAGCAGTAAGACAGTAGGCTTTGAAGGAGGCCCTTTGGTGTTGCTATTGCACTGAGAGCTCCAGGGGGCTGCTACGATGGTGAACTCACAACTTCTGCAGCCTCCAGCAGATCTCCGCACCTAACGGTTGGCTCTGCCACCAACCAGCGCAGTTCTGCAGTAAACTTGTTTTCCCATCAAATGATCTCTAAGCTTCTGTTCTCCAAGGAGTCATGTTTTTTATGGAAGTAAACAAAGAAAACATAATACTCCTTCTCCCCACTGAGTTCGTAATACTGCGGTGTGAGGTGCGCCATCAGAATCCATCAGATAGGCAGGGGATGATGGAAAGAAATGGCAAATGATCACAGCCGCAAGCCCGAGTCTCGCCTGGCTTTTATCTGGGGATCACTGGGCTGCCTAGCATCAATGGCTCTGGTTTCAGTCCCCTGTACCACTGTGGAAAACTGTGTTACATGGGGCCAATGACAGTTTTACACTGCTTGAAAAGCTTGTTTAGAACTTGTACACTGTGCTCTCGATATGACTCAACTGTGGGACCAGAACTTTCAACATGCAGAGTCATACGTTGCTATTATACAGACTAGCACATCCTGTCTTAAAACTCAAAAATTTAGAGAATTGAATGAGGGCGAAGAAAACATTTTCATGCAAATCTACCCAGAACTTCAGTTTAAACAGTGGTGACTGACCTCGCAACATATATCTCCCTTAACCCTTATCTTTACACAATGCTCCCCACAGTGTAGATAAATTGAAACCCTCAGGAGCCCCACTGCCGTACACATTCTCTTCTTATGAAGGAATAGGCATCAAACACAAATCATTACCCAGCGCGTAAATGGACCAGCTGAGTAAAAGGGGCAGGGACCATGAGTCCACTTAAAATACCCCAGTAAAACTACGCATCCATAGATTTCATTAACGATAGATCTCTCCACACTGACTTGTATCCAAAACACAGATTTGTAGGCCCAGAGAATGCTGCGGCCCTCATCTTGAACTACACTGTGACACTGGCCATGTAGTCTGAGACAGCAGCTGGCCCACAGCCTCTGCTTTCTCTGGGCACGCATCCCCAAAAGGTTAGGACTTCGGTGCGTGAGACAGGCTGAGGATGTCTCTACTCAGAACCTCCGAGGAATGGCATCATTTGCACTCTAGGCCACTCCTGTAAAGCTAGGATAGCAGGCCATGTGGCTCGCCCTCAGGGGCCCTGAACACATCGAGGGTCTTCATTCTCAGGCTGGTATAGCTGGATGCAAAGGAACAGAGCAAGTAAGACTGACAACTGTCTTCAGACAAGGTTACTTTGTGTCAACGCAAACAACTCACACACTCTTGTGACCCCCCATTATTCTACTGGGACCAGAAGCACTGGCACTAGAAGGTCCAGGAATGATCTAGGAAGTGGGTGCCCCAAGTCTTTACAGCCAGCTTGTACAATCATGAAACCGGTTCTGGTGTCATGACCGCTCACTGACCTCGAGGCACATTCTTTCAGTTTCCCAAGAATCGAGTTTCTCAAGTTTTGTAAAGTAATGTTAGCTTGGCAAATTCAAAGGAAATCTCGGTGCCCGCAAGTCTCTGGTGCTGGGCTTTTCAAAGAGCTATTGTTCCTCCTCTGGCCATGTAAGGTTGTTGTCCATGGCAGGAAATGCTGACTAGAACCCAGGTTCTGCCCCAGTGGTAGACATTTCAGCAACAGCGTAAGACACACAAAATCGGCTGGACTTTATGTTTCCTTGGGGTCTGTGGACTCATTTCTTTAAGTCAAAGGCAAGTCCTAACTTGTTTATCTGCTAAGTAGTTAGACAGAACTGATTGCTAAGCTGCCTGTTTATACTTTCCCTTCTCACTACCAATCTGTTTGCAGGGTGATTCATTTCTACCCTTAGCTGTGTAATACTTGGGGCACACTTGGATCCAGTAATTTATTCATTCAAAATCTATTAAGCACCTATTAGGAAGCAGGCCTTTTAGCATTTTTGCCTTCCTTTGGCAATTTTAGGTGGGTCGGAAATACTGTGGGTCAACTTGTAGCTTCCTTCAATTCTCACTCAATATTTTGCATCCTATAACCAGGATGACCATAGGCCTTGGTTTGCCTGGAACAGCCCTGTTTGTGCCTATGGTTCTGGCAAAGCTATTAACAGTTCCCACTTTCACTCTCCAACTATCCCAGTTAGAATGTTAAGTTATATGGTCACCCTGAGGATAACCAGATCCACCTGCAGATCTTACAGGCTGTGTGTATGTGTCTCTGTCAGGGAGGGGAGGGGATCTTAGGAGGGAAAGGACTCACATTTCTAGGGACCACATAAAACCTTAAGTACCAGGCTCACATGGGCTATGGAAGGAAACCACAAAGCTTGTTGCCACCTTTCGTGAAACAGGTCTGGAATCAGTTCTCTTCAGAGACAATATAACAGAGGGGCAAAGAGCACAGACTCCATAGTCAGACTTCTTGGTATGGCCACTGCCTCACTATGTACACATGGGCCAGTTCTTTAGCCTGTCTGTGCCCAGTTCCTCATCTGGAAAATGAATATATTAGTAGTACCTGCCTCATGGAGTAGTTGAAAGGCAACAGGAGAAATGCATGCCACATACGAAGTGCTATGAGGTGCTTCTCAGCACATACGATCACTCTGGATCCAGATCCCAGCACCAGACAACTACACATAGGCCAGACACAAGGGAAGTCTGCTTTTGAGGGAAATAGGGTGCAAACAACTTGGGTATCGGGATTGGCAAAATCAATCCAGTCAGATCCTCTCCTCTAGGAAATAAATGTTTAATGAACAAGGCAGGTCACTGAAGCCAAATCTCAAGGCACAGGCAGCTCCTGTTCCCAAGGAATCTCCAGGAACAAGGATGCCTGAACAGCCAGGAGAAATAGCATCATGTCCCACGTTCTGGTGCACCCTTGTTAGAAGCCCCATTGCCCAACTTCACCTGTTGGTGGCTCCCCTTGGCACCCTACCGGGGGGACAGACCACGGGGAGTTCACAGAGAAAGATGAACATGGGAAACTGGGGGCCTCAGACCTTGACATATACCAGAACCTTTTACTTTTGAAATCTTAAATTGTAACATTCTTCTCTCCAACCACAATTTGAGATCAACTCAGCTCCCTGAAGGTCACAAACACCTTGAGTTCCTCAAAGCCCCCATCGTTCTTCAAATTCCTTTCCCTCCTGGCTTCACTTTCTTTTCTACACAACCTGGATCACGTGTTCTGTAACACTCTTTCTGCAATACTTCACTGAATCTCCCAGTGTCCACCCAATGCACCCAAAGCTTCTAACCCTAGATCGATCCTACTTGGCACGGGAAAACCCAAAGCTACTGCAGAATACTTGAGCTTTGGTCTGCTACTCGTTACAGTTTCAAGGCTGTGCATTCTCTCAACTTCAGTTTCAAACCCATTTGCCTCCTACCTTCATCACTGCCCTCAAAAGCTCCACCAATCTTCCCCTCTCCCACTGTTTTCCGCCCCCAGCATGTTCTTCCTGGCTTGTTCGTCAGGATATACAGGACAAGCAGTGCGATCCCCTTATCCACTGTCTATCTGCCTCTCCTGAGGTCTTGCCAGCCCCTTCAGCTTGCAGTTTACCATCAATGCCAATTTACTGGTCTGTTTCACAAAGGCGCTTATATTTGGATTTCTTTTTCTTCTGTCCACTACATCAGAACAGTATTACTGAACTTTTCAGTCATAACCCTCTTTGCTCCTTGATCCCAACTGCCACAAGATTTAAATATTTATTCCACTCTTATCACTTGACACCTCCTACATATTGGTATTATTGCACAACGTATTTGAGGTTGCCTAACATCTGTCCGTACCTCTGTATTTGCCACAAGACATGCAAAGTCAGGAGCCTGGTCCGCATCATCTTTTTATTCTCAGGGTACCAAACAGTCTCCAGGAGGAACCCAAAGACCATTGGTTATATTATGGACACTTCACTGACTGGCAGGGCCGGGTTTCACACCAGAATCCCCAGTGATCACTGAAGTGCTGGCATCTGAAATTTGTTTTGCTCAAATGCATATACATGGATGCTCAGAGATTCCCAGCAGCACTTACAGGTGCAAGGCTCGGGTGTCTGAAGATACACACAAGTGCCTCGTCTCCTTTCTAACTGCTCTGATTCCCCAGACAAATGAAGAAACAAACACTGCCTTTGTGTGTGAATCTACTCAGGAAATGGAAGTAAGGCCTTAAAGGCTGAGTTAGGTTTGGAAGGAGAAGAAAAGCAAGCAAGAAAATAATGAAGGAAGCAAAGAAGGCATGAAATTTACATCTGAGGTCAGCAGAGTTTCAGTTGGGAAGGCAGATAAAGAGCGGACAGCTGGGAAATGTGGAAAAGCTCCGGCAACATAAAGCTCAGGAAATCTAGACTCTTCCGGCTCCAGGTCCAAAGCAAATGCTCTCCATAAGTTCATGCAGTTCCAGTAAACTTGTGTTTGGGATTTTAATCATTGTTGGTTGAGCTTCTTACTGATGGAGAGGCTGGGGATTTTTAAAAGAATCTTTTCAGATTGGTTATATTGGCCTGAAACTGCCCTTTTCCTCAGTGTGAGTATGAACAGATGCTGAGCAGCCGAATGGCTGGGTCTGGTGTCTGTGAGCTTCTGAGATCCCCAATATCTCCTCTCCGCGTGCTGCCTGCTCCATCCAACCCTCCCCACAGCGTCCCTGGTCAGCCCCCGTCCTAGTGTCCCTACAACCCTCCTGTGCCTTCCACGGACCCCGGGCTCTTGCTGAAATGCAGTCTGACTCCGGGAGTGCAGGGTACAGTCTGAGAACCAGCGTTCCTCACCAGCTCCCCAGTGACGCCAGCAGTGCGGGTCTGGGGCCCACACTGGAGCAGCAAAGGTTCTGCTCCTCTACCGCTGGGCCAAAGTGTGTTAACCAGATTTTGTTACTGTAACAAATTCCCAGAGACAATTAACATTAAAAGAGCAAAGGTTTATTTCGGCTCAGGACACAGTGGTTTCTGTCAGTGGCTGGTTGGCCCCACACTTGGGGTGCTGGCTGTGCGGTGCACGGTGGGCCCAGTGCAGGGTGGAGAACTGCTCACCTCACCTGTCTGGGAAGCGAGAAAGGCAGAGACCAGCATCTCCCGGTCCAGTTGAGGGACGCCCTCAATGACCTAAACACCTCAACAGTGCCAAGATGGAGCCTCAGACTTCAACACGTGTTCTTTGAGGGACTTTTCAGATCCTAATGATAGCCGTGTGTCAACTGAAGAACAAACAAAGGTGCCTCTCCGGAAGAAAGCATTAAGGTTCTATGTATGGTAACTGTACACAAAGACATGAAATCTTCATCAGTCCCTCTGTTACATGGCCTCCCGTCAGGCTGGGTACAAGGAATCCTGAGGAAAGGGTAGAGATAAAATTCTGTGACTCGGGGGTAGCCAGTGGTGGGTTCCCACGTTTGTTTCTGTTCAGCTTACTGTGACATGGAGGAATGTGATGCTGAAGAATTTGTGGGATACACTGTCTGGTTTCAACTAACCTAATCCTCATAAAATGTACCAGAGGCTGAAACAATGCCAAGAAACTGCTCATTAAAGATGACACACAGTAAGAATCCACATCTGCCGATCAAATTTGGCCCGCAAACCTGAAGTTATAATGGAGATTATGTGGAATGTGGAGTTAGAGTCAGGTTTAACGAGGAGCTGGATAGTGTCCTGCACCTGGAAGCAGTACCGTGTATGTGCCTGTAACTGTGCGGGACAGCGCCTCCTTTGCGGTGGTCCACACACAGGCATTATTGTACCAATGGGGAGCACGGTCGAGTTTGAGACAACTGCTTGGACCAGCAGTGTGGCTTCCCTCGCAACAGAGACTAAATACCGGCATCCTTTGACTAATCCCCAACCCAACCTGTCTCTACTGGGCGACCCCACTCCCCACCAGCCACACAATGTCGAGGCCAAAGTGGCAGCGAGCCCACATTCTAATGCTTGTCAGGGGCAGGATCCCTGCATCTTAAAAAGGAAAATGGGCCGGTGAGATGGCTCAGCGGCTTAAGCGCCTGCCCGGCAAGCACAAGGGCCCGAGTTCGACTCCCGGAACCCACATATGAAAAAGGGGCCGGTGATATCGCTCAGCGGCACGGGCGCCTGCTGGCGCGCGAGGTCCTGAGGTCGACCCCCGGTACCCACAAAAAAATTAATTAATTAATGAAATAAAAAGGAAAATGTACAAGACCAGAATAGAGCACCCCAAATTGTGACTGCAGGAGACCAAGATATGACACCCTCAAGTATCCCTGTTTGCCATAAGGATTATTTTAGCTGATATTTTGAGAAACTGCAGACACAGAAAACGTTTCCCGTTGCTGTCTAAGGGGAATCTCTGCGTCTCCTCTGTACCAGGAAGAAGAGGGGGGCTCTCCCCAGCACAGCAGGCACTGAAGGAAGGCAGCTTTAGCCTTGCTGGTCATGTTTTCCCAGTATACCCACAACATCCTGCTGACCACTTCTGACAATTGCCATCTACTCCAAGAGTACACCAACCTCCCAGTTTCTCATCTCTGAGGAGTCTACTTTGCCTCCCAAGGTATCGAGCACAAAATGGAATGCCTCCTCTGATGTGTGGAATGACAAATGCAGAACAGAATAGGATTATCACCTCCTCTTTCTCAGATAGAATGCTTCTATTGATATGGCCTGTGGTGTCTGTCCATTAACCCCCTGTGATACTGGTGCTTGGCCCTGCTACATCTCTCTCATTCATGATTCCGAGTTTATCTCTTGGACTGATGGATATTTTTAGACTTCATTGCTAGATTTAATGTAATATTCTTTAGTATTAACTTCTTTGAATGCCTGTAGTATATCCTTATTGTTCTCACCTCCCTAGCATCTATCTGCCCTTCTTTTTGTGCTAGCGTCTCTATTTCCTTTACAAGCATTTTTAGTGACACCAACATTCAGGTGGTTGGCCTTTTGACCTCCTGATTAACTGTTACCCAGGATACACCGGCCACTCCCCACACCCGTGCCTTAAATCAGGGCCACAAAAACAGAAAGCAGTTCAACAGACACACCTATTTATTTCCTGATGTCCCAAGACCTGCAGCATCTTTTCCACAATTTGTTCCTTCAAATTTCATTCAATTCTACTAGTTCCCCAGTATTCATTTCTTGGTGCTGCTTTAACAACCATAAACTCAATGGCTTAAAACAATACAAATTAAAAGGCTAACATTCAATCTATATGAAAACAATGTTCACAACTCAAAAATAGAAAAGCAGCTCAATAAAAAATGATCTTCAGGGGCCGGTGAGATGGCTCAGTGGTGTAAGCACCTGCCTGGCAAGCGCGAGGGCCCAAGTTCAACTCCCGGGACCCACATACGAAAAAAGGGCCGGTGATATCGCTCAGCGGTATGGGCGCCTGCTGGCGTGCAATGTCCTGAGGTTGACCCCCGGTACCCACAAAAAAAAAAAAAATGATCTTCAATATTTCTTCAAAGAGAGATAAATGACCAAGAACATGAAAAAAAAAAAAAGTTCAACAGAAGCCATTAGAGAAATGCAAATAAAAATCAGTGAGGTACCACTTTACAGCCACTAGCACAGCTGTAATGACTTTTTCTTTTTTTCAAGTAATAAGAATCAGTGAAGAGGTGAAGAAATTGGAATCCTTATACACTGCAGGTGGGAATGCAAAAATGGTTCAGCTATTACAGAAGACCTTGGAGGTTCCTCTAAAAGTTAATGGCCATATGACCTAGCAATTCATTCTTAGGTATAACCCAAAATAATTGAAAATGAGGACTCAAATTAGCACATGTACCTGTGTGCTCACAGCAGCACTATTCAGCTGAAAAACAGAAATAGCCCAAATATCTATGTCTGCAAGAACGGATCAAGAAATTGTGGTAAATACATACGATGGAATGTATTTCAGCCATCAAAAGGGATGAAGGACTGACACACACTGCAATATGGATTAACCTTTAAACATTACACTAGCAAAAGAAGCCAGACATGAAAGGTCACAGCTTGTATGATTCTATTTATATAAAATATGCAAAACAGATAAATCCATAAAGACTATTATGGTCCCCCAAAGTCTCATGTGTTCAGGAGATATTGTAGTGTACTCACTGCGCTTTCAGAAGGTGAATGGATCATTGGGCACTATGCTCATCAGTGGATTCATCCATTGAAGAGTTCATAGCTGAATGTGCTATTTGAAGGTAGGACCCTGTTAGAGGAGGTACACTGAAGGTGTGCTCTGGAGAGTCTCTCTCTCTCTCTCTCTCTCTTTCTCTCTCTTTTTCTGTTTTCCTGCTCTCTGCTTTCTGCCTGTCATCAGCTGAGGAGCTTTCCTCTACCAGGTCCTTCTCCCATGTTATTTCTGCCTTGGAGCCAGGTGACCATGGACTGAACCCTCTGAAGTTGTGAGCCAGAATAAACTTCTCCTCCTTTTAAGTTTTGAGTGTCAGGTATTTTGTCCCACTGACGGGAAAGCTGCCTAATACAGAAACAGAACACAGATTAGTGTTTACGTGGTGTGGGGAGCAAGGAATGGGAAGCAACTACATAATACATAAGGAAGAATTTCTTTGGGGTAATGAAAATGTTCTGAAACTAAACAGAGTGATCAATGCACAATATTGTGAAAATTTTAAATGTCACTGAGTTGTTTGCTTTTAGAAAATGATTGATTTTTGTTATGTGAGTTTCACCTCAATTAAGACACATACCCAGATTTATTCTCTCCCAGTTCTGGAGGTCACAGGTCCTAAAACCAAGGGTTTGGCAGGACTGTGCTCCTTTTGGAGATGCTAGGAAAGAATCGTTGTCTTTTCTAACTTCTAGAAGCCACTTGCATTCCTTGGGTTGTAACCTCTTTCCCCATCTTCAAAGCCAGCAGCATCTTCAAATTCCTGTCTTTCTGACGGCTACTTCTGTCATGTTTCTGTTTCCAGCTCTGAGCCTTCTGTATCCCTCTTATAAGGATCCTTGTGATTACACTGATTCTACTTAGTTCATCAAGGGCACATTCTCCATTTCAATGTCCTCATCCCATCTACAACATCCCTTTTGCCACGTAAGGTAACACATTCACAGGTGCTATGATTGGAATGTGTTCCCCACAAGTTCATGTGTTGGGAACTTGGCCCCAGATTCCTGTGTTAATGGAATTCCTGTGTTGTGGAGCCTTTGGAAAGTAATGAAGATGGGGCCCCATAATGGGATTAGTGGCTTCATAAGAACAGTGAACTAAGACGATCACTCTCTCATCTTATGCACTCCACCACTTCCCAGTGCATTAAGAAGGCTCTCACCAGGTGCTGAGCAGAAGCTGGAACCATGCTCTTGGACTTCCCAGCCTCCAGAACCATGAACCAGATAAACATCTCTTCTTTATAGATTACTTGGTCTTGGGTATTTTATTTCAGGAACAGAAAACACACTAAGACAATAAATTTCGGAGATTCAGACATGGATATCCTTCCCCACACACTTTCAATGAATGTGTCCTGCTAAGTTGCTTGTAACCACAAAACCTCAGACTCTAAGATGCTTTATATTTTCAGCACCATATTCTGAATGAATGTGCAGCATGAAAGTAGGAAGCAGGCCTGGTGATTTCTTGAGCTCAACAAAGAATGACTAAGAAAATCTGTAGGAATTTTATGTTTGGCACAATGCTTTCCTTGAGTATAAGGAAGCCACATGAGCAGACTCTCGATAAGTATGTAAGGGCTGAATGAATAGAAGGCAGAGAAGGCATGGAAAGTTTGAAGCCTTACATAGAGTACAGAGAAGCTAGGCTAAGATTAAGTAGAGCGGAATGAGGAAACAGGAAAACATCTTCCATACAGAAGTCCAAGGAAGAAGGATGTTTAGCACATAAATTGTAACAGTTGGTAACCACCCTTCTGGGTCAGGTGAGAGTCTCCCAATGGAAAGACTGAGTGAGTCAGAAGTCACCTGAACCCCAGGAAGTCCTGATGATTCCAGGGGAAATTAGCAGCTTTTTTTTCTCCACAAATACATAAGCACATGTCAAGTGTTTACTGTGTTGCAATGTACTGTTACAGTACTATTACAGCCCTTCAAAAGGCAGAGCATGTTTTGTCATCTTTGCCACTACATAAAAGTGCCTGGTATACTGTGGGGGGGGGGGGGCGTCACATGTGAGACATCTAAGAAAAGCCTAGTAGCCAGGTATGGTGGCACATGCATGTTATCCCAGCACTCTGGGAGGCAGAGGCAAGAGGACCAAAAGTTTGAGCCCAGCCTGGGCAACATAGGGACTTAGAACCTGTCTCAAAATTTAAAATAAGGACTGGGGATATAGCTCAGAGCAAAGGCCCTGTGCTCAATCCCCAATGCTACAAAAGAAAGAAGAAAAAAGAAGAGCCGAGTGCTAGGACAGCTAAAAGGAAAAGAATTTGCTTTGGACAGTAGTATTCAAAGGTGTCGTCACTTTTATTCTATTTCTACAGACTCTCCAATGTATTTAAAAATCAAACTTAGAATCATAGACCTTTCAGGTGCCCCAGGGATCTATTTAATTCAGAAACAGGACCTATTTACCAAAACCTAGTGTTAGTTTTCAAGGATGCATTTCTTGCAAGCCCCATTGGGCTGATGAGCAAATAAACAATCCATCAAAGGGAGCAGTTTAACTGTCTGAGATGCCAGGCCACTTTATTTCCTTGAGCCTCTTACAGATGAAGTTATTGGCGACATCTGCCTTAAACAAACTGCTAGCACTGCCAATTCATTTGACTTTGACTAGAATTTTTATTCATGCAAAATGGAGTTAGGATTTTTATTAGGAAGTAATGTTCACGGAAGAGCAGACGGTATTCTTTAGTTTAATGTATGATCTCAGGCTTCAGGCACCACTTATATTTCATTGTCAAAAGCCATACCATGCATCAGCCCTGGCCTTAGAGGTGTGTGTTTGTGGAAAGCGGAGGGGGCTGTTTGTTCACCGAGGGTGGACAGGCACTGAGCGCAGCTGGAGACTGCTTTCCTCTTCCCTCAGGTTATAGTCTTGGTCAGTACACACTGGGCAAACTCGCTTACTTCCAGCAACACCAAGAGCCCAAGCTTTCTATAAAGCATCCCATCGCCTGGATGGCTCAGGCTGGATTGTACCTGTGACCAGCCAGCGCTATTTCCCTCAGTACCAAGAACTTACCTTCCAAAACAAGGTTCCATAAATGGACTTTTATAACCAGGAAAACCTGGTTACATAAACGTAAAACCAAGTCCCCCCTTCTCTCATAGAATAGGGAAATGAGTACAATGTCAGTTGAAACTCAGCAAAAATACCCCATCGTTTCCCTAGCTTTTTCTAGTCAATTCCTGAGCAATTTCTCCCTTCAAACAATGTTTCAGCACTCTGGCTTTGCACTGAAGGAAACTGTGTGTCCCCACAGTATTGAGGCAACATGGCTAAGATACACAATAAAAACACCACGATCTAAAAACAGATGTGGTAAGCACATGTTCCATGTGGCATAAAACTGTCCTCCTCTTTGCTTTTTTGTTGCAAAAATGTCATAGCTACCAGGTACCCCATGCTTCCCATGACAGCCCGGATGTCATGTATTCCATCCCACAAGCTTGCTCACAGTTGTCCCCAGCATGGAACTAGTTTCTATTTCAGAATGAGGGGCAGATACAGCATAGGGTGAGGAGAGTGACCTTCTCCAGAGCACCATTCATCCATGGGACAAGCAATGGAGCTCTTACCTCTCACAAATGTGAACCAACCGAGACAATGTACAGTTACTAGGGAGGCACAACTACCGATCAGGACAAATACCCCCCATCGGCTTGTTTGTGCTAAGAAATTTTGCACCTAAAGTGCATCTTAGACTTCACCTTACTTTCCTGATTAGGAAACCACAGGCTAAGCATCCTAATAAGAATGAAATGTTGCATATCTTAAACATATTCTTAAACACTTAAAAGTGCTACTGCCACTGCCAAGAGCATAGACGAGATGCAAGTCCTGAGCCTGGGGTGGGGTTCTGCATTCTCCTCTAGGGACAGGGAGACACAAGTGAGCCGCAGCCTTGAAAGAATCAGTGCACCTCCTTGGGCCCAGCAGTGACTGCGGGACATCTGAGCCACATAGCAGCGCGTCTGTCTGCACCCCTCAGCTCTGACGAGCTGTGTCACACACATCCCGCAAAGAATCACAATCACTCCCTGCTGCAGATTTTCCCTTTGAACTGTGCTATCCAACCACACACTGCCAATGCGGAGAACAGATGAAAGAGAAACAAATCCAGGGCAAATGTGCACACAGTTTTCAAAGCTTGCTTTGAAGAGTCCCCTCCTACCAGCTGGAGAGCACATAAGCGAGTATGACAATGCTGAAGCCACCTGACACAGTACAGCTGTTCACCGTTTAGAAAGTACTTTTTAGAACACTTCCTTTTTGCCTACTGCATTAGAATCTTTAAAACCTCTTTACAAGCAGGGCCTCCTGTGCCGGGTTCTCTGGAGCATAGGAAAGAGGACGGCATTGAGCCGGGGTGGGGGGACGGGACTACATTGTTACACGGATTAAATAAACTGGAAGTGCTTACAGGGAGAAAAAAAAATTTTTTTGAAAAGAGAATTCCACAGCGATTGGACGACAAATGTTAAGTACAGGGCAGGGAATGTGGAGACTGGGGTAAGCTTGTTCTCGAATCTAGGCTCAGGTCTCTCCAGATACTCAGCATTTCTAGCCCCGGGTGGAAAGGGTATTTTTCTGCTGAGACAAGGAGGGGCAGAATTTCAGAGGTACTGGAGCACTCCCAGGACCCTCTCCGTCAGCTTGGAAAAGTGCTAGGAAAGGAAAATTTCCAGGGACCTTCCAATGGCTCTAGTCTCCAGGTGGCCTAAATAGGATAAGAACTGGAAGAAATCAATGTGTTTTATACCTGAAGTTTCAGCTGTTTATGAGTCATGTGCTGGGCTTGGAAGAACGTGAGATGACACCCGAAGGGACAGAGCTAACCAGCCTCGGCGAACTGTCCTTTCCCCACTAGTCCGTGTTTTAAAATGGGCCCTACTCACTACGTGAACACTTAAAAGCTCGGTATCTATAGAAAGAGAAGGGAATTGAAGAACTCATCAGCTGTACAAGAAGCCCTCCCCTGCATTATAACTGAGTTTGTTTGCAACTTTCTCAGGGTGGAAGGCGTCAGACTTGACGTTGGTCCTATCAGGTTTGCTCAGGTTCTGGTCAATGACAATGCCTTTACCATGTGCTTAGCCTACATTTTACTGCATGTCCACTGCCCAAGACCTCTGTAAAGGCCTCTGTTTTCCCCTAAAGCAGAGAAATACTAATGTGGTGTAAGAGTAAGAACATTGTGTGCTTGGGAACAAATGTGACCCGCATTTTGTGCACAAGCGCAGGGACTTACACTAAGCCCTCTGCGTGGCCTCCCCACCGCTCTCCTACATCCAGCTCAAATTCTACCTTTTCCATGAAATCCTGCCTACCTCTGAACCATGCCAACACTTTGCGCCCTCTCTTGGCACTGGTTTTAGGATGGTGTGTGATGTGGTTGAATGCCTCATTACGTAGCCCTGTTCAACTGTTTGACGTTGTTGTCACATCTTTTAGATTCCCATCTTCCACGCCACTTGGCACGACCCACCAGTGCACAACTGATGCTTGATGAATATTTGTAAAATTCAAGTCTGGATGGCAGAGCTTGGCCGAGCTCACCGGGATGTGAGGAGGCTGAGTGAATTACAGATGTGGATGTGCCTTCTCGGCCCCAAATGGGCCACCATATCTTCATGAGGACAGAAGGTGACTCTTGGTGACAAAGATAATATTTTCTGAATGGTTAAAATGAAGCCAGGTTCATTAAGCTGATTATAAAAATTTTCTCAGGAGAACAATGTTTTACAATAATTTGTTTTTCTAGGCAAAGACTTTTTGCATGTAACACAGTATTGTACAATTAATATTTGTTGGCTTTTTTTTTTTTTTTAACTGTGGATTAGACACAGAGACCTCACTGAGAAATCCTAAGTCATAAAGGCTCTTCTTTTGTTTTTTAAATGTATGTTTGCAGCACAAAATAGTGATACTTGTTTTGGGGGTTGATACACATATGTATCTATCTGGATCATCTCCAATCCCTTACCTTCCCCCTCCCCCAGTCCCCTTTCCAGTCTCCAACAATCTGCCTTTTTGTTTCCTACCATCTCTCCATGAAAGCTCTTTTCCATAGAAGCTACTTATTGCCCCTAGGACTCCTTCCCCAGCGTCCCACACTGAATGCCTCTGATGCTACTATAGAGTGATATGACATAGATTAAATGCCTGTGGGGGTTATACTTCCGCCAGTAATGTAGGGGAAAGGAATAACAGTAAAAGATAAAGCTGATCCCAATTTCACTATCTTACTTCAAGTGTTAAATTTCAAGTCTGATTGGGTTTGTTGAAGGCTAATTTCATAGCTATTGGCAGTACTTCCTCAGCATATGATTTGACCCCTTGAAATGCTTGATAAATCAATCATCTTGTCCACATTTCAGTTCCTTCTAGAGTTTCTGCCCTTGTATCACATAAAATTTCTCTGGTCCCTCAACCTGAACTTCTCTGGAGAACTGATTAACAAGTTTACAAGAGTAACTAACTGGCTGGAACTAAGTGGTCTTGAATGGACACCGTATAACTCGCAAGACAAAACTAGTAGTGAAAAGAAAACCAACAGCCTCATGTCTCCTCGTATCGAGGAACTTGACAATTCAGAAGATTCCTTTTCTAACCCGTCTTCCTGAATAAGTTTCTAAGTACTGGTCTTATCTAGTGTTTCATCCTTAGTGTTCTTGGTAGAATCTTTTCCAAGTAGACAGAAAGATGAGATACTTGATAAAACTCTAACTTTCTCTAAGAAGTCTACTAAAAACTTTTTTTCAATACAAAAAAAAAAAAAAAAACTTTTGTCTGTACTGGAACCTGGCTAGCGTATTACATAGCCCATCTAGTCACCTTGTCTTATTTAGCAACACTTCATGGGATGAGACAAAGAACTTTATTACTTTTAGGGGTTCTGCCGCCTAAAAAGTTTGGAACTAATTCAAGCATACTCTTGCTGAGCCCTCTTTATATTCCCTTGACTAGGAAAGAATGGGACACATCAAATAAATATTTGTCAATTGAATGAACAAATTGAAATCTTATTCATCATTCCAGATCCAGCTCAGACTCTGCTCTGTGAAGACCCCTGTGGTCACCAAATCTCCCCACGGCAATTCTATTTCCTCAGACATGGTGCTGGGTATTCCTCTGGACCCCCTGGTGTTCTGCCTCATGGACTGTAGCTCCTGTTCAGTAACACTTCGGGGTCAACATCAGATGTGTATTTGTCTAAAATCCAGGAAACTGAAGGTTTTGCTAGAATATATTGAGAGATTCCCATCACTCCTGAAACTCAAGTTAAAAGCAAGGAACCAGTCTTCATAGAGTTCTTACTAATTTCTGATCCAACCACAAATGGAATGCAAAACCCCAGCAGGGCTCTAGGCAAAGAGCCAAGAGGTCTCCATCCTTCCCGCTGTCTACCCTTCGACCAGCTGCTCAGCGAGTGCCCTCCGGGAGTCCCCCATTTAAGTGAAAAGCTCAGTGGTAGGTACAAAGTCCAACTGACCAATTCACAACTATAATTCATTCATTTACTTGTGCACCTACTCACCTCTGAATAAGAAGCCACAAGCTAGAGACAGAAACACAAGTGATATATTTCTGATCTCAGTGAGTTGCACTCCATTACAGGAGACTGACACACAGATACTTATTGAGACCTATGATAATAGACAAACACACCAAGTACTACAAGCATTCAGAAGAGAAAATAGGTAATTTGGACATGAGGGTTGGGACATTTTCTTCACAGCATAATTGACATTAGCATTAAACTCTGCAAAATGAATGGGATTGCTGCCGGACGCGATGTAAGGAAACACTATTCTGGACGGTGAAAATAGCATTGGCAATGAAACAGCCTGCCAGGAACAACCACTGCTGTTTGGATTTATTCACCAAGTTGTTATATCATTGGGCAAAATTAAGGCCACTGGCAGAACCTGCCCCAGAACAGGAATTTTGAGTGGGGGAAGGGAAAGGGCCGTGAAACTGAGCGTGCTTGTGAGAAGCCGGGCTGTTCACACTCCCAGTGGAGCTGCTGAAGGGTAATCCTTTTCTGATTCCCACAGAAGCACTGGAAAGGCTAGCTGTGGCTCTGCTGGTACACAAAATTTGATAGTCATGCAGAAAACAGCCAAGAGGGGATAAATGCCACCAGTTTTGTAACTGAGATAAGCATGTGCCGCCCTGCAAGCCTGCCATGATCTGTTTTCAGTAATGGCCTAGTCAAGAGCAGATGTGTTGGCCACGTGTATGCTGGACCATGAACTGGCAAGTGCCACTGGGCCTCCTTCATGATAAGCCACTCTTCCCAGTGAGACAGCCCTTCCGTTCTCCTTAGCCAGTTACTTCAAAGTTTAAGATTGTGGGTGTCTTTCAGAAAATGTATAAATACCTGGAAACTTAATAACACACTCCTGAATACCCAATGGGTCACAGAAGAAATCAAGGAAGAAAGTAAACAATTTCTGGAATCAAATGACAATGCTGATACAACACACCAGAACCAATGGGACACAATGAAACTGATCCTAAGAGGGAAGCTTACTGCAAGCAATGCTCCTATTAGAAAAACAGAGCAAGCTCCAATAAATAACCTAATGATGAACCTCAAGATACCTGAAAAACAACAACAATCCAAACCAAAACTGAGTTTAGGGAGGGAAAGCATAAAGATCAGAGCAGAAATTAATAAGACTGAGACTAAACTTAAAAACAAAACAAAAAAATCAATGAATCAAAGAACTGGTTCTTGGAAAGAATTAAACAAAATAGATGAGCCCTTAGCCGAACTTACCCTCTCATACTTCTCAGTCTCTGGCAACTACTATTTTATTCTCTGCTTCTGTGAGGTCCACTTTTTGCAGTTTCCACCTATAAGTGAGGACATGTGATATTTGACTTTCTGTGTGTGCCTTACTTCATTAACGTGTCCTCCAATTCCATCCATGTTGATAATTATACTTTTAAAACCAGCAAAACAAAATAATTGTAACCGTAGATCACACCTTTTGCTACAGTTTGGATCTTCCACGCCCCCAAAAGCCATGTGATAAAGACCATGAGGTGCATGCAGCTCTGCCACAGGGCCAGGAGCAACCAGGCCAGAGAAGCACAGATTGAATGAAAACAAAGCAACTGTGATCCAAAGCAAACCTTTTTTTCACAATAAGTTTATATATCTAAGGTACTTGTTTTAGTGACAGAAAACTGGCTAATAAACATTTTCATCGTAAAGTATCCCAATTTTATAAACAAGGGAACAACAGCTTTTCCTACTTCAACTGGAAAGCCTGCTATGTGCCTGTTTGATGGAGCCATTCCACGATGTGTACGTTCTTCAAAGAATCAGGTTGTATACCACAAGTAGATACAGTTTTGTCAGTGAAAACAAACTGTTAGTAACAAAGGCCAGCTATAAACTATAATCAGTGTCCTTGTTTTGGACCTTTACACCACTCTCTTGTTAAAATGTACTGGAGAAAAAAATGTATTGAAAGCTTAGATTTGATTTTAATGATCTATCTCACGAAATAAAAAGAAAGGGAAAAAATAAAATGCATCCCTTTTCCTCCTCAAAATTTCCTCTCCTGACAACAGAGCTCAGGCATTGTTGCTAAGGAAGAGTTTTTACCATAAAGCTGAGTTTTGTCACTTTTCCTTCTGAAAATTTGAAAGCAATTGATTTCTCCTTTAATTACTACCTGGAATACATACATATGTGCCACTATTTGGCACAACTGGGAAAACTTGTCTTCCGTTTCTCCTACATAGGCCCAAAATATGCAAACACTCTCATGCTTGTACCATAACAGGGTTACTAAAACATGCTCAGGAAGTTCCCTTGGGAGACCGGCATAGTCCAGAGAGCAAGACAAGAAACCAGGTTGAGAAAAACAGGTAATGAGTGATGAAAAAAATTGGCAAGAGGAAGAGAAGTCAAAGGAAGAATCTTTTACACTCAGACAGGGGGGATGCGTGGGAAAAGTCATTAATTATCTCATTAGGAGACCACAAGTTTGACAGGAATTTTCTGAGGTGAAAAGGTGTCCTCACATTCATCATTCCAAAGGTCATGGGCAAAAGCTTCACCTTCCAGGACTGGTGAGATGGCTCAGAGGCACAAGCACCTGCTGGCAAGCGAAAGGTCCTGAGGTCGACTCCCAGTACCCACATAAAAATTTTTTTTATAAAAAAAGCTTCACCTTCCAAACACTGATACAATTCCTATTCAGTCTTCAAACTCCTGGCCCGTGTGTTCCTGAACACACGGTTTAAATATAACTTTAACTTGTTATTTAACTACAAAAATTATCAAAAACTTCAACATTGACTTCTTAAACAAAGGATTTAAATATAAAATACAGCCTGGCTTTGGTGAAAAAAGGCGGCTAGTGCTCCTTTACTGTCCATACATGCATTGCAAAGGGCCCATCCTGAGCCTCTGCTGCACTGACTAAAGAGACAAGCAATCCTGGGTGGACAGGGGCACACGGGGACCCCTTACCTCACGCCACAGGTGCCTGTGGTAAGATGCCAATACAGAGGTGAACTTCCAACCACCCAGTGATGGGATTCTGGACATGCCACCCCAAAATACAGCACCTGGTACTAGAGAAAATGACAGAGGCAGGAAGGTCATTACTCATCTTCTTTCTACCTTCCCTGAACCAGGTCACAAAATCTAGGAAAGATTTTCTAACGTGCCCATGAACCAGGTCATAAGACCCTTATGTGAATGGATAAAGAAAATGTCTTGTATACAGACGGTCCCCTAACTTACGAGAGTTGGACTGGGATTTTTTTTTTTTTTTTTTTACTTTACAGTAGTGGGAAAGGAATAGGATCCAGTAGAAACTGTACTTTGAATTTTGATCTTTCCCCCAAGAGAGTGTATGTGCTAATAACATATGCCACAATACTCTCTTGGGACGCAGGGCGGCAGCAGCAGGCCACCACTCCCAGGCAGCCACACATTCGTTCCGGGAGCAAACAGCCAACCTTCTATGGACACGGTGTTGCTCATGTGTTCAAGCAGTGTACTGAATGTTGTTTTGTTTTGTTTTGTTTTTTTGTGGGTACCGGGGGTCGACCTCAGGACCTCGCGCGCCAGCAGGCACCTGTGCCACTGAGCGATATTACCGGCCCCTTTTTCCGTATGTGGGTTCCGGTAGTCGAACTCGGGACCTTGCGCTTGCCAGGCAGGCGCTTACGCCGCTGAGCCATCTTGCCGACCCCTGAATGCGTTTTTGACTTGGATATTTTCTACTTGGGATATTTTCAGCTTACAATGGGCTTATCAGGATGTAATCCCATAAGTCAAGATGCATACACAAGAGAATATTGTTCAGTCTTAGAAGGAATTCCTGTCATTTTGGACAACATGGACAATACTAGGGGCCATTACATTAAGTGAAAGAAGCCAGGCTCAGGTAGAGAAATACACATTTACACGCGGAGTGTATAAAAGGTCAAAGTCACAGAAGCAGAGAATGGTGGTTACCAGAGACTGGGTAGGGGCCCAAGGGGTGGGAGTCTTGTAGGGTGTTAGTCAAAGAGCACAAAGTTTAAGTTATGCAGGAGGAATAAGTCCAAGAAATCTGTTGTATGTCATGGTGACTACAGCGAAAAACAATATATTGCTCACTTGAAAACTGTTTATACAATAGATTTTAAGTGTTCTAACCACAAAAAATCTATAGAAGGTAATGAATGTGTTAAATAGATTGATTCAGCCATTCCACAATGCATCTGTATAACAAAACATCAGGCTGTACACCTTATAAATACATTTTTACTTGTCTATTAAAACCAATTGCTCAAAAGCCCCTCATGGTAAAGACGCCCTCCCTATCCCCAGAGGACAGGGGCGTCCTCATCTCCGGAGAAGAGTCCCAGAGAAGAATCTGAGCGAACAGGCCCTGCTGAGTTTCCCCATTAGATCATGCTCTTTGCCTAATCCTATTTCTCCACAACTATCCACTCCTTATCAAATCTAGCATAAAAACACTCTTCTGGTCTTCATTTCCTTACAAACAGTCCTATGTCACACAAAAATTACATTAAATAGACTGTGTGCTTTTCTTTTGTTACTGTCTTTCATCATAGGCGCCTCGGCTGTGAACCTAGGATGGACAGAAAGATATTTTCCTTCTACAGCAGATTTTAAAAGGCCTGTGTCTTTCCTTTCATTTAAACACACACACGTGTGCATGCACACATGCACACACACGCACACACACACCACTTTTCATTCCATAAATTCTGCAACTAGGGTTAAGACTTAAAAAAGAAAAAGCACTGGTGAAAAAGAATTGTTGGCTTCAGCTCATGGTAAGCTGTAAACATGCTACAGTGATGCAGCCTTTCCTACCATACAGGTTTGGGCATCAGCCAAGGCCTGGGTAAGAGACTTCAGGGCCCTCATGAGGGAAAATAGGGGGAAGTGAAAGGGTAACAGTAGAGTACCCCAAAGAAACTTCACTTGGGCTAACTTGAAGAAAGTACAAGTAGTTTGCTGAGGCTCGCTGATGTTTCCCTCTATTCATGTGGAGATGCCTTCACAGACCAGAGCCGTGGTCAGAATTCTCCTTTTTCCCTTCTTTCCTCCCTCCCTTTCTCCTCTCCCCTGTCCCCTGTGCCCTGTTCTCTCCCTCTGTCTGTCTCTTTCTCTCTGTCTCTGTCTCTGTCTGTCTGTCTCTCTCCCCCTCTTCCTTTCTTCCAGAGTGTAAGTAAGAATATTCTCCTTACATGTTAGTAATTGACTGCTAATTAGAAAGCAGGTCAATTTGACCCAGCTATTCCCCTTCTGGGTATCTTCCCAGAAGAATTAAAAACATCGTACCACAGCGATATATGTGCACCCATGTTTATAGCAGCACAATTTATAATAGCCAGATCTTGGAAATAACACAAATGCCCATCAACCGAGGAATGGATAACAAATAGAAAGCAAGTCAGTACATGGGTACAAAATCACTAAGCTGGAAGCCAAAAACCCTTGGTTCTAGATCTGGTTCATTTACTAATTAGGTTTCTTTCTTCAGTCTCAGTTACAAAATGAAATAAAATTTTATGATTTCTGAACTCTGCAAGTTCTAAGATCCTATTATAAGCAGAATTATGTTTCTACTCTGAAACAAAACTAGTAAAATACTATCCTCTGGTTAAGAGCGATTCTTGATAAGTTGAATGTATTCTTTTGAGAGACCTCTCCCTTTCCTGTAATGTGGGGGGCAGTGTTCAAACAATAGAGTAGTTCAGAAAATGTTTACCAGGGCGGGACAGCTAGACTCTTTGGTGGGCAGCAGTGACATGAAACAGAAACATTATGAGGGCCTTATTATTCTCCTGAAACGAAGATAACGATTCTGTCCTTCCAAGGCCTTGACCCAGGAGAAATCAACCTAATTGATTTGGGAAAAAAGTTACTAGCAATTAAAAGTTATTGTTCTCAAAATAGGAAAACAAATAAAATCTATTTTCTACCCAAAAAATAAATTCTAAAAGGTAATTTTCCCTTTACTAGGATAATAAACCTGCTTCTTGCTAAGTGCACATATCGGCACATCTCTTTGAAGTAAAGGAACATTTCTCACTCCAAACTCATTAACTTGTTTATTATTTTTGGAACAACTAGTTAATGACTATTACTCCACGCTTCTACAAAGCCAAAATCCTTGCTTCTTGGATTCTTTCTTCACTACCATGCACAGCCCACTCTTTTCAGGAGTTAAATGGCTGTTATCAACATAAGTGAAAGGAATAGCAAAACTGAGACTGTGCTCAGACACGGTGTCCCAAGCCTATTGGTTTACCCCTGCGTCTTACCAAAGACTCCAAAGAGAATGGTTTCGTGAATGCTGCCATCAAATGAGTTGTAACAGTTTTAATTAGTTCAAGTCCAGGAGGCAACGGTTTTCCAGGCAGATGTTGTGAAAGTAAAAAAATATATTGTGTGGCTCAAATCTTCAACCTTCCTGAGCCTTGTGTTATGGACTGAATATTTGTATCACTCTCAGAATTCCTACGATGAAGTCCCCCCACCGAGCTGATGATATTAGGAGGTGGGCCATTTGGGAGGTAAGCTGGTTTAGTTGAAGTCTTGAGGCCACATCCCCAGGATGGGATTAGTGCCCTTTCAAGAGGAGTAAGAGCAACTCCCTCTCACAGGACAAAGGTGTCCACTATCAACAACTCTGTTCAACGTAGTTCTCAAAACATTAACTATAGCAATAAGACAAGAGAAAGAAATAAAGGGATACAGATAGAAAAGGAAGAAGCTAAATTACCCTTATTGCTGATGGCATGATCCTCTGCACAGAAGACCCCCAAAAACTCCACCAAAGACTCCCAGAACTAATATCCAAATTCAGTAGTGTAGCAGGATACAAAGTCAGCACTCAAAAATCAACAGGGTTCTGGTAGACCAATGACAAACTCACCGAGATGGAAATTAGGAAAATAGTACCTTTCACAATAGCATCAAGAAAAATTAAATACTTAGGAATTAACCTAGACGAGGAAGTGAAAGACCTCTACAATGAAAACTGTACTACTGTAAAGGAGATTGAAGAGGATATCAGAAAATGGAAAGATATCCCCTGTTCCTGGAAAGGCAGAACCAATGTAGTTTGGCCATAGTTCCAAAACTGTTATATAGATTTACTCTAATCCCAATCAAAATACTAAAAGCATTCCTTACGGAACTGGAGAAAGCAATCCTAAAATTCATATGGAACCAGAAGAGGTCTAGAATCGCAAACCAATTCTGGGCAACAAGAGCAAGATGCATCACAATCCCAAACTTTAAGCTATACCACAAAGCTACAGTAATAAAAACAGCATGGTGTGGGCAAAAAAAAAAATTGTAGATCAATGGAACAGAACAGAAGATACAGAAACAACTCTAGGCACACTCAGCTATGTTATCTTTTACAAAGGAGCCAAATCCCTTTGCTAGTGGAAAGACAGCCTCTTTAACAAGTGGTGCTGGGAAAACTGGCTATCCACATGCAAAAGGTTGAACCTACACATACATCTCTCACCACGCACTAAACTAAAATCAAAATGGATCAAATATTTAAACATTAGAACAGAAATATATAATCTGCTAGAAGACAAAAATAGGTAAAACTCTTGAAGCCATAAGTGTAGGCAATGACTTTCTTTTTCTTTTTTTTTTTTTTTGTGGGTACCGGGGGGTCGACCTCAGGACCTCGCATGCCAGGAGGCGCCCGTGCCGCTGAGCAATATCACCAGCCCCTTTTTCGTATGTGGGTTCCGGGAGTCGAACTCGGGCCCTTGCGCTTGCCGGGCAGGCACTTAAGCCACTGAGCCATCTCACCGGCCCCGGCAATGACTTTCTAAACAAAACTCTGATTGCACAAGAAATAATACCAAGAGTCATCAAATGTGATAACACCAAATTAAAAAGTTTCTGCACAGCAAAGGAAACCACCAACAAAGTGAAGAGACAGCCTACAGAAAGGGAAAAATTTTGCCAGCTACTCCTCAGACAAAGGATTAATATCTAAACTATGTGAAGAATTCAATAAATTAGACCCCCCAAATTTAAAGACCCAATTTAAAAATGGGCATCTGAAACAAATAGATATTTATCAGATGAAGAAGTACAAATGACCAATAAATGCATGAAAATATGTTCAATAGCGATGGCCATTCAAAAAATGCAAATTAAAACAACACTGAGATTTCATCTCACTCCAGAAAGAATTGCTATCATCAAGAAATCAACCAATAACAAATGCTGGCTAGGCTGTGGGGAGAATGGAACCCTTCTCAATTATTAGTGGGCCTGTAAATTGGTACAACCACTATGGAAATCAGTATGGAGGTTCTTCAAAAACTTAAAAATAGAAATTCCATTTGATCCAGTTATTCCCCTTCTAGGTATCTTCCCAAAAGAGTTAAGACATCATATTACAGATATACATGCATACCCACGTATATACCAGCACAATTCATAATAGCTAAATCTTGGGAACAGCCTATAAATCCATCAGTAGCTGAATGGATATAGAAAAAATGTGGTATTTACACACAATGGAGTACTATTTTGCCATAAAGAAGGATAAACTTAGTCATTTGTAGGAAAATGAATGCTTCTTGAGACCATACTGTTAAGTGAAATAATTCAGACACATAAGCTTAAATATCACATGATTTTTCCTATATGAGAAATATAATACATTGAAATAAAAGATAGATAATAGGAAAAAAGGAGAGAAAAAAATTATAGTAATCCAATGTGCACAAAATATCTAAAAGTGTACTTTGACTTAGTACAATTGTCTTACATGTTTTATATGTTAAAAAAAAAAAAAGAGCCACTTTCTCTGCCATCGAAGAACTCCACGAGAAGGCAGTCAACACAAGCGGGGAAGAGTGGCCTCATGTTGGGGGCCAACATCACAGTTAGGCCTCGGGCGCGGCCTGTATTTCTGACTCAAAGCCTGCGCTAAATTACCCCTCCCATCGACCTGGGCAAGATGGCGCCTGGTTCCTGCTTCCTGGTTGCGGTCATTGCTGCTCGCGCCCTGTAAATGTGTGAGTCTGCCTAGAGACTGATGAGTATAGCCTATGAGCTTTCATTTCCTGCTGTATTGCTATTGGCGCCCCTATCCTTATAAAAACATGCAAAGCTGCCCTTTAGGAGCAGAGCACCGACGGAGCCGCCACAGGGCGGACGCTTGTAGAGGCTCTGGAGCTGTGAACGATTAAAGCAAGCTTTCACCGACCCGTGTTGTGTGATTCTTCTCGCTGGACAAGCAGAAGCGCGCGACACCTTCACAACCAACCATGTCGGTTCTGAAACTATGAGAAACACGTCTGTGGTTTAAGCCCCCAGTATACAGTGTTTTGTTACAGTAGCCCACGCCGATTAAGACATCTCCCTTTTCTTATACAGGAAAAAAAAGAAAATGATTTCACATAGAATGATGTGAGTTTCTTTTGGTTTTCAACAGTCTATGGCAGTAAAAAAAACAGGACAGATTGCTGTAGAATTAGTGAAAGAAAACTTCGAGTTAATCACTCAGCGAGACCAAGTGACATGCTGAGAAGGCACATGTAAGAAATCAGAGTAAGTGACTGCTGCTGAATCCCAAAAACAGATACTACCATAAATCAGTGAGCAGGACAGGGGCTTGATGGAGCCACCGTTGGAGGCAGATGATTCAAGTCAGCATGTGTGGGAGCTGGAGTGGTTCAGTGAAGGTTCTTAAAGGGCACATGCTGGGTCACATCTGTTCAAATATGTCTTAGGCAGATCACCATCATCTGCCCTCCCATCCTCAATGTGGTACAAAGAAAAGCTCTGAGAGCTGGAAGACTTCCAAGGGAACTGACTCTGAAAATCCTCACCAATTATTCTGGTGGCTTAGTGTCTCTTCAATGCCTGCTTCTTGGTCTGTATTCATTTCCTAGGACTGTCATAACAAAATATCAGACTGTTACTTAAGCAATTGAAATCTTTTTTCTCACATTTTTAGAAGTTGGGAAATCCAAGATAAAGGTGCTGATTTAGTTCCTGATGAGGGCCTACTTCCTGACTTGCAGGAAGCAACCTTCTCACTGTGTCCTCACGCAGTAGAGAAAGAGGAAAAAATCCCATGTCTCCTCCTATAGAGCACTAATCCCATTGTTCAGGGCCCCACCCTCAAGATCTCAACTCTAACTATCTTCCAGAGGCTCCATCTCCAAATACCTTCACAGTGGGAATTAGGGATTCAACATCCAAATTGGGGGTGAAGGGACACAAACATCCAGTCCACAACATTTGGCCTTCCAAAATTCATGTCCTTCTTGAATGTGAAGAGGGAGGTATCTCACAAAGAGCATCCAGGGACAGGATCACCCCCAGAGCCACAAAGATTATGTGGCCACCTTATTGGGTACATAAGGCAGAGCACTGAACCAGAGAGCACTGATTATTCTCAAGCCTTAACAGCTAATGGAATTTGCTTGTGTGGTTTTAAACTCACTTGGAACATACCCTTTTGTTTTCTCTGATCTCTCCCTTTTGGAATGCAAGTAAAGATCTATCCCAGTGGTGGCAAACATATGGCACATGTGTTACTGTGTTTTTCTTTTAAGACAAAAGAAGTTAATGTATGAGTTGTTTTTTCTAAACTAAAACTATAAGGAACAGCACAAGGCAGAGACCAGCTGAGACCACCAGGCTTGTGTAAAGGCAACAAACATGGCACAGAATTTACTGTGCCTAGGTGCAGGCAGACACAGGGCAAAAAGGCCATCTGTAGGGAACAAAGAGGAGTGGGCTTTTTTATAAGGCTTGAAAGAAGGCAAGGGAGGGTAGGTGGGAAGATCTTAGTAAACATCAGTGGTCCAAAGTTCTCTAAATGTCTGGTGCCTCTGTGGGCAAAGTCCTTGGGGCATTTGGTGTAAATGTTTGGGTGTCTTCAGACATCTCAGTACTTGGAAGATTCTGTGCTCCATTTTATCTCTTTTTATGACATCCTGTGTTTGCCAAGGGCATGGGTGCTGAGCTAGGTTTTCTCTGAGGACAGTTCTGATGACAAACATATTGGGTGCTGAGAAGGTCATGTCTGAATCAAGTCTAACATTCCCATCTTTGTGTTATTATAAACAAAAAAGGAAAAAGAAGAAAAAGAGAGATGGGAGTCGATTCTCATGACTGCTTCCTGCGTGACACACGGGCTGAGAGGGCAACCTAGTGGGAAGGGAAACCTTGGGGGACAGTTTCATATCGGGGGGAGGAGAAGAACAACAACTGCCAATTAGTGATTAAACCTCAATATTCAGGTTTAATTCTAGTGTTGGCACTTTACGATAAGTAAGTGGGTTTTGGGTTGCAGTTTGGCACTCGGTCTCTAAAAGGTTCCCCATCACTGATCTCACGCTTATCCCGCCACTGTGTCTTGGAAGCACATCACCAGTCTGGTCTCACAGGTTTGCAGCTAAAAAAGAACTGTCTCGGGGTGAAATGATCCAGCCCCACCGTGCCTGACTGGATGGAATTTAGACGAGACTCCGGAAGTGAGTTGGTGCTGGAGTGCACTGTCCGCTCTGAGGGCTGGTCCTCGGCTTGCTGGAAAGGTGTGCTCATAGGGCTCTCTTCAAAGGCGGCCCCACCCCTGAGCCACTGGGCCGGAGCATCCTGCAGAAACCAGAGCGGCGGCCCAACTTCTTGAGACACAGAGTGAACTAGCCTGGCACCTCAGGCCTGCAGAGAGAGGGCAGCCCTGCTGATCTCTGAATTGATTTGGGCGGGGTGGGGCTCTTCTTCCCTTTCTTGAAGGATAATGTTCAGACCCAGTGGCCATCATCCTATCCTACAGAATCTAAAAAGTCCAGCATTCTTCTTGTATTCTATCCCGTTTTGTTTTGTTTTGTTTTGCTTCTATTTCCTTTAGCTCCAGGGGGCAGCATTTCTTGTAGTACAATCCTGTCCCCATTCCTGACTTTTGCTGAGATCTAGTTAAATTTGTGGTTCACACTTATACCAATCTCTTTATCCAACAGTATTCAAATACCCTTAGTATTCGCTTCAGAAAATCCTTTCTTTTTATTTATTTATTTATTTTGGGTTTTTTTTTTTTTTTTTTTTGTGAGGCAGGGTCTTGTTATGTAGTTCAGGCTGTCCTTGAACTCACTATGTCGTCCAGGCTGGCCTTGAACTTGTGGTGATCCTCCTGCCTCGGCCTCCTGAGTGCTGGGATTACAGGTGTGTGCCACCACAGCTGGCCTAGGAAATCCTTTCTAATCTTCAAGTTCTGCTTAATTTTTGTTTAACACTTTCTGCTTCAATTCATTTCTCTATTCTCTGTTTTACGATAAACAGTCTTGACAAACCAAGCTTTCCCTTCAACACTTTACTTAGAAATCTCCTCAGCTAAATATCAATTCCATTGCTTGCAACTCTACTTTCCACAAAACACTGTAACATGAACACAATTCAGTCCAGTTCTGTGCCACTTTACAGCAAGGTTTACCTTTCCCTCAGTTTCCAACAGCCATTCTTCATTTCCATCTAAGATCTCACAGAATGGTCTTTAACATCCACATCTCTATCAGCATTCTGTTGGGGATTATTTATGTTATCACTATGAAGATGGTGATAATGATTATTTATGATTTCACTACGAAGATAGTGATTTTCTGTCCAGGTCTCCTGTTTTCCTTCTGAGACCTCATCAAAATCACCATGAACATCCATATTGCTAACACGTACCTCGAAATTCTTTCACCTTCACCCACGATCCAGTTCCAAAGCCACTTCTCCACATGTTTACGTATTTGTTACAGCAGCACCCCACTCTTGGTACCACATCTGTATTAGTTCCTTAGGGCTGCATTAACAAAAGCAGACTAGTTGGCTCAGACAAATTTGTTTCTCTCAGTTCCAGAGCCTGAAGGCCAGGATCAAGCACTGGCCAATTCTGTTCCTTGTGAGGGCCCCCTTCTTGGAGTACAGACAGCCACCCCACTTCCTTGTTACATCCTCACAGGGTAGTGAGAGCACAGGCTAAGTCTCTGGTATCCCTCCTTCGAAGGTCTTGATCTCATGGGACAAGGGCCATGAGCCTCGTGACCTTCTCTAACCCTGTTGAACTCTAAAGGCTTTATTTTCCAGTGTCACTGAGGGCCAGGGCTGCAATCAGAGATCTGCGAAGGGACACAAACCTTCAGGCCATAGCATGCTCCTCTACACTCACAAACTTAAAGCCAGATGAACCACTTCTTCATTAATGCAAATAACCAATAAGTGACTGTCACACATTTCCACTATGATACTACAGATCAGAGCAGAGAAGAACAAGAATCGTCAACTGAAAATATTTGTGAGATGCACCAAGATTGGGTTCTTGCTTATAAAGGAATAGAGAGGATTAACACTCGAATGCCGTTTTACATTCCCACCAGCAACAGATACCGTTCTTGCTTGTACAAAAATGAACTTTGGTTCCACTCCTTAAGCTTTGTATCCTCCATTGTGCTTCAGCCTTATTTCTCCTTTGTCAAACTGGGGCTTTAGTAATGTAATGTACAATCAGGTGGAAAGGAGGAGGATTAGAAAGACAGGAAATAAGTGGGTAAGAGCATACTCTGATACCGTTCCACATGGCTGGCAGCTTCAGTCCAGTGACATTTGTTTTACACTACCTTATTCTGAAGTGGTTTTAAGGCAGCTATAACATTGGTACCAAGATAGTAGCTGCCAAGAACCAAGAATGAGCAGAGATTTTACTTTGCTTATATGCTAACAAGTTAGCTTACCACAGTTTTCATGAAGGCTGGTAGAAGACATGAGATTCAGGGTCACGGGAAAGGAGTTCTGTACTGTATTTGCATAAGAAGGAACATGAGCATCTGCATATTTTATCAGTTCCTTTGGCCCAAATTCCCAACAAGACTTCATGGACAGCCCCAGATAGACACCTGAATGTTCAGCTGTGTTGTAGGAGAGGAACTCTGAACTTAGGAAACTTTAATTTTTTATAGTGGCAGTAGGCATACCTATCCTTTGCTCTTGAGAAAGATACCATCTCTACATCCCAAGACTGTTTGCTATGCCAACATCCCTGAAAAGACAGCCCCTAAAAAGAACAGCTAGCGCCTCACTTGTAAGACACACGGAAACTGGACAGGCCCCGTGGGGAATTACCTCCCAATCATAGCTATGAAGATGGAAAGTAGAGATTTCAGAGAATGGATTTAAATCTTTCCCTCTGTATTGTATCCCTCCCAGCCCTTTTATTATATATTTGATCTCCAGAAGAAAAGAAGAAAGAAGCAAAGCCAGAACAGTCAAAGTAGTAACTCATTTTTCCATTGGTGGACTTTACTACTATCCTTCTTGAGGCTACCTCAGCCTGATATTGAAGTTGACCGTGGGAAGGGCTGAGTGATCCAGTGTGGTAGCACACACCTATAATCCCAGCACTCGAGAGGCTGAGGCAGGAAGGTCGCTGTGAGTTCAAGGCCAGCCTTGGCTACAAAGTGAGTTCAAGGCCAGTCTGAACAACACAGCAAGACACTGTCTCAAAAAGCAAAACAAGGGCCGGTGATATAGCTCAGCGGTATAAGCACCTGCCTAGCAAGCATGAGGTCCTGAGTTCGACTCCCAGTACCCGCATATAATAAAAAATAAATAAATAAATAAAACCAAATCAAACCAAACCAGACCAAACAGCAGTTAGCCTTTGGGTTTCTACAGTGATCTACACCACTATGAACACAAATTCTCAAAATTCTCTCATGATCTGGAAGTTTCTAAACAGTTACCCACAAAACGCAAAGAAATAAGACCTGTAGCAATGTACATTGAAAAAAAAATTACAGCAGGGTATAGTGGTACGCACCTATAATCCCAGCACTCTGGGATGCTGAACCCAGCCTGGGAAATTTAGCAATTTAACAAGACCCTATCTCAAAATAAAAAATAAAAAATACACACGCACATAAAACAAAGGAAATAAATGACATGGTCACTATTATCAAGAAAAGAAATACTATTCAATGGATATAACAGAAGCTTTGTTAAACACCTATATAAATTATCTCATTTGATTTTACAAATAAGAAAATACATGGAGTTCCAAAGAAACTAATTTACACATCAGAGGCCATGCAGACAGTAAGTAATAGTTGGAAAGTAGATACGAAAAAAAGAGCTCTTACCCAATCCACCATTTTGCACTCTAACAAGAAAGACAAAGTAAGATTACATCCAGCGAAGACCCAAAACCAAACTTTTTCCCTGTGTCCCCTAGTTGTTATATGTCTATTCAGAGGGAAGTGCTTACTACGTTAGTAAAGTACAACCTGTGGTGATTATACGTAGGCCAGCAAACTAAATGGGGAAGACTCACCCCAGTGTAGGTGGCAACAACCAAAAGGCTTGTAGCCCGGGCAGAATAAAAAGGGAAAGAAAAAGTAAAGGTTTCAGTTTTGGAAGAGTCCCTGACTTTGCCATTGCTTTGAATATCAGCCTCCACCCATCCAACGTAGAGTCACACTGGTGACTCTACGGTGACCTTCCAGCCTTTGACTTTTGACTGATGCTGCATTCTCGATCCCTCTTGTTCTGCAACTTCAATCTTCTTGGGCTCAGCAGCTACTGGATCCTCTGGCTCTCCAGTGAGCAGGCGGCCATCGTGGATTCTTCCACCTCTGATCCCATGGATGGTCGTTGCCACAGACAGTTACTGCCTCTCGTCCTGTAAGCCTATCTAATAACCCTTGTATAATTATACATATATTTTATAATGATTCTGTTCCTCCACAGAACCTAATGTATCACCAAAGACCAAGACTAGCAGGTGCTACAGGGAGAAAGCTATGTGAAAATTTCTCCCCCGTGATCCTATTCCACATATCGTCCCTACCACCTCGGAGAGTCGCTAAAATGCAGTCTGATCTAGCCAGACCAAACACCGCTCTCAGAATTCAACCTCTTTAATTCTATAACCAGGCGAAATATTTAAATAAACAAAAACAAAAAGTAAATAACAAAATCTGAAATGTGAACAAAAACAAAAAAGACAAAAGGGCAAAAGAAAGGAAGTCAAAGACTCACTCCTGTTCAAAACCATAATGAGAGATCCCCTCAGACCTGGTAGGACAGCTATTACTGAAAAACAAAAGACAACAGGCATTGTGAGGATGTAGCAATAGAGAAAGCTTAGTACACTGTTGGCAAGAATGTAAGTGGTACAATCTTTATGGAAAACAGTATATAAGCTCCTCAAAAAATTAAAATTAGAACTACCATATTTGTCAGTCTGATTCCGGGTATTTTTTCCAAAGATACTGAAATCAGGATCTCAAAGGAGACCTGCCCTTCCATGTTCACTGCAGCATTATTCATGACAGCCAAAGTATGAAAACAACCTAAGTGTCTACTGATGGGTAAAACGTGATATATGTACATATGATGGAATGCTATCCGGCCTCACAAAAGAAGGAAATCTTGCCATTGCTCTAACATGAGTAGACATGGAGCATACTTGCTAAGTGAAGTAAGACAGGTACAGAAAGAAATGTTGCAATATCTCATTTATGTGTTGGTATGTGTAGAATTTAAAATGTCCCCCAGAGTCTCCTGTGTTGATGGTTTGGCCCCCAATGCAATAAAATTCAGAGTTGGGGCTTTTGGGTAGTGATTGGATAATGAGGGCTCTGATCTCTCTGATTGGCTAATCCATTGATGGGTTCATCATCTGACGAACTATTAGAAGGTACAGAAATTTAGGAACTGGTCCCAGTTGAAGGGAGTGGGTCCTTAGGGGTACGCCTTTGGGGGCTACATCCTGTCCCTAGCCCCATCCTATCCCCACCCTCGTTTCCTGGCTGCCATGAGGACAGCAGCAACCCTTTCACTACACCCTTGCAACATGATGTCATGGCCTTACCCCAGGTCAAAAAGGAAGGGACTGTGGACTGAAACCTCCGAACAGCAAGCCAAAATAAAGACTTCCTCCATTAAACTGTTATCTCAATTGTTTCGTCATATTTTAGCCATATGTAAAGTTTAAAATAACTCAAACTCATAGATGCAGAGACTAAAATATGGTTCAGGGAACAGAAAAGTAGGCTAGTGGTGGGAAGGGTAATTAAGTTTCACCTATACAAGATAAATAAATTCTGGATATCTGCTTTGCAGCATAACTAACAACACTATAGCATATACTCAAAATGTGCTAGAGGATAGATCTTATGTTAAGTGCTTTCACCTCAAAAATAATAATAAAGGGGGCAGGAGAAAATTTTTGGTGGTGTTATGGTTTAGATCTAGAATGACCCCCCAAAGCCTCATTTGTTCAGAGGTGGTGTTCTTGGAAGATGACTGGCTCGTGGGAGCACTATTCTCATTAGGGATTCATCCACTGATGCGTCCTTAGCTAAATGTGCTCTTAGGAAGGGGGATCTAGTCGAAGAGGAAGGTCACTGGGGTATGGGAGGGTATATCTGGGTATATGTCCTTTTGTAGCTCCTCCCTTATACGTTTCCTGGCTGCCATGGGATAAGCAACTGGTCTTCACTCAGACCCTATCACCATGACATTTCTGCTTTGGAGCTGACCCATCACGGACGGAAAACATGAGTCAAAACAAACCTCTCCTCCCTTAAGCTGTGGTTGTCAGGTATTTCATCCCAACAACGAGGAAAGGGAGGAAGACAGGAAGTGAAGAAATATCTATGTCCTTAATGTTGGTAATGGTTTTGTGGATGACGAGTTTCCCAGATTTGTTGAGTTGTACACATTAAAAATGTACAACTTTCTATGTGTTATTATAAAATGTTTTTTTAAAAGACTTAGTTATGAGATAACCTTATAAAACACGAATATTAGGAAAATTCCATCCTAATTTGCATGGGCTGTGGATTTACCACTAAATTGTCCCCAGTACTTCATCTCCTCTTCCTTCCCAAGATTTAATCCTGTTGGAAATGCTCATTAAGGATCGGTAGCTGTCTTTCCCGAACTGTAAAGGAAGAGACTGTAGCCTGCAGTGTACCGGATCAGTGAGCGTAACAGAGAAGTTACTGCTGTTATTCTCATTCCCAAGCAGAGTGGATTAATCAGAGTACACTAGGCTCTGTTGCAAAAACAAATAAATCCCAAGCTCTCTGTGATGTAACACAATAAAAACTTATCTTTCACTCATGCACTAAAGTTCAATGCCTATGTTCATGGTTGGGCAGCTTTCCTCCAAGAGGTAACTCAGAGCACAAAGCATTTCTTCATTTGAGGATCTGCCCTCTCTAACCAATTTACAGAGATGAGTTCAGAGGGAGGCAAAGCAATTCGTGAATGGGAGATTTATTATGGGCCAGGCCAGAAGTGGGGCCATCACTTCCACCCACATTCCAATGACCGACAGTAGATACGAGTCCCCTCCATCTCATTGTCTCCATCACACAGGATCAGTCGAACCACTCTGGTCCTCAGGTCTCAGGGTATTAGGGTCACAGTCCCACAGCTTAGTGTTTTCAGTGTATTTTATCAATAAATTCTGGGCCACTCTACAGCTCAGTTGTGACGCTGTATCACTTTCAAATAAACAGAGTGAGGCAACTAACCCAGACCTTTTCTCCAGTTCTTTCTCTGGCTTTACAAAACATCAAAGGGGTATTTCCTCAAACCATCCTCTGCTTATCATTTTTCCTCCTGATATCTTCTACAGAGAGAGAAGCCATCCCCTGAAACATGCTTACTTTCAACACTCTCTCCAAAAAAACCCCCTGACATTGACATTGAACCCTACAGTTTTTCTCTTTCCTCTTCCCCACTCCCATTCTGTATTATCTAACATTCTCTCTGTATCATCCTCTGACCTGGTTCTCTCCCGTGAATGCATGGCCTGACCCAATAAGAAATACTCTTTTCCTGAAAGAAATCATCAGAAGTAGTAGATTACAAATACTCCCACAGTTATAATTTACTTTAAGTGCCAAACATAGTAAAAGCAGTTGAAGTCAGCCCGTCTCCTAAAGGGTTATGAAGTTGGAAAGACCACTGTATTTAAAAGTCTAATTCAGCTGAACATCCACTTATCAGTCTTACTTGTCTCTGTACCCACAGTTCTTAGCACAGGAAAAGTTCTCACTGTCTGATGAATAAAGGCAAATGATTTTTTTTTTTGGTACCAGGAATCGAACTCAGGACCTTGCACTTGCCAGGCAGGTGCTTATGCCACTGAACTATATCCCCGGCCCAGGCAAATGATTTTGTTATGGAAATACGTGTACCAGCAGCACTATCATAGAACTTTACATAGTAAGCAATGTGACGGGCACCTGATCCCATCAGCCTCAAATCAAAGTAGGCTTCAACCATTTAGTGGCGAACAAACTCCCCCAGGGCCTTTCGGAAATTATCCCAAGTTAACTGGATGTCAGGAAGGACTGCTTTATAAGTCAGTAAGGGAAATCCATTTTAAGAAACATTTTTCACAGGGTAGACTAAAGTGCCTTCCCTCTTTAACTTAGATAAGTGTCCCCTTGTTAGCAAAACGTTGTGATCAATTCTTGTCACCTTCAAGGATACTTTCCCAAGTCCTCAGGAAATGGTACTTTCTGCTCTCCTCTCACCACTCAGCATGTATTTTCTCCTGCTGTGGATCCCCTCCAAGTTTTGTGTCTCCTTTCTAGGGAGAGCGGACCCCACATAACAGCAGAATAACTATACAGGAACAGAACACGGACTCTTTCCCCACCCAACACGAAGGCATTTCTGTCTCGTCAACAACCTGTTTATCACCACACACAGTTCTGTACTTGGTAAATCCCACCTTAGTGTTGGCTGAAAGTCAAATTAATTAATTAACTAATTAAACCCTTAAATAATGTGTGAAGAATTTCAAAATACCTGAAGCTTCACTTTACATACAAGCCTTTGAAGTACAACAGATCAATCAGTTCCTTTGGGTTTGGTTCTTATCAGAAAGACTCCAAACTACAGAAGATAACGTGGGGTCCAGGGGAGAGCAAGATCTTTTCTTGTTGCCTTCCACTAACTCAAATATTTTACATCTTGGACTTAGACCACAACATATGGCATAAATGTAGGGCCTATCTGAAATCTCATAGTTGTTAACTACAAAATAAGACGGGTAAAAAGAGCCAAATCTGGGGTAAGTATGTTGAGATCCAAGCCAAGTATGCAAGGCCTTGTCAGCCCAGATGCTGGTTACTGTAATACGTGCTGTACGGTGTTCACAGAATGGTAAAATAAAGTGGAAACGTAATTCGCACAAGAGATGAAGGCTATGCAGAGCACTTGCAAGTGAAGATCAGTCTTCCTAACTTCCTAATTAGTGTAGGAAGATCAGACTTTCTAATTCCACATGGTATGGTCAGGGCCCACCCATGGGTAGCACTACGAGTGATACTAAAAAGGTTTAACCATGCGTATGGCATGGCCTGGGTGCTGGCTGACAGAAGAGATGCTGTTCCACTGCCGGGACCGAAACAGTGAAGGAAGCTTACTGCTGTGCAAGACGTCGCTCATTAGCTGTTAAGCAGGAGAAGGTCTAGGGCCAACCCAGCGGCAAGACCCTGACGGCCAGTCTGGCAGCAAGGACGGAGAGACACCGTGGCCAATGGCTATTCAGCACTGGGCCATTTCAGTGTTTGGTATGTAGCGTAGTCACGCGATGCTCCCCCGCTGACGACCTGCCTCTCGAGCATAGAACCAAGTCCTTTCGGCAGTACAGGAAATGTTCTTCTTTACTCTATTTGAGTCACAATTCCTGGCCCTGTCATTTATATCACTGTCCAAAGACAAAAGGATCATAAAGGCTCAAACAAAACAGTAACGGTTACTCTGGCTCTGTGTCACAACAGAGTGTCCTCCCCGAATTTCGAAGATGAAGGTGACAATCCCTCAATCCTGATGACCCCAGTCGTATAGATGTATCAACCTGAAAATGTCTATTGAAATGTCTAATGAAACTGCTGATTCTTTGTCTATGTCAGTCAAAACTCCTACTTCTCCAGCCCTGCTTCCTATCATGCCCTCCCTCACTCGGCTCCAAACAATGCCTTCTCGTTCTTTCTCAAGCTCACCAAGCTCATTTCCACCTCAAGCTGCCCCCCAGCCCAGAACGCCCACCCTCCCCGTGCCGTTCCCTGTGTCTTCAGCTAGCTCAGCCCATCTTCTGTACAATCCCCTCAGTCGCTGCCTTCTCAGAGAATCTTCCCACCGAGATGAGAACACCAGTCACCTCGGTCTCTGAACCCTTCGCTCGGCTTTCTCCGTCTTCGCAGTCTGTTCCTAACCTCATCCACACATCTACTTACTCTTATACCCCCGGGTAAGGACCACAACAGCAGAGGTTTGAATTGTTCTCTTCTGAAAACCCAAGCCTTAGCACAGGACCCAGTCCACAGTAAACTCTCGGATGTTTAAAGGAATGACTGATTTTTTTAAACCTACTAAGGCATCATCACTTTCTGAAAATCTCTCCAGTATGCACACACTATCTTGATGCAGCTTTGCCTTTGTGTTTTTTAAAGGACAACTTCATCATGATTTTTATCTTCAAATGCAAAACTGATGCTACTTAAGCAGATAAGAAACAACTAACCTCATAACAGACCACTTCCGGAGCACAGGTGCTTCCCAGCACAGATTCCTAGAATTCCAGAGAAGAGACTTCTGTGATGTTCCATCACTCTCGTTTCATAGCCGCTCTCCGAGTTTCAGAGTTTTGCCACCCAATATGGTAGGCAGTGTGGTGCACATGTGGGGCTACTGAGCAGTTAGTCCACAAAGATCTAATATAAAAATGAAGCTGTCGGGCCAGTGAGATAGCTCAGCGGCATAAGCGCCTGCCTGGCAAGCGCGAGGTCCTGAGATCAACTCCCAGTACCCCACATAAAAAAAAAAAAAAAAAATGAAGCTGTCTCACTGAAAAGTTTTATTATACATTACTTGTTGAATGGTTATATTTGTTATAGTTAGATTACATGTTGAATGATTATATTTACTATATTCAAATAATATTTTAATAAACTATATTATTAAACTGAATTTCATGTTTTCACTTTTTTAAAATGTGTTTATCTGAAAATTTTAAATTACACATGTTGTTCACCTGTGCAGCTCCCATTCTATTCCTATTGCAAAGCACAAGCTCAGAGACGAAACGGCGCACCTGAAGTCCGGGCGAGCACTGCGAAAGCTCCAGGAGTACAAGCCAGAGCGCTGTCTCCACTCGCACTTCTCCCCATGGCCAGCGCAGGCCCTGATGCCTGCAGTGGGCTCTTTTCCAGGGGCAGTGGAGAGGAACGGGCAGGCCTTCTCATCTCTCTTTACTTTAGTTTCCTCATTGGTAAAATGGAAAAGGCATATCACATACCTCAATAATTTGCAAGGACCAAATGAATTCATAGGTATAAGACATTTAAAACGGTGTCTGCCTTCTGTCAGTGCTGTGGAAGTTTGCCGCTATTATTGTTACTAAACGTGCATCTGCTTTAAATTGAAGGCCAGAGGATTTTTAGGTAATGATGAATAAGTCAGCTCACAAGTCGTTTTTGTTAACAGATATTCCTAAATCTCAATACCAGTCAGACCACTAGCTCATTTCTGTGCCTGACAAACCCTTTTAACACACTGAGATTATCGTACACATAAAGTCCATGTTACAAGTGAACAAGGGAATAGGAACTCAATTTCTGCCACTTGCTACCAAGACAAACAGCAACTAGATTCTATCTCCCCAGTTACACTGGAGGCACACTACACACTGCACACGCGCACACACTCATACACACACGGCAGCATCCACCTGCAATGATAAAGGTAACTAACATCTCCACTACAGCAGAAGGGTTACCATGGAAACTCAGGGCTACACAAATTTAAAGAGAGCTGAATTCAGTCTCCTGAATTTACTGACGAGAAATTGGTTTCTTTTTCTCTTTTTTCAGATTTTTTTTAAAAGAGAAAAAACAATAAAAACAATGATACAGAATTTCAAAACAAGTTAATAGGAGATTGGGCCGGTGATAAAGCTCAGTGGCACAGCGCCTGCCTGGCAAGCGCAAGGTCATGAGTTCGATTCCCGGTACCAAAAAAATAAATAAATAAATCAAGATAATAGGAGATTAACAATGGTTAATATATTGCATATTGTTATCTTCAAAGTAGTTGCTCAGATTACAAGATATAGGCATGAAAAGTTGATCAAACAATATAAGCACAAACCGTTCTTTTCAACAAACTAATAGAAAAAATATGGAACACTTCACGGATTTGCATGTCATCCTTGTGCAGGGACCATGCTAATCATCTCTGTATCGTTCCAATTTTAGTATATGCACTGCCAAAGCAAGCACTGATTTCTTGACTTAGCAAAGCCCACACTACAAATTAGAAGCCATACAAAGACTTACCTCAAAGATTTCCAATAACTCATCCACAAAGCTTTAGTGTTGATACCCAGATTTTTCAGATAGTTGAAAGTTTAAAAGTACTAAAAGAAAAATCAATTCATTAAGGAACTGATGCAACAAATATAATAAGGAATGTTTAAAACTTTATCTTGTTTAGAATTCTAGTTAAAATAAAAATTAGAACACTATTTATAACTATAGCTCTAACAATATCATGCAATAATTAATATATTGAGTCTTCCTACCCATCAGGATAATTAAAATCCCTTCTGCTCTGGCCGTCATTATTCTGCTTAAAGAGAAAGAAGAGTTTAAACAAATTTCAGATGTGCCAGATGAACAACTTAAGCAAATGAAAACGGTTGGATAGTAAGGGAGTTTTTGCCATTTTCTGACTTGTGTTGTAGATACAACTGATTTAATTATCCTAATGGCAAATTCACATTGATTTATAGGTGCTAATTTCAGATTACCTGGTGGTGGTGGTGTGTGTGTGTTTGTGTGTGTGTGTGTGTGTTTGTGTGTGTGTGTGCACAGATATGCACACAGAATGAACTGGCTTCGCTGGATTGTGCCTAATTGGTAGACACGCCTTTTAGTGTGTAACCTTATCCCGATGTGCTCATGTCAAATAAACCCAGGCCTCTTCCTCATACCTGACACCTGCCCCATCCCCTAGTACAGCCACGGATTAAATTACTAGGTAAGGAAGGACGACTTCCTCATTGAATGGCAATTTGGAAATGGTCAGGGAAAGTTTGAACGGTTTTCTACCTATAAACCAACTGCAATTTCATGTTGACAAAAGCCAGACAGAAGATGTTAAAAGGAATGATTCCATCAACTTTTAAATCTTTTGGAAAAGAAGCAGCAGTGTTTAAGTCCAAAAACTTGCTTTGAAGACCCGTCAACTGGTAGAGTGTTCCGGAGACCTGTGGTTTGTGACTGAGAGCTTTACAGATTTCCTTTGTTCTATTTAATCTTGTTCTTTAATTCATTCTTTTTTTTTTTTTTTTTTGTGGGTACCGGGGGTCGACCTCAGGACCTCGCACGCCAGCAGGCGCCCGTGCCGCTGAGCGACATCACCGGCCCCTTTTTCGTATGTGGGTTCCGGGAGTCGAGCTCGGGCCCTCGCGCTTGCCAGGCAGGCGCTTATGCCGCTGAGCCATCTCACCGGCCCCCTTTAATTCATTCTTAAACAGCTTAAACTTTCTACCAAAAGAGAAGAAATATGTATACATAATATTAGATTGATAAGATATATTAAAACACAAGATAACCAAAACTGAACATGGGAAGAGCATCCCTAATCCAAAATGCTCCAAAATCTGAAACTTTTTCAGAGTTGACGTGATACCACAAATAGAAAATTCCACACCTGATCTCATACCATGGGTTGCAGTCAAAACATAGGTACAAAAATTTCTGTATAAAACTACCCTTAGGTTATGTGTACAAGAAACACATGTGTATATGAAACACATTACTTAAATGTTTAGACTTGGGTCCCATCTCCAAGATATCTCATAATATATATGCAAATATTCCAACATACAGGAAAAAAATCCAAAATATGAAACACTTCTGGATAAGGTTTCAAGCATTTTGGATTGAGGATACTCAATTTGTATAGATAAGCATTAAGAAATTCTATCTCACAACCCTTGAATCTGAGGTCTAAATTTTCTTCTTTTTTAAGTTAAATGACAGTGAAAGAATTTAAAATGCTGGTCATCAGAGAGCTAAAAGAACCTAGAAAGAGTAAAAGCTCTTCAACACAAATTAGGTACCGAAGAAATGAGTTGCCCTTGCAAGTGAACGTGAGCACAGAATAATTAAATAATTAGTTTGAAAATAGTGGTAAAAATTGGAATAAAGGTATAAGTAATGGTTTGGGGTGCAAGAAAATGTAAGCGCCTGAAGAATCATCAACTATTGGGCTCCAATTATAAATATCTTGCTGGTTGGGTTGAATCATGCAAGCCCCCAAAAGGTGAATAATAATAAGTAAATCAAACACATAATAGTAATACTCTTAAGTTAACATTAAGATTGAGCAGTCAGGCATGGCGACAGATGCCTGTACCCCCAGCTCCTCAGGGGGCTGAGGCAGAAGGATTACATGTGCTAAGACCAGCCTAAGAGAAAGAGACACTGTCTCTAGGAAAAAAAAGAAAAAAAAAGGTACATAGTAAATATAAGTTAGCACTGAACTTTTTGATACTGTCTTTCTTTAAGGTATTTGAATGTGATATTAAATAGTCTATCCAGTGAGATTAATTTTGTGTGTGTGTGTGTGTGTGTGTGGGTACCGGGAGTCGAACTCGGGCCCTCGCGCTTGCCAGGCAGGCGCTTATGCCGCTGAGCTATCTGACTGGCCCATTATGATTAATTTATAAGAGTTAATAGTATAAATGTGATTATTATGTTTCATTTCATTTAGCAAGAGTATTTGAAAGTTTAAGAGAGCAAGATTTCTTTGATTTATAACCTTAGGTTCATGAGAGTCACCCGGGTCACTTAAATGGTTAGCTTTTGCTTGCCAATTTTTCAGAAAAATATATTTCTTAAAAAGGAATATTTTTCAAATAGTTGAGGATAGTTGGGTATTTAAAATGTATAACTATGCCTTAAAATGTTTAAAGGAAATTTAATAATTTACTAAAGTAATAAACAGTATTTAACTCAGTAACAAATTTAAAAATAATCAACGAATTAAGTGAAATCCATGGTTAATATATTTCACAAAAATTACTAAACTCAAAAAAATTTAAATGGACATCAAAGGCTTAAGAAAACTAATTTTTTACATTTTTCAGCTTCAATAAATTCAATATCAACTACAACAAGCAGCTACAAATGCTTCTTTCCTCCCAGAAAACTGCATTGCAGAAAAACAGCAAGTATGCCGTAAATCACTGTCATACCAACGATGGAGGTGAGACAGCGGCACCCACCAGATGGTTAATGCATCACCCTACATCTCTCTCCCTCATCCCGATCTTTATTTTTCTACCTTAGAATTGCACATAATTTGGAAAGAACTCCCAGGTGTAATGTTGAGTATTCAGAGTAAGACAGAGTGAATAATATTTTATTAGTTAGGATATCAGCTTAGCTGCTATTATAAAAGGGACCAGTCATTCTTTGTTCAGAGTTACTATGTCCACTTCAAGTATCACAAATGCAGGCCTTTTCTTTTTTATTAATGGACACTAGAAAGAATAAGACATTTGTTTTGGTATACTGGTGCATGCTACAATCCATTTTGGTTGTTTTCACCTCCATCACCACTTGTTCTGTCTCCCTTTCTTCTCCCTCCCTATTCCCCATCTCTAAAAGTCTGCCTTCTAGTTTCCTGCCATCTCTTCACTCATTCATTCATTTTAGATTGTTCATGTGAGAAAAAAAAAAACATGATACTTAACTTTCTGAGTCTGGCTTATTTTGCCTAACATGATGGTGTTCAATTCCATCCATTTTCCTGCAAATGACATGATTTTGTTCTTCATGGCTGAATAGTATTCCATAACACAGGCGTTTTCTACCATGTTGCTTTTGCATCCTCAACACCCCACTTCCACAAAAGAGACCAAGAATAGCAAAAACAACTCTGGCCAACAAAGGCAAATAAAACTACTATGATAAAAACAGCATGGTGCTGGCAAAAAAACAGACTTGAACATCAATGGAACAGATTAGAAGATACTGAAACAACTCCAAATGCACTCATCCACCTGATCTTTGACAAAGGGGCCAAACACATTCACTGGAAGAAAGATAGCCTCTTTAACAAGTGGTGCTGGAAAAACTGGCTTTCCACATGCCAAAGACTAAAACTAGACCCATGTCTATCACCATGCACTAAACCAAAATCTAAATGGATAGAAGATCTAAATATTAAAATAGAAACATTAAATCTGCTGGAAGATAGAATAGGTAGTACTCTTGAAGACATTGGTGTAGGCAAAGACTTTATGAACAAAACCCCAATTACACAAGAATTATCACAAAGAATCAACAACTGGAATCGCATCTTTTTAAAAAGCTTTTGCACGACAAAAGAAAACATCAATAGCGTGAAAAGACAACCCACAGAATGGGAAAAAATTTCTGCTGACTATTCTCCAAAGGACTAATATCTAGAACATACAAAGAATTCCAAATTCAAAGACCCAATTCTAAAATGGGCATCTGAGATGAATAGACACTTCTCAGAAGAAGTACAAACAGAAAATAAGTACATGAAAAAATGTTGAACATCATTGGTAATTCGGGAAATGCAAATTAAAACAACACTGAGATTCCATCTCACTCCAGAAAGAATAGCTATTATCAAGAAAACAACTAATAACATGCTGGAGGGGCTCTGGGGAAAAAGGAACCCTTCTCCACTGTTGGTGGGAGTGTCAACTGGTGCAACCACTGTGGAAATCAGTGTGGAGATTCCTCAAAAAACCAGGATTAGAGGGCTGGTGATAATAGCTCAGCGGCATAAGCGCCTGCCTGGCAAATGCGAGGTCCTGAGTTCAACTCCCGGTACCCGCATATATATATATAAAAAAAACTAGGATTAGAGGTCCCATTTGACCCAACTATTTCCCTTCTGGGTATCTTTCTGGAAGAATTAAAAGCATCATACTACAGTGATATATGTACACCCATGTTTGTAACAGCTAAATCTTGGAAACAACCCAAATACCCATCAACTGAGGAATGGATAAAAAAGATGTGGTTTTGTCATACAATGGAGTACTACTCAGCCATAAAGAAGGATAAACTTGAGACATTTAAAGCTAAATGGATGGACCTTGAGACCATAATAGTAAGTGAAATAAATCAGACACACATGTGTAAATATCACAATATCTCTCTGGTGTGAGAAACTGAAAATGTAAATAAGAACCAAAATATACAATAGATGTTGTGAAATAGGAAGAAACTGTTCAAAAGGAAAAAAGGAATTAGGGAGGGGGAAGGGGGAAAGGAAGGAAGCAAAAGAAAAAACTGAGAAAAGGATAAAATGAAAACTGAGCTTTGTGAATGGGGAGGGGAAGGGAGTTTGAAAGGAGGAGATGGGAATGGGAAAAAAAAAGAGAGAAATCAAGATATATCATGTACAGGTACAAATTCTCTATAAGGAATGTGATCATTATGTATACCTAAACAGCACCAATAAACTCAAACTAAAAAACAGGTAAAATTAAAAATAAAAAAATAAAAAAAATTAAAATTAAAATAACCCCCCACTTCCATTTCATGGTAAAGATGGCTGCTAGGACTCCTCCTGCCAAAGCGCAGCCTCTCCTTGAGGGGAGAAATATCCAAATATCTTTTCTTTTAAGGCCTTAATTTAGACATTGCTGGGGCCGGTGAGATGGCTCAGCAGCGTAAGCGCCTGCCTGGCAAGCGTGAGGTCCTGAGTTCGACTCCCGGTACCCACATACGAAAAAAGGGCCGGTGATATCACTCAGCGGCATGGACACCTGCTGGAGCGCAGGGTCCTGAGTTCAACCCCTGGTACCCACAAGAAAAAAAAGAAAAAAATTGCCTGTGTTGCTTCAGTTTATAGTTCGTGGACTATAACCTAGTCACTTGGGCACATCTAGCAGCAAGAAAAAGTTGAGAATTTGAGTCTTTTGCGGGGTGTCCACATGCCCAGATAAAGCTTCTCATGTTAAAGCAAGAAATGATGGCCTTCAGGAGACTGCTAGCCTCCTGCCACAAATATACCAGTTTCAACGTGAAAAACAAGTGAGGCAAAAAAAAAAAAACGTTGAGAGTCTCCATTTGCGTTCACTCACAAAGAAAATCTGAAAGCCTAGAAAACAAATAAGATGCAGATAAATCAATGGCTTCAGGACATCAGCCCAAGTTCAATGCCACTGCGTAGCGAAGTACAAAAGTAGAATTTTAAAAAGGACTAACAGTGAACTAGTCATAAATGTAAGTTTACTAAATTTAAAATATCCTCTATCAAGCTCTTTCTACCTCTGGAAGTCAAAATTTACTTTTTTATGAGTGATAATGATGCTAAATGGCAATATATTTTTCCATTTTGCAAATGTTTATGGAGCACCCCTGCACTATACAAAACATGGAGAATTCACTGGTTGCAATACAGGTGGTCCCTTTACTTAAGAGGCTTAGGATCTAGCGAGGAAGAAGAATGGTTACGTTGTAAATTAGGATAAGCACTATTTTTACAAAGGAAAGCAGAAGGTGCTATAAGAGAATATTCTAGGGGGCAGTTTTGGTCGGAGAGTCAGCAAAGGCTTCCGGAGGAAGAAATACTTAAGATACATTCTGAAAGTGAGTACCATTAGGTGGAAGGCTAGGCAGGAAGAGAATTGTAGGCTGAGAATCAGCACTGCAGAGTCTTGGAAGCAAGTCTGGTACACTGAAGTTCCTAAGAGAAGGTCCTGTGGCCAGAACCGAGTCATGATGGGGAATAACAGCAAAGGGCTTCAGGCTATGCACAGATTTCAGATTTGCATCCAAGGGGGGGTCAAAGCACATAGAAAGGTTGTGAGCAGGAAACAACAGTCCAGTTTCATGCTTTTAAAAGGTTACTCTGGCTGCAGTGTGAAGAATAAATTTGGGGCTGGGCAGTCACTGATGAGGAAGTAAACCAGACAAGACCTGTGGGGAGAGATCAGAGGCAGAAACAACGGCAAGACGGCCGCAGCAGAGGTTCGCTCCTTGGGTGAGGTCCTGGTAGGATGTACGGCTCTGGGAGAGAGAAGCAAGAGCACATTAAGACCGGGGTGGTTCTCGAGTCACACCGCCTGGGTTCAAACCCTGGGTTCCCAGTGAACCTTGCCTTAGAGCCTCATTTTTCATCTGTGGGATGAGACAATAATACTAACTGCACCTCGAATACATGGAGGCATAACTGAGATCACTCATTTAAAGTACTAGGGTAATGGTCGGATATATAAACATTACCGCTCAATTACTGTTGTTTCCATTACTAATGTTACGTACAATAGAAAAAAAGAGTCAAGAAAAACTCTTGATTCTGGTTTGAGGCAAATTATTTCAGAATAAAGCAACAGAGAAGAACAATTAGCAATTTTTTTAAGTATAGTTCAAGTTATATATCACATTTTTGCTACAGTTACTAGGAAAACATTTTTATGCAAATATAGGAAATACAGTTTCCAAATCTCATCTTATTTCTGGACTCCAGGCGCAATAACCCTACCTTGACACCACTAATTCAGACATAACTACACATTCGAGGTAAGTGGCAAGATGCAGGGAAAGTGAAAAGTGCTGGAATTTTTAATCTTCCTTTCCTCAAGGCCCAGCCCAGGTCTATATTTCCTCTATGAACCTTTCTAATCGCCTCAAACAACAGACGCTGCCAGTTGCCTTAAGGGATTCTCCATACTATTCACATGATATTTCACGTAAACGAGTCTAGAGAAAGGCAGGGATACAGTCATTTAAACAGCACGTGAGCTGAGCTCTGCGCTCACCAGCACTGTCAGTTTAGGGCTAAGCAGAGCCCTCATGAGGCTCGAGGGCTTGTGTGGACCACTTCCCCTCGCCTCATCAGAACAGCCTACAGTCATTCAAACAATGGGGAAGCTACAGCGCATGAGGGACTCTCACACACGCAGCTACTCCTATTTTAAAATCTGCTTGATACATATGTGACAGCCCATTAATTCACAAGGTTTCGTGTGACAAGACCACCTGAACCAGATCCCAGTGGGTTGGCGGCACTACACAGTGATTTCTTTTCTAATCTGATTTCAGGGGTGAAATTGATGTCATGAAATCGAACACTACATCCACAACGACAGCAGTTTCACTTTATTTTACATTTGTACTATCTGGTTAGGGGGAAAAAGTAAATCACCTTATATCCTTGATTCCAAGACTTATTTTCATATAAACTAGCATTTCTGGGTTAAGATGCTTTCACATGGATGAGCACATCTCCTATGATGGAGTCTGCTCTCCAGAAAAGCTGTTTTGAAACCAATAGCATGTTGTATAATCAGTGCTGTTTTCACCACTAGGAAATGCAACATGAAGACGGGACTGACTATGAAAGATCAGGTTGGCAAACAGGAGACCACACTTCTAGTCTTTGCTCTTCTGCCATCAGCTGTTGGCCACCTCACCCCACCAAGTCTCCTCACTCCTCTGAACCTTCTCTCCCCTCCGTGGTGAGGGACTAAGTTACTGTATTTTTCTTTCAGGTGAAGACCAATACCTTTATGAAAAATAATAAAAAATACTCTTTGATGCTACAGCAGTGTTAAATTGCTACAAGAGTTTCTAAATTCTTGCCTGAATTTCTGTGCTGACCTCGCATGCACAGACCACATGGGTCCACACCTGCCTTTTTTAAGTTTAAAATAGAAATTTTATTTCTTTTTCACACTGAGCTACTTCCACAGACCCCTTTTTTTCTTTTTTCTTTTGAGACATGGTCTTGCTAAATAGCCCAGACAGGATTCAAATTTAAGATCCTTCTGCCTCAACCCCCCAAATGCTGTGATTATAGATATGAACCAGTGCACCCAGCTCCAAGCCTGCATTTTGAGTGGCATTGACTTAGACTATGATACTATGTAGAGTAGATAATGATTCTATAAATGATTTATCACCTTCACTTACTGGCTTTTGGCTAGTAATGGAATTAACTTATGTTTTCCAATTATACAGTAGCTAAGCAACAAAAAACAAAAAATCTCATGGAAGAGACACTCAGGAAGGTCTCGTGCATGGCAGAGTCCAGACACCAGCAGCACGGTTAATCCATCCAAAGGTAACTGTGTTAGTTACTTTGTTCTCATTGCTGGGACAAAATACCCAACACCCAAAGTTAAGGAAGGAAAGGTTTATTTAGCTCACAGTTTGTAGAGGTTTCAGTCTATAATCAGCTGGCTCCAAAGCAGGGTGGCGTGGCAGACGGGCAGTCGGTCATGGTGGCGAAGACACAAAAGCAACAAGAGCAAAAAGGGGGCAAAGTCCCTGGACGTGAGCAAAATGCAGACAAACTTTCTGCCAAGCCATAACACACATCATCTGGAGTTCAACAGCCAATGCAGTCCTTCTTCCCAGCAGAAACCTCCTGAGCCTGGTCTTTACTGGCAGGATTTCTATCAGCCTTCTGGTCTCCCGAGCTCTGACCAGAATCTCCCATACAGAACAGCCTAAGGCGTTCCAGCTCTACTCTTTCAGGCGACATCTCCAAACCATTCCAAATTCTTCCCACAAGCCATTTCCAAAGACTCTTGAACCACATGGTCAGGTATAGTCATAGCAACGATCCTACTTCTTTGGTACCAAATTCTGTCTTAGTTACATTTCTCTCATTGCTGAGACAAAATACCCAACACTCAAAATTAAAGAGGGAAAGGTTTATTTAGCTCACAGTTTGCAGAGGTTTCAGTCCATAATCAGCTGGCTCCAAGGCACGGTGGCATGGCAGAGGGGCAACCAGTCATGGTGGTGGAAGACACAAAAGCAACAAGAGCAAAAATGTGGGGGAGCAAGCCTCTTTTTCTCCCTTATATTGTCAGCAGGCTACCTGCCCTAGGGCGGCTGTAGTGCTCACCTCATCTCCCTGCCCTCCCCTTCCACAGGCTCAGGCTGTTTACAAAGTGAGGACCCTGGCCCCCCTGCTGAGTCACTTAGTTAAACTTCTAAACTTCTCAAGTCAACACAATGAATCAACCATTACCACATCCTGGAGCTTAAACAGCCGCCCTAGGGCATGTCCTCTACACTCCAGAATGTAGAACTGCTGAGACTCTTAGTTAAGCTTCTCAAGTGGACACAATGTATCAACCATTACAATAACTGACAACCGTCGATGCAGATGACGACTCTCAGGCATAATAAATCTTACCTTTTCCTAAAACTTTATTCATTAAGGAAAATATATCTAACAACTACTTTTGATGTTCATGAGGACATTTTACCTAAATAACCTTTTATATCCTATTGAAAAAGATTCATTGTAGGCACAGGTTGAACTCTGGGAATCTGTTTGGGAAAGAGGTCTTTGTGGTTTCTTTCACAGTGCAAAGGGAAAAAAAAATTACTTTCCAGGGAATTTGACAAATTTCTAATCTAGTCTTTAAGACTAGAATGCTAAAAACTATGTAGGAAATTAAAATCCCTTGTTAAACTGATCTATGAAAGTATTGTTACTGTAAATTGATTGGGACTTGAGGCCTTTATTCCAGAAAACAAGGACTTGATTGTCAGGCCTCTTTACGTCCTCAAACTTAATGTCATGTATCTATACTTATTAAAAATTGCTTCAATGGAAAGTGTACTAGTAATCAGAACTCCTGGTCCACTCGGGAGTTCTTCATTTGCAAAATGTTATATTTACAGCAAACTATTTGAATAGTCTTATTTTCTACTTCCTCCCAAAGCCTGCTGCAGTAGAATTAAAGCTAGGATTTTCCCTTCTGGGAACATGTTATTTGTAAATTGGTACTAGTGATAAGCTTGAAATTCTAGACTATACTGACAGGCAAATGTGAGTGTCTGTTGCATGTCTTAATGACAGCTGCCATGGTAGAACATACACATGTGTTTGCTCTTCCTCTTCATCTACCAGCCTGGCAACTGGGACAAATGCTAAAAGAACCCTACAACTGCCTCACTGAGACTCTGAAGTCCCTTCATCAAGTTGAGAAGTTGCTTCAATTTCAAGAAACAGTTACCCCGTGGCATGTCCGTCCCTAGTGCCTGCTGGGTGTCTGTGAAGAGTTTGGCTGTGGAGCCTGGGGTGGCAGCCAGAGGTTGGCCAGATCTCGAGTTCCAGGCTGACACTATAAACGAAGACTCTCCAACCTGGACATGCACCGGCATCACCTGGAGGGCTTATTAATATGCAGATGGATGGTTTCACTCTAAAAGGTCCAATTCAGAGCCACAGGGGAGGCTGCGATTTGGCATTTTCAACAAGGTCCCTAGAAACACTGCTGATGCTGCTGGTTCTGGGCTCTTTGAGAACTTCTGGTATAAAACATCTACTGAAAAACTGAAAAGACAGACAAGTTACCTGGTCCAAACATTTCATTTTACAGGTGAGGACCCTGGGGTTTAAGGAGAATGTCTTGCTCTGGAGTCTTGTAACAGCTCTCAGCCTCCACTCACACAGAGAAAATATATTTAGGTCTCCAGAGTTTAAACACACTGTTCACCTCATAATTGTATGAGCTACATACAATGCCTTGGTCAAGAACACACTACATATATGATGGCAGTCCCATAAGATTATAATGGATCTCTATCACCTAGTATTTTGACTATATGTTTTCTATGTTGAGATATGTTTAAATACACACTTTTATTTTTGCTTTTGTTTTGGTGGCACTGGGGATTGAACCCAAGGCTTTTGTACTGAGATACATCCCAAGCCCTTTTATTATTTTTTATTTTGAAACATGGTCTTGCTAAGTTGCTAAGTATCTAGACTGGTTTAAACTTGTGATCCTCCTGCCTCAGCCTCCAGAATACTGAGATTACAGGCATATGCCACCATACCCAGCCACCCATACTTTTTATTATAGTACTGTTGGTGCTACAATATTCAGGACAGTAACATGCTATATACGTTTGAGGCCCAGGATCAATAGACTATACCATATTACCTAGGTATGTAGCAGGCTATACCATGTAGCTTTATGTAATCACACACTATGATGTATGCACAACAAGGAAATGAATCATTTCTCAGAACATGCCACCACGATCAAGTGACACTGTATTGTAGTTTTGGTGCATATCAAGTTCCGGCTGTCTGAGAAGGGATCCATCAGAGGCTTCGTGCTGCTGACCTTCCTATGAAGGTCGGGACATGGCACTGTGTCGTGGAGGTGGGGACCGGACGGAGGTGTGTTTACTGCTGGTGTGTAGACACTCCTGGAGTACTGACACCCTCAGGAACAAAACAGCTCCCATGAAGAGTAATGGGCTCATCAACCAATCAATTTCTTCCGGCTTTCTCACCTTCCAGTGCAATCTCTCTGTCCTCTGTGGCCATATTCCATTTTTTGTTCCACCATCCCAAGAGTACTGCTCAGTCTCCTTCACCACGATCCTCTTTATAACGGACTCTGTAACCCTACGAGACCACTGGAAGGGGAGAGGGTGACAGAAACCTGGTTCTCCTCATTCCTAAAACCTGCAGCTGCCAGCAGCTGAGTAGATGTCAACTCAGTATCTTTCATAAAATTGCTAAGAAAATATAAATTTTGCAAAATTCAAACCGCATATGGAATGAATTTCCATGCCAGCAATCCCCATAAGCAATTTTCTTAAGCTAAAAAGTATGTTTGAACTTGTTCATTCTACTGTTAAAATTGTTTTAGTTGTCATTACAGTTAACACTAGGAAGACAAGGGGGGAGCAAGCCACAGAGGCAATGCTTCTTGTTTGTGTTCAAATTCTAGAAAACTTTAACCCTTATTACTACTCTTGTTTTATATGCAAAAAGCTTATTCAGGAAAATAATGTCAATATGTTAAATACCTGGCCTTGTTTTATTAGTAAGCAGCCACAGGACACTGAACAATTATAAGAACTTGTTTTTTTCTATCTGTAAAATAGGTATATCAACATGTACTCATTGAAAACTATTTTATATTTTATAGTCAACTGGCTGATATCATTTCTGATTGGTCAGACATCATTCTACATTTTCAGTGCTCATTCTGTAGCATTTAGTAATTATTACAGTGTTGTGCCAGACACAATTTTGGTTCAGGGAGCAGGACTTAGAAGCAACAAGACACAAGCAAAGCCTCAGTCTCACGGAGCTTACGATGGGGCAGGGTGGGTGACAAACCAACAAATCAGCAAATAAGAATTCCAAGAAGAAAAAATAACTGGGTAACAGAATCAAGCAACTAGGAATACTTGATGCAAAGGTCACATGAACCAGGAAAGGCCTCCTAGAGAGATGAACTTCTGAGCTAAGGTGTGGCGATAAAGAAGAAATACCTACATACTTGGAGTGGGAGTCGGGAACAGAAAACAAGGTTCCAGGCAGAGGAAAAAGCAAACCCAAAGATCCAGGGGCAAAACAAAGGCTGTGGAGTTCAAGATGCAGAAAAAAGGTGGATGTGGCTTTAGTACAGTGACTCAGGGGAGGGAACAATGGTGTTACTCTCATTCCGAGTGGCAGGAAGGCATCTGGGACTTATCCCAAGTACAAATCCATGGCATTGAAGTTAAGCAGGGTAATGATGTGGTCCAAGTTTAAAATGGACCAACGAAGGGCAAAAGAAGGACATTAGGAAATCAGGAAGTCCGTGTGGTGATTTAAGAGGACAGTCACATCTCAGTGGGATCACAGCTTTGAAAAAGGAAAGCTCTGAGATTCGGAAACGTTTTAGTACTAGAGCAGCATTGGAGGATGGGTTATGGGAGTTTCCTGAGGTAACAGGATGCATGTATGAAATGCTCACATCCCTAGAAAATAAGCATGTGGTAAACAAATACAACGAATTAACTGCAGTACTATTAAATATGCTTTAATATTTAAAGACATCTGCTTCCTCTTCATGCTTTCATTTAGGTCTTTCTTTTGGCTTACATTTACCAACCCATTTTTAAAAAACTACACTTCCTTTTTCCTCTATGAAAGTCTCAAATCTTTGTTATAGACCTTTGTCATCAGGGCTGCCCAGCATCTGACCACTCATCTTTTGAGAGAGGATTCCAAGCAAGAGAGAAGGCAGCCCAGGCCCTTTCCTATGGTAGAAGCCTACGACTAGCAGAATTTTATTCAACCAGCGTTGAAAATAAGTAGCACTGACCGTGTGCCAGGCACTATTCTAAACACTTTAAAAACAATGACTCATTTTATTGAATACTCATAATGGTATCCACCAAACAGACGGCTATTCCCATTTAAGAGATGAGAAAACAAACATATATTCAAGGATACAAACAGCTCATCAGTAGACGAGGCTAGATTTTTAAACCTAGCAGGGCTGGCACCAAAGAATATGCTCCTAATCCCTGTGCCATGCTGCCTTCCCTTGACAATGCAGAAGTTAGGGACAATCACAGCCTGCTGTTTTGAGATGAGGAGATGGTCACAGGTGATATGCAGGGCTGCAGCAGAAGTACCGTAAAGTCCAGCACAGCCCCAGTAGCAGCTGCAGATCAGGGTGTGGAGTCCCCTGGCTACGTTCTGGCAGCCTGTTTGGACGCCAGTGTTTGCTATGTCAAGACTACCTTGGATCCTGCCTTTTTGCCGGGGCTACTCTCCAACTCCCATCAATTCTGAGTTTCCTGCTTCCCTTCCAATAAATTATTCTTCCGTTTAAATGATCTGTAACCGAGAGCCCTGGCCAGCATGGTTAATTTGTGCAACAGCAGCAAGCCAGCCGCTCGTAATGAAAGTCAAGGCTCCTGCAGAGGCCCCTGCAGTTCCCTCTACCTGCAGAGCCCTGAGATTTCCACGTGCACATCCTTCCGACAGCGTTGGCAGCCACCGCTGCCAGGCTCACAGGGATCCCTGCCTCCGCTCCACTGCACTTAGGTGACAGCTGCATCTGAGACAAATGTCCCCTGACCAGAATCGATGGATACAGGAGTGTACCTTGCTGTGGTCCACATCAGGCCTCCAGCTCCACAGAGGTACAGAGGTCAAGCCAGAGGGCGCTGCTGCTCAGAGGGAGTGGACCCAGGCACTGTGAGGGCTGCGCCCTGGAGAAGGGGTCCCCACCCTAACTGCGCTGGCATTTGCTCCTTCCCAGTCCTCACTGTTTAAATCTTCAGCTCAATCAGATGGCCTGGTGAGAATCCTTCCAATAAAGTCTCCTCTTTGTTTGGCTTTCATCCTCTCCTTTGGTAATACAGGAGCTGTATTATAAGGACTCACTGAAAACACTTTTCCTCTGCCTGCTCTCCTCCCTGCCACCCCACAGATGGGCGTTCTTACAGGATTTTTCCCTTGTGATTCAGGTTACTTTTTTCGTTGCTGAGACAAAATACCCGACACTCAAAGTTAAAGGAAGAAAGGTTTGTTTTGGCTCACAGTTTGTAGAGGTTTCAGTCCACAGCCAGCTGGCTCTGAGGTAGGGTGGCACAGCAGAGGGGCATCGCAGAGGAGAAATAGCCCCTGGCGGAGCAGACACAAAGCAGAAAAGCACCAAATAAAATAGCAGCAGAGGCAACAGAAGCAGCAGCCTTTCCATTTTATCCCATCCAGGCTACCAACCTTTTGGGTGTTGCCAGCCGGAACTATGCTAATTCCACTCTGGACTAATTTAGTACCACACGCCCTTACTCCCAGCATCTCGCTCTTAATCCACACTCACACACCCTAACCCGGCCACCTTCGAAACTCCCCACCTATGACCATGTGAGGCTCTGGGAGCACCGCTACAAGCCAGGTCATGCGAAAAGAGAAAACAAAAAATGATACAGACTGGAAAGCATCTTTTTTGAAAAAATAATAAGGATCCTTTAAGGATTAAGGCTGTTTTTCTACATGGCTTTGTGCCAAACTCCACTGTCAGATTTTCCCATTTTATATCTGCTCACAGTTTAAAACTCACTAAAGCCTCAAAAATTTCATCCTCTAACAACATGCTTTAGAAACTTGGCTCTTCGGGTACTTAGATACTAGTGATGGATTTGAATTAGCAGACTTGCTATATTTGTTTCAAATTGCTTGAGTATCTTAAAGGAAAGGGTACAGTTCTCCACTAAAGAAAGCGCTCTCACTGGGAGGGTGAGAGAGCTCGGCGGCATAAGCGCCTGCCGGGCAAGCGCAAGGCCCTGAGTTCGACTCCCGGTACTCGCATATAAAAAAAAAAGAAAAAGAAAAAGAAAGCAGGACCACACAGAGGTAAAGTAAGCAGGACCACAAAGAGAAATGACTGACTGCTACCCATGTAAAGGCAGGGGTAAGATGAGCCTGGAGCACCTTGTTATGCCAGAAAATAAGGAAGTGCAAATAAACAAACAAACAAACAAGGTGGGGCATATCACAATGACACAGCAGCCAGCGTGAAGGGCATCTCATCTCTCTGGTCCTGGCTCCACGTGAGCACCAAATACGTCTGCTCAGGAATAAACAAACAAATAAGGGCAAAGGGAAATCTCCCGCAGAAGAACATCAAGTGCCAACCGGTAAACACGGAGAGTCCCAGAGTTGGACAATGATCATTTTGTAGCCATCCTGTCACCGATAGTATCATGCAAGAATAATCCATGGATACAAAATGCAGCAGGGCTGGGTACATAGCTCAGAGGAAGAGCGCTATACCAGGCTCTGAGATTGAATACTCAGGGCAGTGGTGAGGGAGGTGGAGGGAGTTACTGAGAAAGACATTTTGAATCGTATCAACTCAAAAAGTGTCTCTCTATGAAATGATGACACAATGCATAAAACAATCAACATCTTGACTAAAATTTAACATCACCAGAAATGAGATGAATACAGTGTTTCTTCAGAACCCCAGGAACCCAGCGCCACCCACTCAGTGTTCCAGCCGAGAATGTCTAGCTTGAATCTCCAATCACAAGAAAATCAGACAAATCCCACGTGAGAAGTGTCCTGTTTTAAGAAGGCAGAGAGAACTGTATTTTTCAAAACTTCAGTGTCACATAAACAATGACAGGCTGCAGACTTGCTCCAGATAAAGAAATTCAAAGAACATGAGGACCAAACGCAATCCCTGAACCCGCACTGGAAGTGAGGAAATGCTGCTAACAACTTTCTTAAGACAACTGACAAAACTGGGATAGGAATAATAGATTGGACACAAATGTTGTATTGAGGTTAACCTTACTGAAGTTTAAACGAGCTGTTCTTACGTAGATATTGTCCCTGATTTTTAGGAAAAACTCACTGACACGATTAGAAGTGAAGGCCACAATGTACATAACTTTCCCTCAAACATTTCAGCAAAGCTGATGAAAATGTATAACTGAGAAAGAAATTTGGGTAAAAATTCAACAATAAGTGAATTGGGAAAATACATGTAGTTTGTATATTCTTATTCTTGCTTTTTTAAATAAATGTGAAAATGTTTCCAAATCAAAAGTTAAAAATACAAGTTTGGGGGAGGAGAATGACTACAAAGGAACACAGGGAACTCCTGGAGAGAGAAATGTTCTAGACAGACAGAATGTTCTAGATCAGCACTTACAAAACTGCTCACAATTGCCCAAACACATCAATTAGTACACTTATAATTGGTGACATCTATTGTATGTAAAATACCTCAATAGCTATCTAGTCAATAGAGTTTATACAAAGAGGTGCGGAAGGTGAAAGGTCACTATTTCGGGAGGTTCTATGTGTACCAAAAGTCAGGCAGAAGGAGGGGAGGCCTGGCTTATCTGATCCAGGATGGGCATAAGCACAGATAAAGCCACACATACACCCCCCTCTGAAGCCTACTGTGACAAAAAAAATAGCATTAACAAAGCATCTCATATTAACATCTATTTTTATAATGGACACAGTACTCACATAAATGATCAAGATAAAACACAAAAATGCAATGCAGTCTTGCTCCTAAGAGGCCTTTCATAGTATCCCAGATGCTGAGAGCATCACTTGCTACCCCTCAGAGATTTCTCTAGTTTGGCAGAGAGTCCGCACTCATCTCTCCCTTGAATGTGACTGGTTCAAGCCCCCACTGGTGGGCAGTCCTTACACTCTACATTCTTCATATTTGAGGCCCAACTTGGGGATCCCTCCTTCAGAGGCTCCCCACCCACACTCTGCACGTACTACCTCTCTTTCTCTGTGAAGACTGCATGACCATCCTCCTCGTCATAGTTACTTGTGAACTATCTGCCTCCAACGCAGTGGTTGGAAATGATTCCCTGAACTGGACACCACATGCGCCAGGCTTGGAAAAATCTGTTGGGTTGAACAAAGCTAACATAAAGAAACACCAGTTCACTCCTCTTCTTCTTTAGGACCAGAAAATTCTGTCACTTTATCTACCAAGAAACCCATAATAGCTGCACCATTTTCTCTAGCGGACTTCATGACCAGGAATATAAGCTAGTTCTAAAATGGGATGTTTTGGTACCTAATCCAATAAAACTTTTGGAGACCCAGACTTTCAACTCTTTGGTATGAGTAGAAAGAGAGTCTTTAAAATCACTTTAAGGTTCAGGAAACCCTAAAAGAAACTCAGAGCAAAATATTCTGCTAAAGCATTACAGTATCAGGAAAATTCAGACAAACTGCTATGCAATTTACAAGTGGTCAATGAAAATAGAAGATGACAACTCACTGCTGCCTGAAAGTACTCAACAATGAAGCAATGATAACTGATACTTACTGAGAACTCAAAGCCCAGAGTAGTCCACAGCCAAGAAACAGTAGAGCCAGGATTTAAACCCAAGCAATCTGGCCTGGAAATCTGCATTTTAACCCCCAGGTTATAGTGTTGTATGCTGAATTATGTCTTCCTGCCAAAATCTGTCAATGTCCCAAACACCAGTACTTCCGAATATAACCACATTTAGGGATAAGGTCTTCTTTTTTTTTTTTTTTTTTTTTTTTTTTTTTTAAAGAGAAGAAAAAACAAAACAAATCAAAAGAAGAACAAATTTTCAAACAAACATAATAGGAGGGTAACAATGGTTAATACATTACGTATTACTATCTTTAAGTTAGTTATTCAGGACACCAGACATTAGCATTCAATTGTCCAAACATTATTGGCACAAACCTTACTCTTCAATGAACTAAGTAAAAATGGTAGTGTATCTATCTTAACCATCTTATATATATATATATATACAATTTTTTTCCCTTTCCCTTCTTTCTTTTCCCTATTCCAGTCTCTCAGGGATAAGGTCTTCTTGAAGAGGTTATTAAGATAAAATGAGGCCCCTGGTGGGAGAGGGGTTGATCCAGTAAGATTGGAGTCCTCGTAAGAAGAGGAATGACTCTAGTTGTATATGTACCCAGCAGAAAGGCCATGTGAGGCCACAGTGAGGCTGCTGTCTCCAAGCCAAGAGGCCTCAGGAAAAGCCAAACCTCGCAACACCTTGATCTTGGACCTCTAACCTCCAGACTGTGAAAAAACTATTTTCTGATGCTTTAGCTTACCAGTGCATGGCATTTGATTATAGCAGCCCTAGCAAACGAATACAACTAGCAGAAGTTAAGTTCCCATCTCCCTTCCTTCCAGAGTCCCAAAGTTAAACTCTCAGAGTTACTGAAGACACTCAACCCAATTAGCAAGCAACACCTCACCAAGCTGCATTTAACACCGAAATCAAGACCACACACATCCCCATTTAATTGCTGCTGCCCAGACACTTTCTTACACTGAATACTACCAGCATGCTTATCAGAAACTCCTTTTTGTCCAAGGTACTAGTAAGAAATTTCTTCTACTAAACTCAGCCCTATCTTCTGTTTTCTTCCTCTTCTGATGAGGCACCACACTGACATCTTGTAATGAAGGGCCATAGTCAGAGCACAGCTTTTATCCTTCTCTCCTGGACACTGCCCTGTACTTTTATTAAGCACAAACAGGATACTGCTCCACTGAATGCGCTTCGGAAATATTCTCATCTGATTGGAAAAACATACTTCATGGTGAAAGAGTTGGTGGTGTTTTGGGCCATTCCTTGCTCCACACAGGATCCTAAACTCCGATTTGCAAAGAGGAGTTTTCATCTGAGGCATTAGAGTAGCACATGATCTAATCCACCCACCACAGAGGCTCAGTGAGATTTTTACTCAAACCAAATCACTTAAAACAACATATACTCTTCCCTGATTCTTTCCTCTTCCCCGTCATTGCCTTGTCCTTTGTCTTGAGAAGAAATGAACTGTGCTACTTTCCCTTAAGGAGGGAACAAAACCAGAGGTGTTTAAATCCACATTTGGGCTTCTGGACGTCTCCATGAAGTTTGGAAACTTTTTAATGGGGAAGTTGTCACTGAGACAGTGTGCAAGTCCCAGTTGCACACGATGAAAACGGGGGTCCTCCCAGGAGGTCTGGCAATGCTTTGTGGGTGGGGTAGGGGGCAGGCAAGAGCCTTAGGGATAACAAGGCTCTCTAGTCACCTGCATTAAATGTGCTTTCAGGACAAATAACTTAGCTACAAACATTTCTCCTCTCCTTAGGGTGAAAATACAAGCATTTTACATCAAGCTCATACTTTTATTATTCAATACAGTATAGCTTGGCTTACTGCACACTTTCTCATACAAAGAGCCAAGCTTTTGGTATATTCCAGACTCTGTACTTCATGCACTGACACAAATCTAAGTACTGTAAAATCAAGCAGGGTGGGCCGGTGAGATAGCTCAGCAGCATAAGCACCTGCCTGGCAAGTGCGAGGTCCTGAGTTCGACTCCCGGAACCCACATAAAGAAAAGAAAAGGGCCATTGATATCACTCAGCGGCACAGGCGCTTGCTGGCAAGCACGAGGTCCTAAGGTCGACTCCCGGTACCCACAGGGAAAAAAAAAAAAAAAAAAAAAATCAAGCAGGGTTTAGCCTGCCTTCGAAAAATATGCAACTAAACCCAGGTCCACCCCTGTGGTTGTGGGTCCGGGGCAAGAGTGTAAAGGAAGGTCTGCCTAGTCACTTTACCATGTTAATCAAGCTAGCAAGCTATCACATCATCCTCTTCCTTTAACGAATGTGGCTTTATAATAGCCCGGAAGGCCAGATTCAATTCAGAATTCTTGGATTCCTCAGGGTTCTTGCCCAGACACGAAAGAGAAATCCTGGCCAGTGGACAGAGTCCCTTCTTTCCCCTCCTGGGCTCCTCTGTCTCTAGGAGGCCTCTTGGACACCCCTGTGGACCCCGGGGCCACCTTCCCAAGCTCCTCCACCATCTCAGCAAACAGCAGCCCCAGCAGCGCCTCTTTAGGCAATCCTCAGGGGTCAATCTACTCTTCCTCGGTCAAACCCTAGCAGCAAGCTTGGGCCCCCTTGAAAAGGGAATTCCATCCGGGTCTTTGGGGTAGTATGGACTCTGAATGGTCACTTCCTTGTAGGTGGAGATTTCTTGTCCCTGGGGAAGGTACAGCTAGGGGAAAACCAGAGTAGGCTTCTAAATCCAGGGGACGAGGGGGCTCCTTTGCCCAGGTCTAAGGGCCCTACTGACCAAAAGCCCACTCTGCCTTATGCTAACCAAGGCTATTTGTCTTTCCCTTAAGTTTTCTGGGAGGGTGACTATTTATATTAAAGACGAATAAACAGGCAGAGGGTGGAAGAGAGAATTCTTGCCTGGGATGGTTGAAAGAAAGGAGTTGAATTACTTGTGGCTATGTATGTGGGAAATAAAATTAACAGCTGATGTCCTGATGGGAAAAAAGAAATATTCCTCGAGCAGTTAATGGATTGGATAGCAGTGTGCAGGAGGTGCCTTAACTCCTTTCTATTTCTGAAAGACCTTTGCAGAGAGACACCAAAAAAGCCTGATGAAGACCTAACATAGGCAACTGGGCCCGCACACTGCAGCCTAGGAGGCCCGAGCCCACACCGAGCAGGGCATGGGCGGTTGGTCCGCAGCACACAGGCCTCGCTGGTGGAGCCCTGCGGAGCCAGAGGAGGAAGTCACTCGAGTCAGAGGGAGGCTGAGGGCACGGGCCTCGCCCCCACGCCTGGCCGGGTATCTGCTCTGCTTTTTCTCAGTCAGGTCCGTTCGTCGGTTTCCTGAGCCTGCATTTTTAATTTCTAAAGTGGGGACAGGGCCCTAATTAAGTCAGCGAGGTACAGCACATGAGTTTATGCGGTAACCGCTAGGCAGTGGCACCTCATTCAGACCTGAAAGCCCAAGCTACCGCCGAACCTCAGCTGTGGGTCGCGCGGGTCCCCACTCCGACCCGTTGTCATCTGAGCCGTGGTTTAGCGGGAGCTGTGCCGGGGAAAGAAGGGCAAAGGCGGCTTTAGGCGGAGGTGCAAACCGGTAGCGACGTGGAAACGCAGAAACCTGTCAAGGGTAAAGTCCCGGTCCTGTTTTGACCCGGTCGGCAGTTGCCCAGGCAAAGGCGCAGAAGACGGGCCGCCCCCGAGACCGCGGAAGGACCGTCCCACCCGGCCGCGGAGGCGGGAGAGTCCCGGAGAGCGAGCGGAGGGGCCCCGAGCTCTGGGTCTCGGGGAGACACAGCCACTCACCCAGCAGCAGCAGCTTGAGCTCCCGGCGCGCGTCCTTCTTGTCCCGGCGGAGCTGCCGCTCGATCTCGGCGCTGATGCGCTGCGACTCCTTCTCCTCGGCGGACAGGCAGCAGCAGCCGGCCATGGCGCGCCGCTCCGACCCGACGGGCAGCTCGGCGGAGAGGCCCGGGCCCGCGCGCTCCCTCCGCGGGGTCGGCTCGGGGGCGGGACGGATCCCGAGCACGCAGCCCCCCCAGGAAGGGCGAGGCGGGAGGGAGAGCGCTGCTGCCCGGGAAGGCGCGAGCCCCTGGACCCCCGGGCGGACACCCAGGAGAACGGCGCGTAAAAAGTTGGGGCGTCGGTTGCCTGGTGGAGAGGGGCTCTCCCGGACCTGGGTCGCGGGCGAACAGTCAGGTTGCAGGAAAAAGGGTCTGCGTGGCCTGGCTGGAAAGTTCCGAAAACCTCAGCAGTGACCACAGACCGAGATCGAGTGGAAAAGTTCCTGCTGGCGGCTCTAAGTAGCAGCAGGAGGCGGAGCGTCTCGAACCTGCGACCCTGGCGTCTACCCGAGTTGACCCTCGGGCACCCCAAGCCGATGGCTCCTGGGGCCAAACGGGGACAATCAAGTTGCTGAGGGGCCTCGAATCTGCGAGCAGCCCTCACACCTGCCTCTCTAGCTGTGGCTTCCCAGCTCGAGGAGGGCCACTTGCCAAGGCTGCTGTAACCAGCACGTTCTGGCTGCCAGGCCCTTCGCCCTGCCAGATCCGGCTTGCGACAGGTGACAGCTTCGCCAACTCCCAGCCTCAGCGGAGGCGACGGCTGCGGGCTCTAAGGCGAGCGGGGCCAAGCGTCTGACTCGGGACCGAGACGCCAAGGCTGAGGGCTCTGCGTCCACCTGCAGTCGAGGCTGCCAGCGGCCTCTCCACCACGCGCAGCCGGAGTCCCTAGGCCGCTCCTGCTGCGTCCCGGCGTCCGGCCCAGCTCGGCAGCCCGCCCTAGAAGCGCTGGGAGAGGCAGCCGCGGGGCTGAGTTCTAAGACAAGTCCAGCGGCGAGGGTAAACATCCTCCGGCGCTTCCTAACCACCGGATGAGGGGCACTGGGGACGGGGCCCCGGGAGATGGGAGGCTGCTTTGCATTTTATGATAGGAACGACTCCCGCTTTGCAGAAAGGGCTGGCACGTCCTGGGCACACCTGGCAAATTCCCTGCCCCAGCCCTGAAGCTGCATTGGCCCGGCTCCTAGAACTTCGGGGTCATGCTTGAGCAGCCTTGATTAAAAAAGAAAAGAAAAGAACAGCTTTTTAGCTCAAATGGTACGATAGAAAGATGATCCCAACATCTGATTTTTTTTTTTTTTTTTTTTTTTGCCTGCATACATTTTGAGTAAATGTAAAGAAAGCAGAAAGAGAAGGTGGAGGGAGGGCATCCTGTTGGCCACAGCAAGGAACATTCTTTCCTTCTCCAGCTGGCAAACGCCGTGTATACTCTTTATGGAGTTGAGCAATTAGCTAATGCTTCCTCTGTAAAGAGCATAAAGTGCCTTAAGTATGAATGGCACCCGTTTTATCAATTCAAGCATCTGAGTGGAGTAGTATGTGTCATCATATAGAGAACTTGGCATGGCAATGCTATCTGGCAGAAAGGCCTTATTCATTTTACAGCTTAAGAAATGTAGACGAATTAGGCATTAAAAATGAATGTGCACACATTTGTCCATGCTTGACTCTTGAGTTTTGGCGCGGAAATAAACTGACAGTAACAGTGCCCCTGCAGGAAAACTGGACATTTCTAATTTGATCCTTGGCCATTTAGTCACCGTTTCTCACATCCTAAGATTCATTTACAACTTGAGAGTAAAACCTCTTGGCTTCTCAAACTAACAGTTGTATGATAATTATCAGTATTTCATATTATTAAAACAAGCAAATTTGAACTCCAAATTAACTGGAATAACTGATCTGTTAGGTCCTAAATTGCTAAGATTTCGACAATTCTGAAACGTATCTTACAGCAAATCTGCACAACTTTCTTTGCCTGGTCAACTTTGCAGTGTGTATCAGAAGCCTTGAAAGTGTCCACTCAAACCAGTAATTCCTCACATAAATAATCAGGGATAAGCCCCATCATTTATGGCTAAAATTTTATTTCTAATAACAAAAAACCCTCAAACACCTGAAATTCCAGCAACAGGGAATAGGTTAAAAACTATGATTCATCCATACAATAAGATATTATGTAGTCATTAAATATTGTGATTATGTGAGTGACAAGCACAGTTATATGCCGAATAAAGATGTTTTGGTCCATGAAATATAGCATATAGCACTTTGGTTCCAGAAGATTATATTCCTCAGTGAGGCATAGCCGTCTTAACTTGTATAAATACACTCCATGATATTACCACGTTGACCAGATTGTCTATGTCACATCACTATGTGTGAATAACAAAGATTTATGGAGAATCCTTAAAATAAGTGAAAAAAAGCAAGACAGAAAAATATAGGCAGTATAATGTGAATGTTATTGTAAGAATACACATTTGCATTTTTAAGAAACTAAAGGGGGGCCGGTGAGATGGCTCAGCAGCATAAGCGCCTGCCTGGCAAGCGCAAGGGCCCGAGTTCGACTCCTGGAACCCACATACAAAAACAGGGCCGGTGATATCACTCAGTGGCACGGGCGCCTGCTGGCGCGCGAGGTCCTGAGGTCGACCCCCCGGTACCCAAAAAAAAAAAAGAAAGAAACTAAAGGGACTTATACCAAAAAGATAAGTTGCTCTCAGTCCTAGCCATTGATTGATTTAATTGTCTGATAGAAAATCATTTGGGGGTAACTCATAGAAAGTTACTTAGAACTCACTGTCTTCAACTCTAAAATGAGAGGGAAGAACCAGAATAAATTCTAAGTGTTCACCCAACTCTAACATTCATTTATTCTCTGATGATCATCCTTATCAGAAGATGTTAAGAAGAGTCATAAACCTGAAGTCACTATTAAGCATCAGCATCTGATGAAAACTATAAAACTGGGATATGATGAGTCAGTTTTATACTTCTATATTTTATTTGTTTCTCTTTTCCTTATCATTAGGATCTGGGGGTGGGTAAGAATAATTTTAAGTTATGAATTTATTTGAAACAACTTTCCAAGACGGAGTAGTTTTGAAGAGTTCTTCATAAAAGAGAATATTTGTTTTCCTGAATTATTCCAAAATTATGTGGTTCCGCTCCCCACCCCCTTTGCCAGTTAGAGTCTAGACGAGACCTAGGTTGGCAGATGCCTGCCAAATGCTGGTACACGAGTAAGCTGACTGTCTGGTGTGTGTCGGAATGTTCCCTCAGTCTATGTCCACCCTGGGACCAGGCACTGAGGATTCAGATAACAAGACAATTCCACAGTTTAGACCAGCCGTAGTCTGCTGCAAAGAACCAAGACTGAGACCCTGAAATCTAAACCATCCACCCCTTCCCCGTTCCCACTAAGAGCACGAAGTCACCTAAGGGGCTCTCAAGGCTACACACTACACAGCAGACCTTTCCCAGACCCCTCCTGCTCGGCCTCGTGGCTCATCACCCACTGGGGCTCCAGACAGTGTGCTGCCTTCTCGCCACCGTGCCCGGTGCGTGTTGTCCCCTCTTCCAGGAACGCCGTCTTTCACCCCAGGCAAAGTTAGGTCATTTCCTTTCCAATCACATCTTTTCTGAGAAACCGTCTCATTCCTTCTCAGACCCATCTTTCTCTGCTGCTTGGCACCTCTTGTGTTCCTCCCTTCAATATCACACCCTCCTACACCTTCTTCTTTCAATTCATTTATTACTCACAGGTAGAGGTTTCTTGTGCATGCTGCTATCCTAAGATTAGCACATCTTAGAGGGTTGAATAAAAAAACAAAACCTAGAAGAATTCATTTGAGATGAGAGAGAAGTTTCTCATGGTAGAAGATAGAGAAAAACCAATAAGCAGCAAACGAGTGCATGATTTAGGAAGTGCGTGTGAGCTGCCCTCTTAGAGACAATGACTGCCCTGTTTCTAAGTCAGAACTCAACAGGAATGCACAGTAGAGGGCCAGAGAGACAGGAATGCACAGTAGAGGGCCAGAGAGATACTACAGTCTTTTACAAATGTATCAACTTAAATGTTCACAAGTAACACAGAGTACCTATGACCTTGGGGACGCTCACAAAGCTAAAAGAGCTCCAACACCTCTGCTGCTCTATGTCAGCATTTTCCAAACTACAATTGTGACTCATTGCTGGGTTATGACCCAGATTTTTAAAAGAAAAATAATAAAATATAAAGAAAATATCAAAGTATGCTGCATGCATTATTGTGTCATAAAACTTTTACTTCTGCATGTAAGTATCACTTGTTAAGCAGATCGATTGTCAGTGGGGCTTTGTTTGTCCATATCCCAGGTAGGCCGTCTTATTGGGTAGCACCTTTTAGAAATGGCTCGCCAATTAAACATTACCAAGTTCTTCTCATCTCAAACGAGGAATTGAACGAAACAAGCCAAAAACAGTGCCAAAGTTTATTTGAAAAAGTGAGGGTGGAGGGTAAAGGAGAAACTGGCTCTGCAGAGAAAACTTAAGCCAAACAAAAGAGAGGAAAAATTAAAAGCAAAAATAAAATTACACCTTGGGGGACACAGGCTGGGCTACCATGGAGAGGCATGATAGTGAACTCTTCATGATGTCCGTGTCCTTTGATGCTGCCCACACCTCATGGGAACCTGAGAACTGTCTACATACGGGGTCTGAGATTTATTTGGCTCATGTATCCTGGAATCCAGTCATGCTTACTTCCCCAACCAGCTTCCTGCCTCATTTTCCCCTGAGAGTCATGAATCCCATAATTCTTCACAGGGTGCTGAGGGAGTGGAGGTCTCTGTCTCCTATAGCTTCTTTGAGCTGGAAGGGGCTATCGACCCTACCTACTGGGGATTATGGGCTGTCCAACTACCTTGGGTGCTGTGGCTCACTGGCTGGGTTGAAGAAAGAAAACCCTGTCAGAATGCAGTGAGAACAGAATTAGTAATCATCGAGCTGCCTGGTTGACAGGAGAAAGAAATTTTACTATTAGCCCAAATATGGGGAGCAGGTCAGACTTCCACACTTCCTGTAGAGAAGAATCTATACTACAAAGGTGTGTCAGATAAATTATCTAGAATTTGAGAGCTATGGCTTTAGCAAGATCCTGTTTACATATCTGTAGCAGCATTGGAGCTTTGCTTTTTGAAGAGAAATCTCAAGTTTTCCAGGGGCTCAGAGGAGTAGCTTTCTCCTTTTGGGTGATCTTGTTCCTCAAGAGGAACAAGGTAGAACTGGCTTTATTTTAGAAAGATAAATCCAGTTATCTGTCTCTGCCACCTTTACTGCAGCGGATGTGGCAATGATCACCAAAAAGGGGTCCTTCCATTTTGGCTTTAACTGCTCTGTGGGAGTCTTCTCCCTCCAAGTTTTTATGAGCACTTGGTCTCCAGGGTGGACACTAGGCGGTTCCCCTGGACCAGGAGCTGGCAGGACTCTGTTCCCATACATTGGGAAGCCCTCGTACAGTAATCCCTGGCTTATGAGCAAGTTCTGATCTGGGAAAATGTTCGTAAATCAGATTGATTCCTACGTTCAAAAAAGTAAGTCTTTTTTGACTGTGGCTAATTGGAGTTCTATATGCCTTACTTATCTGTATGTCAAATTCTTTTTCTCTAACAGGAAAGTTTTCTGTCATGACTTCTGTGAACAGTTTTTTTTATATCATTTATGCTATCTCCTGCTTTTTCATTGACGCCAATCAATCTTAAGTTATTCTTCTTTGCCTCATCTAGCAGGTGCTGGATTGATTTCTCATGGTCCCTTGCTATTTTTAAGAATTCTCTTTTCATGATCACTAACCACAAGCCTGTCTTCTAAATCTGAGATCCTGTCCTCACATTGGCTTAATCTGCTGCAAATATTTTCAGTGGAATTTTTGTTCTCCTGGATATCTGCTTGAATCTGCCTTATGGATTCCATTTCTTTGCTATGCTGAGCATTCATGGCTCCCATACTTTTCTTAAGATCGTCTTTTTTTTTTTTTTTTCCTGTATCTGCTCTAGAATCCCTAAGCATGGTCTTCATTGTGGACATCATCTCTGCAATTATCTGAGAAATTATTTCTGACTTGAATTTTCCCAGAGCCTCATTCAATTGCTTTGTTGTTACCACTTCAGAGAGGCCAGGTGGGTGGCTTTCAGATTGTCCCACCTCATTGCCCCCTGGGTTTGCCTTTGGTGAACTGGATGTGTGGGGTTGCATCTTGTTTAAGTGTCTTCTCATTTTCTTTCCTTTCTTTAGTTTAATTCCTGGGGTGATGCTTGTAAATTGCCTACGGTAGGGTTGCTTCATTGCTAGTATTTAAAACCCTTAGGAGATGACTACTTCTCCAAGGTATCTTCCAGGTGTAGCTTGTTTTTGGGTTTTGAGTGTGTTGCAAGATCCTACCTCTTCAATTAGTTGGAGATGAGAAGTTGCTGCCTGTTCAGCCCAGTCCTTGGTTCTTTGGCACTGTGCCACAGTATTTTCTGTGACCCTTAGTCAATCTCAGTCATGGAATAGCAGGAAGAACAGCTGTTTAGAACAATTATGTCACTTTTGGCTATAGTGGTACCAAAAGCATCAAACATAGCCTAGAAAATGACAGACTGAGCTAACCAGTTATTTGCCACTTTTAACCACATAAACTAGATTCGTGGTTATATAACAAAATCTAAAACAAACCAGAAAATTATACGCAGTATACAAGTCCTTAATATGTCAATTTTGTCCTCAGAGGTTAAAATTTAAAATGAGTTAAGGAGAAAATAGAGAAGTGGAAGAAGAGGAAGGAATTAGATGTAAGGCTGGAGGATAAAGAGGGATCCCGCTAACTTCGGGAAACTGGTGCAGGAGACTGGAGGGAAAGAGAAGGAAGGGATAAAAGGAAGAACAGAACAGAACCACAACCATAAAGGGGCTAGAAACTCTGTTTACACTCATATAAAAACAAGATTAAACAATGAAGGAAAAAACCCCACCACCACAACAAAAAACAAACAACAGAGAGGAAAAAAAAAAAAAAACTAAGAAAAAAGTCCACTTCCAGGTCTGTCCCGCTGTGGTTGGTTGACACTGTGTGGAGACAGAGTCCCTATCCCAGCTGATCTGTCGCAGCAGCCGGCAGCAGCTTTCCGGCGGGCGGTGGAGAACCTCAGCGAGACTGCACTCTCCGGCCGCCGCGGGGAGCGCACCTTCCGCGCCCCAGCGGCCCGAGCCGGCCGGAGCCGGGGATGGAGCCGCCGCCCTGAGTTCCGAGCTCAGCCGCGCCCCGAGACGGCGCCGGCCAATCGCTCTCCCGCGCAGGACGGCGGAGCCTCAGCGCTCACCGCGGCCAGCGCTGTCCTTCACGGCCGCTGCTCCCCCGCACCGCCGCGTCTCTGCATGGAGGCCCTGGGGTCGCCAGTGGTCGCCCTGTGTCCGTGGGTTTGAACCCCTCCTGTCGCAGTGAGTCCTGTCTCAGGGAGAAGGTGCTGGCGGCCACCTCCTTCTTCTTTGTTGAAGTTTCTCTCTTCCCTCTCTCTGTGGGCTTCAAATTGCGCTTCAGATCCTTCCTGGGTCCAGGGGACCCACTTCCCTCCTTCTCGTCTTCCTCCAGTTGCTATACTCCAGCGTCTGGACGGCGACTCTCAGAGAGGCTCTTTCTCTGCTGCTCACCACCCCGCCATCTTGGTCCTCCTCTGAAGTCTTACACACCTTTGACACAAATATACAACGTAGATCGCTTTGTGCTTTCTAGCAGTCCCAGCCACATCACACTGCGTTTCCTCTTGCTTCCGGACACCCTGGGCTCTGACGGAGCACTGTGCCTCTGTGCACTGTCACACTGTGCAGTGACCACACAGCAGCATAACGGCGACAGTGTCCGGCAGACGCAGGAGCTACTTCGGTAATTTGTTCAAATTCGAGTTCTGTTCGAATCAGTGAAAATTTGCAACTTGAATGTTTGTAGGTTGGGGACTTACTATACTTGGCCCAGATTAATGAGATGTTGTAAGAGTCTCGTGGTCTCTGGGACATATCAGAGGATAGAAATGGCCTCCTGTAAAACATCTCAAATGGACTCAAACTTAGTCCAGTTTTGGGCATGTTATGAACTCTCTTCAGCACTATTGGCAGCAATCAGAGCCAGGACTCAGATACTCTTGGCAAAGTTTTGCCAGAGCTCGCTTTAGGGTCTGGTTGGCTCTTTCTATCTTTCCAGAAGATTGGGGCCACTAAATGGAATGAAGGTGGTACTTTATTCCTAAAGCCCTTCCCACTACCTGCGTTATTTGAGAGGTCCATTGTCACTCTGGAGGGACTGGGGTAGTCCAAATCTGGGGATGATTTCTTTAAGAAGCACCTCGACTAACTCTGTAGCCTTTTCTAAACAGGTCACAAAGGCTTTAATCCAGCCTGTAAAGGTGTCAGGACCAACATCTGTGTAAATCCTCCACATGGTGGCATATGGGTAAAGTCTAACTGACAGACCCTTCTACGGTATGTCTCTCTCCTCTGTATAGATTCTAATAAAGGAGGTGGATTGGGCTTACCCAGGTTATTGCGGACACAGAGTGGGCGAGCTTTGCAGACCTGTTGAGTGGTTGCTGCCAGTTCTAGTCCTGTGAAAACTCAAGTGACAATTTTCAGTGTAGCATCTCTTCCCATATGGAAGGAATCATGAAGTGTTCTTATAGCCTTCCACTGTGTCCCTTGAGGAAGGGACAGTTTGTTTTCTAAATACCACCAGAGTCCCTTTTTAATTCCTCCTTGTTCTAAGGCCCATTTATCTTCCTGGGGGTTATAGACTGGTTTTAATGGTCCCTAGGGAACTGGGAATAGGGCTAGAGTCCTAAGGAGCTGTAGGGCTGCCCTTTTTGCTTCCCTATCAGCCTTTTGATTTCCAAAGGAGACTTCAGACATGGCTCTTTGGTGCCCTTTACAGTGAATTACTACAACCTGCTTGGGAAGATGGACTGCCTCTAGAAGTTGTAGAATTTCCTTCTTGTACTTTATAGATGACTGTTCATTTGTCAGTAAGCCTCTTTCTTTCCAGATTGCTACATGGGCATGTAGCACCAAAAAGATATATTTGGAGTTTGTATACATATTTAACCTTCTGCCTTTTCCTAATGCCAGTGCCTGAGTAGGAGCCATTAGCTCTGCCTTTTGAGCAGAGGTTCCTGGGGGAAGAGGTTTAGCTTCAGTGGCCTGTCGTGAGCTCACAGCTGCATTCCTGCCTTTTGATGTCCTTCTTGGACAAAGCTACTTCCATCAGTGAACCACCCCTCCTCAGGATCTTGGTGGGACAGAGGTGGGACAGGCTGATGTCCTGCCTGCTTGCATAGGTCTGTGAGAGGACTTGTTCACAAAAGTGGCCAACTTCTGCAAAGAGGAGGAGTGAAGAATCTCCAATTAGGAGTCCCCATGACCCCGCCTATGGCTAAAGATCTTGAGGAGGGTTTTCTAGAGAAGTAAGTCAAAACAATTGAACTGGCTCACCCATGACATCCAGGGTTACCTGGGATTCCTCAAAGGAGATGGCAATGTCTGTGGCTGGGGCATTGTAGGTTCTCCTCAGCTTCCTCAGTAAATGAGGGTTTTGGCTAGTGTAGCCCCTCTCTGGGAGTGGCGACAGTCAAACTTCCAATGCCATGAGTCAGATGTATTAGCTACCTCACATACAAAGCAGGGTCCAGGTGGAGGCTTGGTGCATTATCGTGCCCAGCGTCCAGTCCTCTTACACTTGAAACAGGAACCTCAGTTGTCCCTGCGTTTTTCCTTAGACAACTCGGAGGAGTTTAAAGCATTATCAGTTGCAACAGTTATATTCTTAGCCTTTCTCTTTTGTCCCTCTTCTGAGTCCCGATTGTTAAAAACAGAAAAGGCCATGTCCAGCAATTGGGCCATAGGTGTCTGTGGGGCCATCTGAAGATTTTACAGCTTATTCTGAATATCTGGGGCTGCCGATTAGAATATCATTCCATTCAAAGGCAAACAGAAATTGGGGGTCTGGCTATAAGGGGAAGGCCATGGTAAGAGGAGCCAGCGTAGAGTCCCAGTTTGGTTCTGTCAAAGGGAGAATAGCCTCTCTGGGGTGGTTTCCTTCCCTTTTCAAAGCCTATTGCTCTTCTGCATAGTTGCTAGCCTCTTGTAGGATTCTGTCTTTCATCTGAAGTACAGCAAGTGGCCAAAATGAGTTGGACATCTCACCATGATAAGTCCAAAGCAAGGGTCAAAGTTTGGAACACATCCACAAACTTACTAGAGTCTTCTGACAGATGGTCTAATCATTCTCCGCACTGCTGGACATCTGCCACTGAAAAGGGGACCTGCACTCCGCTATTCCCTTCCACCCCTGGGACTTCTCTTAGGTCAGGGTAAGTTGTGAACCTGAGTGGTAAGAAGCACCTCTTTGGGTTTGACCTACAGGGCTGAAAGCTGTCTGTGTGAACCCAGTGGGGTTTAAGGCTGCCTGAGAAGCATGAGGAGAGGGCTGAGGAACATTGGTTCCTCTGGGACAATAGCCTCTAAATGGAGTTCCTGAGTCTCTTGGAGGGAATGAACCTGATTTATTGGCCTGGGAAATGTAAGGAGGAGGTTGAGAAGACCTCTCAGTGTCATCAAAAAGTCAGAGAGATCCAGACACCCCTGAGAGACAAGTGGGGGTCTCAGAATGGGATCACCCAGGATATCTACCTCTTCCCCAGGGGCTTCTCCAAACACGACAGTTTCTGAGCATTCCCTTTGATAGGGTCCCAGAAGCCTGAACACAAGGCCTTTCATTCCACCTTGTCTGTTTTAAGCAGAGATGCTGTAACTGGGGAACAGTCTCACAGTCTAAAGTACCATCTCGTACCCATCTCTTGCCGCCTCCTTTAGTACTGGACCTAAACGATATTGCAATAGTAGATAAACTATTCTGGGCTCAAACCTTCCCCACTTATCAAGGACATGGTCTAGTGGCGAAGTCGGTGGAATCTGCGTGGTGACGAGATTGAAGACGTTTCCCATTGGCTCTTCTTGGGGCTATAGAGAGGAGGGGGCAGCTAGGTCTCAGCTCCTTAAGATAGCATCCCATGCAGAAGGAGAAGACCCAAGGGTCCCACAAGGAGCACTTTAACAAATTAGACAGACATCTTTTTCCAAAACTTAGGTTGATGCCGCCATCACTAAGTAAAGAAGGAAACCCCACCTTGAGGGCTTTGGTCTCCATACTGGGGTCCATTAACTCATTAGGGAGAAGGGGACCAAGCCACTTGCTTGCCTTTCCTAGTCCCTTAACTCCTGTGAGTTAAGGGCAAAACTTCCCCCAAGCAAGGTTTCTGTAGCCACCCAGTTGAACCCCTTGATGGCCCGACTTGCATTTCAAGTCCCTTGATGACTCTACTGAAGTAGAGTGAAACCATGTGGGAGAAACATCTCTTCCATCTACTCCAATAGTAAAAAGACTAAGGATGGGGATGGCTCTGCCTTTGTATACTCACAGTCACTTTAGTTAGGTTTTAAATGCTGTTAAATGCCGTTCTGCTCAGGCCATCAGGCATAGGTTTTTTAATTACCTGCATCTTGTTAGAAGAAACAAAAAGGGAAGTAGCTTTCCAGTGGGCTCTTGGATACGGAGGGAGCCAAACCAGTTAGGGGCTCTACTAGCAGCACGGACCTTGAGCTGTGTATGCAGGTAGCGGCCCGAGCACACAGCCTGCTCTGGTGCCTCCTGTGGTGCTGGCTACAGCTCATGCTCCTCACTGCTGCCCAAGAAGGGTACGTGGTGGAATTTGCAGACCAGGCAGCCAAGCAGTGCAGCGGGGGCCTCGTTTCTGCTCCCACAGGGCCACTGTCATGCCCACTGCTCTCAACTTAAAGCAGACCCTTGTGTCAACAAGACACAAACGTCTTGGTGCCTCCAGCCTCCAGGTAGGCTGGGCTCTTGGCCTGGCTCAGCAGTCCAATGTGCCAGTGCCACCCTGAACAGGCCATCGTGCCACTGAGGCTCACTTACTGGCACCGCCTGAGGTAGGCAGCACACAACCTCAGCCCTTTCGGTCAGCCCACCCCAGCACCACTGTGTGCATCCGTTGTTTGGGCCCGCACAAGTGGAAGGGGGTGAGAGGTCGTGCATGTGCACACCCAGCCAGAGTGGCCCAAGGGCCCCACACCAGAAGCTTGGCCTATGGTGGTGTTGGATGCCATAAGATGGTCACACCCTGTTTCCAACAGACCTTTCCAGCCATGCCCACAGGGAATACACCTCCAGGGCAACCCACTCCTCTCCTTGCCACTTCGCTCCACCCCACCTAAAGCCAAATGAGTTCTTAAAGTAACCACACACATTTTTTCTCTTTTATGTAGGAAGAAAGAAAGAGGTCCCTCCCTCTTGTTCTCCACAGCCCCACATGTTCTCTAAAATCAGAGACATAGTCACTAAAAAAAGGGAAAAAAAGGATGGTTGCCTGTGATGCAAGCCCACATCTAGCCACGTGACAAGAAAAGATGGCAGCCAGCCACATGGCAAGACAATATGGTAGTACCCTGGACAAAAACCGACAAACACACTAGAAAGAAAAGCTATGTACAAACTTGGGTGAGTGGAGACCAGGCTAATTTCCCAAAAAGATAGCAAAATACTCAACAAACATGTAAACAACAAGGCATAACCATGGAGTGAGCACAAGTAGAGAGAAAAAAATTCTACTGTGGCTAGAAGAAAAACAAAAACTATACATTCCCTTCCCCCACCCCCCATGGCCAGAAAGGCATCAAACAGTTCTCTTCATGCCATGAGAAGAATCCCCTGAATCCCTGGCCTAGGGGAGAGAGTGAGGAAAAGAAGGAAAGCAAAAGGCTTTGAAGAGAGAAACAAAAATGTGCACAGTGGGCCTTACCTGGTCTCCTGGTACCTGAGTCTTTTCTCCTGGCTGGCTCACCAAATAATGTTATTGGGTAGCTCTATTTAGAAATGGCTTGCCAATTAAGCATTACCAGATTCTTCTCATCTCGAACAAAGAGTTGAATGAAACAAGCCAAAAATGGTGCCAAAATTTATTTGAAAAAGTAAGGGTGAACAGTAAGTGAGAAACTGGAACTGCAAAGTGAACTTGGGCTGGATGAAAGAGAGGAAAAATTAAAAGCAACATAAAAGTTGGAGGACATAAACCTTGGAGGACACAGGGTGGGCTATCTTGAAGAGGCATGACAGAGAGCTCTTCAGGGCGTCTGTGTCCTTTTGTGTCATCCACATCTCATGGGAACCTGTGAGAACTTCTACATACGGGGTCCTGAGATTTACCTGGTCTGTGTATCCTGGTCACGCTTACTTCCCCAACCAGCTTTGCCTCAGTTGGTATAGATAATTCTAAATTTTCTAATTCATTTTTCTGAGTCCAACATTTTCCCAACTTTTCATTCAATTTTCTGAGCCTAATATATTCTCTAAAATTATTTAGATCCTCTCCCCCTTCATGTGTACTGTTTCTCATCATTTCCAGCTTGGTAGGGAAAGCCAGTGGACTAATAATGGATATTTAGATGAATGAGTAATAATTGTGGTGGCTGTTTGTACTCAATATCTGTTTTTCTTGGGCAATCAACATGTCAACATATTGCCCCAAAATATTCCCTGCCTGAGGCCCAGGAACTGTTTATTATATAACTTCTACCAAAAAGACTAGAATTGTAGACAATAAAATCTGAAGTCAAATGCACATGACTGTGAGTAGGCAAGAATTGCTATTGTTTGCTTTTGAACCTGACTTCTCATGAGAACTGAGAATCTCAGAAACTTAAGAAATGGAAATATTTAAGATGAGAAGTTTGGAGATTTTCATTTTGCTTGTCTTAGTTTCATTTGTGTCAAAGTTTGCCACTCCACTTACATCATTCTCCTCATGAAGAAATCAATGTTGACAACCTAGTACATATGTACTCTTCTCTACTTTTTATGCCTTTATAATCATATAGAAGAGCAAATGAGAAATCCTTATTTTGTTTTCTCACCCAAGAATACCTTTTTGGAATCTTTTAAAGTAAACTTTTTTTACCCCTGATTCTTTTCTTTTAATAGCTGCACAATATTCCATGATGTGAAAAATTATATATTATTCAACTTTTCCCCTTTGAAGGGCATTTTTTTTCTCCTTGTTTTTGACTTCTGAAAACAAACCTTTCTTAACAATCTGTAAACTCTTCAGTATGACATATCAGCTCTTTGTCATCTGAATTACAAACATGCGAATATATTGTTTGTCCTTTAACACTTTAATGGAGTATTTTGCCATATAAAATATTTTTACATAGCCAAATATCACTATTTTCTTGCATAGCTTCCAGAGTTCCTATCTTGGTGAGATCGTCCCATTTCTAAATTGTAATGCAGTATTATAGGTTTTTCTGCCACCACTTTAACTAGTTTAACTAGTTTGTAACATTTAAATATTTCAATCCATCTGGGGATTTTATTTGTAAAATGTGTAAGATAGGAGACTAATTTTGTTTTTTTCCAAATGATTAACTAATAATATCAACATCATTTATTGAACATTCCAGCCTTTTCCCAAAGAAATTAACTTCGATCTCTTTATATATTACATCCTCAATATGTGTCAGTACTGTTCCACTGAGTTTTTTGCTCTATTTCTCTATCAATACTATCTTGATTTGATTAGAGGGACTTTTGGAGTGTTTTGATATCTGAAGGACTATCTCAGCCCTCAGCATTATCAAACTTTTCTTGTTTGTGCTCAGACTTCTTTCTTCTGTGTAAACCATGTCATTTATCAATGACTTCTCTCCGAACATCAAATCTTAACGTTAACCCTAACTTCAAGCCTTCTTGACATTAACTTGAACATCCAATAGACATCTCAACTTAACAAGTCTTAAACTAAACTCTGAACTTGCTTACCAAAAAGTTACTGTTCTGCTACCCTTTCAACCTCAGCACCACCAAAGACCTAATCTGTTGCTTCCACACCCAGTCTCCCGCCTAGTCTTAGCAATTATGCACTCCTTCTTTAAATCATTTTCTGAATGTGTTTTGGATCCACTGCATACAACCACAAGCTTTTGCATTCAGCAACATCAGTGATGTCATGCGCATTAACTTTTTTGAATGGGTGTTGCCCAGTTGTGCTTTACAATGTCATTCATGGCTCCTGGTTACACTCTTTCCTAGTTTTGCTGCCACAACTTCTGAACAAGCTTACCAGAATCTCTAACCTGGACTAAAGTAAAAGCTTTGCCACTGGTCTTCCTACTTCCACTCTTGACCTTCTAAATTGGCTCTCCTGATATCTTGAGACTGACTGAATTAGCACAGTGGAGATCTCAGAAAACATCCTCCCTACCAAATTATAGAAAAAGAAAGATAAAAATCTCCCTGGCTTTAGTCTCCAGTGTGCTGTAGAGCCCAAAATTACTTTTGTCTGATAAAAGTGGAGATAAAGTCTGCCTAGAGGGGAGAAGAAAATAACAGAGTGGTGATTGGCAGCAAAATTCAGCTTCTCCAAAATCCAGAATCCAGACACCGGAAAATAATAACTTGGTGAAGAAAAACGAGATGTAGATTGCCAGGAATCAGGGAGGAACTAACAGGAAAAATTAGAAACTACTGAGAAGTTGAAAAGATGGTCCACAACATAGAGAAAGAATGAAACAATCTGGACCCTCTCCCCTGCTTGTGCCTCATGGGGAGGGAAACCTGGCTTTGAAGAAGTAAAGTATGTGGCCAAGGCTGGGAGATCCAGGGAAAAACAGCAGCAAAGCCCACAGCCAATGTGAACCGCAAGAGCAGGATGTGGTTTTGCTCCTAGGAGACTCCTTCCACATGTCAAACAACAGCCAGAAAAAGATTCCAGCATGGGTGCCCACCATACTGCCAGCGAGTGCTTGATCAGGTGCCATTTTGGGAAGGGTTTGATGACTTAAACCTGGGACACAGAACAGTTAAAAACAAATTCACTTCAGGGCTCCCATTGTTACCCTACCACAGTGACTGGGTGAGAGATAGACAGGGGAGATAGCTACAGACAGAGAGCAGGCTAGAAAGAGATCCCTGAGAAGTTTAAGCCCAGCCCAGGGAGGACACAGGCCCTGGGCCCTGCAGTGAAAAACGAGGCTTGGCTTGAGTTGCACTCAGAAACACCTGGGTCTGAAAGTGATGGCACTGAGTACTTGAGCCCTTGCCCTGCTGCCTGCATCCAGCACAGATCTGAGTTGTGTTGCTGTCCCTACCTACCAATGTGAGCAAGGATACAGCTCAGTGGGATATTGCCACTGCTTGAGTTAAACAAGGGGCCTCTGGGGTGGGGCGTGCACCTCGCAAACCCACAGGTGACAAGGCTGTGCAAAGAAACCCGTGACTTGCTCCAAAACTGGGTATTCTGGAAGGAAACCACTCATTCTGTTTTGAGGCTCATTTTCTTTTAACTTTTTTCTCTTTCCTCTTTCTTCTTCATTCATTTATTGGGGTTTGGGGAATTACCCTTTATTCTTTTTTTCTTTTTTCTTTTTCTTACTCCTTTTATCATTTTCTTCTACTTTTATTTTCCATATTATTTCTTCCCCCTTTTTCTTTTACCTTCTACTTCTCTCTTTTTCTCTTACCTTTATCTAATTCTATAAATAGCCATCTACTCCTTAATAAGATCCTTTGTCTCACTTTACTCCTCATCTCCCACTGCTTGATTTTTCAAATTTGTCTTTTTGTATTCTTCCATTCACAATCCCCTATATCTTTAATAATATAACCATCAAGCTTTATTAATCTTTAAGTAGTTTATGTTACTACTGTTGAATTCCTTTCTATCATTAGCTGAGGTATAGTTGTTGTAGATAATGTCAATATTTGGTTTGTCTTAGTGTTTATACTATAACTATAAATTTCTTTTCTAGGGTTAAGGGTGGTGCATTATTGGTTCTTATGGTGTGTCAATATCCAAGTTGTCTTGGATGTGTTGCTGATTCATTTGGTATTGTTGGGGTCGCATAGTCATTGCTGTTAACAGGTTTTCTCTGTATGCCAACACCTGGATTACATGTGTGACGTTAACAATACTGCAGTCAATTCCTGGAGAACTGGGTGCTAGGCCAGTTACACTGCATCTCCTCTCCCAAGAGAGGTGGTCAGATCTGAGAACAGAGGCGAAGGACTATAGCTAGCCTTGAGTGCATCATTGAAAAGTAGACTAAAGAGATCCCTGTACTAGCAAAGAAGTCTTTCCACTATAAGCGACCACAAACCTTAGCACAAAACAAAACAAAAAATAAAACAAAGAACAGTAAAAACATGAGAAGACAAGGCAACAAAATGCCACTCAAAAACCCCAACTCCATCAAAGCCAGTCTATGGGGGATCAAGAGGGTGAAAAGCAAAAGCCACACAACTGAATTATTTGAAAAGATAACAGAGATTAAAAAAAACAAATCAATAAGGTGCTCAATGAACTCACATAAAATATAACTAAACAGATAATTGATATAATTAACAAAATGGTCAGGGCTTGTATAGAAGACACTAAATTAGCTGAGCCTAAAAAAAAAAAAAAAAAGATACAAAACATGAATGGCCAGTTTAGCAAAGAAGTAGAGTCCACAAAAAGTTTCCAAACAGAAATCCAAGAGATTAAAAATTATACTGAAAGTATGGGCTGTAGAAGCAACCAATATGAGGACAGAATATCAGCATTAAAAGATAAGGATGTTTTCAAAGACCAATGATACAGGGGCCAGTGAGATAGCTCAGCGGTGTAAGCGCCTGCCTGGCAAGCGCAAGGGCCTGAGTTTGACTCCCGGAACCCACATACGAAAAAAGGGCCAGTGATATCACTCAGTGGCATGGGCGCCTGCTAGCGCGCGAGGTCCTGAGGTCAACCCCCGGTACCCACAAAAAAAAAAAAAAAAAAAAGACCAATGATACAGAAATACCTTAAAAACAAGAAAATGTGAAAAATGCACCCACCACTTGCTAGGAGGCACACAGAAAAAGGAAATCAGCAACAGGAAAATAATACAATAACAGGAATAAGTCAATATTTGTAGCAATAACTCTTGATGTGAATATTCTCAATTCCACTATCAAAAGACACAGATCGGGGCCGGTGAGATGGCTCAGCGGCATAAGCGCCTGCCTTGCAAGCGCGAGGGCCCGAGTTCGACTCCCGGATCCCACATACGAAAAAGGGGCTGGTGATATCGCTCAGCGGCATGGGTGCCTGTTGGCGCGCGAGGTCCTGAGGTCGACCCCCGGTACCCACAAAAAAAAAAAAAAATAAAATAAAAAAAAAAGACACAGATCGGCAGAATGGATCAAGAAACAAAATTCGGCGCGTGAGGTCCTGAGGTCATCCCCCCGGTACCCACAAAAAAAAAAAAAAAAAAAAAAAAAGAAACAAAATTCGATGATATGCAATATACAAGAAACACATTTAATCCACAAAGAAATATGCAGATCAAAAATCAAAGGATGGAAACAATATTGCATGCAATGGGAACCTGGAATAAAGCAGTAGTAGCTATCCCAATTTCAGACAAAGTTTATTTCAAGCCAAAACTGATTAGAAGAGGCATAGATGTTCACTATATATTGGTTAAGGGAAAAATTAAACAGGAAGAGATAACAATTATAACCATATATGCACCAAACAACAGGATGCTCAACTTCATAAAACAAACACTATCGGACATAAAATGTCAGATAAACACCAACACAATTATAATGGGGGACCTCAATACAACACTGTCAAAAATAGGCAAAGTAGGAAAAAAAAATCAACAAAGAAATATTACAGTTGAACCAAACCTTTAAATAAATGGACTTACTTAGATATACAAGGGTGTTCCACCCAACAAAACAGAATACATTACACATTCTTCTCAGAAGCACATGGGACTTTCTCCAAAATAGACCGCATGCTAGTCCATAAAGTATGCATATTATCAAATCATAGTGTAATGAAACTAAAGATCAATGGCAAAGAAACCACAGAAATTATGCAAACACGTGCAAATTAAGCAATACCCTCTTGAATCACAGAGAGATCAAGGAAGAAATTAGTTCCTAGAATCAAACCATAATGTGAATGCAACATATAAGAATATATGGGACACAATAAAAACAGTCCTAAAAGAGAAGTTTATATCTGTGAATGCCCACATCAAAAAAACAGAGCAAGTCGAAAGATGTAACCTAATAATGCACCTCAATGTCTTACAAAAACAAGAAAAATCCAAATCTAACGGTATTACAAGGAAGAAAATTAGAGCAGAAATCAATGAAATGGAGAATAAAATATACAAAGAATTGTACAAAGAACTGGTTCTTTGACAGAATAAACACAATGGGTAAACCCCTAGCCAATTTTACACCCCCCCAAAAGGGAAAGAAAATACCTAAATAATGCCATTAGAAATGAAAAAGGCAAAAATCACAACAAATTCTGCCAATATCCAGAAGATTACTGGTAACTACTTTGAGAACCCGTACTCTAAAAAAAAAAAAAAATGGAGAATTCAGAAGAAATGGATAGATTCTTAGAGACATATGAACTACGAAACTGAATCAAGATATAAAAACCCTGAATAATGCAATATCAAGCAATGAGATTGAAAAAAATTAAAAATAATTACCAATTGTGAAAAGCTCAGAACCTGATGGATTCACCACTGAATTCTATAAGAACTGCTGGGAGGTTATAATACCAACACTCCTCAAATTCTTTTTTTTTTTTTTTTTTTTTTTTGTGGGTACCGGGAATCAACCTCAGGACCTCGCACGCCAGCAGGCGCCTGTGCCACTGAGCGATATCACCGGCCCTTTTTTCATATGTGGGTACCGAGAGTTGAACTCAGGACCTTGCGCTTGCCAGGCAGGCGCTTACACCGCTGAGCCATCTCACCAGCCCTCCTCAAACTCTTTAATGAAATCAAAAGGGAAGGAATAATCCCAAAGTTATTCCTGGAAACTACTGTAGCCCTGATTCCAAACCAGAAAAGGCCCCAACCAAAACAAAAAAGAGAAACATGGTGCAATCTCTTTAATAAATATAGATGCAAAAGTCCTCAATAAGATACTGGCAAACAGTGCAACAAGTGATCAAAAAGATCATACACCATGACCAAGTAGCCTTCATCCCAGGGATGCAGGGATGTTTTAACATATGCAAATCAAAAAATGTAGTAAGTCACATAAGCAAAAGGAAGGTTAAAAATCACATGATCATCTCAATAGATGCAGAAAAAGCATTTGACAAAAATCCAACATCATTCATAATAACCCCAAAGAATAAGTATAGGAGGAATTTATCTCAATTTGATGAAAGGCATATATGACAAACCAATGGCCAACATCATATTAAATGGGGAGAAGCTGAAAGCTTTCCCTCTAAAATCAGGAACAAGACAAGGATATCTGTTATCACCACTACTACTCAATGTAGTTCTTGAAATATTAGCCAGAGCAGTAAGGCAAGAGAAGGAAATAAAAGAGATATGGATAGGGAAGGAAGAAGTCAAGTTATAATTATTTATAGATGATATGATACTCTACATAGAATACCAAAAAATTACTACCAAAAGACTCCTAAAATTAAGAAACCAATTCAGAATCATAATAGGATATAAAGTCAACACACAAAAATCAATAGTGTTCCTGCACACCAGTAATAAACTCGCCTAAAAAGAAATTAAGGAAGCAACGCCTTTCACAGTAGCACCAAGAAAAATGAATACTTAGGAATCAACCTAACCAGGGAAATGAAAGACCTCTAGATCAAAAACTACAATACTCTGAAAAAGAAGATTGAAGAGGACAACAGAAAATGAAAATATATCCCCCCTTCCTGGATAGGCAGCCCCAGTATAATGAAAATGGCCATACTTCCAAACTGGTACACAGAATTAATGCAATCCCAATCAAAATTCCTCATAGAGCAAGAGTAAACAATCCTAAAATTCATATGGAACCAGAAGAGATCTAGAATAGCAAAAGAAAGTCTGGGCAAAAATAGCAAGGCAGGAGCATTACAATCCTAGACTTCAAGTTATACTAAAAAGATAAAGTGATAAAATAGCATGGTATTGACAAAACAAAACAAAAAAACAAACAAAAAAGCCAGACATACAGATCAATGGAATAGAAAAGAGAATGCAAAAACAACTCCAAGCACATTCAACTATTACCCGATCTTCGTTTGACAAAGGGGCCAAAAACTCATGCTGGAAGAAATATAGCCTCTTTAACAAATGTTCTGGGGAAACTGGCTGTCAACATGCAGAAGATGGAGTCCACAGCCAATCTCTAAGGTACTAAGCTAAAATCAAAGTGGATCAGAACAAATAGATAAATGCTACAGTGAAGACACAGGCATCTGGTAGACACCAAGTGGACAGGGGCAGGAGGACCAGCTCCAAGATATATTTGTGCTGAGTACGTGACAAGTAAAAATCAAGCATTTCATGACCTGGAGGAAGCGTGAGGTCTAGAGATGTGTCAGAGCGAAAGGGCAGGTGTCACTGGAGTCCACATCCTCATTAAGCGAGAACATTAGGATATGAAGTTATTGAGACATGTGAGGCCTCGCAGTCTTGAAAAAGGAGATATTGTTTTTAAGGGTAATCCCTAGGAAGATTTTAATCTAGGAAATTATGGACTATGTTGTGGGATTTTGTTTTTTGTTTTTTGGGGTTTTTTTGGTATTTTTTATTAGTACATCTTTGTAGTACATAATCATCACACTCATCGTGGGGAGTTGGTACATGTGCAAAACATACATTAATTCTTTTTCTTAATCCCCTTCCCCAATACCCCTTCCTTCTCTTTCTATCACTTGGTTCCCTTCCCATATGCAAAAGATCTATCTCACTATTTCCTACTACCTCTCTTTTATTTGCTCTTTATTTATGTATTTTCCATTTCTCGTATAGAAGAAACCATGTGATATTTAGGGTCATGCATCTGATTTATTTCACTTAACATTATGGTCTCAAGGTGCATTCATTTTCCTACAAATGACTCAAGTTTATCCTTCTTTTTTTTTTTTTTTTGTGGGTACCGGGGGTCTAACTCAGGACCTCGCGTGCTAGCAGGCGTCCGTGCCGCTGAGAGATATCACCGGCCCTTTTTGCGTATGTGGGTACCGGGAGTCGAACTCAGGACCTCGCGCTTGCCAGGCAGGCACTTATGCTGCTGAGCTATCTCACCGGCCCTCAAGTTTATCCTTCTTTTTTTTTTTTTTTTTTTTTTGTGAGTACCGGGGGTCGACCTCAGGACCTCGCGTGCCAGCAGGCGCCCGTGCTGCTGAGAGATATCACCGGCCCTTTTTTGTATGTGGGTTACGGGAGTCGAACTCAGGCCCTCGCGCTTGCCAGGCAGGCGCTTACTCCACTGAGCCATCTCACCAGCCCAAGTTTATCCTTCTTTATGGCAGAGTAGTACTCCACTCTGCCACATTGTACCACAGTAGAAGCACATGTTCTTTATCCATTCGTCAGTTGATGGACATATGGGCCACTTCTAAGATCTGGCTATTGTGAACTGTGTTGCTATAAACATGGATCACTGTAATACGATGCCTTTCATTCTTTCAGAAAGATACCTGGAAGGGGAATAGCTGGGTTGAATGGAATTTCTATTTTTATTTTTTGAGGAATCTCCACACTGATTTCCATAATGGTTTTACTAGTTTACAACCTCTTCTCCAGCATTCGTTATTATCTGATTTTTTGACGGCAGCCGTTCTTTCTGGAGTAAATAAAATCTCAGGGTTGTTCTAATTTTCATTTCTCTAATGGTGAGGGATGTTCAGTGTTTCTTTTTCTTCTTCTGAGAAATGACTGTTTCAATTGCTGGTTTTTTGATTGGATCTTTTATTTGGGGGTCTAATTTTTTTTTTAATTCTTTATATATTTTAGATATTAGTCCTCTGTCTGAGGAGTAGCTGGAAAAAAAATTTCCCCATCTGTAAGTTTTCCCTTCACTCTGTTGGTTGTTTCCTTTGCTAAGCAGATACTTTTTAATTTGATATGATCCCATTTGTTGATCCGTGGTGTTACTTCTTGTTTAATTGGAGTTCTGTCCAGAAATCCTTACTATGCCTAAGTCTTTAAGAATTTTACCTATTTTATTTTTCAGCAGATTAAGTGTTTCTGTCTTAATATTTAGGTTTTTGATCCAATGAATATGACCTAACAGAGCTGACCTCACCCACATGGTGCCGTTAGCATGCGCCTGCATTTTCATTGTAGTGTTTATCACTACCGGATTTGTCTTCTTTTCTTCCTTATTTGTTTATCATCTTCCCCAACCAGAAAAAGAAGATAATTTCTCTGAGAGGAAGTATCACAACTGTCTTATTTGCAATGTATTCTTTTTTTTTTGAGACAGGGTCTTGCTTATGTAGTCCAGCCTTGCCTTGAACTCATGGCGATCCTCCTGCCTCAGCCTCCCCAGTTCTAGGATTGTAGCTGTGCTCCACCACACCTGGCCACTAATGTATTTTTAGGGCCTAGGTCTGGGGAGGCCACATCATCTTAAGGTTGTACCATCAAACTATTCAGATCCCACTATCGACAATAAAGTTAAATCTTGGAAGAATTGGAACTATGAGATTTGTGATTTTTATATTTGACTGTTTTATCCTACATTATGTAATAAGAAGGAAAACAAAACACTCCTGAGGACGCTCGACTTGTGGACATAAGGCCCTGCCTGTATTTGGCAAGACACAGTCACTGCAAGTGACAGAGACCGGATATGAACTGTCTTGATAAAAATGGAATTTACTGCTCCTCGGGACTGAGAAGTTCAGGACAATCTCAGTTTTAAGGGCTGCTGGATCTGTATTTACGGCCGTCCTGTGAGAGAAGGAAGAGTTCCAACTCTGCGCAGTCACGCGGAATAATTCTGACTTCTGGGAAGAACAGCAGGTGGGAGCTGGTTTCCCAGCAGTAGAGCCATGGACAAATGACTGCCTGGGCCTCATAAAGATTTGACCGTTGAGTCCTACTAAAAATAAGTGTTAATTTAAATATCTGAATCAAATATACAGTTTTTAAAAGGTAGTACAAATGGAGTACATATCTGATGATACTCCAAGTTCTGCTCCTCTAATATACTATATACCTTCAGTATTTTCCTTCTTGATTTGAAAATCTATAAACCTGGTAAGTACCAATTGGAAATGTAGAGCTGAAGAGTAAACGTGCAGTTGCCTCTGTCTTCCTAAGTGTCTGGGTCACGTCTTGAGGCCCTATAAGACCCACGGTGGTCCACCCCCCGTTTAATGTCATTGTGGTAGATTAAAGATGGCAGCAGTTCTTGGAGACTCCTTTTTTTGGAAGGTGAGGCATATGCCCCCTCCCCCTAGAGTTGGGCAAGCCATGTGGCCATTTTGACTGATAGACCACAGTAGAAATGGTAGTGTCACTTTCCAAGGCCAGGCCAGAGGAGATGAATGGCTCCGGTTCCCCCCCCTTGGATAGTATAAGGAGACCATCTTTCTCATCGTTTTGCCTGGGCTCTGAGCTTTTATCTCAAACCCGTCTCTCCCAGCATGGTGGCAACATGTAACCTTGATAGATACCAGTTGGAAATGTAAAGTTGAGTCACCTTCTATTGTTGTAAATATCTGATTCACTCTGTGCTTATTTATATCTGAAACTTCGGTAGAAAAAGAACTTCCTCCAGCAAAAAAGTGCAGCAAAAATGCCAATACTGACACTGATTAACTGAGCCTGAATCATTTGCCCCTCCCCTCCCTGAAGGAACCCATCCCCGCTGCAGAATAGAATACTCAGGCTGACCGGCCTCAGGTCGTGTATCTATCTACCCCTTAAGCGTAAAGTTAATTTTAGTCATGTGTTTTATTTAACACAATACATCCAAAATATTATCATTTCTTCAATATTAAAATTACTAATAAGTTTTAAGCCTCAAGTTTGGTGTGTGTTTTATACTGGCAGCCATCTCCTTTTGGACGAGTCACATTTCAAGTATTTGACAGCCACATGTGGCCACTGGCTGTCCCATTGGCCTGGGCAATCCTAGAGACTCATTGTGGTGGAAAAGGAATGGCGTGGAGTAGGGTAGAACAGAACAGAAGAAAACTTGGAACAAGTAGGGGAAGGAAGACACTTCCTGTGGCTCTGGGGGGAAATACGAGAAAGTTGATATGGTGCCCTGAGTAGAGGGGTAGGCAATGGGGTCGCAAAGGTCTGTGGGAACCTGCAGGGGAAAACAGGCTGAAACACAGCACAGTCACCTCTTGGTATCCATAAAGGATTTGTGCCAGGACACCCAGATGCAAAAACCTGGGGATGCTTTTGTCCCTTACCTAAAAACATGTAGCATTTGCATAGAACCCAAGCGCACATCCTCCAAATCATCTCTAGATTATTCCTACAACCAAAGAAAGTGTAAAAACTGTACAAATACCTGTTCTACCTGTATTATTTAAGGAATAGTGGCAATTTAAAAGCCTGTACATGTTCAGTAAGGACACAAATTGTTTTCTAGAAAAATTTTGATCTGCAGTTGGTTGGACCCATGGATGCAGAACCCGCAGATCTGGAGGGCCAGCTGTACTGAGAACCAAGGAAAGGAATTTGGGCATTTCCGCAGACACCATAGAGAAGAGACACCAACACCTGAGATTGGCCGGAAGCAGGGCAGCACGTGGAAAGCATGAGGAGCAGATGACAACCTCAGATCAGACTTCACCCTGGCCTGCGCCCTCTTCCTTGCTTTGGAACTTGGGCAGAAGGGAAGACATACTAGGTGCAAATTGATTGAGAAAGATTTAATTGGACAGTTTTCCCTGCGCTGATTGAGGGTGGAGGGAGTCTCAAGAAAGAAATTCGATTCAGACGTAAAACACAAAGTCACATACAGTGTGCAGCTGAGATCATTGGCCTGAAAACATCCTACTCTAACAGTCTTCACACCCCTGTGTATGCAGCAAACAGCCACACTCCTTTCTACGTGGGCAGGGAGGTTTGCAAGCAGTTCCCAGCTCCCCTCCAAGTGATATTTGTCAATCTCGGGAGACGGTTTTCTGTCACAACCAGGGAGGAGCTGCTGCACTAGATGCTGCCCAGTGGGGAGGGGCTGGGGACACTGGCAAACATCCTGCAGTGCACGGGACAGGCCCCCGACTCTGGTTCTTCAGCTCCGCTGTCAGTGCTGAGCAACACTGGACCAAGCCGACAGAAAATTCTTTTTTTACATGTTAAGTAGATATGCAATTTTTTTCTGAATACTTTTATTTTTATTAGGACATGTTTGCAATACATAATGAATGCATTCATCGTGGGGAGTTAGTACATGTACTTATTGTATCTTAATCCTTTTTACTTCCCCTTCCACTCCCTTCTCCTCCTCTCCCTCCATCCTTAGGTCCTCTTCCCATCTCCAAATGGTCTACCTCTGTTTCCTATTGTCTATCTTTTATTTGCTCTTTAAATTATTTATACTTTGGGTTTCTCATATAAGAAAGACCATGCAATATTTAACCTTCTATGCTGAGTCATTTGGCATTATGGTCTCTTGCGACTAGTGTAGAGAAAGGAAAAGTGAGTTTCTTCTGTGTTAGGGTAAATCTATCAAAAAAGAGTCGCCTGCACAAAATACAGTTGCGATGGCGCTGACAGAACGAGTCCTATCTCACAGCAGCAAATCTGCAGACAAGCAACAGCTGAGCCTGTGACCGCCCAGTGCTTCCCTGCTTTTCCTCCTCGTCCAGACCTCCCTGTCTCTCTCCCTACACACTCCTCAAAGGAAATCGGCCCTTACTCCATGCTGTTGAGTGATAAGCGGCCACAGAGCATTCTCACCCCGCTGCCCTCTCAGCCCAGCCCGAAACCCCTCTGCAAGGCACCAAGTCCCCCCGAGGTGTCCCCACTTCAAGAGGCAACCAGGATGCAGCTGTTAGAACGAGGGCCCAAGCTAGGCAGTGCGACAGCCTCTTCCCACGCTGGGCCTCTGTGCACACTACGCTCTCCTCCAGAGCGGGGCCTCTCAGACATCGTCTAAGACTCTTCTGGAGAGTTCGCTGAAGCGCGGCTTCCGGGCGGGACTCCAGGGGTGCTGCGTCAGCAGGTCCAGGCTCCTGCGACCAACACAGCCAGTCTGCCTGGGTTTTCCCGCGTTCGCGCCAGGAGCCCCGTGACCAACGGTTGGTTGGATGTCCTCAGTGGGGCTGAAGACTTTGCGTCTGGCAAGGCCCCCCAGATGACACAGATGCTGCCCCGGAAGCCCAGACTGCCCTCAGTGTCTACCCACGCACAGGCCTGTAGGCTCCCAGGCCTAGCACAAACTAAATGATCTCCAGAATGAGTTCCTGATGATGCTTGTCCCCACCCTAGACGCTGTAGCAATTATGGTAACGCATCCTAGGACAATGTGATGTACTTAATCTTTTTCCTGACAAAATACTGCAAGTTTCCCTCAGAGCAGGAGTCACACCTTTTACTTCTTTCCTTTTGTATGGGTCTCTGGCACCAAACATATGAAAGATAACAAATGGATTTGTTGAATGAATGCATTTACTGAGTACTTACCAGGTCCCAGGGACGGTGCTAAGTACCTTACAGAGCTTCATTTGGGTTATCTTCACAACAGAACTGTGTAGTACGTACAGTTAATACCACATTTTACAGATGAGGTAAATGAATTCAGAAAGGCAACATGATATCTTCACAGAACCGGAGGACGATAGAGTTGATTCCCATCTAATTCCTCTCTGATAGCAGAGCCCATATTCTTACCTGCTCTGTATTATAAATGAAACGTAAATGAAGCCAGGTGCCTAAATTGTTACCATTCACTTAGAATGTATTTTCCCCCCACTGGAGTCCATGTGTCTTGCTGGTTACTGAGTTATCATTTTGAATCTACACTCAATATTATAAATCATTGCAGTAATTATCAGTCCAAGAAACACTAGGAGATTTCTGCGTGAATGACATGTTTGCTCAACATCACTTCAAGAAATATTCATCTCGGGTTCTCTGTGAATCCAGTCCCAAGGTTTCTTTTGACTCACGGTTCTAGGGTTTCAGCCCATGATCAGTTGGCCCTGTTGCTTTTGGCGAAGCAGCACATCACAGTAGGAGCAAAACAACTTCGCTCATAACAGAGAGCCAGAACAGGGGGAGAGCTAAGGGCCAGGGTCCCACCATTCCCCTCAGGTGCACACTCCTGATGCCTCGAAGTCCTCCGGTGAGGCCCTGCTTCTTTGTGTGTGTGTGTGTGTGTGTGTGTGTGTGTGTGTGTGTGTTTGGTTTGGATTTATACACGGTAGGCAAACACACTACCTCTAAACCATATCCCCAGCCCATTTCATAAATATTTTTTTTGAGACAGGGTCTGGCTAAGTTGCCCAGGCTGGCTTTGAACTTGTGACGCTTCATAGGCCCTACCTCTTAAAGGCGCCACACACACCCCCAGTAGCAACACACTGTGGACAAAGCCTTTATCACGTGGCCCTTTGGGGGACACTGATGGTCCATACTACAGTGCTTTGATATTTAAATACTCATTTTAGGAATGGTGTAAGAAAGACTGATGGTAAATAATGGTAAATGACCATCAGATTCTTTGTACTTTATCACAAGAGTATGCTGAAAATGGAACAGGAAGCATTACACTCCAAATAAATGAGTAAATAGGTCCTTTTAGCATGGACATGGAGATTTTATGCTAAACTTTCTATTCCAGATGATTTTAATTGTTTTCAGGTACTATATAAGGACTTGTGTTCAACAAAGTTTTTAAATGCGTGTATTAGTAAACTATATAAATGCGGCAAATTTATAAGATCTGCTATGTAGAAAAATCCTCATGTTAATCCCCTGAACAAATTCTCACTACAAGCTGCGCTCTTTAATATGTCATCGGTTGGTTATTAAGACCCAGCTTGTGAGAAAGTCCTGTATCTACATCAGAATCATCCCACTGAATCTGAAGAAGAAAAAAGCCAGGGCACCACTGATGAGGCGACCAATGTAGCACTTGCTCAGCAGAATCCGGACGGCTGAGAGAGCCGGGTACGTGATTACATAATCAAACTAAAAGACTTTCCTTCGGTCTGAGCGGTTTTTGTTTCTGTTTGGAGGATTATTTAAGAGTGACATGGCTTTCCCCGGCCACTGTCTTTCTTTTCTTTGGCTCTTCGTTCATGATGTACTGCCTGTGATCCTGAGGTCACCCGGTGCCTTGTAAGGAGCTGGCTCCCAATGCCCTGCTTACCGGCGCAAACAAGTCTAACAGGTTTGGTGACCCCGCCAAGCAGGCCAGGAGCTAAGCCAGCCAGGTACAGCTCTTCTCTCTGTTGTGCAGCCAAGTCCAGGGTTATTTCTAATTTCAAATCCTGACTTTGGTTTCGAGGCTGTCTTCTGCACCACCCTGACAAGGGCTGTCGGTCAACTCATACCTTTTTCCTTTCTTCCACAAACCTTTACTGGGGTCTATGGCTAAGGTCATAGAAATGAGTGGGACTCCACACTTTCTAGTGAAACCCCAGTCCTCTTAGGGACGCAGGTCCATCCACATCATATATTGACGTTGGACGTACCCTGAAACTACTCTGATGTGCCCTACGGGCTCTGGGATAGAGAACAATTTTTCTATTAGAAGTGTTTTCTTGTTGAGGGTGCCTGAGTGTAGCCTTCTTACTTGCAGATGGTCATTTCTTAGAATACCTCTACAGAAAAGAAAAAGCTAATTCCTCACCTCTATGCACTACAACTAATAAGACTAACATTTTTTTCTACTCTCTATCTGGAAATTTTCGAATATAACAATAAATACTTGTAAACTCTTTACCTAAATTCATTAATTGTTAATATGTGGGTTCAATTCCTAGCACCCCCAAAATCGTGTATATAATAACACAAATCAATAACACAGTTGCCTATTATTAGGATCCCCACCATGGGCGTAGGAAACGCTGCAATGGAGTTTTGAAATCGGGGAGAGAGCTTGGACTCAACCCTGAAGTCAACAAGGAAAAGTGAGAATTATAGCCAAGGAACAGGCTGGGCATCGGTAGATGGAAATGCTAAGAGGAAACCTCAGTGACATGGGAGATCTGGCGAAATCCGCCTGACAGGACTCTTGAGGGAGACGAGCAAAGCACTCAGACATCACTTGAAGGAGGGGAGGGATAATGAACCTGATCAAGTATCAAGAGAGATTACATATGTAGGGTGGCAGAGGCTGGTCGAACTGACTCAGCAGGACGCTTGCTTAAATTGCACAATGCAAATATTCACACAGAAGCACAAAACTCAGGGCCTACTTGAGAAAACAGCTCAAGGGAACCTAGATTTGGTCAAGGAGAGAAAATCAGGAGGAAGGAATAGAAAGAAAGAGACACAGACAGATAAAAACCAAACATCCAGAGAGAAGAGGTACCGATGGTTTTTTTCAGTTCTGGGGTAACATTTTTGTTCTTGGTCTACATATGGCATCCGGGCTGCTCACTCACATACTAAATTCATCTTTTTAGTGGAATGCCCGCTGTTTACCATTTAATACTCCAGATCTGACTGCACTCCTCGCTTTGCTCTCTGCGGGTTGACCTTTGTGGATGGCTTTAACATTCCCTCATCTTCATGCTTCTGGTTAGGACTGGGGGTGCACGCTGTCAGGATTTCAGTGAACTAGAGGAAAGTGAACTGGTGTAAATCACTTTGACTCCCTGTGATGGAGACCACTATGAAGCAGCTCTGAGCAGGATTTTAAATTAACCAGTTGGCTTTCTATGTTTTCTTGTGAGTCTGTCCAAGGCCTAGGCCCCTTGTCTGGAGATGGGCAGCAGATTCATAGTAAGTGAACCTCTATGAATCACTGGTGCTGGCTGAGGCCTGTAGTGGCCTGAGATGCCATGATGCTTTGGAGGGCAAGATAAAGCCACAGCTGAGGACGCCTGGCTCCAACCTCAATTAACTAGATAGAGACTGTAGCTGCAGGCATCTCACTTCTGCGGTGAAGGTCAACCTGGGGATAAGACAGTTCTCCTAAATTAACATAATTTATTACTTGGAAAAGTTCTTAAGCTGACTCCCAAGGTCCTGCTCGGTTCCCCCCTTTTCCTCAGTATCCCCTTCCTTTGTTTGAAAACCAAATAAATATGGGCCGCCTAGAGAAGTTCTTTTTCTCAGCCCCCAGAGAATCTCAAATTCTGACAGAGGGTTTTGATCCTTCTGGAGCCCAAAAATCATACCACTTGTCTCTTTTATTTAAGCCTTCGCTGTCCACTCGTTTGGGAGGCTGTCGGCCTGATCAGTCTGTGATATCCTTTCAGATGTTCCCTGGGGTTGGCTCCATTCGCAAGCCTGAGCTCATGGTTCTGGGCCCCCAGTTTGGACAAAATTGTGCTCCCAAGGTGTTCTGGAGTTGGACATGTTGGTCAGCATCTGCCCACCTGACAGTCTTCAAGATTTCCCGTGTTTCAAAGACTAGCTGAATAGGATGGCAAATAGCGAGGTCTCCCTGTGTGCACATTTAAATATGCCAGTTCTCTCTTTCCTTCCTGCAAAATAGAGACTTGGATTCACAAGATGTAAGAAGGAAGTAATATTTGGCAGAATGTAAAAATCTCCCCATATTTGGTAATACATTTCCCTCTCTCACTCGCTCTTGCTCTCTTGCTAGTGTCTCTCTCTAAGCAGATTTCCAGTTGCACTTTGTAGATGGACTTCATCTGGCCCTTTTTTTCTCATTACGTGAATTTGACAATGATTATTTAGACTATGTTTCAACCATTCTTCCTTTAACTTTAGCCATCAAACACATTTAAGAAGTGAAACCAACTGCCAAACTGCACCGCTAAAGTGCACTAAATAACGTCTCAGCTGTACTCTTTGCTGGAGTTTAGCAATACTACTTGCCCCCTCCAGCACCATCATTTTTCTTCCTCTGTATGGAGACTTTCAGGCATTAGGGTGGTTTCCTGTGAAGGCCTCGAATCTTTCCTTGACTCACTTCTGGTCAGCAATCTGTCTTCCTCTCACGGAGGAGGACAGGGTGGAACGAGTAACCCAAGAGAAAATGCATTTGAACCCCAGAATTTGTGGCCTTGTTTAAGAAATGAAAGTATACTGCTCAAATGAAAGCTACCAGGAAATGCTGAATAAAGCAAGCTCATTCCAGCACTGGCTGCTCAGCCAAAGATTTATGGAGTGGAGTATGTGCGTGTGTGTGTGTGTGAGAGAGAGAGAGAGAGATTAGAGGCTACAAAGAGCTTTATATATTTGATATCTTTAAATATCAACCTTTCCCACATTTATTAACAACTTTTGCCATCTGTTTTGCATAATGAATCTTTCCAGAGAAACCATTCTTTCTAGGACTTTATTCTCTAGGATATTCCCACATGAGCTTGACTTCTTTTAAATGCTGTAGATGTTTAACAAACACCAGGTTTTTATCTCTTAGCAGTAGATAGCTCTCTGAGTTAAACAAAGGCTGATTTTAATGTAGAAAAACAAGTATAAGAATATAGATCTACTGCTTTGCTAGGAAGTGGAAGTCATTTGCAAGTTGACGGGGGAGAGCTTCTGAGAACAGTGTTTCAGACTCCCCATAGCATTGATTTCCATGTATCTTCTTCTGGCACTGAGCAAACATTTTAAATCGCCAGTTGTTCTCTGAGGTTGACAATAAATCCAACCTGGAATACACTTAATATCCACAGAATTTTGATGAAAATGACTTTGGTTTTCTGGTATTCTCATAAAGCTAAGCAAACTTAGTATTTTAATATTGTCAATTCCTTTCCTATCAGAGAAACCAAAGCAAGAAGCAAATAAAAGAAACCAAGTGGTACATGTTAAAAACAAATACAATGGCAGAAGGCCAGAGCTTTTATTTTAGAGATGAGGAAACTGAAGTGAAGTGAGTCTCCTAAGGTTACAAAGGCCGGCAGTGTGCACGGAGGATGTCGTGATTCATTTGATTGTGTGACTGAGCACCAGCTGCCCCTTCGGAGGAACCTGGCCTTTCAAGCTGTTGAACTGCATCAACACTCAACCAGAACATCTGCACGGGGCCTTGGGTAACAACGGGAGGAAGATGTGTCCGATGTTCACAGAAAGCAGAGAGCCCAGGAAGAGGGCCCAGCACACCCTCCCGAGTGACAGAGAGGGAGCAGAGAGCAGGGCAGCAGATGCCAACGTCTCCTGCCTCCTCGGGTACAGATCTGCTCACAGTCTTGAAAGGTGGACAGCTGGAAAGAAGCATTCAGGGCAGTGACCCTCGGCCTGGGCAGCACTTGAGAGTCGCTGGGGAGATTTCAAGACATCCAGATACCCAGGCTGCAGTGCAGACCAAACTCCATCAGTGCATTTTCACAGGGGCCTCAGGGCATGAGCAAAGTGGAAAACTGCTGCTCAAGTAGGCCTAGTTTAGGCCAATTAGAGGGATGGTGCGAGTAGATTTTCCCAAAGTACTTGAGGCTGACGCTGCTTTCCTCTCGGGGGCTTGTGGAGTTGTCAGAAACAAGGGGGTGTCCCTTCTTACACTGCAGATGCTTGCTACTTATTTATTGATTACTTTTGTGGTACTGGGGATTAAGCATAGGGCCTTACCACTGAGCTATATCCCCAGCCTTTTTTATTTTTTATTTTGAGACAGGGTCTCACTAAGACTCTAAATTGCCCAGGCTGGGTTCAAACTTACAATCTTCCTGCCTCAGCCTCCCAGAGTGCTAGGATTACAAGCATGTACCACCATGCCCAGTTGTTTTAGTAGTTATATGGTCACATGTTGGATATGTCTTGAGTGTAGGTCACCCATGTAGGGGCCACCTTTATTTTTGCTTTAGTTAATTGTTGCTATATAAAATATCACCCTGAAACTGTGGTTTACATTGACGATGACTTACTTCTCACCATTCTGTGGGTTGGTCAGTGATTCCTCCACGGACTCTTCTGGATTCACTCCCACGGTTGCGTTTGGCTGGCCTGAAGGACGCCAGGTAGACTCACACACATGTACAGTTGGTGTTGGCTTGAGGCTGGATCTCTTGGATTCCCTTCCTTGGGGCGTTCATCTTCACTATCGCTAGAGCGCCTTCCATAGCAGCCCGAGTGAGCGTTCCAAGAGGATGAAAGCGAAGCTATGAGTCTCTTAAGGCCAAGCCTTGGACTCTGTGTAACCCAACCTCGTCTGCACTTTACTGGTGAAAACAAGTCTGGTGACAGTGGAATGCGTGTCACAGATCTCTCCCTGCAGGAAACATTGACTGAGGCCCTCAGCTACTATGCTTTGAAGTCCATTGCTGAATTTGGGCAGAAGCCACGAACTACGTACGAAGGCAGACCTTCGTGTGAGAGACACAGGCTCCTTTCTTAGCCATCCTGGACTGCAAGATTCCCCAGTGCCCTTGCCAAACCTTTCTTAGGCGCTTCTACCCCACCTTCTCTCCTCTGTCTTCACTTGGGGTTGGACTTTCATCATGGCCTCACAGCTCAACTTGCCCACCTGCTTCCTTTCACAGTCTCATCCGCCAACAAGACCTTGCACGGTTAGTCTCACCATGGCAGCTGCTCCACAGAGGACGTGCTGAACCCAACAATTTATGGGACCAGCAGAAGTCAAGGGAGGAACAGCACAGTCACATTGCAGAGAAGCACAAGAAGAATTGTTCCTGCTGTCTTTGTGAACTATCAACTGTGGTTTCCCCCGTAACTCTCAGCCCAGGCACTTGGTTCTCTTCCTGGGCCCTTGGAGGGCGTGTGATTAATCCCTTGCCTATCATGCATCACCACTGGTGTATGAATGGGTATATGACCTTGTCGGCACCAATGAGAAACAACGACACTTTCACTGGGGCTTTTGGGAGAGAGAAGATTATCTTTCCCATTGAACTTGAAACAAGGAATTTGAGAAGCTACAGCCCCTGGAGCCCTCCATGCAGATTCCTATTTCAACTTCTGTTTATCCCATGCCCATCTGTACTTTTTCTCTATTGTTCTACAGCAAATCACCGTAGATTGGTGGTGTAAGATAACACATTTATTATCTCACTCTTCCTGGGGCTCAGGGCCTTGCTTAACTGGGTCTTTTGTTCAAAATCTCACATTGAAATTGAAAATCAAGGGTGTCCACATATCTGGGTCTCGTCTTGAGGCTGAAATGGGAAAGAATCTGGTTCTAAGCTCACTCAGGTTGTTGGGAAAATTCACTTCCTTGAAGTTCTCTGACTGGGGCCCTGGTTTTTTGCTGCCTGCTGGCCACAGTCCACTCTCAGTATCAAGAAGCTGCCCATAGTTCCCTGACGGGTGGCCCACAGTATGCCACTCGAATTCTTCCAAGCCAGCAAGGGGGTCACAGAATCACAGGGCTGACATTCTAACACCTTTGCATTTCCTGTCGGTTACAACAGCCAAGGCCCAGGCCTTCCTGAGGGAAGGTGGAGCAGGCGCTACAGGGATTCTCCAGCTCTTCTCCTGTCCCACCACCAGATCAAGCCAGTGTCTCTCTTAATGCTGAGACCTGAAATCCCCCTCTCTGGCAAGCCCTTTACAATGAGTACACACTTAGGTAAAATGGCCACGACTGAACTTGGCTTTGTCTTAACATCTGCCTCTTGGATTAGCCCTAGAAGTGCACTGACAAGACAGATGATGCTTGCCTGTGTTTGCTCCTAAATTTCTGGGCTATCCCACTCTGACTTGTACGCAGCGCAAGAAAGCAGGTGTTTTTTGGATTAAGTTTTTGTGAATGACACTGATGGAAATAGTCACTAGGCAATGACTGTGGGGGAGGCAGAGCATTGGCTAGCACAAGGAAAACTTGCCTCTCCTGTACCACCCTGAGTACACAGCACTGACCTTGCATATTTAATCCTAACTATGCTCCATGCACCATTCCAAGTACTTCACTATATTACCTCACTTAATACTGAAACCACCTCACAAGGTGGGAGCTGTTACTATCCTGACTTTACAGATGAAGTAATTAAGGCAGAGAGACTTTAACTTACCCCAGGTCACATAGCCTAGAATCAAACTAAGGCACCCAGGCTCAGAGTCTCCCTGTGTCCTTACTCACTGCATCCCATCTCCGCCTAAAATTCTCCCGAGGAATTCCCCCTGGCAGTCTTAAATTAATGCACGACTCGCCACACAGTCATGCAGGCTCTAAAGAAAGGACCTTAGAGGAAGCACTTTCCCCCGGGGGCCATTCTCTCAGTCCATCCTTGAGACACAGAGAGGCTGGAGTCAAAGGGCGGTCGCTCTTCATGCCCACTGGCAGCTGAACACAGAGCTTGAGGTGCTGCAGCTTCAAAATGGCCGGGTTTCTGCAAGAACCACCTTTCTCAGCCTCTAAGAAAGCAGCCTGCCCTCGCATCTTGGCATCTGTGGGCCGTGCACCTGCTCTGGCCACCTCATCTCCAGCCTGAGAGCAGCAGTTCCGGCCAGAAGGAGGACACTGGAGCAAATCCACTGCCGTGGTTGCCAAGACACAGCCATTCAGGAAAGCTGCTGCAGGGCAAAAAAAGAAAAAGAAAAGCAAACCAGGAGAGCACTGCTCTCCTGTCAGAGAGGGGGGCTGCTGAGCCAAATTGCTGCATTCTCGAGGTACTAAAATGGCAACTTGTAAGGGTGAAGATGCCCTTTTACGATTTTATTGCCTTGTGATGAGATGGAAACATCTTCGTCCCTGTAGTACAGACCTGTTGGATTTGGACCTAGCTGCCGCAGGGTGTAAGGTGATGCAGTTTAGGTGGGAGTTGAGGACAAATGCTGTCACCAGTGTGAGTTCTGAGGAGAAAATTCAATAAGGCTCAGTTTCCGTTAGGGAGAGTCCAGAGTCAACTTGTGCCTTTCTCCTTCCCAATTTAAGCCTCCACATCATGGAAAGAAGTTCCCAGAAATTCTCCTTGTTCTGTAACAGCTTGTTCTTCTGGCATCCTAGGAGAAGTGATGATTCGCAAAAATGAGTATTTCCTATACACAAATCCGTTCCTTTCTACCGCGCCATTCATCAGAGTAGCTGCTAACCACATGCAGCTGTTGCAGACTACAAATCTGGCTGGCATGGCTCAAGACATTTGGTAAGCTTAAAGCGTGTAAGAGATTTCAAACATTTTGTAAGAAATAAAGTAGTTATGAACCACATGTTGAGCTGTTTCAAATTCGTATGTCGAGCACCATCCCATAATGCCAACAGGCTAGAATTAGAAGTTGGGTCTTTGGGAGGTAATTAGGATTAGATGAAGTTATGAGACAGGGGCCCTATGAGGGAATTAATATCCTTTAGCAAAGGAAAAAGACTAGAAATTGTGCTTTTTGCCGTGTGAAGACATGACAAACAGTCGATCTGCAAACCAGAAAGAGGGTTCTCATCAGCCCGGAGTCTGTCAGTAGCTGGACTGTGACTTCCCAGCCTACAAAACTATGAGAAATAAGCGTCTGTTATTTAACCCACCCAGGTGATGGTATTTCTGATGTAACAACCTGTGCCAAGACAGAAGGAAAAATATTTCAGTAATAGTTTTTATGTTGATTGCACGTTGAGATAGTACTTTGGTAATATTGGGGTACATGAGGTACCTAATTACAATTTCACCCTTTTTGTTTACTTTGCTAACTAGACAATCTAAAAGCTCACATTTTGACTTACTTTCAAAAAAAAGATTAAATCAATATTTTAACTAGAACTTTTATTTTGAAATAATCGTAGATTCACAAGCTGTTAGAAATAATACAGAGATCCCTTGTATCCTCCACGTAATTTTCCACAAAGATAGACTCTTGTAAATGTTCAGCGTAATTTCATAACTTGAACACTATACAGATATAGCCAAGACGCAGAATATTTACACAACCACAAGACTCTGTCTCGTCGCCTTTCTGTAGTTACAGCCACTACCCGGTCACCCCACACTCTTGGGAATAATGCCTGGCCCCCAAACACTCTTCTACACTTGAGTGAATTTGTCATTTTGAGAACGTTATGTAAATGGGATCATTCTGTGTGTGACCTTTTGAGTTCGGCCTTTTTCACTCAGAATAATTCTTCGGGAGTTCATCCAGCTGGTCGCGTGTGTCAACAGTTTGTCCCTATCTATTGCTGATTAGTATTCCATGGTGTGGAGGGACCACAGTTTGTCCAACCACTCGCCCATGAGACGGCACATCTGCGTTGTTTCCAGTTTGGGACTGTTACGAACAAACAGAGCTGCAACCAGCATCCTATAAAGCGTTCTATGAACACTGTGTAAAGCATCCTAGAGGCCCGCTATCGGTACATCGTGTGTGAACCTGAGTTTTCCTTTCTCAGTATATATATGCTCCAGAGCTCAATTTATAAGTAGTTTGGTAGTCGCGCCCTTAGTCTTGTAAGATACAAAGTGCCTTGTGGAATGGCCGTACCACTTCACACTCCCTGCGAAGCATGAGTGTCCTGTTTCTCCACATTTCCCTGGCATTTGGAATTGTCACTATTTCTCATTTTAGCCATTTTAATACTACCTGCAAAGTGATATCGCATTCTGGTTTTAATTTTCCATTTTTTTTTTTGAGGGGGTACCGAGAATTGAACTCAGGACCTCATGCTTGCCAGGCAGGTGCTGCGCCACTGAGCTAAATCCCCAGCCCCTGATTTTAATTTTCATTTCTCAGATCTCTCAGAGTGGAATATTTTTCATTTTCAAGTGTTTATTTTTGGTCTGTATATCTTCTTTGGTGAATTAGCTCTTCGTATCCTTTGCCCATTTTCTCATAGGATTAATTGCTTTCTTACTGTTGAGGTTTGAGTTTTTTGTATGTTGTGAATACTAGTCTTTTATCAGAAATGTAGATTTCAAATATTTTCTCTCAGTTTTTTCTTCCTCTTAACAGGATCTTTCTCAAAGTAAAGTTATTTAATTTTGATGAAGTCTAATTACCAGTCTTTCTTTTACGGGCCCTGGTTTTGTATGCCTTTGGTGTCAAGCCTAAAAATCTTTGCCTAGATCCTGTAGATTTTTCTCTTGCATTTTTCTCTAATGATTTTATAATTTTACATGTTTGTCTGTGATCATTTTGAGTTAGTTTTTATATCAGGGGTGAGACTTATACATAGCAGCGACCCCCCAACCCCCATGGATATACAGTTGCTTCAGCATCATTTGTTTAAAGGGTTCTTATTCTTCTAGTTTGTCAAAAACTACTTGTGTATACGTGTGTGGGTCTACTTCTGGCTCTTCTAATCCACCGAGCTATGTGTCTATCCCATCACCAGTACACACAAACTTCATTAATGTAGTTGCATCATAAGTCTTGAAATCTGGTAGAATGATTCTTCCCATCTTATTTTTTAATATTTAAGCTATTCCATATTCTTTGCCTTTTTTTTGCTATCTAATCATTCTATGTAGAATAATCTTGTCTACAACTACAAAAAAATTTTGCTGGCATTTTGATAAGAATTGCGTTGTGTTAATAATTCTGCATGTTATTTGGGAGAACTGAAAATTTATTATGTTGAGTCCTCTAAATCACGCACATAGTATGTCTCCTCATTTATTAGAGTTATTTCTTTTATCAGAATTTTGTGCTTTTTAGCAGACAAGCCTCTGGACACATTCTGTTAGGTTTACACCTGAATCAATCCCTCTCTCTCTCTCTCTCTCTCTCTCCCTCCCTCCCTCCCTCCCTCCCTCATTGTAGATGGTATTGTATTGTTAATTTTGGTGTTTAATTTAATTTTAAACTTGCAAATATATAGAAGTATAATTGATTTTTATGTTTATCTCGTATATTGAGAACTTAATGAACCTATTTATTACTTCTAGGGGTTTTGTTTTTGTGCTGGGGATCGAACCCAGGGCTTGAGCATCATAAGCATGTGCTCTTCCACTGAGCCATGTCCCCAGCCCCAAGAGGCCACCAACTGTATTTTTACTTCAATTGTTAAAGTTTTAGGATATATATATATATATATATATATATATATATATATATACACACACATATATACAAACATATTATATATATATAAAGTTTTAGGCTATAAACATACATTTGTATATATGTTTATATATATAAAGTTTTAGGCTGTAAACACATATATGAGATATATATAAAAAATATATATATCAAGATTTTTTCTTTCACTGAAACAATGAAGGGTAAAGGGGAATTATTATCAGCATATGAGATATATATGAGACATATATGAGATATATATCAAGACTTTTCCTTTCACTGAAATGATGGTTAAAAGGGAATTATTACTAGCATATGAGGTATATATGAGCTATGTATGAGATATATGAGCTATATATCAAGACTTTTCTTTCACCAAAACAATGAAGGTTAGAGGGGAGCTATTACAAGCCAGTGAGGATGCAAGTCCTGGCTCCCTATTTGGCCTCTCTGACACTTTAGCAGAGGCGCTGGAGTGCCTCTCACAGCCTCATGAGGGTGAACATTAGAGCTTCCCACTTTGCACTTGCTGGCATAGATGGGAGAGGTGCCACAATTTGTCTGTGGTGTTTGGCCAAAGTACAGCAGTTACTGTCTAAAGGTGTCTTGCTAGGCAGCCTATTTCTTTGTCCTTTACCTAGAGAGTCAACTTTTGTTGGAGGTTTTTGTTCATCTACTACCCATTAGTGTTTCTGGGTTGTCTATTTCTTTTGCTCCAAGTCTGGGATATATAATGCAAAAGGAAACTCAGAGAATCATTACAGTGTTACTTCTTATGTCCTCAAGTCTAGCTAGTCTGCCTTCTTTCCACATTAAGAATCTAATGTTTGTTTTATATACAAGGCCTAGGGGTTTTAGCACTTGGTGAGAGAAATAGAGAAAAGGTGGCATATTCCATCTTTACAGATGCAGATGTCAAATTAAATAGATTTTAAATTAACCTTTAAGTAGGGTTTCTTTTTATCACAGTTGAGTTTATTCTTGATGATAAAAATAATAGATTAAAATATCTTTCTTTTTAAGAGTAGGAAAATTTATTGGGAAAAGGAATGGGGAATAGGAATAGCTCCTAAGAGACAGAAGGGGTCCTGAATGGGTTGCCTTAAAATATTTTTCTTTTTAACCATTTTAAAAAGGATGTATTTCTTGATGACCCCTGATTCTCCTCATGGAAGCTTATTATTATCTTTTGCTACAATACATCAATTACATCAGCAATCCCAGCACTTCTCTGGTGAGTAGGGATATTTCTGCTATAGTAATGTCCCAGTCTGCTGTGCCTTTTTAGTTCTTTTGTAATTTTTCATCTTGATTTTTTGTGAGCTACAGTAATAATTGAAAATATTTAGCAAGTAATTATCATAGAGCAGACATAGTGCACAGTGATAAACATGTCATTTGTCATAGCTCATTTAGTTTGCACAGCAGCGGTAAGACATCAGCACTATTATCATACCTGGTTTACAGTGAAATAGAGGCTTAGAGAGGTTTCCCATAACTTACTGCAAGTGACTGGGTAATTAGAAGCAAAGGCAGGAATCCAGCCTGGGCCACAGCACTCGAATCAAAGCACTCAGGCAGCACAGAATTAGCCATGTTAGCATCCTACGTACAGTGAGAGTCCAGAAGATGGAAACCCCTAAGCACGCAAGCGTTAATGTGTTTCCTTTGTGGGTTTTCTTCAGGCTTTAGAGATTTATTTTTCTTTACAATTTATGGCCATATTCTCTATGCCTATGTTTGTCAGAGATGCAGGATGTGTATTTGCGTGGGTGGCTGAGCCATGATCTCCCTTCCAAATATTCAGGAAAGCCCTTAGTTTACCCCAGAGAGTCTATTATGCTATGTATGGGCTGCAGGAATCATAATGCTTCCAAAAGTTTTCTGAATGTGGCAGAATTGGTAATAAGAAGGAATTTTAACCACAAATTCATTTAATCTTCTTAAATTTGCATTCACAAGAGGCCCATACCTTTGAAGATATAACCTAGGGGAACCAAGCAGGAAGACAGATTTATTTTACACAGCCAAGAAACATTATCTACATCCAGTTTCCAGATGCCCCATTGTTTTCTGTGCTCTTTGCACTAGAAATCCCCAGGGCCGTGGAGTTCTTTGTCCCTGGAGCCTAACTTCCACTAGAAAAGACAAGAGTTAGGCATTAGAATGAAGAGTGATCATCCACCGTCACCCTGTGTCCCTGAGTGTTCCTCTTGCCTTCACCCTGACTCCAACGTGCCCCGAGATTGAGCCTGTTTTGGGAAGTGATGCGTATGTTGTACACATGTTCAGTGAAAAATCTGCAGTAAGATCTAACTTTCTGATCAGTAGAAAACTGGGAGACATTTGGGAAATGTTGCTTGGTAGGCTAAGATTTCCCTACCAAATAGCTAGATTTTTGGCTGCATCAGCTAGAGAAATAGAAGATAAAGAAAATCCTTAAAATTTGTATTCAAGATGATTGAGTTTCAAGAAGCAAAACAGGGCCAGTGAGATAGCTCAGCAGCACGGGCGCCTGCTGGCGTGCGAGGTCCTGAGTTCGACCCCTGGTACCCACAAAAAAAAAAAAAGAAGAAGCAAAACAGTGTAGAAACAATATGCCCATGAAAGAAAGATACTAATTCAGCTACCCATGTGAGTTTTACTTTATTAACTGACAACAGGAAGGAACGGGTTAAAAGTGAGCTTGCAGGTTAAGCAGAAAGCAAGGCTGTGTCATGCCAGCGGCGGGGAGCCAGGGAGTGAAGTCAGTGTACACTTCGTCCTTTCACTGTATCATCATTGCTCAAAAGCACTCATGCTTGAAGAATGTGCTCTGCATAGTTTTCTGTCCACATCATTTTATTTTCTCAGAACACGTCTATCTCTTGGAAAGTTCACGACTTCCAGCTTCTGCTTGTAAAATTCTTGGGCTGTTTATCAATCATAATTCCATCTGCATTCTAAGGCACAGTTCCTGCTCTCAGGAGCTCTGACTGCGGGCCGAGTTCCTTCTGAGGGTGCAGTGATGAGCTCTTGGACCAGCCACCCCGCCGCACCCTGGACGAGCTGGACTGCGAGGGAGAAGCAGCATTCTCATGTGGCACTGGGGGAAATCTCAAGGCCCTCTCCGATTGGGGGCCTTCAGAAGGAAAGAGCATCTGCTGAAAAGGCTGTCAAAGCTGGGGCCAAGTGAGAGGCAAGGGAAGCTGAGAAGTGTTGCCTGATTGCTCTGAAATGGAAGGTTTCCTTAGAGAAATAGCTGCCGTAGCGAGAGTTTCCTGGAATATTCGGAGAGGTGCCTTGCAGAGACCGGTCAGCACCTCCTCTGTTCTGAGAGGGGTCTCACCAGTTGGTATTTTTGTGCTGTAGCCAACCACACTAATCTGAATAGGTTCTTCGAGTGTCTTAGTTTCCCGTAGCTGCTGTAATAAATAAGCACAAACTTCTTGCCTTAAAACAATGCGGATCTATTATCTCGCGGCTGCGGTCTGACACAGGTTTCACCGAATTAAAATGAAGGCGTGGTCAGGGTTGCATTCTTCTCAGAGACCCGGAAGAAAACCTATTTCCCGGCTTTCCCCGCTTCCACAGGCTGCCTGCTCTCCTTGGCTCATGGTCCTCTCACCCCTCAGGGCCAGCAATGCCAGCCGAGCTCTTCTTGCCGCACTCTAGCACTGGCTCTCTCTGTCTCCAGTTTCCGCTTTTAGGGGTCCTTTGATTCCACTGGGGTTACCTGGTTAATCCAGGACAATCTCACTATTTTAAGGTCAACGATTGGCAACTTTAGTTCCCTATTGCATGTAACATAGGATGTCCTGGGGGAACAATTATTTTATCGCAAAATCCCTTCTCTCTGAAAAATTTAACAGTTTTTGCAAGGGAGATTACTGGTAACAAATTTCCTCAATGTTTATTCATCAAAGGAGATATTTCTCCTTAGCTTTTTATTTATAAATAAATTTATCAAAGTATTATAATGAAATTTGGGAACTACATAAATTTTCAATACAAAAGCCGTGATAAAAAAATACGATGGTATAAAAACATGGTTGAGGGCTGGGGACGTGGTTCAGTGGTAGAGCTCTTGCCTTGTATGCACAAGGCCCTGGGTTCCATCCCCAGCACCACCACACACACACAAAAAAAATGGTTGATTTTTCTTCAGTTATTAAAATGCATTTGCTATGTTCTCAATTAGTGTCCATTAATGCCAAGGAATAAAATTAATTAAAAATTAGGATAAATGATGAATACACAATATGATACCACTAATAGAATCACTTTAGCTTTTGAAGAATAATTTCATAGGATACAGAGTCCTAGTTTATATTCTTTCAAAACACTTTAAATATTTATTCCACTCTCTTCTCACTTGCATGGTTTCTGAGAAGTCGGATGGCAATTCTTACCAGTGCTTCTATGTAGATACAGTATTTTTTCCCTCTGGCTTCTTTCAAGACTTTTTCTCCATCTTTGATTTTCCGCACTTTGAAGATGATATGCCTAGGTGTACAAGGGATGACTGAAATATATGGCCAATGTTTAAGTTGAAAAAAATTATTTCAGTAAAAGACACATTGCCATTGATCCCCCTCAAAATACTTATTGGGAATGCACTTATCCCATCAATCTTGCCACTTTTTTATTAGTACATGTTTGTGGTACACAATGTTCAAATTCCTTGTGTGGAGTTGGTACATGCACATAATACATTTTAATTTCTTTTTTATACCTTTTCCCTCCCCTTCCTCTCCCTCCCTCCATCTCCTGATCCCTTTCCCCTTTAAGATAGATCTGAGAAAGATCTATCCCTCTACTTCCTATCATCTATTTTTTTATTTTGTGCTTTATTTATCCTTTAGGCTTTTCATATAAGAGAAGCCATGGGATACTGAAGCTTGTGTGTCCGAGTTACTTCACGTAATATTATGGTCTCGAGGAGCACCATTTTCCTACAAATGACTAAGTTTATTCTTCTTTATGGGGAAGTAGTACTCCATTGTGTATAAATACCACATTTTCTTTATCCATTCTTCCGTTGATGGACATACAGGCTGCTTCCAAAATTTAGCCATTATGAATTGTGCTGCTGTAAACATGGGTATGCATGGATCATTGTAATATGATGTCTTTTATCACTTTCAGGAAGATACATAGAAGGGGACTAGCTGGGTCAAATGGAATTTGTAGTTTCAGTTTTTGAGTAATTTCCATGCTGTTTTCTTAAGTGCTTATACTAGTTTACATTCCCACCAGCAGTATAGAAGTTTCCCTTTTCCCCTGCAGCTTTGCCAGCACTGGTCATTATTTGACTTCTTGATGCTAGCCATTCTTTCTGGGATAAAATGTAATCTCGACGTTGTTTTAATTTGCAGTTCTCTAATGGCCAGTGATGTTGAGCATTTCTTCATGTATTTATTGGCATTTGTACTTCTGAGAAGTGTTCATTCATTTCAATTGCCCATTTTTGATCGAGTCTTTTATTGGGGAGGTCTAATTTTTTGAGTACTTTAAATATTCTAGATACTACTTCTCTGTCTGAAGTTTAGCTGGCAAAATTTTCTCCCATTCTGTAGTTGTCTTTTCACTCTGCTTGTTCTTTTGCTGTGCAGAAATTTTTAATTTGGTGGGATCCCATTTGCTGATTCTCTGTATTATTTCCTGTGCAACCAGGGTTCTGTTCAGAATGTCCTTGCCTGTGCCTATGACTTCAGGAGTTTTACTTATTTTGTCTTCCAGCAGGTTAAGTGTTCCCATTTTAATATTTAGTTCTTTGATCCATTTTGATTTTAGTTTAGTACATGGTGAAAAATATGGGTTTAGACTCAACCTTCTGCATATGGAGAGCCAGTTTTCCAAGCACCATATATTAAAGAGGCTGTCTTTTTTTTTTTTTTTTTTTGTGGGTACCAGGGGGTCGACCTCAGGACCTCACGCGCCAACAGGCGCCCGTGCCACTGAGCGATATCACCGGCCCCTTTTTCGTATGTGGGATCCAGGAGTCGAACTCCGGCCCTCGCGCTTGCAAGGCAGGCGCTTATGCCGCTGAGCCATCTCACCGGCCCTAAAGAGGCTGTCTTTCCTCCAGTATATGTTCTTGGCCCTTTTGTCAAAGATCAGATAGCTGAGTGTGCCTCAGCTTATTTCTGCATCCTCTATTCTATTCCACTTTTGTGCTAGTACCGTCCTGTTTTTATGCAGTAACTTTGTAATATAACTTCAAGTCCAGGATTGTGATTCCTCCCACCTTACTCTTGTTACGATTGCTTTCTCCACTTCTGAAGAATGCTGGAATGTTGGAATTTTCATTGGGATTGCATTAAAAATGTGTATCAATTTTGGAAGTATGGCCATTTTGACTATATTTGTTCTGCCTGTCCAGGAACAGGGGATATCTTTCCATTTTCCAATGTCTTCTATTTCCTTTCACAGAGTCCTTGTGTGGAGTTGGTACATGCACATAATACATTCATTGTAGAGGTCTTTGATTTCCTTGGTTAACTTTTGTTGGTGCTATTTTTCCTAATTTTTTTTCTCAGTGTGTTCATTATTAGCACACAGAAATGCTATTGATTTTTGTGTTTTGACTTTGTATTTATTCTGTTATATTACTGGAATTTTGTAATGAAGTCTAAGAGTGTTTCAGTGGATTTTTTGGGTCCTGTATGTAGAGGATCATGTCATCTGCAAATAATGATAATTTGACTTCTTACTTTCCTATATACATATATATCACTTTTATTTCTTTTTCTCATACTATGTTGAAGAGAAGTGGTGATAGTGAACATCCTTGTCTTGTTCCTGATTTTAGAGGGAAAGCTCTCAGTTTTTCCCCATTTAATATAATGTTGGCAGTAGGTTTGTTATAAATGGCTTTTATCAGATTGAGATAAGGTCCTTCTATAGCCATTTTCTTCAGTATTTTTACCATGAAAATATGTTTGATTTCATCAAAGGCAAAAGCCTTTGCATCTATTGAGATGATAATGTGATTTTTGTATTTGCTTCTGTTTATGTGGTGTATTACATTTATTGATTTGCATATGTCAAACCATCCTTGCATCCTTGGGATGAAGCCTACTTGGTCACGATGCATGATATTTTACATGATTTTATGTTGTTTTCCAGTATCTTGTTGAGGATTTTTGCATATATGTTCATTAAAGAGATCAGCCTATATAGTTCTCTTTTTTGGTTGGATCACTGTCTGGAGGCATTTTGTTGGCTGGTCTTCTCACATTTCTTTTTTCATTTTTTTGTGCTGAGGCTTGGGGGTTGACTGTAGTGGAAAGCTTTGTTTCTAGTATGGAGATCTCTTTAGTTAGTATCTACTTTTCAGTGGCGTTCTTTGGGTGCGCCTAACTATTGGCCTTTGTCTCTGTCCCAGGATCTGACCACATCTGTTTACTTGAGATGGGAGGTTGTAGCATACTTGGCCCAGTGCCCGGTTCTCCAGGAATGGGCCACAGTATGCTTAATGACTCCAAGGCAAACCAGATATTGGCATCCCAAAACCCAATTAATAGCACCTACCATGTTACCTTGGCTATAGTTATAAAATCAATGATACCATCAAATACAAACTGAATATTGACAAATCTGAAGGACTAATAAAGTACTACCCCTAATCATAGAAAAGAAATCTATAATTATTGTATGAACACTGAGACAAGCCAAATATTGACCCCCTATTGACCTGCAGTAAATATCTACCAAATGGAAGAACCTTACCTCTACTGACAATAGAGCAGTATTCAACAGCAGTAGCTTAAAGTTAACTAGCTATCTAGAGATTCATAAAGCCCAGTAGTTATAAAGGTAGAGGGGATGGGGAACCAGAGAATTAAAAAACAAAATTTAGGGCCGGTGAGATAGCTCAGCGGTGTAAGCGCCTGCCTGGCAAGCGCGAAGGCCCGAGTTTGACTCCCGGAACCCACATACGAAAAAAGCGCCGGTGATATCGCTCAGTGGCACGAGGTCCTGAGGTTGACCCCGGTACCCACAAAAAAAAAAAAAAAGAAAAAAGAAAAATTTGAAAAATTAATCAATGGGATATAAAAAGGAGGAGAGAAAAGTGAGACTGGGCACCTTTAAGGAATAAAAGGAAATTAATAGTGATAGAGAAGAGCTGCAGGAAAAAGCAAACACCAACAAGAAGAAAAAGGATAAACAGAGAGCAAAAACAGGAAATAAAAGAAAGCTAAAAAGGAAGAAGAAAAAAGTTGAAAGAAAAAAAGAGAAAGTGAGATAAAGGAAATTAAAAGGGCAAAAAAAGGAGAAATAAAAAATCCCAAACCCTCCAAAACCTTGATGAAGGAAAGATAAAAATAGCACAAAACAGAAACATTTTAAAAAGATTGAGTCAAAGAAAATATTACTGTGTTATTGAACACGTGGTTTCTCTCCAAGACCTGCAGTCTTGGGGTCTAGTCACAATTTTCTACGCCTGGCTTTGGGGCCTGTGGGTGTTGGAGGTGCCCTCCCTGCGCCGAGGCCCCTCCTTCCGTCCCCCCACGTTGCCTTCACTGTCAAGCCAAGGCGCGTCCGCCCCCCGGAGGTGGGGACCGATGGCCCCACTGCCCCGCTGGGTGCAGGCTGCAGGGGGGTCTCAGTGGGCTGTTGGACTTAACGTCCACAGTCAGGGGGTCTCCTTGCTCCTTGCTCCCCTCATTGTCCTTGTCAGGGCGGCGGGAGGTCCTCCCCTCTGCTGCGCCTGGCCTGGGAGGTGACATGCAGAGACGGCTCGGAGTTGGGGGCGGTCGTGCCCTCGCCTGGAGGCGCTGCGTCCGCGGGGGCCGCTTACTGGGGGGGGGACGCCACGCCCGCGCCCACGGGTCTGCTTGTCAGCGGAGGATCCTCGCCCCCTCTGAAGCGGTTCTGGAAGTCCTCTTTTCTAAGTGTCTTCATGAGGTGTGATCAAAAATACGGTGAATGCTTCTGCCCAGTGCCTTCCAGCGGCAAGCCAGGCTGTTAAACCCAAACCCGTGGCAGTGTGGGCTCAGCCCCTTCATCCGCCAGGTCCGGCGCCTGTGGCATCTGGCTCTTCCCCCAAATGAAAATGACCATGAAAAGTAACCATTTGGAATTTTTCACGACGTTGAGGAAGCCATGCGAGCACAACGAAAGACATAAAAGAGGACTTCCCAAGCCGCTTCTGGAAGTAACAGACACCATGTGACAAGTGTGTTGAAAGCAAGGGAGGGCCGGTGAGATGGCTCAGCGGCATAAGCGCCTGCCTGGCAAGTGCGAGGGCCCGAATTCGACTCCCGGATCCCACATACGAAAAAGGGGCGGTGATATCGCTCAGCGGCACGGGCGCCTGCTGGCGCGCGAGGTCCTGAGGTCGACCCCCGGTACCCACAAAAAAAAAAAAAAAAAAGCAAGGGAGAGTATTCGGAGGGGGATTAATTACAATGTCATTTACTATAAAAATTAAAAAGAAGAATACCGTATTTTTTGATTACACCACATAGTTTGTCTTTGCACCCCGCTCGGTGTTCCCTGAACTTGCTGGATCTGAGTTTGCTGTCTAATTTGTTTTGGGAAATTCTCGGTTACTGTTGCCTCAAATATTCTCCCCCCATCTTTCCTATCTTGGCATTCCCATTACAGTATGTTACACATTTTGTAGTTAGCCCCTCCTCTTGAACATTGTATCCATTTGGGTTTTTTGTTTTCAGTCTTTTTTTCTCTCTGCCTTTTGGTTTTCAGAGTTTCTATCCACAAACCCTCAAACCCAGTGAGTCTTTCCTCAGCCATATTCGTTACAGCGTTTCGGATTTCTTGCATTTCTTTTTTATTCTTTTCTTAGAATTATGCTTACACTGTCCATCTGTTTTTGCATGTTATCTACTTTTCCTATTAGAGCCTTTTGCATATTAATCATGGCTATTTTAAATTCCCACTCTGACACTTCTGATATCCTTGCTCTGAATTCTGGATCCGATGCTTACTCTGTCTCTTCAAAATGCAGGGGCTCGTTTCTGCTTTTCGGCTTTTAGAATGGCTCCTAGCTCTTTCGTGACGCGTGGACCCTGGGTGTGAAGAGTGCCGGACGGAGGCAGTCAGTGGCGCTGCGGCAGCGGGGAGTGCGCGACTCTTCGGGATGAGGAGTCCGCGCCCTGGGCTGCCGCCGTCCCCGGTGCCTCCAGTTCCCTCCTGCCTTAGGTGGGATGGGATGGTTGGAGGGCTCTGGAGTGGGTACTGCCCTTCTCCTAGGCTGGCTAGGCTCTCGTAAACGCTACTAGACTTGAGGAAAATGGTCTTCTCTTGCAACATTGCTCGGATGTGTGCCCACGTGGCTGCTGTCCCTCGCCCCTGCCCCGCGTACAGGCCCAGGACTGAGCTCGGGAAAGGGGGCCCCTGCCCTGGAGCTCTTCCCTCCGCGTCCATGTCCACCACGCGTCCCTCAGCTTCTGGCTCTGCGACCCTGGTCCTGGCGCGCTTGGTTCTGCTCTGCTGAGCTGCGATTCTCATCTCTTCTCTCTGTGGCTTCTCTCTCTCGGGTTTGGAGGGCAGCAGTGGCCTCGCTTTTCTGACAGCTCTAACAAGAGTGGCTGACGTCTGGGTTTGGACGTTTAATTGCTTCAGGACAGAGTGCTCACTTCAAGCTCCTTCCAGGTCAAACCAGAAACCAGGCGTCTCCTTTCACTTCTGACCTCTCTGTGCGCATCTACTCACAGTGTTTCTTAGAAACAACATAGAGTGGGTGCTGCTTTTTATCTGACAGTCTCAAGAAACTGTAACACATAGGCATGTGGCTAACTGAAATCAGAAAAGTCAATTTTGTTAGTTTTCTGAATCACTCATTCGGAACCACTAAATTAGTTCCTTGGTGCCGAATTGCACAAAATATTTGATTCATCCTCATTTTTCCTCCTGAGTTTACTCAAGTTCTGTCACAAGTTCCAGAAACATTGACACAGATTCTTTTATATAGATGTCTTTGAATAAAATTTCCCTTAAATATACTAAGCCACTACAGTACTTTGTTCTTTCTGACAATATTTTTTTCACTCTATAGAATTATGTCTTGTCGTGACCCGCGGAGGCTCCGAGCAGCAGAGCTCCCAGGGGCAGGAACGCGTAGCCGGAGAGACAGTATGGGGATGAAGAAAAACACACACGCAGCTTGAAGGCGAGAGCAAGAGAGAGAGTTTATTGAGGAAGTGCCATGGCTTATATATCTTTGGGGGAAAGTGGGAGGGACCGCTAACTGGCACGGGATTGGCGCGGGCAGGGGTAGCGCATGCTCAGAAGCTGGGTCCTTCATGGCTGTCTACATATGCTCCTTTTTCTCCAAAAGAAAATATTGCCGACCATGAGTGCTTGTATGACCCTGAATGTGGCCTGTCTTAGGTTGTGGAGGTTACTGCAAGTCTTTTTTAGTTTTTACACATTTGATTTTTCAGGCCTTACCCGTCATCGAGCTGACCACTAGCATCACCAGCGTCCTGGCGAAGAGTGGGGCTCTGTCTTAGGTGGTCCTGAGAGTGCTAGTGACTTGTGACTCCATCTTACCCGTCCTTGGCCATCATTCTATGTGCTGGGGCCTCGATATCATCATAGGGTTCGGCTTGTTTGTATTCATCAGTGTCTGCCATGGCTAGACGCTGATAATGAACTTGGAGAGGTCTTTCCCACACAGGAGCAAGGGCTGTTTGACGGAGACGATAAGTCTCCTAAATAGGAGAGGACCAAGAGCCAAAGCGAGGACCAAGATTATAAGGGGGCCCAAGAAGGGGGCAAGGTAGGGGAGAATAGTTGAGAACCAAGTGTTGGGGAATAAGGCCTGTGTTCTGGCTCTCTCTCTCTTTTTTATGGCATCTTTTAATTTATCCATAGTGTGTAAGACCACGCCAGAGGAGTCGGTATAGAAACAACATTCTTCTTTGAGGGCTGCACAAAGGCCACCTTCCTTGAGGAAAAGAAGATCTAAGCCACGCCTGTTTTGGAGAACAACTTCAGAGAGGGAGGTTAGTGATGTTTGTAGGGCGCGAATAGAGGTTTCAACATTTTTAAGGTCCTGGTCAACAGCAGAGAGCATGGTGTTATATTGGGTTTGTCCGAGGGCCAAGGCCGTGGAGCCAAGGGCAATTCCTGAGGCGGTACCAAGGACGAGAAGAGACACGGTGGTGGTGAGTTCACGTTTGAAGTGAAGTAAAGTCGGGCTTAGAGGTAGATTCCTAGGGTCAGGGTCAAGCGTAAAGAGGTATGTGGAAGGATGATAGGAGACACGAGGGAGGACCGCAACGAGCACACAGAGGTCCTGTTGTTCTCTGAGGACTTTAGTAGAGAGGATGCGGGTTAGTCCTGCATGACGGCATAGCCAATGATAGCTCTCTGTGTATAGGTAGATGTTGGATGTATTGATTGGATAGAAAGTGTGACAGGGTCCATTTTTTTTTTGATTTGTTGATGAACCATTTACACAGATGCCTTTACCCTGGATGGAAGAGAAGGGTACAAAAAGGGAGAGATTGGATTGGGAATGTCCTGTGGTGGGTTGCGTAGATGAGATAATAGAGACGTTGGAGATGGCATAGGGATCATAGAACGGAGGAGAAGCCTGAAGGCAAAGCCAGCAGGATGGAGCAGTGAGATTAGGCTGGGAGGCGTTAAGCCAAAGAGCCATAGATTGGACCATTTTAATGAGGTCGCTGGAAGAAGGGGTGAAGCGAGGAAGGGAGGGTGGTGGAAGGGTGATAGTGGTTATAGGACGAGTATGAGGGGATAAGGTGATATTGGGTGGGGGAGTATGGGGTTTGGATGGGGCCTTAGAGGCATGAGTCTTGCTAGGGACTGTCTTTATTATGTGGAAGAAGGTCATGGGATTAATCCCTGGGGAATACAAACGTAGTCCCCATGTTTTCCCCTGAAACCATGTAGGGTCATCAGGGTTGGTAATGGTAACAGTGAAATTATCGCAGGGGTCTGGGGTGCACTTGTACTTATTGTACCCTGGGCATTTAGCTTTGGCCTTTTGTTCTCCTTGGAGACACCATGTGCAACTTCTAGGGATAATTTTGATATCTGGGTCTGGAGAAGGAACTTTCCACCAATTTTCTTCAATGTTTGATTCACATCCCCATTTTGGGCAATAGGCATGAGAGGGGTCAGCACACCAGGCGTGGCCTCGGGTACTGAGGGGGCATGTATATACAGGGTGCCAAAATTCAAGATGGTCTTGGGGGAATAGGCCTGTCTGGTGACGGTATGACTTTAGCTTACAGGATAAGGTGGGTTGTCCAAGGCCCGTCCACTGGCTTAATTTTTGGTGGTCTCCCCAACAACTGATTGTCCATGTGAATACATCATGGCGATGATTGGCGCCAATCAATGGGAGTATCATGAGAATATACAAGAGATTGTTGAATGCATCTGTGAAGAAAAAACATTAATCCTCAGGGGCGCCTCCCTGGGTAGATTTGTTAAATTGTTTTACAAGGCGCTCAGGCAGCCAGCGTGCATTATGGTCAGCCTGGGAGTAGATGCAGACTGAACCTCTTCCCCATATGAGAACGGGGTCAGGACCGTTCCAGCGGTTGGTAAGGGGGTCCCTCCAAAGTGCTATGGCGAATGAGGTGGCTGTGGAGGGGTGCCAAAAACGGTCGGCAGCAGATCATTCATTTTGATCCAAGGAGAGAAAGTTAAGGATAAAAAGGGCATGATTGAGAGTGTTGCAGGGGGACCCCACGGTGGGGTACCAAGACACTTCTGAGAGCTTAGAGATGGTTAGTTTAAGAGTGTGGTTAGCTCTTTCAATGATGCCTTGGCCTTGTGGATTATAAGGGATCCCAGTAACATGACAAATGTTGAGACAGTGACAAAACTGTTTAAAGGCTTTGCTCGAATAGCCGGGGCCATTATCAGTTTTAAGTTTTGTGGGGCAACCCAGGTGGGCGATGGCAGTAAGCATATGAGCAATGACATGTTTAGTGGCCTCCCCCGATTGAAGAGAGGCAAAGATATATCCACTAAATGTATCTATGGAGACGTGAACAAATTTGAGCTTACCAAATGAATGTATGTGGGTGATATCCATTTGCCAGAGGGCATTGGGAACGAGACCCTTAGGGTTAATGCCAAGATTAGGAGAGGGAAGGTGGGTCACACAGGCTGGACATTGTTTGACAATAGCTCTGGCTTGCTCTCTAGTTAATTGAAAAAGGAGGCGCAAGGTATGGGCATTAAGGTGATGTAGGTCGTGTGCGGACTGTGCTCGGCGAATATTGGAGGAAGGGGAAGCGAGGGAAGGGGAAAATATGGCATGAACAGATACCGAACGGGATAGTTGGTCCGCAAGTGCGTTGCCTGAAGCTAAGGGTCCAGGAAGACCCGAATGGGCACGAATATGGCCAATGAAAAACTGATGAGTACGAGCATGAATGAGTGTTTGAAGGCGAGTAAATAAGGGAATGGTTGTTGATTGGTGGTGAAAGCAGGAAAGAGTTTCTAGAAGCGGGACAGATGTGGCTAGATAACGACTATTGGTATATATGTTGAGAGGGGCCTCGGGAAAATCTTGGAAGACCTGGACAATAGCCTGAAGCTCAGCGTGTTGAGCTGAAAGTCCGGGGGTAGGGACAACAACCGGATCATGACCCTGGCAGACATAGACAGCATTACCTGATGAGGAGCCATCTGTGAACACTGTTGTTGCATGGGCAATGGGAACATGGGAGGTAATTTTTTGGAAGATATGGGGGTGATGAGAAAAGAAGGTTAGAAGCTTGTCGTGAGGGTATTGGTGAAGCAATCGACCAGGAAAGGCAGCAAGTGCAAGGGACCATAAATCTGAGGTTTGTAAAAACCATGTAATCTGTTGATCAGAGTATGGCAATATTATGGTGTCAGGTTCTTTATGATAGTAACTTTTGGCTTGTCTGCGTCCCAGCAAGATTAATTGAGCCACAAGGTCATAATAAGGGTTTAGGACCCTTTTTGGGGAGATAGATAGGTGGACCCATAGGAGAGGGGCATCTTGCCAGAAGAGGGCGGTAGGTTGTATTGGGGAAGGGAGGACAATGTAGAGGAGGGGTTGTGTATAGTCTATGAAGGTAAGCATGTGGTTGTTGATGGCAGTTTGAACACATTGGAGAGCTTTATGGGCCGAAGGAGTGAAGTGTCGAGGTGAAGAGGGGTCTGGATCACCACGAAGGATGTCATATAAGGTATGTCAAAGTGTAGACTTTGGGATTCCTATATAAGGGAGGAGCCAATTGATATCACCGAGGAGTTTTTGGAAATCATGAAGGGAATGAAGAGTGTCAAGTCTAAGTTGAGGTCTAGGTGCTCGAATATGGGTGTGTGTCATCTGAAATCCTAAGTAAACATAAGGGTCGGTAAGTTGAATTTTGTTGGAGGCGATACATAGGCCGCAAGTTTTTAGAAGGCTTTGTAAATGAGCATAACTTTGAAGAAGTGTACATTTATCAGGGTGTGCTAGAATATCATCCATATAATGGAATATGTGAACATCAGGCCATTGTTGTCCGAAAGGTTGTATCGCTTGGGCCACAAACTGTTGACATAGGGTGGGTGAATTGGCCATACCCTGAGGGAGGACAGTCCATTGATAATGGGAGGCAGGTCCAGAATGACGGGGCATAGGGACAGTGAAGGCGAACCTCTGTTGGTCTTGAGGATGTAGAGGAATGGAGAAAAAACAATCCTTGAGATCAATGATGATTTTATGAGTGTTTAAAGGGACAGCACTTGGCGTTGGCGTACCTGATTGTAAGGGGCCCATAATGACCATAGTTTTGTTGATAGCCCTGAGGTCTTGTAGCAGCCTGTAACCTTTATTGTCCTTTTTTGGAATAACAAAAACAGGAGTGTTCCATGGGGAAGAGCTGGGGGTAATATGTCCCTCTGTAAGTTGTTCCTGTACCAACTGCAAAAGGGCGGAGTATTTGGGGCCTATGATGGGCCACTGATCAACCCAGACAGGATCATCCGAAAGCCAGGTGATTTTTTGTGCATGGGTTACAGGAGGATCAGTGGTCCCTATTAAAAATTTTGAGGATCGGGGGGTGATGTGAGGGGAGGATTGTCGGTATAACCAAGGCCTTGGCGGGGAACAAGAGGCCGGGGGTGAATGGGGGAAGTAATGCCCGAGGAATGTTTTCCAAGGCCCTGTTTGGGGAGATAGCCTTGTTTGAGCATCTGTTTTGTGACCGTGGTGTTAGGGCTATGCATGATGAGTTGCATCTATGAGAGAAGATCTCTGCCCCATAGATTAAGAGGAGGACCTTGAACGACAAAGGGTTGGAAAGTGCCCGAATTGTTTTCAGAATCATGCCACGTGAGAGGGGTGGCGCTCTGGTGAGGTTGTTGGAGGTATCCCAAGCCCTGGAGGTGGGTGGCTGAGGGACGTAGGGGCCATTGTTTAGGCCAATGTTGGGAGGAGATGATGGAAACATCGGCCCCCGTATCAATAAGGGCTTGAAAGGGCTTGTTATTGATGAAAAGGTCGAGCATAGGTTTTTGAGCAGAGATGGTCTGTGACCAGTATGATTGGGAAACACCGGGGGGCAAGGGGTGACGATGGGAGGAAAGGGAGGGGTTATTGGGTGTTGGGACATGAGGAATAAGTAGGAGTTCGGCTATGGGGGGTGACGTGGGTATTAGGGTGGGGCCGTCAGGAGCGGAGACGAGGAGGTGGATGTGGCCTTGGAAAGGGGGATCTATGACTCCTGAGTGAACATGGATACCCCGAATAGTGGAGGATGCACGGCCCAACACGAGGCCCCAACATCCGGGGGGTAGTGGTCCTCGGATGTTGGTTGGGATCACATGTACTGGAAGAGTATGGTCTAATACTGTTGGGGAGGAGGCACAGAGGTCCAATCCTGGGCTAGTGGGGGTCGCCTTGAAGAGGTCTGAGACAGATTGAGATCGGGCTGTGTTGGGGTATTTGACTCCATTGCCCCCTGAGTCAGTTGTAGGCCTGGAAGTGGGGCCAGGGGAGGGCCCCGCAGGAAGTTTTTTTTGAATGGGGGAACCTTCAAGAGTGTAGTGAGACTTACATTCATTGGCCCAATGAAATCCCTTCCTGCATTTGGGACAGACGGTTTTGGGTGGGGGGTGGTGGATTTGGGGCTGTGTATGTGTGGATGAGGTGTTGGTGGGGCAATTTTTAGAAAAGTGTCCCGCCTGATGACATTTAAAACAACGAAGTGATGAGAGTGGATGTTTGTAAGTTGGTTTGGGGTCCTTATTGTGATCTAGAACCTTTTTGAGAGTGTCTTCTAGTGCTGAGGCAAGCATGACGCCCTGATTATAGGTGGGGCCAAAATCTGCGCATAGGCGGATAAGTTGTTCAATGGAACCTGTGTGTCTGTGGAGCCTAATAATGTCTTGGCATGCAGAGTTAGCATTCTCAAAAGCAAGTTGTCGTATGAGGGTATTGTTATTTTCATGTTCCCCAAAAATTCTGTCTGTTGCTTCGGTGAGTCTGCCAATGAAGTCAGAAAAGGGTTCGTCTGGGCCCTGTTGGATTTTGGTTAGAGAGGTGGGGCCCTCTCCCTTAGATGGGAGTTTATGCCAGGCTCTGCTTGCTGCCAGGGAGATTTGAGCAAACGCTTGAGGGTTAAGACCAATTTGTTGTTCATCGGTACAAAAGTCACCCGTTCCAGACAACATGGCGAACGTAACCGGGTTGGGGGGTTGTCTTTCCTGATTTTGTTTGGCAATTGTTTCGCATTGATCCAAAAAGTTAGATTTCCAGAGCAAAAAATCGCCTCCAGAAAGGGCAGCTCTCGCTAATTCTTTATGTTCATTTGGAGTAACCCATCCTTGGGAGAGGCTATCATGTACTGCAAGGGTGAAGGTAGCAGTGGGGCCGTATTGAGTGACCGCCATTTTGAGCTCTTTGAGAGAGTTTAAGGGGAAGGGAACTCTGGCTCGTTGAGGGGGAGGGGCCGGTTGTCCCTCAACAGTGGGGGCCTGTTGGACTTCCGTGATGGGGAAGGCAAGCCGGGGCTTGTTGGGAGGGGGATCAGGTGGGTGTGATTGTTGAAGTTTGAAGGATAGGTGTTTGTGGTGGACCTCTTGTTCAAGTGCAGCAATGCGAGATAGAAGACTCCTCAAGAAAGAGTCATAGGCAGGAGTGGCGGGCAATGGGGGGTAAAGGGGGGGGAACTGAACTTGAAATGCTGGTGCTGTAAAATGGGGCGGAGGAGCGGAAGGCAATGAGGAAGATGGCGGTGGTGGGAGAGTAGGATAAAGCGAGGGGGGGCAGGTATGGGTTCAGAACAAAATGGTGGCTTAGCACAAGATGGCGGCTCATTGAGCGAGTGCCCACAAGATGGAGGTCCGTCATCATGTGGGGAGGCGGAAGCAGACAAGGATGGAGCGGGAGAAGGGCAGCCATGTTTGTCTTCAGGCGTGTCAAGAACCACAGAGGCTGGGGGACTGTTGTTGGGGGTGTTGGAGCGCATGGAAGCTTCTGCATGAGCTATAGTCTGTGCTATGTGGGGATCAGAAGGGTGTTGTTGTAATAATTCTGAGATTAAAGTCCAATAAGCAAAGGCAGTTACAGGAACCTTTTCAGGTCCGAAGACCCGGTAGTAGTCTTGGAGCGCGTCACCCACACGGCTCCAAACCTTAACATTGATCGTGCCCTCCAGCGGAAACCAAGGGCAGACTTTATTTATAAAGCTAAAGTAATCGGTTAAGTCAGTCTTTTTAATTTTGACTCCCCGGGCTTTAAGAGATTTGGAGAGCCCTGAGACAAAGAGCTCATATTCACTGAGGTTTTGTCCCATGTTACACCCTACAATATGAGTATGCTTACCGTGATTCAGACGAGAGATGAGAGAGAAGTCTTTGTGCGGATCACTGAGGGAAAGTCCTCTGGAAAAATTTCATCTAGGTCAAAGGCCAGCCGGGCACTCTTTTAAACCTTTGTAGGGTGATCCCTCATAGAACCTGTCGTTCTCGGGCCCCACGTTGGGCGCCAAAATGTCGTGACCCGCGGAGGCTCCAACCAGCAGAGCTCCCAGGGGCAGGAACGCGTAGCCCGAGAGACAGTATGGGGATGAAGAAAAACACACACGCAGCTTGAAGGCGAGAGCGAGAGAGAGAGTTTATTGAGGAAGTGCCATGGCTTATATATCTTTGGGGGGGAAGTGGGAAGGACCGCTAACTGGCGCGGGATTGGCGCGGGCAGGGGTAGCGCATGCTCAGAAGCTGGGTCCTTCATGGCTCTCTACAATGTCTAACAAAAGTATTTGCATTAAAATATCTTATGGAAGAACTTGAAACTTTGACAGTGGTTTCTGGAAAATTAGCAGCATTGGTTTTGAATGCAATTTTATTTAGTTTTGGACCATCTTAAAGTATACAGGCATGTAGCCTCCACTCCAAAACTCATTCCTTCACCACTTAGTCCAAGGACTTAGTTAATAAAAGACTTAAATAGTTAAATACAATTTTAGTACATTTCAACATATTTTACAGCAATATTTTCTGACATTAGTAATGGCATTTGGAGGTGGGGCATGGAAGAGAGCCTCTCATTGTAAAGTCCGGTTTCAACGAGCTCTGGGGCATAGTTTCCTTATTTATTGTTCTTAATGAGAATGAGCCTTTACTAAGGAGGCAGCAGATAGCTCTTAGAAAGTGGCCTAGATAATGTCCCTTTACTTTGTAATAGTTTTAAACATGTTCTCTCATTTCTGATTTTCTCCCGAAATTAAATGTCACCATATGTGCCAAGTTTCTAGGGGAACATTCTTTCCTTTTTCCACCCTGCCTCTGTGTCAGCACCATCCTTGGGCCAGAGGAGCTGAGTGCCTTTGTGTCTCCAAGTGGCTGGGCGGGAGCCCACCCAGGAGCCAAGGGCCAGGGCAGGGCAGGTGGGGAAAAGAACTGCAGAATCCTCTGCACTGAGTAAGACTGAGGCTGGAATGATTGGATCATTGTTCTTTAACAATGAAACCTGATTATTGTCTTTTAAAAGTGCTCCAGTGGGCTGGGGATACAGCTCAGTGGTAGAGAGCTTGCCCAGTATGTGTGGGTTTTGGGTTCAATCCCTAGTGCTGCAAAAACTAAAAAAAGAGTTTTTAAAATGCTGCAGTAGTAGCTTCCAAAAAACCATGGAATTTTTTTCAGCATTATTTTGCTCACCACTGTGGGCCTTTGTGACCAACTAATTCATTTCATACTAGGAGTCCAGGGGTTAAAGCAGCCCTCAGCATGAGAGGCAGCTGGGGGCTCATTCCAGGCAGAGGTTTGGGCCTTCGCTGTGACCAGCTCTTCATCCCTTTGGCCCTGATGAGCCCTTGAGGCTGCCCCGCACAGGACAGCCATCCCTTGATCCTCACGCAGCTGTGTTTTCCCCGCAGCTGACCCTGTGTGAAGGATTTGTTGCAGGTTTTTTAAAGAGCTGAGTGAAGAGTGTGAAGAGACAGGAAAAAAAGCCAATAAAGGATTGTGGTGGATTGACAACTGGTGGTCAACTTGTAACACCCATCTGAACTGAATCAGCGTGGTGCTGGGTGTGGAGGGCCCATCTGGGGACTGTTGCCAACAGCATGAAAAGAACTGGAGAGGAAGAGGTGGTGCTGTTGGTTCTCCTTGAGGAGCTTGTTGCGCTGGCTTTCCTGATAGGAACTCGGCTGTTCTCATCATCGGAGGAGCTCGGGATCTCGTTGTCGCCGAGGATGGCTGTGGTACTTTTCGGGGGAGCTCTGGTCCTTACTCTGAGTGTCGCTTCCTGGCTGCAGTGCAGATTCCTCAGCCTGCTGGCACAGATCCTTCACCCCGCTGGCGCAGACTTTCTAGCTTCCACCACTGACCTTTGGGCCTCCCAGTGCAGATCTGTGAAATAGACTTGCATGAGACATTGTCGTGGGCTCTGGGCCTCCAGTTGGACTCATGGGGGCGTTGCCATGGGCTCTAGGTCTTCAGCTGGACTCATGCAGGAAATTGCTGTGGGATCCAGGCCCTCAGCTGGATTCTTTGGGTCTCTATAGTGTGTGGACAGATCTCCTGCACTCTTTGCATTTGACTCTCTGGGTGACTACTATAAAATAATCCTATAAATTGCGTGTCCTGTGTTGTTTCTCTTGCAAACCCCGACTGCAACGGGTGCATTGAGGCGAAGGCTCTGCTTTCAGCAGCTGGGACTCAGTTCTACTGGGGACGCTGTGAGAGGCTACGTAGATGACGTACATAGAGGGCCACTGCAGGCCACGAGGCTGGAGTATGCGTTCACCTGCCCCTGCCCTTACTGGTTGAGAATCACTCCTAAGGTGTCAAGTTTGACTTCCGGCCTGTGACCGCAGAATGCTAGAGGGATGCAGGCCACCCCCACTCTGAAGGAAAACTGTCTACAGTGACCTCCACGTGGACCATCGGATATGGAAGGGTAGGCGCCCTCAGCACATCGGAGGATAACCCAAGGTCAGTTCCCAAACCGCGCATTTGTCTGCAACTGAGCTTCTGCACAACCATTTGCAAGGCATTTGCCTGGTATTCTGGTAATTCACCATTCTCAGGGCAAAGCAAGCAATTTGTTCGGAGAACACTTATCCAAGGAACTGAAATGGTAGTATCTAGTGATTGTGCACCCAAAACCTGCGGGCCTGGCTTTTGGAAACAGAGATATCATCCCACTTCTGCATTGTCTCAGACCCGTTCCCTGTCTCCAATGGAGATACACCCCTTATCACTCCAAGCTATTAATGCTGCAGCCCGGATTCTGCTGCCCTTTCATTTTTTTATATAAGCTAGGGACAGTGGTGCACATCTATAATCCCAGTCAATAGAAGGCTGAGGCAGGAGGATCGCAAGTTTGAGCACAGCATGAGCAACTTAGACTCTATCTCAAAATAAAAATCAAATGAAAGGTCTGGGGATGGTGCTCAGTGATAAGAGGCTTGCCTAGATGGGAAAGCCTTACATTCAAACACCAGTAGTGCAAAAACAAAATCAAACTTTTAAATTTGCTATGGTTAGCTGCTCTTTCTTAGATTAGACCTAGATGACACCTAGAAAAACTGGTAAAAAAGAAATGAAATAGATTGTTGATGGATTTTATAATCTTCTGATTTAATGTCAAAATGAAAACTTATTTTCTGAGTTAAAATGCTTATAATAGTCACAGGGATAAGTATCACGATGCACATTCATGAATATCTACACAGTGTATCTGTTCATGTCAAGATCAAATCATGTTGAGATTCTGCGTATATATGTGGCCATGTATGTTTAGAGATTATGTTCTTAAAAGATTTTGGATTGAGCTGTCCTGACTGATGTAAATGCTTGCACGGATCACTTCTCTTCTTCTGGCAGTGACTGAGCTGCTGAGACATCACATGCATACACGTCGGACATCCAGTGTGTGCGCGTGAGTGTGTGTGTACGGTATAGGTCAAACTGATGTCTGCACTGATCACTTTTACTCCCAGTGTCACGTACCTGGCTACTCACTCTTGTCATTTGAGAGTCTAAATGCTTCTCACTTCTGGCATAGTGGCCACTTGTCTAAACCTGTCAAACAGGATGTCAATTTGCTTTGTCGTCATTAGTTCCAAGACCCAGGGAAGAGATGCATATGCTCTGCTTGCAACATGGCAGGTAGACCTGGCCTGCGGACGTTTACCAGGTTTGCAGAAAGGCTTTGTCTACAGGGCCAACAGTGGCACAAAGAAGAACCTCTTTGCATCACACGGGAGGTTAAAATCAGGCGCAGTGGGAGTACTTATGGTCAAGTATCAGCATACAGTACACCAGTGGAAGCACAGTGCCACAGGCCTGTAGCCCAGCCCCCACTGTTAACCACTTACCAGGCATCACTGGAGTGGACCTTCTAGAAGCCACATGAAGAAAGCAGGACCCCTTTGCTGAGGTGGCCCTGATCCCCAGGATGCAAGCACTGATGCTCCACCTGTGCCTTGGTGTGCTCCCGCCGGCGCCTCAACTAGACGGTGTTGCTGGGGGTGCTGGGGCTCCCCACAGGCCTCCCTCCTAGCGGAGGCGCATCCCTGGACAGGCTCGGTCCTGTCAGAAGCTGTGTTAGCTTCCCTGCCCATGGCACACAGCATGGTGGTCCCATTAGGAGACGTCAAATTTTGCCTGCCTCTATCTTTTTGTGGTCTTCTCATTTCTAAAGATGCTTGAGTTGGGCGTGGTGGTTCGTGCCGCAATTCCAGCACTCAGGAGGCTGAGGCAGGAGGATCGCTTCAAGTTCCAGGGCAGCATAGTGAGTACAAGGCCAACCTGAACCACATAGTGAGACTCTGTCTCAAAAACCATTAGAAAAAAGTTTGAAAGATCTACTGTACAAGTGTACTGGCCAACTGGGAACAGACTGAAAGTCACAAGGGCCTTTTAAATAGTCCATCTTCTCTACAGAACCCAGGCCTAGGGCTACAGAGGGTAAGCAACCAGGGAGCCCTGCCATCCTCCTCTGTTAACAGGGTTCAGTGTCATTTCCGTCTTGATGAAAGAGAGTGATTTGCTTTATTTTATCCTCAGGCTTATGGGACAAAAATATTCCAGCCTTTGCATTCTTAAGGAAAACAGGAAGAAGAGAAAATCAACACAGATCAAATTTCAATAGTCTTGAGGCCTGAGAATCCAAAGGAAAAAAATCATTTCAGTATTTCCTTAGACACTCTAGATTTTAGAGACCTACACTGTTTAACTATGGCCTTGTTTTGCATGGATCTACAGAGCTCCCTTTCAATGGTGTATACTGAGTTCCTTGCAATGGCTGGAGCTGTACCATAATTAGCCAAGACGACAGTAATGCATGGGTAATTTAAGACAAAACCAACCAGCCCAAAACACACCCTTTCACTCACCAAGCCTGATCAAATCTCAGTGAGGACTTTATATATGGAGAAACTGATGAGTATGGTAACAACTCAAAATCAGACAACAGAAAAGCAAGAAAATCGCCAATTCATCATCAGAAGTGGCTTTGTTCTTCAGCATCGTTTCACCCCGGCCTTTTGGCCCAGTTTAACTAGTTGCTCAAAAGGCAGCCCTGAAGATATTACCACCTGCGAGAAACATGGAAGGCAGGAAGAGGAAGAATCAGGCTGAACAGCTTGCCAGCCAACTAATTCTTTATTACTCCCAGGAAGGTAGGCTAGAGAAAACTCTGATGAGCAGCTTGGGCTTGCTCTCTAGGTCCAGGGTCAAGTCAAAGTATCTGTCTGGAATAGTATTTAGAGGGCGTTTTCTCGCCCTCAGCTGAGGGTCCTTAAGATGATGACACTACAAAAAGACCTTGGTCCTCCAGGGCTTGAGCCCAGGTCAGAGCCACAGGGAGGGGCACGCTGGTGTGAGGTTCAGCACCCCAGTTCTTCAGAAGATGGGCTATGGGATCTGGCCATGCCAGGAATGTCCTAGATGACGGCCCTCATTCACACTGCCCCTTAATGGTAAGAGGGGCACCATTTACAGGACCAAAAGCTTAAAAGAAAGACTCTCTTCTCTAATGTATCTGCATGGAAGAGTACTTGACAAAACAGTTTCCTAGGCAAGGGCTGGGTTGGCAGTTGGCAAGACTTGATCGCAAGTAGCAGGAGTACGTTTTGCTTTTGCTATGGTTTTATGTCCCCACGTAAGTACCTACTTTCTAGAAGAACATTTGCCATCTTCGCCCTACTTCATAAAATTCCTAGTAAGAAAAGTTAGTTTTTAGCTGACCTCAAGAACCGAGATGTGTGTTTCTGGAATCACAGACTAACAGACACCTGTGCCAGGCCGTTCCCACATGGGCACCACTTGCTAGCAGAGTTCAAGTGAGGACACTGTGAAGCCACGCATCACTCTGTTTAGCAAGCCAGGTGGGGTTGTGAGGGTTCTTTCTACTAATCAGAAGATGGCCTCACGCTGCACAGAGCTGGCTCCCTGTGGGTCTCTACTGACCAGCTACAGTACTTAAAGTTGAGTACAATCTCAATTAGGGCAAGCTTTTCTTAAGTAATTTGATAAATACTACCTATATACTTGCACTATAAGGGTCTGATATTTCTGCATATAGAGATGGGAAAAGCTGTGTGTGTGCATGTGTGTGTATGTGTGTGTTTAGAAATCATTAAAGCCACCTACTTTAGAAAATGCACATGCGCTACAAAGCATCTGAGGAAGAAAAGATTCCCTATAATACAAGATATTCTCAGAGAGGCTCGGGCAACTTCACGGGAAACAAAACTCAAGAATGAAGAATACTATAGTACAAAATTATGGCCAAAAATACTGTATTTTTAACCAGCAAGATCATTGGGGCATTATTATACAACATTAGGTGTGTTTTTTTGCAAAACTAGTTCCCATCCCCAAACAGTAGACAATACATGCATTTGACATTTTAAGAACAGTAAATATGATTCATTTAAATACTGCAAGTTAAAAATGTTTTCTGACAAAACTCCCTAAGTACATAGGCCTAGTCAGGGTTTCCAACATGATGATGGTGAGCAATCCGCAGGAAGTTGCATTTAGAGAGTTTTTCAAGGAAAAGAAATCCACTGAAAACGTGTTTCAATCAATGTAACCTGGACAAAGTTACACAGTAATTTTCCATCTTTTTTTCTAATCCTACATATATTCTACTGAAGAACACTTTCCTGTTATTTTTCCGTCTACCAAAAGTTTCTATGAAAGTCAAAATTCCTTTTATCCAAGGAAGATCCAAATTTACCCAATAGCTATTTTCATAACATGTAAATACCACTAATTGTTGGGTTGGAATCATATGGGGAAATGGAGGCCATATGGCAGATAAGGAAGGCAAGGAAGAAAACCTGAGCACCTACTGTGTACTAGGTGTGTACGCACACTTTGAACATGGTTCTAGAGGCAAGGGTTACTGAAAGGGCGGGGCAGTTGGAAAGAGCAGGAAATGGTTTGTTTTCTTAAGAAAACAAATAGCAAGTTTAGACTCTGTACTAAAGTATCTACCAAGCAGCCAGTGTCTGGCTCCAAAAATCTCTAGCTAATCATATACAACTAAGCCATTTCTTTTCCTAATATGATGGAACCAAAATGAAATCCCAAAGACACAGGTACTAGGACAGATCTACTAATGCTACATATGCTGGAACTATGTAGAGAGAGATAAACATACAGTTACTAGTTTCAATTTTTGTGTGTGTTTCTAACTGAAGAGTATCTCTTTGGGAGAAAATATGAATGTATGTACCAAGCATACCTCATTTGTATCAACTGAGATGTTGTTAATGAACAATTAAGTGGTTTTAAACACTTAGTTTTAAGAAGCGCAGCAATATACATTACAATATTTGGGTACACTTTATTTTAATATGGATTCACATTCTGCTATATTTCATTTCATTCATTCTTTTTGAGAAACTGAAAACAAAGGGAAATTGAGAGTAATCTGAGGGGAATTTCCAACCAGTATCTGAGTCTTGCAATAGCTCATTATGCAGCCCTTTCTTCCCATTATTTTTTAGTTTATTTTTTTGCAAATAAAGACATTTTGACCCAAATCCAGCATAAATAGCTTTTTACCAATTCCTAACTTAAGACAACTAAAATTTACAATCATGTGGCAGTATAAATTTTTAAATTACAGTTCATACACCCTGACAATCAAGATAGTCTGAAGTACAAAAAGTAAACTGCCCTTTAGCTGAATTTCCTTTTTAAATATTAAGTCTTGCTAGTTAATCTACCAAAAAAAAAAAAAAAAAAGTTTCAGATGTTCTTCAAATACCTTTTGTAAATGTCGTGTTAGTAAACAACATACTCAGGTTCCTAAATTTTGTTTTCAGTCTACTCATGACATTCAACAGAGCTCTTTGTATGTCAAACTAAGAAAGAAAAACATTATAAAACTCCAATAAACAAAACCCCACAAGTTCTAGGGGACTTACTGACTTTTGAATGGGCATGTTATTTCCCTTTGTTTCAGATATGAGGCACAAACTTCTTAATTTAAGCTCTGTAAGGCATAGTAGAAACCTCCAATTTACAAATAAAGAATTCTCTGTGGGTTGGAACTGCCCCATCACACAAAAAAGAGGGAAAAATCATCTGTAAACTGGTACACTGCGATGTGTTCAGTGAGTCATGAGATGGCCGCTTGCCTGGTACACTGAAGAAAGGTTGCTGTGTTTTGTGTTTTGAGTAAGACATGCCCAAGTCACCATAAAACTCGCCACAAGCCTCCATACCTAGAGCATCAACAACAGGAGTCCAGCAGCACACGCTTGGAACGCTTGCAATCACAATAGAAGAGAAAGCTGAGTAAACTTTGTTTTTATACAAAACTGAAAAGAATCCCTTCCCACCCCTCGCCCCTTCAATAAAACCCCAAAGAAACAACAAAAAATCCTTTAGCTTTGATTGACTAATGGATACGATTAGGTTTCTATGCATCACTACAGCTAGGGTGATCAATTTTTTCCTTTCTCAAAAGAAGGGATCCTGTCATGCACCCCAGGATGAGCAGTGAAGCCACAAACCTCAATTCTGCATAGCAAATTCCATCCCAATTTCATAAAGACGAATATAACCATCTCTCCCTGTTCTGCTCAGCTTCTATGAGCTTTGAGATCAGATTTAATCGACTACATCTACTGTATCTCTATTAAATAGAATATCCTGATTCCCTAAAACTTTAACACTTATGATCTTCTGATGAGGTTTTTTCTATACACACTGTAGGCCATCAAATGTTTACTTTTCTTTTTTTTGTTTTTTTGTTTTTTGTTTTTGCTGCACCAAATTTAAGATCGCCCTTTCAGGCAAGCAGTGGTCTCTAGCTGTTAAAACATCTCCTTAGTGGATCACAATAGCTTCTAAAACTGCCTTTCTAATAAAGGCCATCAGAGAGGTAATACTAAACTGTGCATTTGCCAAATAAGAATATGAATTGTATAAAAGCTCATATTCCAATCCTAGATCAAATGGCAAAAGTTCTACAAAGTTGGTTTCCATGTTTGTATAAAAGCTCCAACTGATTTTATGTATTTTGCTATGAAATTACCTTTGGGTTTTATAATTAGTATACCTCTACTCAGGAATGTGCAAATGATTTTATACAGCACGATGCTAGTACCGCTCTGTATGATAGTAAGGTTTTTTTTTCTTCTTTTCTAAATGGAAAAAAATTATCCCTAGTCAGAAATAAACTGACAAATTTACATTCTCCTCTCTTAAAAAAGTAAATAAAATAACATTATTCAAAATGTGAATTAGCTATAAGACGTACAATACAATTACATAGATACATATCAACAAGCACATTCAATTTGCCCAAAAATTAATGATTACAAAGCCAATATGGATGCTGCAATATCAAGAGAGATGTATGTACAATGATTAGAGCATTCATAATTGCACTACACCTACAGGCGGGATGTTTGTTAAATTACAGGTGCTTTTCTGAGCAAGGAAAAAAAAATAATAACCTGTGTGATATGAGACAAGGAGAGGAAGAATATGAACATTTCATTACTACTGAGTAACTTTGGTACTCATCTAATAAATTGTTAATTTTCTCTCTCCCCTTTGTTACTCCAAAAAAGAGTGATTAATATAGAAGTTTAGACTAGTGCCAAATAGTATTGAGACCAGCATCACGGCCTAATTCTAACTTCCCAGAAGCTTTGTAACAATCATGATTTATTTTCTTAAATCACATTTCAACTTATGCTGCTTGACAGAAGCTCATCAATACACGTGCTGTATTTTTTGCATTTGCTGAAAAATTGCACATATAGAATTCCAAGCATCTCTCCTAGTAGGTTCAGTTACATAAATACATGTTCAACAGAACACGGACAGGGTACATCTGAATTAAGTTCACAACTTTTCCTCATGTTCAACTTAACCAGTCACCAGTTCAAGAAGATCCTGAATATGGTAAACTAGTAGTCCCTTTTTTTTTTTTTTTTTTTTTTGCAAATTAAAGGTATCAGGATAATACTATCAACCGATGTTCTTGGCAAACTTACTTGAACTTAACATAAAGAGTAAGTAAAACTGGCTTCAAACTCAGAGACATAAGCGGATTTCATGGTAAACCACAAAGGACACTTTTCTACACTGCTGATTTGGACAATCAACATGGGACAGGGACAATAAACAATGCGATCTTGGGGGCAAAGAAAGAATGGACCGTGAGAGTCAAATTTACAGTTACCAATTGTTGGGCAATTGGTATTTCAGGTTCATTCTCAGCCAGTCATCTTAGGGTTCACAGTCTTACTCTCTCACATTTTAAGATGCTGGCTTTCATTAAGCTCTTTTTAATCTATTTTGTTTGACAAAAGGCCAGCTTTGGCAGCACATACCCATAATAAAAACCATTTTAAAATTGTGGCCCAAACACAAAGGAAAAAAAGAGAAAAGGAAAAGTTGGAACTAAAAAAAAACAAGAACCTCTGAAAAGAACCTGGGTAGCAGCCCTTGGGGGAATGTAGTGTTTGTTGGCATATTTTTTGGCATCTGCAATTTAAAGAGAGAGTTAAAGAAAAGACAAGGAGAGAAAAAAGAAAAAGAAGAAAGGAAAAAAAAAAGCAAGAAAGGAAGGAAGGACAATGGCATATGGATTTCAAAAGGAAGGACTCCCACTGTGTATGTTTGCCCAGCCCTCCGATTTCTGAGCATTTTTCTGGGCAATCCAACTATGGCTAAGGTCAAAACCCAGAAGAAATGATGCTTAACTGTTCAATGGGCATCCACTGTCCCAGTCCAAAGTGAGACAAGACTATATATATATAAAAAAATACTACGTGTGTATGGAGCGTAATACAGAACCATAGTAATACATATAATCCTTCAGCAAATACTACAAATTGTTAGATTAAGCTGACGTAGGATGGCTTAAATTGAATGACAATGTCCTGACTATCATTCAAGAGAAAAACTTGACCAAGAATGGAGCTAGAATACAGGCTGTTGTAACCTGGGGGAAAAATTCAGGAAGGAGATATGGATTAGGAAAAGAGGGAAATCAGCTTTGTTTTTCTCAATAGAAAAGGAGAGAGGGAGAGGGAGAGGGAGGGAGAGAGGGAAGGGGAAGAGAGAGAGAGAAAGAGACTTATATCTTTGTGAGTGCATGACTGAGAATGTAAAATAGATTGAGTCACAAGGTTTTGCCTAAAAAAAAGAGAGGAAATGTGCTGGGACTGTACTTCAGCATCCTCTGTTTTTCCTCTGAATAGTTTAAATAAAATCATAATATTTACTACAAACTCTGTGTATACACTCACAGAGTCCAGGACGGCAATAAATAGTATTATGCAAATTGTTTTCCACAGAAACACGGTCCCTCTTATAGTCGTCAACAGCCCACGGGGAGGGGAGGGCGGGTTCTGGGCAGCACAACTAGACCAGGTTGTACTCCTTCAGGTTTAACTGCAGAATGGTGTCCTTGACGGCGGCAAAGACAAAGCGGATGTTCTCGGTGTCGGTGGCGCACGTGAAGTGGGAGTAGATAATTTTGTCACTGTCTGGGTTCAGGTCCACGAACATCTTCAGGATGAATTCTCGAGCTGCCTGGGCATCTCTCTGGGGTCCTATTTGCCAAGAGAAAAGAAGGAGCTTGTCAGCTCATCCGTTAATGCATTTGTTCATCACTTAGTCAATAAATATTTATTGTGTCATTGCTCATGAAGGTTAATCTACATTGCAGATTTGATATAATCATGTTTCCTGACACTACTGTTTATTATTTTTTGGTCAGTTTAGCTTTACAGTCAGTTGACCCATCCACCCACCAAGAAAATATGGATAAGTGCAAACAGAGACACGACTTGAAAGCCAGGCTAAGTTTCTTTCTTTATTCCAATTCCTTGGTTGACAGGGTGGACTGCAGGGTGCTGAGGAGGAGAGTGATAGCTCACTTCTGTTCCACTGAGGAAGTGTTCCAGCTCTATGAAAAGTGTGCACACACACACACAGCTGCCTCAGGCTTTATCACTTTGGCCCAAAGACCCCCTGTTAAGGACCACTTTTACGTTCTACAGATTAAAATCTCAGAATGGAACATCTGGACTTTCAGGTCAGGCCCATCTATGATAGTCCTCCGCAGTCTCACTTTGTTGCCTTCTAGTGTTGCTGAGCATTCTACATTTACATAACATTCAATTTACTATGTGTGATTATGAAAAAACTTGGTTTGCATTTTCTCACATTTATTTGGGGTCTCTTATGTACCAAGCATTGTCCTAGATGCTTTGGTATACGGACTGTCATATATTTACCAGGAAAAATAAGCACATTAATTTTGCAGTGAACGCTTAGATATGACACCAAAGCAGAAGCAGCAAAAGAAAAGCATCAATACTGGACTTTAACAAAATTGAAAACGTCTGTGCATCAAATAACATTGTTATTTGCAAATCCAACATGCAAGAAGGATTTAGCATCTAGAATATAAAGAACTCCTACAACCCAACAAAAAGGCAAACAACTTAATTAAAAAGTCAGCGAAAGAGCTGAGGATACAGGTCAGCAGTAGACAGCAGAACACTTGCCTAGCATGACTGAGGTCCTGGGTTTGAGCTTCAGATCAGCCAGTGAATGAATGAATGAGTAAATAAATGAATGAGCAAGCAAGCAGAAAATATTTGAATAGACGTTCCTTCAAAAAGAAGATATACAGGGCCGGTATACGCGCCTGCCTGGCAAGCACGAGGGCCCGAGTTCGACTCCCAGAACCCACATACGAAAAAAGGGCCGGTGATATCGCTCAGCGGCACAGGCGCCTGCTGGCGCGTGAGGTCCTGAGGTCGACCCCCGGAACCCACACACACAAAAAAGAAGATATACAAATGACCAATAAGCATATAAAAAAATGCTTAACTCTTATTTAGGGAAATGCCAACTAAAATCCTAAGATACACCTTCTCACCTATTAGAATGGCTGTATGTTTTAAGAAGTAGTATTAACTATTGGCAAGGATATGAAGAAGTTTGTACCCTCATGCACTCGTGGTAGGCACGTACAATGGTGCAGCCATTGTAGAAAACAGTTCACAGAAAACTTTTCCTTAAAAAAGTTAAATAGAGGGCCAGTGAGATGGCTCAGCGGCGTAAGCGCCTGCCTGGCAAGCTCGAGGTCCTGAGTTCGACTCCTGGAACCCACATAAAGGAAAAAACGGGCCGGTGATATTGCTCAGCGGCACAAGTGCTTTCTGGCAAGCGTGAGGTCCTGAGGTCGACTCCCGGTACCCACATTAAAAAAAAAAAAAAAGTTAAATAGAAAATTCCCATGTGGCCCAGCAATTCTACTCCTGTATCTGCAGCCAAAGGATTCGTGAGCAGGGGCTCCCGCTGGCCAGCGTTACTGCAGCATGAGTCACAACAGCCAGGAGGTGGACACAGCTCAAGTGCCCACTGGCTGGTGAACAGATAAGCCAAAGGTGGTGTAGCCTTCAGTCAGACAGCCACAAAGAGGAATGACACTCTGACAGATGCCACAAGGTGTATGAGCCCCGAAAACACATCAATAAACCAGATGTGACAAAATACTGCATAATTCCTCTTAAAACAGGTACGCAGGCAGATTCATAGAGAAAGTGGAGTAGCGGTTACCAGGAAGCAAGGGGAAAATAACGGGTATCTATTTGCTTCGTTGGGGTGGTGAAAATCCTGGAAATACTGTGATGGCTGTACATTATTGTAAGTGTAATTAATGCCATGGAATTGTACTCATAAAGGTTATGATGTAATAGTTGGGATACATATAACTTTGAGAACTCTACGGACAGCCAGGCCACCATGTCTAACTAAATGCCCTCTGATTTTCAGACAGCTCACTCTGAAAACTTTCAAATTGACCTCAGTGCTGATTGGGCTCACTGTTATGAGCTTATATCCAACACTGCCAGAAGTTAGGAGGAAAGAGCTATGAAAACGAATTAATAAAAGTACTGTTTGAATTTTTGACTTAGGTGCCCATAATTGAAATTGACAGCAATTGAGAAGGCTGGCATCATATTAAATAAAAGCACACTAAAAAAACAAATTTTACATAATTATTAAAAATTTTTTAATGGGAAGGAGACCAAGAGATGGAGAGAGGGGGAGGGGAAGGGGAACAAAGAATGAATATGTGTTACGTATGTGTACCAACTCCCTGTGATGGATGTAATCAATAGATACTGCAAACCTATACTAATAAAAATTAAAAAATAAATATCTAAATATTTAATGTCCTATATCCTACATTTTTCAATTACTATGGTTAACTGCCTAGTTCTAGAGTAGTACTAAAAATATTTAAAACTAGAAACGAATAAGTTGTTAGAGCAGAAGCCTGTCATTTTCATAAACTCCTATATTATTTCTGGCTTGTGACTGATCTGTATGATTGTGTACTTAAGTCTATTCAGGAAGGAAGGGACAGCAATTTCTTTTTTATTTACTCAGAGAATATCAGAACCAGACTTAAGTTCACTGAAGTACACTTGGAGTGTATTATGTTTGTAAGCATAAATTATTATTGAATAAACATAAACTACAAAGAAAACATTCTACCCGTCACAGTAGAAACAGAATTCCATAGTCTCTATGAACAATTTTGCCATTCAAGTCCAGGTAGAATGGCAATTCCTGAACAGAAATACAGACAAGGTACTCATTATGATTAAGACCTTGTAAGTGTAGAAATGTGCAAATGTGAAGTTTATAATGCTACAAACATGCTTATTACAAAAACATCACTACAGAGTGGGCCTAGATCTTTTTGGCCTTAGCTCATCTTACGAGGGCTTTCGAGTCTTATGAAATGACAGCTGCATTTGCTTTGAGAATAACAAAATCAGTGTCTTTTCTTCTCCTATGGCCACATTTCCTATGGGCATTGTGTGTGCATGGTGGGAGGCTAACAGTAAAAACATCTTTGGATAGCAAAGCATTTACAACAGGCACACACTGGAAGGAAAATGCTCACAGCTGATGGGGAATCTAGGGAAATTTTGAGACTAAGATTTTTAAAGAGATGAGGAAAATGTTGCAGAGAAAAACAGTTCTGTAAGCACTCAACAAAGAAAAGTGGTTTTTTATTTTCTTATTTTTTATTTTTGCAAAATAGTCAACTGCCCTGTGGCATGGCTACAGCTGCTGTAGCTGGAGCCTGGGAGTGTGTTTCATGCTTTGTGGGCAGGCAGTGTGATCTGTCCTTATGCAAGCATGTCAGGGAAACAAGCTGGCCCTGGGGGTGCATGGTATGTCATTTTCCATCCACTGATTCTCACCTAATGCTGAGAAAAATTAAGAGTCTGCCTCACATGCATGCTACTCAGGGAGATTCTGTGTTGAAAGAACGAGCCTGTGAGGGGGGACAGCAAGGGAACTAAACACTAAGTTACTTCTGACCACAGTTTGTTTGCGTAGGCATTTAAAACTTGTCTCCAGCATAGTGGCAAAATAAAGGATTTTAAAGAGGAAAGACTATTTACAGTCAGAATGTTATTTGTTTTTATTTATTTATTTTTTGTGGGTACCAGGAATCGAACTCAGGACCTCGCGCTTACCAGGCAAGCGCTGTGCCACTGAGCTATATCCCCAGCCCCATTTGTTTTTAAAAGAAAAGCAAAGCACAGAAGAAAAGGTACTTGGAGAAAGAATGTAGATATACTGCTAACAAAAAAAGGGCACTCTTTCTACAACATGTCAATAACCCCAAATGTATTAATTTTAATTCACCAGCTTTCAGATCCTTATATGTATGTGAGATGGGAACTTCAGTGTGTTAAACAAGTAATACTTGCCTTCCATCAGCCAGCACCATGCCAAATGCACGTGGGACGGAAGGATGACTAAACCTTCATCCCTAATGTGTTTGTGTCTTCACAGAAAGCTATGAAGTCAGAGTTACTCTTAGTTTATAAAGAATTACTTCCCCAGGAGCTTGTAGCAGTACAAAAACACTGCTGAGCTGATACCCATTGTGGATATCCTCTGTTGGAAAGGTAATTTTAAATATAGTCTATTATCTTGCTGCGACACACACCCTGCAGTAAGGACTTCTGGGTTTGGCTCTTACCTGGGCCATGTGCTTGCTGAGTGATTTCCATATGATTCTATTCAATCATTTTTTGCTCCAGAAGAAACAGGACAAGTTTAATAAACTTATCCAAAGCAATAGGACCACTGAGAGGAACCACTAGAACCCTGAGGCTTTCAAAATGCATGCTTTTAATTACTGTCTGAACCAGGGCTTGGCTAACTTGCTCTGTAAAGAGCCAGAGACTAAATATTTTAAGCTTTGCAGATCATTCAGTCTCTGTCACGTTACCCACTTCTGCTGGGATACCATAAAAGCCGCCAAAGCAGAGTGTGGCTGTATCTCAGAAACCCTTTATTTAGAGAACCAGGCGGCAGGCCATAGTTCGCCCCTCCTAATCTACACTGAGGCTCTTACAGGGCAATGGCTGTGACTCACTTGTTTTAGGGAGGTTGGATGTGGATGTACTTAATCAACAAGTACTTCTAAGAGTAGCTGGGTGTCCAGTTGCTGGGAATTTCACAGCCTACTTGGGAAAGGCGAGATCTCTTTCTAAGGATAAAGTGAGTAATGCACAGCCATAGGAGTAATGAAGTGGGTATGGCAGATTCTAAGTGGTGTGAGAAGGGCTTAAAGGACAGCTACAACTGCTAAGAATCACGGAACTTCACTGGGCCATGAAGTCCCCCCAAAGTAAATGTTTCCTAAATATTCATTATGTGTCAGGCATTATGCGAAATGTTATACATATGTTATCTATTACAATCTATAAAACAATCCCATGAGTTTGGTTCAAAGGCCCAGGAAAATCAAATGACTTTGATTATAGTTCTACAAATAGGAAGGGTCAGAACTAGGGTTTAAACCTGACCTCAGAGATGAGCTCCTAACCACAAAACTGCTCTCTCCCAGGCAGAGGTAGGGGTGGATTGTAAAAAAATGAAAAGGAGAGAAAGAGGAAACTATAATGGCCGATACACAATTGGTCAAAACTACTGGATTATTCCTTCCTCTGGTCTGACTAGTTCAAAACATATGAGACATTTTCTTTTTCTGTAACTTCTAACATTAGGGCATAAACCGTTTTCTGTCATTACAAGACAGAGTGACAGTAACTTGTACCTCAACAGTCACAGCACAGGCTCTGCAGCCACGGGGCACTGCATGTGATAACTCGAACACTGGTGCTGGCAGGCAAACCCATCCTCAGCTACCGACACTTACCATCGTATTCTGGGAAGTAGTCAACTAGGTGGGAATACATAATTTTCTCCTCCAGAAGATCCTTCTTGTTTAAGAACAAAATAACTGAGGAGTTCTGGAACCAGGGATATGTGATAATTGTTCTGAAGAGTGCTTTGCTTTCCTCCATTCGGTTCTGGAAAAAAAAGTGAAAAAAAAAAAAGGAATGAATTACATGATTACTCAATTTCTGAATTGTGTTTATTTCAATAAGTACAACCCATCTTCTGGATGCTTCCAATTTTTAATAACTTTGAGTTGGGCTTGTAATGACTTATATGCAAATGATTCATGATACACGTTGGCTGTTTTTATTATGCAAACTCTAGCTGACAAGCACGATAATAAAAAATATCTGCTGAAATAACTTTTCAGGATGAAAGAGAAAATAAAGCTTAGACAGTCATGTGGTATCTAATATAATGTCATAAATGTCTACCAAAAATTATTTATTCATGACCAAATACTTAAGATCTGAATTAAGAACTAAATATCAGACTTACTTTCTATTTCCAAAAATATATTTATTTGGAACCTCACAATTAACTGTTTTAAACATTCAAAGCAAAGTTACTTAATTCTTTGCCCAAAGCACATCTATATTTCTAGAATTATTACTACTAGAAAAAATGCATATGCCTTGATAAGCAAACACATGTTCATCAGTGTACATATTCTCTTTAGGTTTCACTAGGATGCTCACACGTAACTGTGGAGACACACATGTAACTACCTGGAGATACAAGGCTGGTATGTCTTACCTTCGACATTGACGTGGAAGTGTTCTTACCTGAGACTATACTTTCAAACCTACTCGGTAACAGAAATCCTAAATGGGTTCTCAAGGAAGTGAGTCAGTTTGATCATATGCATCAAGATGCTAATTGAGGCTACTCCTGAGAGAAACCACTCCTCACAGTTATCATCGACCAAAAGCCAGAGAGCCTTACAGCTTCTTCCTTACCTCCTCACCAGCTGCTCCTCTCACAGACATACTCTCTTCTCAAAATTACTCCTGCTCCTGGGCCATGGGTAAAGGCTGCAAACTTGGGGAGCTCCCCTTTCTCTGAGGATGTAAGAGCCATAATGTACTGGTACACTCTGTCCTGGTCCTTCCTTCGTTCCATGTTATGACTGAGTTTTCCCAGCAATGAAAATGCCTTCCTAGGATCGAGCCCACTTCTGCTGCTAAGGGGAGGCTCTGCGGGTTACACCAGAACATTGAGTCCCCTGCCACATGAGTGGGTTCAGAGCTGGACTGTGACCAAGGCCTCTACCCTGGGGAGGCTTCCTCCCCTGGTTTATGGTAATTAGTTTAGCCAAGCACCTGGACAGGGCCAGTCAACCCGAGGACTTTTGCTGAGAACTCTGGGGCAGGAATCTTGCTTTCATGGAGAAAGCAGAACAATGACAGCCTCAGGAGCTTCTCATAGCACCTTTTCAGGGGACAGAGGAGAGCCCAGACCTACTCGCCTTGCTCTAACTGCCTGCTTTGGCCCTGCCTTTGGATTTTTCAGTATCATCAGTCAATAAGTACCTCTTATTTTTTAGGCTAGTTTATTTTTAAGTTGGTTTGTGCTGTATTCTTCTGAATATAGAAAATACTTCCCGTTGATATAACTGGATACACTCCATTCCAACTTGTAGACGGAAAGGAACGAAGGATGTGTGCAGGAGGAGCATTGAGACGGGGCTTGAGTTGTTACTACCCTCTGCCCAGAGGGTTCCTCCTGCAGGATGCGCTCTGGCTCTTACAGTGCCCAGCAGTGTCTACAGAAGCCTGCTCAGTACGCTCTGTGCATGGCCTTCTGTCCCTCCAGGAAACTCTCCACCACATACAACTTTCTAAATCCTGAGTATGTCTTGCTCTTTTTTGTTTTTTGAAGTGTGTTGATTAAAATTAAATTGGAAGGACACACTTTTCAAAAGCAGACCTTTACCAAAATCAGGTAAAGTTGCTCTACACCAATTTATTCAACCTTTAGTTTTGTGTCAATAGTTGCTTAATGCTGATGAAATATGTAGGCTGTGAAAACCTACTTCATAGCTCAAGGGACAGAGTTCATGCATTTTTACTCAAGTGACATGTCCAGCTTTCAAACACTTTACTATCTACATGCCTTTTATTGGTTATCACAGTCAATGGTGAAATTTTAAACGCTGAAAATAATATCCTCTGAGGAATGATCCCTTGTAGCTTTACATTTTACTACAGACTAAAAATTTTAGGGCTAAAGAAAAATCTCTCTTAAGTGGGTTAGACAGTAACATCACTGATGGGAGAAGTAGCATTTCTTTTTTTCTTACTTATTGTTAGAGAAAGTCTAGAAAGCCCCACAATGGATGGTCTTTGAAGAAGCCATGTCTACAGGGTGGGTATGTATACCTTGGTGTCCATGCACTGTGGAGTGCATCTCCATCCGGAAGACAGCATTACCTTAGCTTTCTCTGATGGGGCATAAGGGCTCTGAAGGAAACGAAGGGTCCTCACTGGCCCTATTCTGGTTGGAATCCCTCCAAGGTGACTCACAGGGTGGGCAGAGGAAAGCAAAGGGGTCCTGACTTTGAATCAACATAGGACTTTGTCTTTGATTAAAAGTTTTAGGACTGGGCTGGAGTCCCTCTGCTTGCACGTAGTTTACCAGGAGGGAGCACTGGACCAGTGTGCAGGACAGTGGCTATGAGTCTCTCCTGAGCCCAGAACCGTGTACAGACCAAGACGACCTGCCTAGAAGCTGCTACTCTGTGTCCAGAACTGCTGCGGTCAGGGCCACTCTGGGGACAGAGGCCGCTCACTGGGGTGTCTCCCTGAAGCTCTGGCTGAGTATGCAGTTTGGGGCTGTTCACAATGTGCTGGGTGGACTGGGGCTTCAGGAGACTGGGGCTCAAACCTTTGGTTCGGGGGGAGCTGGAGAGTAAGCAGGCAGCTGGAGAGTAAGCGGGCAGCTGCTGGGCAGCATCACCTTCACCAGGCCTTTGATTGGCCCCACCAAATAGAGTCTCTGAGGATTTCCTGGCCCTTTAATGCTGATGCCGCTGGACTCTGTGAAGCTTCCTGGGGATCCCATCAAAACAAGGGTTCCTGTAGCACTGAGCAGGCGGAGCCTCTGCATTCCTATGAGGTTCCCAGGTGTGGCACACGCTGGCCCACTCTGAGGTGGAAGGCACAGAGCCTCAGCATAAAAGAGGATGGTGCCACTCTCCCCCATTTTCATAATAAGAACAGCAAGTAGATATGTCCACTGAGGTCTCTGAACCCTGTAAGAAAACTCTAACCATGCCAGCTTTGCTTTCTTTCTCAAGTTTTCATTTTACAATTCTTACTTTATCCTATGTGACTGGTGTACTCTGCAGTGGAAATTCCTTATGCTCCCCTACTCGACCATGAAAAAAAATTTAAAAACTGATACTCTCTGTACCAAAGCCCTGGGCTAAATCCTAAATGGACTGAGATTTTCACAGAGCCTCACAGGGTAGTGGAACGTACAAAACACGAGGAATAGTCTGCTCTGCTCAGAAACAACTGAAATCTCTGTGGGAACAGTGTTTCAGGAGACTCAGTGGCACCTGCTATTTTGTGACTTGCCAAGGCATGAGGGTTTGAGGAGGAAAACAGAAGAAATGTATGAGACAGCTGTGTCAAATGATAAAAAAGAAAAACAAACCCAGAAAACCAGGCATATTCCTTTTCATAGAGTTTTAATAGCTGGGAGAAAAAGAGGGTCAAAGAGGGTAACAGACTCTCCCAGACACAGGGCTCCTGGTTAACAAGATGGCCTGGCCTATGCCTGGGCCCAAGGAGGCTTGCGACTTTTGTCACTCCACCCACCATTTCTGGGGAACCCAGTGAAAGGAGGCCCTGATGCAGGTGAGAAAGTGGAATGGAAACAAAAGAGATGGGAGGGGCCTGTCAAAGCTGGCCCTGCCTGGTCGCCACCCGGCTACGAGAAGGGAAGCCCAAAGCGGCCACAGAGGCTGAGGACTGGCAGTGTGCGAATGACCACAGGGGTCTGGTGGGTCCCTGTGAAGTCACTGGCTTCAAGTACATCTGGCCCAGGAATGCTGGACTTGCTCAGGCCGCATGGTTAGGTAAGCCATTCCTCCCATGGGCTGGAAGCAGCACAGGAGCAGCAGTCAACTGGGATGCATTCACCCCTATCCCCAGGCCTGGGGAGGAGGGGTGCTCTCTGCTCCCTGTTTGTAACTGCAATCAGGATGGTATGAGCTGTGAATGTCCTTCCTCAAACACTCATCAGACAGAGCCCTGTTCAAGCCATATGTGCAAGTTCTTACACCTTTGATTTTTATCATCCCTGATCAGTTCTCAAGAGCGCTACTCTCCAAAAAATACTGCATTTTGATGCAGTCTCCTGCTAACACATGAGTGGCTAATGCCATCTACAAGGTGAAGCCCTGAGTTCCAGCTTGGTGTTCGCAGCTTGGCATGGCCCGTTCCCAGTCTACATCTTCAATCTGAGCTGCTCTACCAGTGCTTTCTCCTCCAGATGATGAGATTCAATGTCATCACTGTCACGCAGTGTGACGGTGGCCCACAGTGCTATCTCCCCTATCCTAATCCTTTAAGGCCCAGGTCAACTGGACTTCCCCACTCAATCCGAGTTCTCTGAGCCCCAAGGCTTGCCTCTTCCTCCTGGCTTTGCAGCTGTTGTGTTATTCCTGGCTTGCCCACCAGTCAGTGGCACATATGGCGCATTTGGTGGATGCTGGCTGGGCACGAGTGAGTGAGCAGCACAGTTCCACAACTGAAAAGAAAAGGCACACTGGTGCGTAATTGCACGTCCACACGGTGGGCTGGCAGTTAATGGTGAAAAGAGGAATGTGGGGCCCACTGGAAGGAAAGGTTAATTGTGGGTGGGTTAGGGAAGGCAGAAAAGCAAAGGCAGTTTGGAGTTGAATCATGACAGATGAGAGAGAGACTATGAGGAAAAAAAGCAAAAGCAAGGCAAAGGAAAATTTAAATCTACAACCTTTGAAAGAATTTGAAACTTCTAAATGAAATGATTTACAAAGGCTTCTGATCTCTGGAGCTTGTACATTAAATAAGAAAATTCTCTGTGCTGAGAAAGAGAAACATTTCCTCCTCATTTGCATTGCATGATGGGGGCCAGAGACAGCACAAACACGCTGAGTTTCATGTGCCCAGCCTCTGCGGCTCTTAAAATAACGTGCTCAGTTCGCACTGCCTGTGCACTCCAAAGCCAGGACGCATGGAAGTCCACTGAAAAGCCCTGGGGATCCCTGCAGGAAGGCACACTGAATGCACTGATGTGCCCTTCTGGCTCAGGTGCAAATGTTTCTTCTGATGGAGGCAAAGGGCAGTTCCAGGCAATAGGCCCCAAGACCCAAAGAGAAGCTGGCTTTCCTCAGGCTGTGGTCTGGCCCTAATCTTTTCAGAAACAATTACCAAAGGGGCCTAATGGGTCCCTAATATTTTACATTTATATGTTTTGCAGGCTCGATGCCATTGAGATCTAAAGTTTGCTTGTAGGGTGCTTTTCCTTATCCCTCTCTACCAAGCTGATACTTCCCTCTGTCACAAGTCAGCATAAACTACAGATTTAAATGTCCTTTTCAATAGTTTTTGTAACACCTCATTACCTTGCCAATAACACATACATGCTCTTCTTACAAAGTTCACTCTTTTTAAAGCAAACAACAAATTCAGACTGAGACCCTTGATTTTTTAACCTGGTAAAAGTTACCTACATGCCTGCCTCTCCTTGATATTTCTGGCTTATTAATACTTCGATAAACTACATTGTGTCACATTTCCTGTAAGATCTAGAACGCAGCCCTTAGGTGCAAAAAGAGACACTGAAGAAATAAACATGCAGAACATCCAATCGGCTCATCACTGAGGGCCCGACAGTCTACTGTCTGTCTGCCTGCCTGTTGTTCTTAGCGGGGGGTCCATTGCTGCAGAGAGGAAGACTCCAGGGAAACTTGGACAAAGCTTTCTAGGGTGCATAGATCCCTTCAGAATTCAAGACACAGTCTGTGTGATAAGCTTTCCATTAAAAGGTCAGGTCCACACATTCTATCCAGAGAACAAGGCCCAGACACACAGACATAAACCAAACACTTGAGTTTGTCTGGGAAGCATATTGCTCAGTAGAAGGGAAAAGCATACAGTTTATGATGCCTCATGGTATTTTTTTTAACCCAGGTCTTCGGAGTTACAGGTGAAGACACCGTATGCTAGCTACACACTAACAATTTATGGCAATTAGCCTGTAGGGCTTCCTTGCATACAATGCACACAATGAAAAATGCCTACACCAAGTATTCTTTTTATCAGCATGATTTCTGCTTAGGAAATTGACAACAAAAGGAGATCCTCAGAACAAAGAGATTTTATGCTTGGGTGATTCACTCAAGACTACATTCTACACAGCACTCTTCACTTCTAATTACAATAATAGCTTCACTATTTTTTTTCAGACACAACTCACTACAGAATACTTCATAAATAATTTTACTAAAGATTGTTATTATTTTAAAAGTGAGATGAGTTGGTTTGCTTTCCTTTTATTACTTTATGAAATGACCCATGACAATGTAAAATTTGTATTAAAATTATTCTCAGTTTATCAAACATTGCATAATTTAAAAATTCAAATCCCTAACAAGGAATTGAGAACATAATCTCTCAGGTATTTATTTCATTTCCCTAAATCTACTAGGTAAATAAATGTGACAACTCCGAAGCCTTATGAAAAAAATTTGCAAGCCTGATCTTTGCATATTTCTTTCCTCTCTTGATTATTTGGGAAAAAAGCCTGCTGTGTTTGACTTTCCACCTCCAGCAGGATCACATTGCTATGTGTCCTATCTGATGGCAGCACTATGAGATTGCAAAACATATTCTAATGAGTGGGGGGAGAAAGAGTAAATAGGAGAGGATGCTGATGTGGAAGAAGGGTAAAGGGGTGCAAGCTGTGGCTGTGAGCTGGGCACCTCAGTTTAAAACATTTCTGTGTCTCTAAGGCTCTGTGACTCTGGGCAAGTGGCTGAGCTTCTTTAACCTCAGTCTCCTCACATTTCCTGCAGTTTGCAAGGACAGAACAAGATGATCCATCAAAATACCTTACTATGATTTGAGCACACAGCAGCTTTTAATGGTAGCCACAATCACTGATGGCAAAATTACTACATAAGAACCTCTTGGTGAGGTCATTTGCTTACCTCAAGTTACCTGTCAAACAGTAAGACCAGCAAAATCTTTCCATTCTCTATAACTGCATGTTGTTAATCTACCCCTGATTTCAAATTCAGACCAGTTCCAATTTTGATTGACAAACTGGAAAATCATCCATGTCTCTGCCAATTTCACTCACACGGAGAACGTTTCCTCCTAAGATTCTCCACATGTTAAAGGGCGAGTATCTTCAAAATCTCTAAGAATTCTCAAAGCTCTCAACCTCAGAGCAAACCAAGAAAACAACAGACATAATAGATAAATGGAGTTGTTTGGAATTAAAAATAATTAAAGACAGCTTCCTAGCCATCCCATTTCTGCTATCCAAATCAGACAACAGCAATAAAAATGCTAAGGACACAAACTCAGCTGGATGCATATAATTTCCTCGGTAATTTTCTTAATCTTTGCAAATCTTTGTAAGCACTTATTTGAGATCAAATTTGGCATACTTTCTAGGCTTGAGGACAACTACGGAAGGTTTAAATATTATAGTTTCTGCATATGTATCAATCTGTCCTTTCCTGTACAGGATGTTTAGAGAAGCAAAGAATAAATTTGCCTATTTCCTCTGGGTCTAAGATTTCTAGGCAGAGGTGAGGCTCTTGTAAAATGAACTGGTATAAGCTAGAGTATGTAGTAGGAGAAAACTGGGAGAAAGTAAGAGGAAGACAGAAAGAGAGACTGGAAGGAAGGATCATGGAAAAACTAAGGAGAATGGAGAGGCCGAGCATTTGTGAGAGGAAACAGGATAAGTGTTTAACCAACCCTCTCTGATGTGGATGCCCACAACCCTATAATTCAGAAAAGAGAGGACCTCTTCCTTTACTATTTTCTGGTGTTTTAGTTCAGTCAAGTGAACAAATAACAGCCTCCTTTCAAAGTCTATTTCACAGCATTTTTGATCTTCCTACTGAACTGCGATCATGTTCCATATCCTTTTTGTTTACCAGCATGTGATCTAAAGCCTATCCTTAATTTATATGCATAAATTCCTTCTCTTTTCTCATAACACCCCTTAACCATAGGGCTGTGATTAGATGTTTAATGCCTTGTATATTCACGACACTCACTTTTTACTTTACCACTCTCCCCTTCCCATTCTCCATTCACACTCATTATTCTGAGCCATTGCCCCTGGGCTGTTTCAGTCCCAGCTCAACAGCGACAACCAGCCCCTTGCTCTCTGATGTGGTATTGTGTGGCTAAAGCAATCCCTCCATCTTTAAATTTTTCTTCTGTCCTGCTGCCAACTTAAATCCTGCGTGTTGTCACTTTCTTTATAACTTCTATTCTTCCACTAAGTATCTAGGAGCTAGGTAACTTCCCTTAGCTGGCATGGAGCATTTCTTTTTGCCAGAATCTCATAATGAATACTGCTTCCCCCTTTTCAAACCTGCCTAAATTGGTGGCTACAAATTTCTTTGTTTCTATGGGAGCTAACTGGAAAAGACATACAGTTTTGCATAATTAAGGTACAGATTTACTTTCAGTGTTCAGTCAGAACAATGATCTACTCAGCATTCCAATCTGGGTCACCATGCATGTAAAATAATATTTCAGCAACCACAAGTGGCAGAGGAATGTTTCACTGTAAAGGAGCTGCAGATGTACACAGTGTGGCCACTCGCATGGGCAGCCTCTAATCCTGGACTCCAATGGACCCATAAGCAGTGTATCTGGAGTCCAAAGGCCTAACTTGGCTGAATAAGCACCTGTTCCTGATGCATCACTTGCTGCAATCCACTTAGCATCTCTTCGCTGTTTACCCAGAAGCAAAATGAAAGGAACTTAAAACTGACAACAAAGAGGAAAATACAGGTTATTCCCATAGATACCAGTGATTCTGCTTTCCTTGAATACCACTGGCAAGATGCAGTGAGCCTAACCTTCCCATAGTTGAACTGCCCCCATAAAACTATTGATTTTGTTAAATTTTATTTCCTTTCAGTCTTTGGACTATGCATAGTTTTGGGATTTGTTTTAATATCAGTGCTGTCTGATGGAACTTTCTTAGATGACAGAAAATCACTTTTGTACTGTCTTCCAATTCAGAAGTCACCAGCTATGTGCAGCTCCTGAGCACTTAAAATGTGGCTAATGCAACAAAGAAATGCTTTTCAAATTTTATTTAATTCCAACTAATTAAAATTAGTCACATGGGGGCTGTAGCTACTATGTTTGGGCTATTTTAAAAGACTGTGACTTCTATATAAAATCTTATATCCTGTATCTTGCCCAACATTATGTTCTAAGTACTTTTTAGATTTAGAAATATTTGAATTGCCTTATAAAGTTATAGTAAGCCTAACTGTATTACTGTAAAATACTTATTTAGGGGAGCACTATCATAAATAGTACTATAATTTGCAAGTTCATATATATAGATTCTGGGGGGATAGTATTTAGTATTGAACCCAGGGTCTTCACAATGAGCTGTATCCCCAGACTTTTATATCACTAAGTTGCCCAGGCTAAGCTTAAACTTTGATCCTCCTGCGTCAGCCTCCCAGAGTGCTGGGATTATAGACATGTACTACCATGCCCAGCTCGTACAGATTTTCATAGCTAAAATTTTGTATATAACAGCATATCAAAACATTTTGAAAATTTTAAGGCTTTTCATTACACTCTACGCATAGCTTTCTACCAGGGGCAAGTGAACTTATATACCCTGTAATGATTCAAGAACTTGCTCATTTTATTATTCCCTTTCCAGTGGGAGCTCTTCCCTTTCAAAATCTTTTTCATATCAAATGACATGACACAAGGCAAGACAAAATGATAGCTCACTGTCTAGGTTTTAATTGCTTTGAGTAGCGATCAGGTTGGCCACTTCTAATAGATTTACAAACCTGTAGTATTTTCTTTTTTTGTAAACTCCTCGTGTTTTTTGCTCTTTTTAAAGTATTTGCAAAATTACTAACATGCTGAAGTCATTAACCATTATTTTATTTTAATTTTTCTTACCAGCTTGTCATTTTGAGTTTGGAGTGTTTTAAAGAAGTTATCTGGATAATATCTAAAATAAGATTAATATTGCTTCAAGATTTCTACATTAGGCCTTTCTTAATATATGAAATAGTCCTACTTCACTACAAAAATTGAATTTCAGTTTCCTAATGGGTCTTTTCCTTAAAGCCAGTTCAGTTTCCTGTACTAGCTAGCCCAGGGAATGTAAGCCATAGCTCAAGCCAAAAAAGCATTTTGTAAATTGTCCTAGCTGAACTGGAGCTGTTAGCAAGGAGCAGGACATAGGCTTTCTCTGTTTCACTTTTCACTTTCTGGTTCTACAGCTCAAGAATACCTACTTGGCCAAAGTGCTGCAGACTCTGAATAAAGAGAAGCAGAAACAGGCTTTCAGGATGTGGAGGTAAGGAATTAATACCACTGAGCTAAAAAACTTGAATACCCTGAAAAGGATCCAGGAAGACTTTATCTATCTGCACAAACCAACACATAAACATCAGCATATGTTTGAACAAATACCTGATATGTACCAGAACAGTGAAAGTCTAGGGAAAACAGGTATGAAATGAAGTAACTTTACATAATGTAATAAAGTGTCTCCTTTATTGCCTGAAAATAGTTTTATGGGTTGGTCAATGTGGCTCAGAAACACATGGCTGATTCTTGGGCCAGAGCAATAGAGTGAGTTCAGTGGGGTAAGAACTGGGTTTGCCTCGTGTCCACAGAGATAAGCTCCACGACTTACGATAGTGCTGAGCCTTGTGCGGTGGGGTCTCTGGGCCTAATGTGCCCATGATTGAAGGCGCACTGACGTCCTTTTCATTCACTCTTGGTTTCTCTTTCCCTTCCTTCCAACCTCCAAACATGGCAGGTGTTTGACTAGAATTTCTTTACTTGTCTTTTTTCATAATCCTTAGACTTTCCAAAATTATTTTCCTTTAATTTTAAGGAAACAGAGGGCCGGTGAGATGGCTCAGCGGCGTAAGTGCCTGCCTGGCAAGCGCGAAGACCCGAGTTCGACTCCTGGTACCCACACAGGAAAAAAGGGCCGGTGATGTCACTCAGCGGCACGGGCGCCTGCTGGCGCGTGAGGTCCTGAGGTCAACCCCCGGTACCCACACACACACACAAAAAAAAAATTTAAGGAAAAAGCATGTACCTTCTTCCCATAGCACAGAAGAAACATAAGGAGTACCAATGTTTTAATTCATCTGCTTAATTTCTCATGTGAGGGCAGTATGTATTGTTATTTATTCAGATGTTGCCCACATGTAAAATTGCCTTTCCAGTATTCTAATACCATGTATCTGGCATTTTAAGTCAGTAAAAGTATTGTGAAATAGTCCTCATACGAAGGTGAAAATACACTATTCATGCTTCTTTAAGTAGTTTAAAAATAATCCTCCCCACATACTTAGCTGAGAGAGACTAGTCATAGTCTGTGTTTGGGTCTGTTCTGTCCCTGCCTTTCCTCCCTACTTCTCCAGATGACTGGCTAACGAAGTGAAGTGTGGGCAGGGAAAACATACATGAAAATCTCTACTCACTCAGCTTTGGTATATGCATCTAGTAAAAGGTATGCTTACAGAATTAGGGTGCAAACTGTTGGCTAAAATTCTATTGCATGTATTATCTGCAGGTTTCAACGATTTATTTTACCTTTGTTTTGTTGCCACTGCCAGTGCTGTTATTTTGACAGTGCACACTTGATAGAGCCAGTCCTGGCACCTAAATGCAATGTTTACTGTCTGTTAAAAAAATCAGTGTCTTCAACTTGACTCACTGTTAGGGTCAATAAATTCACCCAAAAATGTGGGTTGACTTAAAAAAAAAAAAACCCTCTGAAAACAATCAAGGGCACAATGCCTTGCATTAATTCACCTTGAGAAATAATGGGCCTCTTTTTCCTTAGAAAAATTTGAAGTTCCAACTTCCAAGGGTCCCTTGGAGCCTTACTCAGAAAGCTACAGGAGGACAGACCTCAGTTAAAAAACCAAACCAGACCGTACCAAACCAAGGAGGAAGGTAACACAGGATCCGGAAACTGGGAATGCAACCTAGGGAAGAAGTCAACCACTGGCCAGCTGCTGCAAAACAGTGAGCTCCCAGGATGGCAAACGTGTGAGCTGCGAGAGAACACCCTGTCCGGACCAGAACGAGGAAGGCAAAGGCTTCCAGGAGGGAGGTCTCCAACTAAAAAAATAAAAGAAAGAGAAACAGACACATTGTCTGGTATTTTTACTGTGTTTTGAAAGAATTTACAGATCTGGTGGTGAAATGGAAAAGAATCAGCTAGAGAGCCACTAAAAACAAACCAAAAAAACAATAAAGAAAATAAAAACCCAGGGCAACTAACTCCAGTGGGGAAAAAGCTGACTAAAAAAAAAATGAATAAAATTACAACTTACTTCTTAGCTCATCAACAAACATTTATATCATCATAGAATGTAAACACTGAATTACAGAGAAATTGTGATTTAACTATGTCAAAAGGATGGCAGGAAAAGAACTGCAACAGGAATGCTAAGATAGCATGATTTTAACCCAAAGGATGATACACCTGACAAACCAATAAATAATAGTGTAAACAAAATATTGAGATACGAAGGACCAGAGAAACGGAGAATCTGCACAGAGAGTTCCTTGGTGCTAACCAGGGCAGTGGCACAAGTGGTCAGGACTGGGGAGGGCTGGAGGCTGAGGAAATGTTGTTTTTAAAATTATGTCTGTTAGTTATTTGGTTCTGTAAACTATTATTTGATCAAAAAACGAATTTCTCAACTTGAAAAAAGATACACTGGTTCATGTGGAAAAAAATAAAGTTCTGACAAGATACATACAAAACTGCTGACAGTAGTTACCTATATCTGAGGAGGTAGAGTGAGAATATGGAAGAGTTTTTACTCTCTTCTGTATATTTAATAATGAACATGTACAGTATTGCCTGGGTTATTAAAATCATAAACTGATTAATATGTTCCAAGAAATTAACACACCTATTTTATATGTAAAGAGTAATATAGAAATCAAAAGGCAAGCTAGGCACTGTGGTGCACACCTGTAATTCCAGCCCTCTGATAGCCTGAGGCAGAAGGACTGCAAGTGTGCCTTGTTCTGGCAAATTAGCAAGACCCCATCTCAAAATAAAAAAGGGTTGAAGTGTTGCTGAGAGCAAAGGCCTGGGTTCAATCCCTAGTATCACCACCAAAAGGAAAAAAGAAAGAAAAAAAAGACACGACACCCAAGCAAAAGGCAAGCTCACAGCTGGGAATGACTCATTGTGCAGAGTTGACAGAAATCATGATGAAAACCAGAGCCTTTAATTCCTTACTCTACTCCTGGATACTCTGTTAAGAGGAACTTTCTTACTGAAAAAGGCAAAGAGATCAGTAAGAAGAAAATAAGACTTGATGAGATTTTGAGAGGGCATCCTGGTTGGTCTAAATGATATCAAGTCTTTGGCTGGACTTGACATCTTAAGCAATACAGCAACGTGTTATTACCATTTTCATCTTAGTTTATAATAATATCATTGAAGCTAGCAGGGAACGTCCAAGGACCCACATTTTTAATGGGAAGCAGCTATAGAACGAGATGATGCATGGAAGGAGTGTGATACATGGAGTGTGCTGGGAACACCTGAGGTCTCCTGAGGGCAGTGTGAAGGCTCCGGGCAGCCATCCACAGCATCTGGTACACCACAGGAAAGGCAGGTGGGAAAGATTTAGAGCCAAACTTCTCTGACTCTAGGAAGCTGTCTACAGCTCATCACTCTTCATTTCTTGAACATCTTCTCTAAGTGGTTTGCTTAACATGACTTTTTGAAATACAGGCTTAACTTTGAATTTCCCTCACTACAAAGTGCATGATTCTTCTACTGAGCCACGCTGGATGATATCACAATGGGTGAAGAATTTTTTTAAAAACCATTATCATTCAAAATACATATGCAACATGTTGAAGATGCTGGTAGAAGTCCCTTATGTCCAGATCTAGTAGGACCATGCAGAGGAAGGGGCAGTCAGAAGAGCTCAGTTCTTTCTCAGCCTGGTCTCCAGGTCACTTCTCAGGATGTCCCACCATTTCTCTGGACTCTGGTTTCCTGATCCAGAGGCCCATCCAGCTAACATTTCAAGATGAAATAAAATCCAGTGAAAGGAATACTACCAGAGTGAGTATCTTCAGTTCTTATTTTTAAATGGATTACTTCAATATTCACGTTTTCATTTAAAACTACATCTCACTGCATTTCAAGAAGTATCTTTTTAAAAACCTGTCATTTCCAGGCACTGAAAATCTAAAATCCAAGCAATGAAAGTATAGTAAATGGCTGAGGCTCTCCTAAAATTATCCTAGAAAGACCAAAGGGTTCACAGCTGTTCTGGGAAATGAAAATAGAAATAGCTGCTCCTACGGTAGCACTCACTACCCCTCTGATACCCCAATTAACTTTTAAGGGTAAGAGTGAAACTCCGTAGAGCCTGATGTCCTCAATGTACCCTACAGCACGAGTGAGGCATACACTGCCTCCTAGTGGAACAGCTGTGGAGGTGACAGGAGCAGGTCAGTTCTGCACAAGAGCCTACCTGAGTAGGCCAAGCAGTAAAACCTGCAGCGCTAGGGCTCCAGCATCTCTGAAGCTCCAGGTAAGAGGAAGAACTACTGAAACCTTCTTTGCTTAAATTTCCACCCCTCCCTAGTTTTCAAGAGAAAATGTCAACTGCTCTTGTAAAAATAATATGGAAATCAGTGGCACAGCATGAACATGACAAACGTTTAGTAAGTTACAAAACAAATACAAATGGCCAGTCTCCCCCACCCCATCAAGGACCGAATCCATGGCCTTACTATGGAGCTTCATCCCCAGACCTTTTTATTTTTGAGACAGGGTCATCTCACTAAGTTGCCTAATCTGGGCTCGACATTGTGATTCTCCTGCCTCAGCCTCCCACAGTGGGATTACAGGTGTGCGCTATCATGTCTGTCTTTTGACAAGTATCTATTAAGGGGATATAGGCCTGCTGGCGTGGGACTCAAGCATGTCATATGGTTCCGGTACCATCTGAGCCAGTCCCAGTTGCTAGATCAAGACTGCTCCTGTTAATACCAACTACATTCCACCAGCATAAAGAAGGTGAACACAGAGACGGAGTGATTACTCAGGCCAGGACAGGGACAGGGAGAGGGGAAGGCGTGAGAGGAGGGCGTGTTTTTTGCTTGCCCCCTGGTTTCTGACAGATGTGCAGCGGCTGACTGTATCCAATACGCCTAGCTTCGAGAGCTGGCTCTGGACCTAACACCACTTGCTGGATTACCAGTATTTAGGAAGGACAGGGGTCTTCATGCCCTCCACTGTCCCCAATATTTTCCAAGGTTCTGACATTCTGTCAAGGCTCCTCTCCTGCCTGGAACCTACTCAGAAGTCCCACTAGTACCAGTTCCTTGCTGGGGAAGAGGCTTGACTGTACAGAAGCAAAGGGAGCTCCACAAAGTGAGGGATCGGGTATCTCACCCCAGTGGTCCCTTGTCATAAACTCCCTTAACTAGGGCACAGAACACTTTTAAAGAAAACAGGCAGAGGACTTTAAATACGTTAGTAGATCCTTTTCAGCCTTTCTTCCCTCATTGTTCATGTTTTCCAGGAACGTTCATGCATGGGAGTAAGTTTCTGATGAGCACTTGGCCACTTCATAAACACAGTCATCCCTTGCTGACGGGTCTAGGGCCCCCTCCCCATACCAAATTCACAAAAGCCCAAATCCCTCATATAAAATGGCATAGTATTTGCATCCAATTTGTACATCTGCATGCATACTTTAAGTCATCTCTAGTTTGATTATAATGTCTAACAAATAGAAATGCTATGCAAATAGTTATAATGTATTATTTAGGAAATAATAGCAAAAATTATATAATGTTTATTACATATGCTTTAAAAACTTTTTTCAAATATTCTCCATCTGCAGTTGATTGAATTTGTGGCTGTGGAACCCTGTATAGGGAGGGCCACCTATTTACATAAATGATATGGCCAGAGCTATCGCATTTCTTTAATCACTAATACTGGAACATGGACAGGTCTTCCAGGCCAAAAGCTGTTGGTTTAATGCCACTTGCTATATACAGCTGAAAAAAATAAATTGGCATTTCTCTAAAATGTTTTTTCAAACTATGGTCCTGATCACAGTAAGAGACAGTTTCACAGCAATAAACACATATGCACAGGTACACACGGAGATGAAACTGAAGTTTCACAAAATAATTCTTGTCCTCGTAATATGCCAGGTCCTCTATTTGACTCAATTCCATTTAATCCTCTACAGGCTACTGCAGCCATCTGCATCAAAAGGTAAGTTTAACAAGACCCATTAAATTGATTACGTGACCCACCAACAGATATTGATATGTTAAAGATAAAATACTGTGAATATTCTGTACAACCTCACTAATTTAGACCATCACTTTCTTAGTTATACTACAATGGCAAGTATTTTGCAAGACTGGGCTAAAAAAGTCTCTGTGGCCAATTGGATACTTTTAACATTTGGTGGTAGATGTGCTGACTAGTGATATTTGATTAGTTACACCTAGTACATCTTTAAAAAAATTATTGTTTCCACTGAAAATCAACTACAAACATATTTTCCTTTTATAAATACCAAATTAGTGTTAAAAAAGAAATCTGGAGGACAGGGTGTAGTTCTGTGATGTTAAGTCCTGGGTTTGATCCCCAGTACCAAATGAAAAAAAAAAACAAAAAATAAAGAAGAAATCTTATAATCATTTTTCCATCATTATGGAAAATATTCCTAATGCATGGACCAACAACTTCAGTTACACTACCCCTTGTGTTTGTGGAAGAAATATCAGAAACAGATGTTTTTGACATTCAACCTTTCTTAATTATAAAATATAAAAAGCAAGCAAGCAAGCAAACCTGCCTCTTCCCTGCAGTTTCAATCTTAAGGCAGTGTTACTTAATTAGAAAACATAGATGGGGTCTTAATAAAAACAGTTTAAATGTAAAGAGTTTACATGCTAATACAATCCCACCAGTAATTTCCAGGCTATCATTATGCAACTTAGAAAAAGAAATGAGTCAGTCGGAATCATTTCCAAGATTGTCTACATAGGTTGACTCTATAACACCTATTATCTGGGCAAAGAGAGCAGCTCAACCTTTCCTGAATATGCCACCATGTTTTTGTTTTACTTCCTTTACTTCCATCTTTTTCTTAAAACCCTCCTAGTCATCAACCTGTATAAATCTCTTCCTGCTCTGAAATCACATATGGTTTGACAAGACTATTTGATAATAACCCTTGTGATGTTAATCCCCATTATTCATATAAATATTATACCAACCCTGATGGAGTATAAGCTTCCAAGAGGGGTTTGACAGCATCTTTATTTATTATTCTCCCACTCAACACCCAAATATCACCTTGTGGTATTAGGTGATCAATAAAGTTTTGGTAGGTGAATGAACATTATGAACAAGGGTGAAGATGGGCACACTTCTATACAGCCAGCAGTGGCAATGCCACTGTACGATTCCAATTCATCAGGACTCGTGAGTCCAGTAAGTGGAACCCAGCACTGCTTTGGCTTTATAAGTTCTTCCCTTTTGCTGTATTCCTTTAAAAATCTTTCCCTCCTTTACAGTATAAATACAGACCATCATATACAGTCATGGGATACTGTTTAGTAATCAAAGGTGATTAAAGGAGCCCTTAGCATCTGCTTTCAATATTATTCCAGGGATGGGGAATTCAGTAGCTTTGCTTTTCCCAAATTACTAATACTCTGATTTTTGGAAGACTTTGCCCACCTTTCTTTGTGGTCCTGCCTTGCTAAGATATGGAATAATTTCACATTTTCTCAGGATATAATTCCAAAAGAGTAGAATACCCTAAGGTGGGTCAGGTAGCTTTGCTAACTGACGATGTGGGTCTGAAGTAATCCTGTGTCAAAACTAACTCTACATGTGTCTTGCCCGTACCAGTATAATGAACGACCAGATACTATAATCTCCACTTAACAACTTACATGCAGTCTTCTAAGACACAGTAGTTAAGTGTGCTTGAGAAAGCTCAGTGGTGAAAAAACCTGAGTTGTGATTAGCCAAGACATTTTAGTACAAGGGCATGGGTAGAGGAAGCTGAGACCTCCCTCCAAGCAATGTGGCCTCCTTGTGGATATCGAGAAAACCTGTACTGAGACAGCAGTTCTTCCTTCTCGGTAATAAACAGGGAAGACCTCTCACTTCCTGTAATTTCAAACTGATGGCTGTTGCCAGGACAACTAGGAAATGAGGCAAGCAACAGAGAGACCTCCAAAGGAAACCAAGAACAAAACATAACAAAATAAAACTCCATCAGGTCACTGAGGTGACGTTATACTCATTCTAACAGGAATTCAGGAATCACGTCCTCCCCGAGAAATATAAAAATGAATCTGAAACAAGGTACCATGATGGTTGCAGGTACACAGCACTTGTGTTCAGGTTGGGTGACAGACTCATCTTTCTAAGAGTGCGTGTAAATGCTTTCCTTGGGACTGGCTGACAAAATGACTTCTGCTAAGTCTTACTATGCATGCAGTAGGAGGAAAACCTCACTTTTATCACTCTGGCAAGTTATTTGTTTGCAGTTGAACTGTCAAGCAGACAGTAAAACAAACATGATGTAGAGAGGTCTCTAGGTGGAACTGCAAATAATGTCCCTCATTAAATGGCAGGAACATTCAAAAGTATAATGAAAACCGGAACGCATGAAATTTTGAAGACTAAGATGAATTCCAACGTTTCACGTAGAGATGTGGTAGGAAGAGATTCTATTTTGGGTCTGTAATACCTATAAAGTGTCTCATTCCTGTGTTGCAATAACTTGCCCTGGGCAGGTAGAATAGGTACTAAATAAATGTTTGCTAAATAAATACAACTAAGTTTGATGGGACTGATCTGCACAAATGTTTAAGACTCCCACTCAAGCATTAAGGAATGAAGCTGGGAGGGAACTTTAAGTTCACCTAGATCCAATCTCTATTTACAACTGAACCAATTGCAACCCGCAGAGCTGAAGGACCTTGCTCCCAAACACACAAAGTGTGAAGCCAAGACTTGAGATCAAATTTTTTCAACCTTTGCAATCTTTGTTCCAAGGTTGTTTATTTCCTTATTTTGTTAGAACTAAGTCTACTGTTAAACCTCCTAACCCTGAAGTATTTGTGCAAACCCACTGGATATCTACAATAGCTATTCTGCCTTTGAATTGTCTTTTAATTAAAAGGGATTTCAAAATTTTGGATAGTTTTGAAATTAGCATTCTTTAGATAAAGTATGAGTTACCTTCAACAAAGGTTTTTAAAATAACGGAGTAGTTGAAAATCTATGTCTAAATTTAAAGTCACGTTGCTCAGGCACATATTTGAGGTATGGTACACATGCACATAGGCACACACATACCTCGAAGAGAAACTACAGAAGCTTGTCTTACCATTTACTTCCATCAAGGTTTCACAAATTTGCTTAGGACCCTTTGGGAAAGTCAGTCATGTATGCTCGGCCTATGGATGGCTTTCTGGGTCCCACTGCCTTCAGAATGATGAGGACAATGACTAAGAGTCTTTTTTTTTTTTTTTGGTGGGTACCGGGGGTCGACCCCAGAACCTCACGCGCCAGCAGGCGCCCGTGCTGCTGAGTGATATCACCGGCCCCTTTTTCGTATGTGGGCTCCGGGAGTCGAACTCAGGTCTGCGCACTTGCCAGGCAGGCACTTACACCGCGGAGCCATCTCACCGGCCCTAAGAGTCTTAATAGGGGACTTTAATACTCCACTCACAAATAGGTAAACTGAACAAAAACTCAATGAAGAAACATTAAATGGACCTATCGGATACCTACAGAGTGTTTCATGAAACTATAGCAGAATACACATTCTTCTCAGCAACCCGTGGAACTTTTTCCAAAAAAGAACATATCTCAGGCCATAATGTATGTTTAAATAAATACAAAAAATTGAAATAATCTTTTGCATACTCTCAGGTAATAATGGAATGAAACTAGAAATCAACAGCAAAAGCAAACACAGAAATTACATGAACACATGGAGATTAAATAATACTTTTCTGAATAATCAACAGGACAAAGAAGAAATCAGGGAAGAAATTTAAAAGTTCCTAGAATCAAATGACAATGGCAATACAACACTAAAACCTGTGAAGGCACAATGAAAGCAGTTCTAAGAGGGAAGTTTATAGCTGTAATACACACATTAGAAAAATAGAGCATTACCAAATAAAAAAAACTAATGATGTATCTCAAGGCCCTAGAAAAACAAGAACAATCCAAATCCAAAACTTGTGAAAGGAAAAAAATTATAAAGATCAGAGTGGAAATCAATGAAATGAGAAAATAAAACAAACAAAAAACCCCCCCAAGGATCAGTGAATTTAAGACTTCTTTGAAAGGATAAGTAAGGATAAATAAGATTAATAAACAGCCCAAGTGGTGGTGAACCTATGGCACACGTGCCACAGCAGGCCGTTTGTTATCACTGAAAGCTCTAAAAGGTTTGCCACTACTGGCTTAGTCAAACTTACCAAAAGAAAAGACCCATATCATTGCAATTAGAAATGAAAAAGGCAAAATCACAATGGATACTGCTGAAATCTGGAGGACTGTAAGAAACTATTTTGAAAACATATTCTAATAAGTTGGAGAATCTAGAAGAAATACATAAATTCCTACATACGACTTACCAAAATTGAACAAAGAGATATAAAAACACTTAAAACGGACCAGCAGGCAATGGAACTCAGGCAGTAGTAAGAACTCTACTAACTAGGAAAAAGCTGGGATCCGACAGAATGCAACAAATCATTATAAACACCATGCATCATGATCAAGTTGCTTCACTGCAGGGATGTTAGGATGATACAAGATACACAAACCAGTAATGTAATATACCATATAAGTAGAAATAAGGATAAAAATCACAAGATCATCTCAAAAGAGACCGGAGAAAGCCTTTGATAAAATCCAACCCCATTCATGATGAAAATCTTGATGAAAATAGATAAAAAAGGACTTGACTTCAAATTGACAAAAGTAATTTATGATAAACCCAAAGCCAACATCATACTAAATGGAGAAAATACTAAAAGCTGTCCTAAACTCAGCAACAAGACCAAGATGTCCATGCTCACCACTCCTGTTCAATACCGTACTCGAAACTTCAGTCAGAGCAATCAGGCAAGTTAAAGAATTAAAAGGGACACAAACAGGAAAGAAAGAATCAAACTATCTTTATTTGCAGATGATATGATCCTTTACATAAAAGACCACCCCAAAAAACCACCAGAACACATTCAGCAAAGTGGTAAAATATAAAATCAAGACACAAAAATTAATAGTGTTACCACACACCAATAATAAATTCACAAGAAAGAAATCAGGAAAACAATCCCATTCATGGTAGCTCTAAAATCTAAATACCTACGAATCAACCTAAGCAAGGACGTGAAAGACCTCTATAATGAAAACTATAGTACTCTGAGGAGACTGAGGAGGATATTAGAAAATGGAACAACATTCCCTGTTCTTGGATTGGCAGAGTCAATATTGTCAAAATGGTCATATTACCAAAAATTATATATAGATATAAAGCAATTCCAATCGAAATGCCAAAAATGTTCTAGGAAAAAAAAAAAAATCCTAAAATTTACATAGAACCAGAAGAGATCCAGAATAGCGAAAGCAATCCTGAGCAAAGATAACAGAACAGCAAGCACGACAATCCCATATTTCAAGTTATACTACAAAGCTACAGTAAGAAAAACATGATGGTAATGGCACAAAAACAGACATAAATACTAACAGAACAGAAGACACAGAAACAGCCCCATGTACCTTTTCCCATCTGATCTTTGACAAAGGGGCTGAAAACAAATGGTGGAGAAAATGTCCTCTAACAAACGATGCTGGGAAAGTTGATCTGGGTGCAGAAGAAGCAATCTAGACCCCTATCTCTCACCCTGTACTAATCAAATCAAAATGGATTGAAGACCTACATATAAAAACAGAAACAATGAATCTACCGGAAGATAAAATAGGTAAAAAACTTAAGACATAGGCATAGGCAGGGAATTCCTAACAGAGCACAAACTGCATAAGAACGATTTCCAAGAATCAATAAATGGGATTATATCAAATTAAAAGGCTCTACATAGCAAAGGAAACAATAAATAAAGAGACAATCTACAGAATGAGAAATATTTTTGCCAGCTACTTTTAATAGAGTACTATTATCTAGAATATATAAAGAACTCAAGAAAATTAGACCCTCCAAAACAAAAGACCCAATTTAAAAAATGGGTAACTGAAATGAACAGACACTTCTCGAAAGAAGTAGTGGAAATTGGCCAGTAAGTACATGAAAAAAAGGTTCAGTATGTTTGGCCATTTGGTAAATGCAAATCAAAACAACACTAGGATTCCATTTTATTCCAGTAAGAATGGCTATCAAAAAACAACAAGTGCTAGTGACAATGATGTAAACTAGTACAATGACTATGGAAATCAGTATGGTGATTCCTCAAAAAACTAAAAATAGAAATTCCATTGGATCAAGCCATACCTCTCCTGGGTATCTTCCCCAAGCAGTTAAATTCATCATACAGTGATACACGAATATGAAACATGAAACGCATATATTTACAGTAGCAAAATTCACAACAGCTAAATTACGTAAATAGCCTAGATGTACAACAACAGATGAATGAATAAAGAATATGTGGTATAGGGCCGGTGAGATGGCTCAGCAGCGTAAGCACCTGCCTGGCAAGCGCGAGGGCCCGAGTTCGACTCCCGGATCCCACATACGAAAAAAGGGGCCGGTGATATCGCTCAGCGGCACAGGCGCCTGCTGGCGCGCGAGGTCCTGAGGTCGACCCCCCAGTACCCACAAAAAAAAAAAAAAAAAAAGAACATGTGGTATATACACACAATTGCATATTACTAAGTCATAAAGAAGGATACTTTTTAGTCATCCGAAGGAAAATGGATGGCTCCTGAGACTATAATGTAAAGTGAAATGAATCAGACACAGAAAGTTAAGTACAGTATTTCATGATTTTTCTTCTATGAGAAACACAAAACAAGAATGAAGAGCAAAATAAAGGAGGGATGAAAGGAAACAGGAAGGAAAACTTTTTTGGAGATGGGGAAGGGGATTTGAGGAAGAAGAAAGTGGGGAAGAGGGGATGGGGAGAAAGGGGATCAAAAATAATCAAGATACATATGTACTATTTCTCCAAAATAAATGTAATCATTGTGTATCACAAACATATACTAATTTTAAAAAGCAGGTAAATTTTCATATAGTAAAAGATGCCTGAAGTCAGACGAACCTCAATTTAAACACAGCCCTGAAAATGCTCACAAATGTGTCGCTGTGATGAGGGCTGACAAAGATAGGAAGTGTAGTGCGATCATTTAATACTCATGATGTAAGCAAATTACCTTTTCCTTACACAAGTTTAGGAGTACAATTTGGTATCTATCTGATGATCATGATTATTATTTGTGAGCATGCTACCTAAAACCATTATTATCCAATACAAACAACAGAAAAGACACTCGATATTTTTCCTTTAAAAATCAATACATCTGAATTGCTTAAAAAGTGCATTTGACAGTGGGATATTAAACAACAGTAAATTATTCTTTGTCTACTTAATGTGGGCACAATTTTGTAATTTGAATCAGCAAAAGCAAAATCTCCCAAAATTCCCCCATCATGATTTTATCTTCAAAATCACTTTTTCTTCTCGTGTGTTGGGATTATGTGTAAAAGTTATTAAAAAAACAACAACAAAAAAAGAAAACAAAACAACTTTTGAAAAGCAAATGTCCATCCTTTCCCTGTAAACTTGATGAGTGGAATATTAAATGACTCTGGAGAAATGTGGAAAGATCAAATTAAAAAGGGACAGTCCAAGTCCCTGTGACTTGGCCTCAGCGTGAAAGTATGCTAGAGTCTCCAGGTTGGTAAACCCTATCTACTGCTGGGCATTCACTTGGGCATGCCTTTCTCGGGGCCGGGCACCTCTGAGGAGGGTGGTGACTTTTGTTTCTGTTCCCCTAGGACCCATACTTACTATTAGGGAAATGCTTTATTCACAGGGCACCACAAATACACACTGGAGTGTCTCCAAGTGGGCTGGGACGGAGGCAGAAATTTGTCCCCTAGAGCTTGGAATGCTCAGTGAACAGCTCCTCCAACAGTTCTTCCACTTTTCTTGATAAAATAAATAGGTGCTTTTAATGTATTATCTCACTTAACTCACGAGATCGTTCCAAATCATTAAGCTCTGTTTTCTTTAAACGATCTCAGCAAAAAGAGTATAAACACATTAGCGAGCTACTCCTTTTTCTGCTGCAACCACACTCTAAGCCCTGCGTATATAGTACCAGAAACTCAATGGCAGATGAAATGTGGGCCTGGGCAGTGGGCAGGTTATAAGCAGGTAACTGACACTTTTTCCTATATGAATGACCTGCACAAGACCTGGGGATCACTGGGAATACTTACGGGGAAAGACAGGTTTATAACATGTCAAGTGAGGCAAATTAAAAGCCATGGGGTTAAGACTTGCTGGTATTAAAATATAACCACTACATTTCTGGTGTCCACCAGCTGTGGGAGTTCAGTAACACCACAGTGTTCTCCAAGTTCACTCACTGCATGTCAATCTCCCATGGCATGTCGATAATTAAATTCTATAAGGTACAAACATCAATCATTCCAACTAAAAATACCACAGAAATCTAGTCAAGTCAATGTCGAAGGAAAGTTTTTCTCAAAATCTCCAGTACAAAGTACAGTTTCTCTGAGCAGCAGGGCCACATTTAATTCTGTGTGCTGTGTCACATGAGGATATTTGCCCCACATTTATTTTCAGTTTTATGGTTTACTTATTTCAAATTAGCCTTTTCTCAAATTAGCCTTTCCTCTTATACACCCAGGTTGCGTGTGTTTTTGACATGATTTTCCTTAAGGTTATTCAACACAGGCGACTATAAGGGTTAAAAACACAACTGAATTAAAAGCCCTGGGACAACATCACAAATGTTCTAAAACACGAAGTCAAAGAATGTGTTGAAGTAATAATAATAAGAAAAAAACAGATGCCTATTTAGATGACACAAATGGTACGTATGACATATCTGTTTTAGTGGTTGCTAATTTGTAAACTAAATTACTAGCTTTAAAAATTAAAAAATGTAAATATGGCAGAAAATTCCAACATCAAAAAATATAGAGACGCAGAAACTCCTATCTCAGATACATGTTACCCTCCCATTTCTCCTGTATCTTTTCAGAAATTTTCTATATAGATAGTATATATTTATGGAGAAATAATTTTTAGATAAATGGAAGCATGCTATATACATTACCTGTATTTTCCTTTTTCACAGTATAATATGCTTTGAGACTGTTCTGTATTAGCATACGTAAATTTGGGTGACTTTTAAAATCAATCATCTTGATGTTTGTTTTGTTTTTCCCACAGTCTTTTCCCCAAAAGATAAGTCCACAATCTTAAAAAAAACTTTCTTTTGCTAAGTTTAATCTTATCAAGAGTAAACTCTCTTCATAAGGCATTTTTTTCTTTTTTTTTTTTGTGGGTACCAGGGGGTCGACCTCAGGACCTCGCGTGCCAACAGGCACCCGTGCCTCTGAGCGATATCACCGGCCCCTTTTTCGTATGTGGGTTCCGGGAGTCGAACTCGGGCCCTCGCGCTTGCAAGGCAGGCGCTTACGCCGCTGAGCCATCTCACCGGCCCCCATAAGGCATTTTTTTCAGAAAACAAAAATGGGATAATCCTTTGCCAATCAGAGTTCTGAGAACACATATTTTTCTGCTTGAATGCCAAGTATTTAGAAACCCACATTCAGTTCCATTCCCTTCATTATCTGCAGGGTGTGGCTGTCATGATGGGTCCCCTCCTGCAAGCTATGGGGCATCTCTGGGACTGGGCTGGTGCATGCCCCCTCTCTCTCCACGTGACTTAGGAAACCATGCATTTAGCTGGAGCATAACTTGTGCAAAGGTCACACAAGAACACAGGTATTTTGTTGATACCTGACAGAATGAAATGAGGGAAAGATGAATGCCAGAGACACTGGAACTGTCTGGAGAACTTCAAAAGGATACAATTTCTAAAGGAAACCTCAGATTGCAACGTGCATACTGAATGAGGTAACGTACAATAGTATTACTTCGTCTTCTGGAACTATCATGTGCTGCCGTGATAATATTCTATGTGTAGAACCATTTAACTGTCACCCTACACTGTCCCTCACCCCATCAATTTTCTGTCAGTGAGGCTGCCATTGATTGCTAAAGGTAACTCTGAATTTAGTGAGAAGTTACTGTATAGTAATAGGGATCAAATGTAAAGAGGTATCATTTGCATTTATTTCAAGGGTGAAAAACTGTTACTATGAACACTGCTGAGTTACATAAACACAAGGTGGAAAATGTCCTGTCTGGTAACGTGATCCTGCAAACCGATGCAGAGTGAGAAGCAGAGCACGCTGGTAACGCAGAGGCAGCTTCCTCAGGGAGAGGTGGGGAGAGACAGTGTGTGAAGGCAGCGAGTGATTAGCGAGACAAGCTACTCTGGGAAGTCTATAAAAACAGTCCACAGAAGTGCTATTTTTATACTTTCTGCAATATGTTACTATAAAGTAGTTGTATTTTGTTAGTTGTTTTTCACTGAAGGCTTATGTATTTTGGAATTGTTTAGTACCAACACTAAAGTTCAAGAAGTTTCTCTGGTGTGTGGATTTTATCTCATGCCATAAGAAAAGGTAAACAGGAATTTCCATCCATTTTACTATCAAAAAAGAAATACAAAGCTATGCCCCCCAAAAGGAGTAAAATTAAGTCAGGGAAGCCTCAAGGTATTTCAAGCTTAGAGTTGAAGGACTAAATTTTTACATGATACTACAAAACTTGAGGATCATGCTTATATTTAATATAATCTCTGAATTTAAAGGTAAGAGTATTAAGTCATGGAAATTAAATGTTTTACCCAAAGTCACAAGGTAAATTAGTAGAATTCTGATTTTCAATGACCTTTCAAATGAGCAATATAGTATCTTGCTTACTTCTGCAGTTTCCTTTTTCACAGATAAAGCTTCATTAAGCTGGGCTGTAGCATGCTCTAAGATTCTGCAGGGTGACCTAGCAGTAAGCAGCGGCAACATGAGTCCGACTAAGCACTAGTTTAGGAATAAAAGCCCTCTATCAATATTTGGATTCATCAGTAATCAGGGGTGTGACCTTGGGCAAGTCATTTAACCTCACTGGATGTGAGTTTTCTCCTTTTACAAGGAGAACATTAAAGTAGTCAAATTCTAACCTTCAGTGCTAACGATCTTTTTTTGTTTGTTTGTTCTGGCTTTTTGAGACAGGGTCTTGCTGTATAGCCCAGGCTGGCCTCAGGCTTGTGGTGATCCTCCTATGTTGGTCCCCCAAATGCTGGGACTACAGGCATGTACCACCACGCCTGACTCCTAGCCACCACGCCTGACTCCTAGAATTCTATAAATGGGATTAGTATGTCCAAATTAATGTATCTTATTTTTGTGATTCAAAACTCTTTGTTGGGACAACTTGGGAATTTGCCTTCAGTTTAATACAAATACCATAGGCCATACTTAGAGTACCACCTAGTGGCCATTAGGCTGATTTGACCAGTCAAGTAATAAAACATTCTGTTTACAAAAATGATATAAAAACCATTGATTTAAAAGAAATCAAAGGGCTGGAATGACATGCAAAGGATATATTGCTCATTCTGACTTCATTTGAGAATCTATTTTCTTTTTTCTCAGCTGTTAAGTGAGTTATTATTTGGCACACTACAAAAACAATGACTTAAAAATTGTTATCTATGAAGTGGGAAAAATATTTGCAAATTATATATATGGTAATGGTTTAGGATCCAGAATTTATGAAGAACTCCTACAACTAAAAGAACTACCTGATTCAAAAATGGGCAACAGACTTGAATAGATATTTCTCCAAGAAGTTATACAAATGACCAATAAATACATGAAAACATGCTCAACATAACTAATTATTAGAGAAATGCAAATCAAAACCATACTGCCATATTACATTCATTAAGGATGGTTATTATTAAAAAAAAAGAAAGAAAGAAAACAATGTTGACAAGGATGCAGAGAAACTGGAACCCTTGTACGTTGCTGGTGGAAACATAAAATGATGTAGTTGCTATGAAAAAAAAAAGGGCATAGTAGTTCCCCCCAAAACAAAAAATAGAATTACTGTATGATCCAGCAACTGTACCTCTGGGTACTTACCCAAAAGAACTGAAAGTAGGAATTCAGAGATACAGTATTTGTACACCCATATTCATAGTAGCCAAGGGGTAGAAGTTACCTAAGTGTCCACTGATGGCTGAATTAATAAAATGTAGTGTGTATACGTACAACTAAATATTACTCAACCTTAAAAAAAATGAAATTCCGACACCAATGTAATCTTAAAGAAATTATGCTAAGGAAAATAAGCTGGTCACAAAAGAACAAATATTGCATGAGTCCACTTATATGAGGTAGCTAGAGTGGTCCAACTCACCGATACAGAAAGAATGGTGGGGACCGTGTGATGTGTATGGAGTTTCCGTTTGGGAAAATGAAAACGTTCTAGAGATGGATGCTGGTGACGTCTGCACAACGATGTAAATGTTTTTACTACTCCTAACTGTGCACTGTATTAACAGTTAAAATATTAAATTGTTATATGCATTTTACAATAAAAATTCATTTCAGTATGAAGAGTATCATGATGTCAGTTTTTAGATGGAAAAAGCTTTTGTTTCCTTAAACTTATTTTTTTACCATTTTCTTATTTGTTTTCAGTGGTTTACAGTTCATATATAATACACCTTATAAAATGCACACTAGAAACAGCAAATGGTTCTTGGTAATGGTTGAGACACCCTCAAGGCGGGAGGGGTGCTTTTAAGAATCCAAGAAAATCAATATCTTTTGTCTTTTGTGATCTCTGACTAATAAATAATGCAGGTGTGATGAGACTTCTGGATGTCTCTGATATTGAGTTTGGTATAAAAGACAGAAATGAGCTTACTTAACGTATGATTATCTGTTCTGGTCGAGGCTGGGCTGGTTGCCAGTGGGCTGTGTGTGGGGATGTCAGACAAGGCATTCAGATGCTGCCGCAGCCACAGCCCAAAGGCCAGTCTACACCAGTGACAGCTGGCCACCGCTCTTGCCAGAGAGACAGAGCACTCTGTGGAGAATGACCAGCTCTGAGGAAATGCCCCTTGCTCTTGTTTTCAACACACTGGCTAGGCGGGGCCTCTGGGGAACCACAAAAAAGTATGGCTGTCTTTGGCAAAAAATAATTAACTTTTCCAAAAGTGTCTTTCCTTTCTGAAATACTCTCTGCTCTTCTGTAGTTTGTAAGATTAAGTGTTTGAAGGTACAAGCAATGATAATAACTTTTTAGATTCTCATAAGAAACTCCCAGTGCAATTCAATAAGATGAATAAGAATATTCATACCTAAAGAGAAGCCTCTTCTTAAAATTTAAAAAAAATTAAGATGACAAACTGTCTAAAGGAGTAGGAACAATTCAGATCTCAAATTGTTCTGTTTTCTTAGGATTTTATATGCAAAACTTTTCACTTTCTGTATTTTCTCTCAGCACATCCTGATAGTTAATCAAGATTATTAAATCTTGAAGTCAGGATGCCCATCTGCCACCTTTCCACACATGAATCTCTAAGATATCCCCTGGGTATGGGCAATTTATTGAGTTTTAATGTTTTCAGATTGTAACTTTTATGCTGAGCCCCAGATAAATGGCAAATTTCCAAAGGGGATTATTTTTAGCTTTTTGGATTAGGAATCATCACAATATTATGATTATCATTTATATAGCATTAACTTGTGTCAAGGACTGTCCTAAGTCTTTCACATTTAGTGAACTACTGAATCCTTTAATAACCCAAACAGAGGTGAATAAACTGAGGCACTGAAAATCCTGAGGTCAAGCAGCCAGACAGTAGCAGACACAAGGCTTGAATCCATGCAGTCTAGCTGCAGTCTGACCTCTTAAAACACCACACAAACTGTCCCTTTAGAATTCTAGTCACTTTTTTCTGATATTAACTCTGGATAGCCCTAATCTCTTGAGGCCTCAATACCCTCCCCTGCAAAAGATGACTGGACTAGATGATCTGTGAAGATCCTTCCCGAGCCTGTTCATGAAAGCTGCTCAATTAGTATTTATCTCTAGATTCTCCTCCTTATATTCAACCCACGAACACAAGGGTCTCCTCTAAGCTTGATGTTCAAGTGGAACATATAGTGAGCTTGGGACCAGAGATACGCATTCAAGGGCTTTCCCCTCCCTGCCACGAATGCATCTCATTTTCAGTTTCACTACAAGACAAAGACTGGCTACTGTAAGTAAAACAGCAGCAGACACTTTTTCTTCTTTTCTGTGTTCCTTTATCTTGAGAAGTGTTTTCCTAGTTTAGGGAAGGAACTAGTTCTTCCTACAGGCCTATTTCAGCATTGCTAAATGACTCAGTGCAGACTCAATCCAACCTGGCAGATGTTACGGGGACGTAGTGAGCAAGCCGTAGTCCTGTTCTGAGTGACGCGAGACGCACCAGGTCATTCTGCAACCCTGGAACTCATCACGAAGACCTCTTCTGGAACATCATCCCTGGGCTTAATGATGCTTCGCGTGGAGTTTCTGACTGGATAATAAATTCTGAATGAACTCACTCTGATGGTAACTAAAGAGAACGAGAGTGCTAGCCCAGAGAATCCTTCAACCTTGCTAATGATGTGCATCCAATGATAAAGCCAGGTAGACAGAGAACAAAGCCTCTGCTCCCCGAACACCACTGGACAGCTCCTGGTGTTAAGCAGCTGGGCGACTGTTAAAAAGAACATAACCTTTCATGTCCCAGGGCAGAAGAGATAAGAATGCATGTGTTCATAGCTACTGACGTGATGTCAGACAGAAAGGAGAATATACAGGCTGCAACAATTCTTTTTTTGTGTGTGTGTGGGTACCAGGGTCGAACTCAGTACCTCGCGCTTGCGAGCAGGCGCTTGTGCCGCTGAGCCATCTCGCCCGCCCCAGGTTGTAACAATTCTAACAAGAATGTCCCTTTCCATTAGTAAGAAAGAGATAAAGAGACAGAATCTTATTAGCAATTGTATTTTGGGTAATAAAATAGCAACAAAAAGTAGTTTCTCCTCATACTGGTGAACAACCAATGGAATAATTAGTACAATTTGGGAAATTTCAGTTTAGTTTTAGAATTCAGCATATGGTCTAAATTAAGAATTCAAAATTCACTTCAGCGTTTAAAGTTGTGTATGTGTATATACAATTCAACAAAGATTAGGTTTAGAATTCATCTTTAGCTTTTTTATAGGCAATCTCTGTGGATGAAAGAAGAAAGTGGTCACATCTAATGAAGAACATTACTGGCTAATAATAAACAGAATTATTTTTATCGAGTTAGATATGTTGGTTTATTCATAATGTGCCCGATGCCTGGAGGGTTTGTGGAAAGCTAGGCGAAGGCTTCACTTCCCATCCTAAGACCCAAAAAACATAATCTCAACGGAGACCAGAGACCAATGCCTGCCAGACTTAAAAACAAAATAGGGAGCTGTTTACGAGCATCAACAGGCCTCTGTCAGAAAAGATCTTCCTCCCCACCCCAATATATTTTCATTGTTGTCTTCGCCTTTGGAAGAGAAGCAGCTCTGCTTCTTCCATGTGAGCTAGCTTCTAAAATTCCAACCCGTGAATTATGTAGCCAGATGGCTCCCACATTTTAGGAGCTTTTCCTCTTGGTTTGACAAGGCCAGAGCAAGACCTTGGGCAAGACCTCTCTACCTACTCTGTGGGAAGAGAACTGAACAGCAGACACCTCTGGTCATTTTAGTGACAGCTGAATTAAAACGAAAAGAAAAAGTTTATGTATGTTTATGCCCATGACAAAGAGACTCTCATTGTACACTGGGCAATTTGGAAATTTAATAAGAAAGAAAAGACAAAACCCTTCGGGATTTTTATTTTTGAGATCATTTTTTACTTTTAATTTGTTGGGTTTTTCTGGTGGCGTGGGATGGGTGAGTCTACCCATTAGCCCAGTTCAGTAGGCTGAGTGAAGGGGTTACCGGTATCACAAACATTGTGTATTACTCAATTTAATGAATATATAACCAGAGGGCAAGCCCTTTTAGATTCTATGCTGTCTCTTCTTTTGTGGTATGTTGACATATTTACAGGTGTGGGGGCAGTGAGGGGATGGGGAAAAGGGACATAAATTAAGCTGTAAGTTTCAGCTGCCACGGCTTCAATGATTAGTTTTTTTTTTTTTTTTTTTGTGGGTACCGGGGGGTCGACCTCAGGACCTCGCGCACCAGCAGGCGCCCGTGCCACTGAGCGATATCACCGGCCCCTTTTTTGTATGTGGGTTCCGGGAGTCGAACTCGGGCCCTCGCGCTTGCAAGGCAGGCGCTTAAACCGCTGAGCCATCTCACCGGCCCCCAATGATTAGTTTTGAATATCCTCATTGGGCACATCATGATGCCTGGTACCACTGGAGAAATGAGGCAGGAAATCAGCTGATAATTACAGTCCATATCGACATGCTGCAAATTAATCAGGAAGAACATGTTTAATGTCATTTTTTTTTTTTTTTTTTTTTTTTTGTGGGTACCAGGGGGACGACCTCAGGACCTCGCGTGCCAACAGGCACCCGTGCCACTGAGCAATATCACCGGCCCCTTTTTCGTATGTGGGTTCCGGGAGTCGAACTCGGGCCCTCGCGCTTGCAAGGCAGGCGCTTACGCCGCTGAGCCATCTCACCGGCCCTAATGTCATTTTTAAAAAGAGAATTAAAACTAAGAGGCACCAGGTGAGATTGAGTTTGCCAGAAAATAAAAGCTGTCTCTTGTAAGCATCATGGGCCCTGTGAGCACAGGCAAGAGCTAGAGATGGCACAGTTCTCTGGGTATGAGAAACGTGATTCTGATGACAAATCTCCCAGTTTGGTGTGTAGTGGACAGAAATGGCTATAGAATTTGCAGGGTCCGGAGCAAAGAGAAAATGCAAGGTTTCTGTTCAAACATTAAGATGGCGACAGCAGCACAGGGCCTGTGTGACTGGAAATGGCTGCATGCTCATGAAGCTGGCTGGTTCATGAGTGAAGCTGAATTTATGGCTGAAGCTCCTTCTGAAAATTACTCTTATCTTAAACTGAGCCACAGACAGTGGGGAGAAAATCCAACTGCTCCCTGGAGTTCCCAACCAAATCCAAAGCGAAAATCCAACCTTGCTGAGTGGGAGGTCGAGGAGCTGCTGTTTTCTCACCCGCTGCAGGACACTGGTGTATACTCACTCCTCCTCCCACTGCCTACACTGGAACTGGGAACAGGATCCGAGCAACAAGCAGCTTTCCTTCCTACTGACCACAGCGTCACTCCGGGGAAAAGGGAAGTGCAGCGCAGACTTTAAAAGTGACAATTCCATTAATGAGTCCATTTTACAATGCACTTTTCAGGCACACAAACACAAATATAATGCAAACCAAAGTTTCATGAAACAGTAATTCTAACAGATTATGACACACTTTAATATATTCTATTCAATTTCATTTAAATATGTCACTTTTTATTTTTTAAATTAATTTTATTGGTATACTTTTGATATAATGATCACATTCATCCTAGGGAATTTGTACCTTTATATATCTTGATTCTTTTTTCCCCAACCCTCTCCCCTCCCTTCAACCTTTCTTCCCCCCTTATTTACAAAAGCTTTGTTTCCATTTTTTCTTTCTATTCTCCACCCACCCCCATTCCCTTTCCCATTTGAACATTTTTTTTCTACTTTCCAGTATCTATCATCCATTTTGGTCCTTATGCACTTTTGGTTTCTCACACAAGAGAAACAAGTGATACTCAATGGTTCCTACTCACTCATGTGTTGAAACCTACAATTTGAGAAACACTGTAACCATGACCATTGCTTCTTTCTGCTAGGTGTGCTTTCTCCTGCTGCCCCATCTTTTAGAATACATTCTGCCTCTGGCCACAGGGTCAACATTATTCGGCACAGACAGTCGCAGTACTATACCCCATTCCCTGAGATGTTTTCTTTTGGAATTGGAGTGTGTATTAGTCTGTTTCCTAATGCTGTAACACAATAGAAGCTGGATACTTCATAAAGAAAAGAGGAATCTTTACTATTTAGCACACAGTTTTGGAGGCTGTAAGAACAATATTGGGCAGCCCCATCAATTTGGCCTTTGGTAAGGACCTCCTTGATTATTCTGCAACACAGCAGTTAGCATCATACCAGGAGTATGCTCACAAGTGCAAGGTTATATAGCAAGACAGAAAACCAGACAGCAGTGAAGGGCCAGGTAAGTCTTACTCTTTTTTTTTTTTTTCCTTTATGTGAGTACCGGGAACCGAACTCAGGACCTCACGCTTGCCAGGCAGGCGCTTATGCCGCTGAGCTATCTCACCAGCCCCCCAGTCTTACTCTTATAAAACAATCTACTCTTAATTCTTCTCAAGGCAGCTCTGCAAACAACCTAATCACCCTGCATGAGATCCCACCTCTTAAAGATTCCATGGTCTCTTAACATCACCATACCGGGAACCAATCTCCTAACACATTGATGCACTTTGGTGGGGGTCACATTCACACCATATCCAAACCATGGGAGAGTGCAGACTCCTTTTTCTCTTAGGTTGCTAGGCCGAGAAGACATTACTCAGGACTCTTTGAGGTAAAGAGAAGTGAGAGAAGAAAGATTTCCAACCAAACTCCTAGTTCTGGGTACTGTAACAGCAATGATCTGGTTCTTCCTACTTTTGTGAGTAACTATAAGCAACTGTAAGTTTGTGACCATTTTTGTGTTTCTTCAACCACAGCGTCATAACTAATACAAATACCATAATATTGACAAAGCACAGAAAGAGGTAACAAACACATATTAATATGAATAGCTGTGTCTCAAAAGTCATGTTGCTTTTGGTATCCCCTCAATTATGTTGTGCCTTTTTAAAACCTTCCCTCCTATTACTCTGAAAGGAATTTTCTTAAACACAAACTCTGTATTTTTTTTTTAGTATTTACATGTTATCACTTTTTCTCATATTTTAATCTTAGTTAACAAATAATGATTAGATCTACTATACTGGCTGAAAGGCATAAATGTCAAGCCACAGAGTTCTCTTAAGGCTAAATTAGCCCTAGATGATGATGTTTAGAAGTCAAAATTACAACAGAACTTCTTTCCCCATTAAAAGTATAGTTCATATCATCTGAACTATCATTCTGTCCATGTGTTCCACGAATTCCCTATGTCATCTATTTTAATAATCCTCATGACCCTAACACAAATAATAGTCATATTTTATACTAGATGGCTGCAAGAGGTATCAACTGGTTCAGAATTATCCAGGGTAAGATGGGGAGCTGTGACTCAAGCAGGACAGTCCGCCTCTCTCCCCCTGCTGCTGCCTTTGCAGGGACTGTCCAGAAGGGGTGCATCCCAGGAGCCCAACGTCCCACATAACAAAAGGCCCGTGTTCTTGTTTTTTTCCTAAAGTGACACTTCATGTTGGCAATTCAAAACAACACTGCTTTTCTTCACAGGTTCATATTTGAGAACACGTTAATGTTACTGCAACAGATTTCACCAAGGCAGCATGAGACCCCGGGAGAGCGGCAGTGACACCACGCATGCCTCGTGTCTTACTCTCTGAAGAACATTCTGCACGCTCCGGACCTTCGAGCACATACCAGTCCTAGAAGCACACGTGCTGTTACTGCAGAGACCAACGGGGACACAGTAAAGACTGAAAGGTTTTCAAAAATGTAGATTTCTTACTAAATGTCAAATTCTTCTCACTTTTCAAAAAAGGGAAAGTTAGACAGCACTTAAGAAAGACCACAGCTGGTTAATTTGGCTGGGAAAATGGTCCAGATTCCTCTAACTTTGGGCCCATAACATTTACACTGGACAACCTACAATGCAGTGCTTTTATTTATTTTGGGCTTTATATGTTCTGCATTTGTGCATGTGAAATGAACAAACAAGTGCTAAGGTAGACCCTGACCTCATGAAACTATCTTCCTTATGTCAGTGAGCTCCTTAATTTGTATTATTTCTGAAGCGTCTCAGTTTTGAAGGCAATTTCCCACTGACTGACAGAAAATGGTTGTTTTCTAATACTGCTAAGCTTCTCTGACTAGACATCTGTACTGACTTCTCTATTTACTTTTATCTCAATCTTATTCTTCTGAAAGCAATTAGGAAAAGACAAAACAGTCGTCAAAACTTATTTTTATTTAACAAGATTTTAATTGATAAACATTAAAAATTATTTTTAAAGTATTTAAAGTATCAATCATATCTTTAATCCACACTGTGTATTTGTTCACGGAAAAAATTAAAAATGCAGATATGTAAAATGAATAAAACATAAAACCAAAATTACCCCTACATCAGCTATTTAGGGATAATCCCCGCCAACAATTTCAATGTAACCTTCCAATCACTTACTTCTGTAATAAGTACTTGAACCTGTCCCTTTGTGCTTGGAAGGTAAGAGGGGAAAAATCATTTCTGAAATATATCAGAGTATTCTGTCCTATGCTCAAGAGATATTATTTTGCAGAACCTAAACTACTGGAGTTTTATCAGCACTTCATTTACCTGGAGGAAGGGAAATAGCCAACTGTAACCTGCTCTAGTCTTCCTGTGGTTTGAAGGGAAACACAGCCATGTGTTGCTGAACGATGGGGAAACAGTCTGACATGTGTGCTGTGGGGTGAACAGAACAGTGTTCAATTCCGCACTGTGCAAACACGACAGAATGTCTTACACAAACTACCGTTCTCCAGCTGCGTACTATGAGCAACAGTAGCACTATGATGAGTATTTGTTTCTAAGTAGATCTAAACATAGAAAAGATACAGTAAAAATACTAGGCAACAGGAATTTTTCAGTAACATTATAATCTTATCGAACCACTGGAAGTGTCTATTGGTGACCAAATATTACCTGGAGTTCGACTGTACCTAACATCGGCACATACTAGCCATCTTGAGGGGAAGAATATAAGAATGAGAAGCCCTTATAAAGTTTCCCAGTCCAGAGGAACAGGCTGTCTAAGACTGACACTTAAATCCTAGCACTGTAGGAAGCTCCCCTCCTCCCATCACCACCTCAATAAAGGCCTACAAGCTGCAGTTCTGATCACTCAGCATATCAAGAAAAAAACTACAAGGCACACTAAAAGGGAAATAAACAAAGTTTGAGGCAATAGAAGAAACATCAGAACCAGACTCAGGTGTGGCAGATGTTAGAATTCATTCAGCAAAAATTTAAAACAATTGTGATTAATGTATTAAGGGCACTAATACATACAGTAGAAAATGTGCAAGACCAGATAAGCAATGGAAGTAGAGATGGAAATTATAGAAAAGAGAAGTAAATGACAGAAAAAAAAAAAAAAAAAAAAACTGTAACAGAAGGAAGAATGCCTTTGATTAACACATAGGACACAGCTGGGGAAAGAACTGCTGAGTTTGACAATATTTCAATAGATACTTCCCAAACTAAAAAACAAGGAGAAAAAAAGCCTGAACCCTCCTTCACCCCGCGAATATTCAAGAACCGTGGGATAACTACAAAAGTTGTAACACATGTGTAATGGGAATACCAGGAGAAGGAATAAGAGAGAAGAAATATTTGAAGCAATAATGACTGGGAATTACACAAAGTCAGAACCACACATTCACAGATGCAGGAAGCTCAGAGACACCAGGCAGGATACCTGACTATGACGTCTCCCCACTCCCACAATTACACCAAGGCATAGTACATCCACCTGGAGAAAAGCAAAGCTGAAGGTAAAAAAAGAATCATTTTTCTTATTCTTATTTATCTACTGGTAACTGTTCAAAATAATATCAATGCATTCAATTATATATGCATTTATATATAATTTTATATATTTATATGCATACACATATACTTATGTATTTTTGTGTAAGTGAAATGAATGACACAAAGGATGGAAGGAAGGAATGAAAATTATTTTGTTATTATAAAATACTTGTACCATGAAGCAGTTTAGCATTATTTGTATTTGGACTTGATTAGCTGGAAAATCTCCAAATACGTAAAGATTAAGCAATATACCTCCACATAATATATGGGTCAAAAAAGAAATTCCATAGGAATGAAGAAGTATTTTGAACTAAATAAAATCTAAAACACAAATCAGTAAAATTTGTGGAACACAATGACAACAATACTTAGAAGGAAAATTTATATCACTGAATGCATAAATTAGAAAAGACCTAAAATAGATCATCTAAGTTTCCACCTTAGGAAAGTAGAAAAAGAGGACTGAAGTAAATTCAAAGTAAAAAGAAGAAAAAGAGCAGAAATCAATGTAACTGAAAATAGGAAGTCAACAGAGAAAGATCAACAAGACAAAAAGTTGTTCTTCTAAAAAAAAAAAAATCAATAAAATCAATAAGCTTCTAATGAAGCTAAGAAAAGAAGAGAGAAGATACAGATGACTAACAACAGAATAGAAAAAGAGAGTATCATTATGGACACCATAGATATTAACAGGGGAATAAATGAATCCTGATCAACAATGTGTCCACAAACCTGGTAACTTAGATGAAGTGGAACAATTCTCTGAAAGACACAGTCTACCAATCTGAGTAGGCTTATAGCTATTAAAAATGTCAATCAACAATTAATAACCTTCCAAAACAGAACAGAGCAGGCCAAGATGGATTCACTGTTAAACTTTACCAAATTATATGAATTCTCTAAAATCTCTTTCAGAAGGTAGAAGCAGAGGTAACATTTCCTAGTGCCATCCATGAGGCCACTATTACCTCGGTACCAAATCCAGACAAAGGCATTATACGGACAAAGCCACGGACCAGATACAATGCATATCTATGTGGCGGCACCGTCTACAATAAAGGCATCGCTCTGGTTGAAGATGTTTACAGCGGAGAATGCTGTCATAGGCTAAGGGGATACAAGAGGAAAAAACTCTGTAGTTCCTCCTCAGTTTTGCTGTGAACCTAATACTCCTCCAAAAAATAAAGAGATTATTTTTTTAATTTAAATATTATAAAGACTGTACAATTCTATCAATATGAGACGGTCCATTGATATATTTTAAAAGGGTGCATTTATTTATTTATTTATTGGTGGGTACCGGGGGTCAAACTCAGGACCTCGTGCGCCAACAGGCGCCCGTGCCGCTGAGCGATATCACCGGCCCTTTTTTTTGTATGTGGGTACCGGGAGTCGAACTCAGGACCTCGTGCTTGCCGGGCAGGTGCTTATGCCACTGAGCTAGCTCACCGGCCCAAAAGGACGCATTTACGACATATGAATCTATGTCAATAAGCTGTTAATTTTTTAAAACCCAACTTCATCCTTTCTACTTCCTATATGGCTGGCTTTTCTGTTCCTACAGACTTGGCCTTTCAAATACACTCTGCTTTCAGGACTGGTCTGGACCTACTCAAATCACCTCCTGGAGGCGCTGTCTGCTCACTGCTGCCCTCATGCTGCCACTGCCACCAGCTGCCTTCTCTCTTCTGTTCCCCACCCCACCCCGTAGGGCCACAATGAGGAGCCTCTTTTGTATGCCAACCTAGGGTCAAAAGGCAGGGTACCAGCACTTCTGGTTTGCTTCTTTCATAACAGCGTTATTTTAGCATAAAGCATCTGTGACTTTTAAAAAGAAATTTTAAATTGATGAAACAAATATTACATTAATTCATTAATCAGGAATATACAAAAATTTCAAATACTGCACAGAATAATGAAGTCTCAAAATAGAAAACAACATATAGAATTAAAAGAAGAAATAGACAAGTTTACAACAAAAGTGGGAGATTTAAGAAGCACTCAGTCACTGAAGAGATAAAAGACCAACATTTGGAAGCTTTCTGTCTTTCCCACACAAAAAAAACGAAGACATTTTTCTTTCCCTTCAAGGGATTCATTTCAGTACTTTTCTGAGCAAATCAAGCCATATAAAATATTTTTATGATACAAGATTGGCAGATAACTATATAATAAAATATATGTAATTTTTATTTTACATATATTTCTATCATATTTAAGAGAAATATATTTGTGCTGGTTAACTGTTAACTGCCTAGCAGATTGGCTTAGCACAGTTCTGGGTGTGGATGATGGATTTACTCAAGACAGAAGACCCACCCTGGGTTTGGGTGATACCAACCAACAGGCTTGTATCCTGGATAGAATAAAAAGAGGAAAGAAGAAGGTAGTCCTGCTCCTGTTTCTTTGGAGGAACTCGTTTTTGCCACAGATTTTGGACGCCTGTCTCCAGGTATCCAGTGCAGACACTTCAGCCTTCTCCTCTCTGGAAGTATTACTTCTGGGCCAGCAGAACATAAGATCCCAGGAATGGGGAGCAGAAATTTTGCTAGTGGATCACTGTGGATACAAGTGGTACCATTCCCATTTCCACCTCTTGATTCCTGAACTCATGCATCCTGGCTATGGGAGACACAGTACCATGTAGTGGATGCTGACTGAAAGCATATACAGCCTTTTGAAGAACTTTGCCCCAGCCCTGCAAGCTATTGACACCTAGCTGGTTCTGTAACTGCATCTTCAAAAGGCCATTCCACCTTCCTGCTGATCCAGCTGCTTCTGGATGGTGAGGACCAATGTCAGACTGGTGAATTCCATGAGCATGAGCCCACTGCCTCACTTCTCTGGCTGGGTGGTGTGTCCCAGTGGGTGCAGACTCTGCAGGCCACCAGCGAGGACAGGCAGAGTACAAATGCAGCAGAGGGAAGGCCAAAGAGTCTGTACTGGAAGCCTGGAGACAGACGTCCAAAGGCGATGGAGACTGCCTTTGGGTGTGTTCATTTTGTGATAGTTCATCAAACTGAACATTTACAATTCATGTACTTTTCTATGTACATATTTCAAAAACAGTATTAAAAACAATAAAAATAGCTCAGTAATTAGAAATTACTATCAGTAATAAATAAGCAGACAAGAAATAAAGATTTGAATGATTCACTTAGTTTATCCCAACAGATATAACACAGAACGTTGTATCCAAAACTGTGATATCACAATTTCAAGCACATGTGGAATATTTACAAAATTGAGGACGTAACAATGACAACTAACTTTCTACATGAGAAATGATGAGCTATATCATATCGTATCATATTAATGGGTGATAAAACTCAACACTGTAATGTTGTAAAATTAACCTCAAATTTACCCATATAGCTATTTAAATTCCAATCATATTTATCTTTTAGAATTTGGTGTGCTGACTTTACAATTCAAATGGGAGTGTAAAGGATCAAGACTAATCAAGATAATTCTAAAGAACAATGTAGATAGATTTGATCTACTATATATTAAGATTATTATAAAACTGTTTGATAACTTTTACATTGGTACAGAAGTACACAGATCAATCAAATTGACAGCTCAGAGAAAGATGCAGACATAAAAAAAAGCATGATACATGCCATATGTACCATTAGTGCCAACAGGGAGAAGGACAATCAGAAGAGTTAACAAAGTAAAAAAGACATCTGTTTAAAGTCTTCTACAGAGCCAGCTACAGGGAGTGTTGTGAGGAGCAGGAGGCTGGGGCTTGCAGACAAATGGGTCTAGACAGGTGAGCCCAGTATTTGGGGTCACTGTTCCATGGGGTTTTCTGCTGACTCTGGAGGTAGCCAAGAGCTGACACGTCTTTGCTTTGTACTGGGGCTTTGTGCTAACTGTACAAAGTACAGGGAATGCCCAAGTAAACCGGCACAATTAGGGACGACAGCTCAGCGAATGACAATACCAAGGTGTGGCAAAGATACGAAATGATGGGAGCTTTTAGGTATTTCTGGTGGGAGTATAAATCAGTACATACATTTTGGATAATACTTTTATCTCATTAAATTCAAAGATACAGATACTCTCCATACTCTACTGTTGGTATGTATCCACCAGAAATATAGACCTGTGTGCACCAAGAGAAATGTATATCAGTATTCACAGCAACATTATTTATAACAGCCTCAAAGTGAAAACACACCAAAAGCTCATGCGCAGCAGAATGGGTAAACAAATTGTGTTATCTTTATGTAACAGAATACTACAAGATGTGATCAAGATAGACAGTGAATGTTGAAATTTTACAAATTAAAAAAAAATTATTCTAGTAAAAAACAAATAAATACATTGCCATTAATCCTCTACAAAATATTCCCCCTTGCTTTGAACATATTTAACCCATCGTTAGTGCCACTTCCTGAAGCACTTCTGGAAGTCCTCTTGTGTCTTCATGCAGTATGATCAGAAACACGGTGAGTGCTACAGACAAGCGCCATCCCATGGAAAAGCTGCCTCATAAAGACACTGCTGTGTGTACTCATTTATCTTATTCACAGGATCTGGTACATGCAACTTCTGGCTCTTCCCCAAAGTCAAAATGACTATGAAAGGTAAATACTTGAATCAGTTCAGGATATCAGGGCCACTCAACTACAGACACTCATGAAAGAGGATTTCCAGAACTGCATTAGGAAGTGGCAATTATGATGGGATACGTGTATGTGGAACAAGGAATCTTCGGAGGGGGACTAAGGGGATTAATGGCACTGTGTTTTTTACTGTAATAAATTTTGATTTGTTTAAAAATCTCTGCATATATGGCAATGTGACTGAGATAATTATATAGAATGCACAGACCTCCAAACATAATAATGAACAAAAAGCCAAGCAGAAAAAACACTCTTCACTATTCGTCATATAAAATTTCAAAACAACATATTGTCTAAGTTCAAAAACCACCTTACCTAATTCTCTCATTATAAAATTAAGCATTAGTTAAAAATAAACTATGGTGTTTAGGGATGCATATTTAAATACTAAAATATAAAAGAAAGGGCAAAGTGATGAACTTGGTAATCGAAATGGTTATCTGAGTTGGGAAGGGACACTAGCAGGCATCAACTGGTCCTGGCAAGGTTCCATTTCTTTTTTTCTTTTTCTTCTTTTTTTTTTGTGGGTACCGGGGGTTGACCTCAGGACCTCACGCGCCAGTAGGCGCTCGTGCTGCTGAGCGATATCACTGGCCCCTTTTTCGTATGTGGGTACTGGGAGTAGAACTCAGGCCCTCGTGCTTGCCAGGCAGGTGCTTACACCGCTGAGCCATCTCACTGGCCCCAAGGTTCCATTTCTTGACAAGGGTGTTGGATACAGATGTTTGCTTTGTAGTAAATCTCTGTGCTGTATATTTTTATTTGTGTACTTTTATGTGTGTGTGTGTGTGTGTACATGTATATACTTTAAAAAAACAATTAGAAAGGTTAAAAATCCATGGAAAAATGACAGATGACTTACTATTCAATAACCTTAGCAGCACTAAGTCCAGGTCTACTTCAAGCTCCATTAAATTGTGATCAGAAAATTCCTTCTAAGGACTGGATGTAGCTCAGTGGCAGAATGCTTGCCTAAGCCCTGGTTTCAACCCCTGGTGTGGCAAAAAACAAACAAAACAGCAAAAAACAAAACTCAGGAGAAGTAAGGAATACAGAGATGAAGAAGGAATGTGTATTGAGGAACTAGAAAAACACAGAATGAAAGAGGTGGGAAAGACGTATTTTTTTTTTTTTTTTTTGTGGGTACCAGGGGGTCGACCTCAGGACCTCGCGTGCCAGCAGGCGCCCGTGCCGCTGAGCGATATCACCGGCCCCTTTTTCGTATGTGGGATCCGGGAGTCGAACTCGGGCCCTCGTGCCGGGCAGGCGCTTAAGCCGCTGAGCCATCTCACCGGCCCGGAAAGACAGTATTTTTAAAAAAAAAGGACAAGTGGCTGAGAATGAACAAAGGAATGAGGCAATGGGAAAGAGGTTAACTACAAAAACGCACAGGATCTTTCAGGACTATTCTTGTCAACCAGGTTATGAAGCCAACTGTACCGGAGGCATACTTTGATTTGATTATGAGTTGATAAGAGGATGAAATGCAATCCAATTAGTGATCAGAGACCAGCTAGCTTAACCTAAATTCTTCTTTTAATTACTTATAAATTTCCTTCAGATACTTCCTTGTGGAGTTTGAATTTTTTCTTTTCAATTTTTATTTAGTTCCATCACCCCCAAAGCTGAAAGTTATCTGAAGAAAATTCCCAAACGCTCACTCAAGAGTTTTTAGGCAGAACAAAGTACACATTTCACATTTTTAAAGAAAATGTTCAGACTTCAGTTCCAGTTGAATAACTTTAAAATGACTTCATTTTATTATAGACAGCTATGTTAGGTAGAAATATTATAGGCAGTCAGGGCTCTGTCCTCAAGAGAGTCAGGGCAAAAGGTGAAAACACACTGTAACTGTGGCCGGAGACGCATCAGTTAGGGGCCAGACCTCAAGGTAACAACAAAAGGACCAGCCCTACATACTCCCTGAGGGATAAGTGTTAACACCTGGTCTAATAAAGCCTAGACAGACGACGGTACCTCAGTGAGCAACCAAGACCCCCGATCTATCCTCTACCCTTCTTTGTTCTTTCCACGCGCACTCGACACATGACTTGTTTCCCCATTGGATCAGAATTACCTAAGCAGATATACTTGTAATCTTATTGGTCGATCATAGCTGTAAACCACATTGTACCCACGTGGTTGTGCTTTATAAAACTTCCCCTGAGAACTGGGGGTCCTTGGGCAACCTACTTTCCAGATGTCCCCCCCGTCCCTCTCAGGGAGGAGCTTTCTATCCCTCAAAAAATATTTCCTACTCCTAACCTTTGTTGTTCCTAAAATTCATTATTCAATTTTAGTGAACACAAACACGGCGTATCAGACATCTAACAGGCTAGGAGTTACAATATTTCCCTTATATCGTATCTGGAGGTCCTAATATCATTTATCAATTTTAAAATCTAGTATAACAGAAGTACCCAAAGCAAATGTCTGTTTTGGACTGTGTTTTAAGGGAGTTCAAAATCAAATGAGCAATACAGGACTCTGAATTACTGGTAAAGGATCTCTGGCTTGTCAGAGTAGAGAGGTGGTGTTTCAATTTCTTCTCGAAGAGAAAGAGTTCTTACTCTACTTCCATGCTCTTAGCTGCCTAACAGATCCTCTAGCTTGTTCTCTGAGTATATGTCAAACTCCTAGAAAACGCTGTGAGAAAGGGGAAAGAAGCTGGTCTAGAAGAGAAGGGAATCTTGCCCTGGCCTTAATCCTAGTCCTTGTAATACATACTGTACCAGCAAAACTGATCTTCCCCCTTCCCAAGGAGCTCAAACAGTTTTAGAACATTTTCAACAGGTATAAAGTGTTAAAGGTATTTAAAATGTCTGCCCTCTCCTTTATAAATCAAGCAACTCCAAGAATCAGGGTTGAAAGAAAAACATTTATGAGAACCAATGCTGGGAAATTCATCTTGGTCAAAGGAAGGCCTAGTTTGGTGGAACTATTTTGATATTTTAATAAAACCACAACATTATTTGTTATGACCATTTAAAGAGGATTAATAAGTTAGAAGTTCACATTTTTAAAAAAGCAGACGAGAAAAAGGTCTCAATCTTTAATATTCTATAAAGAGCTTGGTTTGGAACACACTCTCTCAAGCAATGTCCGAGAAAGTATCTTTATTAGTGCTCAAATATTCATGAAACAGAAAGCGAAAAAAATGAAGACTAAAAGGCAGACACACACTGATAAACTGAAAGATGTCAAGTGGATCCTCACTGTATGCTTTGGGCTTTCAGGGGTATGAAAATAATGTACCTATAAAAGGATTACAGCAGGTCAGTTGGGTCCATGACAGTGTGAAAACACGGGAAAAATAAGGCAAAAAGGAAACACAAGTCAACACAGCTCTGTAACATTGGTAAGTCTAACCCACTATTGGACAATACGTTTCCCTTCTCTGGAAACAAAAGAGAAAGAAAGAAATTTATTCCCCAAACAAAAGGAAGGCTGAGAATCTGGACAAAGGCAGACCTATGTAAAATTGTGATGATTAATACATAGTCATGGAAAATATTAAAAGCAAAAGGAATAATATAAAATACTTCCTTAGATGCTTTTGCTTGTGGTGTGCAATCCATTTTCCACATCTCCTCAGGATAGAGAAGTTGCCAGAATCCATCCCCAGGTTTTTCTTATAAATATACACCAAGGGAAGCACACCAATGTCTGCCTTGAACTAAAGGCACCAGATTTCAAAAACAAGAACAAAAATGCTTCAGGAGTTTATTTCAGTTTTGTTTCCCCCAAACTAGAAAATTTGGGGTAACTGGAATTCTGTAGTTCCAAATTTCCTTAATGGCTTAAGAAGTTGGAAAGGGAACCTCATGTGTTAGTACAAATGAAAATATAAAAAAGGTTAGTGTAACTTTATTCCAATATCAACAAATATTTTTTGACAGTGTCGCCTAATTACCAACAGTGCTAGTGCTGACTGCAGCCAACATGGATGGAGTAATTGACTGGTAGCATTTTTCTTACGGTACTTAAGATCATCTCCAATAACACCATCAGATTTGACGTGAGGGCTCGGAAAAGAACACCATACTGAGTGAGGCTTTGATCTCACAGAATTACAATCTAGACTTTCAAAACATTCACAAATGATTAGTTTCCTAATGAAAAAAATGATAGCTTAATTACTGTAGTCTGTCATATAATGCATCACCTTAAGAATCAAAACACCAGTGATAATACAGACAGAGTATGTATACATTGAAAGAAAAGTTACTGTGGAAACTTTACTTATGATATCTGAAAATCAAAACAATGTCACTGCATTTGAATTAATATGCATCTGCATAAAAAGTCTGATCTTTATCAATGTGAGGTGAAAAACTGAATATAAAGTCCAGATAACAGAAGAACCTGATTTTGTGTGAATCTACTTTCTTTTTTCTATTTTGCTAATTTTAAGGTGATAAATCGATGTACTATGTACTGTATCTATGTACTGTAGTTGATTCATATAAATTTTATTTTATTGAGTAGAAAACTAAAGACGAGAAATCAAGCTGGGCACAGTGGCAACACACCTATAATCCCAAATACCTGGGAGGCTGAGGCAGGAGGATCATGAGTTTGAGGCCAGAACATAGAAGATAGAAAAAGCACATGTAACTGTATTTCCTATATTTACATTACAGCTAGAGGAAAATAAGTACTTATCAATACACATTTTATATGCAGTAATACAAAGAAATACATGGTGTATTTAACAGCAATCAATTTATCACCTCAAAATTAGCAAAACAGATAATAAGGCCCTGGGTTCAAGCCCCAGTAACACACACACACACACACGCATACATGGGAAGGAAAAAGAAAAGATGACCTACACAACAGAGGCTTGCTTTCCCTCATATGACTTATTCTGACAAAGACCTTTGTAAGGCTGTTTAGGGCAAAGTTAATCTCACCATTTTCAAATCTTTTTAGATACCATGATGCCCATAACATAGGAGGCAAGCTGTCGAAATATTTTCAGAAATGTTACAATAAACTGCTTCCAAAATATGCAATATATTCAAAATGCAACATCCAAGGATTATGAAAACAAGATATGGGCACAGATATAAAGACAAAAAATATAGAGAGCTATCATAGCTGAAATTCTGATAGCAACTGCCTAATTTGTATTTTGGTAACTGTCATATATTTTAGCATGTTTTTAGGCACATTGCTTTATAGCTATAGGAGAAAATAGCTGATAAACAAGCCTTACTCTTAAAATGAAGCTGCCTGGCTGACTCAAACACTGGCAAGCCAGGAAAGATACAGAAACACACAAATAGGTCATCATCAACTCTATAAGCGATACTGGTTCACAGGAACTTTATTATTCCTATGGATAAAAGAAATATCATAGGAGATTGGCTATGAATTTTAATGGAGTTATTAAGACCTGTAGAAAAAGAAAAATATTTTCTAAACACTAAAAAGTTAGGAATTTATGTGAATCCAAAAAATGCAGTGTTTAAGTATATTTTAATATGTCAGATTTTATTTTAATCAACTACTGAAGACATGAACTTCCTTCTTTGTATCTTCCACCCCATGAAAAGGATATTTAATACTTATTGGCATTCAGTCTGCAAGCTTTGCCTCCAACAGGATTATCAATGCTACTGTCTCCATTCTGACACATGCATGCTCGACTCTTGCTCAAAGGCACAGTTTTCTACACCCCTTAATTATCTTCCACAATCAACTTTGACTCATCATCAAGCCTTTACCATCCACGAAAGCCACATTTACACCTGTGAAGTCTGCCTGCAGAGGGAAGACTGGAGCACTGAACGAGCTCTCCAGCAGGCAGGCGTATTGAGAACACTTCTTCAATTCTTCTCTGCTTGGTAGAGAGAAAACTACAAAGCAGACTACAGAACTCTCTAAGAGCAGAAAGGCCGCGTCACCATCACCTTTAGTGGCTCCCTCATGAACTGATTTAGAGCCCAGCTGCACAGTTACTCACATTTGCTGAAAGAGGTTCTCAGTACTTTTTGGGACCCACCCATCACACAATGATTTAAACCAAATGAAAACAATACAGAGTGACTCACTCCTGATTTTGTCCTCCAGGAAGAAAGCTATGAAATGATCTGGTGACCAGCCATGGACTTCCAAGGTATTTTCCTTTGCAGAACCTCTGCACAGTGTTAAAAGGGTCAGCAGGGTCGGATTAGATCTGAGCCCACAGGGCTGCTCATGTACCTGACAGAAAAGCTGACCACTCTAAGTGTACCGTGTGGTTCCACAGGGTCATCTCTGATTATTTCAAAGTCCTAAAATCAACTGTCAAAAAGCAGTGAAGTCCTGCTAAGGAGACAAAATTACACACCCCACTCCTCATACCCTACTTCCTGTCATTTATTTCTAGCTGATAATAAAAGGATAATTCATTGCTTGGCTGAAGAGCACTTACCTCATTGTCTGACTCCACGAGAACTTGATCATATTCACTAAGTGCTACTAGAAACATGATTGAGGTGACGTTTTCAAAGCAGTGTATCCATTTTCTTCTCTCTGATCTTTGGCCCCCTACATCGACCATTCTGCAAGGTTAACAATACTCATATTAATGATATGTAAAGAGAAACTTTAAAACATCAATATAAATACAGCACTACTTACACACTTAGACAATGGTCTTCCAAGTTAATTAATACAGTATTTGACTATCTACTAGTTTTCTGTTACCTACAGATAATCAAGACATTCTGGGTAATAAATCATTGTGGTGGTTGTTAAAAAGTTACCAGATGTATATAAACTTACAATTTTATAAACAAAATCCTTATCTGTGCCAAGCAAGATAGTATTTCATTTCATTAAGTACTGAAGAGTCAAGGAAAAAAATGAGTCTTATTTGTGTTAAACAATAATGACAAATCCTGAACTTTTCCTATAAATCAGAATAAAGATCCTCATGTATTTGTTGAGGATAAAAGGAATGGCCACATTGAAAAGATGTAAGATGTTACACATCTCAGCAGCATATGATGCTTCGACTAAATGCAAAGCTGACTGCTTATCCTTCACTAGTACAGTAAATATTTAGAGCTTTTTCCCCTCCTAGTATCAGTAGTAATTTAGGACACGCCCAGCCAGAGCAGGTAAGTTGGTATAATGAGCTTTGTGTGCAAACCAACTTGCTAACCTGCTGGAAATGAAGCATGGTGTAAGATATCGAGACGCTATAAGACAGCCAGGTGTGGTGGCGCACACCTGTAATCCCAGCACTCAGGAGACTGAGGCAGAAGGAGCGCCATGAGCTCAAGGCCAGCCTGGGCTACATAGCAAGAGTCTGTCTCAAAAATCCAAAAAAAAAAAAAAAGGAAAGGGAAGAAAGAAGGTCTAAGATGTCACACAGGGGCTGTCGTTTGTTTTTTAACACATGAATACCCTGTCAGTTACCACTCAGACATCAACACTGACATCAATAGATGTGAGTGACTTCATACATATGAAATTATCTAACGGTGCCTAGAATCAACATTTCTTTAAATTGTTGAATCCGTCGCTTCACTGAAATGTACATGTTCCCAGGAAAGAACACTCAGAATGAGAGGTTTAGCTATAAAAGTTCAGAGTAGGCCTCTTTAGGCCTTTGTTAAAAATGGCAGTTGCTCCTGGTGTTTTCCTGTCTAACAGAATTAAGCCTAAACTAAGAATTTAAGCAACTTTTCGTAGTTGCTTCTAAAAGGCTTCAAAGGCACAAAAGAGAAATCTGAGGGGCAAAATGATGGTTCAAAAAGAATTTCCCTAACGCCCTCATGTGCACAACATGCTGTCCATTTACATGACCCCCTCGTTCCACGAAATCCTGTCACACTGGACCCCACAGGACTCTTCTCATGGTGGAGGAAACCCTGCTTGTAGTCACTAGTACTTTTACTGTAACGACAAAAAGTGTCCTTCAAAAGCTGGTCTACAAAAATGCGGTAAAAGCAAGATGCAATACTTATCTGGTTTCAGAACTAATTGTGAAGCAATACAAATGTGAAAGTCCCCATGAAATGCTACATGAATTCTCAAAATATTCTGTAATACGGTTCAAAAAGGAAAGAAGTTTGGGTGCCTCAAATTTGAGATCTCTAAATGTTTCAACTCAAAATGTAAGTAATACAGTATGCCAGAGCTACAGCCATTTTACAGATGAAAAAACTAAGGCTCAGAAACATTTTCAAAATTCCACCCATTTTATGGTCACATCTTTTAGAGCAGTGTATATAACAGCCAGATTACCCGCAAGTGCGGGGGATGATTTAAAAATGGTACTTTGGCAAGCAATGATGGCGTGCCGGTCAATCAGGCACACAGTTAGAGAAGCTGCTGAGTAACTCCTAACTTCATGATCTGGTACTGTACACATCACACCCAGGGGTGGCTCTCCTAAGGAGTGCCAATGAACTACACTCAACTCACAGGCAGACTCAGCTGGCTTCATTCCTTGAAGCACCATGCGGCCTGTATTCGGACAGTACGACAGAGTGATTGTGTAAGAACAGAGTAGATAAAAGTACATTCGTATTTTTACTTCTTATTTTAAGAAAAAAAACAGAACACTTCTGTTGAAGTATTATCCAGACAGAACGGTAGCAGTGAAAGAGGAGGTAATATGTTTTCAACCTATTTTGCTACATATTTTTAACCTAGGATAATTAACCCATTTTCAAAATCATGAATTTTGAAAAAAAAAGTCCAGAAACTTAGTTTTATTGCTACTGAAAAATTTTGTGTTGGTTCCAGGTAAAGTGGAGGAAACATTAACATAAAAACTTCTGAAAACATATAATTTCTATTATGATAGGGTCGTAAGATTGTATATTACATAATTATAAAAATATACCCATTGTCCTTATAGTTAAATGATTAGAGAAACAGGACCAATGTTTGAATAACTGATTTTTTTGGTGGGGATCTTTTTTAAGGCAGGGTTTCACTATGCAATTCAGGCTGGCCTTGAACTCACTTTGTAGCCCAGGCAGCGATCCTCCTGCCTCAGCCTCCCAAGTGCTGGAATCACAGGTGTGTGCCACTATGCCTGGCAGTTCAGTAACTGATTTTGTTCACCACCAACAAACTAAGATATCATTAACTGCTTGGTAAGTTAAATTGATGAGAACCCCCCCCAATATATCCTCCTTCTGCTTCTTCTTTCCAGAGTATTTTATTTGCGTTTCCAATGATAACAACTCATGTAATGCTATGTCGTTTTAAACCCTACACATGATCTCAAAATTTACAGAGTTCATCAAATGTACTCAAGGCATAAAAACAGAAAAAGTAGGTCTTATGGATTCAGGTACTACCTGAAAATGACACTTTGTAAGTCAAAGGGGTATTCGATGATCCCTGTAGTGGGGACTCGAACTCTAAGCACATCTTGTTGCGTAGGCAGGTAGGAAGGATCAGCTACACGGTCCAAGTCATTCAGATAGCTAGGGAGGGAAGATACAGTGAGAATGTCAGTGACATCATCGCTCCAAATCCATGGAAAGGGAAGAGCAAAATGAATCAAAAGAGAAATGAAGAAAAAATATGAGAGAGAGGTAAAAAAAAGTTTGGGAAACAAAGATAAAGCCAACCTTCCATTACTCAGAAGCAGGTTATCTCTCTATGGGTTATCTATTCACCACATTTCTCATTTTTTGTCTATCAATTAGAACCCATAAAAAAAGTAAAGGGTGGGGGAGGAAAAGGCGAACAAATTCAAATTACATAATCTCCTATACTCTACTCACTTAGCAGGTCTGGTTAGTAAAGCAGGAGTTTAAAACAAACGGTTCTAAATTATTTATACAAACTTAATTTGTATAAACAAACAGATAACAAAGTTACACATAAGGTCAAGATGTTTCTTCTTTATAGAACATCGAAGTCTTTTCCTGGAATGAATTTCTTTATTCCCCTAAAGAAGACAGCAGAATACTCTGTCCTAAATTCTGCCCAAAGCCTAAGTCATTCCTGATTAATGTGAAGCCACAAAATTTCCAGTTACTATAGTAATAACATGTAAGGTGAGATACTCTCAATATTGAGGTTCAAAACTTAACTTTAAATATCTCTGGTCATGATACTTTTCTATTCTCTTAAACTTTTAATTTTGAAAGAATTTAGGCTCACGAGAAGTAATAAAAATATTATAGAAAATTTCCCTGTACCCTTCTCCCAGCTTTTCCTAATGACAACATCTTACAAAACCAGGAAACCAACAGTAATATAATATCATGCTATTAGCTACACTATAGATCTTGTTTTGAGTCCACCCATGTGCATGCACATGTATATGTGTCTATCAGATATATGTATTCATATATATTTGGAGTAGTATTTAGTTCTGAGGTTGTATCACACATGGAGATTCAGGCAATCACCACCACAATCATGAAACTGCCAACCTTAACCCCTGACAGCCACTCGTGTGCTGCACACCAGTACAATTTTGTATTTCCAAAATCTTGTTCATTTTTTAAGCTTTTGAAGTGTAAAGCATAATTTGCAATGTTGTGAATGACATAACTGGATAGAACTGATGACAGCCAGGAGAAAATGACTGCTGCAACTGTCATCTTTATGATTTCCAGGACACTCTCCTCTGCCCTGGAGAAGACAGAGCAGAGACGTTTCAAAACACACAACTGTGTGTACGCAAAGTGGCTAACTTGTGACTAAGGTTTAGAGAACAGCTGAACCATTATTAGAACTGGAAGGAGTCAGACACAGTATTCAGCTCCTTTGTGACCACAAACAAGTCACTGAATCCCGAGATGCAGAGAATGCTGGTGCACAGCAAACACAATCAGCTATAATGCAGACACTGTACTCAGTTGATGTCATCTGCCTAGGGTAAGGGCTTTGTCTTCACCATTTTTATTTCTGCCTTAGTGCCAAGCAACTAGTACTCAATGAACATTTGCTGGATGGATGGATTTGCTATGCTGTGTTTTAGTTGTAGTACTAAATTCTATTCTTACTAGTGGTGTTTCCGTACCTTAAATTTGAGACTTCAGTGTTAAAGGGAAATACGATGTTAAGTCTGTAAGATTCTGGAATCACAAGATAATAGTGACTTTAAGAAAGAAAGAAAGGTACTGCCTCTTTGGTAATGTATCAGTCTTTTAAGACAAAAATGTATCAGCCTAGAAATTCCCAGTACAAAGTGAGTAATTCATATTGTAGAAGCCTTATCTAGGACACATGAGTGATTCTCTAGCTGGCAGTTAGCACTCTACTGACTAATTGGAATCAGCTAAGAGAACACACAAAAATGAACTATACCCAAGGTTTTAGTAAATTATTTGGCACGGTCATGGAGTTGTCCGATAAGGTCAGTAAACCCATACTCTGAGAGTTGATCTATATCACCTTCTATGAGTAAACCAAGCCCATCACATCATATTTACAAAGTCAACTGGCTACTCTGTACTGATTGAGTTTTCTGGTATCTTCATTTGAAAGCCTGAACATACATTCTGAAATTCACATAAATCATCATGAATTTAACTTTTTTTTTTTTTTTTTTAAATGTGGGTACTGGGAGCCGACCTCAGGACCTCGCGCTTTGCCAGCAAGCGCTTGTGTCGATGAGCGGTATCACTAGCCCTTTTTCTCCTTTATGTGGGTACCAGGAGTCAAACTCAGGACCTCGCGCTTGCCGGGAAGGCACTTATGCCGCTGAGTTATCTCACCAGCCCTAATTTAACTATTATACGCAAGAATTTACTTCAGGTGGAGCAAAGAACTTTAAAATTCCACTGGCAAGCAGGCTCGCAAAATACATTGCCCACTTCTATTCACTTACTTCTACACACGAAAGTTAGAAAAGAGGATTGCTAATTCTTATATACAAGGTACTGTGAGGTAAAGGAAAATCGTGGCTTTCTGCTTCCTGAAGATGAACCGAGCAGATTACTCACTGCCATTCATTTAAAAACAGCTGTGTTTGCAAGAGTCTGAAGAAGCAGCACATGCCGCTGGGTGTGGTGGCACCTGCTGTAATTGGGGGGGTAGCGCTGGTGCAGGAGGAGCAAAAGTTTGAGCCCAACCTGCACCACTAGGCAAGATCCTGTCTCAAAGGCGGGCTGGGTTCAATTCTGAGTATCACAAAGTGGGGAGGTGGCTGGGATTTACTTCAGGCGAGGCCATGGGTTTGATCCTCAAAAAAAAAGCATGTAAGGTGGGAGAGTAACTGTTAAATTGCACAGCAGGCCCACTGATAACCAGAAGGATGCAGTGAGCTTTCGGAGAAACACACCTGGATAAGAGGAAACCCAGGTGCACACCTGCAACTGTGAAACCACGTATAAGAGTTTAGAGGCTACTCTTTTTTTTTTTTGTGGGTACCGGGGGGTCGACCTCAGGACCTCGCGCACCAGCAGGCGCCCGTGCCGCTGAGCGATATCACCGGCGCTTTTTTCATATGTGGGATCCGGGAGTCGGACTCGGGCCCTCGGCGCTTGCCAGGCAGGCGCTTACGCTGCTGAGCTATTTCACCGGCCCCTAGAGGCTACTCTTGAATCCAGTGTCCTACTCAGACATTATCTAAATTCCTAAAACATTCACACTTGTAAGAATATTTCTTCTCTGTATTCTTCTTGTGCCCCTCTTCAGTGGCAGTACAGTTCACACAGAGTAACAACACTGAGCGGACGCAGCTTCACAGTCCATTCACTATCACGGTACCAATATATTTCACTGCAATGTTCTTTAAAGATGTTCCATGTACTTCTGATTCACTTGAAAGTGACACTTCTTGCTCGACATTCTTTTTTCCTTTGCCCCACTTGAATGGTGAAAAGAAAACTCACTTCACCTGTTGTAAAAAGTTAAATTAATCTAGTTTAACAAAAAGGCTTTCTGAAAGGAACTGCATCCAACTCTGCTATTTCCAGTATACATCAGCTAGGACACAACCCAAAACAAGGCAAAGAAAAACAAACCAACAACAGACTCCTCAAACAAAAGACATACAAACTACTTTTCTCCCAGTGGGAGATCTGGGTGGCTACGCAGGACTGAAGATGCAGTTTGTGAAGCAGGTACAGCAAGAAGATGGCTAAGAGCTGTCTCCTTCACTGCCGAGGAGGGGCTGGTGTGCAGAGGAGCTGCTCGCAGAACCAGTGATTCACCTGCTCTCCCCGCCCTGGCCTCACGGGACTCGCGGCACTTTCTGTATTTCACATTTGCTGAGGGGGAAAAACGCCACTCTGTCCCCTTAGAAACAGAGTTCTGGCATGGTAAGACTAGCACATCCTCATTTGTTAATGTTTGTCACATTTTGAGAAAAGGTAATAGAAAAACCCCTGGACTGTACCTTCCATTAAAGTATTTCATATTCTGAGGGAAAAGAGGTAGAAGACTGGGGTGGGGGGGTTCTACTGGATTATTCATTTAACCTTTTAAAAAGAAACACCAAGGTCTGAACAAATTTATATTGCAGGGTAAATTCAGAGTTAATCATAATCATAATTTGTTTTGTAAGAATGATTCTGAGTGGCTGCTGAGGTCATGCTTAGGGTGTTGCTATGGCAACAGGCACAGGTACATTTCCAAGGCACTGTGTGTGTAACAAGTGGCTGATGTCAGAGAGAGAAAGTTGACATGGTGTACATGGGATTTAATTATCTAGGAGACAAGACATTTTTAAGAATATGTTCAAAAAAGGAGGTTTTGCTGTTTTAAATTCACCTTATTCCAATCCCTTTATGGGGTACAACTTTTCATTATACTGAGACATTTAACAATTGATAATTTATACTTTGTAATAAAATAATTCAACACTCGTCCACATGTGTTTGCCAGGTGAGTTACGGTTCTCAGTGGTAAGGTGCACACTAGCTTTGACCACACTTTATCTCCAACTCTTAGCCGAGGCCCTGGGACGCACATAGCAGTGCACATCACGCCACTCACGACTGTTCTCTGGAAAGTGCTCTAGCAGTTACACAGGCAGGTTACATTCTTTAGCAGGAGACACAGGAGTAGGCGGGTCGCTAGCTACTCATCTTTATGTATCTACCCCACTGGTCTGCATTACGTAAAAACTAAATTCTTAATCAAAATGCCTCTGAAAAATTTGAAGACAACACAGAAATGAAAGGCATCAATGGCTTAACTTCATTTAGGAGACAGATATACTTCCCGGCCTTCTTTAGGTGCTGGCCACACACTGAGAGAATTTACCTGTTCATCCTATACCTGCTGGAGACAGGCTTTTGGGATTTGAAGTCCTGTCTAATCCAGTGCAAACTGCAGAGGTGGCACCTCGACTACAGATATTTCTGATATAATCTCTTTAATGGAAGAAATACATTTTGATGGTTTTCTGTGAAAAGTGAGGCAAAGAGGGGCTTGGATAGTAATATTTTGACACTTCCTTTTCTACTGTGAGCAAAATGCAGAGTCATCTAGAGTTTAACAACATGTTTGACGGAGACATTAGGGTGGACGTAAAGGATATAAAGATTCATTGCATACACATGGAATTTACCTACTGGTGAGAAGAAAAGGGCTATATAAAAAGGAGAAATGAAATTTATCAGGAATGGAATAAAGGTTGTTATATTTTAGATACAGTAATTTCCTGGGAACTTGTTTGCATAATCTCTAATCTTTGCCAGTAATCCACAAAACATCATCCTGTAGTACAACTGAATTGTACACCAAAGATGAGGAAATTATGCTAATTAGTTCACATTTTGTAACCACTACATTCTTTCTACATTTAACTTCTGGATCATCTCTGGCTGTAGAAAAATAACTTCAGAAAAGGGCTATAAACCACAACTTTAAGTGATTAAAAATAATTAGAAAAGCTTAAACTTCACTAAAATAATATGCCTGATCAAATTATATATGGCATCTATTTGGATATGTTTTTAAAAGATTCTAATGTTCTTTAATTTTGATAACAGTTTGTCAGTGACAGCTTTGGAGTTGACCTTCAAATTTAACTTATGCTCCCATTTGACATGTAATGAGAACTTAGTTTAAAAAAATTTTTTTAAACTGAAAATAAATACCCATTACCTTTGACTGGAAGGATAACTGAAATCTAAACCAAGAACAGCATAGAAATTAAAAATACAAGTGCTTTTTTTTTGTAAATGAAGGGAACAGAACAAAATTTAGAGACATGATTTGACAAGTAAAAGACATCACATGACAGCAAGGGCTAAAAAAAATTTTTTTAATAAAAGAGTTATACAAACCTCAGTAATTATACCAAAAGGGAAAAAGTGGGTAGTAAGTGGAAAAAGAAATTTCTGACATTTGGTGCAAATCCAACTATACCTATTTAATAAGATAAAGGAAAGTGGCAACTTGGGGCATTTAATGTGGCATGCCATCAGGTGTGGGTTGGGCACTCTCCAACCCTTGTGCAAAGGCCTCCCATGGCCAGGCTGTATTTGTAAGTTTTGCAGTTCAAGTTCAATATTAAGATGAAGTTATGGCACAGAAAATTATTCTGGATAGGTTTTCACATTTTTAATTATTAAAAAAAAGGATAGTAAAACTAGGTCAACTTCATTTAAAAAAAAATTAAGAAGACCTCATTGTGAGAGGAACAGTCTGCAGGGAACTGAAAGCTAGATCATGCCATGAGATTATATGTGACACTGAAAGGCAGAGGAAGCTCAGGAGAAACCGGAAACACATGGTTTTTGTTACAGTTGCTATAGGACCACAAAGATCCAAGAGAAAAAAGGTAAAAAGAAAAAAAAAAGAAAAAGAAAAAGAAAAAGAAAAGAAAAGAAAGGAAAGGAAAGAACTTAAGAAGAAGAAGAAGGAATAATAACAGTTCTGCCAAACTGCTACTCCGAGAACTCAGTCAAGTTGGGGCTTTGGCACTGTGACCCAGCCAAGACCCACCCTCACCTGGCAGATCTCTGACCTGAGCTGGTCACAGTCTGGTGGGGGTGGTTAACTGCATGGAATTACATGTACACTACACAAACACCTCCATCTCCAAAGAGCTCATTCAGTAGAGGGCAGATAAACTTTCCTTTTTCTTTTTTTACCACTGGGCATACCATGATTAGAGTTCAAGCATTTATTATAGGCACTTTGCTCATAAAAAGTAAGCTTTTCAGACAAAATTCCAGGTGTAAAAGAAAGGCCACCCAACGCTAGCAGCTGTTACAATCTCAGATTTATGAAAACTGTTCAATGTAAACTATTCTGAGGGATAAAAGTCTTGGAGATCATGCATTTCAATCTTCCTTTACCAAAGATCTAAGTAAATCCAGAAAATCAGATTTCTAAAATTAAATTGAGTATCTTTTAAAAAGATCCTATCACTGCATTTGTGAAACAGTTTCAGTATCTTGTGAGTCTTATGAATGAAGAGTTGTTCCTAATGGCTATCACAGAATCTGTGAATGCCAATCTGTGAAAGGGTCAGGCACACCCCAGCTGCAGGGCCAGGATTGGGCTCACAGTGATAAGTTCTCAAATGTATTGCTCAAATAAATAACTTAATTCTGTAATTAAAAACAAAACAAGCCAATCCAATGGTATATACCTATATTCCCAGCTATTCAGGGAAGCTAAGGCAGGAGGATCACTTAAGCACAGGAGTTTGGACCACCCTGGGCAACATAGTGAGCCTCTTAAGTCTCTTAAAACAAACAAACAAACAAATAAAAACACAAAATGAGAAAGAGAGAGAGAGACAAAGAGAGACAGAGATGGAGACTGAAATTGAAGGAGGAGTCCTTTTCAACTTGCCTATTTGGCTTTGTTATTTTATTCATCTTTCATATAACTCTCCCAGCTATTGACTAATTTTGACACAATTCTAAAATATATCAAGAAATACAGGGCCGGTGAGATGGCTCAGCGGCTTAAGCGCCTGCCTGGCAAGCGCGAGGGCCCGAGTTCGACTCCCGGATCCCACATACGAAAAAGGGGCCGGTGATATCACTCAGCGGCACGGGCGCCTGCTGGCGCGTGAGGTCCTGAGGTCGACCCCTGGTACCCACAAAAAAAAAAAAAAAGAAATACAGGGCCAGTGAGATGGCTCAGTGGCATAAGCGCCTGCCTGGCAAGCGCGAGGTCCTGAGTTCAACTGCCGGTACCCACATGCAAAAAAGGGGCCAGTGATATCACTCAGTGGCATGGGCTCCTGCTGGCGTGCGAGGTCCCGAGTTCAACCCCGGTATGCACAAAAATAAATAAATAAATAAATAAAAAATACAGAAGACTGCTTTTTAGTTCACTCTGCCTGCCTTGAAATGGAATGGCAATGCAGAACTAGTTAATTTACACTTCTTTACTGAGAATCTGTTATATGTTAGATTCTAGTGCAGCGTGTGTGTTGGATGGAAGGAAGGGTTGGCATGGGGAGCTGGTACAAAATATGTAAAAATATATTCTTTGCCTTTAGGGACATCAGACTATCTGGGAAGCAAAGATAGCACAGATGAATCAATTAAGAAACAATTAAGTGCCAAATTGTGAGCTGCTAACTATGAATGCAATAAGAAGGGAGAGATGATTATGAACTGCAGTCACCAGAGAATAGTGTGTGTGGAGGAGGGGGATGCAAACAGAATGGGATGTGGACAGGCAGAAAAGAAAAGAGGTAAGAGAGATAGGAAGAAATTACAAAAGGCATAGGCTTTCCTTATTCTTTTATTATTCATTCATTTAACAGTTTTTATTGAAAGCCCACAATAAGCTAGACATTTTCTTAGCACTGAGAGTGAAGTATAAGAAAAAAAGAAAGACAAGAATCCTGTCCTCCAAGAGACTGAACAACTGTACCATAAATAACTATGGACAATGCAGGTTCGAATGTGAGCCATACAGGGGTTCTGGTGACAAGTCAAGAGTCAGCTGTGACAAGGTCTGAAATTTAAGCAAGTCTCCCTTAGTCATGTTACTTTACCTTGGATATAGTGTCTGCAGGATTAGAGCCTTCCATTTGGACAAGGATGCTCAGGTCCTGGGGAGCTGTTCATCCTAATGCGCCATGAACTAATTACAAATCAAAATTGGAGTTGTTTCTTGAAATTGGAAAGACATGGTGATAAAGAACAAGCACATCAGAGTTGGCGGATCAGTGTCCAAAGGTGCTTGGTAGGCAGGGTGTCAAAACGGAAGCTGCGTGAACTTCCGGGTTGTGAGACAACAAAGAGGTTCCTGGGCTCGCCTGTGACTGGAGGTGGCTGTCATCTAGTCAAGCGCATGTTCTACTAGGTTCTGACAAAAGCCTGTCAATCCTGTCTTTGCTTCACGTGACTGCTAAACCCTATTACACTCTCCTAAACCAGCTGCAGCATAGCATCAAACACAGAATGGAGTAGAAGTCATGATACATGAGGCACAGTTCTTGCTCTCAGAGGCCAGATCAACTCAATGAGCATTTCTAGTCATCTGCAATATCTTTAGTTCAAGATATTCTTTTGTGGCATTTAGAGGTACTGCCAGGGAATACAATCTACAGCATTCTGTGCTCCCCTACCACCAAAAGTTTCATCTCGCAAAGGATTGGTGAAGGAATGCAGGCCATCCATTGTCTCCATACTGTAGAACTTCCCTCCAGGTTAACTCAGAGCATTGTAGTCTTAAGCTAGGCTCCTATCTAAATGGTGAAAGCAGAGTGTCAATCTTCATTGTTTCAATCTTCATTGTTCTATAGAAGGAAATTTGAAATTATTTGTGTGTGTGTGTGTGTGTGTGCGCATATATATATATATATATATATGTGTGTGTGTGTGTGAATATTTTAGGCTTTGTGAGCCACACAGTCTCTGTTCTAACTATCTGACTCTGCAGTTGGGTGCAAAAGCAGCTAAAGGCAATGCATAAAAGAATGCCCACAGCTGTGTTACAGTAAAACTTTATTTATAAAAATAGGCAGTGGGTCATCTTATTCTATAGTAACGGCACCACAGGTTTTAGCTGGGTACATCAATCATCACAGTAAAGACTCTGGAGAGACTATAAGGAGATCAAATTATTGGAAGGAGCAAAAGTCCTGCTAACATGTAAACAGACAGTTAACAGATAAACTGAAGCCAGTCTCCCGCACCCAGCAGCTCTTTGGGCAAATTGTACGAATGGCAAACAGATGCCAATTCCAACCCCTTTCCCCTATGTTGTTTTCTACTGCAGATTAGAGAATAGTTAAGCACATCTAAGCCTTTTTCATCCCTGTGATACTTTTTTTCATCTCTGTGAGATCCAAGCATCCTGAAAAGGAAATAATGAAGACCTCTTAAAATCATCAGAGTTCACTGTCAAAGACAAGTGCAGGGGTTTTAACTTGCTTTATTTTACTGTTGCAAAATGTAGTAGAACATGTGGCACATTAGATGACAAAATTAGAATAAAAGTAAATAAATCATTCAAGTGAAAAAATGGTACTCCATGTTATTTGAGATCAATGCCCTCTTTTATGCTAAAGAGAGCAGCTCTTGTAATTTAACCATGTAATTTCTCTGTTCATTTCATTTCCAGATAAATTTGAGGGTGTCAGGCTTTCTCTTGGCAGCACAGGATAACAACTTCTCAGATAAAGGCAGTGTACTGCAATGGAATCAAGGAACTTGAATTTAGAAGAGAAATTAAAGATTATACATCACATACTATGTCTGGGGAAAATGAGGCTTAATTAGTTTCAAGCCCCAGGAAGTGGTGAGCAGTGGAAAAAATTACATCTACAGCTGGACCTTGACCCAATAATCTCACCACACAATAGTCTTTCCTGACTTCAAAAGCTTGGAGTACACTTAAAAGTTGATTTACCATCGGGTAAAGAGAAAAGTCAGGATGGCCAGGAGAGCTAAACAACTTACCCTAGGGTTCAAGTATTTGGGTCATCGGGTAGCAACTTTTCAGTATAGTGCCTCTTCAAAGATTTGGCCCTAAGTCAGGTGGATGTGTTATCCTATTCTGAAATTCTTTTAGCATTTTAAATTCAACATGGCATAATCAGATTAAAAAATGTAAGCCCGAGGCTACAGGTAAATAAATGCCAATGTTCACCTGTACCAAAGGCCAATTTCTTCTGTATTTTGAACTTACGGTCTCTGGACCACGTGGAAATTTCAAAGTGTTTGACTTCTCTGAAGGGAACTTCAGTAAAGTAAAATCAGAGATTATTTGGTCTCTTAAGGCAGTCTTCAGCCAAAACCTACAGTGTGAAGATTTTTTTTTTTCATGTATGACAATGCGACTGTGATTTGTGTTCTCTGGCTGATATCAGGGAGCTTTTGGTACCGTAGGCAATGAACTCATTTGACCTGATGTCTCAGTATACTAAAATGGGTAGTGAGCCCAGAAAAAAGAAAAACCTACAACCATCTGCTTATTGTGCTCTTTATCTAAAGATATAAAGAGCCCTCAGGCTTTTTATCAATAATAAAAAAATTAATAAAGAAACCTACAAACTCTCCAGGATCTTAGAATGTTCCTTCTTCATTATATAGATTTGGAAGAATGTACCAAATTAAAGCTAATTGCAAATTTATCCCAAACTGTTTATCTATTTTCTGCAGTTTTTCATCTCTTTCTTTCTGCCACTGCTGCTTGTCCTTTGAGCCATCTGATTGCATATTTTGTTAGCAAGTTGCCTAATTAAAGCAAAAGTAGGGAAATTCAAATCACTTTACTGCGTCCTTAATACTGGCTCCAATAAAAAGGCAATGGGGGGGGCGCTAAAGACTGCAGGCTGCAATTCAGAAATAACACTTCTGAATTACCTGTGGTGTGGAACATCTTCTATGTTAATATGAGTAACTCACACTTTTAGCTGAGTTCTGATGATGATAATCAAAAACCTTTTGGGTTTGTTTTCCAGTAAATTTGATATAATTGTTCCTTTCAACCTTATAAATATGAAACTGCCTATGGACAACATTGATTAATACCTGTATCTTTCATGGTAAGTGATTTTTTATGAAACAGCTGCCCATAAATATTTATCTATTAGTCATCATCTACCTATCTAACAACTATCAATTACCTATCTATCTATCTATCTATCTTCCATCCATCCTTGTGCGAGGTTTTACTTCACAGTGGTTAAAAGCTTAGGCTCTGAAATACGCAAATTTGAATTGGATACCTACTCTTATCACTTGCTACGTGTGTGGCTGCTAAGAAGTTACACAATCTTCCCGAGACCTAAATTCTTCCTATCAGAAGGGGGTGATAAGAAATTGTAACATTGTGGGGGACTTTTAGGATTAGATGAAATAGCATGTAAATTACTACACATAGACTACAACATATAGTAAGTGTTCAGTAAATAGTGGCTATAGTTGTTTTTGATAAAACAGCTTTTTAGATACCAGGCCTTAAAAATAGGAGAACAGGGGCCAGTGAGATGGCTCAGCGGCGTAAGCGTCTGCCTTGCAAGCGCGAGGGCCAGAGTTCGACTCCCGGAACCCACATATGAAAAAGGGGCCGGTGATATCGCTCAGCGGCACGGGTGCCTGTTGGCGCACGAGGTCCTGAGGTCGACCCCCCGGTACCCACAAAAAAAAAAAAAAAAAAAAAAAAAAGTAGGAGAACAAAAGAACACAAAAACCACAAAACACCAAAAAACCCACAACCCAACCCTGAATATCTTCAGCTCTGAAAATTCATAGTTCATCTGTAGTGGTTCAAGTTCACAGAAATAGTGGAAATTAGGCATCCATTATTTTATAGATTATTTGTGAAGTGAGAATTTGGTATCTACATATCCCCTAAATCTAAAGAACTGCCATTACAGTCAGTACTCAAAGTTTATCTTGAGTTCAGAAAGATTTCTGTAGGTCAGTAACTTTGAGTAAGAAATTAGGTCCAGGCCAGGGATATAGCTCAGCAGCATAGCGCCTGCCTGGCAAGCACAAGGTCCTGATTTTGATTCCTGGTACAAAAAAAAAAGAAAAGAAAAAGAAATTAGCTCCAAAGCAAGGTGGGAGAAAAAAAGATTTATATCCAAAATATCAATGAAGTATATTTTTAGTTAAAAGACAGAAAACAGTGACATGGAAACATCATATGAAGGAAAGGAGAAAGATAAATACTCATCCATAGGGAAACGTATACAAAAAAGAAAGGAAAAGGAGTAATAGCTGTCTTGAATACAGAGAAAGGAATTATTCTGAGTTATTCTATGAAAACAAGTTCAGTGTTGGGAATCAGCGATGTTCAATATTTTGGACCTGTATCTCCACTCACCTCCATGGTTCTCAGGGCATCTACTGTGACCATCCTTCAGAGCTCAGCAGTAATGGCCGATCTGAGGCACCACAGGGCCTATCTCCGTGTTGAGAAGGTAACTGGGCAAGAGAAAAGCTAAAGTCCCCGGAACTCACATCAGGAAGAATAAGATCACTTTCCTTCTCAGGCCTCCTGACACAGGAGGGATTAAGGCAGTTCAGCCAGATTACATGGGCCCTGGTCTATCAAGAATGCTGCAACGTCCGTGGAAGAGGTCAGAAACATGGTGCAGTTAACTCCGGTTTCTACATACTGCCCCTTAAGTTTCTACCCTTCTTGAAATAAAACTATTCCAGAGAAAAGGAAGGAAACCAACCAACCAACCAATCAACCAGTCTTTCCAGACTTCATTTAGCTAAGGTGACCCGAATGACCTGTCCTGCTCTGGAGGTTCCCAGTTTATGCTCGCTGCTTCAGTACAACAACAACTGCTTCTTTCTCAAAATGTCCTCATTTGGACAATAAATTACCACCATTACCATCTTATTTATTTAGTCTACACGACAAATTACTGATCTTAAATCAAAGACCAGAACATACATCTTTCCATTAGGAAATACACAGCACCTTCTATTTCACAGAAGAGTGACAATATAAATCACGTGATGCAGGTAGAGAATCATTCTTACACAAACCCGACCGAGTCAATCAGGCAAGGATTGTCAACTGGAATTAAAAGCATCAGGTGAAGAGCTGATTGGGAACTTAAGGTTTCTGAGTGACAAAATAATGCTTCAAGAGATAAAACAAAACAAAACAAAACAAAAAAACAGCTTTCCAATCAGTGGAGGGGCCACTACCCTCAACTGTGGTAAATCTACCAGTGATGGTAAGCCAGGATACAACATCATATATAATGCTTCCCAGTCACTATGTTTACCCTAAATGTAATCAAGTATTTAATGAAATTTCCAGTTTATAGTAAATCTGTGGGATAGAGGAGCAAGCTAAATTGCACTATGAAGTAATCAGGCAAATCTAGGCCAATCTCTTCAGCCACTAAAATGCAAAATAAGTCTCCAGCAGAAGAGCCTTAAGAGATGTAAAAACCAGATTTAATGTATAGTCCTAAAAATCAACCACCTTTAAAGGACATTTTGGAAGAATTTGAGGAATCTGAATATGAACTGGGTATAGAATAAGAAGAACTGATTATTAATTTTAGGTTCAATATTTTTATAAAGAGATACATACTGAAATGTCTAAGAATATAAGGACAAGTTATAACATTACTTCAGCAATAAAAAATATGGTTAAAGAATTAGATGTATGTACATACAGTAGGTGTACATACCTACATATACAAAATTCAGGAAATCAACTTCTCCCTATCCCACTAGGGAAGAGGTGAACTATTAAAAAATAATTATTTGAGAGTTTTAGATCAGCATGGGCCATATGCCCCACCTCATGGTCTGGCTCTATTGTTAAGGAACATGTTCAACAAGCAGGCCTCTTTCTAGGGTGGACTCAGCCTGTACTGGCAGAATTCAAAGATGGTCGCTTTCTGAGGATCACGGCACTGACAAAGACCTAGAGAAATGTTCATGCTAACCCTCTGCCCCAAAGCAATATGCAATTCATACATGTCTATAAATCCACAAATCCACCCTAGAGCAATGTCACTGGAGGTGATAGAGGTTATTCTCAAGAATACATTCACAGGGGCCGGTGAGATGGCTCAGCGGCTTAAGCGCCTGCCCTGCAAGCGCGAGGGCCCGAGTTCGACTCCCGGAACCCACATACGAAAAAGGGGCCGGTGATATCGCTCAGCGGCACGGGCGCCTGCTGGCGCGCGAGGTCCTGAGGTCGACCCCCCGGTACCCACAAAAAAAAAAAAAAAAAAAGAATACATTCACAGTAGCCAGTACAGATATTTTTGTGCAAAAGAATTTCTCAGAGGACCCATCCTGGGACAGGAGGTAAACCAGATTCCTCAGTAAGGAACCTAACCCTGGTAAGCATATAATTATTAGATATCAGAGCTTCGATTCCTGACTAGCAAACCCCTCCACAAAGGTAATAACTATGGAATACTCAAGAATGAAAGAGGTTGGGAGGGGAAGAGACATGATTTAAAATAACTGTGAAAAGACAGAGGTTAGGAGGAAAATGATGAGAGGTAAAAGAATTAAAAAATATAACTTTATAATGGAGTATTACTTAGTAAAGGTATCACAGTGTCAAAGTGAGAAGTGAAAAAGAGTTGAAGTAGAGAGAATTAAAGATGAGGTGGAGGAGTAAACAAGTGAGGACATACTTAGCAGGAACAGGGGAGGATGGATAAAACATGACAGTGACATCGAAGAGGGAAGAATTTTGAAATGGCAAAGGAAACAGAAGGACAGAGGGGGAAGGAAGCAAAAAACAGACAGCTGGTCAAAGGTGGAGAGGGCAGACAAGAGCAGAATGCATCTTTTCCATCTCTGTACTCACAGAAACTTATATAGTGGAAGCTCAGGAGGTAGGAAAGAAAGAAGGGAAGGAGAAAGGGAGAGAGGATGGGTGGAAAAGATGAAGGAAGGTGAGCAGACCAGCAGAAGAGATTGGGAACAAGAAGAGCAATGAAAAATGTGGAAGGAGACAGAAGAGACAGAACCAGTACAGCGCACATTTCAGAAACACACACACACACACACACACACACACTAAGCTACTTAAAGACATGGAACATTTTATGTCTGATGTCAGAATTACGGGATTCAAACTTACCATAAAAACATAAGAAGCAGCAATATTTCTATGGCTCATCTGAATCAAAACTTATCTTATACAAATACCTGGAAAGGTCAAATGATAACTACTGGAAAAGCAACACATAGCTCTTGGGTCTTCGATGCATTACTGAGTGATACCAAGCAGCCCACTGGGGCTCATTTTTCCCAAGGTTCTGTTTCCATCTCCTGGATCACTTTATCATATGAACTGGCTTTCAGCTGCTGAATATTTTCCACCCATTCTTTTGTCTGCCCAGAACCAAAACAAGAGGCAAATGCTGATTTAACATAATTAATGGAGACAGAAATCTAGCCCTACCCACCCCGTATTTTTTTAAAACTCACCATTTTTTAGATGCCTGAGTATCTGGATTGCTGACTACACTGATTATATTAATCTAATGATTGCCAAAATTTACTTTCTTTCTGTTAAGCAAGATTTAATCTAAAGAATCAATAGATCTCTTTAGGACACAAATCTTCTCAGGATATGTGAATTTGACTGACAGCTTACAAAATAATTCTGGAATGAATGCAAAATTAGACTCACAATTTTGATGCAAAAGAAAATCTATCCATCAACCTAATAGCAGTTCTCAAAAAGCAGTCAAGGTTCTGGGTCTGAAAACTGGCAACTAGGAAGTTTTATGTTTTAGGAAGCCATAATCAAATATATTTTTGTTTGCAATTTCTAATGTGTGTAGGTGTTTTCTAGCACATGAATAAGATCTTATCACAATTTGTATAAAAAATTATTATTATAAGATTTCAAATCACAATGGTGTATGGTTTGCAATTTGGGGAAGAAGAAAGGGTGGGAAAAGACTCCTAGACTCTTCTGCTTGTTTTTCAAACAGGAAAAAAAAAAAAAAAAATTAAAAGAAATATTTTCCCTGACTCATGATTTCAGTCTCTTATAATATAGTTTAGATTTATGAGATTGGAGCAAGTATAATACCTATCCATCATCACTTTTAAGTTTGATTGGTTTATACATGCACAGACTGCAGAAGTTATAATTGTGCAGCACTTTTTTTTTTTTTTTTTTTTTTTTTGGTCTTTTTGAGACAGGATTTCACTATATAGTTCAGGATGGCCTTGAACTCACTTTGTAGCCCAGGCTGGCCTTGAACTTGAAGCAATCCTCCTGCCTCAGCCTCCCAAGTGCTGGGATTACAGGTGTGGGCCACCACGCCAGGCCTGTGCAGCACATTTAACATCGAAGTAAAGAGAAAGATGGAAAAGGCCTCCTGGTTGGATACTCACTATTTGGTAGAGTCAGATAATTGATATTCTCGTCGTCTATCATAGCATTCCTGGATTCCAGGATCATTCCACAAACTCTTTATTGCATCTACGTATGGATTTTCAAAAGCAGACACCTTCTCCACATCAACTTCTCGAACTAACTGTGCATGAGCCTGTTTAAAAAACAACAAAAACAGAAGCAGTTTTACAACTCTCCATTACGTTTCAAATTGCCTTTGGTTTGCACATTACAATGTGGGTAATTCAAGTAACATCTTTCTTCATAGACTGTTTTACAAGATGGTCCATGTTTTTTGTTTCTCTTAGAGAAAACCCTACCCCAAATCTTCCCCTGTAGAGGAAACCTCAAACCTACTTCAAGTTGATCTGAGGTGACTAGAGGAAAGAGGATTGTTCAGCTCTCCCACCAGAATGAGAGTATTGTGCTGTAAATATCACTGTGTTCAGGTGATTATCATAATCCTAAACTGTTATTAATTACTCAATTAGCCCTTCTATGTTTATAGTTTATTATAATCAAACGCACTCAATAGCCTATCTTAGGAGAAACTTAGAATCCTCCACTAATGAGGATTAGTTTTTATAGTTCACTTTTAGGACAGGGTATAAAGCCACCAGAAGAATAGTTCATATTAATGATTTAATTTGACAATTACAATACCCACCCTATTCCTACACACCTCAATTCCCAAAATACTTCTCTAATATCTGCCACCAGAAGAATAGTTCATATTAATGATTTAATTTGACAATTACAATACCCACCCTATTCCTACACACCTCAATTCCCAAAATACTTCTCTAATATCTGTCTTATCTACATTATCAGACTGAAGAATGAAAAAGGACCTATATTTTATTTATCATATTTAGCAAGAAATTTGAGAAAATTTCAAAATACTAAAATAAAACTTTTATTTTTATTTTTAAAAGTATTTATTCTCTGCCAGATGTGGCGGCATAAGGCTGTAATTGGAGCACTCCAGCGACTAAGGCAGGAGGATCGAGTTTGAGGCTGGCCTGAATTGTTAGTGAGTTCAAGGTAAACCTTGGACACATGGTGAGACCCTGTCTCAAAACACAAAAACAAAACAAAAATACTCAAATAAGCCAGACTATACCACTATTTAATAATCCCAGTCAAATTAGTTTTCGTTGAATGTAGTATATATTAATACTCATTTCATACAGTATTAACCAGATAGAATTTTAATAAGTATAATCCATGTTAGGCCCTATCTAGAGTCTAATCCTTACCTTTCTTCACTTCCGTAAGTAGGAAGGGCTCCTTTTCAATAGACTAATTTTGACTTCAGATTTTAAGCAGCTCCTCACATTTGAGACTTAAGAAATCCCCTTTCATATTAGTTCTGTTCAACCATGATGATGATATCTACTGACAAGCTCTAGCTCCACTCTGCACCCTGATCTTGGAAAATGTATTCCTGTAGTTGCTTTCTATAATTAGTCCAAGTCCAGCCGATCTGTCTTGATAAGCCACCAGCAATTGTATCTGCATGGAGTCCTGCTTCTGAACCCCACCCCAGGGATCACAGTGCAATCACAGTTCCCTTTAAAACCTGCCTTTCAGAAACAGTGGCAGAAAGTTGATGCTGCGCTCTGCTTGGCTGGGTGGCAGCACCTGTCATTCCATGTTGAGTCTCGGGCATCCATCTGCTCTGCCTCAGGGCTGGCCCAACTCCAGGCAGACAGGGTTTCCTCCACTCTGCCCTCCTCAGCAGGTATGTCTGATAATCAAGTTTCAACCCTTCCCTTTTTGCCCTTGCTCTTTAAATATGAACGAGTTCTAACTGCATTCTAAGATAGGACAATGATCACCCTTGGCAGAAATTCTCAATGAGATTCTTCACATGTATGCAGAGTAGTTTCCTGCTGGATTTCGTCTAAAGTCATAGTCTGGAAGCTGACCCCACTTCTTATGAACCTGGGTAAGGGGCTTAATCTTTAAAAGTGTTATGTCTGGTGGAAAACAGCACACACACCACCCCCAAATTCATGTGGCTTGGTGCAAATAATTACAGTACTGTTTGCCAGTGGTTCTCAAGAGGTGGCTCTCCAGTCAGCAGCACCAGTGACACCTGGGAATTGGCTAGAAATAAACACACATCCACCGACCCCACCTCAGAACTACTGAATCTCAGTTTTTAGGAATGAGGCCCAGCAATCCCTGTCTGAAGAGGACAGACAGATGATTCTGATGAATACGACAATTTGGGAGCTACTGTAAACAATAAAGTGCTACACAGACACAAGCTGTTGTGACTAAAATTAACTGCCTAGTTGGCCATAACTGCTAGTAGAGACCAAAAAGGCCCATGGTGGCAACAATCCCCCTTAAGTAAGAGCCATTAGATGGTCTTAAGGTCCAGGAAACCAAAGAAATAAGCAGAGACAAGATACCAGTAACAGACTGTGACAGGGCCCGTCATACACTGGGAAATACATTCCCTAATTAAAGAGGGCAGCTGCTGCTTCACTCCAGAGAACTGCTGCTATTAGGAAGGCAGGCCCATTGTGTAGCCAAATCCTCCACAATATTTTCCGGGGAAATCAAAATTCAGAATTTTTTTCTTTGAAATATTCTTAACTTTAAAGCTAGCCAACTGTAAAAAGATAAATATATATTTAATATATAAACAAATATACAATCTGTTTATATATATATATATATTAAATATTTTATTAAATTAAAAATAAATACAAATATATATAAAACATTAGATTGAAGGCCATTCATTTGTCCATTTGTTCTAAAAGATACTTACTCCCCTACTAAGCTTGGCCAGCGACGCTGAGCTCCTGCACAGAACCTGGAACCCAGCAGACGGTGGGTGGTTAATGTATGCTGCTGAGTAAATAATCTCCCAGCACTTTACCACAGCATTTAGACAAACTATTCTATGTACAAGGAAAACCAGTTGCGACCCCTTTCTGAATCGGCTTAAAGCTCCATGGGGACACACACAGGTCATTACATGTAGGGTTTGTAACACGAATTTGATGTTCACTAGACTACCACACCCGTCAGTTGCAAAGTTCAGTTTTTCACTCTAGTGCAGTTGTTTTCTGTGAAACAATTTCAACACACCAAACACTTTTCACTATGGTGACTGAAACATGTATTGGCCCTCAATGAGATGCCAAGCAATTAAGGAATTATTAGTTACTACTACAGTTGTAGTGTGCTACAGCGTTCCTATAGCCAGCAACCAAACAAAACACAGTTATGTGCTCTGACAGCAGGAACAAGAGGGTATCTGCATTTCCAGCAGGCTCAAAAGGTACCTAAAGGACAATGTTCTCAATGGTGTATAAAGTAACCTGACACAAAAAACCTGCCTCTGTAAAAGGAAATTATTTTCTGTTACTCCTAAACTTCTATAATTCCCAATTTTGGTCTATTTTTGCTTTTTTTTCCCCCTGGGATCTAGAATGCTTTCTCCACTTCTTTTCTGAACCTTGTTTAAAGAGCTCTTGTTCAGGGGCCGGTGAGACGGCTCAGCGGCTTAAGCGCCTGCCCGGCAAGCGCGAGGGCCCGAGTTCGACTCCCGGAACCCACATACGAAAAAGGGGCCGGTGATATCGCTCAGCGGCACGGGTGCCTACTGGCGCGCGAGGTCCTGAGGTCGTCCCCCCGGTACCCACAAAAAAAAAAAAAAAAAAAAGAGCTCTTGTTCAGGGGCTGCATCATATGTCACCTTGTAATAAATTCTTCCTGATCTCCTTCTCCAAAAAAAAATCCATCATCTTTGAACCTTTTGATCTGTGGGACTTCCATATTTTGCTCAATGTTAGTAGTTATGTTTTAACTTTATCCCTTTTGTAGACTGTACACTGATGGAAAGCACTGTGGCTGACAAATTCTAATTTCTTTTGGGGCTCTGTACAGAGTGAGCGTACAAGAAATGTTTGTCTGATTTAGTTGCATTTAAATTATACGGATATATAAATATGATGCCAAATCCTACAAATCAAAGTCAATTTCTCAGGGCAATCTTCCATCCATTACTTACTCTCATAAAAACTACATAATCCTTAAGCATGTTTAGTTCAGTTAGTATATGTGTATTTACGTGATGTTTGTTAGTATCCTCCTCCCTTATCACAAGTTCAAGACAGGCTCCACATCGCATTACCAGGGCCAGGCAGAGGGCCCGACACACAGTAAATGCTCATTCAACACAAGGAAGGAAGCAAGAGTGGAAATTCAACAAGGCAAGAAATGAGGACATCCCACTTCTAGTTCTCGCTATACCTACCTGTACCACTAGTCATAACCTTTAGGAGATACTATTTAACTTCATTTTAATAGAATTTTCCCTAATACGACTGAATCAAATCACCTAAGATCTCAGGTAACCATAAACTATATGAATGAGTAGATACATCTATCTATCTGTATCTATATATTTATATCACCCACAAACACTTAGGAGGTATGACACTGTCCCTCTATGTGCACACAGTATCATGCAGTGAAACAAGGGCTTACTTTTTCAAATTGTAGCTGACAAGACAGGACAGAAGGTAGTTAAATTTTACACGAGCAAGTATAACACCTTAAGGACTAATGGGGTCAAATGAGGTGCCCAAGAGAATAGAGAACCCTGCCAGCAGGCAAAGATGAAGATGTATAGGGTTTCAAGCAGGAGGAAGAGCAGGAACAAAAGGAAAACAGTGTTTCCTTTCATTGTGAATGAAACCAGTCTTGTGAGGCAGTTTTGTGTTGAATCAATTCACATAACCCTCAGAATGAATGGTGTAGTATTTGTCTCGATGAACCCATAACTCAGAAGTCATCTTCTATCATCTGAAAAAGAATATTGTCCTCTAACACAAACCAGTCACCATGGTCCCTTCACCCAGGTCAGGAATCCAAAGTCACTTTTACTACCCCTGAGCTAAGAATTCCATCTTTGTTAGAGAAAATGATTTTCAAGTATAATCAAATGCAATTTGCATTTATGCAAGAGCTTTCATCTGAGGTTCTGTAAGTTATTTTAAAGTATGACAGCATTTTACAAAATATACAAGGAATTAAAAAAACTGTTGACTTAAATGTCCCTAACGGAAGAGTAATCCTCTCAATTTTTTAAAATAAAAATATTCTGGGGCCGGTGATATAGCTCAGTGGCATAAGCACCTGCCTGGCAAGCGCAAGGTCCTGAGTTCAACTCCTGGTACCTGCATAAAAAAAAGAAATATTCTGTACATGGAAGGAATATTTTTAGTGTATTAGGGTAGGAAGATAAATTAGACCCCTTTTAAAATTTGCTCAAATGTGAAATAGTAAAAGTATAATTGTGCTAAGTTAAACAATTATTAATAAAAAAAAACTAACTTGAAGAAAAGGAAAGAAGTCACCTTCAATAAAGTTATAAAAACAAGTCAGGGGCTGGTGAGATAGCTCAGCGGCATAAGCGCCTGCCTGGCAAGCACGAGGTCCTGAGTTCGACTCCCGGTACCCACATACGAAAGAAGGGCCGGTGATATTGCTCAGTGGCACGGGTGCCTGCTGGCACGCAAGGTCCTGAGGTCAACCCCCGGTACCCACAAAAACGACAAAACAACAAAAATACAAGTCAGTTATAAGCAACTACTTTTTCTATTTTGAACACTAAGCACGAAAAGACAAAACAGGCACAGGTTAATCATATAAACAAAATGTAAAATGTAATTCTACTTCATTTTAAGTTACAGTTGAGCATGCTGGGTAGAAGTAATTAATGCTGAAAGCCAGTTTTCAGAATGTTTAGCAAGCTGCTGGCAAGCCCCGAAGGAGCGCAGTGAGAACTAAGCAGCTACTCTGAGGAACACTGGCAGAATCCACGAAAAGACCACATGGAAACCACAAGATGTGCCAGTGTGGTAGTGTCTTGTTTCTGTGATTCGGCGGTGGTAAAATCTGGGTAAATCTTAGACTTGTTGATATTTCCACGGTTGCTTCTGCAAATAGAAGGAAGAACTGAGGCACTACCACAGTGGTTCTCATCCTGACCACTGAATGCCAAGCCTTCAGAGAAAAGGGATCTCATGGTCACTTTGGAAGGATTTTCAAAACTCCTTAACAGCTCAGGGTGGCTTTAGACAGGAATGTCACACCTACAGTAACTTCCACATTCGCTTAAGCTCTCAAGACACAAATACTCAGCTCATTCGGTCTGCTCTGTGTGAAGAGGGCCCAACAGAGGACCCTGAATAGGAAATGATGGAAACCACTGTTAGTGTCCATTTTAATTCTCAATCAAAGGTCATATCTTCCCTTTTTTCCCCCTTGTTGCTTATTTCCATTTGGCATTTGATTCTACAGGGGGAAAAAAAACCTGTAAACTCCCAAATAAACTGTGGAAAAAAAAAAAAAAATCCTGGTCTTTTCTTGTTTTTGTTCTCTCCTGATCAAAGGAAGCATAAGAGTAGAATGGGGACCCTGAGACCAGAATGCTTGAGTTATAATCACACCTCCACCCAGTTCTAGCTGAATATGACCTTGAGTAAACTCATATCGCTAAATCTCTGCTTCCCGATTACCTCACTTTCCCAATCTGTGAAACGGAGGTAATATCATTTGCTCTATTGGGTTAAATTACAGAATGCATGTCAAATACTTAAAGGCAGAGCCTGACATCCTAAAGTTTCTAATTATTTAAAAGGCAGAAGAAAGGAAAGAAGGAGGTGAGGGGAAGTGGGGAAAGGCGGGGAAAGGGGAGGAGTGGGGAGGGGAGGGCAGACCTACGAGCTTTTGTTCACATGTGAAATAACATTCTGGAGGCCCTTACTGGATATTGGATCTTGAGGCCTCCAATTTGCAAATACCCCTGAGCATAAAATTTCCTGCAAAAAAAAACTTGGATACAAACTGTCATTTATCATATGGCTTCACCTTAACTGATATCATCATAGCCCTGAAGAGCGGACCCTTCCGGTGTATAGTTTATACAGCAGCGGTTGTTGCTGCTGCATCTTTTTTTATGAGAATTACTGCATAAATGACAAGGAATGGCAAAATCATGCTGAGCTGCTGCTGGCTGGTTCGTGTTACGAGTGACTCATTCCCACAGAACAGCCTCTCCAAACTTACGATTCAACTGGTGGCTCAGCAAAATTACTAATTACTACGACACACTTTTCAAGTGCCTCAGGAAGATGATAGCTCCTGTGAGGAATCCCTCAGAGGCAGGGATCAGATTCTTCTTCTTTGCTAAGTTCCCATTTACTCTTTTTTTTTTTTTTTTTTTTTTGTGGGTACCGTGGGTCGACCTCAGGACCTCGCGCGCCAGCAGGCGCCCGTGCCGCTGAGCGATATCACCAGCCCCTTTTCTCGTATGTGGGTTCTGGGAGTCGAACTCGGGCCCTCGCGCTTGCCGGGCAGGCGCTTAAGCCGCTGAGCCATCTCACTGGCCCCAATTCCCATTTACTCTTAAACTTGGTATCAGTTGGAAACTATTGAGGGACAATAGAATAATTCAGGGACCACAGAAATAAAAGGAACTCAGCAAAAGTCTGAGACCAAACCAGGTTTCAATCATAAATGTGTCAAGTACCCTGTGTCCTTGGGCAGAGCAGGTAGCTCAATCTTCCTGAACATCAGTACCCTCATCTATATGATGGGAATAACAAATCATTGTAGGCCATTAGAAGAATTAAGAGATGTTAGTAAAATGCTTAGAACAAGTATTACAAGTACTATGGAATCTTGTAATATCTCAAAATTACCTTTAATAATTACTTATTTCAACAAATATTCCTCTTTCCTGTGTCAGGCAATGCACTAGACTGATAAAAAGGAGAATTTATACTAAATAAAAAGTTTTGATAACAAAATACTAGACAATAAAGTTTATTTAACAGCCATATATGATTCTACTTGCATTAATGCTTTACAAATTGATAGCCCATTGTTAAATTTGCTTCTCCATCATTATACTTCTTTAAATTTTATTTATCTATCTATTTATTTATACATTTATTTTTATGTGGGTTCCGGGAGTCCAACTCAGGACCTTGCGCTTGCCAGGCAGGCGCTTATGCCGCTGAGCCATCTCACCGGCCCTATACTTTTATTTTTTTATCTCCATTATGGTATTTGCCGAGGCAATCAATGACTATAAGGCATACTATGTTTCCCAAAGATCACTTGCTGGAAATATCTTTCCAGCAAGGCTATATTTGCTTACAGAATGGACTCCTTCTTAGGTTGAGGAAATACCCCTCTCTTTACCCTTAAAAATATTTTTTTCTTTTCAAAGACGTCAAACTTTTTTTGCCCTACTCCCACAATTTTTCCATGTAAATATCTTCCTATTTAACTCTTTGCTTGTCACTTCCGTTTTTCACATTTGTCTGTTGTATTGTAATTACCAGTCTCAATGACATTGTAGGTCAGATGCTCGATGCAGCATGGTATAATATACACCGAGCAGTTTCAAAGTGTGCTCACTGATATAATTACATGGTTCAATTACAAAGAATCTTGCCTTTAGGTCTGTAAAATCTTGGGATGCAAGATATGATCTTGTACTCTTTGAACCCCCTACTTATTACCATTATAATTATGATGGCAATATTATAGTATGGGTGCGTATGTGTATACATGCATTATAAACACTACAACCAAGTTTCTCTTCAGAGAGTTTATAAAACAAAGTCACAACAATCAAGAAGAAATTAGAAAGGGAGATTCTTTTAAAGATAGGCATATTCATTAATATATAAAATAATTAGGCCTGGTTGCCTTCAAAGTAACTTTAGTTACTTGGGATTTTAATAACTATTTCTTTGACAAATGGGTTCTGAAGAAAAACTAAGACAAATGTGGAAAACGATGGTTATAAAACGTTAAACAAATGTCTGTACTGCAGAACTCAGATGTTTTAAAAACATAATGGTGCTGGGAATCTATGAGCTTAGGGTTGGAGAGACTACTGGATTCTTCAAACTTATTTGACCACGAACGTTCTTTTCAATTTGCTGACAGAACTGGTGTTCTAGTGGATTGCACTTTGAAAACCATGACTAGGGACTCAGACCTTCAACAAGGAACTCGGGGTTGATTTTATTTTTTTTATGTGGGTATCAGGAGTTAACTCAGGACCTCGCGCTTGCCAGAAGGCGCTTGTGCCGCTGAGCGATATCACCGGCCCCTTTTTCGTATGTGGGTTCTGGGAGTCGAACTCGGGCCCTCGCGCTTGCAAGGCAGGCGCTTACGCCGCTGAGCCATCTCACCGGCCCAGAAGATGAATTTTTAATGTGGATATATTATACATTTAACTATGTTATAAAATTGCCTGCAATATTTTTTTGTTGTTGTTGTTTGTGGGTACTGGGGGTCGACCTCAGGAGCTCGCACGCCAGCAGGCGCCCGTGCCACTGAGCGATATCGCCGGCCCTTTTTTCGTATGTGGGTACCAGAAGTCGAACTCAGGACCTCGTGCTTGCCAGGCAGGCGCTTATGCCACTGAGCCATCTCACTGGCCCAATATTCTTTAAAATTGCATTGGCCCCTTTATGTTAATAAACATATAACTGCTAACATTTTCAATTGGGCCCTTCCCTGCAGACCTTATTAATATTTAATTCAGAAGTATTTTCTTTTCAGAGGCTGAGATACACAGTGAGCTCAGAACAAATTCTGCTAAAAGGCAAGTATTCTTATACTATTAGTTTTTTTAATGGAAATACATAAATATTTCATTTCAAATATTTTCACAGAAACTATCAGTTTGGAATACTTTTACACAGTTTCCAGAGATGAAATTCATGACTGGGAGGTTACTGCTACTTGTCTAAACACAACTGTGACTTATATATGAGTTATAACTAATTCTACGTATGTCTGTGATCCAAAGGCTTCTTTATTTAGTACATACTGTATGCCTACCACGACATTATGTTCCAACAAGAATAACATTTATATTATTATCACAGAATACTTTGTATTTCCAACAATGACTTTTAAAATGCTTTTAAAAAGGAGAAGTATTTACTATAGCATTCAAAACCATGTTAGGTATTTTAACAACATAATGTATAAGCTTCACTTTGATTCTGTGAATTAATGGGAGAAAATAAATCATTATTTGCAAAGGTTTTCTGCTTAAGGGAGTAAACAGATTAATAGCTGTTATTTTTTTGTATATGTGTAAGAACACTTGGAATAGAAAATGAGTTAAATTAACTTGGAAGAAAAGTCATTTGGGGCCGGTGAGACGGCTCAGCAGCGTAAGCGCCTTCCTGGCAAGCGCGAGGTCCTGAGTTCAACTCCTGGTACCCACATACGAAAAAAGGGCCGCTGATATCACTCAGCGGCACGGGCACCTGCTGGCGCACGAGGTCCCGAATTCGACCCCTGGGACCCACCAAAAAAAAAAAAAAAGAAAAAGAAAAGTCATTTGTTCTAAATGAAAAGTCATGCTTCAGAGAGGGATATAGAAACACATGCTAAAAGGTCATCTTTGGGTCTAGTCTGCTGAAAATAGCAGCTAATTTTCAAAGTAGGTAAAGATCTTTTTTCAGAAAATCTATGTCTTTTACGTTTTGTGTGGTTGGTGGTATCACTATGATTACAATGGTAGATGCTAAATATCAAAAAACAATTTTCATACCAATTAAACATTATCACTGATCTTCCTGAGAAATAAAAACTCAGTATTTAATTTTTGTTAAACATGCACTTTAATGTATTTTACACTTATTATCACCAAAAGGATTTGCTGCAAAATGAAAGCATTATCAAACAATGAAACAAACAGCAATAGATTTACACCGAATAGTAAATGATAAAAAAACAATGAAGCAAAAGCTTTCATTCAGACCACCATCCCACTGACCCTGCACTCCAGAGGACAGCAGACTGCACGATACAAGCAGGCAGTGCAGGCAACAGCACCACATGCTTCTTACTACCTTTGACACTGGAGAGGGGCTGACCATCCCTATTCATTCTTGCCTGAGCTTACTTTAGAGCACGCTATCTTTCTAAGGGAGATCCGGTTAATACTGCACCTGGGAAGGGCATGGAAAAGAGATGGAATAAGTTTCAGATTTAACCAAGTGTTAAAGTGAGAAATCTGGTCAATAGTACAAGTTCAATCTGGAAATACAAAATGAGGGCCTATAAAATTCACCCCTGCTTATTTTAATGCAACTATTAAGAATACTGCATTAAAAAATGAAAAACTGGGACAAAGACTAGACTGGTGGGACACCAGGACAACAGGTGTAAACTGCAAATACCTGTATCTCAAAGAACCTGGGACTTATCATTAACTTCTGTGTGGTAACAGTCTATGTACCCATTTGGCCTAGTACAATTTTTTAAAAAAGGAGTCAACATCTAAAATTCAAACAACAAACATTCTCACACAAAAGTCTGATGATTTATGACACCCAGCAACACTGCACTAATAGTCCAAGAGGACAAAGGGCTAAAGCTAAGCAGGCTTCCAACTGCCTGTCATGTTGTCAAGAAAAGTGGGAGGACACATAATTCCTTATGAGAGTGAAGCATATACTACAGCCTGTAATGTTCTATCAAGGAATAGAACCTGGCCAGCTTCATGTTACCTGCCTGAGCCTGAAATGATGAGTTTACACCTGCTCAAACCCTCAAATCCCTGCAGGGCTAGTGTGCAATTGTTGTATTCCTTCTGTTAGGAGGCGGCTTATACACTCTCCATATGAAAAACTGAGAATTTCCTCTGTTCTAACTTCTACCAACTGGGTATTTTCATGTCTTCTTGGCTAGGATCCAATCAAAAAAATGCGTCCCTGGGACCTTCTAATGTTTCCCCCTCAAAAGTCCTTTAATTTATGCCCTACATGCTCATGTTGTGAGTTCCAGTATACAACAATCCAATCAAAGGAACTAAGACATGCATTAGATACCAAAGGGTATAACATGGTTTGGGTTATTGGGCTCTTTTTAAGACTGCTGGTCTAGTGGACCCTGGTAAAGGGGTCTGGCACATTTATCAATGGCTCCATGAGCAGGACTATTTGCAGTTTGACAGCCTCTAGGAAAGAAGAAACAAATTTTACCAAGAGATTAAGAATGCACAGCCCAAACATGTGAACCAGAATGAAAAGACAAACTGAGGTGATTAAGGGAAGGCACCAAGTCCAGACATTGTTTTTAAGGGATTAGAGTAGGGACTGTAACCAGCTGAGCTCTAGTCCTATCTGCTCATGGAGGTTATCTATGAGTCTGATATTTTCTTTTATAGTTCTTAAGTTTTTTTTCTCTGATGTGAATTATTTACTCAAAGACATTAAGTTGTTTCTTTTAAAAGAGTATGCAAACTCCTCAGGTTTTGGCCATAAGGAAATTAAGGGGTCTAGGATTCTGAAGGACTATTTTAGCTAAGGAACTTAAAGGTTCTTGCTGTACCTCTACTGCTGCCGCCATGGCCTTCCAGCCTTGCTGAACCATAAAGTCCCCGCTGCAGGTGCAGCTGGAGACCGCCAGCAGAAGCTAGTGTGGTGTCTGGTGCTTCCTTTGTACACCTAGCCCAGGCTTTGTTTAATATTACTATTATTTCTTATACATATATTTTTGGTTATATTTTTCGGCTGGGTGTTTAATATGGTCCTGCCAGCGTGAACCACCAGTGGCGCGTGCATGACTGTCCCATCAGGTAACCTGTACCATCCGATGGGCCTGTCCCACACTGCCCCATGGGACAGTCATGCATGTACCACCAGTGGTTCAGAGCTGCCTGACAGCAAGACATACAAATTACAGTCAAATCAAAGTCCTGTGTTAATCAAATATATATTTATATTATTTATATTTATACTTATATTTATATTTATTTGACAAGGTCAGTTAAGGCCCCTCGACAGTCTTTTGTTTTACCAGTGTCATCCGCCAGGATGGGCCAGGGTCTTGCTTGACCATGTAGCTTCCCTTGGAAGCATGGTACTGCGGCTCTGGAGTCCAACAAAGTTCCCATACACAGTATTTATTTTGGCTCGTAAAAGCCTAAATTTCCTTATCTCTAAAATGAAATAATGATTACTACACAGCATGGTTGTAAAGATTAAATACATAAAACAGCACACTAACAAGCATATACTAATGGGTCAGTAAAGAGAAACAATTCCTAGTTTGTACTTCAGCTGAGACCCAAGGGGAATGATGGTAAAATATCTTCAGCTCAACCTGTCTGTATTTGGTGAACCTTGGGGATCTCTTCCAAAAATTATAAAATAATTTCTATGATTCCTACCAACATGTTTTAGTACTATCAGTTTTACACTTTAAAGAACTGCTGCTTTAAATTCTTAAATTATTGATAATATACAATAATAACCACTAGTAATTATTTTACAGTTAACAATTGTTTTTCAACTAGAAGCATTTTGATATTAAGTGAAATAAGAAAGGTTTTCTTCTGTACAGAAAAGTCCAAATCTCATTAGACTGCATGTATATTAATGTTGAGTTTTCAAAACATTCAAGGCCAACAACTAATCGAAACCTTGTCTAAGACACCCAAATAGATGTAGATGAAGACTTGACCAGATGTTATATATCCATGTGTTCTCTTCCCCTTGAATTCCGATGAGTTTCCCACAAAAAGCTACTGTGATACAGCACTGGTCATGAAATACAACAAACCAAATTTATCTTTATATAACTCAAAAAGGCCTACCAACTCGCACTGCCTTCTCGGGAAGATAAAAATGCATATTGCCTCTTTGTGTTCTTGGCTACATTTCTATTTTTGAAAAGTTTTCATGTAATTTCTAAATTTAGCTCCTACTTCCTTTTGACTGTGTCATCTGAGCTACTGTCTGTTGCTGATAACATTTTGATCTTCACTCCCAGGAAACTCTATAGAAACTGCCTCTCTGAAGAAAGACAAACTTTCACTAACCTCTTCTATGCTTACAGATGAGGAGTGTCCTGGATAGTACAGGAGGGCCACTTTTTTCTCTTCTCCAGTTTCTATGGGCACCACTTACATACGTTTTAAATATTTTAAAATTCCCTTTTTTTGGTGGCAGGAAATATCAGCCTTTCTAGAATGTCAATGGGTAATCAAACTAGTCTCTGTTAGGAAAACAACTTTAGAAAGACCTCAAACACTTTCAACCTAAGGCTGAAGACTGGGTTGAGAGGGGAAGAAAAAGCAGCAAAGACTGTCAGGTGTAACGGTATGATGTTAAAAACAACTGCATACATAAAGCAATTTCTGAATCATTTACTGGGCTAAGTACCATTCTAAAGAAATGTCCTGCTCTGTTATTTTCCATTTGTGGATATCAGCTTTAAGATGGATGATTTTTAGCTAGAAATTCAACATTTTTTTTTGTATGAAGGGAAAACTTCAAGCAATGTATTCAAGTTTCAGGCAGAAATGATCTGGTTGTGTAGGTGGCAAATAGCACAAGAGTCTTACATTTATGAAGTCAAAAAAGTAGCAGCCTCTAATTAAAAACTATTAATCTGGGGAAGAAAGGATGTGTAACAGGCCTCAGTCTTCCCAGAACCCACCTATCCTCCCATGTAAGCCTGAGTGATTATTCTTGTCACACCACTGCTCACCTTTACAACACTTGTCAGGCACCAAGCTATATACTGCCTGGCACTATTTACCTGCTCCATGTGACAGGGGCTGTCTGTTATTTCTTGTATTCTGGCACAAAGCTAGGGCTTATTTGTCTAAAAATGTGATCTAGCAAAAACTAAAGAGAAGGCAATACAATGGCCAGTGCTGGGCAGAGAAGTCCTGCCCAGAAAACTGAGGGGGTTGGTTGGCTGGGCCTCTGGTAAAATCTGAAACCAGACTCCTTAACTTTTACATGTTATAGGCTGATTTTTTCAACTGCGTTACTGGATCCCATAATGGCTGTGGTGATCGCATGATCAAATGCAAGATTGGGCTAAACTATAATATGTAACAGTGGTGTGGAACAGACACCAAAGAAACAGAATGGAACAGGGCCTTAGGCTTCCCTTGTTATTCCTTGCGTCAACTTTTTCCCCTCTGTGGTACTAGGGCCTTCATGCCAAACTACACCCGCATCCCATTTTTCATTTTGAGACAGGGTATTCCCAAGTCACTAGGGTGCCCAGGCTAACCTCCAATGTGCAACTCTCCCGCCTCACTCTCCCCAAGTGCTGGGATTTCAAATATGAGCCACCACACCAAACTCACAACCACCACTGAGGTACTGGATCACAAAAAAGACTGTCTTGGGGTAGGACTAGGACTCCTAGAGTAACTGAAGGAATTTTGGGCCAGCAGCTCTAATGGTGTAATTTTTACATTTTAGCAATGGATGGGCTGAGGGTATGGCTTAGTGGTAGAGTGCTTACCTACATGCATGAGGTGCTAGGTTTGATCCCAAGACCCCACAAAAACAAATCAATAAAGCACTAGCATAAAATGGGCAAAGGGTGAATACCAATCCAGTCTGTAATAACTTACAAAGGTGTTGATTTTATCCAAAAGTTATTCTTATATGAAGTTCACAACTACTTATACAGTTGGAAATAAAAACAGAAATTCCCACCCATGCTAACAATAATGTATGTTTTTGATTCTTCTCTTTCTCTGTAATTTTGAGGAAGCTGTTCTGTAATTCCTGGCTTCTCTATAATTCCACTAGTTCACATTGCAACAAGGAGCCCAAACAATTCCAATGTTCTTTGCTTTGCTCAATAGATAAAAGCCAAGAACATCAACTACTATCTTGGTTTCACAGATGAGGAAAATATTCTTTTTTGTTCACAATAAAGTTCCTTATGTCACTGCAGCAGCAATTGGAGCTTGAGGCCCCTCCTGACACTGCCGCAGCTCTGTGGCCCAACAGTAGCCTTGGGAGCCCAGGAGAATGAGAAACAACAGCACAGGGCAGATGCAGCCCCTCCACTCCAAGTGGCAATCACCCACCAGCAGGTCTGGAAGTCTGTTACCAGCGCAGGTGTTTGGGCCTCACTGTGTATCCAATGGGATTCTTCTGGGGAACAACACCCGCAAGTGATCTGTGTGGACTTTAAAGTTCAAGAAGGGTTGATGGGTACTTCTTAAACCTGGTCAAACAGCATCACCGAGAAAAGTACAAAAACCACCCTAGGTGCCACCCTTGCGGGTTCTGATTTAACTGGTCTGAAAATGGCCAAGATATCTTGTCACTTCCCAAGTGGTCTGCACCAAGATGGTGGTCCATAACCATGTGGGGTACAGGAAGAAACTATGAAAACCTGTGTCCAGCCCGCCAATGAAAAGATACTAAGTTTTGTCCTGTTTCATGCATGGATAACAATGGCATCCTCACCTGTATGACTGCCACAGGTGGTATCCGGGAGTCCTAAGGAGGCCTGCCTAAGTATCTCCATTAACGTTTCCCTAGTAGGGCAATTTACAGCTTCTATTATCTAACAGAGCAGAATGGTCACAACAAGTTTATAATGAAAGGGGGCATAATCATGGAAACACTGAGTCACCAGAGGTTTCTTAGTTGTATGATGTAAACCACTTACAAGAAACGAGTAACATAAAGATGAGTACACATTTTTAACAAATGGCACATATTCCAAGTGTGCTGACGTGTGTGTGTGTGTGTGTGTGTAGAAAACGGGCTAAAGAAGCAGTCTATTTGGCAGAAGTTTTGTATTTAATCTATCCATTCAAAGCTAAACTTGTGTTGTAGTAAGAACATTTAAATGTATACTTGGAAGAGTTTCTGTTGTAATGTGGTTTCAGTGGGAGTGGTTGGGGGGGGCGCTATGTAAATATTTTAGAAAATAAACCCTTTAGGAAATAGCTTCAGTAGGATTGTTAATCTATCCATGACTAAGATAACACCTTTCACTTAGTTCAAAGAATAGCTGAGTGACAACAGTAAAGATGAAAATTTACTAGCAAAGTTTCAATTAAAAAAACCTTTGCATAATGGGTGATCAGACTGAAAATGAGAATCACAATTTAATAAACAGCTAATGATGTAGTTCTTTCCCACATGGTTCTTTACAGCTAAGCATCTTGTGTGATGCCCCTTCATTCGTGAAATGTTATAAATAAAGCAGAACCAGACCATTGGGTTACTCTCACAAAGAATAAGTTTTTTAAACATTAAAATATTTTCTATCACAAAGGACTCAAAAATTTCATTAAAGCACAATTTAATAAAAGCCTAAATAACTTTAATGCATGATTTTAAAAAGTCTGGACACACCCGGCTAACAGTCCCCCCAGAGATTCAGTAGTGCACCACCCGGTATCAGAACTGGGTAGAGAGACGACGATGCGTGCACTCCTTTTGGTGGACACTGATTACCAGCTGAGTCAGTGATGTGCAAGGAGGAAGGGAAGAAAAATTAGTAATTCTATCCTAGAAAGAGAGCTATGAAGAACCTCCTGGAACTTTATTGAGAGATTTGGCTTGTTTTTATTCTCTTAATGTTTCTCTTATACTATGATTCTTAAATGGTGGGCGCTCAACAGACACTGTTCACAAAAGCGTCATGCTTTAGTGAAAAACCTGTTATCACAGTGGTATTTTAGCAGGATCCATTTCTAGTAATGCAACACAAAATCACCATTTGTATCACTGATAGTGTTTTCTGGTACAGTATCTAGGATGGCCAGCTACCAAGAAGTGGAAAAATTATTAATTGGTATTACTGCATTAGAAAAAGCCCAGGTTGGGCCAGTGAGATGGCTCAGCGGCGTAAGCGCCTGCCTTGCAAGCACGAGGGCCTGAGTTCGACTCCCGGATCCCACATATGAAAAAGGGGCCAGTGATATTGCTCAGTGGCACGGGCGCGCGAGGTCCTGAGGTCGACCCCACGGTACCCACAAAAAAAAAAAAAAAAAGAAAAAAGAAAAAGCCCAGGTTAAATATAGCACAGTGGAAAACTACTAGACAGTGTTCTGAGCACCAGAAGACATCCAGTCAGTAAATTAGAATTATGTATTTCATACTTCATATACTGATATTTGGCTTTGTTGCTAGAATCACGGTGAACATCTTGATCTTAATATTGGGCCTGTAAAAATGCCCGTGTGAGATAATGGAATCTGGTATACGTCTTATCTTATCACGAGAACACTGTTCCTGCTTTTGTGAAATCTTACCCTTAAAAGCAAATCTTTAAGGACATAGATGAGCTGCAAGAAGTAAAGTACCCATGATCATTTCTCGGTATTCATATACCTTCCCTTCAGTTTCCTCACAGTGTCGGGGTCTCATGTGACCTAAACTAGTTGTACATAATTGCCCTGGCCAGCTCACCTCTCAGAATGCACTGACGAGCGGAATACTCACTGGCTTTGCTCGCGTGCTCCTCTCACCTGAGGTGCCTCTGCTCTGGGTAATTCTGAGGATACAGCACATGTAGGTCAAAGACATCCTTTGTAGGGATTTAAACTTATCCCACATCCCAGGCAGCCTTTATAGAATATTTTTTAAATTTCTCTCTTTTTTTTTTCACTCTTTTATTCAGTATGTGGCATAAAAATCTGAATTACAATTCAAAGAAAAAGACTAAATCTCATGCTTCTCAATGTTCTCCATGCTGCACACCTCTCATACAAGTGTTCTACCCATTTTAGTGAAAGTATCTTTTGTACCCTGCTTGCTGACTCATAATGGAGAGGTACTGACAAAGTAAATCCAGGCTGAGCATCACATACCTTAAATCCAGAAGTCCGAGCACAAAGCTCTTGCTTCAATTATTCACAAAGTAATGTAGTTTGAAAGTTATGATACAGACTAGATATCCATCTCTATAGGTACTACAGCTGGGAAGAAGTTGATATGGCACACCTAGATACAGATTCGGCAGGAGACACTTGGAACTGAAGTATATAAAAGGATAATATTTTATCTACTAGGTAAGAAAACCCAGCTTCCATAAAGTTAACATTAAAATGTATATTTAGAAAAGCACTAAGGAAACCCCTAAAATAATCTTGGCAGTACCAAAGCCTAGCATAAAAAGTCAGTATCATCTGTCTCCCCTCATGTTAAGGTTAATTGCCTATTTCTCAGCCTTACAGGCTATTTTTTCTTTTTTATTATTATTTTTGTGTGTGTGTGGGTACCGGGGGTCAACCTCAGGACCTCGCGCGCCAGCAGGCGCCCGTGCTGCTGAGCGATATCACCGGCCCTTTTTTTCGTATGTGGGTTCCGGGAGTCAAACTCGGGCCCTCGCGCTTGCCGGGCAGGCGCTTATGCCACTGAGCCATCTCACTGGCCCCCAGACTATTTTTTCTAATACTATTTCGTCTATTATCTGTGGTGTTTAATGTGTAAAATACTTTACTTAATATCTAAGAACCTACTTTGTGCACAGGACTGCGATAGGTACATGAGGTGATATCAAGATGCAAATAATTAGAGACAGTATGAAAATAATACAAAAGGAAGGAAAAGAGCATGACAAAGCATGGTTCAATTAAAAGGTCTCCCCAAAATGGACATACTACATATGCAAATCTTCCTGGGAGATAGTCACATGCCCACTTCAACACTGAAGTGCTGAAATGCTTCAGAAAAAGAAACTAGGTAAGTGAGGTCATCTTGTGCAGCTGTCGGGTTACTCACTGCAGAGACCTACACCATGGGGAATGCAGGAACTGAAACCCTGGCTGCAGGCTACTCAAGCGAGCATGGGCAGTGTCTACTCACAGGATAGCCTTCACTGTTCCACACGAAGGCACTGCCTAGACCAGTGATGGCAAACCTTATAGAGCTTTCTAAACTAATCAGGGGCCTAGATTAATCACAGGCCTGCAGGAAAGGACCAACTGACCTGACTCACAAAGACCTCTCTGACCCCAAGAAGTATCACCAGCTAGCGTGTGTCTCTGCTTTAGGAATAACGGAAATTAAAACTAAAGCACAAATTTGCATGAAAACCTGGGCATGGTGGTGCATGTCTGTAATCCCAGCACTTGGAAGGCTGAGGCAGGAGGATCTCTGTGAGTTTGAGGCCAGCCTAGGCTACAAAGTGAGTTCAAGGCCAGCCTGAACTGCATAGCAAAACCCTGTCTCACAAAAAAAAAAAAAAAAAAAAAAAAAAAAAAAAGGTAGGAAAAATCTTTAAGTGAAAAGTAAGAGAAAATGGTAAGAGACTTTAGCTTGAGGAGCTGACAAAGATCAAGCCAGCTCCAAGAGCAAAACAGAAAAAAGCCTGCAGCTTGAGCACATGGAGGGGGCATATTCTGATGAAAAGTATCAGACCTGCTCATTCATAAAAGAACAGGAACCAGTTTTATGGGGTGCTGTGGTGGGCTGGGATCTAGTTGATTCTCAGTCCTGCTTTTATTTTTATTTATTTATTTATTTATTTTGTGGGTACCGGGGGTCGACCTCAGGACCTCGCGCACCAGCAGGTGCCCATGCCGCTGAGCAATATCACCGGCCCTTTTTTTCGTATGTGGGTTCCAGGAGTCGAACTCGGGCCCTCGCACTTGCCAGGCAGGCGCTTATGCTGCTGAGCCATCTCACCGGCCCATCAGTCCTGCTTTTGTAGTTCCAGAGGAATCCTCATGATTTGAGGCAGTCTCCATCATGTAAGGCTTGGCTGGAATCCAAGATGACCATAAATTTAGGTAGTTCTAGGCATGGGTGTCCTCAGTCTTGAAGAGCTAAGCAATAGGCTATGTAAACCTAGGGCTCATAAACCCTAGAATGATGACTAACATACCTATATGCAGAGCTGAGAAGGTTTAGGCCTAGTGCTTTACAAAATGAAGGTCAAACTTTGTTCTACTTTTAGTTATCTATTGGGCATTTGTGGTTTGTGGGCCCAAGTGAAGAGCCTTTTTTTTTTTTTTTAAAGCAAAATCCACTTGCTTTTAATATGTAACAAGTTAAGAGCCAGGAGTAAATTTGTTCTCTATCCCTCTAGTGGTCTCTATGTCAGTAGCATCTGCAGCAAGTACTACAAAATAGAACGGCTAATTAACACTACCTGGTACTGCTCTTGCTTTATTTTTTAAAATATCTCCAAGCCAGACTTTCACTGAGGGTAACAGCCTTTCTCTGCCAACAGAAACTCCTAGTTGGTTCCTATGTTTCAGGAACTTCTCTGGCTCACATGTACAAAGTAAATACCTGTTGGGTTGGTACCAGCCACTTCAGGTCAGTAACAAGTCCCAGGGTAAGGGGTGAGGGAGCTCCTTCCTAAGATGGTCAGGTTCACACCTCTGCATGTGGCCGAGTACAGATATGAACCCATTCTTGAAAAGATAAATGTATGCTATCCCAGGCTTACACTTTAGTGTCCACTTTCTTAGATGCTATGCTGAAAACAAACGGGATTGAGAAGTTTTCTGAAACATCTTGCATGTGATGTAACAATGGCTCTGGAGACCAAGGAAACAAGCAAGCTCCGTTTTCTCTTTCAGCAGTGAGACTGGACATGCTACACCTATTTTTAATCCTATATTCTACCGCGAAGCAAGCAATTCGCTCAATCAGGCAAACTTCAAGTGCTTCATGTAAACCCTAGAGTTGCCACCCTTTCTTTTGTAGAAATGGACTCAACACAAGAAAATGCTGATCTAATAGTTAAAGTATGAAAGACTTGGCTGTTCTAGAAAAAATATTTTCTTCCAACATCACTCTAGGCAAAGACAGTTTCCAAAATTCCTGCAGTCTGATAAAATTAAAACCACATGGAAAATAGTGGTTTTATTTAAGCACAGATAAAAATATTTTAAAATATATATTAATTCATTTAACATTTGGATGTTGAGTACCAATGAATACTGTCAGTTTTTGAAAGGAAGGTCAAAATTTCTCACTGTGTTAAAATAGAAAATAAATAAGTAATAACAGTTACACAATAATGACTTAGTATCACACTACTAATACAGTTTTGTACCTGCTGAAATAATAGCAGTGTGAGATTTTTGTTTTTGACCTGAAATGCATAGCATGTGAACCTTGATGAAGGAAGCTAAATTCTATTTTGCACTACCTCAGCCTGGCTGTCCTATAGTGTACAACCATTTTCAAGAAACACTGGCTACTGAGAGATTATGATACACAATATGAGCTGTTAAATAAAAAAAAGCATATTGCTTTTTTTTGTGAGTTTGTGATTATCAGCAGATAAGATTTTGTATCTTAAGGACAACTTCAATTGAGGTTCTATGACTTGGATGATTTTTGGTAAAGAATTTTAAAAACTAGAGATTGTACTTTCAAATGCAGCTGATTCTATTATTTTTCAACAGAACACTGCAGAGATCAATCTACATAACTAGCTGAATTTACTGCACCAAATTCTGCAGCCCTGATTGGTTTTAGAAAGAACTACAAACTCTACTTTGAGGACAAAGGCTGACCTGTAATTATTTAAAATGCCCTGGGCAATAAATAAGATTCCTGGCATAGATACTGGCAGGAGCAAAGAGATACGCAGGTACTGGAAAGATAGTGACTTCTGACTTCTGACCAGATTAACAAGATCTTTCTTCCTGTGTACATGATAATATCAACAGTCCCAAACCCCACATTCAACCTGCAATTCTTCAGAATCCTCACGGGATGGAAACCCTGAAGGTTGTCCTCCAAGTCCTTGAATTCGCAGTTTTTTTTTGTTTTTAAATGTGGGAACTGGGAGTTGACCTCAGGACCTCACGCTTGCCAGCAAGCACTTGTGCCACTGAGCGATACCACCGGCCCTTTTTATCCTTTATGTGGGTTCTGGGAGTCAAACTCAGGACCTCACGCTTGCCGGGCAGGCACTTGTGCCACTGAGCCATCTCACCGGCCCTAGCTGAGTTTTGAGAGAACTACTTTGGCATGTTTTGTCATCTTATTGGTTACCTGAGTTTTCAAATAGTGATGTAGTTCCTTTTTTAGCTGTTAAGTAACGATTAAACCCCATACCAAAAACTAAAACCAAACAATCATGTATTTAAACAGTCACAACCAGCACTTTGGACTAGAAATGACTAATGAGGAGAAGAAACTAAAGACTTAAAATCTAATTTAAAATATAGGGACAAGAATATAACTTCTATAGTGCCATTCTGAAACAAAGCAGGTAATTTTTTTTTATAGTACTAGGGATTGAATCTGGGGCCTTCACACTAAGTGACATCCCCAGCCTTTCAAGACAGGGTCTTACTAAATTGCCCAGACCGGGATTAAACTTGTGATCATCCTACCTCCCAGAGTGCAACCACCATTCCTGGCAAAAATTTTATATACTGTAATATAAAGATACATTCACACCCCCATCCATGTGGAGCAAGGACAGAAAAAACAGCTGCTTTAGATGAAGTAGGGACTCTTGTGTTGGAAAGGCACAGTTCTAAGCATTTTCTAGGGAGTGCACTCTATCTTTACAACAACTGTATACGCAAGTACTATTATGAGCCTCATTTAAGTTCAGAAAACTGGTTGGGAGGGTGCTGTTAACTAATTTCTCCAAGGTCCCTCAGCTTACAAAGAGCAAAGCCAAGATTCAATCCAGTAAGGCTGGCTCCAGAATGCCTGCTTCATAATAACACATTAATAATGGAAACATGGGCAAAAGTTATTTCTGTATATACCTTTTTTTTTTTTTTGATGTTGGGAATTAAATTCTATAACTGAGCTACATCCCTAACCCTGTGTATGTATGCTGGACAAAAAAATTATAGATAGTAATTCCAGGTTACTGATGTACTGAGAATGTTTCTAAAAGTAACTGCACAATAGGCTTCCTAGTAAGAAGACTTTAAGGTATTTAAAAAAAGAAAAATATCTGGTATCTGAACATCCACTATTGTAAACTTATGGCCAAAATAACCAATCCAGGCAGGTATACACTTGAGGAACTTGAAGACACGAGCTACATGGAAGCCGTCAGGTATAATAAATAAGACCTGCAAAACTTTTCTTACACTTTCCCTCTAAATATCCTATTTCTTGATCCCCATCATAGATGCCCCCTGGACTCTCCTCTAATTTCAAGAAAATTCAATATCCTTTTGGGTATTCCCTGCCTATACTAGTTGGTCAAATACTTTAAGGCAGAATAAGAACGTGGCAGGATTTATTAACAGTGAATTCATGGAGATTCTATAGAGCCATTATTTATGCAATCTTACTCCATTTCAAATTGTGTGTGTGTGCGCTCGCGCGTGCTCGTGTCTCTATGGTACTGAGGACTGAGGAAATAATAAAGTGTTTAAACTTGTCCTAGGGTCGGTGAGATAGCTCAGCGGCATAAGTGCCTGCCCGGCAAGCGTGAGATCCTGAGTTCGACTCCCGGTACCCACATACGAAAAAAGGGCCGGTGATATCACTCAGTGGCACGGGCGCCTGCTGGTGCACGAGGTCCTGAGTTCGACCCCTGGTACCCACCAAAAAAAAAAAAAAAAGAAAAAAAGAAAAAGAAAAAGAAAAAAAAATTGTCCTAAATCCTGTATCTAAACAACTAAAATTAAATTTGTGGAATTGATGTTTACAGAATACATTGTTAATAATACTCATCATGATGATAAAATATTAATATAACCAATGTATATTAAAAAGTAGGTGAAGGAAAGAAAGAATATAAAATGTTCTATATTTCATGTCAGTAAGTATATATGAGCATAGTTGAAAAGTACAGGCTTAAGGAATTATGATTTCAAAATTACATTTTCATATGCGCACCCATGTTTATAGCAGCACAATTTGTAATAGCCACATCTTGGAAACAACCCAAATGCCCATCAACTGAGGAATGGATAAGAAAGATGTGGTATTTTTATACAATGGAGTACTATTCAGCCATAAAGAAGGATAAACTGGAGACTTTTATAGGTAAATGGATGCAACTCGAGAAAATACTCATAAGTGAAATAAACCAGAAGCACATGTGTAAGCATCGTATTGTCTCTCTAGTATGAGAAACTGAAAGAGTAAATAAGATCCAAAATGTACAATAGACATGGTGAATCAAAAAGAAACTGGTCAAAAGGAAAGAAAGACTGGAACAGGGAAAAGAAAGAAGGGAAAGGGAAAAAAAAATTGTATATATATATATATATATATACATATATATATATATATATATATATATATATATATGATGGTTAAGATAGATACACTACCAATTTTACTTAGTTCATTGAAGAGTAAGGTTTGTGCCAATAATGTTTGGACAATTGAATGCTAATGTCTGGTATCCTGAATAACTAACTTAAAGATAATAATACGTAATGTATTAACCATTGTTACCCTCCTATTATGTTGTTTTGAAAATTTGTTCTTCTTTTGATTTGTTTTGTTTTTTCTTCTCTTTAAAATAAAAAAAAAACAAAAAAAAAAACAAAATTACATTTTCTACTGTCTTTTAATAGGAGAAACTTTTAGTAACTAATTTCCTTTGTGAAACAGTTACTTGAAATTCAGTATCTCCTTAATTTCTTCTATTACGTCTTAGTGCAAGTTAAATTGTAAATACAATGTTTATATAAAAAGAAATTATTAGCAGTTTTTCTCTCCATCCATCTGTAATGACGGTCACCAAATGTTGTTGACTGCTGTTTTTCATGGGTGGGATTTTTTCATGGGTGGGATTCTGAGTGGCTTTTTAGAGTTGTTCCTTTATAATAATCAATTAAAAATGTATCTTTCCCAAAAAGAAATAAAATCATTATTCTAAAAATAAGCATGAAAATCTTCTAAATATATTTTACTGACACGAAAAGATGCTAAAAATACAGTATTACAGCCAAAAAGTAGATCATAAAATAGTTAAACCTTTTTAATTTTTCAGTTTAGATGCATAAACTAAATTCCAAAAATATAGCGAAATACTGAGAGTAATTAGCTCAAATAGCCAAAGCTACTAATCAAAAAGAAAAAGAACAAATCACAAGGCATTATACTTACCTGCTTCAAAATATACTACACAAAGCTGTAGTAATCAAAACATCGCAATATCGACATAAATACAGACACACGGACCAAAGAAACAGAATGGAGCACCCAGAAGTAAATTCACACATCCAGAGCTGACTGACTTTCAACAATAAACAAGCATGGGAGAAAAGATGACATTTCAGTAGATTGTGCTGAGAAAACTGGATATCCATATGCAGAGAAACGAAATTAGATCTTTCACCAGTTACAAAGATCAACTCAAAAATAATTTAAAGACTTAAATGCAAGACCTGGACTATGAAACTACTGGAAGCAAATGGAGAAAATTATTCAGGTCACGGGAATGGACAAAATTTTTCTGGAGAAGAACCCACATGCATGGGGGGAAAAGCAAAAAACGGTCAAATAGGATTATATTAAACTAAAAGGCATCCACACGGCAAAGGAAACAATCAACAGCAAAAAGAGAGAAAACATTTTCAAACTATATATCTGATAAGGAGTTGACACCCAAAATATATAAAAAGCTCCATAATCTCAAAGAAGAAAAAAAAATTTTTAAATGGACAATAACTTAGATAATTCTCAAAAGAAGATGTACAAATGGCCAAAAGATAAATGAAAAAAATGTTTAATATCAGTAATCTTCAGGGAAATGCAAATAAAAACCACAATGAGGTATCACCCCATCCCAGTTTAAAAAAAAAAAAGAGCTATTACCAAAAAGACTAAAGAAAACAAGTACTGGGGAAAATGTGGGCAAAAGAGCACCCCTGTGCATTGTTGTTTGGAATGTAACTTAGCCATTATGGAAAAAAGCACGGAGGTTCCTCCGTAAAATTAAAAACAGAACTACTATACTATCCAAGGAAATGAAAGTAGTATGTGGAAGAGATACCTACACTCCTATGTTCACTGCAGCACTATTCCCAGTAGCCTAGAAATGGAAGCAACGTAAGTGTCCACCAGCCAAGGAAGGGATAAAGTGTGTTATATTTAAACAATGAGAAACTCTTCAGCCATAGAACAGAATGAAATCCCATCACTGGCAACAACATGGATGGAACTGAAAATCATTACATTAAGTGCAATAAGCCAGGCACAAAAAGACAGGTTATGCATGCTCTCACTCTAAAAAAGGTAATCGCACGGAAGCTGAAAGTATAATGGTGGTTACCAGAAGCTGGGGCGAGTAGAGGTGAGGCAGGGCTAGGAAAAGCTTAGTCAATGGTGCACCGTGTTACAGTTTAATACCAGCGGACAGCAATAAGCTCTGATGTGCTACCGTACAGTAGGGTGACTACTGATAACAATAATGTACTGTACATTTCTAAAAGCTAGAAAGAAGGATTTTAGAAGTTTTCACCATAAACAAATAATAAATGCTAAAAGACACAGGTGTGTTCAACTTGATTTGAAAATCACACAATACCATGCAAAGAAACATCACATTATTCCTCTAATACGCACAACTTCTGTTTTTATGTAACACTGAAAAAATTAATTTCAAAAGTGATTATACTCAAGGCATACTGGGTGACTTAATAAAAATTGATCTTTACTAGCATCTTCTGATTTGCCTACAAAGAATTACATTATTCATGCAATCCAAAACAAATAAATGCACACATTAAAGTTATGGTCCCAACAACTTTTCTTGATACGTAGCTGAGATTTTTAAGGGAAATTATTAACAGAAGATAATTTCTAGATAGCACTTGTGATTCTGATGAGAAATTTATCAGAGCTGACTCTTCATTATAAGATGTGTAATCTAAAATTATATGACCCTCTTCACAACTGCATTCTCTGGGGTCCACACTGGTTAGGTTGAAGATTATTATTCTTCCTTCTCCTGTTGCTAACTTTCATTGCTAGTTCTCGGGCTCCATCTAACTTTCTCTCAGGATTCTTGGTGAATACATTATTAATTGCCAATGCATCAAGCAAATAATCGAAGTTCTCTCTGATCCATGTGTTAACCAAATCTTGAAGTTATACTTGATTGATGACAATCTGTAATACCTCATCAAAAGTATCCATTTCTAGGGGCCAGGGATATAGCTCAGCGGCACAGCACCTGCCTGGCAAGCACGAGGTCCTGAGTTCGATTCCCAGTACCAAAAAAAAAAAAAAAAAGAGTATCCATTTCTACATTGAAATAGGAAAATCATCCCAATATTGCTTTATTTTAGACAATCCTTCATTAGCTAGTTTGGGAGTAAGTAATTAAAGAGCTGATGTGTGAGTCAGCTTCACTGTAACAAAACACTTGAGATAATGGTCAACTTAGAAGAAGAGGTTTACTGTGGCCCAGAGTTTTGGAGGTTCCAATCTGTCACAGATTGGTCCCATTACCATGGGCCTATGGCAAGGGAAGGACATCATGGTGGGAGTGCATGGCAAAGCAAAAGCACTCACTTGATCACCAGGAAACAAAAAGAAAGAACAGGAAGAGACTGGACTCCCCTGTCTACTCTGAGGGCAAACTCTCAATGACCTGAGGACCTCCAGTTAAGCCCCTCCTCTCAAAGGTCTCAGCACCTCCCAACAGGGTGACCCCTGGGGATCAAGCCTTTGCAACACGGGCTTCCGGGAGACAAAACTCAAACTGCAGCAGCTAATATAACTTCTGCCCTTCATAACTCACTATTCCTCTCAAATTTATCTAGACAGTATAAATTACCAGCTACGCAAAGTCCTGAGCTCTGTATAACTGGAGAAAGAAGGGTAAGGAATCTGATACTCCAAATTACATCACTCATACTCAGGCTAAACTTGGTTTAGGATTCCCTGTTTAATTTGATTTAAAATACAGATTAATTATCCCTTATCTGAAATGCTTGGAAGCAGGAGTGTTCTAACTTTTGAACTCTTTCAGATTTTAGAACATTTGTATATACATAATTAGATATCCTGGGAAGGCAAACCAAGTCTAAACACAACATTCAGTATGTTTCATATAAACCTCATATATATACATGTATGTGTGTATATATATATACATATATGTGTGTATACATACATGTATATGTGTGTGTGTGTGTATATCCTGAAAGCAATTCTATAAAAAATTTAAGTAATTTTAATCTACATAATTTAAACATTTCAAATAATAAGTAACAATGGAATTGTGCACTTCTGGCACCGTATCTTTGCTCAAAAAGTTCCAGATTTTGGAGCACCTCAGGTTTCAAGATTGGGGAGGTTCAATCGGTATAGGTTTCCTGAAAAGGGACACATTTCACTTCCCATCATGGTACTGTGGTACTAAAATCCTTCAGTGACACAGCAGCAGACTCGTGTGATGCCTGCCCTGCAACCTCACTTGTGTCATAACTTGAAGGACGCTCTATGAGCTGGAGAGAACCAGAGGGCAGGGAGGTACAGTTTTGATGGCTAGAGTTGGCTTTACTTTACTTGGAGAAAACATCTGATTAGGTTTTGGAATGGCACAAGTTTTCTGTTTAAAAATAACTATTTTATGCTGAAGTAGGCTAAAAACCCAAATGTTATTCTCATCTTTCTGATAAAAGAGCTGAAAAATACACAAGAACTATGTATTTAATTAGAACATTAACCCAAAAATGCCTTCTCTAATACCACAGTATGCCTGTGCTCAAATTATGACGACAGAGAGCTTTGCTTTAGCTTTTGTTTTTGTTTTAACACTTCTCAGGTTTATGAGAAGGCCAAATTCAACCTTTCACTGTCTGTTTTATCTTCTTCATCAGCAACAGGAGAGTATAACCTTTCCAAATGCTTCAGTGATTCATCTTTAATTTATTCTTCCTGTCTGGAACCTGGACACTTTTCACTGCAAATGCGCAAGTAGTCCATGTTTCATTTTTAAAGAAAATGTTACAGCTCTTCCTCTGCCATTTTGGATACACAGTACACTCAGTAATTGGTTGACTGAACAATGACTTTTTTTCAAAAGACAGTCTTGTGATAGAAAAGAATATATGTACTTCTAAATAGAACATTACCTCCTGAAAAAAACAAACAATGAATGGATTAGCATGTAGGTAGGTGCAAGTTATTGTATCTGTTCTCATTCCTGGATTGGGTACTTGATTGTTTCATAACTTACCTATGTTACTTATAGTCTTATGTGTGAAACAAGTATTTTAAAACAATGAAGAAAAATTAACAGGTGAATTATCAGCCTTCTACTATTATATTTTATAGGATAGGTGATGAAAATGTGCTAGTATTGAGGGCAAAAGTGATTTGGGCATAGATTTAGAATCAACAGGGGCAGCTTCTATAAGCCCTGGGTCATAATGCATACTCTTCCTTTCTCTCAGGGAAAGCACTGGAGAAGAACAGGGAGGCAGGCCAGACTGGCCCTCTGGAGTACTCTGGAAAAGAGTATTAACTGCACTCTGGGAAGTGCTGAAGGAACAACATTCTTTCTGCAGGGGCTGCTAAATCCATGCTATTACACATGGACTCTAGACTGTGCTTCATGCATTCATGTTCTTTCAAAACTCAGCCCAACCAAATTGGATTGAAGCACAGACACATACACAAAAAGAATTTTCAATAATATTTTCTGCCCCCTATGGGAGTTTATGCTGACCTATAAAAGAAAAAGAAAAGGAAAAACCACACTCCGCACACATAACACACACTAGAGAACCTTTTGTAATTGCTTTGTGGTGAGAGACAGCATTAAAAATAGACATTGGAAGCATTTAAATAAAAAATTATCCAGCATCTCACACTGGAGTCAAATTTTGCATTGACATTTCCTGCAAGGGCAAATGGGAGGGAAAAAAGCCCAAACCTCTCAGCGTATACTTAAAACAGCATGGCCACAGAGAAATGATTGGCAATGGAGCAATCATCATTCTGCAATTTTCACACAATAAATTGGGCAAAATCACTGCAATTTGGTATAAATGTTCCTTTCAGGTATATTTCTCAGAGTAGGCATTATATTTTATTTTAATGTCCTTTTTTCTCACTTTACCTCCAACCTGGTTACATCCCAGAATTTTCATATAAAAGGAATATATGATGATCATTTATTATTTGTTTTAGATTTATCAAGGCTGACTTATTCATGTATTTAATTAGTATTACTAAGTACATAAATGAGTGAAACAAATAGTATGTAAATTATGCCATCTTTGGTACTGGCAAAAGTCGTCTGACACATGACCTTCATTACATGAAACAGTGACCAGACACCATCCTTAACAGAGGTTTTATTTTTAAAAACAAGGACAAACTGAGTCATTAGTAAGTCCTTGGCAGGAAGGCCCAGTGGTTTCCTAGTGAGGTAAAAGCTACTCTACTCTGTGTTTTCAAGGTGGTAGCACCTCTACTGCCCAAACCCATGGCTTCTGTTTTATCAAGAAGACTCGCATAATTTATGGGAAATTATAAACAATAGGAATAGCCTTTTTTGGGCCAGTGAGATGGCTCAGCGGCATAAGCGCCTGCCTGGCAAACGCGAGGTCCTGAGTTCGACTCCCAGTACCCATATAAAGGAAAAAAAAAAGGGGGCCAGTGATATCATTCAGCGGCACAAGGGTCTGCCGGCAAATGTGAGGTCCTGAGTTCGACTCCCAGTACCCACATAAAGGAAAAAAAAAAAGAACAGCCTTTTTAATTTATCTGTAGGTATATATCTTAGCAATCATTTAATGACTAACGTGACCTGCAAGTCCAACTTTCAATAAACTACATCCCGTTATTGGGGATTGTATTAAGCTGAGCTCTTTCCTCTTTCCCCTCACAAAGAGGAATCATCATAGCTGCAACATCCCTTCAGCAAGTGTTAACGGCTTTCCTCAATTCTCACCCTAACTGTCCTTAGGAGGGGACCACAATACCTCTGCAAGTCTTACACTGGGACAGAACTACAGCTCGGACTGCAGAGTTCTAACCGCAGTGTGGAAAGCTGAACTGAAATCATCAAATGAGTCCCTTTATATGGCCTAATCAATACTGATGGGACAGTGTGAGAAGGGTACAGATGCAACAAAACAACACTCCTTGTCAAAGAGAAAGAATTCAGTTCTCATCAAACCAGTTTAGACTTGCTACTGCGTAGAATGCAGGAAGAACCTCATTTAATATTTGGGGATGGAACTCAACCTTGTTTTAAAGAAAAGAGAGTTTTGTAATTCTGATCTTTACAGATGCTTTGTTGAAGATACCTAGAGCGAGAGAAGTTAGGAAAAACATGTTAGCACACTTATAGCACACTTGCCAAGGCTGCAGATACTGAGATACTGGGACATTCTCCTAGTTCTCCACATGCTGCTGACCCCAGGGCCTTGGGATTCTCAGTGTTAGCAGAACAGCCCCTCTGTGGCATTGGAGACCTCCAAGCACATAGCCTAAGCTGAGATGGCTTTTGGAATCCTGGGACACTCTAATGAGTACATGCATCTTTTTCAAGGCCTTGATGGGTATGTGTACCATCTGGCAGGCTGCTAGAATTCTAGATGTAAGCTTAATGCACACATCCATTAGTAGAGGCATCATGCTGACCTACAGCAATACCAGTAAAAAAACAACCGAGCTACATCCCCACCCCCTCTGACCCCATTCCTTCCACCCCTAAAGAATGAGCTCAAATGACAATGAAATCTGTGAGCTCAAAGCTTTAATTATGGGTATGTGCAGAAAGAAATATATGTAAGAAAAACAAAGTATGTAGGATCTGATTATATTTTTCTTTAAAGATTTCTTGTCATTTGAATAATACAATTAGAGCGAGTTAAAAACTGGATTCTACTAAGATCGTAATCTATGAGCAATATAACTGATTTGTAAACATCAATGTGGCCCTGAAACAAGACATAAGCTCATCTCCCTGTTCGTCTTTCTGGCCTGTTTTCCTCCCTCTCAAAGGAAGCGAGAGAGTAAGTTATGTAGATATCTGATGGAACACAGCTCCAGCTGGACAGAAGCATTAGGCGAGAGGAAGGCTATACTGTTCTAGGGGACAGCAGAGAGGCTGTGCAGGCCAAGCTGAGTAAATGGATGGGGAAGAACAGGGGTGAGAGATACACACCCTTGCAGAGCTGGCTGGGTTTCACTAGGAGGTCAAGGCTCTTTAAAGGGCTATTGTATTTCTCTCAGAGAGCCCACTGAATTGACTCCCAAGTAACTGAGTGATGATTTTGATGCTGTCAGAAGACACCAGCTCTAAGTCCTGCTAGGAGAAAATTAGCAAAGGGGTGTTGAGCAGAACCATGGATATCATGGTTTGGTGCATTTGCCCTATGAAAACAGATGAAATTGACCTTGGGTAAATCGTCTGTTCTGAAACTGGTTTTCCAGATGCAAGTAAAGGAAGTCGACTGGGAACATAGAACACACACACACAGATTAAAGGTTTGGAAGTGTAATGAACACAAGCACATACAAATGAACTTCCAGGCCACTGTAAAATTTCTTGCATATTTTGAATAGCCATTCCTGGGCAAATTTTCTGCATGGTGTCATGCCATGGCTCATTTGTCAGATTTCAGCCATCTAAAACCCTTAGCTTCCACTCGTAGCTACATGTCAGGGCCTCTAGCTGAGGACTTAGATGAACCTGTGGCTCAGGGAGCTCACGGTGTGCAGTTTCTGTATCATGCCATATCTCATTACATTTCGGAAAAGTCTTATACTGGCTTCACTCCACCGTTCTGGCAGAATACAACTGGTGCCAAATTACCCTTCTGCAACCTGAGGAAGTGACGCTTCTCCCAGGTCTGACTTATAAAGATTCTAGGTTTTGGGGTTCCTAATGTACAAAAAATAATGTCAGCCTTGGTTTGTCATTATAGCCTGTTCCCAACAGGACATGCACACTGGTAGTTCCATTAAGCCTTCACCTGGCAGAAAACAATGAAGAGGACCAAGGGCTTCACCTTGGAATTCATGATCCCACTCCTGAGCAAGAGCACAAGACCAGTGCAAACCAAAACCAACCATCCCGGTCACTTTGGACCTTTCCATTGTTAAAATTGGGGGGGGGGGAATGAATCTTTATACTATTTCTTCTAGTGACATACATGTTTTAACCAGAGACAAATGCACAGGAATAAAGTGAAACTTCAGAATAAATTCCAACCAGAAGATCGCAGATTTTAACCAGCTGCTAAATGAAAGATACCAACCTTCATATTCTGAAAATAACAAATTTGGGGACAAATTCAAAATGGAAGATGTGAATTAGAATCTAAATATACCACTGGCTACCTGTGCGCCTTTGGGCAAGTTATTTAACATCTCTGAATCTCCTTATTTTTAATATATAAAATTAGAAATCCTTAATTTTTAAAAATAGTACAAAGAGAAAAATATGGGGATTAAGTGAGCACTATATAGGCAAAATGTTCCTAAACTGCAGAATGCTACTCTAACATGAATTTTTTTATGTATTTTGAGACTTGCCTAGTTGGAAATACAACTTAAGGAACTAGAGATTTTAATACAATCCATTTTTGCAAAAGTTCTTGGTTCTACTACTTGTCAGAAGATCTAAAATGGTATAACCTTTCTCCCTCCACTGTAACTTCTGTTTGTTTCCTGCAATGAATTAGTGGCAAGTGGCAGAAGCAATTGCTGAAACTCAGCTGAGCTTGGCTTCTCAGTTATGAATTCCTTCAGTGTATTATTTCATCATAAATTTGAGTAAGAATAATGGAAACTCCTTACAATCCATCTAGCATCAAGAGGGAAAGTAAGCTAAGGTGTTAAATATACACAGAACACATCAGAATGTCTAATGAAATCCCTCTGTATCTATCTTTTTAAGCAGTTTCCTCTAAGTAAGGGTATACCCTCACATGAACTTCCAAAGTTATGTGAACGGATGTAATTCCAGTTCATTATGAATTACAAGGCTTATATCCATCTTTCTCCTACAGTTTCACAGCCATCTCTTAATAATCAGAAAGATGATCTCCTCATCTGAAGCAGAGGCACTTACTGGACAATCTTACAAGGCATAATGAATTTGGAATGGATGGATAGCAAGTAGTTATCTTGGAGCATCTGGCAAAACAATTCCCAAGGGTCAACAGGCTGGTACATATTTCAGAGGGTCCTAAAAATGTCACTGTAAACTAAAGAGTAAGCTGTGTGCTTAGAGTAGCAGCTCTGGTACACAGATAAAGGGAAACATGGCTAAACAAAACTACAGAGTTGGGCAGGTCACCACTGTGACCAAGCACTGCATGGAAATGAGACACATGTCACAAATGTTCAACCGCCGGAGAAGGCCAGCAGTCTGCAGGCAAAATGCATTTTGTCTGGCCACACTTTGTTGATGTTCATTGTATTTGTTAAAAAATATCAAAATTACTTCTAACATTACAAATAGGAAAATTCACCCATTAAAACCCTAGACTTCTGCCCTCTGAAAAATCCGGAAACAAGTGGCAAGTTAGGATTTACATTTCCATGAGGCAAGTCTGGCTGAAGCCAGTGGCATTGCCTTTTTCCAATTATGCATTCTCCAGTCTGCTCCAAGCTCTTCAATCCATCTTGCCCTGTCTGCTCCACTCACCTGCAGATTTGCAGGGATTTGGGTTGCTTCTGTCCAGCTAAAAGAAACTGGTTGAGAAAGGCTGATCATGTTTATTTTATTTTATTATTTTATTTTTTATGTTTATTTTAAAAAGGCCCAAAATGTGTATGCAATGGGTTCAAAGAAGCATAGGAGAGCCTAGGTAGGCCAAGCAGACCTAAAAAAGTTAGATGGGCAAGGTAAGATAGGTCATGGAAGGGCCAGGCTGATGACTGAATGTTTATTATCTTATTTTCTCTTTTTATGTGGAGAAAATGAAGCTGAGAGCACATTTCCTTCTTTTTTTTTTTTTTTTTGTGGGTACCGGGGGTCGACCTCAGGACCTCACGCACCAGCAGGCGCCAGTGCCACTGAGCGATATCACTGGCCCTTTTTTCGTATGTGGGTTCTGGGAGTCAAACTCAGGCCCTTGCGCTTGCCAGGCAGGCGCTTACACCGCTGAGCCATCTCCACCGGCCCCCACATTTCCTTCTTAACCTAAATAGAGTGAATAAGGCTTTTTTGGTTAGTCCTCCCATGAAAAACAGCATTCTTAGAGCCTCACATAAGTACCATTTTTGTGACTTTCAAGTTAGCAAAGCACTTTCATATACATTTTCTTCCATTGCCCCTTCAATCACAATTCTAGACTAGGCAAACATTATTGTCTTATGTCATAGGCGAGGAGGCTGAGGCTTAGGACCTTTGTCAGGATGGAATTCAGACAGGCCTGGACTTGACTTTTGGCAGTACAACTGTGGCTTCTCCACCCTCCACAATGCCCCATCCTGTCCTGAAAGGAACATGACACTCCTTCAGCCTTCCTGGAACTGTGGTCACTGAGACGCCATCAGCAGCAGGCCACGGACTGAGAAGGTTTCTTGCTTACTAGGAGAATCTTTCCCTGAGCAAATCACCCTCCAAACCTCAGGCGGCCAGGGCTTCGCCCAGCCAGCAAGGCACTGGTCAGTTATGTCTACAAACATCCCTTATTTGTTCACAAAAGTCCTGCAAATATTTTGGCAAATTAACTCAGAAAGGCGGAAACACTAATTATTAGGCAGAGACAAATCCGCAGTAATAAAATAAACAACAAAGTGCCTTTTCAGTGCTGCTGTTCAGTGTGCCTTCCTGTTACAACTGCCACGAAAAACATGGTGGGAATGGCCTAGAGATGGAAGAGGAAATAACTCCTTTAAAGACCATGTCCTGTGGGCACAGTTGCCTTTCAATTTGCTACAACAGATATCAAAAAGGAAGGGTGGGTAGTAGAATTTGGAGGGAGAGAAAAATAGTTTTAAAAAATAAAGTTTCTAAGAACACTGTTAAGGTAGGGCATTTACAATTAGTTCTTTAAAAATGAACTTTTCTTAAGCTTGGGAAAGAAGAGTGAAAAGATTTGAAGAAAAAATAAAGATTTCCTCAAATGGTCACTAATGCCCATGAACCAGTCCACTGTCAAGACAAAATCCTGTGTGAGGAGTTCCACCTGGGGTGCACACGGCAGAGGCCACGCCAGGCCCAGAATCCAGTCGACACTCTGCTCACCAAGGGGTGTGCCTTGTGTAGCCCAGAAAAAGAACCTCTGTGCAATCTGCCTGCTCGGGGGCATGGGATCACCTTTTCTATTCTGCACAGAAGTGCTCCATATGCTAGCAGCAGCCCCAAGGCAAAGGTCTGCACATTTCAGCATCTGTCCCTTCAAACTTACTAAGTATTAGGCAGTACAGTCACGTTGAATGCCCTGGATTTCAGAACCAGCCACGCAGGACCTTAGACAAATCACATACGAGATTTTCTGCTTTTCTTTCTCATCTTTAACAGTAAGAACAGCCTTGCCTGCTTGCCCCCATCTCCTTAGGGCCTTTATGAAGCAACTGCCAAAAGTCTAATCAAAGTTCTTTCTTCAGCCCAGCCCAGTAATGTTTTCTGCAGAGCTTTCATGTGTATTAACACCACACTCTTCCTCCTCATTCAGACTAAAAGTGAAGAATGAAGATTATGAATTCTTACAGACCCATTGAATAGGACAGCTTCCACTTTTCAAGCAAATCACACACTTTCATGTGCCCAAATTCAAACCATTCTCACAGATCACCAAGCCATTTCACTCAGGCTTATGGTGCACCTCTCTTAACAAGCAACTCCACTGCTGGCATCTCCAAGGCAGCATTTCAAACTCCAAATTGGCTTGTTTCCTCGACAGACTGCTGGGATACATATTCCTGGCAAATGCAGAAAAGCTGACAGCTCGCTACGGCTTCCAGAGTTGACCTGGCCAGGCAATGTCGGAACTGGCCTCATTGCCTTCTGAGGTGACAATTCATTAGTGTGGTAGGGACGAGGAGCAGTCTATCTAGGCAGCCCAGCCTCTGCCATTCGGAGGGCTGTGGCACTGCCCTCTCACCAGAGCCAAGGCTGGCATCATAAGCTGTACTGTAGATGGTTCTGGCCTCCCTTAAAGCAGTCTGGATGGGGCCTGGGGATGGTTGACCTTCCAAGCAGTTCTTTGTTAAGAAAAACAAAAGGCTCCAGCAACCTTAAAAATCCAACTCAGAACCAGAGATAAATATTCAGCAGCAAAATGCAGCGATAAGAGAAGACACTACTCTAGACATCATAAAGGGAAAAGGACAAATGTTTCACTGAGAAGTACCTTAGAGTGTAGCATGAGAAGAGTGTGTGTGTGTTGGGCTGGTGAGATGGCTCAGCGGCGTAAGCGCCTGCCTTGCAAGCGCAAGGGCCCGAGTTCGACTCCCGGATCCCACATACGAAAAAGGGGCCGGTGATATCGCTCAGCGGCACGGGTGCCTGTTGGCGCGCGAGGTCCTGAGGTCGACACCCCGATACCCACAAAAAAAAAAAAAAAAAAAGAAGAGTGTGTGGTGACGGGAACCCAGCCCCACTGAGGAAAACTCAAGCTCAGTGACATTATCCTCTGCACGCTTCATCAGGCATGAGTGCCAAGTGCACTGCTCCACATGCTGTGAATGAGAACGCGTGAGTCACAGGGTCACCCCGGCCCCCGCCTGCTCTGGCTGACAGCAAAGGACATCACTTACTTAACTGTACAAGAGGATGGCTGAGAACTCCAAGTGTTTTCCAGAAAGGACATAATACCCCACTGCAGAGATGTGTGAATGAAAACATGACACTCAAAACGAACATCCTATAACTACTTAATAAATAGAAATAATGAATAGCCTTTTATCACAGATTTTATATACTTCATAGTGTTTCACTTCTAAGCCACAAACATATCCTCGATATTAAGGCGGGGTTGGGAATTCAATGAATGGCCTATGTTGGTTTGACCCTACCCCCCACAGATCCCTCACCTGCCAGAGCTGAGTCCTCTCCCAGCTGACCTGCATGAAAAATGGTCCTGTGTACTGTCTTTGCAACCCCCTTCCTGCCAGCCTATTAGAATTTATCTTCCATCTCTACCACAATCCCACAAAGCAAGAGCTGGCTGAAGATGGTCAAATCCTTGGGCCTGTATTCATTCTTCTCTTACTCGCCTTCTTTGCAGGTCTATCACACCAGTAGCACCTCACTCTCCAGCCAAGTTTTTCACCTAAGCACCAAGCCAGTACCTCCAAATGGTACACCCCCCACTGATAGCCACAGGCACCTGCTATCCATCTCATCAGCCCTCTCATCTACCTCCCCACTTCTCCAAAGCTGGTCTTCCTCCTGTTTTATCTGTTAGAGCCAACGTATCTCATTGCCAAGTCACCTCTGCCAGAAACACTGGACAGCTTGGCTCCTGCCTCCCACATCCCGCACATCCAATTAATCATTATATATTATTTGATCGCCTTTGTACCCATCTTTCATTGTTAGAGTCTGTCCTCTCTATCTACTCTTTCACTGCCTTGGATCCAGATGACTTTCTTCCCTATTTGAACCACAGCATCAGCTTCTATAATCATCCTCTTGCAGCAGTGAAGATTTCATTCAAATCCATTCTTCAGGGCCGGTGATACGGCTCAGCAGCATAAGCGCCTGCCTGGCAAGCGCAAGGTCCTGAGTTTGACTCCCGATACCCACATAAAGGAAAAAAAAGGGCCAGTGATATCGCTCAGCGGCACAAGCACCTGCTGGCAAGCGCGAGGTCCTGAGTTCGACTCCCAGTACCCATATTAAAAAAAAAATCCATTCTTCACACTGATACAGGATGATTTCCAGTGGACGTAAATCCAACCACATCATCACCTGCTTGAAATCATCCCATAGCTCCCTACAACCCATACAACAAAGTATTTCTGATTGGAATCCTGCAGAATTTCCTAGCCTCTTTACTTCTCTAGCTCTTTAATCTTAGTCACATGGACTTCCTTTGAGATCCCCAAACCTGGGAAGCCCACTAAGACCTTCACACTTTCTCTCTGTGAAGTTCTCTTTGCCTTGCATGTCCTTTGTCCTGAGAAAACTGCCATGCACCCCTGGTGACTCAACTCAAATGTTTCCTTTCCTCTCGTGCCCTTCCATCTCCCCTTCATGACCCTTCCCAGGCACCATCAGTCTTATCTTTTCCCTCTCAAAGTACCTTGGGCATCTCGACCTCAAGTCTATCTCACCCAGGGTTCCTGAGTTCTCTGCAAACCAGGATCACCACGTTTCCCCTTTCCCCAGCTCCTACTGAGGACCTGGCAGCCTGTAAATAAATAGTCAAAAAATGTTTACTGGAAGAGAAACAGAAGATGTCACCCTCTCCTAGACCTTCACGATAGGTGTAATTTCATATCCCTTCTTTCTGTACAAACCTATTTATGAATTTGCACATACATATTTATTTTACCAAGCAAGGTTATTTCTAAGTTGGAGAAAGAGAATCCAGCCAAGTTGTACACTGGCCTAAAATCAGAAAGGAAAAGATTGAGAAAGCCAGGTTTTCAGATAATGGTTTGTTTTTTCTCAATGATGAACAAAATGTTTTGAGATAACCCTCTCTCAAAACAGGTAATAGAGGGCATGACTATCATCAAAATACATTATACACATTGAACTCCCCCTCAAAAAACATGGTAAATGGAAAGATGAGTGGGTGATGGGAAGGGAAATAATTTAAATATGTTATGTGCACATACAAAGCTACCAAAACGAAGCCAATTAATCTATATAACCAATGTGCACTAATAAAAAGGTGGGGAAAAGAAAAAAGGATGCCTATCATGTAGGACATACCTCCTTCTCCTGCAATGGAATTTAAAATGTTCATTCGTAAACAGTTTCCTGATATGTATAATTTTCTCAGTATTCTGGGTAGTTTGGTGGGGGTGGGGTGGGGGTGATATCTGTGGATCCCTAGAAAGGATAGCTGGATTATCCTCTGAAGTGACTCTTGTTCTTACTGAAAGCACTAAAAAAAAGACCCAAATTCAGTGGCACAGATCTATGACCAGGAGACTGTCTTTACATTACTCTCTAATTATTCTGCTTTTCTTTCTACCTCCAAGCTTCTGTTATGTATCTCTGCTCTAATAACTGTGTCCCCACCTGATCTCTCCAGTCAGCTTCCAACTAGGTCCCATTTGGGGGGTGGTTTCATACAGTCCTACTCTGGGGATGATTACAAATGCTGGTCGCCCCACATTGTGGGCAATTTACTTTGCCTACTTTCAATTGTTGCTTTACTTCTGTTGCTTTCTCTCAGCTTCATTATTTTTCCTACCTTGTACAATATATACCCCAATACCAACTGAGCCAGCACCTCCCTTTTCAATACACTGTTTCAGAGGAAGGTGCCTTGGGTGGGTGGATGGGGCTTAAAAGGTTTATTCTCCCAAGCTCTGGGTAAAAAAAAAAAATCTGCAGATTCCTGTTCTTATCAACTGAGTGCTTAACCAGAGCAAGTGCCAAAGTCAATAGGATATGGAAAATGAGATTTTGCTGCAGATTATTTATAATGGGGATCAACTGCTGACACAGAATCAGGAGTTAACACTTGATTAAAAAAAAAAAAAAAAAAACCATGAAAGGGGAAATCACCAAATTTCCAAATATGGGGTGGGGTGGGAGCAGGGCTAGCGTGCCTGTACCCAAGACAGTACAAGTAGAGAAGAAACCTTCATTCTACTCCACTCGTGTTGCGAAAGATTCTGTGTACCTGCCATGCCACTGGCCCTGCACCCACTTAGAGCAGATCCTGCTTTGCCTGCCTGCATTCACAGTTCCCAAGCACAAGCCCTTCAGGAAAGCAAAGAGGAAAGGGATGGAGTGTGATTGTGCAGTAGCACAATGACATGGCAACACACAATCAGTACGCTCTGCCTGCCAAGATCTCAGACCCCCAGGCTGGTCACACCCTGGTCAAGCCCTCTGTCAGCAACAGGGCTTACACTCCTTTTCCATCTCGTTTCATGGGTTATTCCATCCAAAAGAACAAAAAGAATTAGTCAGAAGTCAGAACTGAGGCGAAGTTATGTTCCTATGTGGCCCTTGGAGCATATTACTGTATTAACTTCTTAGCTCCTTGCCAGAAAGTAAGGACAGAAGATCTGTTACCTCGAAGGCATGTTATGAAGTTTACAGTGAAACGGTGCATGTAAACAGCACAGACAGGGCCTTGCACAAGACAGTTAATATGCCTTGTAGTACATTATTATTATATTATCATTTATACTACTGGATAGATTTTCAGTTCCTGACTTTAGTCAGTGTTGGTGTGAAATTCTATTTCAAAAATCATTTAACATGAAAGCAAACCAAGGAGGCCCTTCTCTTCACCAAGAATTCGAGAGTCTTCCTGCAGTTCAAATGAATTACTAGTGCTTGATCTATACCATGCCCTAGGAATATTGATCAACTAACAGTTTAAAAAATAAACCTATGATATGCACAACCATAGGTCACAGATGCAGGCATGCTTGGTAGAGTACAGAACGGCTACTCCTGTGTGTCCTACTATTCCATTAAATTTCAGTTTAGTATATTTGTGAAATTACTACAAAAAAACCAAAGACACTATTTCATCAGAAAAAGCAATTATCTAATATCCACCCTGTCCTATTTCTAAGAATTTTCCACTATTACATAAACCACCTAAATGAATTTTGGAGCACCTGCAGGCAAGAGGACAGAGTGTGCTGAAATCTGTTAACATGATAATGACAAGCCACTGCTATAGGAAAAAAATGAGGATGTGTATGTTCCTATAATCTATTTTTGAATCTATAAGAATCTCTTTATTTTTATCCTGTAATCCAAGATACAGTCATTATTTTGTATATATCACTTGTCTTCCTTATATCCTGTGTATTTTTTATAATTCTGACATGTAGACTGGTAAGTACATAGTATAGAAGACTATGGAGTTAACTTTTAGAAAAGTACTCAGTTTCATTTGTTTCTTTCCTGACTTTTAATATGAGAGATTAATGTGTTTAAAAGGCTACTAAAGATGCAATGGCTAATGAAAGGTGTCCCACAAGAAATAAAAATTGAGAAACTTCGAGGTTAGACTTAATAACTCCCACACTTAATTAGGAATTATAGATTACATTAATTTTCAAATCGTAATTCTGGAAATACGTATTATTGGAATCATCAGGGGATGCTGGACAGAAATGAAAAGAGGAAACATTTGTCATGGTGCGAGACTAACCACAGGCTACACCTGTTAGGTGGCAATGATGTACACACCTGGAGAGTTTTCTGTTCACTGACTGCTTCAAGTTTGGTTTGTTCGTGCTTACTCTTCTTTTTAAATGCCTCCGAAGCCAGAAACAATCGAGCAAGATGTGCAAAGGTCCTATTTTCTCAGCCCTGGATTGCTTTACTTATCATTAACAAATATTTGAACACTTGAAGGAGATGAGGCAAGGGCAAGCACACTTCGCCCCATATATACAACAGCCAGTACAGTTACAAAATTCAAACTCCACTGGAGTGGTGCACCTGGTGCAACCTATGGGGAACGAGGTGCCGACTATATAATCTACAGCTTGGCTTCTTGCTAGAGAGATAAACTATGTCTTCAATCATAGCTCCCTAAAGAGTAATTTTCCAGGCTTAAATTTTGATTTTGCTTGATATACCTATTAAACTAGATCACTATCTCATATATTTTTCTCTTTGACCTCTGTGAAATGAGGCCTATTTTGCAGGAAAACATAGAACATGTCTATCAGATGAGAATAAAAATACCATAATTAAACATAAACAAATACGATTATTCACAGCAAGAAAACAAATGCCATTACTGGTAATGTTAACCTATTAAAACATTTGGAGGCCAAGATGATGAGTTTTAATCTCCTAGTAGAAGTTTATATACATATAAAAATGTAGTAAAGTACACTCTGAAGAAAAGTCCTCTGGCCATTTGCTATAAATGTCATGAATGGCTGCAAGGTGAAAAGCAAAATGCAGGACAATCGGAAGCATCTACTGAAATGTTATGCTTGCATTATGCACAGAAAAACATTTTAATTTATATCTTATATACACTTTGGTCAATATGTATATGCACACAATAAACCCAGTCTAAACAAGGAGGAAAATAACAGGGGACATAGCTGAATTCTTCGGATATGACTTGGCTCAGGACTTTGTTTACTAAATATTTGTTGAATGAATAGATAATCTAAACATCATTTATATTTGCTCTATACTTCGGCACAGGCAGTACCAGCTTTTCAATGAAATGCATTCCTGGCTTACACAAGTCGTTTCATTCTGTGACTGGTGTGGGCAAAGGCTGTGATCTACAGATATGGTTTATATTACCCCACAGTAATCCTCTAGCTCTGCAGAAATGTCTAGATCCTCAATCTTGTAACTTCAGAATCTGCTTGTCTGTACAAAAGCCAAGTACACTAGCTCAAAGCAAGGGAAATGAATATGTTATATGCAAATGATTGCTGTATTGCCTAAAGGAAGAACTGGGGGATTTACAAATATACATATGTAAACTTACATATAGTTTCCCAAATATAAAGGAAGATGTAGGGGTGTCTCCGTGTGTGTGTGTGTGTTGTATGTATAAACTATTATAACTATAAACTAACAAGTAATTAGGTAGATTAGCTCAACTTTTTCACAAACTAGGGAAACTAGGATTTTTTCTGGAATAAGTGAAAATATCAATGACATTGGTATTTCACAAGTAGTATTTCACAATTTACAAGTAGCAGAAGGTAACATCTATGAGATTTATTTTCTAATGAAAGCTCTTAAGGAGGCTAGCCCTTACTCCGGACTTTAGAAACACAGACTAAAATCTTTCAATATAACCACAGTAGAAGAGAACAGGTAGAGAACAACTACCTATCAAAGTTAAGGAAACTTTTTTATTTAATTACTTTAAAATTACTTTTATGATATATGATAAATTTACATTTATGAGTATTTTCTAAATGGATCTCCTAAGCAGGCAAGTAAAATTACTCCAGGAATAATTAGTCTGTGTATTAATTAAGCTTGGTTAAGTTTTCATTATTTAACTTTATAAAAACAATGATGTGAAATAAATAACCATTTAAACACAACCTCATAGCAATTTTGAAAGTATTTCTTTGTGTAGTTAAAAGGGCATTTTGTGAGAGAGCGGGAGTAACAGTCAAACAGTCTGTGGAATTGGAGGCTTCAGTGCCATTCAGACCCACACCGCCTCTCGATTCCCTCTGTCACTGAGCCCTCGCCTCCCTCCTCACGGAAACAGAGCTGCCCTTGTTGGTGATGTGACCACTACCACCTCCAGCACCACAGGAAGCTGGGAAGCTCAGGCGGGGCACGTTGGGCCAGGCAGGGGAGGGACATTCAGACCCATCAGAGCTCGAGTGGGTGAAAAACCCAAACATGGAATTGGCCAGACAGTCTTCATCACTGTTGGCATCAGCATCTTGCTACCTCAGGCCCTTTTCTTTACCAAACATGGAAAGGTCTGTTGTGAAATTCAATCACTTTCAGCAGGCGTCTAGCATGCGACCTACATCTCTTAGCTTTGTGTGATCAGTAACACACAACTCTCTGAAACACCATTTTAACAGTGCTACACTTCTTATTCACGTTTGTGTTTAACCTGCAGGGATCCAACCATATACATTAGTACACACTATATTCCAATCTAAAAGGCCAGAGAGTGAAAGAGGGAAAGAAAAAAGAGAGGGAGGCAGGAGAGGGTGGAAGAAGGAGGGAGGGCTACCTAAGTTTCTGCCCTGAATATTGACGCCTGTTAATAAAAGGAAAGATCTTTATACTCCTTAAAAGGCCATTTTCTTTTCATCTGTTTAACTTAATGAAAAAAACAATTTATAGGTAAAACATGTTAAGATGGCAATAAACGGTTTTTTTCTTTCCAGTTTTGAATTGAGGTTACATGTTTCACATAGCATTAAGCTTCCTTTTATTTCCTTACAAACTTCCCAAAAGCTTTTTTAAACAGAGCTGTCAGCTCTGTTTGTTCCAGTCTCTGATTTACAAAGAGCCCATGGATGAGAGCAAGTACTGAGCAGGAAAGTTACTGCAGCATTTCCATTACAAACCTCCTTTTGAATCTACTCTTCCGGCTTTCCACAGCAGTAGCTTCTGCTCTCCCCAGCCCTGACAAATGGCACCGGAGGAGGAATGTCAGTGCAAGAGGAAAGGAAGGTTTCAGTTCTGGCCCAATCACAGGATTGAGTCTCTAAACCCAGCATTAGTGTGGATTCTCGATCCAGAGATGAGACTTCAGCCATGCAACCTGACAGAGCTTCTCAACACAGTCCATAGGTTGACCCAGTTGAGGACCACTGCTCTACACCTGCGGTTAATGAAAGCCTCTAGGCTGGGTTCTCCGTTCCCTCAGCCATTTGGAGTTACTACCACCACAACCTTCATTCCACTGCCAGAGGAGGGCTTGGTGTCCACTTCTCACTATTGCCATCATCGCCCTCAGTCAGTCTTCAGCCTCAGTGCACTGCTGCATGGCTTTTGCAGGGGTCTCCAAAGACCTACCCACAGCCTCTTCTCAGTCTTTACCCTCCTCCATAGTCCCTGACATAATGAGTTACTTCCTTCTCCTTGGGATTGTCGCCTTGCTCTCTGCTGGCCTCTCCAGCCATGCCTCGTTCCTCCCTTGGCTTTTTTGTCTCCTACTACTGACCACCATGTGTAATCCTTCCCAGGAACCTACGCCTAGCCCAGTGTTTTTCTCTTGTATCAGCTCCTTTCACCACGTTGGCCATTCTCTGAGCTGTGGCTATCACCTGCATGCAAGTCACACCCAAGCTTCCTCCTTCTTCAGCCCACTCCTTCACAGCTCCTGAACCTGCTTTGTAAAATCCTAGGGAACCTCAAGTCAATTTACTCCTCTCGGCCTCTTCCTAATTTTCCCATTTGTTAGACTCTTTCCATCTCTATCCTTCAGGCCCCTGCCACCAGCTATAAATACCCACTTCCTGGACTATTTTGCTCCACACATCAACCACAGTAGCACAGTCCTCCTTGTTCCTGTCCAAACTTGTCCCCCATGCTGACATCACCTGTGTGGGTACCAATAACCAGACCTAAGTGCAAACTTTTAGAGGCTTTCTCCAGTCCCGTTTGAACATGAGTCCTTTCTTCTTCCCACTACTATTCTACAGCACAACTGTGACACTCCACACATTCCTGATGAATAACAAAATGAAATCCAGAAACTAAAAGCTAATGAATATACATCCATATAGTACATTTAACAAAGTTATGCTATTTCCTTAATAGGTTTTGTTTGTTTTGCTTTATCTACAGAAGGCGGAGGTGAAATACAAACCATTTAAAAATGTCATTAAATCAGTCCCACCCATTTATGTTTGGCTAGCCAGTGTACACTAAAAAAAAAAAAAATCAAAGTTAATAAGTCATTATTAGTATAAAGCCTGAAAATATGATTTTAAAAAACTCCCCTCTGTTTGTGTAATGTGGAATCTTTCAAGAAAAGAAGTAACAGTGGCCTTTTAATTTAAAGACATTGTCAACTCTAAGCCCTCGTGACCATAGACCCAGAGTGATAAGAAGGTCCAAAGCTCAAGAAAATTAGTTCATTTGGATGTTCTTTTATTTGCAGATTTGGATAGATGATGTGTAACAGCACTTTTTCAATGGAAACCAAGATTTTTGTGTATACATATAAATATATTTATATATATTCATGTGTTTGTGGGGCAACAGGGGTAAAGTACCTTAAGGCTAGCACCAGCCTCCAAGAATACAGAGAAGTCTCAGGACAGCTAAGCAGGATGAAGAGTAATTACATGTACCTATCCTGCAGTTATTCTGGGTCTTGAAAGAGAAAAGCTCTGGTTGGCTTCAACAAGCCACTTTTGAACTAGCAAAATTGCAACTTTTTGTGCTTGATTTAGTAAAGAATGTAGTGGTAAAAAACATTTAATTTCGTGAACAAAAAAAATCCTTAAATAAATGTATGGACATCTGTAATTTATCCTTTATATCAGGAAGGGTAGAAAAATGGTGAAGTGTGGCTTCACGCAAATTTTTTCTAATGAGGCTAACTTTCTATTCTTGCCCATTTAACAGAAGCCATAAAATATTCCCATGCTCAGATTTCCTATCAAAGCTCCCCAAAAGCAGAATCCATCTTTCCCAGTAGCACAGCCCAGGGCGATCTACAGGCTGGAAGAGGGGAATTACTCAGAGATGAGGGTTTTCTCCAGTTTTCGGTTCTGGGGCTCACACAGCTGGCTCTCTTCATGGTTTCTGTGAGAGTCAACACTCTAGAAGGCTACTCAGATACTAATGCCTCCAATGCCACCAGGCACCTAGACAAGAAGAAGCACAAGATATTATTATTCCTGATTTATAGATGAGGAAACCCTGTGTTGGAAGAAGTAAGTAATATGCCTGAGATTGGGGGGTGTGGGGTGTGTGCGGTCTGACTAAAGATACTCACCTCACTGCCAGAGGCTCTCAGTGGAGGCTGACAGTCTTGGGAGGGCGCTGCTCCAGTGGCTGTAGAACGCTACTGACAATGAATGGTTGGGACAAGGAATCTTAAATATCCTGCAACATATTGGGCAGTACACACTCGAAGAAGACTTGTCCTGTCCCAAATGTCATAGCAGACCTTGGCCCATCAAGGAACCCTGTGCTGTGATGCTCGTGGAGTGTGTCGATGAAGGAAGAGAAGCCACCTTGAGAGGCTTCTGGAGGCCTCACAAAGTAATGCCACCATAAGGCTGAGGAGGGCTGGGGTCAGGAACCTTGCAGTAACGTGTGTTACTGGAATCTTTTCTTAATCAATAGTATGCAGCAATATAATAACAGATGGAACGGTTTAAAGAAGTCTTTACTAAATACTTGAGAGTAAGAAAAGGAAAACAAATGCAGGCTAAAATGTAAATAATATGGCTTCTCCTATCTCACTTCTAACCTCCACGATGGACATCTCATAACTTCGATTACTCAGAAAACCATACTGAGGTCAGTGGTCATTGGGAAACAAACCCGAGAATGAAGCCAGGCAGTGAAGTTTGCCTGTGGTCCCGGCACTCAGAAGGCTTAGGTGCGAGGACTGCTTGAGTGCCGATGTTCAGCCAGGATAGGCGCACAACACCGGGGGTGGAAGTGGGGGGGCTTCAGTTTATCCCCTATGGTAGAGCTTCAGTGTGTCTCTCCCAGTGTCACTCCTCCCTTCTCCCCAACCCCTGCAGGGACCACACAGCATCAACAATGTCTGTGTCCTCCAGCTCTCCGCTGGCTTCAGCCAAATGGAAGTCTTTGCAGGAAACCAGAAGACAGAACATTTACAGTCATTCCCACCCCACTATCTGCAGTTCTATTTACCTACCACCAACCACAGTCCCAACATTAAAATAAATTCCAAAATAAACAGTTAAGTTCTAAATTACCTGTTTTCTAAGTACAGTGATGAAGTCTCACACTGTACCACTCTGCCCTGCCTGAGACACAAACCGTCCCTTTGTCCAGGTTATCCATGCTGTAAATGCTACCTACTCAATTATCACTTTTAGCCATCTAGATTACCGTAGTGTTTTGGGTTCAAGAAATGCTCATTTTAAACCGCGTGCGGTGGTGCACGCCTGTAATCCCAGCACTTGGGAGGCTGAGGCAGGAGGATCACTGTGAGTTCGAGACCAGCCTGAACTGCATAGTGAGATCCTGTCTCAAACAAACAAACAACAACAACAACAACAACAAAAAGAAAAAGAATCAGTTGATAACAGCTCCGAAGTACAAAAGCAGTGATGCGAAGGAGGCACTAGAGCATGAATGAGGGCAGGACAGATCGACTCTGGTACTCTGTGAAAACGCAAGAGCGTACAGGAGAAGGCAGAGTACATGGCACTCGCCTCCAGAGAAGGCAGGGTACGCGCGGCACTCGCCTCGGTTCAGACGCCCACGGGCGTCTGGGAAGGTGTGCCCACTGGATAAGGAGGCATGGCTGCACGTCTCCGGCCCCTTCCATGCGGGATTACTCCAGGCTGGATGTGTCCCCACCTGGAGTTCACCACTCTATCTAAGCAACAAACTACTTGTATCAGCCAGTGGTGCAGGATAATGGACCCTCAAAGATATCCACAAGTCTTACCCCCGAAACCTATGCATATGTCACTTCACATGGCGAGGGGTCTAAGGGTGCAGGTGAAATGAAAGTTGCTCCTCACTTGATTTTAAAATTGAGAGATGACCCTGGATTATCAGGGTGAGCCCAATGTAAACTCACTTACAGTGAAGAGTGAAAAAGTAAAGACGACATCAGAGTGAGGCACCAGAGAAGAAGCTGACCCGTGCTCATGGCTGTGAAAGTGGAAGAAGGGACCGTGAGCCGCGGAACATCTCTAGAAGCCGGAGAAGACAAGAAAACTGATTCTCCCCCAGAGCCTGCAGAAAGAAACGCAGCCCTACTGACACTTTCGCCTTGGCCATCTGACCCTGTCCAGTCTAGCGACTTCTGCAAGTTCTGCGCTGCTTAAAACCACTAAGTGTGCAGTAACTTCTCATAACACCAACAAGAAACTTATAACCGCTCTTCCAGGTCTGGTTATTGTTTTCCTTTCAGTCACAGGGAAAGCAACAGTTGGAAAGTGCTTCAAAATGACAAAGAGTTGGGTGAGATTGATTGTAATTAGCATTAGCGATTCTTATTCATTTAGTCAAGGGTTATTGAAGATTTACTCTGTGCTAGATACTACTTAAAATGTAGAGAATAAAATGAGATTAAGATACACATCTCTACCCTTGGACAGCCTACTGTAAAGAGGAATATGCAGTCACTCTTCAGTGTCCGGGAGTAATCAGGACACCTCCCCCCATACCAAAATCTAAGGATGTCAAGTCCCTTATATAAATGGTGTAGTATTTACATATAACCTATGCACATCCTCCTACATACTTTAAGTGATTTCTAGATTAATTACAATGTCCAATATAATGTAAATACTATGTAAATGTTGTACTGAACTGTTTAGGGAATAATGACAAGGAAAAAAGTCTGTATGTATTCAGTACAGCCAAATTTTTTAATGATTATTTTCAGTCTGCAGTTAGTTAAATCTAAAGTTGCAGAATCCATGGATATAAGGAGCTGACTGTACAAACTTAAAGCTACTATATTAGAAGTTTAAATGAGGTTCAATGGGGACATAGACACAATGTCTGACTCTAATATTCATACAAAGACAGGAAGCAATCATACTTGATAAATTCTGCTTCATCGTTAGTCATGACTAGCTGGTAAAATAAAGTTGGGCAGTGGCTAAAAAACTAAAAATTCAAATATAATAAAACCAGATCATCGTAGTCAAGATGGTTACTTACGATATCTTGTCATTCTTTACTGACTGCTACAGCTGAGGAAATTATCAAATTATCAGTGGTATTTATTAATCATATGAATGGACAAAATAACCCAATCACAAGTACTTCTCTAGAAATTTCACACAGTAACTTCATAGTTGTATATAGCAAAGTTATAGAAATATAAAGACTGAGTTCTTAAAATGTAAATTAAACATCACTATCTTGCACTGAAAATGAATATAAACTTAGAAAACCTAACTTTCAAAATGGAGGCATATACATATATATTATAATATTTTCATGCTTTGCATTGTAAGCGTAGAATTAAAAGACATTCTCTCTACTGAATTTTGAAACAGGTTACTTACTGAGCGGGAAGAATGCCCCAGATGTAAACAGCTACCAGGGCTGAGTGTGTAGCTCAGCGGGAGAGTACTTGCCTAGAATACAAGAGGCTCTATATTCAATCCCCAGCATCGCAAAACTAAAACAGAGCTTCTTAGTGAATATGTTTTGAACATCCTTTCCATATCTTTCAGCCATGGTGACATCAACTTTTATTGCTCTTCCCACTCCCCACTTCCAGACCTAGCACAAGAACCGCCTCTTTGGTAAAACTGCCTGAGCGTCCCATCTCCTAGGAATGCTACTCTTACTTGACAGCACTCCCTGTGCCAATCATCTGGCCCAATCCACACATGAGAACTTTTCTGTTGATTGAACTGTTCATTTGTATTCCCTCAATGGATACTATAGAAGCCAGCACCAGATTCCAAAGTTCCTTGCATCACAAATATTGTCTTCTAAACTGCTTGAAATTTACATTATTATTATTATTATTATTTTTTTTTTTTTGTGGGTACCGGGGGGACGACCTCAGGACCTCACGCGCCAACAGGCACCCGTGCCGCTGAGCGATATCACCGGCCCCTTTTTCGTATGTGGGTTCCGGGAGTCGAACTCGGGCCTTCGCGCTTGCAAGGCAGGCGCTCAAGCCGCTGAGCTGTCTCACCGGCCCCGAAATTTACATTATTTTGCTCCGTGTAAACCACATAAAATCATTTTTGGATCATGGCTGATCCCTAATAAGGTCAGGCTTGCACCCTAAAAATATGGTAGGTTCTTCATAAAACATTATTAATTGACTGATTTTAAAGGTTGAGTCAAATCTTCATTTATTAAAATTATGTATTCATGTGAAACAAACCCTAAAGTGTACAAATAGAGCAAAGTCAGCAGGAGGAAAGCACGGCTAGACTCAAAGCGTAGTGCTAACCTACTTCCAGGTGACCTGTTGGGGGACAGAGGCAATTTTCCTTTGTGAATGGAAGGAAGAGTTACAGCAAACTGGGGTTAGAGGCACACAGGAACACGGATACAGGAAAAAACCCAAACTCTCAAATGCAGTAACTGCTACATTACAGTTGCTTGTAACTGAGAACCTGCTCATCCCGTCTGGATTATCTGTAACCACGGTGTGATGGAGAAGGACTACAGACAGGTCTAGAAGGACATGCAGGAATAAAACCTTCTTCCTCAGAGTCCCATCTCCAGAAGAACTCCCATAGGACACGTGCATAAATAATTTATCACGCTTGATCAGTAATTCTGCAATGTAAATCTATGTAAAATCTACCAGCCCTGTGCATAAATACCAGCCCTCTCAGATATCAATAGAGCCAATTTTACTTAAGGGTAGTGAACAGTTATGAGTTACCAATACCCTGACCTCTTCCCTTGTAATAGATGCAACAAGGAGAATCATCAGCATATATTAGGATATAACTGAGAATTTGCAAGTATATGTCATATACACGATATGTGAATATACCATATCGTGTATACTAAGCAACACTTACTTAGAAATAATAGCAATTATACTACTATATCAACTCAGTTGCATTACGCTTGATGGCACATATTTAGCCTACTCAATTCAAACCGAACATTCTTTTTTTTTTTTTTTTTTGTGGGTACCGGGGGTCGACCTCAGGACCTCACACGCCCGTGCTGCTGAGCAATATCACCGGCCCTTTTTTCGTATGTGGGTTCCGGGAGTCGAACTTGGGCCCTCGCGCTTGCCAGGTAGGCGCTTACGCCGCTGAGCCATCTTACTGGCTCTCAAACCGAACATTCTTAGTATTTAATTTTAATGGTCACATTTTATGTATCTATAATAGTGCTTTTCAAACAGAAAGTCAACCCTCCTTGAATAGACTTTATGAATTGTGAATCAGAGAAGACTTAATGTTGTGGCATCATTTGATTAATGTACTCAGGTTTTTTTTTTTTTTTTTTTTTGAAGACAAGGTATTGCCATGTAGTTGAGGCTGGCCTTAAATTTGCAATTTAGCTGCCTCAGCCTCTGGAGTGCTGGGATTATAGGCTTGCACCACCCTGCCTAATTAGACTTACTTGTAATAAATCAACGATTTATTAGATTTCTTCTTGAATGCTGACATTTCCAAAAATTAACTTTAAATATACAGTTTACCTCCTCAATAAATACAAAAGTTAAGTATCAGGAAACAAATGCATTTATAGATGCAGTCCATATATTTTATATTATGAACATTACTTTCAATTGTCTCCCTACTGTCATTGTCAGTATTTATTGATGTGAAATTTTATTTCTAAACAAACTAATCATGCAAGTAATTACTCATTCCATCATCATCTTAAATGGAATAAAACAAAGAACACTGACATTGTAGAGAGGAAATTTAGCTGTGTAATTTGTAAGACAAGCCTAATTAAATGAAGTCAGAATATTTATTTCCTACTCTTTTTCCCATGTTAAGCCATTTTCTTTCACAGTAGGAATAACTAGCCACAATTCCTAAGTGCTTAAAGAAAAAACATCAAGAGAAAGATGATAAAATTTACAGGTCAGGCTTTTCATGTGTTTATCACAGTATTTGAGGGCATATAAAGTATTTATAAAAGACAACCGGGTGGGTAAGCAGGAACATAATCATTTGGGTCAAGAAGGGTATATAAATGTAATCAACTTAGGGAGAAATCGGAAGTATTGTTCCCTCTTGAGATACATAATTTAGTTACCCAAATTGGTAAACAACAATGTTTGCTATATATAAATATAGAAATGAAGAAATGAAATCTTCTTAAAGGAATTAAATCTTCTTGAATACTACTCTAACAGCATCATTACCCTGCTAAAACATTTTTAACAGCTCTCAAATGCTTCAAGAATAAAATCCAGACTTCACAGTGCAGCCTATAAAATGATCCTTAATCTGCCCACAACCTACCTGTGTAATTCTGTGATCCAGAACCTCTTAACAGAGCCATGGTTCATTCTCTCCCAGCGGACTTACTGCCCTGCTTTTGTACACACCCATTTCTTTTCAGGAATGGGTCTTTATTTCCCCATTCCTCAAGGCCTGACACAACGTCTCCTTTGTCACTAGCCTTTCCTGGCTACTTCAGCTGCAGAGAATTCTGATAATACTTAACTTTTTAGTTTGATAGATACATATTTGATGTACACATGTGAAAAAATTTATAATTTTGATATCTACGTACAAACAGAAATAGATTCTCTTGTAAGAAGTGCCATGGTAGTACAAATTTTGTCTTTGAGGTCTCTAAATTACAATCAAAAACATAGTCGGAAGAAGAGGATAAACACCTGTTTCCTTTAATTTCTTGGTTCTTTTCAACAAATCTTTAACATAATTTGTTGCTATGACAGTCTTTAGGATTTAAAAAAAAAAACAATCATCTGGGTCAGGAGCACTAGCAGGGCCTAATCAACTAATGGAGAATTTTTAAATAATTTCCTTTGGGGATAATTAAGTTATGTGACACATTTGTTACAGAATAAGATAAACACATTTGTTACAGAATGAGGTCTGAGGAAGCAGTCTGAAACCTCAGGCAGTTCCATGTCTCTCTGAGTAGCTAGCATTTTTACCACCAATAGCTAACGCTCATCCCAGTGATGCTTCCCTTGAGTGAAGTATTCGGTCTACCAAGAGCTTAAACGGAAAAACTGTGGTACGTCCACATGGACTACCAGAAGACAAAAAAACATGAAAACAAACCAATGATATAGGCAAGCACACATAAAAACCTGAGTGTACAAAGCCAGACATGAATATTACATACAGTGAGATTCTACGCCTATGAAACTTGAGAATAGGTAAAATGAATCTATAGTCATAGAAGCTGGCAATTAGTCACCAAGGGACGGGACACGAACTCCAACAGACACAGGGGTGTTTAAGGGTAACAGAAATGTTCTACATTTGGATGGTATTGGTGGTTGCGTGACATAAACATTTGTCATGATACCTCATGCTGTACACTGGAAATAGGGACATTATTTTCAATGTAGGTTACAACTGAAAGTTAAATTCAAAAAACTTTTTAAAGTTTTACATTTACAACGTTCTTACAGGTTATACATAATAGCCAAAGAATCAAAAACTGACAGGACAATTCTGTTTCTTTTCTTCTTTGAATACCATTCTATCTTCTTAAGTTATAATGTTCTAGGTTCCTAAGAAGAGAAACTACAGTCCCTGACCCAGCGCTCGACTCCTCCCAAGTCACAGCCACTACTCATTACCAGTGCAGCACTCCTAATCTAAAACCTGAAACCTTTTCAGCACCAACATGACACGTGGAAAATTCCATGTAATGAAACTTTATTTCATAAAATGTAAAAAAAAATATGGCGCAAAATTATCTTCAGCCTATATGTATAAGGTATATATGAGCCATAAATTAATCTCATATTTAGACTTCGGTCCCATCCCCAAGATATCTCATTATATACATAAAAATATTCCAGAATACAAACACTTCTGGTTCCAAACATTTCAGGTAACAACACTCAGCAAGTATCACGCGTAGGAATCAGGGACTACTGGTACCTAGAATAGCTAGCCCAGTGGTATGCTCAGGTGAGATGGATTATATAGAGAGCTGAGAGCAGCTATTTTCAGAAACAGCCAGACTGGCTTAAATCTCTCCCTTCCTCTGATACCTTTCAATTTCCCCTTCAAAGGCGAAGTTTTCAATGGCGTTTATCGGTGGCTTCATCTCTCCTTAGCCTCACTTTGCTTTGCTCCCAAGTTCTGACTCCATGACAGTCAGCTCCCAGACAGAGCGATAAGGATGTGTCAGTTGTTCAAAGAGTGCCACAAAAACATCACTCTTTTCTGATTAACTGCAGAAACACAAAATTTTACCAGCCGAACAGACAAAGAAACTTATGGTTAACATCAAAGGCCACTTGCCTTAAGAGAAAAGAGACCCTCAACAGGACCTCTTGAGAGCTTTTATTATCACTGTCTGAGCAACAGTGGGATTTCCCAGGGTGTGTGCATGTACATGTGTTTCCATAAATGGCCAAAGGCAAGACAGCAACTGAAACTCCGTACAAAGCATTGCCTATGCCCCAAATGATCTCACGTACACTGAACTTAATGTTTTACTTTATTCTAGGGCTAATAAGGGAATGAGTTTTAGTAGGTCCTTCAAATCAAGGAAGAGGTAGTGTATCTAAAATTTCCTGAATGGCAGATGCTGTGATTTGTTTGTCAGTCTTATAACTTCCTACCCTATCACAAACTTCCCACCATATACAAACTATTAGAAAAAATTCTACACATTTTTAAAAGAATCTTCGGGCTGGGGATATAGCTCAGTGGCACAGTGCCTGCCTGACAAGCGTGAGGCCATGAGTTCAATTCCCGGTGCAAAAAAGAATCTTCTCTGCACCAAGTTAAGTAAGTGCAGCTATACATACACAATACAAATGGACTGTGGCATGACTGTAAAGTCAGCACTCAAAAATTACCTAAACTATTAGGATCTAAGTTCTCAGAAGCTTAAAAGCCCAAAAAACAAGTTTCTGTTAGCTTTTCAGCTGCAGCATTTTGCTCCCTAAAGGACCAGAAGTTAAGTCTTAGCTGTGCAGGGAACACTGGGTAAATCATATGTGCCATATGTTATGTGTGCCTACAACTCTATCATTTAATAAACTTCCTGACTTGAGGAAACTCATAATACCAATAAACTTCATTTATGAGACAGAGATTACAAAGCACATTTTAACAAACTTCAATACACTGAGTTCGTACCCACAGATGTGTGACTGGCATGGAAGAGATTATCCTCCATCTCGCAGGGGGGCATACGAAAGCCCACAGACAGCAGACAAAGTCTAAGGTCACATATACAAAGGCTCTCCAGGTTTCTGGCTCCTGTTCTTAGCAGCAGACCAGCCTCTGTACAGGTACCATACACAGACACATGAAAAGGGGCTTAAGAATACACAGAAATCGACATAATACATCTGCAGGTTTTGCAAACTTGACCATGCAGTCACCTAGGAGTAAAGATCAATGTGAGAAGGACAGCAAGTACCAGGTGAAAGATCTGGCTAGAAGAGTGAGAGAATATTCCAGGTCAGGAGAATATTCCCACAAAGGCACTGGAGAGAGGAACAGCAAGCAAATTTGCTCCACTGGAAGGAAGGTTGTATTGGAAAGTACAAGAGAATAAGGTTTTGCATTCATCCTCTGGGGTTTAATCCTGATAATATTACAACACTCAAACACACCACTTAGCAAAAGCTCGCTGAAGAACAGAAACAGAATGCAGTAATGGCGGTGAGCAGATGTTTGCAAGCATAATGAAATGTCTTCAACTGCTTTCAAACTGAAGGCTTATAGCTGATATCTACTGGGTAGATGGTACAAAAAGGAAATAAACATTATTATCTTTTGTGAGACTTGCCTTTACCCTTAAGGGAAATAAATGCTTATGTATTCTTTAACAGGGCTTATGTATTCTCTAACAGAGCTAAAGGCAGAGATGCCTATTTACTTTATATTTATCTCCAGTTCCCAGGAATTGAAAATTTCACCCCAAATGAAAATTTATGTAGGAATCTGATCTTCTTATAGTGCAAATAATGCATGTAGGAGTTTGCTGAGAGGTCTTTGTTTCAGTGGCACTTCTTGGAACATAGGAACAAAGATGGAAGACAGTCACCCATTTTACCCACCCTCCCAACATCCCAGGAGGCTAAAGCAAGAGGATCACATGTTCGAGCCCAGCCTGGGCAGCTTATCAAGGCTGGGGATGTAGCTCAGTGCAATGGGTTCAATCTCAGTATCATAAGAAAAGAGAAAGAGAAAGAAAGAAAAAGAAAGAAAGAAAGAATGAGAGAGAGAGAAAAGAAAAGAAAAGAAAAGAAAGAAGGAAAGAGAGAGATTATTAAAAACCATATCCTCTGGTTAGGCCACAGTAGACTGCAGGCAAACTGCAAAGGAGAGAAGAGATTACTCCAGTTTTGCTTCAGATAACTCACTTCCCTCCGTTCCTCACATCTGAAAAATGGTTGGCTGGCTACTCTACATCTTGGAATTAATTCTGTCACTGTCAGAAATTAAATCTTTCGCATAGCTTCTGTGAACCGCTTTAGTCAAAGGGCAAAATGGTGCCTTCGGAATAAAGGTACCCATAATTTAACTTGTCACCAGCCTCAGCCCAGTGGACCATGCTCATTCTTCCCACAGACCTTCAGCAGGAGTCACCAGCCAAGAAGCCAGCTACCAGGCTGACAGCCTGAGGGGTCACCGTGGGCAGGTTCATCAGCACATCTGCTAATGACTTTATGCATTTGCTTCCCAAAAATATGATCTCCATGGGACTCGTGGGAATGAGGAAACACCTTGGAAATTGTCTATTTACACAGATAGAGTCAAGTTCAATGCCAATAAAGAGCTTCAGAAACTGTGTTCATAGAGCAGTAAACCCTTTCCTGGTAATCAGACTTACAGAAGCCATGATGCTGAAGTCATCCCTTTATTCTTCAATTTTGCACCGAATGGGAACCTCTCAAAGGCAGTGATGTAATGGGAAGGACTTGCTGAACATAAGAGGTTTGTGAAAGTCAATTAAAATGAAATAACCTTAACGCCCAGTCCGCCCAGTCCACCCACCCACCCACTGCCCACACCACAATTAGATTAATTACTTCAACTCACCATTGCTATTTTTAAGCAGGAAGTAGAGGGAAGAGTTTGGTTGGAAAAAAATGGAGAAAATAGAGAACCCTACAATTGAGAGGTGCATGATATGCAGCAGCATTTCCTAAAATCTAGTCACCCGCATACCACAATGTTTTGCTGTACCTGCATGCCACCAGGATTATTATTCACTTCATATTTTTAAAAGACACTTCATATGGTTGCTAGAAATAAAAAAAAAAAAGGTATCATTTGCCATTTATATCTCCCAATGAACACCAAATATATGTATAAAGAGAGGAGGGCAGGGGAGGGGACTTGGAAGAGCCCAGCCACAGTGAACCTGGGGAAAGAAAGCAGACATTCTTCTAGGTCCCTGAAAAGGACGTTTCTGGCTGCTCCCCTCCTCCCCTAAGGAACAGGACAGGACCACAGAGCTTCCCGCTCCTGTGGACGGCAACATGACAGAGAGAAGGCTTCCCAGCCTGTCATGCATAACTTCTAGCACTAGCCACACTGCTACTGTAGGGTAGTGTGGGTTAGAGTTGCTTTATAATCTCTTCCCCAGAACAACAACAAATTTACTTTTTACGGTATGCTAACGAAATGATGTATATACAGCACTTAACACATCACCTGCTCAAAGAAAAGAGGAGCTATTATAATTATCAAGGTTGCTATTGTTGTAACAATGAGGATAAGGGGCTGGTGAGATAGCTCAGCGGCATAAGCGCCTGCCTGACAAGCGCGAGGTCCTGACTTCGAACCCCCGGTACCCACAAAATAAATAAATAAAATAAAATAAAATAAAATAAGGATAAGCTAACGTATCTCCTTTCCAGGACTGCCCCAAACCCACTGGTTTCAGCCAATGTCTCTGAGGAGATTAGCTTACTAGGTGCCAAGCATTATGCAAAGCACCGGACATTAATTCTCCTTTGATCCTTATCTCACTGGAGGCTCCCAACGTCCCTATAAGGTAAGTATTATTAGTATTGCTATTTCCAGAAGAACAAAACGAGACTTGCCCCAGGTCACTCTGGCATAAATCAATGGGTTGGCTTCAACTCCCACCTCAGGGAAAGCAATTAAAAATTGTGGAAAGCCATAGGCCGTGAGCTGTTGCAATAGCCATACACTCAACTTGACTTTCATTACCTCTTCACCACAAAATAGAACCTTAAAAGGCCAACATTCTCCATACAGTAACTGAGGAAAAATCAGAATAGATTTTCATGCTTGTGGTACCAGAAGTTAAGTGCAATAAATTCTTCTCACTAGACTGATTTTCAACATATTAGCCAAAAAACTTGTAACTGGAAGCACCTGAGATGAACTAGCTTCAATACTGACATTCCCAGGAATGAGCAGAAAGCTCCCACGAGCGACAATCACTCTGTAAATTTTTCCAGACCTCAAGAAGAGACTCATGCTTGTCTTACAGACCAGCTCTTGCCAAAGAATATTCAAATATTCTGCACTCTCATTTAGTTTATATTCCCTACTCCACGTCACAGAGACTAACATTATGAAGGATATTACTATTACCGATGTCTCATGAAATTTGTGTTAGCACCATGAACAGCAGTTTCAGAAACAGACATGGTTCCTTCAGTGCCCTATGTGATGAGGAGAGCAGAGTAAAATTCCATCCGTTCTTTTCATGGGACGTTTGAATCGTGGAGCTGAACTGTTAGATGAAAGACAAGTGCATATACTATCAAGCACAGACTGCAAACGGCTTGAGAGAAGCTGCACATTTTCAAATCAGGAGCTTCTGCTAAGTTGGGGGAAAAATGAAGTGGATAATAATTATTTACTTTCCCCCAATGAAGTCTGCTATTTGAGGAAAGTTATGATAACAATTACTATAACTTAATTAACAATTTTAATACCCCTTATTGGGCTCTGTTAAGAGGAATAACCCATTGTTACTGAGTAAGGGAGGGGGAACCAGCCTAATTAAGCTGCATTACAAACACTGAGGCTCCATTCACAATGGCCAATTGTCTTTGTACTATCATTCCTTAAGTACTGCCCTGTAGTTCAACGTCTATTACTTCCAGCAAGTGTGCTGCCCTGTGCGTTTTCAATCCAGTCTACTGACTAAAGTTTAATTTCTAACCCTCTTCCACACACCCTTGGCTTCCCTCTTTTGCTTATTCACACTTCTAGTGACCATGTCCCTCTTTCCAGCAACCTAGGTGTCCCTTGAGGACAGAACCAGGGAAGATCTCATTCTCCACTCTAACCTTAGTACCCTGTGCAGTTTTTAGAACATGGTGTTATGTTCAATAAATAACTGTTCAGTGGATGACTGTTTTTGTTTAGTCTCTACTTTTGACTGCCAGATCCCAGGAGCATGAGATGGATAAAGTTCTGGCTAAGTGGTAGATATTATGCAAACCAGTGAAGGAATTTTTCCCCCTGTTTGGAAACCCTCCCAAACACACACACAGTAAAAGCTACAATCTAAATCAAAATTTTAAAACTCAATTTAGGGAAAATGGCCCAAGGTAATGGCAGAAAAAGGAGGAGAAGGGAAGACAGGAAAATTACGTACTTTTAAGTCAGAACAGTCAAGGTTTAGATGTTGCCTTTGTGCCTTACATGCTGTGTGGCCTAGGCGATTTCATCTTGGGCTGGATTTTTCATCTCTAAAACAGGGATCATACACTGACTAGACAGAATTTTTGAGTTAAGCCCACGGTATACAGAACACTAGCACATTTTCTAGGCCATAAAAATCACCTAATATGTTGAATTCCTTGCTGTTCCTAGGGCCACTTTTCAACTTCTATTTAATTTTAAGAAATCTGGTAATAAAGCCCTTGGAGAAGAAAAGAGGAGTTGGTAAAAATTAAATTGTATTTCAGGTCTACTAAGCTAAAACTTTATACACATTTTTAGGTTTACATGAGATTTGGGGTTAAGATTTTAATTTAAGAAAAAGAAAATAGTCTGAAAAGTAATGGAAAGCTAAGAATATTCTCTAAAAAATAAGAAAATATGGAGAAAGACTGCAGCTGTAACTGTAATTTTAAAAATGTTCATTGAGGGCCGGTGAGATAGCTCAGCGGCATAAGCGCCTGCCTGGCAAGCGCAAGGTCCCGAGTTTGACTCCCAGAACCCACATAAAGGAAAAAAAGAGCCGGTGACATCGCTCAGCGGCACAAGCGCTTGCTGGCAAGTGCGAGGTCCTGAGGTCGACTCCCGGTACCCACATTAAAAAAAAAAAAAAAAAAAAAAAAAAGTTCATTGAAAAAGATTCTGTATTAAGTCATCCTGAAATTGTTCTCACTGTATGCTGGATTGTCCTGAGCCATCCCTGCTCAGATTTAGTGTAAGGGCAAAGTCTAGCTTTGGTCATTATTTTCTTGACAAACAACTCAATAACTAATAGATATTTGTAGCCAAGGACTGAAATATTTTTAAATTTTACATAATGCCTTTGTTAATTAAAAATATATATTCTTGGAAAGTACCTGAAAGGAAGATGCAATAGAGTGAGACTAAGTAGAAAGATTCAGTGCATGTCTATAAAGAAATCATACTGCATCTGAAAAATCTCATTTGACTTCACTGAGGCTGAAGGTAAACTCTACCCTTTTGGGTTCTGTGCTTGGAAAATCCCAGTCAGCTGTATGGTTTTGATGATATGTGTACTATATTTCAATTTCAATAACTCATTTAGTGTTTAAGCATGCACATTAAGATTAGAAAACTGATGATCACTTCAAGGGAAGGTGATAGGAAATGATCTCATAAGATGGTATTTTGAAATGTATCTATCAATTATCCCTTGATGGAAACACAGGAGCCCTGGAAGAGACATGCCATGAAAGAGCAAAGCTTTGTGGACCAGGCACGAGGCTGCTCACAGTGTAACTCAATGGGGTTCGCTGGAACAAGTTCCCTAAGTGCCTGGGCCGTGGTTTCCTCCACGGCAAAAAAAGGAGAGTTAGGGCAGGTGAGATGGCTCAGCGGTGTAAGCACCTGCCTGGCAAGCGCGAGGGCCTGAGTTCGACTCCCGGAACCCACGTAGGGCCAGTGATATCGCTCAGCAGCACGGGCGCCTGCTGGCGCGTGAGGTCCTGGGGTCGACACCTGGTACCCACAAAAAAAAAAAAAAGGAGAGTTCAGAACACTGAGCTGGTTGATTCTGGTTGACTGGGGTGATAACAATTTTGGGGGCTTTATTAAACTGCAAATGGAATTATTTATACCTTTTCTCATACAGCGTAAATAATCACCAGTACAAATATTTCACTGGATGATACTGTCATTTAGAAAGGTTACTTCATTAATTTCACATTATACCCCATTTTATTTAGCTGTGTGTAAAAAAAGAATTGGCATTCATCATGGAGAGCATTTTGTCCCCTCAGGGACTGATTCACTTTCTGTTCATTTACCTCTACTAATGCAGGTGCACATGGAGTGCGTTTTGTACTTTTAATTGCATGCAAAGGACACACTCCCCAGGATAGGGCCTGCATGACAGGCTTGTGGCTGAGAGCGCTTTAGAGAAACATAATCAAGGCAGGAGGTGAGCCTGCAAACATGCTAGGTACGCAACAATGGACCACAGTAGTGTCTGGCACCGCCTGGCCAGGCTTAGCATATAGACTAGTATGCCCCTCTCTCTCCCTGGTCCTCCCCACCCCCTAGGCCAGTGATGGCGAACCTTTTAGAGCTTTCAATGTTAACAAATAGTCTGTTGCAGCATGTGTGCCACAGGTTCACCACCACTGCCCTCGGCCTTGGCCCTAACATTACTATCTGGGTACAGCTGGTATGGTACCAGTGGACCCTTGATTTAGGAACTCAATTCATTCCCGGGGGCTGGTTGTAACTCAAGTTGTCAACTGAAGGCTCAGGCTCCTCTACACAGCCCTCGAAGTCTCTCTCCTGTACACAGGCAGATTTCAGTGTCCTTAGAGAGACACTGGCCCAGGATTTCTCAATTAACCCCATACAGGAAATGATGTTGTAATGTTCCTTCCAGAACTCTTTAAGGGTTAAATCTGTATCTGAGACCATCTGGAAGCATACGCACTGGCATTTGGGTTGTAACTCAAGACTTTGATCATAAGTTAAAAGTAAAAGTTCCGGTCGTAACCCAAGTTGTTTGCGTGTCAGACCGGTTGTAACTCGAGGGTTCACTGTACTTCACTCTATACTACATGCCCTATCCCCTTTATCTACTATCTATTGTTCCCATAACTTGGATTATTTTCTAAGATCCTGTGTAAACTGTTGTGCTGGTTACCTATTTATTGTCTGCAGCCTCCCGCATACACGCACACTAACACAGACATGCACTGTGATGGCAGCTGCGCACAGCAGGGGGTTACCGCCTGGTGTGTCACGTGGCAGGTCCAAAGCACCCACTTGCTGCCTGACATGCAGCTCAAGAGCTCTCTAGTGAACACATGAAGGGTATCCCTCTGGCTGAGTTTTCTTTTAGCAGAACAGCCAGCTGACCCTTTCAGTCACAGTGTAGGTTCTGCCTAATCACTGTTGTTCACTGTGTTTTCACGGACAGCAAACAAAGAAGTAGAGAGGATTCGTGCTCTGAAACTGCCGCTGATCGAATCCATTACCAAGAATTCTTTTTTTTTTTTTTTTTTTTTTGTGGGTACCGGGGGGTCGACCTCAGGACCTCGAGCGCCAGCAGGCGCCCGTGCCGCTGAGCGATATCACCGGCCCCTTTTTCGTATGTGGGTTCCGGGAGTCGAACTCGGGCCCTCACGCTTGCCGGGCAGGCGCTTAAGCCGCTGAGCCATGTCACCGGCCCACCAAGAATTCTTTTAAAGGGTATTGTGGGTTTATTGCCATGTTTTATGGAACATAGTTTTGTGAAAAACACTCCTGAGATCTGAGTTGATTTCAGGTTCTTTTCTCTTTTCCCAAATGTAGGAAAAATGATACACAAAATGGGTGAGAATAAGTTGAACCCAGAAGCCTAGAAAAACAAGCCATCATGGAAGGTAGTTTAGTCAAAGCTTCTGACCCAACAAATAACACTCCCAGAATTTTTTTTTTAAAGTACTTTATGTAAAGGCTGCAATCAACTGAGTGTACAAGGTTTAAAAGAATTTCACTGTAGCGTTGCTTATACTGGTGAACAACCATAAACAATCTAAATGTCCAGCAACCTAGATTATTGGGGGATGGGGGGTGTACTGGGCATCGAACTCACAACCTCGCGCTTACCAGGCAGGCGCTGTGCTGCTGAGCTATATCCCCAGCATACCAACCTAGACTGATTATACAAGCTGCTGCTTATAGCCATAGCATGGGAAAGTTCATAGCCTCTAATATGTGGCTAGAGTGACATGGCGAGGTATTCACACTGAGGTTCAGGAAAATGATGTGATCCAATTTTTGGTGCAAGTGTATGGCAGGGGAATGTTGGGGGGGGTGCTAGAAAAACAGCACTTCAGAAGTATTCACGGTAGGTGTATTGATAAGTGATACTTGATGGGAATTTTTCTTCTTTTTTGTCTATTTCTAATTTATTTGTGTAACAGAGAAACAGTTTCAAAGTACCTTTGTGCTGATGAGATACACAGCAATGATACTGATTCAGAGCAAAACTATCAGAGGATTTGGTTCATTAACAATTTCAATAACCAATATTGTCCATTGTTCTTAACATTGGCATGTGTCCAAGGGAGGTTAACAGCAACTGAGAAAAAAGCACATTCTTGAAATCAAAATGCAAATACTTCAGTTGATACCTTACAAGTCTAAGAGAATAGAAGTGATCAGTAAAATAAATTAAGGCATTTAAGTGACTGGGAAAACATAAAGACCAGAAATATAGGTAGGGACATATCTTTCCCATCTGAATTCCATCCATTAACTGAAATGCAATCACTCACTACCTTCGTCTATCCATCTCTCACTGTAAATAACACAGTCCTTACCCCAACGGTCTTCACAATATGCCCCAGCTAGCCTAGCTCCTGCACTGGCCTAGGATGAAACAATATGCTATACCTGGGGGTTTCAGGATGCTTTCACCAGCAATGCAAAGGTCCACAAACCTTCTCAACTTGAATTCTCATTGCCTGGCCCAGAAAGAAGCAGCAAAGAATTGAGGCAGAATGCTTTTCTAGGTAGGCTGAGAAACTGTGGTTGCCTCTCACAGAAAGGAGGGGCTGGTTCTGTTCAGGTCTTGAGTTTTATTACCTCTGCCTCTTCACTGAGTCTCTGGACCACTTGTGGACTAGGGAAGATTCAGTCTTTAGACTTTGCTTCCTCTACTAACTCTTAACTACATTCTGTCCAGTTCCTGCTCTCTCTGCACCCTTCTTCAAAGCAATTACACCGAAGTAGTTATGGAAATAATTAGAAAAATAAAATGTTATGTTCACAGTAAAATCTTAGTTCTTCATGGTTTATGATGTAGAAACTTCAAAGTTGGATGAACACTGTCACAGGTTATCATCTTAAGATTTCAGCATTTCAAGGAAATGGGTTTAACTGAAGAGAAGACAGTGTCTTTGACAACATGCTCTCAAAGCAGATGAGGACTCTGGTCTACAGATAAAATCTCCAAATGGCTGGTAGATATAGGTGAGAAGCAAACCATGCACCAATAGCCAACAAGAGCTAGAAAGCCCAAGAACAAGCTCAGGGATGCGACATTTCTGTAGCTTCAGAAACACTCTCAAGGTTGGAACAGGGACAGAAAAACGTTCTCTCCGTTTTGTTGTGTGGGTGACTCCTCTAGCGTTTGATTCTGGCAAGTCTCTGTGGGGACGTGAGGCCTTCCTCCCATCCAGTCTGCCTAACAGCCAGTTGCTTCGGGGATTGCTCTGTACCAGCTGTCTTTAATCAGTCTGCTGGCCACTTTGTCCAACATCTCTATTCTGCTACCTCTCAGAGGACTAGAAAAGGCAAATGCTTAGGAAACCAAAAGCAGGTTTATTTCAAGTGGAGAAACATTTTTACAACATGAAAGAAAACAATGAATGATGTAAGCTGCAATGAAAGTAAAACTTTCCATCACAGTCAATTAGAGTTCAGAATCTAAGTTCTTCCTGGCTGCAAAGACCAGAGATACCTGCAGAATATGTTCTCCACCCCATGCCCTAAACCGAGGCTAAACCTCCAGCCATCCACGAAGGATGCGCTGAAGGACATTCGTCCTTTCCTAAGGAGAATGAGCTACGGCAGCTGACATGAGATGCACAGCTGGCATTCTCATCCCTCTACCCACCCACCCCAACACCATCTTAATTTCTGTCAGCAGCCCTGGAGCTGTAAGCACTGCCTTTTCTTAGAGAAGGACCAATGCCCATAGGGCACTGTGGGTCAAAAATCAGCAAGGCTTAGTAGTGAGCAGAGTTCAGGAAGGGACACTTTTGAGGAGGAAGTACTGTTCTGTTGTTTGGGACTTGGCATCACAGTTTAGTCCGGAAAGAAATGATGACTATGAAGATTCCTCAAAACAAAAGCCAGGAGCATTCACTGCCTTGTAGCATTGACTACAGTTTACGCTCTATCTTTGGTTCTGTTTTACTTAAGGGCAAGAGACTAAAGTTTATTTCTGCTCTCTATGCTGTTCAGAGAAGAAAAATCATGGCAGCTGCTTCCAGGAAGGGAGAAAGTTTTTCAAATGAGAGAAAGTCAGTAAATCCTTCTGTTAAGATTTTTCACACTCGAATTACTCCTCTGAAGGATTTGCACTCTAATACCATACTAAAGCATAGCATGTTCAGGAGTAGCAGCAAGTGTTTTACAATTAGGGCATTCATTCACAAAATTATACACTATGTTCCCTAGTGAAAGACAAAAACATTATCAAAACCCCAAGTTTTAACTGGCCATATTTTTGTCACACTGCTAGGAGGAAAAAGTTTCTTTCCCTCATATAGTAGCTCTCACACTTGAGCCTGGATCCGAACCACCTGAAGGGCTAACCTTTTCATTCAGTAGGATTGGTACAGACCTCAAAATCTGCAATTCTAACTGTTTCCAAGTGATGCTGATGGTGCTGTGCTGGGACCACTGCTTTAATTTAATTTTGAGAACCACTGCTTTAATGAAATTTTAAAACACAGGGTCCATCTAACTTTAAGTGAGCCTGGTGAGAAAACCCTGAAGGACAACAAAACAAAGCTGAGCATAAAAACAAAACCCCAAGAACAACCTAGAATTCTAGAAAAGCCTTGGTGAGAAAGACAGGCCCAGCAAGTTTTGATGAATGTTGTCCTTCTATTTATTAGGGTGAGGGAAAAGCAAATAAATTAATGAACAAAAACCAACTAGGCCTTCCCTGTGCAGCACAACTCTCCTGAGAATTTTATTTTAGTAACTGATTTGAGAAAGGGAAAGAAAGCACAAAAAAATAAAAATTCAATTTTTTTTAACTCTTACAGTAGCTACCTGATTCTACATTTACAGCCACAAAGTCTATCCTTTAACTTGACAGTTTTAAAACTACCAATCTCTAAATCCAACAGGGACTCAGTAGGGATAGACAAGAAAAGCTCCTTTCCAAATTCATTAATATCACTTATAAATCTGGACAGATCATACTTCCCAAAAACTTTTTTTTTTAATGAAAAGTGAAAGAACTAGTAAGAGAGAGAAAAAGAAAAAGACAAATACATACAAATGGTATTATCACTTTCAATATGTCTTTGAAAAACTAGAAGCAAATTCAATATATGCTGACATTAAAAGAACTTAAAAATCTTTGTCCCTCATGTTTAAACTTTTAATTTAATGACCTATTAAAGTGCTCTAAAATACTGTCCTGAGCATTCAAAAATAAAGGCAGTGGCATTTTTTAATTTGTAAATTTAAGTAAATTTGGAGAAACCTGTCAGAAAATATTTCTATACAAATTTATTAAGCTGAATTTTTCAATGGTGACTATGCTCCCCAGAAGAAAAAGCAGAAGCATCTTACTGCTTACCCTCTGGCATGCTGAGTGTTTCCCTCAGAAAGAAGGCCATTATTAATCGCTGTGGTTCACGGGAATGCCCCCACAGGCTCTTGGAATAAGCTCTGAATTCTTTTTAAAGATGGAATCCGTTGGCTTAAAACAATGGGATCTGGTTAACAGGATTTTAGGTCGGTGGGACACTCAAATTTCTATCCTCTGTGGTTAAGATAGATAACACTACCAATTTTACTTAGTTCATTGAAGAGTAAGGTTTGTGCCAATAATGTTTGGACAACTGAATGCTAATATCTGGTATCCTGAATAACTAACTTAAAGATAGTAATACATAATGCATTAACCACTGTTACCCTCCTATTATGTTGTTTTGAAAATTTGTTCTTTTTTGATTTGTTTTTTTTTTCTCTTTAAAAAAAAATTTCTATCATCTGATAATAAGGTGTTTACAAGACAAATGCAAGAGAAGATGATATAAAAGAAACATTACTGTGAAATGAATTGGTCTCCTGGCTGAACAAAGCTCTGTAAGGAACCTACTAACCTGAGAGGCTTTTGTCTACCTGGCTCAGGACAGGGATAAAGCTTAGCACATCAGTTATCAAAAAAAAAAAAAAAAAAAAAAGTAATAATAAAAATAAATAAATAAACTAGAGAGGAGAGTGCTTAGCAAAGCTGAGTATGGTTCCATGTTTGGGAAACAGCTTTCAGCTTGCCTTGACTGATGATATAACAAATAAATTACAATTCCTGAATACTGGTAGATATGCTCAACATTACTAAAAACTTAACACATATCACCTATATTTCAGGGGAAAGATGTCTAAACATACTTACCTATTCATTCTGTCTATAATTTTAAAAAGAAACAGTTTTTAGGGCTCAGCCGTAGACCATGAGACACGAAATAAACCCTCGGACTGTTCACTTGCTTGCTTCAGTCCCTAAATTTCTATCTGTCCCAAAGATAACAAGAAATCTAGGGGCCGGTGAGATGGCTCAGCGGCGTAAGCGTCTGCCTTGCAAGCGCGAGGGCCCGAGTTCGACTCCCGGATCCCACATACGAAAAAGGGGCCGGTGATATTGCTCAGCGGCTCGGGTGCCTGTTGGCGCGCGAGGTCCTGAGGTCGACCCCCCGGTACCCACAAAAAAATAAAAAAATAAAAAATAAAATAAAAAAAGAAATATCTGTAGCTCTATGAACAGTTTTCACCCTGTGGATATGGAAAAGAAACACCAGCTAAATCAGGGGCATCTTGCTGGAGTGCACTTGTTCGTCTATTTGCAGCTGTCACAACCAGAAATTCAGAATATTAATCTATAATCCTCACAGTTGAAGTACAATATTCATATTGTTATTCTTTGTATTATATATCCTTATAAAATTAAGAAATATAAACAATGCAATAATATAACTATTAATAGAAATATATAGCATTATACATATGTATTATTTATATAAAAATAGCATGATGTATAAATATATTTGTATACATTATATATATTATTTATTCATGTATACTATTTGTAACAATTAAATATACAACATAAACATAATAAACATTAAAGAAGTCATATAATGTATTTATGTAATAATAAATATAATTTTAGGTACTTACATATTGCACATGAATATATATATGTACAAACCCATATGTATGCTTAATATTATTCTCCAGGACTTCTACTGTACTTCAACTGAATTTTATTATTTCATCCACACCCTTTCAATTAGAACTTACTGAAGACTCAGTATGAGCCAAGTATTGGCTTGTGTAATAATTCTACTTCTGAGCAATTATACTTGATCAGTTCTGAGTGGCTGGGTGTTCCTGGGGGCTGTCACACCCTTAGGGGGCTCCGTACCCTGTCACTTTCACATTAACACAGACACACGGTGCCTTTCCTGCTCACGTCTTCTCATGACTGCGGGGGTTTTCCAGAGGTACATGATGCACAGTGACACTGTGGCCCTGACGGCTCACGGATATGTGCTTGCACATGTATGTTTTAATGAAGTCTGGTTTTTTACTGTGGTACTGAGGATTGAACTGTGTACATTAAGCAAGTTCTCTACCACTGAGATACGTCCCCAGTCCTTGGAGTCTCAATTTTAACTCCAAATATGGTAAATATCAGTAGACATAGCCCATATGAACACAAGGGATCCGCATTAATTTTTAAAAGTATAAACTGGGAGCAGTGGTGCACACCTATAATCCCAGCACTCTGGGAGGCTGAGGTGGGATTGCAATTTGTAGCCAAGCCTGGACAGTTTAGTGAATTACTGAAACCCTGTCTCAAAAAAATAAAAAAAAGAGTTGGTGATGTAGCTTATCTGAAGACCTGAGTTCAATTCCCAGCAAAAGAATCCAAATCAAACCAAACCAAGAATAAAGAGGTGCTGAGAGTAAAAAAGAGTAAAAAGACTGAGAGCTGGATGTGGTGGTACACTTTGGTAATCCTAGCACTCAGGAAGCCGAGGTAGGAAAACAGAAAGTTCGAGGCCAGTCTCGGCTATCTAGTGAATTCAAGGCCAGAGTGGACTACATAGTGAGACTCTGTCTCAAAAAAGTTAACAGACATATAATAAATATTATATATAATAAAAAATAATAAACTAAAATTAAAAATAATAATAATAATTTAAATAATAAATTAAAAATATAATAAAATTTTATAATCTCCGTTTCTAGATTTCTGGAAATAATTCCTCCCACACACACAGATTACAGAACACTAATTCTTGGGTAACTTCTGAAACTGTTGGCCTTCAAATAAGTATTCCCAGAGAAAACATGTAATTAAGAAAGTATAGCAAGAACTTTACTGGGTGGGTCAAAAGACAGTAAAGGCAACAAGAGCAAAGTGGCTGTGTATAAATGAAAACATTTTAAATGACTATTCCGTATCACAAACCCCTAATGCCTCAGTTCAAGATGAATCTCTATAATTTGAACCTGAAAAATACTCATTTGAGCTTGTCCTGTGGTTGGAGCTCTGCTTTCCTTACAGGGAGGGGAAACTAAGGCCGTTGATTCTGTACATGGGACAATGTGTGAGAAGAATGTGAGTTTTTGGAAAGAAGTCTTTGGCTGGGTTTATGAGAAAGATGAGGAAAACAGTTATTCCTATAAATCAGAGAAGCAAAGTGGGAGTGTCTAGATTATTTGCCAACAATTAGCCTAGCACAGTCCCCAGAGTGTCTAATGCATTTAAGACTAAAGCCATGTCACCCTCGGTGTGCAAAATAGGGAAGTACTCAGAAGAGAATTTGTTTTCAGCATTAAGTATAGAATCAAGTCAGAAAGCCAGAAAAAATTTTACAGTCTTCCTATAAGCCTGAACTCCCTTTGTCATTCTACATTCTTTATACTCAGTTTCCTCTGAAGCACCATATGTCGTCTTTTAAAATGCAACTCAAACTTTTTATTCTTTCCACATCTTTTTTAAGATGTACCTATTGAATTAAACATTTCAAAAGACTCCTTTATCTTGTCTGATTTTTTTTAAGGATGTTTGTTCAGTTTTGATGTGTTGCTAGCATCATGCCTTTGTCTGTAAACATGTTCCAGGTGTTTTCAGATATCCTCAAAGAGGGCCGATTATCCCAGTTCTTAATGACATAGAACTGACCTTTCCAGATCCCCTGACAATGCAAACCCATTTCCAACTTGCTGTCCATGTTAGGCCCGCAAATGTAAAAGGAAAAACTTGCTTTCTTTTTTTTCTCTTCTCTCTGCTATCGTTGTCTCTAATGAGTCCATAATAAATGAATTTGCTTCTCTGTCATAAAAATTGTTTTACCTCTAACCCCATGAATTATCATCTCTTTAACTGGTCTTTTACTATTTTTTTCCCCTCAAAACCTTAAATTGCCATAGCCTAGAAAAAAAATTTTTTTGATACTGGCAATTGAACTCATGACCTCGTGCTTGCCAGGCAGGCACTGTGCTGCCAAGCTATATCCCCGGACCATGGCCTAAAAATTTTAATGAATTACCATTTCACCCCATTTGAAGTTTTTGCCTTGATCACGCAAATAATTTTCCAGTTATATGATGTTTCTGTCAAAGTCAATTTGTATTAATTTTGCATACGGAAATTCTAAAACACACCAAATCGTATCTACTTTACTAAAACAAGCAAAACTACAAAGTAGATATTCCTTTTATCTATTTGTTTTCAACAGACAAAGAAACTAATCTTCTAAGCTAGCATGTTGGGGCATGCCTGTTATCCTAGCACTCCGGGAGGCGGAGGCAGAAGGATCACCATGTTCAAGCCCAGCCTGGCAACTTAGTGAGACCTGTCTCAAAAAAAGGCTGGAGTCAGCTCAATGGAAAAGGCCCTAGGTTCAATCTCTAGTACCAAAAAGCAAAAAACAAAACACAAAAAAACTAATCCTCCAAATAGACATAGGTTGGTTTGTGTGCAGGTTTTCTTTAATCTCATTTTAAAATAAAATTTGTATTTAAAATGTTTTATTTTAAAAGCATGTACCTTAATAATAATGTGTCTAACTTTTGTAATAATAATATACCTTAATCCTACTCCCAAAGTAATTGCCTATTTGCACATACCTTGCACTGGTTATTTGGCTGGGAAGAATACCTTTAACTCTACCTACAGTCCCCCACAGTCCCTCAGTAAGATCCCTAAGAAACATGAGGCTGATGGGAAGAGACTTCATCAATTTACCCAAGCCATCTAGCATTTCCTAAGCTGTGCCTGGGAAAACTTTTGTAGCAGTCACTTCCTAAATGACCTTATTTTATCCTAAACTGAGGGGGCAAAGAAATACAAGAATTAGAAATGTATCATACAACAGCACTGTTCTAGTAATCAAAATTTTTACCAAAAATGCACAGAGAAGAGATGATCAGGATACTGTTTTCAAAACATTTTCATGCTAGAATCTTTTGCCCAGAGACTGAATAAATGGAAGTAACTTGTTCAAAAGTTATGATATATGAAAAGAATGCTTTTCATTTCCATAATCTCATTCTTACTTTATCTGTCCTTGCTTCAGAACTTCTTTAACTTTCTAATTCATTAACATCATGGTCAAAGGTAATAGACATCAGCATTTCAGCAAAAAAGAGTAGCATTCATTTCCTAATTCTGATTTCTTTACCATAATCATCTTACCATTTATCTTCATATATATTCAATTAAATTATTCTTATATTACCTAGTCTCATTGGCCAAATTCATCATAGGTTCTCTAGCTCTATCTCCTGCTATCTATTATAGCAGCAGTTCTTATCTTTTCTCTGTAAGTTTAAATAGTTTCCGTATGTCTTACTTCCCTTACCCAAAACAAGTTGCTGTGGATAAGGGTTGGAGATAGGGAAATGGTTACTTAGATTTAAAAATACTCATGTCTTAGTTACCTTCTCGTTGCTGAAACAAAATACTTGAAACCCACAAGTTAAAGGAGGAAAGGTTTATTTTAGCTCACAGTTTATAGAGGTTTCAGTCTATAGTTGGCTGGCTCCAAGGCAGGGTGGTGAAGCAGAGGGACATGGCAGAAGAGGAAGAGTCCATGGCAGGGCAGGGAAGAGGCATCCAGCCTGCCTTCCATCTTTCCCTTTACATTCCATCCAGGCTACACACCTATTGGTTGGTTGGTATCCACACTTAGGGTGGGCCTTCCGATTATCCCCATTCAGAATAACACCACACCAATCAGCAAACTAATCCAATTGTCATGCACCCATGATCCAGCCACTCCCAAAAGCCCCATCTATGAGGGCGTGAGACTTTGGGGGTCATCTAGATATAAACCATAATAACTCACTTCGCCCCAACACACATATTTGGGAGAAAATTCAGTGTTGAAGTTCATTTTACAACTCTTAGCACGTATCACCACTGCTCTACATTGAATATATTTTAGGAATGTCACCTGTGCGCCTACATCTGTACTCCAGCCGCAAGATCCTGCCACGAGGTCCACTCGCCGCCAACCACAAGGATAAGAAAGGGGTACTGTCCTTCACCTGTGCTTGTCCTACTGCATATGTGAGGTCAGAGATGGGAAAAGCACACCAGTCCCTGTAACTGAGACCTCCAAGCCAAAAATACAGAACACACTCATGTAGGGCTGTTCACTCTTCCAGGGTGATTTTGTTAAAGCATATTCCAAAATTCCTTTCCTCTTGTTTCTCCTTTTTCCCTGTGTGGTGGATTAACCAATGGTCAACTTGGAACACCCAGCTGAACTGAATCAGCATGGTGCTGGGTGTGGAAGGCCCACCTGAGGATTGTTGCCAACAGCATAAAAAGAGAACTGGAGGGGAAGAAGATGCGAGCTGTTGATTCTCCTGGAGAAGCTTGTCACACTGCTTTTCCTGATATGAACTCAGCTGTTCTCATCGGAGGAGCTCGGGGCCTTGTAGTCGCTGAGGATGGCTGCAGTTCTTTTCGGGGAGCTCTGGTCCTTACCTTGAGCACTGCTTCCTGGCTCCAGTGCGGATCCTTCATCCCCTACCACAGACTTTCTAGCTTCCACCACTGACCTTTGGGACCTCCCCGTGCAGATCCTTGATACAGACTTGCATGAGACAAGTCTTGTCGTGGGTTCTAGGCCTCCAGCTGGACTCATGGAGGACATTATGATGGGCTCTAGATCTTCGGCTGGACTCTTGCGGGATACTGCCATGAGATCCACACCCTCATTTGGATTCTTTGGGTCTCTGGTGTGTGGACAGATCTCCCACACTCTTTTGCATTTGACTTTTTGGGTTAACATTATAAAATAATCCTATAAATTATGTGTCCTGTATTAAATATATTCCACTGTAAACCCTGACTACAACACCCTCCTGCAAGCACATTTTAGACTCTGGACAACTGACCCTTGTGGACAAAAAGGAGAGCTTTGAAGTCATCATCACCCCAAGCATGAAACAAGATGAGAAATCGGCCTTTAATTACAAATTTCACCCAAATCCTGCCTTTTTTCAGAAGCCAAGATTCTGTACCCATAAAGAACCCTTTTCTGCTTTCTAATAGTTTTTTCTTTTTTGTGGGTACCAGTGGTCGAACTCAGGACCTTGCGCTTGCCAGGCAGGCACCCATGCCGCTGAGCTATCTCACCAGCCCCTCTAATAGGTTTTGAGCACCAAACTGTATTATTTTTTCTTTCTTTCTTTCTTTTTTTTTTTTTTTTTTTTTTGTGGGTACTGGGAGTCGACTTCAGGACCTCATGCTTGCCAGCCAGCACTTGTGCCACTGAGCGATATCACCGGCCCTTTTTTTCCTTTATGTGGGTTCCGGGAGTTGAACTCAGGACCTCACGCTTGCCGGGCAGGCGCTTATGCCGCTGAGCCATCTCACCGGCCCTGTATTATTTCTTAAAGATGTTCTAGATACTAATTTCACTTGTCCTTCTTCAGCATCTGGCAATTCTTAAATCCAACCTTGCAAATGGATTTTAGGTCAACTGAGCTCTCTAGTGTGTTACCTGTCACATTCAAGGCACCTACCCATACCTCCATTCACAGTCAGGCCTTCTAGCCTATGGTCACTACCCACCCACACTGCCCCTTTAGCACCTACCCACCGTCTGTATATCGTAGAAATACTGTATGTGTATCATATAAGCATACCACAGAAATACATTATAGTACCCTCATGGATCTTCTGATCATCAATACAAAATAAAGAGGGAGAAAGACCCGGTCTTAGCCTTCTCTCAGGTTCAACTCTGATTTACATCATTTCCACACTGGCTCTTCTAGGTAAATAAATGCTCAGAGTCAGACTGGTGTTATACTCTATCTCAGAGACAAACAGTGAATTTCAGAGAGGTGATGTACCTCAGTGCAGCACAACTGTTTTTAACAATCATTAGTAATGCTTTTTTTAAAAACTGAAGGTGAAAAGCATTACTGAATATCAACATGACCTGATTTGTGTTCTGTGGCATTACTGATGTGGAAATCAAACATGTGGTGATCATTCTCAATGACAGTGCTTCATTCACGGGGTACAGACAAAAATCTATCAAACACCGACCAATAACATATTCTTTTTGGAAACCGGTTAATAATACAGATTTTAAAACAAATAACAACAAAAGCCTTTTGTCATAATGCAGAAGAACACCACTGTGTATAGGACCACCTGGATGGCTCTCCTAGAAAGAAGAGCAATTATCTGCATTTTGGCTAAACCTGGCCCTATTTCCATGTACTGATATGTACAAAGCTGGCTAGGACTTTTCCTTATCCCTTCAATTGGCTTTAAGCGATGCAAATCAATCTAGCCAAGGTGCTGATGTGTAGTCTTTGAAGCAAGGCAACAGGTCAGTGTTTCTCTGCCCCATAGCTCCCAAAACACATCTGTGAGCTGGGCGGGATGGACAGCCATGCTCCATGCTGTCAGCTGGGATCGAGCCTCGAGAAAGAGGCTATGACTTCCCAGGGCATAGAAGATTACACATCAGCGCTGAAGCACCGACCCGGAAACATTAGATACTATCTTGAATTGTGTTATGCAGATTACTCCTGCATATCCTTCCCTCTGCGTACTGCTAAGATGATTTCAGGCCACCTACCTAGCCCAGCTCACAGTACTCACGTACTTCCTGCCACTCTCACAGTCACTCATCCCCGAGCCACTCCCCTCCTTGAGAAATAATAAAACCCGGGTTCGGTCCTGGGTTGTGGCCTTTGTTCCAGTAGCCGCCATCTTGGCTGGACTTAGGACCCCCTTGGCTCCCCACAGCTATAAATATGCCTTAGTGTCTTTATTCTCGCTGTGGGTTGCACTGGAAGTGGTAGATTGGAATTAACTCACTAGAATTCCAATAACTTTCCCATGGGATTACAAATATAAACTTCCCGGACCACGACAAGGACACTGGGAAGGGCTTGCTACATCACCTCAAAATTTTTCTTAGCCTCTTGAATAGGAATGGGTAGAAAGTTTTACTAAACTCTAAATGTTCCTAAATATCTGAGGGTAAACATCACACCTTATGGAGAAGCTACTGGGCTTGGCAACCTCAGTCTACCCCAGGCGGATGACAAGGAAAGCTGGGTTATGAGGTTAAAAAGTGAAGGAATAGGTCACTCAAGTACTCAAAGTACAAGCTCTAAGTGAACGTATGGTTTCTTGTCTGTCTGGTGCCTTAAGAAAAATTGAAGGAAATCAGGTCCCTCAGACTGCTGCACCCCAGAGTCCCTCAGTGAAGGCCACTCCCCGACGGGGGCCCAGGACTTGTCTGCATCCTTCCTTTAGGACCTCAGGACACTGCTGAGCTCTCTGTGGACCAGATACACAGCGGATACCATGTGCATCAGCTTTCCTGACCTCACAGCAGCCCTTCAGAGGGGGCATTATTTCCCCCATTATAGAGTTAAGAAATACGTGGTCCACTGCAATGATCTAACAAGGCAAATAAGTAACAAATTCCAACCTAGGCCTATTTGGTTTCTATACTCTTCTTTCCAGAAACTGATGCCATTCCTGCTCTACGCTAACTACACACAAAGAAAAGGATGCAACTGTACCTGTAAAATATAGCTAAAATGTAAAATGTTTCATTTACAAATATACAGGAAGCATTATTGCTAGTAACAATGACTTAATAGGATTTTATTTGTGTGTGTGGGTACCGGGGGTCGAACTCAGGACGTCGCGCGCCAGCAGGCGCCCGTGCCGCTGAGTGATATCACTGGCCCTTTCTTCATATGTGGGTACGGGGTGTCAAACTCAGGACCTCGCACTTGCCAGGCAGGCGCTTACGCCGCTGAGCTATCTCACCGGCCCTTAATAGGATAATTTTAAATAAATCCAGTAATTTGTGTTAAGATAGTGAGAGTAAATAATTATTGTTTTCATCAATCATATAAACATTACCTTCCAGAAATGTTTATGTCATGAACTTAAGAATTATCAGTTATACCTCGTTAAAGTGGGAAGTTTTTGTTTTTGCTTTTTGGGGATGGAACCAGGGGCATCATATATGCTAAGCCTGCATCCTACCACTGCGCTATACCCTGGGCCCTTACATAGTGGCTTTTAAAAAAAATAACATACAATTCATGAAGAAAGAGAGGGAGGAGGAACAGGAGAAAGAGAACGAGAGGGGGAAGAAGAAGAGAGGAGAAAAATGGAAGCAAGCATTTCTGAGTGTGCAAAGCACACTGGTGATTTTCATGTGTTCCATTTCATTGAGCCCGCACTCTGTGAGTCAGCTGTTTACTATATCTCTCCCCTGTAACAGAGGAAGAAAGTGAGTTAGACAGTAAGTGATGTGCCCAAGACTGCAGCCAGCAAGTTGTGACACTGACTTCCAAATCTTGGTGATGCCTGCATTAACCACCGCATTATCCTGCCATTCCTTGACGTTCAGGGATCCAACCAGTAACAATGAGGTTAGAGGAGGCCTCAGAGCTAAACAGGGATGTGGAGACACTCCCACGGTCTGTGGGGTCTGAGGTCCCTTTGGAAAGCAGAGGCAGGAGGACTTACAGGGCAAGAGTTCAACACAGCCTGCTGGTGGAGGAAAGCTCTGAGTACCCACTTCTTCCTCCCCAGGACGGATGACCAGGAACAAAGAGGACTGGGCAAAGAGCAAACACAGAAAATTCCTCAATTAGAATATACCTAAATCTGTGCATTTAATTACAGAGTGGCAGGAGACACACTGGAAAAAATCCTGCTCAGAGAATTTACATACCAAGCTTTTCTGTTTTTTTTTTTTGGGGGGGGGAGGTTACCATTTATTTAATTCATTATCCTCATTTAGAAAGCAGAAATTTATAACCAAAGGAGCTGAACTGGAACACCTATAAATTACTTAACAAGTTAAGCTTAAAACTACTTCCTTCTAGAGAATTCAGTCACTTTAAAAAAGTCACTATGAGAAATTTCAAAGATACATACAGATTTGAAGAATGATAAACCCCCAATAAACACAATCATCAAGATTTTACCGTGCTGTGCTATTTGCTTCCCACCGTCTACCCTTTAAAAAAAATTTTTTTTTGCTAAAGTCTCCTTTGTCCTATCTTTTCCCGCTACCTCTTTAATATGCAACTCCAAAAATCATGGACATGTTCTTACATCGACACAATATTACTGTTGTCCCTAACAAACATGGTAACATGTTTGGTCATGAACGGTCTATATCCAAATTTCACTGATTAAAAGTTACCCACTTCTTTCATTTTTTTAAAAAGTTAGGACCAAACAAGAAAGAAACTGCATTTTGTCTTTTCTAGTGTTTGAAACAGTCCCGCCTAACTCCCTCTTTTTACCATGCTATCAATTCAATGAAGAAACTAGTTCAATTACACAAACCATGTTTATTCACTTTATCTCCCCAATTATTTACTCTGCTCATCAGAATGCGGTATATCCGAGTGATACCTTCCAGCCTCAGAGTACTGTTTTCAGTTCCCTTTCTTTTTTGTCTTCAAAGAGGAAAACAACAACATAGGACACATCACAAGGGCAACTATGCTTTGTCTTCCAGAAGTTATCTACATTACTAAGGACTAAACATGTCTGTTATTACCATGATACTTAATTATAATGGGAAGCACACGGAGGTCCTGTTTGAGAGACTGGTAGGAACCCAGCCAATCCCCCTGTGCCCCATTACAAACAAAGGAGGCACCCGAGCCAAACCCGGGTAATTCTCTCCAGAACAGAGCTCCCCGTTGTTAATTATGGAGTTTGGGGAATTAGGAAGCTAACACACGACTGTTATGCAGAGGAAATCGGTTTGCTGGATCACAGAATGTGCTCAGCTCATTTTCTTTGTCAGGAGTTTTTCATTACGTATTTATGATGAAGCTCCATTGCATATTTTGTAATAAGAGTGAGGTCTGAGTAACAGGAAACCTCACTGCAGCAGGGCACAGCTATTAAATCTTTGCCAAGAGCAGGGGGAAAGAGCCAGAGCTTTCTGCGACCAGTGAGGACTGTCAGGCCTGTAGATAAGGAAGTTAAGAGCTAGCCAACTCTGAATGGCAAATTCAATTTTTTCAGTGAAGCCTGCAGCAGCCACGGGACTCTAGGACGGCCATTTGGTCTCATGGCGCACAACTCCGGGTGTGCCCTCAGTCAGCTAGCTCTTCAATAGCATAGGGCTTGCACCAAGGACTGGTCAGGCTTGAGAAGAGTCCTGGACACAGCTTTCGGGGGTATGTCCCTGAGATTCCCAATCAGACCATCGCCTTCTTACATTCCTTATTTGATTCTGTTAACTGAAACTCCAAGAAAGATGCCTGGGAGTGAGGCAAGGCCACTTGAAATCTCGACAGCTGCTACAAGTGCCCAGGACAGCTGGGTCTAAATGTGAGGTTCTGGGGCCTCCTCTGCCCTACTTCCAGTAAGCCCAGCTCCTCATTCAAATGCTTTACTTTCAGAATTCAGCATTATTTAAAAAATAATAATGAACAGTTTAGATTTTCTCAGGAAAAAAAAGCAATCCCAGATATCCCTTATTTAAAATAAATGAACCAAATGGTCAAAAAGGCCAAGAAGGTACAATGAGAGAACCAGATCCGAATTAATCATGTACCTTTGCATAGGGAAGAGTAACAACCTTGAGGGAATAAACACAGCCACTCTTAAAGCACCTAGAGGCAACTGTTCTATCACTGATAATCCCAGTCACTTGCTCTCTCCTGCTTTCCAATCTGAAGTCATCTTCTCATAAGCTGTGCACTGCAGCTACTCACTGCTCATAATAAAAGGCATAATATGCGACATACTTGTCACTCCTCTCCTGCACCTTAGGGATTCTAGTGGACATGCTTCAATCAGCTGCGAGCTTTGCATTCAGTTTACTGAATAAGTAACATCTTCGGCAAAAATAAAGTCCCAATGACCTTGCCTGTCCATGTCTCAGGGTGTTGCCTGTCCAGGGTATGCTGAGGTTTTTCATCTGGTAACAATGATAACACTATAAACTGCTGTGTCCTTAACTGTGTCCCCAGCTAGCAGTCAACAATTTAAGAGTGACTTAGTTATAGGAGCTTAGCATGTAGGTGTTCACAAGACACCTTGAAGGCTACATTAAACAAGTGACGTAAAGAAAAGAAATAACCACTGGTTTCACAACTGAGAAAGAAAGCAGTACTAAGAATTTACTGAATATCTATTATTTTATCTGTTCACTTATAATAGATACATTTTAGAGATATTCTTTCTTAACAGGACAACATTATACATAATAGCTTGCAACTGTCTGTTCAAAAACCAGTAATAGGAGGGGTCCTAGGGTCACGCTGGGGAGCTTGGGCAGCTTCCCTTCCTCCACTGCCAGCCCTTGTAGCTCACAGGGGTTGAGGGGTGAGACCACAGCAGTAGCAGCGACAAGTCTGGGGGCAGCTGCGTAATGAAGTGTCAGGGAGCTCTCTGAAGTAGCTGCAGAGTATCAAGGGATGCTGCTGACAATTCCCTTGCAGTGTTACTGATGACTCTAGATTGGATTTCTTATCCTGAAAAGCTAAGGTGAAGGCCAGACCAGGAGAAATCAGAGAAATCAAGGCTCAGCTGAAGAAGCACCCCTCCCCTAGATGCCTTCTAGGATCTCCTCGAGCTTGAGTAATTCCGCTCTTCCCTGGGTCATTTGTACTTCCATATGAATTTTAGAATCAGCATTTCAATTTCTACAAAACAATCCTGCCAGGAATTTGAAAGAGATTTTACTGAACCTATGAATCAGTTTGGAAAGAACTGTCACCTGAACAACAGCAAGTCTTCTGACCCATGAACAAGCCTTCCCATGAGCAGCTCTCCTTGGCCAGGCCCTTCTGCCACGCCATCCTACCCTGGAGCCAGCTGACTGTGGACTGAAAACTCCACAAACTGTTACACAAGATTGTGACTTCCATTCTGCTAATACTCTTACATGCTCCCTCTGATGAAGCCTACTGCTATGCTGTGAGGAGCTCTATGGGAAAGCCCACAGGCAAGGAAGCAAGGAGGCCTCCAGCCACCAGCTGCTGAGGAACTGAGGCCTTAGTCCAGCACCCACAAAGACCCCAGTCCTGACAGCAACCATGTGCGTGAACCTGGAAGCAGATCCTCCCGGACAGTCTTCAGATGAGACGGCATCCCCAGCTAACGACCTGATTGTGGCCTCTGGAAAGCCTGAAGCAGAAGATGGCTAAGCTACACCTGAATTCCTGAAAATACATGTCTTAAGCTGCTGAGTTTGGAAGTATGCAATTTTTAAATTTGTTATGCACCATGATAACTGATTCGTATTCCAAGACATAACTATTATCTTAAATGTGTTATCCTTCTTATACATATGAATCTGTATAAAGACTATACATGTATACAGGTGGGGGTAATTTGTCAATTTCTTATGCACTACGATAACTAATTCACCTGCTAAGAGGTAACAATATCTTATATGTGTTATCATTTTTATACAGGTCTTTGTTTACAGACTATACATGCATACATATATACACATTTGTATGCATAATTCCCATGCATGTGTATATATAAAAACTGTATGGAGTGTTTTTTAAACTTCATGTGGGTACTATGATAATATCAGTATCCTTCTGGAACTAGCTTTTCCCTTATTCATTTTTCTACAGCCTCCACTCAATGTTTGACTTCTCTGTCTCAGCCACTGTGAGTTTTAGTCTCCTCCTCCCCTTAGCCCTTATGTTCTCTTCAGTTTACCTGCTAAAGTCCCAAAGCAGTGAATTAAGCCCAGTCCTATCTTAGACCAAGCCCAGCATCTTCCCATTCTAAACAAAAATCTAGGTGTAAGCTCTTCAACATCACACGGACCTCTAGGCATACCCGGGTCATCACTTTGGTTTCCTTCAATAGTGGTGCTTCTATATCATTGTGTATCTTAAAGTTTAATGTGTATAATCATTACCTGTGAAATTTGCTATAATGTGATTTTGATTCACTAGGTCCACAAAGGGCCTGATATTCTACATTTCTACAGCACTTTTAGGTATCACTGATGCTCAGGCTCCATGAGCCACACACGTTCAACAGTAAGGTTTCAAAGGCTAGAAATCTATTTCTTTACAAAAATTGTTTTAATTTGACAATATATACTGGACAGCAATACAAGAACTTAAACCTACTACCAACATCACAGAAATAAAATGTATTGTAAAGGAATACTATGAATAATTGTATGCCAATAAGTAGATTGATGAAATGGACAAATTCCTAGAAAGACACAAACTACTGAAATGAATTCAAGAAGAAACGACAAATATTAAAATAGATTGTACAGGTTGACCATACCTAATCCAAAAATCTGACATCTGAATTCTCTAAAATCCAAAACATTTCAGCACCAATGTGACACCACAAAGTAGAAAACTGCACACCATGAAATTCTGTTTCATACACAAAATGATTCAAAATATTATATAAGATTCCCTTCAGGTTATGTGTATAAGATATATAAAAATATAAATGTATTCATATTTAAACTTGGGTCACACCCCCAAGACATCTCATTAAGTACATGAAGATATTACAAAAATCCAAAAAAATCTGAAATAAAAATTTAGGTAAGGGATAATGAACCTGTAAACAAAAATAATAAATTGTCCACAAGCAAAATTCCAGGCCCAGATGGTTTACCACTGAGTACTAGCAAACATTTAAGGAACTAACACTAATTCTTTACACACTTTCTTTCTAAAACAGAAGATAGAACACTTCCCAACTCATTCTAGGAGGCGAGGATTTCCTTGATACCAAAACCAAAGACATCTCAAGAAAACTACAGTACTGAAAAACTGAATCCAACAACAAAAAAGAGAATCACGTGCTACGAAAGTGGCATTTATCCCAGGAACACAGGTTAGTTTAACATCTGAAAATCAATATACTGTACCATCACAGTAGAATAAAAACAAAATCAAAGTGTCATCTCAATAATGCAGAAGAAAGCATTTACAAAATGCAACACTCCTTCACAATAAAAACATTAAAACAAACTAGGAATAGAAGGGAACTTCCTGAACTCGTTAAAGGACAGCTATGAAAAATCCACAGTAACAGCTCACTTAATGGTGAAAGAATGAATGCTTTACCATTAAGATTAGAAACAAGACAAAGATGCCAGCATCTCAACACTGTACAGTAATTCTACCCATGGCATTTAGGCAAGAAAAAGAAGTCATCTAGATTGGAAAGGAAAAAAGGTAAAAACATTTCAATTTGCAGATGAGATGACCTTGTATACAGAAAATCCTAAGGAAGCCACAAAAAATTTATATCTAATAAACAAGCTGATCAAGGATATAAGAAAAGTATAAGACACTGCTGAAAGAAATTTAAAAGGTCTAAATAAATGGAAAATCCCTGTGCTTATGGGTCAGAAGATTTAATATTCTTAAGATGATAATACCTCCTAAAGTGATCTACAGATTCAATGCAATGTCTGTAAATATCAAGCTAGATCTTCTTTAAAAACTGACAGGCTGATTCTAAAATACGGAATTGCAAGTGACCCAGGATAGCTAAAACACTCTTGAGAAGAAAGAACAAAGCAGGAGAATTCACACTTCCGAATTTCAAATTGTAATACAAAGCAAAGTGTGGTACTGGCATAAGGATAGTTATACACATCAATGGACTAGAATTGAGAGTCCAGAAGTAACACCATATGTAAATCCCCTTTAAGGAACTCATGTCTTACTTCCTCATTGACTGTTATGCAGCCATCATTCCAGAAGAACTTTTTCTGAGTTTTAATTGGTGTCACTATGCTATGGCTTCAAACCCTGTTGCTTCAAGTCTTTCTTTTACCTTCCATTCTATTTAGTGTTTGATGAGTAGCCTGTAAGCAAATACTTCCATCCTGTGAGGCTCAAATAAACAGCCTGAAGTTCATGAAGAGTGGGCCCAAGTTCTAATTTGGTCACAAATTAGTTAAACAGTGAAGCGGGTTTCTGATCTCACAATATCCTCGTATCTGATAGGGATCGCCCTGGAACTGCACTGTCCCGCTCACCAGGGAGTGTCACCTGTGATTATGGAGTGTGGTGTTGTCAACTCAGACTGGGTAACCGAGATGCATGGGTGTGTTTTAACTGACACATACTGCTGAGATGGGAGGATGGCAGGAGGCTATGCACAGAGCTGTAAAATTAGCAGAATGAGGGAAAGGCAGAAGAATCGCCCTGCTAGTCATCGTCTTATCGACAGGACTTCCGTCAGATCCTTAGGGCTGCCTTCCAGCCAGGACCCCATTCCTTCTCTTCCCGCAGTCAGGAACCCTTGGAAGTCTCGGATGCACTGCGACAGTGTCTCACAGAGGCAGGTCCTTTCAGTTTCTCACACAAAAGAAACAATGTGATATTTAAACATATGAGTCCCATTTATTTCACTTAACATTATGTTCTCTAGGGGCATCCATTTTTCTACTTCACTGTTTATTTCAACCACACAGAATTCCAGAATGGTTGTACCATAACTCAACTATTTCATTATTGACAGACATTTGGGTCATTTCCGAGTTTTCATTACTATAAATGACGCTATACCAAACCAGCTGCACTGTTAATTATGTGTGTGCCTTGCTTCTCACCAGGCACTGTCCTAGGCCTTGGAGATATAATGGTGAGCAGATATGACTGTCGTTCTTAATAAGAGTCACAGGCATTATTCAAAGAATCACATTAACATATATAATCACAAAACTGGATAAATAACTAGAGAAGGAAGAACCTCATTAAGAATCTGGAAGAATGGGCAGGTGAGCAACACAAGCCGAGAGGCAGCATGGCAGAAGTACAGAAGGGAAAGCCCTCCTGGCTGGCCTCAGAGAACACTGGTGGAGAAGATGCCTCCGCATGCCTCATGAGCATTCTGTACTGGGCACGTATTACATGCATGGGACTCAGCCTGGTGCTGCCAATTCAGCAGGGACAAAGAGATGGTCCCTGCCGTCTCACAGCTCTCACTCTAGCACAGCAAATTCTGCAGGACAAAAATGCTAGCTGACAGAGAATACACATTTTGTTATGTGCTACTCAGCTGCCTGTATCAGGGCAAGTTCAGCACTCCCAAGGCCTGATTTTTGACAGGGTTAGCAGACTCCTCAAAGTAAGTTCCTCACTGAATCAGTGTCCTCAGTCAAAATTCTTTACCAAGTCAGCCAGTCTTCCTGGGGTCTTGAAGTATGCGAGGTTGGGGTGGGCCACACATAGCTCACATTCCAATAAAACTGCACGTCCAAATACCACAATCAAAAAAGATCCCTCTGACACTGTGCATCAGGGGTCCCTGAGGTATTTTAATAAAAGCATATTGCTAAAATGAGATTTACAGACTACTAGAGAGTTTATTATTCATGCTCTACCTGTTCTCCATTATGGTAGAAAGTTGTGGGATGACAGTGATAGGGGATCCTGCTATGGAAGGCAGATTGACTGTTTCTACCTGTGGTTAAACCCTGGGTACGCAGCCCTACTCAGCAATTCTTTTGTTCATCTCACTTTCTCTATTATATTCCAAAAAGATTTTGTTTACTTTTTTCTCAGAATCCTGATACCCATGCTCACTTGGCAGAAGACCCTACCTACAATTCAGACAAAATTGATGAGGGCTGTCTGTTACAAGCTGCCTTCTTCTCTACCTCAAAACTTTTCACTTACATAATAAGCTTAAATACTGCAGGGTTTCTCTCATATGAGAAACCCAGAATATAAATAAGGGGCAAAATAAAGGATAGATAACAGGAAGTAGGGAAATCCTTTTCAAATGGGATGGGGAGCAAGAGATGCAGGGGAGAGGGAAGGATGGGGAAAAGGATTTTAAAAAAGAATTGCAGAAAAATGAAAATAGAGTTTTTTCAAATGAGAAGGGGATCAAGAGTTGAAAGAAGGGGTGGGAGAGGAAGGGGAAAGAGAGGAATGAAATGTGTCATGTACATGCACAAACTCCTCACAATAAACGTAATCCTTATAGACTGCAAACATGGACTGATAAAAATATATAATTAATAAAAAATAAAATAAATAAATAAATTTAAAACAATACCCTCAAAAAAACCTTTTCAGCAATTCTCTTTCTCTTCCAACAGTTTCACAGGTATGGGAGTCTTGCTTCTTCTGAACTTTGCTTTATGTTTTCTTGTACTATATAGTTTTCCTCTTTACAGGCAAATTTCTAATGACCTACGAAGCACTTAAGTCTCTCTTTAAGTTAAAAAACCAAATAAGCAAACCAAAATAAAATGACTTGTTTGAATCCCTCTTCTGGTTTTCCCCTCAAGCTGCCGTTTCTGTCCCACTACCATCCTCTTCTTTCATTCCAGCTTTCATCCCAGGTCCTGGTCTGGGTAATCTTTGCCTGTTTCCCAGGGGCATCTCCAGCACCTGTCATGCTCCTGCATCATCTGCATGTATTCTGGTAACAAAAACTCCCTTCACCTCCTTCTCCTGCCCAAAGGTTCCAGGTGACCCCCATGGCAAATAGAATCAACCTAAGAGTACAGAATCTGAAGCTTTTCATAGTCTGTTTCCCCTACACCAGTGGTGGGGAACATATGGCACGCATGCCACAGTGGGCTGTTTGCACCATTGATAGCTCTAAAACGCTCGCCCTCACTACGCCTATCCTTTATAGCCTTACCTCCCAACACAAAATCTGCCCCACCTTGTCAGCTTTGGCCTCTTAAATCACTCAATAAAGCCCTGTACTTTCTGATTCTGCACCTTACTCTCCCCCCAGTTCATCCATTCACCTGTCCAGACCCTGCCCACCCTCAGGACCAGCAGCAGACAGCACCTGCAGAGCCTGCACTGCCATCTCCTCCTCCTCAGGCAGAGCTACTCTTGGTTCCCTTGGTATCTGGTAAATGTCTGTGTCCCTCACTGAATGATACACTTCCTGGAGGCAAAGAGTATACTTTATCTCTATTCCTTTCAATGCTACCCTTGAAACCCTCCTTTGAACCTATCTACTCCATACTTTCACAATTCCAGTCTAGTGACTTAGTTTACTCAAGCTGCTAGAGTAAAATACCATACCTAGGTAGCTTACAAACAACGAACATTTATTTCTCACAGTTCTGGAGCCTGCGAAGTCCAAGATCAAGGTGCCAGCAGTGAGGACCTGCTTTCTGGTTCACAGAATGGTGCCTTCTTATTATGTCTTCCCAAGGTCGAAGGGATGAAAAAGCTCCCTGGTCTTTTTTTATCAGGGCACTAATGCCATATATAAGGGTGCCATCCTTATGACCTAAATCACCTCCCAAAGGCCCAGTCTCCTAAAACCAATACCTCAGGGCTTGGGATTTCAGCACATGCATTTTGGGGGACAATAAGCATTCAGACTATAGCAAGTTACCTAACATTTCTGAAGTCTTATTTAGCAGTAAACGGAGTTAATAATATCTACCTCTTAAGTGTCAAATTTATTGTAACTCTATGAATGAAGCAAAATGAAACTTTCAAGATCTTTTTACATCTAAATCAAACTCTAAATATATAGAAAATATATCCTTGAAGAGTGTTTGCTTTCTACTTCCTATCACTGTAATTAATTTCCAAATATACCTAAACTAATGAACAATATCATTTTCTCATTACTTGTCATACATGTCTAAGTTTCAAAAAGCATACTTTTTAGTGGTTAGGTTGTGAGTATCCTCCTTAATCTACATCCCATCCATGTTGCTAATGTGCAATATAAAAACTGTGCCACACAAAGTTGAGAGCAATTCCTTAACAGGTTCTGATTTTAAAAGATGAAACACTTGGTCTGACATGATATATCCACTGAAGTGTTTACTTTTCAATTTTAAGAAGAAAAAGAGGAAAGAATAGTAGAAATAATAATGATGGTCTTAATAAAATCAATAATCCACAAAATGTTACTGATGATGGAATTTTGATAACGGATTTCAGAACAGGGCTTTAAAAACCTGAACTGGAGGCCTGGTGTGGTAGTGCATACCTGTAATCCCAGCCCTGGGAACGCTGAGGCAGGAGGATTGATGCAAGTTCGAGGTCAGTCTGGGCTACAGAGTGAGTTTAAGGTCAGCCTTAACTACATAGTGAGACCCTCTCTCAAAAAAACAAAAAAGACTAAACTGGAGCGGAAAAATAAATGAGTATCTATCTGTTTGGAGGGGAAAACTGAGACAAACTTGAAAGGAGACTGCAAAATATCACCCAGGCTTATCCGTGATGGCCCTAGAGAGAGTACAAGTACTTCTCAGTTAGTCAGCTCGCTCACTATGACCCTGCTAACTCAGCTAACCTATTTTCACAGCCTTCTCTCACTTCACTGACCACCTCAATATGCAATCCTGGAGTTCCTGGTTTCATAATTTTGCAATTTGGCCCAGGCCTCAGTATCGCACACGTTCCATAGGAGTAAAATTCCCGGCTATCATCAGTCTCCAGGCAGACACTATGGTCTGTGAGGTGTAGAGATGAGCAAGGCCAGGAAGCAGTGGGCAGAGACTCAGCTGATCAGGACAGGGACTTGAAGGCACTGTGAGCAAAGCAGGCCAGAGGTCACAGGATACAAGTTAACCCAGGGTGGCAGGGTCAAAACTGTAGGGATGATGAGACCAGGAGCTAAAGAGACAAAGCACAAGGGCCTGAGTAAACTAAAGTCAGCGTGAGACAGGCCTCAAGGAAAGTTCCAAGTGCAGAAGACAAAGAACTAATAAAGTCTGTTGACAGGAAGCCTGGCCAGCAGTGGGAACCTACATTTCTACACACCTCCTGCCCCTCTGTCTACCTGTCTACACCCAAAAGCTGTCCATAAGCTTCTAGATTCAGGTGCTTCCTTGGTGCCCTTGCCCTCCTCGTCTGTCGAGGGCTTTTCTTTGTTCTTTCTAATAAGGGAACTGGTTACCATGAGAAGCAGACTGGACACAAAAGATTATGGTTGAGGAAGCCTGGACTCAGGTCCATGCAAGTGGGCTTAGTGTCTAGGCAGCCTGAGAGCCAGATAGCTGGGGTGATGATTCCAGAGTGCTCCATGCCTGCCTTGCCCCCTGAATATTATTTCATCTCACAAACCCTCAGTTTCCTTTTTATGGGAGGAAGAAAATAATAGCAAGGAGAGTGAGGAGTAAAATAGGACACTGTTACCTAGTAGCAACAAGCAGCCCAGTAAAAGGAAGGTTCTCCGTAAGCAGTAATTCGCCTCCCTTTCCACAGGGGGCGGAAGGTGATCTTCCACACAGGCTCTGCCTAGATTACAGGTCGGCAAAGCCACAGCTCTGTGAGAAGCTGAGAATGACAAAGGTGGGGAGCAAAACGACCTCTGACACTGGTCTTTCTGGCCAACACATCATTCAAACCTAAGTGACAGACCTTCTATTACTAATTTTTAATGGCAAATAAAAACAATGCCTAAAAGTAAATCATGAGCTTTCTAACTGCAGCTCCACGGCTCTGTATGGCCTAGGGGAGCTCACCCGAAAACCTGTCTCTGCTTCTTCACACTCAACAGCCAGGTTACACACACCACCCATGTTTTAGGGAGACACTGCGACAAAGCAAAACCAAAAATCTTATAAACCATTTTAAATGGAACACAAAATGAATATGCCCTTATGAGGACAGAAACAGGAGTACTTTTTTATTTGCCCTATCAATTTAGAAAATTTGGCTTTTCAGCAAGCCAGGTCAGCCTTTCCGACCTAAGGTAAAGCTGAGCTCTCTGCCCTCAGTCTGTGGGTAATGATGTATCTTCCTGTACTTGGGTGGGAAGCCTGGCACACTCTGGCTTTTAGTTTAGTAAATAGCTGACTGTGGAGATCATAAATAATCAGTTTCCAGAACACAAAGGGATGGGGTGATGGAGCTGATGGAAGCTCTTATTTGTTTATGTTTTAAGAACAAAGTTCACAATAATTAGTGCTTAGGTCAAATAATTAGTAAGTCTTTGTGGATGAGCCAAATGAAAACCGGTGCAGCCAAATATTCTTTTCAGTCTCTGACACCAGAATGCTCTTTCTTATATGAAAATAACACAGCTGTTCTGCTTCCTTGAATACTTGGTTAGAACAACAATATTTGCAATATGAACTCCAAAGGAACAACCAGACCTTCTATATAGGCTCATTCCAAGGAAGATACACATACAAATGCAAGGAGATGAAATACAAAACAATAAATTACAGAACAGTGACACAGTATCACTAGGAAATTTTTACTTGTAGTGTATCTCTTGTATTCTGTTGTTCAATTAAAGAAAACTACTCTTCTCTCTCCCAAGATGATTTCTATTTCTGTATTCAAAAGTTAACAATGGCCCTTATCAAGTACTCATCCTGTGTTACCAAGAAATAAAATACAGTGGGATATTAAGGATGATGAAACCAAAAGTTCCTCATCCACTGAAAATGGAACTTCAACACCATTAGATATTATATATTTAAAACATACAAACTAGTACCACTAACAAGAATTTTAAAGTTCCCTGTACTATATAATCAGAATATTTACACTTACAACTATAAAATCACTTCTAAGATTAGTACTACTGTTAAAATAATCTAAAATCAGAGTGGAGCTACTTGTCCAAGACCTACTGGATTAGGGCCTCTGGTCACTGGGTTCCGGTTCCCACACAGTAATTAAACTACCCTGGTGATGCCCAAGCTTATCACTGCCTCAGGCTCATGGGAACTGTTTTCTGAGCCTGTAGCCTGGAAGAACAAAACTTCAAGAGTCCATCTTGGCCAGTGAGATGGCTCAGCGGAGTAAGCACCTGCCCGGCAAGCGCGAGGGCCCGAGTTCGACTCCCAGATCCCACATACGAAAAAGGGGCCGGTGATATCGCTCAGCGGCACGGGCGCCTGCTGGCGCACGAGGTCCTGAGGTCGACCCCCCGGTACCCACAAAAAAAAAAAGAGTCCATCTTACAACAAACATTGGGGCCATATTATTTTACACTGTCAGAAAACGACATACAAGATAAACTGCACAGGATCACAGAGCATAGATTTATTTTCATCTACACACTGATGATAAATCAAACTGAATCCCTTGGTATCACGTGGTCCTCAATGAATTTCAGATTTGGGAGATTTCCAAATTTAGGATTTTCAGGTTAGGGATATTCAACCTAAATCTGCTAAAAGACAATCAGTATTTATACACAGGTCCACCCTCCCCTATTAGTAATCTGAAATGCCAAAAATTCCAAGAACTGAAAGTTTTTTTATAGTATTTTATTTATGGGAAAACCATGACATGCTACAAGGCTAATTGCAAATGTTATTTATTCCACTAATTACAAATATTATAAATATTAACATATTTTGCTGTTAAAATATTTATATTGCTACCCCAAACATCAATGGTGGTTTTATAAAATATATAGCATATTTCTCATATCTTTCTAAAATCTAAAAAAACTTAGATTAAAAAATACACTGTCTCAAGAATTTGGGTAAGGGGGCCGGTGAGATGGCTCAGCGGCGTAAGCGCCTGCCTTGCAAGCACGAGGGCCCGAGTTCGACTCCCGGAACCCACATACGAAAAAGGGGCCGGTGATATCGCTCAGTGGCACGGGTGCCTGTTGGCGCGCGAGGTCCTGAGGTCGTCCCCCTGGTACCCACAAAAAAAAAAAAAAAAAGAATTTGGGTAAGGGATAAATCATAAAGTTCACAGCAGCTTATTCACATGGTGAGATTACAAGTGATTTTTACTTTCTTCCTTTGTTTTTTGTATGTTGTCCAAATATTACAATGAGCACACTTATCTCTATATAAAAATAATTTCCCATTTGGGAAAAAGAAAAAAATTTAGTCCTTATGAAAACAATCAGATTTCTTCATTTATTATAGTTCTGTATCTTATAGCTTATAGTCAAGAAGTTCTTCTGCATAAGCTTTTTAAGGTTTCTGATGACTCTGGTGATTTGTGATTTTTACAGAGTTGTGTCATTCTGTCACTTACATTAGTATCAATCAAGACCCAATGCCGCAGTAGTTCAGACTGCTTCCCAGTAATTGTCAGAATATAGATACCCTACATTGTCGGGTGTGTCACTACATTGATCAACCCAGAATGGCAGGAAAGAAGACAAAGAAATGGAAATTACAAAAGGAAAGAAAAATACATACGCTGTCATGCAGAAAAATGCCTGAACTGCAAGTTAAAGAAATAATTTTGCTGTGTCTCTTGCCTTTCCACTGAAACTGCAAATCCCCATAACCAAAACACATGCTTTACACATCCTCTGTCCCGAAGACAAATGCAAAGAGCTTAGTATTTTCTTTTTATTTCCTAACTAGATAGTAAATGTGTGGATTAATTGAAAATATAAAGAAGAAATAAAAAGCAGTTAAGAAGTGGAAGTCAGCCAGGAGTGGTGGCGCAAGCCTGAAATCCCAGCACTCAGACAGGAGGATCACTGTGAGTTCGAGGCCAGCCTGGGCTACCCAGTGAGTTCAAGCCCAGCCTGGACTACATAGTGAGACCCTGTCTCAAAAAATAAAACAACAACAAAAATAGCAGAAGTCAAATAGGTAGTGACAAGAGTTTTAAGGACCCAAAATAATAGCAGTATCATGTGATCAGCTTTCTCTGGTTAAATTTTGGTTTATTTATTCTGTAACATTTAATGAACCCAGCTGAAGGTTAGGCACTTTGCTAGATCCTGGAGACACAGTAGTGAAGAGCCATCTTGGCTTGAGCCTTTACAGGGCACTGCCCCTCACCAGGAAATTACATACATAATGGTGGGTCCTGAGGGCCAAAGGTGTGTACAGAGTCAAGTATACAAGCTGCCACTTAAGAATTGAAAGGCCCAGCTCTGGTTTTAAAATCTAGCCCCACAAACTTACACATTGAGTTATTTGGGGCTTATGTTTTAAAGAACTTTCATCTGTAAAATTAAAATACTACTACCTCTCTCACACTTTTGAGCATATTATATAAACACCTGACACCAGCATAAGCCCATGTGTGCTTGCAAAGGATCTTTCTCTCCTTTCCTCCCCTTCATTCTCCCTTACAGGACTACCTGCTCCCTCCTTAGTACAAATACTCTGGAGTCAAGATAACAAGATAGTTGGACTACGAGGGACAAGTCAGTGCTTCCTGATCTCGGCAGGACCAACAACCCAGAAGCCCTGGAGGGTTACCACCTTCACTGCATTCCATATGTTGGGTCCTACCAAAGGCCAACCCACTGCTTCCAAGAAACCACTGTTGTGCTTGATAACGGAACCCTTTGGAGCTTGGGTCATGGCTTCTTCTCTATCTTTGACCACTTAGCGGTTTACCCCAAGCATCACTCAGGCAGCCCGCGTCTGTTTCTGTACTGACTATGGAGTGTCGAGCATCACTCCTACGGGTGTCATTTCAACCAGTTGATTCTCGTATTGAATAAATTTGATAAAATTGTTTTTAAGTTTCCTGTTACATTATCTTACAAAAATTAACAAAAAACTCATTTTTGGTAATTCTGTTTTTGAGTAATTGGACTGCTAAGTGGTTAAATGATCAGTCATTTCTTCTCAAATATTCTACACTTCACTCAAGGCCTGTACATTGCTCCTAACCCAGCATTTTCTGGGAAGAATCCAAGAACCATTTATTTGGTGGCTACCTACTAAGCTAATGTTACTATCTAAACTTTTGTGGGCCGGTGAAATGGCTCAGTGGCATAAGCGCCTGCCTGGCAAGCGCAAGGTCCTGGGTTCGACTCCTGGTACCCGCATACGAAAAAAGGGCCGGTGATATCACTCAGCGGCACGGGCACCTGCTGGCGCGCAAGGTCCTGAGTTCGACCTCCGATACCCACACACACACACAAAAAATAAATAAATAAAATAAAATTTTGCATCTGCATTTTTCTCATTAACATTCACATTAACTATATGAAGTAAGCACTACTGTTGTCACCTTTTTCTTGTTTGTTTTGGTTTTGGTTTTTTGGCAGTACTAGAGATGGAACCCAGGGCCTTGTACATGCTAGGCAAGTGCTCTACCACTAAACTACATCTCCAGCCCTTTTCTTATTTCATTTTATTTTGAGATAGTATCTTACAAAGTTGCTCAGGCTGGTCTCAAACTTGCAATCCTCCTGCCTCATCCTCCCCAAGTAGCTCGGATTATATGCATGTACCACCACACTAGGTTTATTTTTCAGATGGGGATGGCGCAGCACAGAAAGTTTAAGTAACTTACTTAACATTCCCACTGGCTTGAACCATCATACGTACATGGCTGTCCCATTGGGCAGCTTGTACCACTGCTGGTACATGCATGACTATCCCATCACGCCACCCGAGACATACGAATTACAGCCCATTCGTGAGGTTTTTAAGGTCTTGTGGCTGTGAAATCCTACTGGGATACAGATTCTGGGGTCTTTTCCTTAAAGGTTAGCCCACTGATAATTTCATATTGCTTCTGGCAGCACAGTTATTTCCAAGATGTCTTCAGGCAGCTTCAGCACTACCAGGTCTTATTAGGTAAAGCAGGATCTCCGGCCACCCCAGATCACTGAGACACAAATTCATATTCTAACAGAACACCACCACCACCACCACCACCACCCCACCACCACCCGCCCGTGGTCTGCTCTCACATTAAAGTTTCAGAAGCACTGCTGTAGAACACAAGATCACTATTCCCAGACTCACATTCATTTAGCATGACTCAAAGCTGCCTCTGGGCATGTCAAACAATGCATAAACAAAACAATCACTTACACAGGTAAACTCTCTCCATAAGGCTGCTGTCTCCACAGACTTCTCACCACCTACCAGACATGACAATGTCTAAGACACTTTGTATATTCTCTTTGCCTCAAAATCATTATGCTTTTAACCATAAACATAGTAAGCACAGTGAAAAAAAAGCAGAAAACATACCAACCAATCTAATACCATTGTACATCTCAGCAGTGGTATCGTTTCTGGATATAATGCCAGTAATGCCACACCCTCTAAGTTACTTTCCACTTTAAACAAATAACATGAGATTGTAAGAAAGCTGTATAATCATCTTACAAAGCAGTGGTGGCAACAATTTAAAGATATCTTTTTTGCAAGTCCACATAAAATTAGGAAAATAAATGTGTTCAAAGAACAAATTTATACTGTATCAGCCAAAACTAATAATCACATTTTTTTTTTTCTTTTTCTAGTACTAGAGATCAATCCCAGGGCATCCCACACGCTAGGCAATAATCACAATTTTTAATGAAGCACTTTACTTCCCTTGAAAGGAAAATATATAATATATGACACAAAGTGTCATTTTTTTAAAGTACATTTTCTTGCTGATATTTGTACTTGGATAAATGCACATTAATTCATGAAAATCGTAAGTATGTTAACAATATACTATTTAAAAGCACAAGTATATAGCAGGTATAAGTGACAGTGTAAAACAATAGAGTGAAGAATAATAATTTCTTAGAAATAAGATTTTAGGCTTTCATATACATTATCTGGATGAGCGAGTAATTACTTTGCCAAATACTAAGCAAGTCTAAATTTCTACAATTAGTAACGCTTAAGTACAACACTGAAATGACTTCTCCAGGGAAATGAAAAGTAGAAGAAAAAGTGCTAGCATTTCTCATATTCTCACTCGATATTAAGTATTCACTTTCTTGGTTCCAACAAATAACATTCTGCCTCACTAATTGAAAGTAGATGCATTGTTTTAAAGTAAAAAGGGGAAAATCATGCATTATTTGGTTCAAGAGAAGGAAAGTATTCATCTGATGCTTTGCCAGAAGTTAACCAAGAACAGCCAAATGACCAGCTTCACAACTTCCTACCAAAATGCTTTGAACTGCTCCACATGTGTTTTTGGTGGTGGTGTCCAGTTCCTACATATCTTACCCAGGTCAGTCTGAGCAGCTGAGAGCACTTTAGGGGGAAGTTGCTAAAGCACAGTTTGGATATATCAGTAAGGCTCCTTAGAGAGCTATTTCTTTTTTAAAATCAGCTAAATAGGTTTCTACTAACTAGCATATAGGAGGTACTCAGTAAAAAGTCATTGCATGGGGCCGGTGAGCTAGCTCAGCGGCATAAGCGCCTGCCTGGCAAGCGCAAGGTCCTGAGTTCGACACCCCGGACCCACATACAAAAAAAGGGCTGGTGATATCGCTTAGCGGCACGGGCGCCTAATGGCGCACGAGGTCCTGAGTTCGACCCCCGGTACCCACAAACAAACAAACAAACAAACAAAAAAGGTCATTGCATGCCTAAATGAAGGAACACCCTTCCCATTTAACAACGGACAATACTCTCAACTTTCTCATAAATTACATAATTGAATTCTCACAACACATTGTAAAGTAGGCATTATAATCACGAACATTTTATAGATAAGGAAATCAAAAGTCAAGGGATAATTTGTGCAATATCACATGGCAATTCTATTGTAGAGGTGAGTTTCAAATTAGGTTGTGCCTGACTCAAAGAATTACGTTCTTATCTAGTCTACCACACAGTACATAAAAAGCATACGAGTAAACAAATGTTCATTTCTTCATATCACAGAGAAGTAGCCTGTGTCAAATACTCTGCTAGGTTTAAATAACGAACACCCAACTTGTGCCCTTGAATAGTAATATTCTTCCTTTCATCCAATTTTAAGCAATGTGGATTAGCGAAGGATGACCTAAGTTATGTACTTTCACTTCAGATAACCACACTACAGCTAGGCCCCAAAGCATATGCTGAGGAAACATTATACAAAAACCGTGCTTATAAATGTACAATATGGAGAGACTGCTGACTTTCATCAGTCAGTCCCATGTATATAACAATGTAGTGTCCAAAGGGCACTGCCGATCATAAGACAATTAGGTATGAGTGTGCAGGATACCTATGGTTTTTTGCCTGTGCTCAATACCCCTACTTCATCAAAATGAGTAACTTTCCATTACCTGCATTACATACAAATGAATAAAAAATGCAATGATGAGATTAAAATACTATAGTTAACAAAAGGGCAAAACTAGCCTTCATTAACCTTCTTACCTAACTTTAGCTCTCATGTTAAGCCATAAAAAATGGTCTATTTCCACAGTAGCGAGAGACCATAAAATGAAGAAAATCCAGGATGACCTGTTTCATCTAAATGTTATCAATAGAGAAGGCATCAAACAGGAAGGGGTTCTAGAGCTAAAAGGGCCACATTTGGGGGGTACAGAGCAATGTCAGCCCAGAAAGGGACTACTGAAAGGAAACCTGACTGACTACATTAGTAGTCTGGCTCCTACTCTTTTTAAACAAAAATATACAACCAGAAAGAACATGGCCCCACTGAATAATAATGAAGCCACACAGCTCTATCTTCCTTCATAAATGACATAACTGATTTTTTAAGATGGCACATCACTAATTTGGAAAAACACAAGTCTTTCAACTGAGCAATGTAGTTAACATATGCTGAATAAAAAAATAATAATAATTTGAGGCCTCAAGAAAAAGGAAGTTGGATGGGGAAAAAGATGGCGGATGTGTAAGAAGCAGGCAAGGACACTCTCTAAAAGTTGCTGTTGGGCCACGGGAATACAGTGACCGGGAGAGCGCAGGAGGAGGGGAGGCGCCTCCCCTGGACCTAGGAAAGCTCTGAGGCGCAGTTCGGGACTCAGGGCGCCAGTGAAGGGCATTTTCAACAGAGGAGGAGGAGACCGCGGCGCCTTCTCCCTGTCCCAGGAACCGCGGCGCGACAGAAGCTCAAGTCTGCGGAGGCGCGGTGACAGCCGGCGCCCCAGGGCCCCCGCGGAGGATCGCAGGACAGCGGCGGGCAGAGGAGCGGCGGAGGACTGCGCTGGCGGCAGTGAGTGTCTCTCAGGCACAGCTGTCCCGTGCCAGAGAGCGACTGACCAAGCGCCACTGAGGGGGTGCGGCGAAACAGCGCGGCAGCAAAACAGCGCTTGGGACTCGCGCTCGGGCTCAGCGCGGCGCCACGGCCCTCAGGCCCGCGGAAAGTGCGCGGAGGGCGGCAGGCGAACGAGCCTGGTCTCCGCCTGAGAGCACGCGCTTCCGCTCACCGCCCCGCCAGAGGGCCGCTCCTGGCTTACGGGGACGGACATGCAGGGAACAGGACTCTGTCACCACAGGGCGCCTGCCTACAGCAGAGTCAACACCTGCAACGGATTCTCTCTTTCTTTCTTTCTTTCTTTCTTTCTTTTCTCTCTCTCATTTGTTTTTTGTTCTGGTGAAGGGTTTTTTTTTTTTTGTGGGGTTTTATTTTTGTTTTGTCTGTTTGTTTTGTTGTCTTCGTTTTTGTTTCTGTTTGTCTGTTTGCTCTTCCCTTCATTATTCTCTCTGGTTTTTATATGAGTGTAAACAGCGCCTCTAACCTCTTTGTGACTGTGGTTCTGATCTGTTCTTCCTTTTATCCCTTCCTTCTCTTTTTCCCACGAGTCCTCTGCACCAGTGCCCCAATGTTAGTGGGATCCCTCTTGGTCCTCCAGCCTTACATCTAATTCCTTCCTCTTCTCCCAATACTCTATTTCCTCCTTCACTCATTCTAAATTTAAACTCCTGAGGGAAAAATTGACATATTAAGGACTTGTATACTGCATATAATTTTTCTGGTGTGTTTTAGATTTTCTTATATAACTGCAACTCTATACGGTTAAAAGTGGCAATAATTGGTTAGCTCAGTCTGTCATTTTCTAGGCTGTGTTTGATGCTTTAGGTAACATTATAGCCAAATGTGAAATAACTGTTCTAAACAGCTTTCCTTCCTGATATTTCATGATTGAGATTGACTAAGGGACACAGAAAATACAGTGGCTCAATACCAAAGAACCAAGGACCGGGCCAAACAGGTAGCAACTTCTCGCATCCAACAAATTGAAGAGCTAGGATCTGGCAGAAAGCTCAAAACCCAAAAACAAGCTTCACTTGGAAGATACTGCAGAGAAGTAGTCATCTCCTAAGGATCTTGAACACTAGCAATAAAGTAAACTACCATAGGTAATTTACAAATATCACCCCAGGAATTAAACTAAAGAAAGAAAAGAAAATGAGACCACACTTAAACAAGATGCAACCCCACACATCCAATTCACCAAAGGCAAACCTAGGTGGCAATGAGGGGGGACAATCCAAAAGCCACCCACCTGGCCTATCTGAAGTGGTTACAGCAAAGCAACTGAATGAGGCTCTGGAAAAAATTAAAACAGAAATAATTTCTCAGATAACTGCAGAGACAATGTCCACAATGAAGACCATGCTTAAGGACACTATAGCAGATACAGACAAAAAAATAGATGAGCCTAAGAAAATTATAGAAACCATGAATGCTCAGCATAGGAAAGAAATGGAATCCTTAAGGCAGATTCAAGCAGATATCCAGGAGAACAAAAATTCCATTGAAAGTATTTGTAGCAGATTAAGCCAACGTGACGACAGGATCTCAGATATAGAAGACAGGCTTGCAATTAGTGATCATGAAAAGAAAGAATTCTTAAAAACAGCAAGGGACCATGAAAAATCAATTCAGCAGCTGCTAGATGACTCAAAGATAAACAACTTAAGAATAATTGGAATAAATGAAAAAGCAGGAGATAGCATCAATGACATTAGAACCTTGTTCACAGACATTATCAGGGAGAACTTCCCTGTAAGAGAAAAAGAATTTGATCTCCATATAAATGAGGCTTTTAGAACTCCAACTAGACATGATCAAAAAAAAGCTTCAGCCAGACATACCATAGTCAAGATACCAGAAATTCAACAGAAGGGCAGAATCTTAAAAGCTGTTAGGGACAAGAGACAAATCACCTATAAAGGAAAACCCATCAGAATCACAGCTGACTTTTCAGCACAAACCCTCAAGTCAAGAAGAGCTTGGAATGACGTATTTCAAGCTCTAAAGGAAAATAATTTTCAACCCAGATTGATGTACCCCGCAAAACTATCTCTCAAAATTGATGGAGAAATAAAATACTTTCATCACAAAGAACATCTGAGAAAATTTATGACCACCAAACCAGCACTCCAAAATGTTCTGAAGGACATTCTAGAAAGAGATAACAAGGACTACAACTCCAGGAACCCCAACAGAAGGAATCCACCAGGCAGGGCAGAAAATTAAATAGAGGGAAAGGGGAAAAACAAACAAAGAGTGGGAACCAACAACAGGAAAACATCATGACAAGTGTAAGTCACTACATATCAGTTTTAACCATCAATGTTAATGGTCTCAATTCACCAATCAAAAGTCACAGACTGGCAAAATGGATCAAGAAGCAAGATACAACAATATGCTGTATACAAGAAACACATTTAATTCAGACAGAAATTCATAGACTGAAAGTCAAAGGATGGAAAACAATACTCCATGCAACAGGAACCCAGAAAAAAGCAGGGGTAGCTATTCTTTTTGCAGACAAAGTGAATTTCAAGCCAAGAATGATTCAGAGAGATAAAGACGGTCATTACATCCTTGTATAGGGAACAATCCAAGATGAAGAGATAACGATCATAAATATATATGCATCAAATACCAGTGCACCCAGCTATATAAAACAAGTACTAAAGGACATGAAAAATCAAATAAGCATTAATACAATTATATTGGTGATCTCAATACTCCACTGTCACAAAAAGACAGATCAACTAGACAAAAAAATCAATAATGAAATAGTAGAACTGAACCAAACTTTTGAACAAATGGACTTAGTAGATGTCTACAGAGTGCTCCACCCCACAACATCAGAATACACATTCTTCTCAGCTGCACACAGGATGTTCTACAAAATAGACCACATAGTAGCTCATAAAACCTGCTTAAGTAAATGCAAAGGAATTGAAATTATCTCATGCATATTATGAGATCATAGTGCAATGAAATTGGAAATCAATGGCAAAAGAAATCACAAAAACTCCCTAAACACATGGAAATTAAACAGCACCCTCCTGAACAACCAATGGGTCACAGATGAAATTAAAGAAGAAATTAGACAATTTCTACAACTGAATGATAATGACAGTACAACCTACCGAAACTTATGGAATACAATGAAAGCAGTCCTAAGAGGGAAATTTATAGCATTAAATACCTATATCAGGAAAATAGAGCAAGCGCAAATAAACAACTTAATGGCAAACCTCGAACTTCTAGAAAAAGAAGAGCAAGCTAAGCCAAAAGCCCGTACAAGGGAGGAAATTATAAAGATCAGAGCAGAAATTAACGTATTGGAGACTAAAAAAGCAATACAAAGAATCAATGAAGCAAAGAGTTGGTTCTTTGAAAGAATAAATAAGATTGACAAACCCTTATCCAACCTTATTAAAAAAAGAAAAGACTCAAATCCATGCAATTGAGAATGAAAAGGGTGATATTACAACGGACCCTGCAGAAATCCAGAAGATCATCTATACCTATTTTGAAAATTTATATTCTACTAAGATGGAAAATGCAGAAGAAATGGACAGATTCCTAGATATGTATGAATTACCAAAGCTGAATCAAGAAGATTTAAAAATCCTAAATAAACCAATATCAACCAATGAAATCGAAGATGTAATTAAAAACCTCCCAACAAAGCCCAGGCCCTGATGGATTCACTGCCAAATTCTACAAGAAATTTAGAGAACACCTAACACCACTACTTCTCAAACTTTTTAATGAAATTGAAAGGGAAGCAATACTCCCAAATTTATTCCTGGAAGCAAGCATTACCCTGATACCAAAACCAGAGAAGGACACAACTAAGAAAGAGAACTACAGGCCAATCTGCCTAATGAACATGGATGCAAAAATCCTTAATAAGATACTGGCAAACAGAATCCAGCAAATCATCAAGATTATACACCATGACCAAGTTGGATTCATCCCAGGGATGCAGGGATGGTTCAACATACGTAAATCAATAAATGTAATACACCATATTAACAGAACCAAAGACAAAAATCACATGATCATCTCAATAGATGCAGAAAAAGCTTTTGACAAAGTCCAGCACCTTTTCATGATAAAAACCCTACAGAAAATTGGAATAAATGGTCTTTATCTCAATCTGGTAAAAGGTATCTATGATAAACCAACAGCCAGTATTATACTAAATGGACAAAAACTGAAAGCCTTCCCTCTAAAATCAGGAACAAGACAAGGATGTCCACTGTCCCCACTCTTATTGAACATAGTCCTGGAAACTTTAGCCAGAGCAATTAGACAAGAGAAAGAAATAAAAGGAATAATGATTGGAAAGGAAGAAGTTAAATTATCATTATTTACAGATGACATGATACTCTACACAGAAGACCCCAAAAACTCCACTAAAAAACTGCTAGATTTAATAAGCAAATTCAGTAGTGTAGCTGGATGCAAAGTCAATACTCAAAAATCAATAGCCTTTCTGTACACAAATAACAAATTTACTGAAAGAGAAATTAGGGAAACAATACCTTTCACAATAACATGCAAAAAAATGAAATACCTAGGAATCAACCTCACAAAGGATGTAAAAGACCTCTACACTGAAAACTACAGTACTCTGAAAAAGGAGATTGAAGAGGATATCAGAAAATGGAAAGATATCCCTTGCTCCTGGATAGGAAGAACCAATATAGTGAAAATGGCCATACTTCCAAAATTGTTATACAGATTTAATGCAATTCCGATCAAACTTCCAACAGCATATCTCACAGAATTAGAGAAAACAATCCTAAAATTCATTTGGAATCAGAAGAGACCTAGAATAGCAAAGGCAATTCTGGGCAACAAAGGCAAGGCAGGGGGCATCACAATCCCCGACTTGAAATTATACTATAAAGCTACTGTGATAAAAACAGTGTGGTACTGGCAAAAAACAGACCTGAAGATCAATGGAACAGATTAGAAGATGCTGAAACAACCCCAGACATACTAAGCCACCTTATCTTTGACAATGGTGCCAAACACATTCGCTGGAAGATAGCCTCTTTAATAAATGGTGCTGGAAAAACTGGCTCTACACATGCCAAAGATTAAAACTAGACCCATTATCTTCACCATGCACTAAACTAAATTCAAAATGGATCAGAGATCTAAATATTAAAACAGAAACATTAAATCTGCTGGAAGGTAGGATAGGTAAAACCCTTGAAGACATTGGTGTAGGCAAACACTTTATGAATAAAACCTCAACCGCACAGGAACTATCACAAAGAATCAACAACTGGGATCTCATCTTATTAAAAAGCTTTTGCACAGCAAGAGAAACCACCAACAGAGTGAACAGACAACCCACAACGTGGGAAAAAATGTTTGCCAGCTGTTCCTCAGACAAAGGATTACTATCGAGAACATACAAAGAACTCAAAAAACTCAGACCTCCCAAATTTAAAGACCCCATCCAAAAATGGGCATCTGAGATGAATACACATTTCTCAGATGAAGAAATACTAATGGCAAATAAATATACAAAAAAATGTGCAACATCACTAGTCATTCGAGAGATGCGAATTAAAATGACACCGAGATACCATTTCACCCCAGAAAGAATGGCTATTATTAAGAAATCAACTAATAACAAATGCTGGAGGGGCTGTGGGGAAAAAGGAACCCTTCTTCACTGTTGGTGGGAGTGTCGACTGGTACAGCCACTGTGGAAATCAGTGTGGAGATTCCTCAAAAACTAGGGTTGGAGGTCCCATTTGACCCAGCTATTCCCCTTCTGGGTATCTTCCCAGAAGAATTAAAAACATCGTACCACAGTGATATATGTGCACCCATGTTTATAGCAGCACAATTTGTAATAGCCAGATGTTGGAAGCAACCCAAATGCCCATCAACTGAGGAATAGATAAGAAAGATGTGGCATTTTTATACAATGGAGTACTATTCAGCCATAAAGAAGGATAAACTGGAGACTTTTATAGGTAAATGGATGCAACTCGAGAAAATACTCATAAGTGAAATAAACCGGACGCACATGTGTAACCATCGTATTGCCTCTCTAGTATGAGAAACTGAAAGAGTAAATAAGATACAAAAGACATGGTGAATCAAAAAGAAACTGGTCAAAAGGAAAGAGAGACTGGAATAGGGGAATAGGGAAAAGAAAGAAGGGAAAGGAAAAAAAATCGTGTATATATATATATAAGATGGTTAAGATAAATACACTACCAATTTTACTTAGTTCATTGAAGAGTAAGGTTTGTGCCAATAATGTTTGAACAACTGAATGCTAATATCTGGTATCCTGAATAACTAACTTAAAGATAATAATACGTAATGCATTAACCATTGTTACCCTCCTCTTATGTTGTTTTGAAAATTTGTTCTTTTTTGATTTGTTTTTTCTTCTCTTTAAAATAAAAAATAAAAGAAAAAGGAAGTTGTCTGTGTAATAACGATTAAAATATTTACCCACTAAAGAAATGTTCCTTCTGAAAGGTACCTTTAATGACAAGAAAATAAATTCAGTTCCTGTGCAGTCTTTAAGAAAACCAAAGCTGAATGACTTACTTCATTTGATTCATATCAATCAAAGCTTAGTCATTAATGGAGTTTATTACTGACACAGACCAATGGGTCAGAATAGCAAGTCCAAAACAAACTCATACGTATATACTCATCTGATTTGCAACAAAGGTGATACTGCACTGTCCTGTGTAAAGATTGGCTTTTTCAATAAATACATTAATGTCCATATTAAAAAAATAAAACTTGACCTCTACGTCATACCATACTCTACAATCCATCTAAAGTGGATTTTAGATCTAAATGTAAAAAGCTAAACAATAAAAAATTTAGAAGAAAACTAAAAAAATTATCTACATGACCTTAAAAGAGGCAAAGGTTACTTTAAAAAACATAAAAAGCACTAATTAGAAGTGAGGAAAAATGATAAAATGGACTCTATTATAATTAAGAACTTTCTTTCACTGGAAAGACCATTAAGAAAACAAAAAGTAAGCCACACATAGAAGATACTTGCAATACCTTTACTCAGTAGAGACTCATATCCTTAATGTGTGAAGTAGTCCTAGAAAGCCATCAGAAATTGAATAACCCAGTAGCAAAAAAATACAAAGACGAACAACACTGTGACACCACTATCCAGCCACCAGGATAACTAACATAAAAAGGCAACTAATGACAACCATCTTGAAGGATGCAGAGTAACAAGAACACTCATACAGCTGGAAGGAGTGTAAATTGGTACATTCTGGAAAACTCTGAGATAATAGCTATGTACTGAAACTGATCATACACATGCCTTCTAGCTTAGCAATTCTAAATCCAAAGAAATGCATGCTTAAGTTTATCAAATGATAGGTACAGGAATGTTTATATTTTTGTATTATTTGTAACACCCAAATTTATATTAACAGTAAGATAGATAAACTGTGACATATTCATAAAACAGAAGGTTATATCACTGTGCTTTTCAATACAGTAGTTGCTAGCCATACGTAAATTTAAATGTAAATTAAAAAGTAAACATTCAGTTCCTCAACCACTAGCAACATTTCATGAACTCAACAGCTACCTATGTCTACTGGCTCCTGTATTGGACAGGACAGGACAGGACAGGACGAAGTATTTTCATCACCAGAGAAAATTCTATAGGACATTACTATTACTATACAGAAATGAAAATACATGTGTTATAAGTAATGACATCGGTGAATCCCACAAACATAAAGTTGAGTAAAATAAACCAGATACAACTACTTCACAGCCACATTTTATTCTCCTCACTCTATCCTCGTTCCAGTCACACCAACCTCAAACACTAACAAAGCTCAATACTACCGGAAGTCAGGAAGGTGGTCATTCTTTGGGGCTTGGAGCATTAACTAGAATGGAATGGAGGCGGCTGCAGTGTTTTTGGTAATGCTGATCCAGATCAAACATCTGGATGTAAATGTGTTCACAATGAAGAAATACACAGGACTTAATAGTGAGGGTAAGTGCACATTTCTGTATGTAAGTTGTACTTCAAAAAAAATTACAAAAAGGAGAAAAATCTGTTTCAGTCTATTGTTGAAGTCTTTTTATCAGCGTTTTCCTCTGATAAATTAGTTTTGAAATTCATCCAGGATTAGTGTTATGGCATACCTTGGGATTATTAATTTTAGCCAAGAAAAAGGAATTTTAAAGTCTCGTATTCACATCCTATTTTTACATGACAGTCATAAGTAAATAAAGAACTCAGTGGAACAAGGATAAAGTAAGGAGAATAAAATTTGGTTATGAAGCAGTTGTAGGATATTAGAAGAGAAAAGAACTTATAGAACGGGACTTTGAAAACTGACAAGAGACTCAGTGGCAATTTAACTCCCAACAAGGTCCCTGGAGAGATCAGAGAAAATGGCGAACCAATCTCAGAAACAGATTGTTGACTCATCAAGTTGGCCATGAAAAGTCCCTCAATTCCTTTAGGGAGACTACTAAATTTAAAAAGTAAAACAAACCAGAAGACTCTTAAAAATTTGTGGAAGCAGGAGGGTCAGGCTCTCTACAGCACCCAGCAATGAAATTAAAATCACTCATTGACATCACCACAGAGCCTGCATTTGATGATAAACTTTGAACCCTAAAAAACCTGAAATAAATGTAAATACTGTAATTACTTATGCAATTTAGGTGCAAAGAAAGGAAAAATCTCCACTGAGGTAGAGGCTATTATCCAAACAAATCTGTCATTTATCGTCTTTTTATTTTAATTTTTTAGAATGGACAGAGTTCTAGAAAAGTAGAAGCTTCAAACTATAACACAGTAATATTAACTTTATCTTCTTGTTAAGAATTTTGGAGTCAGAGGATCGGTTTATAAGGAAAAAGTGTTGGACTGATCTCACAGTCAAATGCTTTGCCTCAAGTGCAGCCTTTCACGTATCTTTGGATTTGACCAAGTGGCAAACACTTAATCTCTTTATCATTAGCTATGAATGGCTATGTTTAGAAAAAAGGCAAAAATAATATTTAGGAGTAAACAAACCCTAGCTCACAGCATACCGTATTCAGAAGTCACCAAACATGTGTCTTTTCACTTGGGCTGAGTCCTAGAAGATCACCTATAAACACTGCTTGTTTGGTGAAGTCCAAGAACAGGATAACAGATACACATTCAAGGAAAAACTAATTTTGATCTTGGTAAAAGTATGCAATTTATTATAATCTATTACAAGCTCCTTCCTGAGTATGCAACCCGTAAAACAGGATAAGGTTTACAAAAAGGCATATAAGTCCTCTTTCCTGTCTTTATAAGACCTGATCAAAAACACAGTGAGTGCTGCTGCTGAGTGCCATCCAATGGAAAGGCGGGCTCGTGAAAACATTATGTCTTCATTTCCCTTATTCACTGGTCCTGACACCATGTGACGCCTGGCTCTTCCTAAGGTCAAAATGATCACAAAAGGTAAATGTTCTTAATTGATTCAGAACACTGAAGCAGCCGCTGAAGTACAACTAAGGCCACTCAGGAAAGATGACTTCCAGAACTGCTTCAGAAAATGGTAAGAACGCTGGGATAAATGTATCTGAGACAAGGGGAAAATAATTGCAATTTCTTTTGCTGTAATGCAAGTTTTAAAAATAAATTAAATTAGGGCCGGTGAGATGGCTCAGCGGCTTAAGCGCCTGCCCGGCAAGCGCAAGGGCCCAAGTTCGACTCCCGGAACCCACATACGAAAAAGGGACCGGTGATATCGCTCAGCGGCACGGGCGCCTGCTGGCGCGCGAGGTCCTGAGGTCGACCCCCCGGTACCCACACAAAAAAAAAAATAATAATAAATAAATTAATTAATTAAATTAAAGTTTCACCATATTTTTCGATAATACCACATAGTAGAATCAAAAGATATTCCAATATTTTGGTATGGCATTTCCAAAGTTAGACCCAATGTCACAAAAAAGCTATAAACAATATCCCAGTATCAAACAGGCTATATGCTTTTTAGGTTATGTTTTGCTTTATAAAGTTAATGAGCTCAAAGCAAGTTCAAAGATATCCTGGGCAATAATGAAGGGTATGTTTTTGTTTACGCTACCACCTATAGATTGTGGCCAACATGATCATAGGTGCAGAGAAGATTTTTTAAAAACCAAAATGGTTGCTTATGCCTAATTATATCTTTAATGTCACAATATAATATAAACCAGAATGTGCTCCTTCCGAGTAACTGCTAATCAAATTCACAGCATATCCAGTGAGTTTTTACACAATTTATAAAATATAGAGCATACAGCTTTACTTAGAAATTTCTATTAAAAAATAACAAAATATTAAATATTATCATTAAATAAAGATCATAAACACAAGAAAATATAATTCAAATTTAGCTTTGATTCAAAACTTTTCACAAGGGGGCCGGTGAGATGGCTCAGCGGCATAAGCACCTGCCTTGCAAGCGCGAGGGCCCGAGTTTGATTCCCGGATCCCACATACGAAAAAGGGGCCGGTGATATCGCTCAGCGGCACGGGCGCCTGTTGGCGCGCGAGGTCCTGAGGTCGACCCCCTGGTACCCACAAAAAAAAAAAAAAAAACAACTTTTCACAAGGGCATCCCTGAACCACTTTCCAGTCTTCTTGCATAAGAATTCTGATCCAGCTAAAATGGCCCATTTCAATACCCTCCTTCCAACATTTGTTCCAACCATCCATTCTCCCCAAAGCGCCCTCTGGTACGTCCTTCCCCTTTTCTGGATTGCAAATTTCTGCCCAACCCTGACTAAACATCTACATCCTTGACAGTACGTGCCATTTATTCCCTTACACATAGAATGAGATTTCAATAGCTATTTACTGATTTGAAGAATCATTTCATCAACTTCAGAAGGGATTTTCAACTGTTTAAGTATACGAATTTTGCCTATTCATAAAACACATATTTCTTGAGCACCTACCATGTACAAGACACAATGCCAGGGAAAGTGAAGAATACAAAGATCGAATTAATATGAGATTTACTTTCAAGGAGCTTAGAATCTGGTCATAAAAATAAGATCAATACCCAAATAACTGTAATTAATATACACTGGACAATTACATATAAACACTCTGCTACAGGTTATTCTAAAATGGGGTGTGATTCCTTAGTAGTATGTAGGGGAAACAGAGAGAGACTCTGGGAGGAAGTGGCAGTTGCCTTGTACAGAAAGACGAAGACATTATTTCCTTACCATTCATTAACAAAGGCAAGGAGTGGACAGAGGTAGGAAGTGAATGGATGAAGCAAGCAAGCAGACAGTGATGCTTTAGAATATGTATATGATGTACCAAAAATGGAACAAATGCAAAAGTACTTTATGAATTAAAGGAGATTAAATATGAGAAATTCAAAGCTCATTACACAGTGATGTTACAATATTAGGCAGTCTGTTAAGTGCCCAAAAGACATGGGAAGATTTCATAGGATAATTATGACAGCCGAAAGAAGTCCATATTATTATAATTTTCATGCTGTCAATTTATAATTGCACAGTATTTAACATACTAAAGTCTAGTATTGACATAAAGAACTTAAATAACAGTGTGAAATAGTCTTCTGTATGTTATAAATCTTGCCCTATCTGCTGCATCTACATGATGGCCTAATAAATGATTTTCCTATAAAATCTAATATCAGGGCAAGATCCTAAAGTATTCTTCTGGGGCTTCTAAGGAGAAAACTTTTTGGTAAAATTTAGGTTGATTGTACTAAATTATAACACGTAAACTGACAGGCATTCATATGTATGTGCACAGAACAGACACACAGTCAGATGCACCAGGTCATCACATCATCGACCAACTGTTGACTGAGAGAGTCACTGGCAAAACAAACAACACCCTCCAATAGTGTATTCTCACAACTATAAAGACATGAGCATGCCGCCTATTCCAGAAAATTATTACACTGGGATTTCCTAGTGTAGGGGAGAAAAAAAACAAAACCTAATCCTTTACAATTTAGAGTGCTTCGATAAAGCCATGCAGTTTTCTCTGGTTCAGGTATCATGTCCCTGGGCTCACAAATCTGCCCTGCTCTTTTCACTCTTAAAAGTGAAAGCAAGCAGAATTACTTGCAGAGGTCTCTTTGTTACTTGTGGAGATTAACTGCCTTTGGAAAACAAGTGTTGAACAGGAAAGAAGGAAGCAAACTCAACAGTCCAAGCAGGTTTACTGCTAAACCTCAGAGGGACCTCTCTGTGTAAGCAGAACAAAGAAGGTGTCTCTTAGGCTAAGAGGTGCTTTACAGCACATGTTGGCAGGCTTTTGAGGGGTGGGTTGGGGAAATGGAAGGCTTGTGACTTGCTGGTGTGTACTCTGTGACCTGCTTACATGTCCTCTGAGGACTGCTCATGACCCTAAGTAAAATGAAATCTATCTTTCTCTAAGATCCTGGGTGGGAGCACTTGAACTGGCAGTGTCCCTATCCAGGCTCTATCAAGTGTGATCGTAACAATTAAGAAACAACAAAACAAAACAAAACAAAACAATTAAATTAAGAAACTGCCAGTTAGGGCCAGGGATATTGCTCAGGGGCACAAGTGCCTGCCTGGCAAGCACGAGGTCCCGAGTTCGATTTCCGGTACCAAAAAAAAAAAGAAAAAGAAAAAGACTGAAATCTCAAGAAACAGCCAGTTAATTTCAAGGACCTAACCAAAAAAAAAAAAAAAAAAAAGAATAGATGCATGGTTTTAAGATGATTTGATATATTTAGAAACCTTTCATTAATAACAGAGATGAAGGTACACAGAATTTCCTTATTTTATCTTTGGATTCATTTTTGTGAACTAAATTTCAGTTTATAAGTCACAGTTGGCTTGCCAACTTCTTGCTATTATCTACTGATTGTGGCAAATGGAAATACGCCTCACAGTGGATTTCTCAAGAGTACCGAGAGAATGAAAATTCTTATCGAGGGTTCTAAATTACTGTATAGGTACAAATGCAGTGGGGCTTACTAGCAATCAGCTTACTGTAACATCAGTACCTATAAGCCCTAAGGAGCAAAAGACTGTACCTATGAAAAATACATATGTAGGGAGAGGGGAGCTACTGATTAGGGGAAGGAAAGAAAAGAGACTATAAAGACATTTCCACACACTCCAGATTTCCCTTTTCTCCCACGGGCCGTCTCTGCGGGGCGATCAGCCCAGGTTTAGCTCTAGTCCCTGCCTACAAAGCTTCTGCAGAGCACGTGCAGCATAAACTCCAACGCAGATATAGCAATGCAGTATTGTTTACGACCTTTGTAATATTTTAAAGAGCAATTACAGCATTTGTTTTTACCTAGGAGGAAGGAGTTTTCTATTTCAACTATGAAATGATGTTAGATATCAAAGAGTCTGTTTTGTCTTCTAAAAAGCTGAAATTGTATTTTTCCCTCATCCATTCTCAAAAGATTTTATAAGTTTCCATTACTTTAAACACAGTTACAGGGGAAGTGTTGAAAAGGTTGTTGGAAGTTGACAGATGGGCTTATTTTGAAATAAAATGAAGCCTGTGGCTTTACTGAAAGGAAGTTACAAAATTCAAAATTCAACTGGACAGAATGACCTTAAGCTAGTTTCCTTTTTTTTTTTTTTTTTTTTTTTTTAAACGAAGCACAAACAGTAGGTGGTGGAAGCAAGGCCACTACATCTCCGAATTCCTTCACTCTGGCTAAGCTGCATGGCATTAAGAAACACTTCCTTAATACAGTGTGCCACCCTGAAGTCTAAGCCTCTATATATTTATTGTCAAATATCCAAATGTCTTTCACTGCTATCACTATAACACAATTCTCAATTTTTAAAGATTTAAGAGACATTTATAAACACGTGTGCATTGAAAGTCTCAGAATAGGGCCGGTGAGATGGCTCAGCGGCGTAAGTGCCTGCCTTGCAAGCGCGAAGGCCCGAGTTCGACTCCCGGAACCCACATATGAAAAAGGGGCCGGTGATATCGCTCAGCGGCACGGGTGCCTGTTGGTGCGTGAGGTCCTGAGGTCGTCCCCCCGGTACCCACGAAAGAAAAAAAAAAAAAAAAAAAAAGAAAGTCTCAGAATAAAATGAGAAATGTACATTTCAAAAACAGACTGCACATTACGGACACGTTAGGAGACCATCGGCACTGCTGTATCATGGCTGATGGCGAGCTCCACCTACCTTATTGTGCTCGTACTTGTACGGGATCTTGAGCGTGTCCATAGCTCTGATCATGGCCTGCATGGCCGTGAAGATGTTCTGATATACCAGTTTGGTGAAGCCCCTTTTGTCTTCATCAGAATATCCTGACCCATGGATGATTCTCATCTGTTTGATAAATGTACTCTTGCCACTCTCTCCTGTCCCTGAAATAAAGATAACAGCAGCACATTAAATTACAACACCTTTACATTAGACTACAGCACCACTAGACACAGTGGCTTGGATCTGATGTCCCCAAAAGGCCCCTAGAGAGGAGAATCACTACAAGTGGAAATGCTACCCATGGTGCACACTTAGCAAAATTAGCCCAGAGCCCATTTCAAAGGCAGATGAGTTCAAGAAGCAAAAAGACCACACACACACCCCCCCCAAAACAAAACTCTTGTCACTTCTCTGGAAACCACTCAGCATGGAATTTTGATAGGGAGTTTTAACCACGTATAAGAAACAATGACAATATCATTTTTTGAACATAATAAAAACATGATAAAACTCTTCCCTAGAGGATATTTGAATTGCTTCCAGGAAACTGGTTTTAGTCAGGATATGGTTCTGGAAATGACAATACACTTACACAAATGTTATTCAAAGAGATAAGAGAAAAGAGCCTCAAAATTTCTATATATTTTCTCTAATTCTGGAATGGTATATAGGGAAAGCACATTACCCTGGGTAAGATATGAAGAAGAGTCATTCTTTATACAGCAAGTATCCCCCATATTTATGGGGGAGGGGGTGGTCCTAGTTGGCTACATTATTCCAAGGAATCACTTAATTCAGGAGAGATACACTGGCTCTCTTCCTCTCTGCCAATTTGTGATAACATGACAAAGAAATGTATTACTGGATTTCATTTTCTTCTGCACTGTCTCATCTTTTCCATCATCAGTATTTCTTTTCTGTTGCCATAAGCCTGAAGGTAATCCCTAACAGGTACACACACCTATCAGAAGAAACAAAGATGAAAAGATCAAGCCTTTTCACTGTTGATATATTTATATCCTACAACAAAAGTAATATTATGAATCCAAAGATCTCATTTTTCTAAACAGAAAAGCTTTTAAAATATGTCCTTTCTCATTCCCTTCAAATTTCCTAGAGATTTCCAATACAGTAAATATGTATGCCTTTCCTCAACAATGTGAAGAAAAAATGACAATCTGGATATTAAACATGAAAGTACAGAATAAAACAGGAGGACTCGGTCCTTACTGCCCTTTCTTCTCAACAACGAGGTGGGATTAAGAAAAGGAAGGAAAGGGGGAATAAAGGGGAAAAGAGGGGCCAGTGAGATAGCTCAGCGGCATAAGAGCCTGCCTGGCAAGTGCGAGGTCCTGAGTTCGACTCCCAGTACCCACATAAAGGAAAAAAAGGGCTGGTGATATTGCTCAGCGGCACAAGCGCCTGTTGGCAAGCGCGAGGTCCTGAGTTCAACTCCAGTACCCACATTAAAAAAAAAAAAAAGGGAAAAGAGGAAGTTAAGAACAAAAATCTATTAATATAACATCTGTCCTAATCTCATGTTGTTTTTCTGGCGGGTAAATTTTCTTACTATCTTTATATTTATAAACAATCACAAAAAATCAAGTTAAGTATTAGTTTTCACAGAAGAACTCTTAAATGACTGCAGATACAGTAACTTAGGAAGCACTAACTCCTCAGAATGGCAATAATGAAAGATGATTCTACCCCCAGCATCCTAAGATACGTGATTCCTGTAACTTTCAACAAGGTGATCTGGAATCTCTTCAAATATAAAACACTGCAATCAATATGAATGCTATCAGCCCACTGTAATGGAATTGTAGCAGAAAATGCCCCCCCCAGCCAGTATACTTCAGTTTCCCAGGTGACAGTTCCTGTTGCAGTTCCAGTTGCTTCTGTTTCTTAGAAACAGCTGGTCACTGTGATGCACAGCTGGTCACTATGATGCACACTGTATAAACCAATCCCCAATGGACAAGCCATTCTGCCTCTGCACTTCCTGCTTGCTTATCCCATGTAAGCCCTAGACCACCAGAGATCAGGGCCTGATATTTTGGGAATGATCCCAATCAGTGTCCATTGACGTAAAATAAATCTGCCTCCAAATCCTGGGTGTCACTTCAGTGTTTCTGCTTGCTGTTGCAGAATGACTATTTTATAATCCCAACCCTGATTACTGGAGAAACATAAAGTATCTGAAAAGTAGCATCTCCAGTAGAAATAAAGCTATAAATGATTTATTACCAGTCAACGATGTATAGAAACTAATACCTTTACTCTCCTAAGCAATTAAAAGTATGTAAGCGGGCTGGTGAGATAGCTCAGCAGCATAAGCGCCTGCCTGGCAAGCGCGAGGTCCTGAGTTTGACTCCCGGTACCCACAAAAATAATAAATACATAAAAAATAAAAGTAAGTAAGAAAAAAAATTCAGACTGCATCTTTATTATTATAATCTCAGAGCCAAAGACTCTGATTTGAGGGTCCAACGGCAGACATAATCATCAAATCAGAATCTGCCAACAGAACAGAGAAGATCTTAATTTGGGAAGTTAATGATTTGAAAAGAAATCAGGCAGTGGGACCCTGTTTCTCCTGGGCATCTAAGTTATTTGTTTGTTTGTACCGGGAATCAAACTCATGACCTTGCGCTTGCCAGGCAGGTGCTTGTGCCGCTGAGCTATATCCCTGGCTGTTTGTTTTTTAACATGCATGTATACATACATACATACACACCAAAGCAGCAGATGAAGTACACTACATTGGCTCATGTGTCATTAAAATCATGTTAGGAGAGAGCAGTCCATGCTTGGCATTTCTTTGTCTCTAGTCAATAAGCCCCTATATGTGGTCCACATGCCAGACATCCAAGTGGGAGCAGAATACATGACCAATGAATGAATGGAGAGGAATTAAGAGGAAAGAAACAATAATGTAAAAACCAACTCTAAAGGAAAATATTTTCCTGTTACCAAAAACACACCCAGGGATCCTTTCTCTACCTTCTCATCTTGGTTGGGTATGAGATTCATCAACAGCTTTCTGTCCTCTGTGGCCAAAAAGCAGAAGAAATAGGGAGGACATTTACTCCCTCAGCTTCCTTCCTGCAGGGCATCATGGATGTCCATAATCCTTTCCAAAGGCCACAGCTCCACCTGGGGGCACCTCTGCATGGCTACCCAGAGTTCCAGAGACTGCCTCTCCCTTTGCCTGGCTCTTGCCGTCCCTTAACTATTTGTATCCAGTCTACACCTTTGTCAACAGTCCCATCACAGAACTCTCCTCAGTCACTCAGTAGGAGTGTGCCATGTTTCCTGCTGAAACTTCGAGTAGTATTAACACCAAAAAGAAAGCAGGGGAAGATTAATAAGATGAAGGACAGCAATGGAGAGTTCCCTTTCTTTCTCCTATGTCCTTTTGTCTATAAACTTATTTATAAAGCATTCTCTAATTTACAAAGTGTATTCTATTAACAACTCACTATCATGACATTCTTCTGGACACCAATTGTGATGAAAACATAAGTGTCACCCAGCTAAAAAATAACACCCAAACCAGAATCCAGGACTGCTAGCTCTTGCCCAACATACATACAGTACCACTGAACATTTGTGCCTGTCACACACACACATACTCCTAATCTAATACAGGTAAAGGATACAGTAGTTTGTGCCTCCAGAATATCCCCTCTCTTGTAAATGAAATTTGTATTCAACCCTTAATACTTTGCCAAGTATACGGAATTACACTGTCAATTTATCCTCTTAGAAATCTGTGCAATAGGTATCTTTATCCTCAGAGAAGAAAAGGTTTTGGAGAGATGAAGCTGCCCCAAATCCAGGAAAATTACTTTCTACTGCCCACAATCTAAAACTGTCTCAGCAGGGTGGCTCAGGGATACAATCCTAACACTTGGGAGACCGCAGCAGGATCCCAATTTGGAGGCCAGCCTAAATTACACAGCAAGACCCTGCCTCACAAAAATGTGTCAGCCTGGCTGTGACTATACTCAACTTCTATCCAATTAACTGAATTTCAATTTTTCAATAGCACTGTTGGGAAGACTCATTTTGAATCCTGGTGCTCTCTTCCAATGGATCAGCCATCCTTCCCAAGTAAATTTCGTTCATGAACTTCATGCTCACACTTTAATTTTATTATATAACTGCAGAGAACTGAAAGTAAAAGCGAAGCTTCAGGTAAGAGAATAATCTGTGTGGTGCACATACTGCAGGTAGAATGAAAGTGGTAAATTAAAGTATTATTCCGCACTAAACTTGAACTTAAGACAAAATGAAAGTATATGGACTAAAACATCAAAAGAACAACTCAGCTTCTTCATTCAGTACCATCCTATCATAGAGACAAATGAATTATTTGTACAACTACGTATACCAAATCTCATATGTCTTTCCCCTATTTTTTAGAATTGTACAATATTCTGTTTTAAGTGGTTATTTTCTTGATCTACTCCTGATTACTATGAAAAAAATGTGGTACAATCAAAAAACAAAGTTGCTCTCAAATTATGTAAAATGTTGTTTCCTAAGGCCAAGTGAAAAATACAAGACTTCGTAAGACCCTTTCTACTGAATAGACCACTCTGTGAACTCGGTGATGGTTAACGTCTCTTCACAGTGCAGAGTAACAAAAAAGCACGAACAACTCTGAGCAATCTAAAGGAATATGACTCTTTTCCAAGACCACTGACACAACAAAATCTGATATAAAATGTTTGGGGGGGGCAGACTCTAATTTTGCTAATTTGAAAATATCTCAAATCAAGTCATTTAAAAACTTTAACTAGCAATCAACACACAAAAGGATTTGAGTCCCACAAAAACCCTGCTCTCTCCTTCAACACTCTCTATAGTATGGCTTTAAGTTGTCCCCAGAAAAGTTATTTGTACCTTAAGGCAAGTACTCTGCTTTTTCTTATCTTAGCTGGACAAAATACCCATTATTCATTGAAGGATAATGTATTAAAAGTTACGTCAACCATCATGTATAATTGGCTGTGAAGGATATTTTTTTCTTTCCTACTCCTGGATCCGGATAAAGCACAGAAAGCAATCCCAAGTTCATTTCACATCTCTTTCCATCAATACGAACATTAAATATAAATTTAATATCCTATAATGGAGTCCATTATTTCGTAAACTGTTAGAATACATCATGTTAGACATATGACCTGATGCTCACACTTTCAGCTTTCTTTGCCAAGATCTTTTTCAATGTAACAGGATTCCCACATACAGGTTCTGCCACAAATTCACGCAAAGCGTCTAAACGTTTACACTCATTACTTGGTTCATTTGCATGATACAATCTGTAAATAAGTTTTGTCCAAAAGAACTGTTTTAAACCCAATCATAGGATATCCTTTTTTCTTTTGTTCCAATATTGGGGACTGGAGCCAGGGCCTTCACACTGAGTTACATATCCAGCCCTTTTTAAATTTTTTATTTTGAGATAGGGTCTTGTTAAATTGTGCTGGCTGGGCCCAGACTGAGCTGTAACTTGCAATCTTCCTGCCTCAGCCTCCCAAAGTACTGGTATTACATAGCCACCATCCCAGCTATGATATCATCTTAATGGTAATGAATTAGCATTTGTTTTTGAAAGCAATCATGGACTCACTAATTCCTTCTCTGGCACTTCAACTGGCTTCTTGGACTACTTACCACAAGAGCTGCCAAGGACCATCCACATACGCACAAGTACTGGTCAATGCCCTAAAAATGTCAGCTACTACTGTCTCTGCTCTGAAGAACTCTAGTGCCCCACTTTCATATAAAGGCCCTAGAAAACAAGCCCTGCTGCTACCAGGAATGCCAAGGATCCACCTGGTTCATCCTCTCTCTTCTACAAGACAAACAGAAAATACACCTGAACAAGGCCTCTCACAGGCTGAGGGAGGCCCACGCCCCTCCCCTTTTTTTAGGTTCCCAGGAAAGCAGTTACAAAAAGTGTGGTGTTTTAGATTGTACAATGAATGCATTCATTTCGCCTGCCAGGGCCTTCTATGACTGTACAGTATTTGCAGACACTGTCCAACCATCAGAAATTAGTGTCTGAAGCCCTTAATGCACGCAAAGGCTCAGGCCAGATGCCCCTGCCCCGCCCTCCTGACTGGCCAGCACCCAGATAATGAATAGAGAGAATAAACTCTAGTCTCATGGAGATGAACTGATTCAAACAACTGTATTTCAGGTCCATGGGTTTAGGCCAAGAGTCTGAAATAGGGAATCTCAGCACAAGCAAAGCTGACTTTGGGCTACTTCCATATAAACTCGGATAAAGAATAACCAGGTACTTCCAGGATGGATTTCCTATCCATGAGCACGTCATTAACCCACACCCGCAAAGAATTAATAGCAGTGAGATAAAAGCGATTTAACAACTCTGAGTCAAGCAAAATTCTGTGTTGTCCACATTCCAAGTTTCATCTACTTTACTTATTCTGTTTTTTCATTTTTTGAGACTGGTCTCGCAGTGTAGTCCAGACTGGTCTTGAATTCACTATGTAGCCCAGGCTGGCCTCAAAGTTGTGGCAAGCCGCCTGCGTCAGCCTCCTGAGTGCTGGGATTACAGGCGCCCGCCACCACACCTGGCCCAAGTTGTATCTACTTTAAAATACATGTATTCTACATTCTGCACATTTTGCTCCACTTAGGAAAATTGCACTTGAATCTAAGCAGTGCTGAGACCAAAGTCACCATAACTACTACTTTTTAAGAGACTGTCCATTGAAGGCAAGAGTTGGGTACACTTAACCCTTTATCCCCGGCATTTTCTGGCATAGTTTTAAAAATGTAGCAGAGAAATTAACTGACTCAATCACCAGTTGAGCAAGAAACTTAAAAGACAGGGAGTTCAGTAATAACAAGAACTATTAATGATTTATTCAGCTGAGTGCAGTGGCACACACCTATATCCCAGCTACTCAGGAGGCTGAAGCAGGAGGAACACAGGTTTGAGACCAGCCTGCTGGGCAAATTAGCAAAACCCTGTCTCAACTTACAAAAAGGAAAGGGGCTAGGGTCACAGTTCAGGGGTACAGCACCCTAGGATCACCTCCCAGCTCCACAAAAATTAAAACGAAAACAAAAAACCTTATCCAGTGAAATTGTTATTAAGCTACAGACAAGAAAATGCAATGAGGGCCAGTGAGATGGCTCAGCGGCATAAGCACCTGCCTGGCAAGCACGAGGTCCTGAGTTCGACTCCCGGTACTCACATACGAAAAAGGGCCGGTGATATCGCTCAGCAGCACGGGTGCCTCCTGGCACGCGAGGTCCTGAGGTCGACCCCCGGTACCCGCAAAAAAAAAAAAAGAAAGAAAATGCAACGAAAATCCAATGATTTAATGAGGAAGATCACACAGTCTCAAAGTGGTTAAATCTTCCTACAAAAGTTACAGTTTTTCCACAGTTACTCAAAAGTGCAAGAGCTTTCTCTGAATGTGTGCATGGTAAACATCTGTGTATTAAAAGTTAAAATCAGTTGGCTTCACAACCTTCCGAATATACTGAAACCATGGATTTGTACACTTTAAAATGGTGAGTTTCATGGCATATGAGTCATAACTCAATTTTTTAAAGAACTGGTATCAGTACAATTTGGAGAAGACAGAAAGTTTCCAGGAATTTTCATGCGAACAGTTTTTCAGGAGGGAATTTTGTACCAACCTGCTACCCCTTCCCCCGGGAGTACATGTTTACTCTCTTCTGCCTCGGGGTGTATTTCAGAAGGAAAAAAATAGAACCCCCAAACTCACTGATTTTACCAAGGAAGGAGGGTAGTGATTCATTCAAGGCATTGGCCGGTTGACATTTAGGAAGAAAATGGACTAGAATCTAACAAGGTCGAGATCTGTATCTGTCCAGGGAGGCTGATCTTGTATCCTTGTACTATACTAAATATTTATAAAGTTAAAAATGTTTATTATAGAAAACTCTAAAATTTTAACATTTTGGAATATTCCCAACTCCTTTTCTAAATAAATATATTTTTCTCTTCGTAATCAAAAATAAAGCTGGAACAATACTGTATTATTTTTCACCTAACATATTGCGATAATCACTCCATGACACTAATTATTCTTCAGAAATGGTTAATAATGATGTCTGAAAGGTTTTCATAAGGAGGTGTGACAACTGAACAATTCCCCTGGCATAACATGTTGTGAATATTTCTAATTATTTGCTTGTATAAATAATGCTCTGTTAACCACCTCCAAACAAAAATATTTGCTTGAATATCTGCTTCCTTGGGAAAGCATCATAGAAATGTGATTAAGTCCAAATGTGTCACTGTTTGTGACACCTCTAACCATCCTAGAGTTGTGACCAGCTGACCCATTCACCAGGCCCTTTTCTTACCTGACCTTTAAAAACATTTTTAAATACCTCCACTTTGAGAGACAAAAATAAATCATTCTTATTTATATCTTTATTATGAGAAGAAACATTTTTCTTTTTCTTTTTTTCTGTCTTGGAGGACCTCACTATGTAGTGCAGGCTGGCCTTGAACTCGCTTATGTAGCCCAGGTTGGCCTTGAACTCATGGTGATCCTCCTGCCTCAGCCTCCAGAGTGCTGGGATTACAGGTGTGTGCCACCACGCCTGACCACTTTTCGTACTTTTCTTGTACACTGTATTGCTTCTATAAACTCATCTTCACTTCAACAATTACATAAGGACTCACTGTTTTCCTGACTTTTTTGAACAATGTGATTTTCAAAAAGAAATCATTGCTTGGTTACAAATATTTCCCCTACTTGTCATTTTCTTTTCATTTGTTGATAAAATCTAGTACATAAATTTATAATTTGTATTGTACTGAGTTCGCTCATCTATGTTTTTCTTTGCCAAAGTGGGAAGGGGAGGAGCACAAGCTGCAGAGCCAAGGGCCAAGTCACATGGTTCAGGTAACAAGTTCACTAAGTGCACTGGACAGCGCTGGAGAGTTTTAACCAGGGTGTTGACATGGTTTGATTTATGCTAAGTAAAGAATCGGCTGTAAGGGCAAGTTTGTAGGGCATTCTGGTCCATACATCCTGGTAATTTAGATCAGGAGGGCAGGAGGACAGAGAAATGAAACTTCTGATTAGAGATGGGTAAGATCTGGGTGGTAAGGGGAGGAAATGAAACAGGCAGAGTGCCTAAACTTCTGGCCTAGGTAGCCTGATAGAGGTCCCTGAAGAGGAAAGGGTTTGGGGAGAGTACATTTAGCTTGAAATATGTATGCATTCCCCCAAAAAGCACTTGTGCCCACCCACAGGGTTTGCTGCGTTGATATGAAGGACACCCATGAAACAGGATGCAACTGTGTCCTACATTCTCAAATGAAGGCAAGGACATGGCCATGACTGAGCTCCTTGCGCTAATGATGAGTCACAGCAGACTGCAGAGCCAGGGTTATAATTCCACTTCCTATGAGATAAATCTTAGAGAAGGAAGAAATAGGAAACGTTTTGGTCTCTAAGTTTCTCTCTCTCTCTCACACACACACACACACACAACACACACACACACACTTAGAAAGTGACGGCACTATTATACACACATTTCTTTAGAGAAAACTGGGACTTCACTAAACATTATTTGGACTATATGATGATATTATAAAAACATCAAGTTACAATAATAACTTTTTAAGAAATAACCCTTCAAGGTAAATATACACCCACAGAAATTAACACTTTTTTCAGATAATAAAAAATATAATGCACACAATCCAGATTCTTAGATCACACATAAGCTACATACTTTAAAAACACAGAGTAAGGGCCGGTAAGATGGCTCAGTGGCATAAGCGCCTGCCCAGCAAGAGCGAGGTCCTGAGTTTGACCCCCGGTACCCACATTAAAAAAAAAAACACAGAGTAAGTGGAAAATGATGGAACACATTTTGGAAAAGCAATGTGCAGTCCTCATTAAACCAGTCAATACATCCTTAGAATAGAATGGTTTATGTGCCACTGTCCCCCACTCCCTCCCAGAGAGCAACAAATTAAATTTGTAGTGGAAGAAAAGGGCCAAGATGGATCAAAAATGCCATTTCTCCACCTTGGTTCACATTTATTAGAAGATTATCAACAGCAGATGTGTGGCACAGAAATAGCTGGAGAAGGGGCCTCCCGGCCCTGCCCCATAGGGACAATAACCCGTGCACAGCCCTGTGGCCTCTGAGAGCTGAGGGTGAGCAAACAGGCCTGAATAACCTCAAGCGCTCTCTCCAGCTTTCAGATATTAGAACTATTTTCCATCTCTGTATATCGTTATACAGCCCTAAAAACCATCAGTTACATTTTTCAGAGGAAAATTTCATCTCTTATTTACTATATATTCAAATGCCAACTCAAATGAAATGACTGAAAACTACAGTAGTCTTCTTTCAAGCTAATATGTGAAGATTTCTTTTTCTTTTACTCATGTGGCTCTTACACTTCGAGCCTGCAAAAATAATTATCTTTTGTGGTACAGGAATTAAGGTGCTGGAGGAAGTGAGCCAAGTCCTGCTCCAATTCAAAGAAACAATGATCTGGGATGTCTCGTGAAATACATGGATTTTCACACTAAAGAACATGGCATGCTTTTTGAGCTGGTATCACCCCCCAATGATGTCAAATAATGACACCAAGAATACTAAGAAGGACTTGCACATGCTCCAAATCTGCCTAGTAGTCATAAAATCAGAAAAGGATCTGAAAGAATGTGTTACAGAAAACAAAGTTACTAAATCTAGTCCTATATAGCAGATACTGACCTAGTACAGACTTTTAGAAATCCACTGTTTCTGTAAGATCTGAGATTTAGTTAAAATGAAAACTAAATGTTTCCCTTAAGAACAAAGAAAAATGCATGATTAAAATACCCATACGCGGGCTGGTGAGATAGCTCAGCGGCATAAGCGCCTGCCTGGCAAGCGCGAGGTCCTGAATTCAACTCCCGGTACCCACATACAAAAAAAAGGGCCGGTGATATCGCTCAGTGACACAAGCACCTGCTGGTGCGCAAGATCCTGAGTTCGACCCCCGGTACCCACAAAAAATAAATAAATAAAAATAAAACACCCATACGCACAAGCCAAATCTATGCATTCTTCACTTGTTTAAATTCTCTCCTGGGAGGAAGTGCTGATCAAACACAATAGTATCTCCTAGGGGGTCTCATTACTAGCATTAATGCCACCCAGCAAGGACTCCTGCATCTAATCATTTCCAAATGGCTACTTTGGGACAATCCAGTAACTCTGCCATGGAGAAATACATTAGGACATTATTTAGGTTCTCACTTCCCCTAAAAAAATAAAACTAAGAATTTTTAGTATTCAGCTTTTTTAAAAAGCCAGAACATTTGCCACTGTATGGGGGAAGTGGTCCCTTCGTATTCAGTGCTCAGGGAACTCTGAAGATAGGTACACAAAATGGTTCTGCAGTTTCAGACTGAAATTGCTCCAGAACAATCCAGTAATGCTTCTTGTGCATCTGTTTCCATGTGCTGTCCAAAGAAAGAGGTGCAACATCTGGTATCACCAACGAATGTCAAAACAATTTTCCCAGCCAGTTAAAAATGTTGCCCTATGGTTTGTTTCATTAATTTAAATTCTGTCCTGCAATTTATTTTGTCTGATGGCCATATGTTTCTCCATCGTTTGACTCAGTGACAGTAATCAATACCCAGCAGAATGATAATGCAGCAGGGCAGCCCCCACTCAGTATTTTCAGAAATAGGGATGATCAACCTAAGCCTTAAGTATAAAGTGTCTTTTTCTTCATGCTTCAGTAACTGCACATGAAACTATGCTTTCTTTCAAAGAGAATACTCTCTGCTCAGAAGGATGGTACCTAAAATGTACAATCAATCAGCAGGGAGAAACTAAGAAAGGACAGTCTTACAACCAGATTTGTTCCTTGAGGAAGTAAAATGAAAGAAAGTACACTGGTATATTTTATTAATATTTAGTAAGGCTTGCATATAAGATAGCTTCCTATCATCTGACTGATAAAGGGGGAAGTGAAACCAATTATTGTCTTAATTTTTTTTTTTTTGGTGGGTACCGGGGGGTCGACCTCAGGACCTCGCGTGCCAGCAGGCGCCCGTGCCGCTGAGCGATATCACCGGCCCCTTTTTCGTATGTGGGTTCCGGGAGTCAAACTCAGGCCCTCGCGCTTGCCGGGCAGGCGCTTAAGCCGCTGAGCCATCTCACCGGCCCTATTGTCTTAATTTAAATTGAGCTTCTCCTCTTGCTCCAGGACAAAAGAATGGATCCATGAAACAAAAACTAGTGTTAACAAGGAGAGAGATCATAACCAAGAAAATATATGGCTCTTAGAACAGATCTTGGTTTAGGCCGTATGACTGACAAATGCTATCCAAACTATGACAGTATATACACAGACTTTTTATAAACTAACTTGATAATATGTTGTTATATATTTGACTCTGTGTAAGAAAAGTGTTTTGAGGAGGGAAAAAAACAAACTGTCTTACATGCAAACTTTTCCCTGAAATGTTTCATCACAGAGAAAGTAGAAAAGTATTAAGCATGTAATGAAAGCCATGTGTCACACAGACTGTGATCACTTCTTAAGCCAATCCTGAAGCTGACAGAAATTCAATCAAGTAAATGCAAAATATGTAAAAAAATAAATAAAAGGAAATACTGAATCAGTAGCCCCTGTTAAGTGGAGTGATATTTCCCAGGATTTGTAGAATTTCTCTCTCTCTCTCTCTCTCTCTCTCTCTCTCACACACACACACACACACACACACACACACACACACACACACACACACACACAGCTACAGCAAGGCTTCAAAACCTGAAAGCTTCAGCCTAATGCTGATATTAGAATAATGACTTGCTTATCCTGTTGTCTACCTACAGTTTTCCCATGTATACTCACCACCACTTTTTGTGAAAGCCTGTGAATACATAACATATTAAATGGATCCAAAATCCTAAATCTTCCCTAAACAAGTGTTGAGAATATAGAGGTGGGGAAACTTCCCCTGATCATGTATTATTAAAAAATATTATTGCTAAGGTGATTAAGGTATTATTTATCGCTTGTCTTGTACCAGAACAGGTATCACAGGAACTTCATAAAATATGGGAAATTAATTTTTTAAATGCATTATTGAAATGTAGTTCACATCACAACTCACCCATTTAAAATGTAAACTCAATGATTTTAGTATATTCACAGAAACATACAAGCATCACCACAATCAATTTCAGAACACCTTAATCTATGAAATTTCTAATGAGTTGTCAAATAGCTAACCAGTCAAAATACAAGATTACCGAGCTAGATAAGCTTGCTGCTAAACGCATTTTCTCTCCCTTTGGTTTTAAAATATATTTTATGAGAGCTTTGGTTGGTTGCTTTGTTCTTTTTCCACTTAACACATGCCAGGGTTTGGATATAATTCAATAGCCTATGAGGTGTGTGAAAATTTTGAGCAGGTGTGACTTCATTCTAGGAATCCACTGAGAAGACAGAGGCATGGCATGAATATGTAGTTCAATTTTGCAAAGGAGACAGAACAAAGAAACAGGTGCAAAGAAAGTTCCTGCAAAGGTCCAGGCAGGAGGAAGAAGCCTGAATTTGTGCAGTGAAAATGGCCAAGAAAAAACTTAATACTGAACAGAACAGGCAGGTTGTAGCTATGGTCTGTGATGAAACAGGAAGAAAAGAGAACACCATAGCTCCAACTTAGGAGACTCAGGAAATGGGAAAGTCTTTAGCCCAACCCAGAAAAGGTTCCAGAAGGAAAATCTGGTGTAAGGGTGAAGCTGCTGAACCACTTTTCAATGTGCTGTTTTAGTAAGTGCATTCATTTGCAGGACATGGAAGCCAGAAATACGGTTCTAGGAATCTTCCTCCTGGGGCAAAGGAAGAGAAACACTGCTAAGTATGTACCACTGAATGTTAAACACAGGGGTCAAAAGCACATCTCATGTTAGTTGATAAAGGTTTCAGATGCAGAGGAAAGAGCAGCGGGAACCAGAGAGACTGGACTGAGACAGCCCGAGGTCTCTTTCTCCGACAGTACAGCTTGAGACAGAAAGGGCAGCCTGGAGGCATCCCAGGTGAGACAGCCTGCCCAGGCTGCTCTGGGAGAGCACAAATCAAGTCAATCCTGCCTTCCAGAGTCACTTGTGTCTTTCACACTCTGCTCCTACTGCAGGAACGAACAGCCATTGTACCCTACCTCAGAACCCCTAGGAGTAAATTTCCAGATTGTTAATCCATGCAATGGCTAGGCATGGGTCATGTGCCTTCGGTATGAGCAAAAAATTGGGATCTTACATCACTTAAGAACTGAATGTGTTTCTTCAAACCTCCTGAAATATTTCAGTCACCTTGTTGAAAATCATTTATTTTTACTGAAGTTAACTAAAATGCTGGAGGAGTACAACTGTCCCAAACTACTGCTGAATGTAGTCTTACGATCTTTATCACTTCAGGACAATATGCAGATATTGTCCCACAACGGTAAATAGGATCTCTTCTTTTTTCCCCCATAACCCAAGAAACAAGTAACCTACACCACAAATGATTAGCCATAATAAATAATCAATTTGAGAGAAAAAAATCACTATGGAACATTAATTTCAACCTAGTTTCCAGCTGGGTAATTACTCTGTCCAACAAGAATTAGTTTAAGTCTTCAGAATTAATATATTATGCTGTAAGGAGATTATTTTGCAGTCATCTGCTGGGCATTTTGAGACATGGCTACCGAAATCTTTTGCATATTAAAAACACAAGGTCAGTCTAGCCATTCTTTTTAGAATTTGACTAGCAGGTTTTCTTAGTGCTGCTGGAAACTTACCTTCTCCCATCAAAAATAATACACAACCGTGTGGCAGACTTGATCTCTCCCTCCCCCACATTTTAAAAAAACAAATCAAAACATGACTTTGATTGGGTTACTGCATGCTTATGATGTCCTCACACTTAAAGATCAGGATGACCACACAATTTATCACCCATAATGGGTAACTATTAAAAACAAATGAAGCTAGTAAAAGGGGTAATATTAAATCAAATATGCTAGAAAGGGGCACAGTGGTGCATGCCTGTAATCCCAGCACACTGGGATTGCAAGTTTGAGCCCAGCCTGGGCAACTCTGTGACTGAGACAGACCCCACCTCAAAACAAGGGCGGGAGGGGCAAAGGCGGCTCAGGACGAAGGCCAAGTTCAACCCCCAGTACCACCACAAAAAAAAAAAAAAAAGTTAAGACAAATGCGCAAACCATGACAATCCCAGATAAAAGAAGACATAAAATGACTATCTTATGAGATATACTGGAATGGAAAAGAACTGGAACAGTGTATTTACTAATATGAAGAAAAACTACAAATGTAAAGAATACAGGATATGAAACAAAAATAAATACCATCACTATTACACTGTCCTACTATGGCTTAGGGTACACGTTAAAGAGTAAGTGCTAGAGAGATAAAATGCCCCCCAAAATGACCCAAATCCTAGACTGGCACCTTCAGTGTCTTAAAGGAAAAGTAAAGAAAGGAGTTCACATCAGAGTCTGTGCCCTTCTTCAGAAAGCATCTTCTTATATGCTCATAAAACAAGAAGTCTAGTTCAATACAGGCCATTTTATAAAAATATTAGTACATAAGAAAGTTCTACAGAAATGAGAGATAAACTTATCTTTGTGTCAGTGCATCCTGTGGAAGAAATTCTGAAGCGCATGAACTCACAACAAACAATATTTGCAAAAGACTAGCATGAGTTAACTGTTAATTGAGATGTATAAAAAACATTTGAAAATTATATGTTTTAAAAACCTCCCAATAAGGAAAAGAGCAATTAGGAAAAAAAAATTTAATAACCAATTTTAAAATAATTTAGCCTCACTAGGTATTCAAAGAATTACAAATCTAAATAGTGATTATACATTATTTTTCACTTATTAAATTGGCAAACATATTTTTAAATAATCCTATTCAGCATTCTGAAATCTAGAAGAACACTGGCATCCTAAATGCCAGTGAAGGAAATTCAAACCGCTATACTGCTTTTTCGGGGATATTCAGCAATAGTCATAGGATCTTAAAATAATGCATGTACTCCTGCTCCAGCAATTCCATTCTTAGCAACTCTTTAAAAAGGAAATAGCTACATATTTTTGCAAACATTAGTGATAGGTTATACATCTCATAGGTAATTAAAAACATAAAAATAATTAAAACCTAAACAGTCACCAACTGAGAATGATAAAATATATGGTAGCCCACCCATATGACAGGAAATGAGAAAAATAATTTCTCACATTTAGCTAAATATGAAAATGTTTATGCTGTATTGTCAAATGGAAAGAATGGATTATAAATCCTTATGTTAACATCATACCAGTTCTCAAAAAAGTACACACACACATACACACACAATTACATAGAAAAAGGTAGGGTGGAAAGATTTACAATAAAGTTTTAAAACTGATTATCTCTGGTGATAGATTGAGTAACATTTTTTCCTATTGCTAACTTACATTTTCCCAATTTAAAAAATTGAAAAGGTTCTACTTTGTAAAATGAAAGGGAAAAAAAAAAAACCTGATAAAACGAAACAGGAAAAAAAAAAAACCTTCAACCACCTTCTAGAGGATTTCACATCACAGACATAACAAAGGCAGAAACAGAGTTGAAAGATCACAGTCCGTAAGTCAGAAGCCCACCAAGGATAGGAGGCTTACAGCTCTATTTGGACTTCCCAAAGACCCTATCTTATGAAGATAAAAGTGAGGCAAAATATACAAGAAAAGCTCAAATGCTGGTTAAGTATACTATAAGGAATGACTATACAGTAAGCCATATGTAAGATCACCTGCCATTTGCACACTTTTCTTATCAATTCTGCAATGATCCATTACTCCACTTTGTGAGCACCATGATGCAACTGCAAATGGTTAGCTGGACAGAGCACAAAATGAACTGGTATGCTGGATTAAAATCATAGCCTTCACGTTATTAGCCCATTTTAATCCAAGAGAACAAAAAATGAAGCATTCCCAAAGGTTTCCTAGGAAACTCGCCAGAAAGAAAGAAAGAAAGAAAGAAAGAAAGAAAGAAAGAAAGAAAGAAAGAAAGAAAGAAAAAGAAGAAAAGAAAGAAAAAGGAAAAGAAGAGAAAAGAAATCTCCACTAAATATACTACTGATAAGTCCTTGACCTCAAGACCTAGAACACAGTGGAGATTAAAAGAGGTTGGTCAATAATTATTTTGCCCCCCCAACTATGTAAACAAAACTTTCAAAAGTATTAAAAAAAAACTTGAAACTTACCAAAATGTGATCACTACCTGTGTTTGGGTTTTAAAAATTCACATAATGTTATTATTTCTTCATATTGTACCAATTTTCTAATGAGGATTTGTTCAATTTTAAGCAATCTTTACAAACTCCAGCTATCTGTTGCACTTGGATCCAGTTACTAACCACCTGGCTATGTGACTGTGAAAGATTCAGTTTACCTATCTGGATTTCAGTTTCTCCAGTTTCTTCTTATCAGTGAAAGAGCTGGACACATGGCTGAAGATACTGAACGTGTCTGGCACAACAGAGGTAAGGCTTTGAGACTGATGACTTTCGGTGCACAAGAATAGTACCTATGAATAAAACTCAGTGGCAGAAGTTCTAGCAGTTCCAGTTAGCACATAAGGCTCAAAGGGCAGATATTTGACATTGGAACCCATTTCTGACCTCAAAAGCTCTGTAAGTCAGAGCATAGATATAAGATTACTCAACATAGGGGCCGGTGAGATAGCTCAGTGGCATAAGCACCTGCCTGACAAGCGCGAGGGCCCGAGTTCGACTCCCAGAACCCACATACGAAAAAAGAGCCGGTGATATCGCTCAGCGGCACAGGCGCCTGCTGGCGCATGAGGTCCTGAGGTCGACCCCCGGTACCCACAAAAAAAAAAAAAAGATTACTCAACATAGATATAAAGATTACTCAACCTTATGGAACCAAGGAAAAGGCTTCCCTTTTGGGTTTTTGGTTCATGGTCCAAACTTGAGATTCAATATTATTTTAAGTCCAAGTTATAAGCCACAAAAGAAACACAGAGTATATGCTATCACAAAGTTCAATGTGTCTTGAGAAAGGAAAAATAGGACACATCATATTGGTCAAATATAATATGACACCGTGGGCAAAAAAACACCAGGAATGCAAGTCCCTTTTCTGCCATTAAAATACCTGGCTCTGAGCAGTCACAGAAATAATAAGGGCTATAATTTTCTCATATATCCAATAAGAGTCAAACTCAAAAGTCTCTTTCTACAATGACAAATCTCTAGTACACAAATTCATACAGGGCTTGATTAATTAAAGCTTGATTTCCCCTACTATGCAAATAGAGAATAAAGTCTCTTTATCATGAAAATGAATGCTTTATTATTTTAAAATAATCTCATAACAAGAATAGTGCTTGAGAAGAACATTTGATAAAGAAAATGTTCATCATGAATTAAAGGAGAAAATATGCATCTGGTATGAGCAAATGGTATCTGTTCAAAATCTACTGATCCATACAGAACAAACATAGCAAAATCTGTAATAAGAGCATTTCATAATTATTTTATAGGGCTCATAACTATTCAGTCATACAAGGTCATCTAGCTTCATCATTCAGAGGTTATATATTACTAACAGAGGCTGTTTTATGAAGCTGTGTATGTAAGATGCAGGTTGTCACTTAGGCCATTCTTCCAAGGCATCTAGTCACCCAGGTGCCATCAAGCTTCCCTGCCCCATTTGCATCTCTTTAAACAAGACACCAAACTATTCCCCTTCCTCCCTAAACTTACCATTCTCCAACCCATTTCCTGAGGCCCCTTACAGTCAGTCCAATGGGGAAGAGTTTAGGAACAAATGGAGTTTCATGGAGTCCGTCACATAACCCATACAAATTACCACCTCTTACCCTGAGGCAATGATCTAACTCATTCACAGTGATGCAGAGAAAAATCTGTTCTGCTATTCTGACACCAACTTAGCTTGTCCAATGTGAGATTAGCTGTGAAGTACAAACAAGCAATGAACATAAAATGACATACCGTCTCTTTATGAGTCCATTACTACCTGCTTTCCATGGGTGTGACAAGAACACATGAATAATTCAGGTATTCAAACCTCAAATACTATATCGAGAACCCAGTTCCACATAAATCAAAATACAACAAAAGAAAAGAGGCAGGATCATTTGGCTTGGGTGAATTTTAGTCCCAGAAGGCAAAAGGTTCGGCCCACCACACGGAAGAATTCAGCAAGGCAGAACAAAAATCTATCTGTCAGCCTTCCAGTTCCTTCTGAGTCTTCACAGTGGGACTTCCTTATTTGTCTAAAGTACTGTAAATTCCAAGAATATCAGGCACACCCATACTCAAGTATAAGCACAAAAACACACTGCAAAGCCAAATATAAATTGGTTCTTGGGCGACTAATCGGGAACTATCAAATAAGGCTAATTTTCTATTACATGATTAATGTGGCACCTTCACAAAAGAGATAACATTTTCATGAAAATCTATTTGGCAGCTTTGAAAAGTTAGCACTCAAAATAGGTATGAAACAGCCATGAAGTTGCTTTACTCAAAAAATAAGAAAATAAGTAGAAAACAGAAAACAGATTTTCTTAAATTCCACACTGTTTTGTTACCACTAAACTAATTTTACTGCTTTAGGTCATGCTTGTCTGGGTTATGATTATATGCAAAACCTTAGCCAAAACTACCCTCCATATTTTATGCAGGTGGCTTTTCAAGAAAGTGTAAAGTGTTTATTAGGAAGACCGAAAAGGCTCCCCTGCTTTGGAAAAATGCTTTTAAAATGCTTAATTACCTAGGTTTAGAGGTAAGCTGCACACTTGGTAATGAAAAATCCACTTGGGGAAAAAAATGGTTGCCCTAATTATACATAAAAGATCTAATTAAACTGTCATTCACAATTCATTAAAGCTATTAATAAATTGTAAATGGGAAAAATGAATAAGATAGTTAAATTTATAAATTTAAATTTTAAATTTAAACTTTAAACATAAAGACAGCCAAGAACTGGTGGCAAAATTTCCTTAAGAACATGAACTTTAGACCTCCTCCAAAGGCCCCATCTCCACGCTTCATCTAAAAGCTCTAGAAGATCTACCTCCTCATTTATAAATGAGGAAACTGAGATCTATCAACGTCAGTGAATTACCCAAGTGTACATCCTCTAACTAATTCCCCACCACTTAACACCGTTTCCACACAACCTGAACACGTTTCTCAGTCCAAAGAGAGAACACTTGCATGCCTTGATGCAATTACTGGAGGAAGGGGACTTGGGAATCATTCCTGGAGCAGTCCACAGAACAAAATATTAGAAGGAATGTCAGAATATTAAAAAGAGACAGTTAATAAAACAGAGGAGAGAGAACCAAGTACTAAATAGTGACAGTACCACTACAAAGCAACAACCATAACCATGCTGTTAGTTCATATTCTAAGGACAGAAGCAGCAGAAATTCTTATGAAAAATCTTATGAAATCTGATGGCTTCAGAAAAAGAGTTCCTACAACTTCAAAGTGAACAAAATATCCTTATTAGTAATCTACCTGTGGATAACAGAAACTTTTGCTTGAATTAAGATAGTATAACATCATCAACCAAAATACAGAACAACCAGTGAAGGACTGAGAATAAGCACAACCAACTTCTTTTCCAACATTCTCCAGGAATCCTGAATTTTCTTAACTTTCCACATTTAAAGAAGCCCCAAAAATACCTAAGCAGAGCAGACCCCTCAAAAGCAGGTCATGTTGTAGTGCTACCCTAGTGACTGCCTGAGCCTTGCAGACCCACGTTCACAGACTGCGAAAGCCCCCATGCTCCACCACTGGCCTCTGTGAACCCAGTCACCTGCCTAGCATGCCCAAGGCCCTGGATTCAATCTCCAGAAGGTGTCTCGAAACAGGTGTCTCCCAATAAAACAAAACAAATAAATAAATAAAACTTATAAAGTCACTGCATAAAAACAGGTCCCTGATACCACATGACCATGACTAAAGCCCAGGGTCTCAGTCACTAGCTGTGTGGCTTTGGGAAGCCTCTTTAACCTCTCCCATCAGCATCACTCACTTTCATCATCTACAAAACAAAGATGATGTCTATTTTTAAAAGTGTGCAGATCAAACGTAAGTAAAGTCTCTTAGCTGAGTGACTGCCACATAGTGAAATTCTGTTAACTACTGTCAGCCATTGTAAATAAAGACATTCACAGTGCAACTTCATTTGCCATCTCTGGGCCACACCAACTCCTCCTCCAGACACAAGCGGTGCACTTTCAGGTCCCCAGTGGTTTTTTCTTAAACTTATTTCCTTTCCCCCACATATCCTTCTTTGCCTGGCAAAGCCTCCCTCACTCCTGTCCTTTAAGTTGGTCAGCTCCCCTGAGGCTGGCTGGCTGCTCCTTCAATGTCTATTATGTGATTACATTTGGATTATAATTACTTATGTAATGAGAAAGACATTTGTTTACTGGAATGGGAGAGGAGAGAGGACCAGCCTGTTAGAGCTATTTCTACCAAGGGGCAAGGAGTGAACCACGGCTGGTCTGTACTTCCCAGGGGAACAGGCTTTGAGGAGGGCTCCAATGGGAAAGGAATAGATTGAGGTACGAAAATTCCTGAGCATAGGTCTGATTCTGCCCTGTGCCAGTGTTACCCCACATCTTCTCTACAGTTACTCAATCTCACAAAAGCCAAGGGGATTGGTTCTGCGTTTATGCACGCACTGCACAAATGCATGCATGGAACAAGAGACCACTGTGACATGAAGAAGTCTAGAAGAGAACGTGAAAGGTCTGTAGCCCTTAACTGGCATTCTGCCTATTTACCTTAAATTTCAGAAGGACAGCTATGACGACAGCACACACTACATATTATAACTGTTTAAATGTCCACTTATTTTTCTCATGACACCAGAAGTTCTCAGAGCTGGGGTAATAGTAAAGCAGAATGTCCCAGGCAGTGCTTTGTAAACTTGACTTTGCACAGGTATCCCTAGGAATATTGCTACAATGCAGTTCTCCTCAGTTCTCTATATGTCTAACTAGCTGCTGACACCATGGGACCATGGAAATACCAAGGACTCAGAGCACAGGTGCTAAAGCAAGTGGTCTGTGTTCACAGACTAGCTCTGCTACTTAATAGCTGTGTGACCTTGAGCAACTTACCTAAACTCTCTGGGCCTCTTCCCCTTTCCTCATGCTAGCAGTAAAGAAGAGGAAGTAGGAGTACACCTGTTCATAGAGCGGTTATTGAGATCAGAGTACACATACGAAGGTTACCTAGAAGTTATCCACGAGAAAGTCCTAGATGTTCCTTACTGTAATAAGTATTTCTGATTATCTCCTGCACTTATCACAAATAACAATTGTTAAAAACATAACAAATTAATGGTTTTAAATACAATAAGGTTGTGAGTAAATTAACGTGTTTATACTATGAACGATAAAATGGTATCTACACTAAAATCCTCAGAGGACCTCACTAATAAAATATAGACAGTATTTTAAACTATTTTGAACTGATAATGAATTGCACCCAAATCTTCCAACTCAGTAGGCTTCAGCTCACATTCCTGTGGGTGGTCACTGAAGAAATGGTCTTCTACCCTTTCTCAGGAAAGAGACTGAGACTAGGCCTGAGCCACCCAGGAAGGCAGGAGACACAGAGCAGGGTGTGTACCTGTGGGATTCAGCCAGGAAGGCAGCCTAGGCCCCCCGGGCTGTAAGAGTATCTAGTGCTGCTTGTGGGACCCTCAGATGTAAGAATTCACATGGAATCCTAACAAGTAGCATAGCCAGCAGCAAAAAGAATATGCTGACTGCTAACTATGTTTACCCAGCAGCCATTATGGGTCAGACCCGAATCGTGTCATTCACTCTTAGGATAACCCAGAGAGGTAAAACCTGTTTCCATTTTGCAACCAACTACTGGGGCACTTCCCAGTACTGTCTGGAAAATTCCCCATCCATCCTTAAATGAGTAATCTCACAGCAACTGACCCAGGGAACACAGGGAGGCCCAACTGGCAGGCCTTGATCAAGAGCCCACAGCGCCATCTGAGCATCTGCCCTGACGCTTTCACATGGGATTCACGCTGGGAATGAGAGTCTGCCCCTCCTCACACGGTGTCTCGATACAGATGGTGCACTTCTTCCAAATGACTACGGCCTCCTGGATACACCAAGGGTCTCCCCAAGAGGGTCTCACAAGTCTCCAAGCCTGTGTCTTATATCAATTCCTCCACATTTTCTACAGCAGCCATTTTCTTGTGAAAAAAGACACTCAGAAAATTCATACTGTTAAAATAGAAAATGAAAGCACTGACTCTGAGAGGTTAAATAAGTTGCCTGAGCCCACAGATACACCATGTGGCAATGCGGGTATTTGAGCTCAGGTCTGCATCACTCTACTACCCAGGTGTGTGCTCTGCCAAACTATCTAGCAATACCTATAGCCATAAGGCTGAGAGCCAAGACAGCTCTGCCCAAGCTCAGGGATGAAGTTCGAGATTACGGCTTTAGTTCCTCAGGGCAGAAATGGGACAGGAAGAATATGGCAGGGTCCAGGGCTCGGAGGCCACTGGGGAGTAAGGGAGAGTGCCATGGCAGTATTCCACAGTAGGGACCAAAACGGAATTCAAATTCTGAGACTCTTGGGAAAGACAGGGGCTTAGAAATGCTTCCAGGCCCAGAGCTGGGCTGGCGGCACGTGGCTGTAACCCTATCACCTAAGAGGCTGAGTCAAAAGGATCAGAAGTTTGAGGCCAGCCTGGTTACATCGTAAGACCCTGTGTGTGCTCATGGGAACAACAGAGGACAGGGCAAAGCTTCTAGGCCTACGGCTAGAAGAGGGCTCCCAGCAGAGAAAACACTGTGACTTGCAAAGCAACGAGAGGCTGCGGGCAGCAGAGAAACCTCCACACCTGCCACAGCAGTGCCAGCCACTTACATCTAAAAGCTGCTGGTGAAGCAAGGTGAAAATGACAGCAGCTGAGGAAGGGCCACCTCCAATACCTTGACTCTAGCACAGCAACTCTGGGAAATTGGCGAAGGTGAGCAAGAGGAAAGGAAAGCTCTAAACAGGGAATAATGTGGGACTAAAACCAGGTCCATCCGAGCTGGGAGTTTGGGTATATCTTTTTAAAAATATATTAAAATATTCATCTGCAAATTCTCCCTACTTCCATATTTTCTATATACTTATTCATATTCAAACCCAAAAGCAGGTCTGCCTTAATCCAGAACCCCATTTTTCAACTCCCTCTTGAATTCCCTGCAATCTGGTTTCTGTCTTAAATCCCTGGAAGAAACTACCCTCAGAAGAGATTTCAGATTCATGGCCAAGCTGTACCCCATCTGGTGTATGACAACTCTCCCCACTGCCTCATCCTGCATTTTATTTCCTACAGATGTATCTTCCTACTTACCCTGACTCTCGCCTTATTAAAAACAAAAAACCCTTATCATACCTGGTTTACACTACATACTGTAATACCCTCACCAAGTTCCCTTCCTGAAATTCTGTTCGTCCAAAGGCAATTACAAATGATTCCAGTAACCTCATATCCATGTGTTGGTCAGCTCTAAACTCATCACTAAATTCTCACTCACATTTAGAGGAATTACCTCATTCTCTCTCTGCAGCAAGTTATTAAGTTTGCTCACTTGTCGCTGCCTATTGTCTCCTGATTGCTTTTCATGCCTCTGCACCAGACAATTGTCACTCACTACCTGATGCAGGAAATCATGCTACAACACAGTATTTTCATATCATCCTTTCAATCCACACACAGCAGTAGACATTTGCTCCCCAACAAGCCTCCCACATTTGACACACATCTACACCTCAGGCCCTTTTCTGAACCCAACTGTCCATCCACTGAAACTCCACTATCTACCATTTTTATAATAAAAACAAAACATCTTTATGGATAAATAAAAATGGGTTTACAAGTGATAATCTCTAGGAAGACTATGGAGAGACAGAAGGAAATTCTTTCTTCTCATTTGATATAATTACATGATATTGAAACTTTTTAACATGTGCATATGGTACTTTTTAACTAAATATTTTTTGTGAAAGGACAAGTTAACTAATGTAGAAAGATGTATGCACAAAATGGTCATTATAATCTTTTCATGGCTGGAAAAAACAACCTTAGTAAAGGTAGAAAATAATACATAGAAACCAGAAAACACCTAAATCAGTCAATAAGTAGGGCAATGGTATAATAATTGAAGTGCATCTATAAAACAGAATACAGGCACCCATTAAAAATACACTGTTCTTGAAATTTTCTACAACATATTAAAACAAGTTATAAAAAACATTACTTTGGGCCGGTGAGATGGCTCAGCGGTATAAGCACCTGCCTGGCAAGCACGAGGGCCCGAGTTGGACTCCCAGAACCCACATACCAAACAAGGGCCAGTGATATCGCTCAGCGGCACGGACGCCTGCTGGCACGCGAGGTCCTGAGGTCGACCCCCGGTACACACACATACAAAAAAAACATTACTTTGAAAAACCTGAATTTCAGATAAGATTAAAAGCATCATGAAAGCAAGATTAACATCCTGTACTTTCATCCCAGTTTACTTTATGGCACATCTATAAAATGTGAATGCCTAACATAGTTAACTTTTTCCATTCATTTATTTTAATAAATCAGTCATTCCTAAAGGCATCTGAACTCATCTTTCACAAATGCCTTCACAGTCTGTTCCAACTTACACGAGACAAGTCGGTCTCTGAGCTTCATGCTTTACTTTTGTAGTTGTTGATCTAAAATGTTCTCCAGATGGTCAACCTTTCTGGGCAAAGCCAACTGCTTCTCCATCAATGGCAGTAATACGCCCAACTCTGGGTGCTAGAAAGGGGCCCCTTGAAGGAGGGAGGCTATGCCACTGAAGTCCTGGCCCCCGTCTCCAGCCAACCTTCTGGCCTTCCGTGCTGTTTGCGGGAAAGACCATTAGTAATCAAGAGCTCTGAATAATCAAAGAGCATTCACCTTTCAAAGTTTCCTAAATAAGCGTTGTCAACATTCACTGTGCCCATAGGGTCCCTCCATATGACACAGAGCAGGTCTACAGAAAGACAGGGCTAGGGTGAAGGGAATAAATTCAGCCTAACCTGGGACCTTTACCTTTACGTTACAAAGAAGTCTTCTTTCACTCCCAATTCCTTCCAATTGTCCCTACAGGCATTCTGATGATGAACAGGATAGTTACAAATGGCAAAAACACAAAACTAAGCACTAGGCATGTTACTTCAGCAATAGAGCGCTTGTCTAGCAGGTGTGAAGGCCCAGGTTCAAAGAAAAAGACGACAAAACTCCAATATATCCAATTCCCATTGGTTAAAAAGTTTCTGGGGCAGAGGGCACTAAAATTAGGATGTCTATATAGTATCTATTTTCTTTTTCTCTATCCTGCTTAACAAAGTGAGAAAAACTATAAAGTAGGTTGATTTAAAGCCAGAAATATGCTCCATTTTAGTATTAAAGTTGAAGATTTTGTTGTTGTTCTTTTAAAAGTTAACTTCGATGATCTAACAATTCTACAAAATAGAGAAGAAAATCCATAAACTTTTTAAATTGTACTTTGAAAGTACTATTTTTGGCATATAATTCAAATCCAACAGCACAACAAGTATTTAAGAATTCTCTTTTGTACGTCCAAACTTCGTCCTTCTGTACCAAAAATATTGATAACACACAAATTATAAAAAAGAAAAGTACCTGGCATGGTGACACGCACTTGTAATCCAGCACTCTGGGAGGCTGCGGCACAAGTATGTCAAGTTCTAGCCCAGCCTGGGCAACTTAGTGAGACCCTGTCTCAAAAAAATAAAAGAAAGACTGGAGATGTAGCTCAGTGCAAAGGGCCTCAGTCGATAAAAACAGGAAAATGATACTAATCACTGGTTAGATGCTAGCTGTGTGACTTTCCCCTTGCCTTACAAGTTTCTGGATGGTTTAACATCAAATCCTCAACAGCCCTCAAGAAAGCAGGCCACCTTCAAAGAGTGTTAGAACTCAAATGACACAAAATTAGGAGCCCAGAGCCACAAAAGGCCTTCAAGATCCTCCGCCTCAAATTCCTTGCTCATTACAGACATATGAACTGAGGCACAGATCTATTAGGAGATCAGACTAAATCCTCACAGCTGGCTAATGGTAAAAGCGGGCCTGACTTCAGGGTCTCCTATTCTTGCCCATTAAACTGACAAAATGTCGCCTGTCATTCCTGCGTGACCACCAACAACGTAACACAGCCCTTCTTAGAAAAGCCACAGTGATGTCCAGGAAAAATTCCACTTCTGCACTCTGGATAACAAGCTCAATTTTCACTAAATCTGTTCATGACCACTGCATGATTTCTGTTAGACCTGATCTCTCCTGAGTAACACCAATGACTAGCTGGCCAGGTGACGAGCCTGAAGCAGTGTAAGCTGAGGCGGTACATACACTGCACGCAACACTGAGGAGTCACACTCCACAGCAGCTGCTCCAAGGGACATGGGGATACAGAGGCTTTCTAGAATCTTCACTCCTTACTACTACAGCACCAAAGAAAAATAGGAAAATTATAGAACTGCGGTTAAGTATCTGTATATATAATAATATACTGTTCCTACTAATACACAAAACAGACTTGAATAATGGCAACATTAAGCTCTATTAATGTAAAATATGGTAAACCAAGAATTTTACTCAATTATTTTCAAGAAGCTAAAACCAAATCATTAAAAGTTTGATTAGTATGATATAAATATGAAAAGACCAAAATACATATTTAGTTTGCCTACTTCAAATTTCCTATTGGATGAATTTTATGGATTAATCTAAACCTTTCCAATACATGTTATAACCCTTTAATTTTACAAGAATATTAAATGTAAACTTTTTGAATTTTGGGACTTAAAAGAAGTGCTCTTTAGAAATAACTCTGCTTAAAATATTCAGTCGATAATGTTTTAAATTTGTCTGAAGGCATCATCACATACAGCTCTTTGATACACTGATGCTAGAAATCATGCATTTCCACGTATACATGACCAAGAAGTGATGTTTCCCTTCTTCTGAGGGTGAGTCCTGCCATGACACCTCTCAGCAATGTTCAATGAGTCCATGAACAGGGCACATCCACAAAAAATAAGCTATATGAAGTTTTTTAAAAATTTCTTATGGTAGTTTTTAAACAGATGTTATATCTTTTCATTATTAAATATAGTCATACTTTGATACTCCAATGGTTTAAAACTTGTCGAATCTGGTACTTGATGCATTTGGACCCAAAAAAATTTCTCCCGGTTGTCGTTTGTTATTCTGCATGAAAGCTAGAACCTGTCCTTGTGGATTACCTCATGACTTGCTACCCTTTCCAGACAATACAAGTGTTTGGTACTTGTCATTTTTTGGTACTCCCTTGTGCCTCCTGGAACCAATTAACCACAGATAACAAGGTGTCCCTGTAGTAATAACTGTATATATATTGAGCACTTCCCACTTACCAGGCCTGTTCTGAAGCATTTTACATACTAAGTTAGCCTTTCCAGCACCCTTATAAATCTATTTACTTATTTTACTATTTTACATAAAACCCTAGACTCATTCCATCTTATCCTTACTACACCCAAAAACTCAAGTGCAAATGCATACTTTACTGGAGAGGGAATCTGAAGGTAAATACTAGAAAAAAAACTCTTGATTACTTGAAGACATTTCAATCCCTATCATGAACCTGTTACATTCTACAGATGCCTGGTTTCCTTTCTAATGTCCAGGGAATGTGGGAAGAGCTGAGGAAAGGGTTTCAAATTTCCAGATGATTCTTATCTTCCTTTTAGTACAAGGGTTCCTGTACTTCGGGAACTACACCTTCTATGAGAACATCAGTTCCTGGGGCAGACCTCGTAAACCTCTTGCATGAGCGCTGCTGAGTTACAGTCTCTTCTCAGCATTCTGAGTTCTAGTTTTCAGTCTCTTTTCAATAGTGAGTGGAGGGCCCCAGGAAAGGCTGAGAGAGAAAAATACCCTCTCCCTCAACTCTCGGCCAAAGGAAAAAAACTGAGCAAACTGCGGAGCTGTGGAAGTGGAAACCCCATCCTCTGCATACGGAACCTGGATCCAACTATATTCCGCAAGTAAAGTTCTTCATGTGCACTGCTGGATCCCAGGGACCAGCTGAATCCTTCCTTAAAGACAGAAAGTAAGAAAGGTCTGTGACACCTGAGTAGCATTACAGGAATTTGATACACAGGCAAATGACAGAAAAATTCATAGGATGGTATCATTCCAGGTTAGTAACCTGAATGGATGAGCAAAGGGAAATTGCGTGTAAGATAACATTTGGAAGCAGGACTTACAATAAAGATCACAGCTAATCAAAGAGCCTCACTGGTGGGGAAAGAATGATAGAAATAAATGCTGCCATGGCCACGGCAGATAAAGCACTTGCTCCTCTCCCTGGGGGCATGCAACATATAACTATTTGCACCACACAAGGAAAGAGACTCGATCACTCTGGCACAGGCAGCAATTAACGAGAGGTGAATGTTCCAAAAGCAGCAGCAGAGCATGGGGAATTTGCTTGTTCTTTTTCAACTAGGTTAGATTCACAGAGGGGATGGGATTTTGAGTAACCTGAGTAAAAGAAAGGTTAGATATCTGCAAGCTGAGGAGGTACTGAAGGAGGAGCTTGCGGGCACCAGGGAGCCCCTCTACTTGACATGGGATTCAGCAGGCCACTAGCACACGGGATGAAGGAGGAACAGCATCAGCCTGTGCCTGCTGGGGGCTCAATGACCGAGTGCAATCAGAATGAGAGAGGGCAGGATATGTTTAGGCACGTGCTTGTCACCCCCTCAATGTTCCTGAGGTCCATGCTGCCTGTGTGACACATCCATCCAGTGGCAACTTACATAGCGTGGCCTTAAAGAAAAGCCACGTGGTAAACAGCAGGCATTTTGTTACAAATACTGTGGTTACTTTTACAAATGTTGTACAACAAACTTTGCCTTATAAAGACAATGTGGGTAAGCAATGTAACATTTCTGAGCATCAGTTTGCTCATCCTTATAACAGAAATAATAGAGTGGCTATTAACTGACAAAGTTGTTGGGAGGGTTAAAAGCACGAATACTGTATTTAGTTCGGTGTCTGGAACATAGTAAATTTCAGTAAATGCTGCCTGCAATTTATTTTTTACTATTTCTCAAAATCTTTTCAAGTACCAGAACTTGAAACTCTATGAATTCATCTACTTTTTCCATGTTCATTTATGGGCTGCATTTCCACTGTATCCACTGCCAATACAAAGAGAATCAAGATTAGTTTTAACACCTGACCAACTAAAACTAGAAAAATACATCTAGAGTCCCAAGCCATAAAATATACCATGAAAAGAATAATAAATGACTTTCTTACTGTGCAATATTATACATTACTTTGACCTATTCGCTAATGTGAAAAGTTTAGGGTTTCCAATGGAGGTTATTTAATTGATGAAGTGTAAAAATGATAATATGTGAAACTGATAAATATTTGTTAAGAAACCAACTTAGGTGAAATATTTGCAAAGTTAGGAATGCAGTTTCTAACTGGGTTATCATTTCTTGACCAAGATGTATCCCCGCAGTACTCTAAGGTCAGTCACAGTCTGTTACTGCTTGTGTCGAGCTGCCCCCCAAAGCCTCATGCGGCCGTGCGGCTCCTGCAGAGGTGGCTGGATCTAGAGGGACAAAGGAACTGATTCAAGCTGCAATGCTAGGATCAAGGGCACTAGGATTAAGGGTGTGAGTGCTACTGCCCTGAGTAGCCTGGATAAAATTAAAGGGGCAGAAAGACGCTGTTAAGGTCGTTTGCTTGTCTTGCTATCTTTTGGCTGCCATGAACAATTTCTCCTCTGCGATGCCCCTCTGCTACACCACCCTGCCTTGGGGCCAGCCAATTATGGACTGAAACCTTTACAAACTGTAAGCTACATAAATCTTCCCTCCTTTAACTTTGGGTGTCGGGTATTTTGTCTCAGCAACGAGAAAAGTAACTAATATAGAATTTGGTACCACAGAAGTGGGGTCATTGCTCTGACTGTACCTGACCATGTGATTCAGAAGCCTTTGTATCTGGCTTGTGGGAAGAGTTTGGAAAGGTTCGTTGATGCCAACAAACGTTGATGCAAACAGAAAGCTTTAGGCTGTTCTGTATGGGAGATTCTGTTCAGAACTCAGAAGACAGATAGCTGGTAGAGACCAGGCTCAGGAGGTTTCTGCTGGGAAGAAGGACTACACTGGCCACTGGACTCCAGAACATGTGTGTTATGGCTTGGCAGAAAGTTTGTCTGCAGTTTGCTCATGTCCAGAGACTTTGCCTGAGACTGAGATTAAGGGTGTTGACTAATTAATCTGGCAGAAGAAATTTCAAGGCAATCTAATGTTGAGGCAGTGGCATGGCTACAGTTGGGGGCTTTTAGCCAGATTCATGTTGAGAATCAAGAGTAAAGAGCCAGCAGAATAATTTAAAATGTTTTGAGTTTGGCCAGAAAGGAAGCTCCAGTAAAGTTGCTGCCTATAAAGATGCAACAGAAGAGAAAGTGGTTGCTGAAAAGACCAGCAAGGAAATGCTAAGTATTTCAGAAGAAGACAACAGAAAAGATGGCCTGAGGACATCACAACTATCAATAGGACTCCAGCCTCTGCAGCCTCAGAGTTGCAAAAGTGAAAGACTTTGCTTTGAGAGCCCCAGAGCACCATGTTCTAGAACGGCAGAATTAGTTCCTCGGGATTTGGTTCACAGGCACTCAACCCCTACAGCCAAGAGAGAAGGAAACCTGGCTACTGCTCCAGCTGGCAGCAGACCTTGGCATCATCCACGTGGTGCTGGTTTTAGGTGCATGCAGAATGCAAGAGTTGTGGGGTCAAGAAGGCCTCTGCCCAGATTTCAGAAGAAGGCCTGGGAGGCCAGGCAGTATGCCCCTGAGAGGGCAGTGTGGGAAGCTGTGAGTGTGAAGCCAAAGGCTCAATGGAGAACCCAGAAGTTTGGAGAAGCCAGGAACGTGAGAAAAACTGCAAGGAGGGGGCAGGGCTGGCCTCAGAGAGAAGCCATGGGAGCTATAACCATGGCAATGCCGTAAGGGCGGAGCCTTTGGAGTTCACAACTTGCCACAGATTGTCAGGGAAGCTGGAAGTGAAACTGTGGGATTTAATGTTTGCCCTGCTGGATTTTGGTCTTGCTTTGTTCCCATCCCTTGCTATCCCCCCATTTGCAACTTTTTGAATAGAAATGTCTATCTTGTGCCATTGAATGCTGGAAGTGTTTAACTTTCTTTTCATTTGTGCAGGGAGCTGCAACTAAGAGTTTGTCTTAAATCTCAGAAGAGACTTTGGACTTGGACTTTTCAGCAATGTTGAAACTGTTAAGATTTTGACAACTCTTGCAGATGGACTGCATGTCTTTTTTTTTTAAATATATGCGGGTACCAGGAGTCGAACTCAGGACCTCGTGCTCGCCAGGCAGGCACTTATGCCGCTGAGCTATATCACCAGCCCCGAATGTCTTTTGCATAAAGGGATATGCATGAGTCTTTGGGGGATCATGGGCAGACTGTTATGGCTTGTGTTTAGATGTCCTCCCAAAGTCTCATGCGAGAGGTGGCTGGTCTAGAGTGTGTGATGCTGGAATTGATTCATGGTGCAATGCTAGGGATCAAGAGCATAGGATTAAGAGTGTTAGTGCTACCCACCCTTAGTAGCCTGGTAAGATAAAAAGAGCAGAAAGACGCTCTTAAGGTCCTTTGCTTGTCTTGCTACCTTCTGCCTGCTGTGAACTGTTTCTCCTCTGCGATGTTCCTCTGCTACACCCTGATTTGGAGTCAGCCAATTATATACTGAAACCTCTGCAAACTGTGAGCTAAATAAATCTTTCCTCCTTTAACTTTGGGTGTCAGGTATTTTGTCTCAGCAACAAGAAAAGTAACCAAGACACAGTCCACAGCTATTAACAACCAGGTACATGAGGCAAATTCAGAAAGCCTTGAATGCAGTGCATACAAGTGCAGGAACAAGTTCAAACGGTGGGCATTCGGACTGTGGACCGTCAAAAGGAACGGGGGTCCCCCCGCCAGCTATGAAAAGCCAACCACACTCAAGACTGATTTTAACCCGAGGACCAGGAGTTTGTAACCACTGAAAACACCCTGTTTTTAATGACTACCCTCTTTTCTAACTCAAGGTACTCCAAACTGTTATTAGTGCCTGGTACTAAATACTAAATTCAATGAAAAGAGAAATAAAGAACACTTTATTGTGCATGTAATGTAAGCCTCCATGTCACTGTTTTTCAAAGGTATGGTGTATTTCAAAGGTGGAGTGTACGACACTCCTATTAGAATCATTCAGAGAGAGTCCCACAGACTTCAATATTTAATAAGCTTCCCCTGGTGACTCTTCCCTATAATAAATGTACTTGGTAAAATTTTGCTGTTGTATTCACATTCTTCTGGCATTTCAAAATCTCTTGCTTTGTTTATGTTTTCCAATTTTCAGTCTGTAATATTTTCCTTCTAGTGTATTCTAATTTACAGAATCACTAGCTTTAAAATCTTCATAGAGACAATGTAAATTTTATTTGTAAGTATTAGGTACATGATACTCAAAATCTCTATAAAAATATAAACACATCTTTAAATAAAAAACTGCCATAGCAATTCAGAATTTTACAGAAATAGTTCTGCAGATATTTTAATCTGCATAAAAGTAAGTTTTTGAGGAAATAGCACATAAGTTTTGAATATTTTTATCAGAGCATTATAGCACCATGTATTTCACTGTTTTATTCCTTTTTACTTCTGTAGCTACTGAATCAATGACTTTTTCTTTTCCTACAGCCTATATTTAATACTTCAAAATCATTCAAAGAAAGCAATAAAAAAGTGAAAGGAATCTCTCCAAATAACTGCTGACATCAATAGTCTAGTCAATGTTTCTACAACTATATTTTGGAAAATAAGGACTTTAAGATTCAGACCCAAAGAAAGGGGTGGCATCGCAGTGGTGGCAATCAGGCCTGTGTGCTCAGTCCACACCTCATGCCCTTGGGCTGTAAAGTCAGCAGTGCAGAAGCTCAGTGGTGCCCGTGGTGTTGGTTCTAGTACTGGCAGAACACTGGGGCTGAAGACTCACTCACCTCCCATCCACCTGGGCCCAGGTGCTGCCCTAGGACCATTCTACAGGACCCCAGACCGAAGCACACGTGCCCTTCCTCTCCCTCTCTTGCTCTTAAGCCCTAAAGCTTGATTTGGATGCAAAGTGTGCAGTATTCCTTTTCTGTCATCCTGGCACCATTTCTCTGTTCATGACTTTCAATATACATAGCTGCTTTTCTTTCACCATCAGGTGTACACTTTGCTATTCTTTGCTTGCTGTACACAAGAGTTTGGAATCTATCTGTGGGGTCCACCACGTGTAACACTGCCACTGTCCAAAAGCAGGACAAAGGTGAATGATAAGTGGACTCTCTGCCCCTTCATTCAACAAACTGTACTTTCTTCTTCATTCACGTAGGCGTAACGCGGAACTTACTCAGTTGGAATGTAGTAACTGTCTTTTTTAACTTTTGTTTTGGAGAAGAGAATGGCTTGAAACTTTAGTTTTGTCTATTGTTAAGGGTAAAGAAGCTTTAATTCCACTTACTGTGCTTTCTAGAATTATACTTCTCTTTCTTTGCAAATCTTTATTTTCCTTCACCATCTCTGCTCCCTTTACCACCCTAAAAAGCGCAAGAGGTTAGCAAAAGGACTGATACTGGGTGGTTATGACAGGCACCCCTTTCTTTATCTAGTTTAGGTCTTAACTTTTTCTTTAGTACATTTAGCTTCATTATTCTAAAACATGGTTTTAATACTTTTGAATATAATTCTCAAATATACACATCAGAGTCTGTTCTTATTCAGATATGGTGAGGCCAACAGATGAGATGACTGCCATTGAAAGGATACTGTGACTTGTGACTCACAGTTCACAGGAGGAAGCCACCACACCACACCACACCACACCACACCACACCACACAGGTCCATACAGAGAAGCATCAGGGCTAGTCAGGGTGGAGGGTGGGGAAGCACGAGCTGGGCCTTAATATGGTTTCCTCAGAAAGAAACAGGCAAGGCAGGGAAGGGGAACACAGGATTGGCTAGTCTGAAATGTTTCAGCAGGCTCTGGGGTTTGGGGTTTGTCTTCAGTTGCCCTCACCTGCCCTCAGTGATACAGTGGAGAGCTAAACAAGTAGGCAGTGGGTGGAGGCTGTAACTGGTTGGCCTGGATATGAAAGACCACTCACAGGGGAATCTTGAGTTAACTCCAGCAACTAGCTGAACCTGAAAGGCCCAGTGTCTCCACAATCAGCAAAGAACCCAACTGCCAGATCAGTCAGAATATAGAAAACAAGAAAGTATAGTTAATACAAACTAGCATTTGTAAAAGATGGACTAACCTAGCAAAAGTAAGGCCACAGAGAACCCTAAGCATCGCTTTAGACAATACATGAACCTTCCCTTCACAAGGAGTAGAACAAATAGAAAAATAAGAAATTTAAGAGTTAATTTTCTTTTCTGAATTTTTCATGGCTATCTTTAATGGAGTCTGCTTTGTTTTGTTTTGTTTTGTTGAGGCACAGTCTTGCTATGTAGTTAAGGCTAGCGCTGAACTCACTATGAAACCCAGCCTGGCCTCAAACTCACAGTGATCCTCCTGCCTCAGCCTCCTGAATGCTGGGATTACAGGTATGCAACACCACACCTGGCCTCATGGCTTTCTTTTAAATGAGAGGCTAATGAGCACAAAAAAACCCTGAAATCATTTTTTACAAGCAGCCATTCCATAAATGATACATGAGGACACTGTGTGTGAAATAACACAGTTTAGTAACTGAAACATCGATTCTAACAGCAGAACAGTTTAAAGTGCTCTTTCCTTAAAAGTAAGGTCTGGTAATACTTTTATATGTAAAATTAAAAATCAAAAGTGATAGAGTTTGACTCCCAGAACCCACATAAAGGAAGAAAAGGGCTGGTGATATCGCTCAGCAGCTCAAGCGCTTGCTGGCAAGCACAAGGTCCTGAGGTCGACTCCCGGTACCCACATTAAAAAAAAAAAAAAAAAGTGATACTACTAGAGTTTGAATTCATACTCATTCATTTAAAACAAGCAATTGAAAACAACTGGAAAAATCAAATGAAATGTGCAATGCAATTGTTTTAAGACATCAGACTGCCAGGCACAGCGGTGTACACCTGTAATCCCAGCACTCTGGAGGTGAAGGCAGGAGGCTCGCAAGTTCAAGGCCATGCTGAGCTGCATAGCGAATTCAAGACCATAATGCACTACATAACAAAACCCTGACTGAAAACAAAAAAATACGAAAATACATGGCTTCTTAAAAAAAGAAGACATCAGACAGCAAGCACCACAGGGACACAGATAAGGTAAATCCAGTAATCTCTCCCAATAACCTCCGGGAAGTAACTGCTACCCGACAGCATGGCAAAGAGGACCCCAAATAAGCCAGTGTTCTCCCTGGGTTGAGGAAACAAAGATCAGAGTTCACGGAAGATGAAAGACCAGAACGTGCATGACAGAAGGTCAGAGGGGAGACAGCTGCACAGAGAGATGTGCAAGGTGCCCCTGAGCCGTTAGCCCAGTAATGACTTACAGTGAGTGGAGTCAAACTCCATGAGGCTCGGGAAAGAAATAAGGGGGACCACAGTCTGAACAATCCCCAGAGCAAGCAGATCTGTGTTCTTTCCAGGCGGAAAGGGTCACAGAGTTTTCAAGAGGGCATCTCCAGGGTAGTGACACTGAAATAGCCACAGCACAGACTGCTCTAAACCCACCCTCACAAAACTTAACAGCAAGCCTAGAAATTACCTAACGGACCTTAAGTAATTATCTGCATGACAGAACAAAGTCCAGCACTACTTAAAGAAATCCAAAATATCCAACTACCAAAAAGGTAAGATTCACAATGTCTGGCAAACTACTCCAAACCACTAGACAAATTTTAAAAATGAGAAAATATGACACATGAGAAAATTCAATAAAATTAGACCCAAAAAAAGGGCAAAAAGGGATGTTGGAATTTGCAGACAGTATTTTTTTTTTAAAGTTATACTAATTATATTCTCTAGCTCAAGAATTTAGAGCAAAACATGAAGAAAGGATTATATAAAAAAGACCCAAATGGAACATCTAGTGATTAAAAATATCTAAAATGAAAAGTACAACAGATGGAAATAAGAGACCTGACCAAGAAGAAAACATATGTGATCCCAGAAGATACAACAATAGAAATTATCAAAAATGAGGAAAAAGGAGAAAAAAGACTGGAGAAAAAAAAATGAACAATCTCAGTGATGCATATGTAACAATATGAAGTTATCTAGCATACTAAAAACCTGAGACCTAGAAGGAGAGGAAAGAAAGATAGGAACATGAAAATACCTGAACAAATCATGTCTGAAAATCTTCCAGACTGAACCACCACTAATCTAACAACTTCAACAAACATCAAGCAAAAGAAACATAAAGGAAATCACAAAATGCAGTTCACAGTCAAACTGCTAAAAACCAGTAATAAAGTGAAGATCCTAAACACAGCCTATCCCCAAAATAAAAAGACACACTATGTATAGAGAGCCAACTATTTACTGCTCAGAAAAAATATTTTAAATATTAATATGGCTTAAAAGTGAAAGGATATTTATTATGCTTGTCAAATGATACATAATGCCAGTCAAATGAAAACTAATATGGATATATTAATTTAAGAGCAGACCATGATGTAAATATCAAATTATAGATCATTCATGATAAAAAGGTCAACTTATCAAAAAGTTATAAGAATTGTAAATGTTTTGGTACCCAAAACAAAGCTTCAAAATGTAAGAAACAACAGAACTACAAAAAGGAAGATAATCCCCCAATTATACTCAGGTATTTCAAAAAGCCTTTCTCATTAACTAATAGAGCAAGTAGATAGAAAAGCATCTATTTTGAGGATTTGAACAACACTATCAATCACTTTACCTAATTGACATTTTTAGAGCGCTTCTTTCCAAGAACAATGAAATAAATATTTTCTCAAGAGCACAAGAAACATTAATCAAGACAGAGCACATCTAGACTATAAAATCAGTCTCAATAAGTTTAAAATAAGTTTTAAAAGATTCAGACAAAATATGCTCTGACTACATTGGAATTCAACATCAATAACACAATGGCAACTAGAAAAATCTCCAACTAGAAAAATCTCCAAATACCTGCAACCTAAAAAACACATAAGTAAAAAGTTGAAAAATCAGATATTAGGAACTGAATAATAATGAAAATGCACCATATTAAACGTGTGATGTTACTAAAGGAGCACATAAAGGAAAATTAATAGTACCTGTATGGAAGAAAGAAGAGGGGCAGGGAGGCAGGGAGAGAAAGGAGGGAGGGTGGGTGAAGCCAATGCCCTGTTTCTACCTTAAAAAAACTGAAAGCAAATTAAGCCCCAAATACACAAAAGGAAGGAAATTAAAAAGATCAGAGCAGAAATCAGAAGTTTTCCACTTAAACTAATAAAGATAAAAATATATTATCATCTCAATAGAGGATGAAACATCTAAGAAGATCCCACATTCACTCTTCATAAAAACTTTCAGCGGAGAGGGACATCCTCAACCTGACAAAGGTTATCTACAGAAAACACGCGGTTCACACCACACAGAAAAAGACTGCTTTCATCCTGAGATTCCAGAAATGAAAATACCCTCTTACCACTTCTGGAAGTTCCAGCCAACACAACAGAAGATATGCAAGGCATCCAGACTGGGAAGGAAGAAGTCTTTATTCACAGATGATATGATCATCTGTATGGAAAAATCTAACTCAATTTAAGAAACATCTACTAAAACCAACAAATGCATTCACAAAATCTAAGATCAATTATTCAAAAATCAATCCTATTTCTTTATACTAGCATCAAACAACTGAATATTAAGTGTTGTAAAATGCCACTTACAATTGCATAAAACTGTAAAATACTAGGGGATAAATATAACAAATATGTACAAAACACTGCTGAGAGAAATTTATAAATATCATAAATGGAGATTCACTGTGTTCATGGGCTAAAAAACTAACAACTGTTAAAATATCATGGGCCGGTGAGATGGCTCAGCGGCGTAAGCGCCTGCCTTGCAAGCGCGAGGGCCCGAGTTCGACTTCTGGATCCCACATACGAAAAAGGGGCCGGTGATATTGCTCAGCGGCACGGGTGCCTGTTGGCGCGTGAGGTCCTGTGGTCGACCCCAGTACCCACAAAAAAAAAAAAAAAAAAAAAAAAAAAAATCAGCTCTTCCTATCTTGACCACATCAAAATTCCATAGAGCTCTTTTGTGTAAAGTGACAAGCTTATCATAAATTCACGTGACAGGGCCGGTGAGATGGCTCAGCGGCATAAGCACCTGCCTGGCAAGCATGAGGTCCTGAGTTTGACTCCCAGTACCCACATACAAAGGAAAAAAGGGCCAGTGATATTGCTCAGCAGCACAAGTGCCTGCTTGCAGGCGCGAGGTCCTAAGTTCGACCCCCAGTACCCACAAAAAAATAATAATAATAATAAAATAAATTCATGTGACATGAAAGGACTTTAAAGATCCCAAAATAATTTGAAAAAGAACAAAGTTGAGGCCTAACATCTGGTTTTAACACTGCTTTTAAGCTACGCTAAGCAAGCCCACATTACTGACATCAAGATAAACAGATCTATGAAATATAGAGGCTGAAAACAGACCCAGACGCAAATAAAATAGATTACTGACAAAAATACAAAGACAATTCAGAGAAGATAGTCTTCAAAAAATGGTGCTTGCTGGAACCAGTTGGTATCCATATGCATAAAATAAAAACTTCCATCCAAATCTCACACCATTTATAAAAATTCACTCAAGAGATCTTCTCCTGTGCTTTCTTTCAAAAGTGTTATACATTTTATATTAGATGTAGGAGGAAACACGAGAGAAAAATCTTTGTAAACTTAGATTGTGCAAAGATTTCTTAAGTTAGATACCAACTGCACAATCCATAAAAGAAAAAATTATTAAATTGAATTTCATCAAAACTACTCAAAAGTAATTACTGTAAGAAGAATAAAAATACAAGTCACAGAAAAGGAAAAAAATTTACAAAGCATGTATCTGGACTTGCACCCACAAAACATTAAGAACTCTCGAAACTCAGTAAGAAGACAAGTAATTCAAAGAAATAAATGGGCAAAAGATGTGCACTCTTCACCAAAAAAGTTACACACATGGCAAATAACTGCACATAAAAACTTACTCACAACATTAGTAATCATGGAAATGCAAAAAAAAAACCACCTACAATGAGATACCACTTCACCCTATTAAAATGACAATAATGGGCAAGATGTACCTCTGTGGTGATATTCTTTTCACGCATGCATTAGGCCCTAGGTTCCATACCCTGTACCATGCCAAAATAATTAAAAAAAAGACAGAAAATTTTTAAAGCACTGACCACATCAGGCACAGGCAACGATGTGGAGCAACAGAACTCTCACACAGTTAGCAGGAGTGAAAAATGTGGAAATCCACTTTGGAAAACTGACATTTCTTAAAAGTTAAACATATACATCCCATACGTTCTAGCCATTTTACGTATGTGCCCAAAGGTGAAAAAGAAGCATGCATCCACACAATGACCTATATGTGAATGTTCACAGAGCTTTATTTGAATAGCCAAAAACCGGAAACAATCTAAGTGTTCACCAAGTGAATGGATAAAGAAAATGTGGTACTGTATTACCCGACAATAGACTACGCCTCAGCAAAAAAGGAACCCAATCATCAATACAGATGAATCTCAAAATGATTTTACTGAGTGACAAAAGACAGATGAAAGTGAACGGACACACTAGTGGTGCATGCTTGTTTTCCCAGCACTCTGGGACACCGAAGCAGGAGAACTTTGAGTTCAAAGCCAGCTTGGACAGCTCGGTAGCTTGGTGAGATTCTGTCTCAAAAAACAAAAAGGGTTGAGGATGTAGTTTACTTGGATTCAATACCCAATATGACCCAAAAAAATAGTGAACATACTGCACGATCTCACAGGTGTCAAACGCCACTACATGCAAATTAGTTTGTAGTGACAAAAATGAGACCAGGGTTGAAGAAGAGCACAGGTAACTTCTGGGTTTGGTGCATATGTTCATCATTTTGATGGTGCTGATGGTTCCATGGATGTACATAAATCACAAAACATCAAACTCTACATGCCTAATATGTACAGCTCTCTATTGATGAATTACATCTCAAAAAAGCTGATGTTACTAAATGCTACTATAAACTGGGTGTGGTGGTACTTGGTGTAACCCCAGCACTCTAGGAGGCTGAGGCAGGAGGACTGCATGTCTGAGCCCCAGCCTGGGCATTAGTGATACCCTGTCAAAATATAAATAAATAAATACATACATACATACATACTGGCTATGTAGCTCAGTGTGAAGGCCCTGGTTTCAATCCACAGCACCCCTGCAATAAGATATTATAGTAAACTATAAAGGCCTATCTAAATTTCATTTTACTGAGATCTTCATACCTATAAGCAAAATCTTTTGCTGTACATGTTTTTCTTTATAATAGACTTTTGCTAAGTTGAAAAGCATACTTTCAACTTTTTAAAGGTAACTTTGGTTCCCCAAGGGAAAAGCATTCCTTTTCCTTTGGCTTAGTTTACTACAGCCATGCTTCACACAGCAGAAACAATGCATCTTACTGCTAGCTAAAATGTCACCCACTAATAAACATTAAAACAAAGTTTGTTCATAATAAAGTCAGGGACTTCAATGCTAAGAAATCCATGAGGGAGAAGAGGTAAGAGGTTTGTGGAAAATGATGATACTCAGCTATGACTACCAAATTGCTTCTCAAAATGATACTTTTCCAGTAGGACCTCAGCACAGGAGATGGCCCCCGCGTCCTCCCCTGCAGGCCCTGCTCCTGCTCCGCAGAGGCTGAGCGCCCTGTCCTGCCTCCAGGCTGCCTGCTACGCCCATTGCCTTTCCATGCTCCACTGCAACTCCTGCCCTGCTCCCCACTGGCCAGGGCCTGTGCCATCCATCTGGGGATTGGGTACACTTTGACGCCTCTTCCACAGTTACTCTCAGAAACTCATGCTTTATCATTCTCCCCACAGGCTTGGCTTTTTTAGTTCTTTTAAAAATTCCTTTTGCTTTTGAAAACTTGGACTTATCTTCACAGGAAATCTGAAGAGGTCAACTACTTTTTTAGCCTTGTGCACCAGTCAGGGAGGATACCCCAACATGAGTTGCAGAGCACACGGCTGCCCTGCTCCCCGTGTGCCAACAGCCCCAGTGATGTGACAGCAGCATCCCACACAGACAGAAGATTCTCTTCCCCAGCTTCAATCTGACCTGGCCACTCCACACCGCCACAGGCCTGTGTCCCTGGACAGCCACTGCACAATTTTAATATCCCTGCACAACTGTCAGGAAGCCAGACACAAAAGCCCAATGTGTGATTACACCTACATAAAAAGTTACAGGACAGGCAACTCTCCATAGCACAGAAGGATGAGTGGTTATCAGGGGGTGAGGAGGAGGAAGAAATGGGAGCAACTTAGTATGTGCAAATTTCTTTCGGAGACAATGGGAACATTCTGGAATTAGATAATGGTGATGCTTACACAACTCTGAACACACCAATTACCGAATTTTGTACAATTATGCTTTACAATTCTGTGGTTAGTATACTTTTAAAAACCACTGTGCTTCACAACTGTAATTGCAACTACTCAAGAGGCTGAGGCAGGAGGATCATGGGTTCGAGGCCAGCCTAGGCAATTCAGCGACACCTTGTCTCAAAATAAAAATAAAAAGGAGATGGGGTGCCGGGTGATACAGTGTAGCTCATTCATAGGGCACTTGCCTAGAATGTGTGAGGGCTTGAGTTCCAGCTCCAGTACCAAAAAACAAAACAACAACAAAAAAAACTACCAGAACCAGGCACGGTGGTGCACACCTGTAATCCCAGCACTTGGGAGGCTGAGGCAGGAGGATGACCCTGGGCTACATAATGAGTTCAAGGCCAGCCTGAACTACATAGCAAGACCCTGCCTCAAAAAGATAAAAAGCCTCACTGTATTATATACTTTTAAATGAGGAATTTCATGTTATATAAATTATATCTCAATTTTTAAGATATGAAACTGTAGAAAAGCAAAAACAAAAATACCAAGGATGTTGTTCATTTAGGACTACTTCAGATGAAATTAATCCCTACAGGCTAAATAAACCACTAAATTCAAAAGGTGAATTACATTCCTCTTTTCTCTCCAGAGAAATCAAAAACTAAAGATTTCCTCTAAGTGTTTTCCAATTCTTACACAAATGATAATAAACGTACCAATATGCCTGTGTTCATTTACCATACAGTTTCCTTCCTCTTGGACTCCAAAGTCTATCTGGAAGAACCTAATGCAATATCAAGGGAAAAAAGTAATTTAAGTCAGGCTATTAGACAAGGCAGTGACATTTGCTGTAATGAATGTACTTCCCAGACACATTCTCAAATGCTTTCCATTTCCCAATCAACAATACTGCTCTGTTCTAATAGGTCTGGCCATCGATGTAACTGGCCTCTGATTACACTTCCTCCCAGATTAATCTTCATTAGTGTACTGAACGAAAGGAAAGACAATGCTGTCTGCCAAGGCAGAGGCCCTGATGCGCAGGGCCTCTCAGAGAGAACACAGGGCATTCCAGAGCTGGCTGCGCTGGGGGACTGGACTCGTCAGAATCCCCTCCTTTGAGCCAGCTGATCCCACCGGCACAGTGCCTGGGGAGGGGACGGCCACTAGCAAGCACATCGCCCCAGGCACACCCTGTCACGTGTTCTTCTCCCCAGGGACTAGTGATCACAGCACAAGGGCTTACTCTAAATGAAAGTATTTTCTAAGCAGTGTGGAAGAAATGCATTTTCTCCCAGAAGAAATTAAAAGTATACTCTGAGGATCCCCTTAGTCTGCACACGCCCCCGGTCTGTTATTTCTAAAAGCCAGGAGAGACTAACTCCTTCAGACTGCGACCAAGCAGCCCATTCAGTTTTCTCCAGCCCTCCAATGCTCCCTTTGGCCTTGCCATCTGCAGGTGGGGAAAACAACTGTGGCTCTTGTAATGATTTCACACTCCTGTGACTCCCTATAATTTCCTAACACACCCGAATTACCATCCAGGGCCCTAAAGCAGCAATTTAAGAATTTCTGCTGGACTGAAAGTTAATGCAACCATCAAAGTTTCCAATTTAAATTCAGGAATTAGCTTGTTTACTGCCCCAGATCTTGCTTCCCTATACAATTAGGCTGATGAGCCCAGCAATTTGCCATTTCCTGATGCTGAAGAATAAAATTAAGGCCAACCTGTAAACAGAAAAAGTCATAAAATGCAGACATTCCTGAGACAATAAATGAGACATACAATCCCTCTGTTCAGTACAGACGAAAAGTGGTGAAGAGATTATATGTAAATTATACCAATACATTACATATAGTATTTCATACTTATTAGCATATACTATGAGTTTACTAATACACTACATTTTAAATACGACACAGCAGGATAGTTTTCAGTAGTTTTGGCAGTCCCAGAAAACAGCTCCCTCATTTCTAGGCCACATCAACAGTTCGATGCTATGAACTACCCAGGAAATCTGAGGCAGTTCTTCAAACAAGTGGAGGTTCCCCACTGCTTTCTGTATCAGGCACGTATAGAGCACCTACCAACTGTCACAGCACTTTCTCAGTCTTCGACAGGTATTCCATACATGAGGAGAAGCATACTTGTTTCTCCAGCTCACAGTTAAGTTCTTCCTGGTCAACTTCATGAGCTAACAGGTTTGAACTTTGTTATAAAAACCAACTGGACCAAAACCCCCATATGTCTACTCCACCCTGCTCAGTTGCACACTGCCGGGCTGCAGGGGCTCTGCCCTGGAGGTAAGTTTTCTTCCCCAGTCTGACTCACTGTTATCAGAAGGCAGTAAAAGAAGCACTGAGAGCCTGTCCAAGCAAGTATAATAGTGTCCATCTCGGTTAGCAAACGGATAAAGAAGGTGGAGGACTGTGCTGCTATAGAGAGAGAAACGAGTCACTTACAGGAAAATGGATGCACTTTGAGACCATAATGTTAAGTGAGGTAAATCAGACACACAAGCTTAAATATCACACGCTTTCTCTTTTATGAGAAAACCAAAGTATAAATACATTAAAAGAACAAAAGAAAAGATAATAGGAAACAGGAGACAGATCTTTCTCAAATGGGAAGGGGATCAAGAGAGGGAGGGAGATGGGTGGGAGGGGAGGGAAAGTGGATGAAAAAGGGAATTAAGACGTATTGTCCATGTGTACTGACTCCACACAAGGAATGTCAACACTATGTACTACAAATATGTACTAATGAAGAAAAAAAAAAAAAAAAGGAAAGGAAAACTCAGGATGATGGCAGGTCTCACTTTACTGCAACACACTTGAAATATGCCTTTAAAAACACACAGGCACCTGGCGGAGAAGAGAGGTACCTTCCGGTTTGGGACGCTCCACTTTTAGAATAACCCCAACCTTACGATGAATGCATTCCTCAGTGACTCTGTGCCCACTCCCAGAAGACAGCGAAAAACAGGTGATCAACAATGCACGTTTAAATTCTGGACCTAGCAGGTCTGCCCCATTCCTTGAACAAGCAAGCTTTTCACAGTTATCTATCTAAATCTAGAGCATACAAGTTTATTAAAATGTGCTGGCATAAAACTTTACAAGAACACCTGCATCCACGAATTTTCAGATTTCAGTGATTCCATCTCTGTTAAAAAGAACTTTCTACAAGGGTATACATGATCTTTATGCGGTCTTCATCTGTGCTTTTTTTCTTTAGTACTGTAATCAAACTCAGCACTTGGTACTCCACCACTGAGCTACATCCCAGCCCCTTTATTTTGAGACAGGGTCTCCTTAAATTGCCCAGACAGGACTTGGATTTGTGGTCCTACTGCCTCAGCCTCCCAAAAGTACTAGGATTACAGGCATATGCCACCGTGCCCAGCTTTTATCCATGCTCTTTAATAGTGACTAGCCATATGTGCCTGTTGAGCATTTGAAAAGTAGCACAATTTTAAATTTTAATTTGTACTGTCACATGTGGTAGTGGCTACCACGTTTCCAAGTTTAGCCAGACCAGGTTTCTGAAACAGGGAAGGTACTATAGAGACAAACTGAGATCAAATTCCAGCTCTGCCACTATTCCCTACCAACCTAAAGAACTTAAATAAGCTATATAAACGCTCTCCCATTTCCCCAACTGTAAAGTAACTTGTTACTGGGGAAACGTTATGAAACTAAATATGGTAAAGTAAGCAGAGCCTCTTTTTAGTCCATAGTAGTTCCCCTGCTGTCAACCTCGACTTAGGTTAGAAGATAAAATGACACCTTCCAGATTGATGCAACTGAAAACAACCAGTCAACCAAAGACTGGAAGGGTAAATAACAAATTACAAATGGTAATTTTATTTCTGGAAAGGAGGTTGGAAAATTTCCATCTTCACTCAGGAGGCTGTGGCAGGAGGATCAAGGCCAAGGTGAGTTCAAAGTTGGCCTGGGCTACAGTGTGTGCTCAAGGCCAGCCTGAATTATATAGTGAGACCCTGTCTCAAAAAACAAAAGCTGGGCTGGTGAGATGGCTCAGCGGCATAAGCGCCTGCCTGGCAAGCGCAAGGTCCTGAGTTCAACTCCCGGTACCCACATACGAAAAAAGGGGCCAGTGATATTGCTCAGTGGCATGGGTGCCTGCTGGCGCGCAAGGTCCTGAGTTCAACCCCTGGTACCCACAAAAAAAAAATAATAATAATAATAATAATAATTTTAAGTGTTGCTCTAAAGTTTTGGCTATACCTTTTGGCATTCCCAAGGCAGGCATGGGGGCAAGACAGCATAACACGTTTGCCCTCTGCCATTCAGTGGGCAAAGGGACAAGAGTGTGGGGATGGTGACCCAGTGAGAAGCCTGAGCCTGCACCCAGACGCTCTGAGCGCTGAGGCACCTGAGCACGAGGTAGTTGGATGACCAGGAAACCAGCCCTCCTGTGGTCACAAGTTAAATTACCACCAGGTTATTTTCATTACGAAATAATGCCAGTGATAGTTAAAGGTAAACAATAACCTCATACCCTGTAAATTAAATACTTTGGGAAGGTAATCCGACAAAATGTATTAAAAATACTCATTACCTTTTCATCCCATAATTACACTTTTAAGAGTTTGCCACAAGAGGGAGAAAAACAGACAATTACGCAAAAATGTCTATATAGGAATGATCACTCAACATTTTACACAGAAAAGCAAACTGGAAACAACTGAAACACTATTCATTGATAAAGATCTGGCTAAATAATTATATATTTATATAATGAAATACTACACAACCCACAAAAATGAGGTATATTATTTTTGATATAGAAAGATGCTTGAAATATAAAATAACATGTAGGATAGGATATCTGTTAAAAAATATGTAGATCACATATATGTGAGTATATGCATATGAAAAATGTTTAGGACATTAAATGTTCATAAATATTTTTCACTTGAGTAAGATATCAGGTAATCTGTCTCCTTACTGGTCCTCTATCATATTCTAAATTTGTTTCCTATGTTACTTCTATAGTATTAAACAATAAGAAGAAAGGGATAACTAAAAAACTGGCACTGATGTCAGTTTTATAGATAAGTTCTGCTAAAATGCCAAGGACAAGGTAATTCCTACAAGATTTATACTCTTGGGCCGGTGAGATGGCTCAGCGGCGTAAGCACCTGCCTGGCAAGCGCAAGGGCCCGAGTTCGACTCCCGGAACCCACATACGAAAAAATGGGCCGGTGATATCACTTAGCGGCAAGGGCGCCTGCTGGCGCATGAGGTCCTGAGGTCAACCCCTGGTACCCACAAAAAAAAAAAAAAAAAAAAGATTTATACTCTTTCATAGCACAGAAAAAAAAAAAAAACATTTCAAAATTTATTTTATTAAGGTAGTATAACAAAAAGTATCAAAAAAACTAATTCATGAATATATACCAAAATTATCAAATACTGTGAATTAATTTGAAATATATTATTAGAATAAGGATTAGTCGAGTAATTCAAGAATAGTAGACTGCATAGAAAAGTTTCATTGCCTAAGTCAAAGTTGAAAAACAATATACACATATTGACACTATTCCTGATTTTAATACAAAACAACTCCAGTAATTCAGGAATAAAAGTATATTTTGTGTGATTTTAAAAACAAAAAAATCTTTCTCAAACTTCACCCCATCTCCCATCCATGTGCACAGCCTTGGAGCTAATGAAGTCCAGAGTGTCCTACAGGTACGAGCTTCTATCCCCAGGTAAAACACTAACGGTACTCCCGTAAAAATTCAAATTAAGGATATCTACTATAGCAATTATCCTTAACATTTTACTAAAGTTTCAGTCAAGATAATAAGAATTAAAAGGAAGAGACAAATATCACAAAAAATAGAATACTATTACTATTTGGGAATAATTATTTTCCTTGAAGATGACAAAAGAAACAAAAAAATTATATTAAGAAAGTTAAGAACTATTCTACAAATATGTGTCAAGTATATATCACAGTAAATCCTAATAAAAATAAAGACTCAAAATGCACTTTTTACTCTAATAAAGTAATGCTTCTTTTGTTTTTTCCCCCCATACTTATGAACGCAACAAATACAGGCAACATCAGTGCCCATTTTCAGGCAATTGAGTAAATGGGCTTCACAAGCACACTTATAAATGTACAAAAATCAACAGCTTTTCTATAATCAGTAAACAACAGTTACAAGATGTAATTTAAGAACAGTTTATTCACTACAGCAATCAAAAAATCTAAAATATCTAGAAATAGATTTAACAGGAAATGTGTAGGACCTATATAAATAAAAGTACCAAAATTCATTTACTGAGGTAAAAAAAGAGAAGGCGTTTTAAGAAAGAAAAAAAAAAAAAAAAAGCAAGGCCTACCACATTCCTGGATTGTAATAGTATAAATTTTCCCAAAATCGATCTATAAATTTAGCACAATCACATTCAAAATACCAATGGGCTTTTTTTTAAATGAAACTGACAAAATGATTCTATATTTTATGTGAAGAGTAAATGTTAAATGTGAGAATGGCCAAGAATTTTAAAGAAAAAACATGAAATGTGCTGCTTCTGAGGAGTCGTGATTATCACCCACCCAATTCGAGATACAAGTGGGCAGAACCCTGGCGCTGCTGCAAGGTGCACCTCCTGCTGGTCCTCTGTGCAGCCCTAAGGCCGATATAAGTCCCACTCCGCCAACCACTCACTTCCAAAAGACCCCCCCAAAGGAGGTCTTATGTGTTTGAGAACTTGTTGCCAGCACACAGAGCAGAGTCACTAGGAAGGGTGCAAAACCACACAGAGATTCAAGTCCACTCTGTGAGGAATCAGTGCGGAGAGGGTGGGAGAATGACACAGAGAATGCACTTTCTGGGCTTCCACAATCAATATTAAAGATTCCCAGGAAGCAAAAACTTGAATAGCTGATGAAAGGCCTTATTGACCTATCATAAGATAACATGGTAAAATTTAAATTTTTCATGATAAATATATTTGGATTCCCATGCAAATCTAGAATATATTTAGTAGTTACATTTGTAATCTCCCTTAATTTTCAACATTACTTTAGACTACAACTCATTCACTCAACCATCACATACCCCCAGTACTTCCCAGGTGGATAAAAATTCAGCACACACGAAGAATGAGAGATTACCAACTGTGTTGGTCATCTTTCCTGCTTCTGGGACAAAATACCTTCACCCCAACTTACAGGAGGAGAGGTTTATTTCAGCTCACAGTTTGAGAGACTTCAGTCCATGGTAGCTGACTCCAAGGCAAAAACATCATGGCAGAAGGGTGTAGTAGAGCAAAGCTGCTACCTGATGGTGGCCTGGAAACTGAGCTCACAGAAAAAGCACCAGTGAGAGATACATATACTACCTTGTCCCCAACAACCTACATCCCACATTCTCCAATTGGGCCCTAAGTCCTAACCATACATTCGGCTAGGAACACTAGTGAGTACCCATTGATCACCCCAGCCCTCCTGTGATCCAATCACCTCTCTAGGAATTCTTGATCCAGACAGCTTTAACTGACAGACCCAGATGAGCTTTGAGACTGAGGCACTTATTACCATACATATATCACAGACCACGTGACTTGCAGCTAGTTAAGCCTGAGCTTTCAATTTCCGGGTCCAGAACAAGGACCCACCGAATACCACCCTCCACATCCATTTCCACAGGCATGGGAGCTAATGAGGTCCAGATGTTCTAAATTTAAGAACTTCTATCCTCATGTACACAGTTGGCTGTATCCTGTTCTCGAACAGCAAGCCAAGTGGCCCAAGCTTGACCAGACAACCATCTTTAACATTTTACATTGGTTGTTCCAAAGGAGATGGGTGACAAAAACTAACACACACTATGCTTACTACGTGCCAGACACTATTTCCAGGACTTTAAAGATTTTTACTCATGTAATATTTACAGCAGTCTTCATGACACAGACAATAGTATAATCATACCCAATTGGTAAGATGACAAAACCAAGACACAGCGAGGCCACTTAGCTTCTTAAAAGGCCAGAAGGGCCACAATGGTGGAGTTCAGGAGCTCTGCTCCAAGGTCTGCACTTTTCGATTGGGGTGCAAGGCTGCCTAGCACATCTGCTTACACAGATCTCCATCCCTGTACACCCCCGGACCTGCCAAGAGAACTCTGTGATAACAAAATATTCATATGTTAGCCCAACCAAAATTACTTGTGATAAAGTTTAATCAATACAAATTGCAAAACAACATAGCTAATTGTTCTACTCTCTAATTATGATTCACACAAAAACACTCAGGTAAATCTTCATTATACTTTGTTGCATATCTTAATATTCTTATACAGTGGTTGGGATTATTAAAACCATAAAACCATTAAAATTTAGGTCTTGTGTGGTAGCACACGCCTGTAATCCTAGCACTCAAGAGGCTGAGCCAGCAGAATCACCACCAGTTCGAGGACAGCCTAGATACATAGTGGATTTGAGGCCAGCTTCAACTACAGAGCAAGACCCTGCCTCAAAAACAAAAATCAAAACAAAAACAAAAAAATCTAACCCAAGATAGTTCAGTGTCAGCTCATTGTCAACCTTAATCCAAATCACCACAGCCTTGCTTAGGTGCCCCTAGTGTTTCCCAATTTTTATATTTATCCAGTTAACCAAAATATAAGTTCACTGCAGGGGCCATCTCTGCAAAATACTATGTATATAGGTAACTCAATGCATTTTTGGTGACCAAATATTAAGTATAATAAAATTTTGGATTGTATTAAATGAAGAAAAACATTTAAGTGATATAAATAAATCCTGAATAGTAACACTTAAATCATTTTGACAGTTAAGTTCCCACTGCTAGAAATTTCTCTAATTCACACAGAAAAAACTTACGGAATGCTTACTGGGTACCAAAAGCTCCAACAAGTGCTTTATTCAAACTGAATCAGTTAAGTCTCATAACCACCTTCTGAGAGGGGTCACTTAATAATCATTCCCATTTTATATATGAGGAAAATGAGGTTTAGAAAAATAAAGCAACAGACCCATGGTTCCACCCCTTGTAGATGATGGTGCTAGATTCAAACCTGGGCCCTCTGCTCTTCCCTACTTGTCTCCCTACTTACTCCACCACCACCTATGCCCCCACTCCCTACCAACTCAATTTAGACTGCCAAAAAGCTTTTTCCTGCAGCTCAGCACTTCCCACCACCTCATTTACTAAACTTACATCTTTTTCATTATCAGCCTTTTAATAGAGGCAACAAAAAGAACAATTCTATAAAATTTTCACTGTAGTGTTTTTGTCCTCATGATTCAATGTGTTCTTCTGAAGGCGCTTCTGAGGAGTCTTTCTGATCGTGACATCAGGAAAAGCTATGGCTCCATGAAACAGATTGTTTCAAGGATGCTACGCATTGTGCGACTGGTAAAACTTCTGTGTTACGCAAGTTGCTAGAAAGCTCAAGGCCCCATGTGAGGTGCACTGACATGTTCACATCATCCCAATGAAATGTATACTGCATATCATTTCATTCTGGTTCCATTTATTCTCCTAGAGATGTTTGGCTTTCTTTTTTTGTCCTACTTCTCATTCACATTAGCTTAGCCATAATGAAAGCATTTTAAATGCTTTGGAGACAAGATGAAACATAAAGCATCCATTAGAAGCTCAGTTTGCTTTCAACGACCAAGGCAGAACAACCAAGAGTCAGGAGCTAGAAGTCCTAACTAAAAGTTAAAAAGTGGTTTTCTCAAACAAAACCACAGTAATAAATGGAAAATAAGCCACTAAACAGGCTTATTTCTAAATTGTGTATAGTAACTCAAACATTTTTCAACTGTCAGTACTTAAAATCCTAACGATTTCACATAAAAACCAGATTTTTATTCTTCCAGAAAAACGAAGCTCTAGCAGTCTTAAAAACCTGTTCTTGGGCCGGTGAGATGGCTCAGCGGCATGAGCACCTGCCTGGCAAGCGCGAGGGCCCGAGTTCGACTCCCGGATCCCACATACGAGAAAAGGGCCGGTGATATCGCTCAGCGGCACAGGCGCCTGGCTGGCGCGCGAGGTCCTGAGGTCGACCCCCGGTACCCACAAAAAGAAAAAAAAAAAAAAAAAACCTGTTCTCCTTACATGCGACAACAGCTTCAATGAGCCCTGAGATTGCAGCTGGCCAAAAGCACACTCAGACAGTGCCACTTGGTTAAAGTCACCCACCTAAAACCCAGAGACGCTTGACTTCGCAAGATTTGGACTAAATCAATTTCTGATAGAGAAATCTGCAGCTATGGTTAGGCAGGATGTTTCAGCTGCTGGGGGAATCTCAGGGCACCCCTTTTCACCCTCTTTTATCTCAAAAGATGAGATTATTTAAAAATTAGGTCACAGAGAGGCCAAAAAAAAGACGTACTGAATAAAGGTATCCATTTATAAAACTACCTAAACCATAGTGCTTTCTTGAGCTGTTGACACTGCCTCCAAGTTAGCTCTTTCCCCCCAACCGCACTCACTGCTCACAGCACTCTCCACAACCACACAGACCAAAGCTAAAAGCAAAATGACACAATGAAGGCTTCTCAAAAGGCTCCTACCCCACCAGGACTCTTCCTTGATTGCCCACCTGTGGATGCCAAGAACACAGCTTTCTAAGCTTCCTAAAGTCAAAACAAAACCAAGTCCCTTCTTGGAAAACAACTGCTGCTGCCATTATTCAACCCACAAGCATTTAGTGTTCACCCAGAAATGTCAAAAATTCCCCTTTCGGGAAGTTCCTAGGAAAAAGTCAGTGCCCCGAAGCTCTGCCAGTCCTCAGACCTGAGCAAACAAAGGCTACCCAGGTGTGCACTCTCCGGAGTGGCTGCAACACCCCAGGAGGAAGCAGGGCCCCCAGGACGCAGGAGCTCTGCCCAGGGTACTTCGTTAAATTTCTTACAGTTAAAGATTTTAGCCACATTTTGACCAGGATCCAACCATGAAACCTGCTGAATTTTTTTCGTCACCCCGCCCCAACTTATCATGTCCCCATTCTCTGGAAACTAGATCCCTCCACCACTAAGGGCAACAGTAGTACCTGGTGGCCTATTAACAGCTGTGCTCTAACAGTACAGGTGGAGAGATGATTCCTGACACCGTACATCTACAATTGCTGAAATACTCTTTAATTATGTTAAAAGTAACACACGTGCGGTTAAGTTTTCTCGAACAGAACCACGGTAATAAATGGGCAGTAAGTATCTCCTGGCCCTTGCCTCCCATCTCCACTCCCTTCCATCATTACTGCTTTTGCTGTCTTTCTGTGGGTGTCAGCTTAACAATATGCTTACACTGCATCTCTGTCGACCTCTGACAGCATCTATCGAATGACTGCCTCCCCATAACTCACTCACTCACACTTACTTCACCTCTAACTTGTCCTTAGAGTTTTTGATTTTGCTATTTTTAGTTCTTCAATTGGTTAGCTACTTCTTGTGTCAACATCACACAGTATTTCTCAGCCTACCATGTAAGAGACGGAAATTAGCATCCCGACATGTCCTTCTGGTGGCTTTTACCTCTTCCTCCTGACACCCTGCCATGGACTTCGGTTCACTCTCCAAAACTTTCCACACTGCTAGATTTTAAAACTCTGAGTGACTATTTTTCTGCAGTTGTAATTATGTCTTCCTCACGTTGTGACTTAACCAGTAAACTATTTAGCTACATCTGCAACATTTTGATTATGTAAATAAAAATATTACTTCCCAGGGAACCTGCAGCAATGCTCAACTCCTGGACAAAGAAATTCAATCCTCCATCAGTAAACCTGGCTCAACCCCAGGATGAAGTGAGTTCTCTTTTCTCACACTCTTACTAGATGCTCAAAAGTATACCAACTTTAGTTCGCTTTACTTTCATGTAAAAAAACAAAACTATTTGATATTCACCTGTTCTAGATATGATTTGTGTCTGTGTGCTTTCTGTTTGTTTTTAATCAAAACTACATGAATAAGACCTCAATACTATCTGGTGTTCTTTTCTGTCAGAGACTGCAAATTACTACAAAAGCCCAAGAGGACAGTTATTGAAATAAACAATTAAGCCAATAAAAAGAACCCCTGAGGCCCACAAGCTCTAAGGTGGGGGGATAGCACCTTAGACTCACCTTAGCACTCAGGACTCACTCAGCAAGGCTGGTCTTTCTCTTTTTTCCCCCTATGTACAGGTATGCCTTATGATTTAGCTTCTTGGCTACCTGATTTTTGTTAATGTTCGTTTGCTTAAAAGCAACAACCACATTCAGACAAACAATTTTTAAAATACCAGCCTTAAATTATGTACTTGGCAATGTTACAAAACAGAAAATAAGTTATAATCCCTAGCAGGAAGAAAGTTACTTGTCCCTGATGATAAATTAATGTATGAAACAGGCACAGCCACAGGGGAAGCAACTGTGCACAAGAGAGCCATGTGTTGGGGTAAAACAATACCAAGTTTAAATCCTTCATAATTTTATTTCCTAGAGGTGTGAACCAACCTTGGAAGTTACTGACACTTTCTGATTTTGTTTCCCAACCAGTACAACAGGTACACCACCGCCTCCTTTGCGGGGTTGCTGTGAAGGCAAAATGAGAAGACGTGTCTGAAGCAACCAGCACAGTGCCTCGCACTTAAATTAGTGTTGAGTAACACTAGACCTAGCACTTCTGGAAGCAAGTGCCTCTCAAATTAGTCATAGGAAGTAAAGTCCAGGCATCAAGCTCCATTTATCCAGGTCCTACACACCACCAGAAATCCAGTCATAAAACTAAAGGGAATGCAAAGCAAAGCCAAGACATACAATGTTTGAAAACAGATTGGTCAAGGATAACATTACTAAAAAATTCTTTAATTAGACTCTGAGAGAATTTTTTAAGGCCCTTTCTAAACCTTATCATACTAAGATATTCTGACAAGCAACATGAAGCACACACCCTACCATGGGCACTTAAACAATACTCAGAGACACCACTTTACTAGTTTTTTTTTAAATGTATAATCATAACTTATCCAAATTTATGTTTTTTTAAAAAAAGTCTTTGTATGAATCACTATAAACTAGATTACAAAATCATGAATTCAGAATCCTGAAAGATGAATACTCCCACACTTTGAAACATATGTAACAATCATGCACTGAAACATAGTGTCATTGGAATTTCTTCTTCAAAACCACAGCAATATTAACAGCCTCTCACAGTTACATGGATCTTATATTGCGGAATCAAAAGTCTTGTCTCATTTGCTTTCAAAGTCCCACCTCTCACAGTTACACGGATCTTATATGGAATCAAAACGGTCTTGTCTCATTTGCTTTCACTTGCTTAATTCATGCATGATCAGTCATTTAAACTTGAAATGATTTCTCATCAAAAGGATACTACTAGACTTCGACCAACTTACAGAAATAGGTATTTGAAAATGAGTGGTGTGTTTGATCTATACCATCACTGAAAAACATGACATTTCCATGTTTAATTAATTACTATATAATATTACTAAGTATGTCTTAACTTTGACTGTTTCATTGGCCTCTCCCTGTTTCTCCATAAGATTAGTATTAAACCTGCTTTGTATTTCTACTCACGGCCAATATTCTGCCATGTAATAGTATTTCCTCTAATCAGTCAAAACAAGGAAAAGAGTGGGTGTGTAAGCTGCTCTCTCTAAACTGGGGTGTAACTCAAGAGGTAGAGAGTGTGGGCAGAATGTATGAGGGTCCAGCAACAAACAAATAATTAAGTTAAATAGTCTCTTCTAATCCTCAAAAGAACAGAAGTGAGAAGGAAAATAAAATTACTTTTTTTCATGAAGGTTATCTTTTCACCTGCTGAGGAAGTTGACCTCCCAAACACCTGATCCCCTCCTTTGTGTGAGGCTGTTTCAGACTCCAAGACAAAGTCCAGCCTGGCTGCAGGGCCAGAGTGAAGGAGGGGTAAATGCTGAGGTCCAGCAGTAACATTTACTGTGAATCAAGTAAATTCACAGCTGGGTGTCCACTGCCAACATGTATATTCTGTTTTGTTTACAACTATACATCAGTGGGCTGAGCTGACTTTACTCCTCCCTTTCTTCCTAACCTCATACTAAATTTCATTTCTCTCCAATTTCATGATCATTTCTCATCTCCCAATACTTCAGGAAAAGCTATTAGGTGATTCTCAAGGACTTAACCAGGTGTCCATCACTGCTCTAGAACTCTTTTCCCATAGCACAGAAACTGGAATGCTCTTCAATTTTTATTCTGCTAACTCAATTTTACCTTGATTTTGATTCCTTGCAACTTCCATATGGCTGGTCAACTGCCTAACCATTCCTCAGAGTGACTACAAATTGTGGAATTAGCACTTTAACCAGCAACTGACTGGACGGATTAGAGGAGAACGTTACACTCTGAGGAAGGAAAGTCTCCGATACTTCAGGTTCCCCCACGGAGGCTGGGTCACCTCCTAACCACCCCAGGCTGATGAGCTGTCAACCTACTGCAACCCCTAGCACACAGAGACCTCACAACCTCCGCTGAGCGTGCCAGCCGCCGCCGGCCAGCCTCTCACACACACTCATCATGCCAGCGTGCTTGTGGGGAGTCGTTTTTAGCAAAGCAGTATCAGCATTCTCAGAAAGTTTTTTAAAATAAAGGAAATGATTCTGGTCTTTGCAAGGAGTATGGGCTCAAATTCTACATGTGACACAAACTTATTTTTTAAAAAATTAGACCATTTGACCACTGATGTTAGATTCATTTACTTATGAGAAAAGATCTTGCTATGTAGTCCAAGCTAGTCTCGAATTTGCAAATCCTCCTGTCTCAGTCTCCACAGAGCCGATATTACAGGTGTCTACCACCACACCTAGCTTTTAAAAACAATTATTTTAAGCGCATCTTCTTACCTAAGAAGTAAGCAAGTTAAAGGCCAATTAATCATGGTAACCGCATTGTGGCCTACTCAAACCCTACACAATTTTCCATACACAGACTCTTTCTATGCCTTTTTGTGGGACTGGCAGAATATCAGAACAGACGTATAAACGGGGGTGGGAAAGACTACAGTCATGAATTAGAATTCTAAAGACAAACACTAGTCTTCTCTGAGAAGTAATGTGAACTTAATGAAGAGCTTTTCTGGAGGTATTCAGAACCCTTTAATATTCCAAGGTAACAAAAATTCTGTCACTCATTGCATGATAATGAAAAATTCATTCTCATTAATGAATCCCTCTATGTGTATCCAATTTTTGATTGTGTTTAAAAAAACAAAGCCTAATCAATACAAGTGTTAAGATAAATGTCATTTTAGAGGAAACACCATAGAGAAAAATACATAAATGGGTATCCAATTTATGTACCAATGTACCAATGCTTATACTTTTCAAATACTTTATAGTACCCAGTACACTGCTGTAATGACAAAGAAAGGACCAAATGAATTATGCAGCACTGCCTACGCAGAAATAGGCATTCTGTTTTTAAGTTAGCAGCTAGTTCTATGCAACAGTATGAACTCGTGTTAGGTAATACCATTTATGAACACTGAATAACATTTAACATTTGTTGAATATCAACAACATACTTTCACAGAAGTCAACCACATCATTATCTGAAGAGGGCTGTGTGGATGTAGCTACATGACTTATTCCCCAAGCTCCTCTACGAACAGCCAGAGCTCCAGTAAGATATTTCAGCCTGCTGGGAGACACCCCCCGCCACCTCATCCTCCCCAGCACCAGGGAGACCTGAGGCGGCCTTGGCCTTCCCAAAGAGTTGTTTTCCTCTCTCCTTGCAGTTGGTTGCTGTGCCCTGTGCTTCTTTCTCTCAAAGTCCCCAGGCAGATTAAGTCAGTCAAGGTAGACAGAAAGTTTTAAAATCTGAATTGAAGTAGCTCTTTTACTGTTTATTATGAAGTGATTTACAGAGCTAATAACATAATCAGCAAAGTCCTTAGAAAGGACAAGATTCTCGAAAGAATAAATTTGCTTTATTTTCATTTTCTTTAGAACTCTTTTACAAACAAATAAGCCTTTATTGTCTTAAAAATATCTTCCTAAACACCTTGAAAAGAATTCCCTTCTTATAAATTCACATCTCTACTACATGGCCCATAGCAAATAGACACATAAATCAACAGGCCTATTCTGAAGAGATCGCATCAAAATTTGGGGGAAAAAAACCAGTTGAGTCACTTTTCAGGGTAAAAGCATCAGCCATAGCCTTAGAATGGACTTACGTGAGCTTCTAATACTCTCTGTCACCAAAGAACCATCACAGTAATGGTCAAATATGTGGCATGACATTATAATAATTACGGCATCCTAGGGACCTGTGGATCTGAGCCACAGTGCTTACCCTTATTTGTATCCCACAGTTTCTTATTCAGTAACTCTGGGCTTGGGCCCAGAAACCTGCAGGGCTAACAGAAGCATGCCTGCAGATCCAGAGCAGGTACGCTGATACCGGAGTTTATTCCACACTTTTGAGAAACTCTGCATTACAAAACAGAGAAGAGCCACAAACATCAACTCCCTGATTCACTTACTACTACAACTGACAAAGACATGCTCTTGAGTCAATAAGGAAGCAATACTCAAACACAGATTCAGGCATTTAAAAGCTGAGGGGAGTCCTGGTACCAAAAAAAAAAAAAAAAAAAAAAAGCTGAGGGGAGAAGGCAGAGAACCACAAAATTAAAGCAAACTGCCATATGAAGATTCAGGTGCTAAGGCAGAGAGATGGTAATTCTATGGCACGGTCACACTACATATCCTCTTCTAGATGGTCTTTTGGAGAAGCCTGGGCAGCTCTGTTTGGTTGGGTTTGGTTCTTCTTTTACGGAAACGTAGGTCACATTGTATAATGGAAGACAAATTCTGAGCAGTCATGCCTGCAGAACTCCTATCCTATGGAACAGAACAGTTCTGTGCCATTCAAATATTACATATACTGTTAACAAAGCACAAGGCGTTAACCTCACAGCATAAAACACTGTAACTGACTGGGTGTTTCTACAGCAGTGCAAGTGTAAGTTTTAAAAATCAGCTGCCATTCAATCCAAATTTAAATGAACATCATTTTTCTTGGTATGAAGACTCTTTCCTATATAAGTTTGAAACAGTCAAAAAACATCTGGATTATACCAGAAAGTATAATCCCCCTGTGCTGCAACTTCCTAGTATGTCCTAGCACTGCCACAGCTTAAAGTCCCACATCAATATTTGCTTACTCTTAGGCCAGCAAAATGACAGCCACCCCACCCTTTCCTTGTCACACAGCCGCTGCTAGGAGCCCTGGTCGCAAGCACTCTGCGCACAGGCTCTCCATCAACAGAGTCCTGTTGCTCTAAGCAACACTATCAGCCTGACAAAGCAGGTCACTCTCTTTCTAAGTAACCTTTGAGACTCACTGAACTCCATACACCGTGCCCCTGTCACAGATATTTGACCCAGGCTAATTGTGCCAACTGTTAAGGAACTACTAAATAATAAAGCAGGATCTCGCAGACCTCTTGAAGGTCAAACCTTATGTTTCTAAGAGAGGTTTCTCCTGACCCCTCCAATTGTTAGCTTTTCATGCTTTCTATGATGCTTTTTCCTTTTTCTTCAGTTTTGTTCATGTGTTTTAAATTATTTGATTACAGTCAAACACGGTGGCACACACCTGTAATCCCAGTATTTGGGAGGCTGAGGCAGGACTGCCATGAAATCCAGGCCAGCCTGGGTTACATAATGAGTTCAAAGACCAGCCTAAATTACATAGCGAGACCCTGTCTCAAAAAACCAAAATAAATAAAATTTTAAAAGTAATAAGCATGGGCCTGGCAGAACATGTAAATGAAGAATAAAGGATAGCTATTACTACCACTATTATTATTACCATACAGACAGTAATTGAAGACCACAAGACTGTCAAAAATTCATATGCTGGGCCGGTGAGATGGCTCAGCAGCGTAAGCGCCTGCCTGGCAAGCACGAGGGCCTGAGTTCGACTCCCGGATCCCACATACGAGAAAAGGGACCGGTGATATCGCTCAGCGGCACGGGGGCCTGCTGGCGCGCAAGGTCCTGAGGTCGACCCCCCGGTACCCACAAAAAAAAAAAAAAATTCATATGCTACAGAGCTAGGGGTACACCTCAATGGAAAAGCTCATGTACAAGCCGCCTCTGGGTTCAGTCCCCAGCACTCCCCCCAAACATCACAGGAAGATATGGTAGCAACCTTCCTCATTTAGTAATCTCAACTGCCAAACCACCCTCAGGAAAGATCCCCTACATAGTATAATCCTGGGGACTCTTTCGAAAACTGAAGCAAGGCCAAATACTCCTACTTTATCTGGATATTACTTCGTGAAACTTAGCAAGGTTGGCAGTAGTGGTTCCATCATCAAAGATGACTCTCAACTATGGATTTAGAACTTCATTATTCTTACCAATGAAGATAAAATGGTTTGATAGCAAAATGTATCTTCTCTTTACAAAAGTAAAGTATTTTTTTAAAAGTAAATTTGAAGGACTGGGATGTAGCTCAGTGGTAGAGCACTCATCTAGCATGTGCAAGCCCTGGTTTGGATTCCCAGTGTTGAAACAAAAAAGGAAGGAGGGGAGGAAGGAAGGGAGGCAGGCAAAGGCGTAGGGGAGGAGGGACCTCAAAAACCCAGTGTTTTATTCGATGGATACATTTCAATTTTTTTTAAAAATCAATTTTTATCCATTATTTTCTATTTACAAAAGCACATGCCTCTGATTTCCTACCAACATCTACTCCCCACTAACACTTGCCACCAAGGCCCCAATTCAGGATTAGGTTAGGGATGCCTCCCTCCTTCAAGCAGCCCTGCCCTCAGCTCAAGGAGGAACCCGGATGGTCCAATTCAGGGGCAACTGGACTGGACTGAACCTGTGAGGCAGTTCTGACTGTCAGACCTGGAAGAACTGAATACTGATATTGGCAGAAGTTTTCCTTGCTCCTAGGAAGGAAACACCCGGAAGAGAGAGACCTTCCATCCAGCTGTACAGATGGGTGGAGCCAGAGCCCCGTGGTAGGCTTCCTACAGGAGCCAGAGCCCCAGGCTAAAATCTGGAGCAGTCCCTAACTCTGGACTGCTCCTTACCACAAAGAATTCATTTCCTCCTTGCTAAAGCCAAGTAGAACCATTTCTGCTGCCAGCAGTTTGATCACTAACTTTCTTTTAATCCAGTATCACAGCTAAAAATTTATTTCGATGAAATAACATCACATTTGCACAAAAGAATAAACAGACCTTTCTCCTCCTGTTACTTTTCGTCTTAATTATAATATATCCTCTGAAAATCATTTTTAAATTTCAAAAATGAACTGAATAAAGTCTGAGGTTTTAAAAATTTATTATTGGGCCGGTGAGATGGCTCAGCAGCTTAAGCGCCTGCCCGGCAAGCGTGAGGGCCGGAGTTCGACTCCCGGAACCCACATACGAAAAAGGGGCCGGTGATATCGCTCAGCAGCATGGGCACCTGCTGGCGCATGAGGTCCTGAGGTCGACCCCCTGGTACCCACAAAAAAAAAAAAAAAAATTTATTATTAAATTTACATGTACACTGGTAGTTATTTACAAAATCTAATGAAAACTTCATGCCCACTATGCTCCAAGTATTCTAATAACAAGATCTACTGCAACCTCTGAGCTGTGCCTTTATTGCATATATATTTAGTATCTCCCAGAATTGCAAGATTTTTGCTCAAAATTAGTCTCTTTATTTGAGGCCAAGTTTGAATTCCAGGGGAAAGGGGGGGGGGCTTCCCAAAGATACCATGTTTTCCGACTTTTACCTCCATTAGTATCCCAAGAAACATGTGTGTATGTGTACATATGTGTATATGTACGTACATACAAAAGCGCAGGTATGGGAATCTAATGCTAGCAGCAGCTCTGTCCTTGGAGACAACAGACTTAGTATCATGGCATGTTGGAATCCAACATTTTGCCCAACCATTTCACTAAATGACTGTTCTCCTGCAAAACGGTGTAGTGACGGCATGCCAACAAACAGTATCTCCTCCTTCCAGCACACAAAGAGAGGATGTTTATGTGCCTGCTTTCTTGGATACACAAGACCCAAAAATGCATTCTCTGCATAACTCTTGTGTTGACCTTTTTTATATGTACAGAAGAAAATCTCTACTGGAGCCACTCATCTCAATGCCAAATGAAATTCCTTCAAAATGTATTAAAAGAGTCCTACTGACTTCAGGTCTCACAGCAACTTACCTACAGCAACTGCTTTCAGGTGTCCACAGTGGAACAATCAAACTTGGTCACAAAGCTACTTGTTCGTGAGTTTGAGAATATTTCCTGTTTATAGCTGACCTATCACTTCTTCCCTCAGAGAGAACCTCTGAAAGCTAAATGGGTGGTTTTAAATTAAATTTGGATATTCAAGAGGCCTATGTGGTCACTTCAAACGAAATTTGCTCCAACACCAAAAACTGACCTATCTTCTACTTTACTCTTCCTGTCAGTAATATTTTTCACCACAGTAGATAGAATATGCAAAGTAGAAACCAGTATGGAGTAGATAAGCCACCGAACACCAGTCAAGGTCTAAAGTCAATCACACTTCTACAACAGTACCGCAGTCCTTAAGTAGCACCAGAACACCAAACCCAGGTGACAGGATTACCACTAGACTCATGTCATCCCATTACTTTGTTCATTACCTTTCAACTCCTTTCAAAATTTCTTCCCACTGGTTTTAAACTCTTTCCTCACATTTTTTCTATCATTTCCTTCTGCAAACTAGGACCACACAAGGAACACTTAAAATTAGCTAGTAAATTACTTTAATTTCCATGATAAAAATGGAGAGTTCTCAATTAGGCTTCCAGCATTTATGTCGCTTACCAGTCAGTCATGGGTTGGAAAGACTAAGGTCACCAAATGTTACACAGCATTTTTATTACGAATGGGAAACTAAAAAACACTTGACATTTCTTTTTAACTTTTTTTGAATCCTCTTGGACTCCTGAGGCAAAAAAGACAGTAATCTAACCCAGGCATGGTGGCACATGTCTGTAATTCCAGCACTCAGGAGGCTGAGACAGGAGGGAGTGCTGTGAGTTCGAGGCCAGCCTGGGCTACATAGTGTGTTCAAGACCAGCTTGGACTACACAATGACACCCTGTCTCAAAAACAATTTAAAAAAAAAAAAAAAAAAAAAAAAAAGACTGTAATCCAGCCAAAGACTCAAAAGTATAAGAAAAAAATTTGTAAAAATTACAGAAAATACTGGATCCAAGTAACTCTACAAAAGATATGGTCATAGTTTTATTTTATCTGTGTAACTTATATTTTATCTGTGTAAAAAGCCAGATTTGAAGCAAAATAGGAACCATATAAGTTTTAGGTAAAATTAGTTTTTATTATTTTTCTATTCTAATTTCAAAATCTCCCTATACTCTACAAAATACATTCTGATATCGTTAGTTAAGATATCTAGCTCTCTTGATGAGAACACAGTGCCTTTGTTTGGGATTAGAAGCTCATTAAGTTCAATGCAAGTCAACTTAGTTCTAAATAAGCTATAATAGGGCCGGTGAGATGGCTCAGCGGCTTAAGCGCCTGCCCGGCAAGCGTGAGGGCCCGAGTTCGACTCCCGGAACCCACATACGAAAAGGGGGCTGGTGATATCACTCAGTGGTACGGGCGCCTGCTGGCGCGCGAGGTCCTGAGGTCGACCCCCCGGTACCCACACACACAAAAAAAAAAATTTAAAAAATTAAATAAGCTATAATAGTCTAAACCACAAAATTTATGGTACACCTTCACTCAATGGAGAAATACAGTTTGGTTCAATTATTCCAAATAAGCTGTCAGAAAATGCTAAGGTTGACATATAATACATGTAGACTGTATCAGATAATTTGGTTCAGTTTTTTTTTTTTTTTTTTTGAGACAGGGTCTCACTGTAGTTCAGGCTGGCCTTTAGCCTAGACTGGCCTCAAACTCATGGCGACCTCCCTGCCTCAGCCTCCTGAGTGCTGGGATTACAGGCATGCGCCACCACCCCCGACTTTGTATCAGATATTTTAGCATTTGTCTTCAGCATATACAAAACAAGGGATAAATGAAACAAAAGCATACTGTTGATTTACATCTACTGATCTAATGAGAAAAAGTATATAAAAGTACAGATAATCATTCATTATAAGGTATTTACCTTATAATACTGCCTGAAAACTTTCAACAAAAAATATTTGAAGACTAGCTACATGTATACCTAACTGTAAAATATCATTTTGAAATGACTTATGCAGAACTAAAATTAGTTAAGAAAATCAGGTTTTAAGCTAGTGAGGTATGAAAAAATTTATGATAAAATCCTCATTGAGAATTATTTTATAATGTCTTACAATGTTTTAATAATGTATAATGAAGCTGCTCTGTAAACAGAAATATACTGAATATTCCAACTCATAATTTAACCCTCACAGACAGTATAGATGAGATAGTACTATTAATATCCCATTTGTAGAAGAAACTGAGGCAAAGATAAGCCTTGTGGCCTGCTCAAGTTGACAACTGTAAAGTGGCAAAGCCAAAATCCAACTCTGGTTCTGACTCTAGAGGCCACGCTCTTGACCACTGTGTCGTATGACTTCTCTTTACTCTAATACTCCACTGAAAGTACAATGGGGGTCAGGGGTGAAAGCTGGGGAAGCTGTCACCAAGAAGTCTGCAGCGTAAAATAAACGTGGGACAGAAGCACATGGATCACCACTCACACAATGTTCTCACATAAAGATCCACACTCCTCAGGCTATTATTCAGAATTTTCATTTCTAGAACTCACTTGAGACTTCTAGTTCATAAGATGACAACAGTTTATTTCATTTAAAACATAAGGTTTGACAAAGTTAATTCCCTAGAGACAAAAAAAAAAAAAAGGGAATCAATTAAGCCAGTCACTGCCACACTTTCTATTTGCATATAGAAAGACTAAAGAACTTATTTGGAAAGGAAACATCACCTTATGGCACGTAGCAGTTCCTAAATACCACTGCTTCCAATCAGAAACCCATAGAGAAATGGCACCAGGAGCGGGTAGAGAGCAAGGCAGTGGCCTCAAGGCTGCACACTTGCTGTGGTCGGCACATACGAGCCCCTTGACCTGCTCCTGAGAAGATCTGCTGCTTCCAAAAGCTACTTCCCACCTACTCCCCTTGAATTAACTGCGACTTGTGGTGGCTTAGGGCTTTATTTATTTTTTAACAAGTTCACAATGTAATAAGAGTATGGCAGGAACACTACAAACACACAAGCACAATATTGTCACTGAAGTCATTTATACCCACCTGTCAGGACCAGGCAATGGCCAAATAGAGATTTTAAGATGTCTGTTCTCCTTTGCTAACACACATAAAAGGTAATTCTGTAACCCTTATACTTCACAGAATCCAGATTCAAGTCTAAACTTCATTTTGACCTCTTTAAACTACCAAATAAGCACTGTTTATCACAAGACCTACCTAATCTTCCATTCCATGGACATTAGTCAGCCAAACATATTGAAGATCAACGATGGCTATATATTATAACAGCTAACTCTTATTGAATATGTACTACTCCAAGGCCCCGTACAGAACATCTAAAACATATTATCTCAGTTATTCTTTCCAGAAATCACTGATCTCCCCTGACACACACCATTTTATAAATAAGGCAGCTGAGACTTTAGAAAGATACGGTGACTAGCCGGGCGTGGTGGCACAAGCCTGTAATCCCAGCACTTGGGAGGGTGAGGCAGGAGGATCACCATAGTCAGCTTGAACTACATAGTGAGTTCAAGACCAGCCTGAACTATATAGCAAGACCCTGTCTCAAAAACAACACAAAACAAACAAACAAAAAAAAAAATAAAGAAAGACACAGTGACTTTCATCATAGAGACGATAAATGTTAGAAATTCATACCCAGGCTGAGTGATATGCAGCCCCTAATCTTTAGCCACCATACTTCATTCATCCTAAAACATGGTTTGTGGTTGTCTTTTGAAGTGTGTAATGGTAATACTGAGCTATCAAGGTAACCTGTTTGAATATTCCAAGGCTTCTAGATTAGTCACCTTTTTCTATAAAATGTAAATTGCAAGGGCTCCCGCCCTTCCCACATTCATCCAGCTATACTGCCCCAAATCCAATCACCTTTCAAAAGCTTCACCGATGAGTGCATGGGGCTTGTAGGACATCTGGATATATACCATAACAAGGGTTTAGTTGCCCTGCGACCTCTAGCTCCCACTTCCTGCCACCACCATGAAATTCTGTCTCCAGATAGCATCTAGCCTTTTACTTGCTGTGCCTTCTCCCCACTGGGGCTTGGCATCTATACCTTGCTACATAAGGTGCAGATGCACATGCAGGAAGGGCAAAGTGCTCAGTACGGGCTTCCTTCCTGTGCTCAAGAGCTGCACTGCCCTGATTCCCTATACAAGGGCCTCAAGAAAGGAAGCTGCTCTGCCAAATCAATAAATGCATGACCTGATGGATGGATAACTCAAGGCTGGAACTGGCCTGCACACTCCCTCAAGACCCAGATTCACAGCGTAATTGTGCCAAGCCATTAATCACAGGCACCTTGCAAGCAAGGGCAGTCCCTGGGCACCACAGCATCTCATCCCAAAGGGCTTCTCAAGAGAAGCACTTGCGGTTTCACGTTAATGATCATTATACTGCTAATAAATATGGTTAGTGATTTCTTTAGAAAGATGATGAACCACATCAGGTGACTTCTGCGAAGAAACTAGCTTAAAGGAAAATTGCTGTTTCCTTAACTGGAGGCACTAACAATAGCCAGTAGAATCAATCAATTCCTCTCTCAGTCTCCAGCTCCATCCCTCTCCCTCACCCTCCTCCTCTCCTTTTCCCACCTACTCTTCCCCCATTCCCTCTCTGGCTAGGGCCCAGCACCAGAACACCGAGCTCTCCAATGCCTGTGTAGCAGCTTGTGGCCATTTACTAAGCAGGAAGGGCAGGGTCAAGCGGCCCAGCTTCCTGTTGAAGGCTGCCGCAGGCATTCCCACTGATACTGACACACTCACAGCTCACCAGCAAGAACAGACACCAAGTAAAGAGAAACAGCACCAGCATCTCCTTCTGCCTTTTATGTCAGCAGCACTGTTTTTTATTATTTACTCAGGACCTACTTTCACAACAGATTTAAAGTGAGAATTTGGTTCTGTGAATGCAAATTGCATAAACCACTGCTTAATGCTGAACCTTAATAAATTTACGCTCCAGTTCCTATCCAAGAAAAAGGTAACAATCTTCCTGTTCTCCACAGTCCGTTTTACTTTCACATCTGGAATGTCTCTACAGACAGCTGAATATGACTTTACGGAAAATGTGTATTTACCACCTCCCTGATGGAAATACCTTTAAATTCTCTGATGAATGTAGTTACTTAGAAATTATTTCCTACTGCATCAAAGTATATAAATACAGGGCTGGTGAGATAGCTCAGCGGCATAAGTGCCTGCCTGGCAAGTGCGAGGTCCTGAGTTCAACTCCCAGTATCCACATAAAGGAAAAAAAAACGGGCTGGTGATATCGCTCAGCGGCACAAGCGCCTGCTGGCACGCGTGAGGTCCTGAGTTCAACTCCCGGTACCCACATAGGAAAAAAAAAAAAAAAAAAAAGGTATATAAATACAAAGCACAAACCACATAAGATAAAATAAGCCAAACTATTGATGAGACTACCACTGCTGAATAAAATTATCAGTATGATTTTGTACTTCATGAAATGCAAGACAAAAGCATCAACTGTATTTAAGAACTACTGCAATAAGACTTAAAGAAAAAGGTGAACTTGCAATACAGGACCAATCAACTTGCCCTTGCACAGAGTACTTGTACATACTCAGAATCCTCCCCTCTTTTAAAATGCAAGCAGAATCAATGAGCAAAATAATTTTTGCTCACAGGAATTGATTCCAATCATCTAACAAAAGAACCTACTCCACCCAGAAGTTAGGACCAGCCTGGATGGCTATGAAGGATCTAAAACAGAGAGCAATTTTTTCTGATTTTAAACACTTGCCCTCTCTTCTGTAAAACATCTCTTTAAGCTTGATGGAAAAATGTTTCTGCATTTTTCTAAACCCAAACTCAATACTTCAACAGCTGATTGAGAAATTCGTTTACCCAGAGGAGTCAGCTGTCACAGAAAATGTTCTCAAATTGTGGAAAGATTACATAATGCCAATCTGCACAAGAACTAAGGAATCCAGCCTCCAAATACAAGATCAGTAAAAAGACCTCATTCTCCTGCCAGATGACCAGAGTCAAGCAAGCCCTTGGGGAGCTACTTATTTCAGCAAATACTTACTGACCACTGATGCTGGACCTAGTACTGTGCTAGCAGCTGAAGAGACACGGAAGAAAAGGAAGCAGTAATGAAGAAATGACTTTTCCTTACTAAAGCTCTCAGCCAACTCTAAAGTCAAACCTCATGTACTACGGACAGAAAAACCACCAAATAAGGGAAACTGGAAGTCAATAAAAAGGAGAAAAGAACAATTTCCTACAAGAGTGGGCTAGTTTCCTAGTGGGGGGAAAAAAGGTTATTAAAGCTCTAGTATAAGTTAACATCTAGTAAATGAGTACATAAGCTTCTTTAGGCCAGAATATCTAGATTATAACTAAATAAAATGGTAAGATAATATGCTTAAAAAATACTAAAAGCAGACATCAAGCCAGGTGTGGTGGCATATACCTGTAATCCCCACACTGAGGAGCCTGAGACAGGAGGATGGTCACAAATTCAAGGCCAGCCTGGGCTACACAGCAAGACTGTCTCAAAAGCAAAAGAAAACAAACACACATTAAAAGAGAAACTTACTTGTATAACAAGGCATTTTCATTTTTAGAAAGCCATCTCATACAGGTTCAACTATTACAGAACATGAAGTACTAGTGACCAAAATCTAAGATATCACCTTAAAGTACTATTGAGAAAAGTGAAACCAGTATAATTAGCAACAATTTTTTTTTCTGAATTGAATACAACAGGATGATTTATAGAGAAATTAAATGTAAACACAAAATGTTATGCCAATAAACCTTAGAGAAACACGTCAGTCCACTAATAAATCTAATGATTCAACAGTTCAGACACAGAAACAAAAGGAACTGTAAGTACACGTGTCATCAGAAAATGTTACGCAGAAGATGCTATGTCACATCTATGTCTGAGAGACATGGATGTGGCCCTGAGATAAGGCGTGGTTTTTGTGTCAATTCGAGTGAAAGTGGTTGCCACTAAAAGAATCACAACTGTAATGAAGAGAGCTACTTGCCAATATATGCAGAAGATGAGAAGAGTAAGCAGAAAATGAACACAAAATTACAATGTGTCACCTTGCTGACATGGATTACACCAACAGGCATAATACTCTGCCGAGATTACATACCAGATCATTAGACTTTCAATGTGGTACTGGTAATACATAGTTCCATTACCGCTAACTTAAGCACATATAATCTCCAGTAAAATTAAAAAAAAATTTTTTTTTTTTTTTTATGGTTTTTTGAGACAAGGGCTCACCATGCAGTTCAGGCTGGCCTCGAATTCACAGAGCTCCTCCTGCCTCAGCCACCTGAGTGCTGGGACTACAGGCGAGCACCACCACACTCGGTCAAAATATTTAAAATAACCAAACAGTACACACTTACCAATCAGAACAGACAATCAGAACAAACACAGGGTTAAAAAATAAAAAACAGAAACTGTGGATGTAGCTCAGTGGTACAGCATATAATTAGCATGCTCAACGCCCTAGGTTCAAGCCCCAGCACCAAAAATAAAATAACCCTGGAATAACTTTGTGACTAGTTGGGGTATCAGAATAGTATGTTATTATTTCAGAATACAGTAAAAAATAATAATAATAAAATAAATGGATTTTTGAAAATGAAATGGTGGTACACACCTATAATCCCAGTTCTCTGGGAGGCTGAGGAGGATGACAAATTCCAGCTCAGTCTGACCAAGAGTGAATTAGTAAGACCTTGTCTCAAAATAAAAAATAAAAACAGGCTGGGTATGGGTATGTAGCTCAGTGTGAAGGTCCTAGGTTCAATCTTCCAGTACTGAAAAAAAAAAAAAAAAAGTATGAAATTAATCCTCCAATGGATGCAACTCGAGAAAATACTCATAAGTGAAATTAACTGGATGCACATGTGTAAACATCGTATTGCCTCCCTAGTGTGAGAAACTGAAAAAGTAAATAAGATCCAAAATGTACAATAGATATGATGAATCAGAAAGAAACTGGTCAAAAGGAAAGAGAGTCTGGGATGGGGGAATGGGGAAAAGAAAGAAGGGAAAAGAAAAAAAAATTGTATTTATATATAAGATGGTTAAGATAGATATACTACTAATTTTGCTTAGTTCATTGACGAGAAAGGTTTATGCCAGTAATGTTTGGACAATTGAATGCTGATATCTTGTACCCTGAGTAAATAACATAATGTATTAACCATTGTTACCCTCCTATTATGTTGTTTTGAAATTTTGTTCTTTTTTGTTTTGTTTTGCATTGTTTCTTCTCTTTAAAATAAAAAAAAAAAAAAAAAAAGAAATTAATCCTCCAAACAGACACAGGTTGGTTTATGGATTAGCCAGATATGGTGGGGCACACCTATAATCCCAGCACTCAGGAGGCTGAGGCAGGAGGATCACTGGGAGTTTGAGGCCAGCCTGTGCTACATAGTGAGACCCTATCTAAAAAAACAAAAACAAGACAAAACAGCCATGGATTGACAAAACCTAAACTGTTCTTTAGCCCCAGCTTCTAGTATCTGGAATCTCCAGCCAGAGGAAAAAAAACGTTTACCAATATCCTCTCATTTGTTTTGCCTTTTCATCCCACTTACTCTTCACAACAATCCACAAAACAAAGAGGCTAGGGCTTGAAACTTTAAATTTAACCAACTTTATAAGACTGGTAAGTAACAGGACTAGGATTCAAACTCAAAAGACTACTTCACATAGACATAACAATGGAAGAAGGCCACTAACAATGGAAAAAGAACTAGGTGCAATGTATATACCTGTAATCCAAGCTACAGTACTCAGGAGGCTGAAGCAGGAGGATAACTTGAGCCAGGAGTTTGAAGCCAACCTGAACAACACAGCAAAATCCCATGGGGGAGGGTGCAGTTTGCTTATTTCATCACAATTTTCTATGTTTCAAATGAATTCACACATGTGGAAGGCACCATGTTCAAATGGGAAGAACAAGGGAGGGGGGAAGAGGAAGGGAAGGAAGGATAAAGGGATTTTTAAAATGGAGAATGGAAGGAAAAAAATGGAGACAAAGGGAGCGGATGAAGAAGGGGGGAGGGGAAAAGAAAAAAGAAAACTAAGATGAATTATATACAGATATAAATTCCCTATGATGAATGTGACCATTATGTATGGCAGACATGTACTAATAAGAAAATAAAATAAAATAAATGCAATAGCTGCGTATTTACAAAGCAAATAAGAATTTGTCAATATAAGGCCATTTTCTTTGCATTCCTTTCACTTTAGTCATCAGCCATTCCACATACTACTATTCAGTACGCCATGAGGATGAGTCAGAGGAAGGCACATTCCCTCCCCAAACACAGTAATTGATAAACAACCCTTATCACTTCCTCCCCTCAGCCACCTCCCAAAAACAATCTATGGACAGAGATTATATCAACCGTATAAGGAGCCAAAACTAACAGAACTATGAAATGAATATTTTAAAACATTTACAGACTCAGAAGAACGCAAGAATACAAAAAAGAATCTTCATCTGGCTACTCGCTTTACTAGCACAAGATTCTTCCATCAACTTCAGGACCCATCCAGACAACTAGAGCAGACCTTGGGTACTGAGGCAAACAGTGATCTCTGGCAGATTTTTCTAAACCACCCCACTTCTCAAGGACAAGCCAGAACACTGAACACCCTCTGTGACAGTCCCTAACATTCCAGCTCCCAATTGTGCCCATAAATAAATCCTTGTGTCTGACAGTGACAGTACTTTCTTAATTGAGAACTGAACCACAATTTAAACTGATAACAAGAGAGGATTATGAAATTAGGATGGAATGGAGAAAAACCAAAGACACCAATTGTCAGTGGACATTCCTTAAAACTTACGATTACCTTTCTAATTATTCTCTGACTACCTTTTCTCCCCACCAAAATAGTTAATTCAACCACATTGTCTAATACTGAAGTAGGTGCACAGGAGGCCTCCAAAAAATACTCAGTGGCTATTGCCACATGAAACATCAAAGGAAAGTTCCATATCATAAGAAATTTTTAAAACACTGGACTTTATGACTCAAAGAAAAAAATGAATTGTTTCCTAAAATAAAAAGGGCCTTGACAATGTAGAAGAAATTTAGCGACCAGTCAAAAATTTTAGGCTTTATGATCAGGAAACCAGGTTTCTGCCCATCATATAGGAAACCTATCCAGACATCAAGCAACGCATGAAACGAAAGCGCAGGAGTCTCTCAAGGAGTGGGGAGGCCTTCAAGTGGCACCGTGAGAGGAGTAAACACCCGAAATCCCAAGTTTCTCACCAGAATTCTTTCTCTTGAGCCCCTTTCTCTGTTTTTCACGTAAAACGAAACAGAACCCAGAAGTCCTTAGACAGGGTTATTTCTGCTTTCTTCAAGAACGGTCTCCCCTCATGTACGTGTTAACTCTGAGACACCAGGACAAGACCAATGACAGAGCAGAGATGCAGAGCCAGGAAACAGGCACTTTTGGTGGTGGAATCTTTCTCTCAGACTCTAAGACTAAGAATGACAAACTGAGCCAGGCACAGTGGTGCAGCGCTGTAATCCCAGCTACTCGGAAGGCTAAGGCAAGAGGATCCCAAATCCAAGGCCAGCCTAGGCAACTTAGTGAGCCCTTGTCTCAAAACTTAAGGCAGACGGGGGCTGAGGATGTAGCTCGGTGGTAAAGGATCCCTGGGTTTGATCCTAGCACCACCAAAAAAAAAAAAAAAAAAAAAAAAGAAGGAAGGGAAGGAAACAGAGAGGGAGGGGGGAAAAGGGAGGAAAGAAGAGAAGAAGGGAGGAACAGGAGGAGGAAAAGAGAAGGGAAAGGTAAAGAAAGGAGAAGTCTACAAGAAACCAGACATAGGCTTCCACCTGTCCTCCCCCAGGGAGTCACGTAATACCCTCAACCACCAGATGTGCCAACACATCTGTTGTCTACCAGGGAAGCTCACCTGAGCCTAGGAGTCCAGGTTTGCATCAGGAAGGAGTCAGGCACCTCGGGCACTATCTGCCTAGCACTTTACAAAATCCCAGACTCCCCGAAGAAAAGCCAATGCTCAGGACGAACCATATCGTGTGTATGAACAGCTTAGACACTGTGAGCTCCTCTAAATTAGCTCGGGGAGCGGTGGAAACCCTCCAAAAATCCAAGTTCCAAGAGGCCAACCAAGTGTCAATTTTACAAGCAGACTTGTTATGTTAACACTTTCAACTAGTACAGGGTCACAAATGAATTCTGGGAACTTGAGTTCCAACAATTCTGTTTATTGAATGTCCTGGCTCCTTAACGGTGAGGGGTAAAATGTCACAGACTGGTATTTTGGATAGTGTGGGTATAGGAATTACAAGGATATAGGGATCTATGCCAGTCTATGATAAATTTGTTCTAACCTGTTAATTGATCTCTGGGAGTGGTGAAATAGAAAACAAATCCATTATGTCTGAATACAGTAGTAAGAAGTATAATTACCACCTGCAATCCCAGCACCCTGGGAGGCTGAGGCAGGAGGCTCCTAAATTTGACTGAACCCAGCCTGGACAACTTAGTTACTAGCTGGGAATGTAGCTCAATGCAAAGGCCCTGGGCTCAATCCAAAATAAATAAATATATATGTGTATATATATAAATTTATATATGCAGTTATAATAATTAAGAGGCATAAAGGCCTCTGCCTCACAGATCACAACTCAACAGAACTTCCTTTTGCCAATGATACGAAACCCACCAAAAAAAACTGTGTCTTCTAAAAACACAGTTAAAAAGTCTTAGAGAAAAAACTCTACCAGACAATAAGGAGCAAACCTATTACTGCTTCTCTCCCCTGTACTCAGAATATGTCTAATTGATATTAGAAAACAACCATCTGAAAATCCCAGGAATAAAACGTTCCTAACCATCTTTTAAACCATGGTAGCATTTGCTTTTCATTTTATCATGCTTTCCGAAGAATTTTCATCTTAAAGTTCCTGAAATCTGCCTTCTGTAAATTTACTGCAAAGTTATGGAAATCGGACCATTTACCTATATGGATTAACTTGAAATGACCTAAAGTAACAAAGTCTTGAGATTTCGAATACACAAATAGAAGATTTTGCTATGTAATGAACAGTTTTCTTAACCTCAGAGATATAGCCTTGGTTTTGTGGGGGAAAGATCACTCGAGATTGCTGGACATGTTTCTTGGCATGTCAAGAGTTCTTCTCAGTTTTTTCTGGTGAGTGAGTGCTGTATGTGATGCTATCCCCCATGAAAATGAAAGAGAAGCCAAGTTCTCTTGTGACTGAACGGTGAGCTCTGCCAGGGGACCTGGCCGTGCTGTGCCGGGCAGGACCACTCTGATGGCTGGTTTTACATTCGGGGGCACGCTGCCTTTGCAAAATGCACTGGTACAGAAACTATGTCTTTATAGTTTCAAAAGAAATGAACTATGCCTCTAATCTATTCCTTACAAGGACCTAAAAGGCAGTAAATAAAAAAATCACTACCAATATTTGTCCCTTATCTTTCATTTTCAGCAGCAAAAGAACACTTGAAAACACACTAAAGAGCAATCCGAAAAACATTTTTTTTTTGGCAAACAAAGGACACATTGGAAAATGAAAACTATTAGACTAAAATATTTAATTTTTAATACAAGAAATATAATTTTATAAATACAGATTCTGATGCTGATAAATTTATTCACTGCATTTGCCTACTCAAGCAAGCCACCCACTGGAAGACAGGAAAAAAAAAAATCAAACAGCCTCTGCACCATCTGATTTATCATGGGTTCTACAAATTTGTATGCAAGAACACACAGAGCCTTGGAAAAAATGCTCATGTAGCCATGCATTACTGACTTCGAGTTCAGCACATATGAACTAAGCTTCATTTGCTCAAAGCAAATGTCAGTACAATCACATATTTTCTTACAGGGACTCTTATCACTGAAATTACACTATCAGTGGACTTACAAGGGCAGCTCCTAACAGCACTCTGCTAAGTCCAGGCTACTTCTCCAGCCCAGCCCCACCCCACGAGATGACCCACAGTTTATCCACATGCAGTCAGTACATTTTTAAAACTCAGGTCTGGCTTCCAAGGATGAAATCTCCAGAAAGGTATATGAAATCTTGTTATTGCATTTAGGATGGTGACCCCATTGTAAACCTGGGTACAGAACAATTTTTAAACACTGGTGTGATGTCCAAATTCTTTTTAGGATAATTCTCATAAGTGAGAAAAGTAAAAACGAAAATGGCTTCAGGCATTTCAACTGAGTAATAACCTGGCTGTAAGAATCCAGCTGGGGGGAAAAAAGATATTCTGGTAAATTACTAAGGTAATGAAGAAATAAACAGTGATAATACTACTTACAAGCAAGGAACACATTCTTTTCCAACAAGATGAGATTCAAAACAATGATGCTAAGAAGCGTCTGAGCCAGCAGCAGACCTGCTCCAGACACACGAGCAGAAGAAAAGACTGCCTCCCTGGAGCAACACACTCACATCTTCACACAGTCATCTTTTCTGTTAAAAGCTGTAGAGAGAGAAAACAGCCTGGGCCGACAACTGTCCAGGAATCGATACACACCCACTGTGACGAAAGGCCTATTTGTGGTCAACAGCCACATGGGCTTATCAGGCCAGCCTCAATTAAGAAACAGGGGCAAGGGAGGCCGTGATCCCTTTCCATTTTCTTGCTGAAGAATAAGAATTACTACCAACTCCCCCTACCCCCTCGCCACATCCCTACCACCCAACTGAAAAAACTGAGTTTATTTTGTTAAATAACCATACACATACATACACACAGTGAATAATACAACTATTACTCAACTATACAATTTCCTGAGAAATTTAAACACTGACACTAGCTAACATTAGTACTAAAAACGTGGGCACAGTGTCAAATTCTGTAAAATAAAGTATTACAGATTTTTAAATTGGCTTTCTCTCTTTTTTTTTTTGTGGGTACCGGGGGGTCGACCTCAGGACCTCGCGCACCAACAGGTGCCTGTGCCGCTGAGCGATATCACCGGCCCCTTTTTCGTATGTGGGATCCGGGAGTCGAACTCGGGCCCTTGCGCTTGCAAGGCAGGCGCTTATGCCGCTGAGCCATCTCACCGGCCCTGGCTTTCTCTCTTTAAGAACCTCTTGCCTTATGGGGGAGAAAAACAGATTAAACCAACTTGGCTGTAAAACAAATAGAAAAAAATGTGCTTTCCTTCAAATATTCCCTTTCTTCTACATGGAAATTAGAATTCACAAAGGAAGAGAAAAAGGAAAATACTCTTTCCTTCCTCCATAATGGTCATTATGGACTGGGACTGTAACCCTGGGTTCAATCCTCAGAAGTAAGTAAATAAATACCGTCACAAACTGTTTGGCACCCTAAACTTACGGGCATAAAGAAAAATGAAAACAGTCCACTAACAATGAACAATGCCAGGGTGCCTCTGCCTGCCACGGACACCACCAAGGCTGTGCTCTGTTAGAGGCCACAGCCAGGCCAATCTGCCTGCCTCCAACAGGAGACTGGGCCACAGTCAAGAGAGAACAGTATTCCTTCCTCTCAAGTTTTCTGTTCTGCTTTATATCAACATAACTCAAAACACCGAGGCCAATTCAGTTAGGACACTCATAGCTTCATACCTACTAGGTAAGTAAACAAAAAAGTTAGAACGAAAGGTTTGTAATCAGCTGGAGATTCATGCTGAATGATGGGACCTGAAATCTTGTATTTTCCATGTCTTTAGTGACAGTATGAACATTTTCCTGATGCAATTCTTTATGAATTTGATTGTAATTGGTTCATCTACTTTCTTCTGAGAAAAAAATAAAGGGTAAGACTACAAATGCTGGAAGCTGAGAATAAAATTTAAATCAACTTGATCTTGGAAGGATGTTCCCACAGATTTAGAATGAAATTCAGTAAGAAAAAGTATCCTCTCAGGAATTTAAAAACAAACCCATGCAAATACTTGATAAAAGGAAAGGGGAAAAATGAAGAGAACTGTGTGCATATTCACAGATCAAAAACAGGAATTATAATGCAGTACTGTAGTACTAAGAAAAATGAAACAAGCATGAACCATCAAAATACAGTATTATGAGGCTAACTGCAATTATTTTAAGAATTAGATACATTTCAGTGGGTTCCAGTCTTCCTATGCCCCAAGGGATGAACCTGAAGCTAGTTACAGTGTATGAAAGTGTCCTAACTAATATAAACAAAAAGACTGAAGATAGAATTCCTCCAGAGATACTGATAATGGTCCCACCACTGGCTGAGCAGGGGGACAGAACTAACATTAAATTGTGAATGTTACAGACGCTATTCAAGTACATGGTGCAGGGTTGGACTTTAAAGCACATTCATAAATGAGATTCTGTAATTACAACTCTCTATGGAAGATTTCACATGTGTTAATTATAGTCATCAAGAATCATAAAGCAGGGCCGGTGAGATGGCTCAGTGGCGTACGTGCCTGCCTGGCAAGCACGAGGGCCTGAGTTCGACTCCTGGAACCCACATACGAAGAAAAGGGCTGGTGATATCGCTCAGCAGCACGGGCACCTGCTGGCGTGCAAGGTCCTGAGGTCGACCCCCGGTACCCACAAAAGAAGGAAAAAAAAAAAAAAAAAAGAATCATAAAGCAGACTTCCTGGAAAGATGGCGAAGTGTTCTTCAATGCTAGGTTCCCTGACTTGATCATTACACACTGTATACACGTATCAAGTTATCATACTGTACCTAGTAAATACTGTATGTACAGCTACTATGTAATAAATTTAAGTTTTAGAAGGATTATTGCTTCACATGCGCAAGGCTGTGGGTCCAATCCCCAGTACCGCTAAATAAATAAATAAATAAATAGGAAAAACAACTTCCTCTGTGCCCTCAAAATGAACAAAAAGAAATTAAGTTAGGGAAAAAACCTAATCTACATTAATACAGTAATAGCGAAGGACTTGTCAACCAAAAGGAACACAAATGGACCAAACGGAACCTGCTGGGAGTCTACACGCTGCTCTTCTGCTCATAAAAGCAGTGCACTGTTCACGATGTGTACAACAAAGGTTCGAAAAGGTTCCCTGGTGTCATTTAACTTGGAGAAGTAAGGTCTCACTGAAGCTCACATCCTACCTCTTCTCGTGAAGGGGCTGAAGAAAGACTATACAGCCAGCCCATCCCAGATTTTGCCTCTGACCTGACTTACTGATCAGAAGAGGTGAGGGCTGAAAGCAAACGTACTTTGCACAGTGGTCTAAGAATACAGAGAAAAAATACCCAACCGATGCACAGAACAAAAATTTCCCAGCGGTGAGCCTGTTCTGAATGACCACTCATTAAACGGCTGGTTCACCAAAGAAGAAACAAATGGAATTAGTTGAAGATTCAACAAAATGAAAAAGCAAAGCTCACAGACTGATGTGGCCACTCTACTCAAAGAATAGTTACTAACAGAATATATACCACCATCTTCCAGCCTCTCTCGAGTGCTAAGGAAAGATACAAACACATCCAAGACAAATACGGAAGGAAGTCAATGAGATTCCACCTACTCCATTTTTGGACAAATAGTAAGGCCGACAAAATATGGAACATTCCTAAGCAAAAATGAAGACAAGGCACAGAATATGCAAAAGAAAAGACTGGAAGATTTACTCTAGGAAACTGGAAAAAAAAAAAAAAAAAAAAGACTGCAATGACTTTGTATTATATAAAGAAACTTTAAGAAAACACGGACTGTTGAAATATATTTTTAAAAAAGAAGGTAAAATTTAAACTTCTGCAGTTAAGAAAGGAAATGAAAAGGAAAAAACAGTAATACCTTGGTTCATGAGCACATCTGTTCACAAACAATTCAGCTCTCAAATAAAAACATTTGACAAAATGTTGCTTCCATTCACAAACTCCACATCAGGCATCAAACACAACCCCAACCATCTTCCCCACACAAACACAAACACAGCCATCTTCCCCAAAACTGTAAAACAAATTAAGTTCGTAAACCAAGGTACTACTGTATTTCAAAACCTAAAAATGAATTTGAAGCATCAAAAAGATACAGGGACTTCCATCTCAAAGCTCAATTGTTGGTACAGTACTTGATATTTTTATGCCGAACACTGCCCAATCAGTGATGCTAACAAGAACTCTGAGCAAATCACACAAGGGAAGGACTAGAGAGACCAAGAAATTAGAAATAAGTTGACAGCTTTGGTAGGGAAACATCAGAAATCCAATTATGAATATCTTGTGTGCCTAAAGAAAAAAATTCCTGTGGAATAAAAGACAAATTCAATGATAAATTGGAGAAAATTCTTAAAAATGAAAGAATATACAAATGGAATGGATTCAGAGCATTTCAGGAAAAATAATAAACAATATAAAATACTGAAGCATCACTTGCTAAAACTGGTAAGCTTGCATGCTGAACAAACAAACAACCAAAGAGAAAAAGCATATCACAAAGAAAAAATATTCAGGTTGACGTCTCATCAAATTTAGATGTCAGGAAATAATGGAAGAACATCTCCCATGTGGCAAGCAATGTGGATAGAAAAGAGGTATAACCCAAGCCTTTTATAGTATATCCATGAAAGTTACTGTCAATTTGGAAATGCCACTGAAAATCTCTCTCAAATGCACAAGAACTTGGGAAATAATACTACCATGTACCCTTTGTAAACAAAACTATCTGAAATTATAATCCAGCTAACTCATAGGTGAAGGAAAATAAAAGCAAACGAAGAAACTGAGAGAAGAAATACCTGGTGATAAGCATTTATTTAAACACAGAATTAACACTAAATATGTAAAATTTTTTGGACTTTTTTCGTTTTTCTTTTTTGACACCAGGAATCAAACTCAAGGCCGCACGCTTACCAGGCAGCTGCTGCGCCATTGAGCTACATCCTCGGCCCAAAATATTTAATTTTGGACACACCTATGTGGACATATACTGAAATTTCTAGGGGAAAACAATAATAATTAAGCAATATACAGCAAAATGCTTGGATGAGGTTCTAGGCTAACTAAAAATGATACCTCATCCCAGGTATTCAATATGAATCAAAGGATTAAAGTCTTAGAAAGTGTGAAAAAATTCTATGAAATTTTGTGAAACTGTGGAATCATTTTCTAAACATTAAAGATCACACAGGGTGCAAGATCCAATGTTAGATATACTTCATCCCTGCAAAGATAGAAGACACTGAAGAAAGGGAGTACGAGCAGGACAAGAACAGCAAAAGACGGCAGGATTCAGACACCACACGTGCTTGAATACTCAGGAGCTGTAACTGTTATGGCAAAATCACAAGATAGATTCACTCACAGGAAGACGAGATTCGAGAAACAAATGAATTCTTTAATTGATGCCAGCCGGGGACAGCAGAAGCTGACCCCGAGCTTTTGTGTCCCCCTCCTTAAATATACTTTTGGAGGTCTTACAAAGTCCTTGGTTGCCATGGAAACTATTTTTTACTATATCACCTCTCTGGAAATTTTACAAGGTTCTTTTCAAACATCTGGCCAATTAACACTGGGGATGGGGTAGCAGGTACCACCTGTGCTACTCCCTTCTTGTGGTTTTTTGACTGCAAGATAGTGATAAGAAAACCCGTTTGTGATAGTATCATCTGTTTCTCCTCTTTGAAGTTTATGGCTACAGAAAGGGCAGTGGGACTAAAGTTCAACTAAAGGTTTCTACCTATTAGTTAAATTCAGAGGTTAAGAAACAAAATGGAAATACTCTTGCCCTAATATAACTACAGGGAAGAGCAGAATAGAGGAAACCAGGTGAGAATGATCCACTTGAAATGGTGTTGAATAGCCATACACACCTCTCTTTATTACATGTGACACAAATGCCCTTTTTACCCTCAAACCAAGGTAACTTCACTTGCTTTCTATGTTTAGCCTTTCAATTACCATCGGTAAGACACAGGGACAGACTTCAAGATAATGCCCTTAACCACTTACAATTTTGTTGTTTTTAAAAGTCTTACCATTTGAAAGAACAAAGAGTTTTACCATTTGATGTATTCACTGTTGTTTCACAGAAGACTTATTAAAGAAATGAAAAATATCTGTAAATTTGAATGTATTAATGTTATTACAAACCATTAAGATTTAAAGAATCGTTTTAAACCTGGTATTGTATCTATAATACACAGTAACAAAAAAATTGTAACCTGCAAATAAAATATCAGGTAAAGTTACAAATGGAAATATAGATTAGGGGCTGGTAAATTGCAGGCAGAATGTCAAATCTGACTTGCTGCCAGTTTTTATAAATAAAATTTTATTTGAACATAGATACACCCATTCATTAACTTTTTTTTTTTTTTTTTGTGGGTACTGGGGGTCGACCTCAGGACCTCGCGCGCCAGGAGGCGCCCGTGCCGCTGAGCGATATCACCAGCCCTTTCTTCGTATGTGGGTACCGGGAGTCAAATTCAGAACCTCGTGCTTGCCAGGCAGGTGCTTAGGCCGCTGAGCCATCTCACCAGCCCCCCATTCATTAACATTGTTTATAGCAGAGATGAGTAGTTCCAACAGAGATCATATATCCTAAAAAACCCAGAAATATGTACTATCTGACTCTACATAAAAGTTTGCTAAGTAAACAAATTTCTCCACTATGTATGTGAAACAATAAATATCATTTCTTCTCTGAAGCTGATAAAGTGAGAAACATGAGTACTATTACTGAAAGTCATACAGACGACTAAGATTAAAAGAGAAGCACACACCTTTCAAATTATCCAGGTGGAAAACGGAACAATAAACCCAATGTAAACCCAAATAGCAAGGGAATAAGAGAGAGAAGGTGAACCAATGGACAGAAGGTAGGGGAAGAAGGAGTCAGGGAGGGGAGTGGAAGAAATCAAAACAAGACAGAATCCTATGTAACAGAAAAAATACAACAATCTTATCTGTTACATATCAATAAATATAAGTAGAATAAACTCAACTAGGGAAAAGATTCTCACTCAGGCTGGGGTTAAAAAAACAAAACTGGGGCCAGTGAGATGGCTCAGCGGCGTAAGCGCCTGCCTGGCAAGCACGAGGGCCCGAGTTCGACTCCCAGAACCCACATACGAGAAAAGGGCTGGTGATATCGCTCAGCAGCACGGGCACCTGCTGGAGCACGAGGTCCTGAGGTCGACCCCTGGTACCCACAAAAAAAAAAAAAAAAAAACTGAGAGCAGCAAGAAAAAATTAAGAACAGTTGAAAATAGGGAAAAATATGCAAAGCAAATGGAAACAAAAGACAATATTAGTAACTAACAAAGCTGAATTCAAAATATAGCCACACTAACCTACCTAAAAAAGATAATGTCACAATGATGAAATTTTAATTCTCGTGGACATTTTTATTATGTACCTCAAAACAGAGTACTTATAACTATTAGAAGCAAAAATTTCTAGAAATAGTAAAAGTTCCCATAAATATCAGAGTAATGGAAGACTTCAGTACAATTCTCAGTACTTGGCAGGTTTACACATAATATAAATAAGAAGACTGGCAGTAAATATCAGAAATATAATCAAATAATATACATGTTATTTATGCTTTCATTATATACATGGAACAAAAACTATTAGGCTATAATAAATTCCAAAAAATAAAAACAGTACTGACCACATTCTATCAAAATGAGATAAAAGGACTACATAAAAAAGGATTCAAAAATCACAACCACTTGGCAAATTTTAAACTACCTTAAACAACCCTGGTTCAAAACTAAAAATCATAGTTTTAGAATATCTTTAAAAAGATAAGAACATTACATATAGACAAGTAGAAAAAATGGAAAGCCTTAACCATTTCTAATTCAAGTAAATATTAAAAGAGAAGAATTTTAACTCAATAAAACAGGAAAAGTATAACACAATAAACCTAAAGCAAGAAAGAAATAAAGACAAGACAAAAACAAATTAATATCAAAGTGCCAAGACCATTCAATGGTGGTATGTCTTTTCAACACATGGCACTGGGACAACCGGATATTCAAGTGCAAAAAAATGAAGTTAGAACCCTACCACACACCGTAAATGAAAGACAACTCAAACTGGACCAAAGACCTTCATGTAACACCTAACTAAACTAACACCTAACTAAAACTCTTAGCAGAAAACGAAAGTAAATCTTGCCGACCTTGGATTGAGCAATAGTTCCTACATGCAACACCAAAAATTCAAGCAACAAAACAAAAAGTAATAAACTGCAATTCATCACAATTAAAAATCTGTTCTTCGATAATATTTTGCATATAGCCAAGTCTGTCATATATTCGTATTAGTTCTATTCTTTTCTTGGCCCCGGGTACTTCATTCTTTTATAAATAAGAATTGATAATATTACTTTATTAATTTCCTAATAAGAATAGAGTTGGCCTAGGGTATTCCATCCTTCCATAAGTAAGATAGGAATTTTGAATTTCTAGAAATATTGTTAATGTAGAAGCTTAAAGCAAAAAAAAATTTTTCTGAGACAGCATCTCACTATGTAGCCCAGGCTGGTCTCAAACTCACAGCGACCCTCCTGCCTCAACCTCCTGAGTGCTGGGATTACAGGCATGTGTCACCACAGCCAGTTTAAAGCAATTTTTTCAAACAGCCAGATTTAAATAATAAACAAGCATTTGTTAGTTATTTTCATAGCTATATTTTAAGGTTTTGTTAGTATATTTTGTAGGTAGTTTACCAAAGAAAATAAACAACAGAGATCAATTCAATACAATGCAAATAAAGACAAGAAATACATTTTTTTGTCCATCATTGGCATAATCCAATGATGACTAAAATAGGCCATCACAGCCAATAACACAAACTAGAGGGAAGATTTAAGGAAACCAATACAACTTTTCTAATAGGCAGTGTGGCACCACACATCGAAGTTTTAAGTAAGTCTATCTCTTGGCTGATAATACACTCAGGAATTTATCTGAAGACAGACATTTCAGTTTACAAAGATATATCCCCTACAATAGTCACTGGAGCATTGATTAAAATGTTTTCCTAATGGAATCAAAATAAACAGCCCTCAGGGTCAAGTGTAAGTAGTGGTGTGCTGATAAATATTTAACAGCTAGTTCTCCAAGAGGCTGGGGGAGCCCTGATTTGTAGTTCTTATCATTTACATGGCAGTACAAATATTCCTACCATGGCTAATTTCTTTTTGTTGTTGTTGTTTTGTTTTTGGGGGGACAAGGTCTTGCTATGTAGCCCAGGCACTCACAGCGATCCTCCTGCCTCAGCCTCCTGAGTGCTGGGATCACAGGCATGTGCCACCACACCTGCCCTACCATGGCTAATTTCAAACTGCTAATTTCACCAAATGTAAAGCTGAAAAGAAATGTGTACAATTGGCTTTTATGAGCTAGTACAAGCGAGTCACATCATACCTTGTTGGATTCGAAATACACTGGAGGCTGGGGACTCAAATCACACTGCAGGTCAGTAGTAGAGCACTTGCCTAGGTTCAATCTCCAGCACCATAGAAAATAAAAATAACAGGACACCAAAAAGCCAAAAATGTGGTAAAAAGATTTATACTAGCATGGCAAGATAGCCACTATATTACTAAATGCAAAAAGTCAACTGCATACAGAGCAGCTTATGTTGTATAATATGTGACAGTATGAACCTGTATACATACTTCACTTCCATTTACAAAGAAAAAGAATCACACCATAGTGATGTATAACACTGCGTTCAATCTAGTTTTGTCCATAATGATGGCAGTAAATCTGGCTTTCATGGAGTCTCTAAAACAGATTTTTTTTTTTTTTTTTTTTTAATGTGGGTACTGGGTGTTCACCTCAGGACCTCGCACTTGCCAGTAAGCGCTTATGCCACTGAGCGATATCACCGGCCCTTTTTTCCCTTTATGTGGGTACCAGGAGTTGAACTCAGGACCTTGTGATTGCCAGGCAGGTGCTTATGCCGCTGAGCTATCTCACTGGCCCCAAGATTTTATTTTAAAATTAGCAAAAAAACAACAGATTTGGTTTGATAATAGAAACTTCTGTATTAAATAATACAAAACAAAGAAAAAGAAAACAGACCGGGCTTAAGTTAATTGCAATAAATATGACAAAAAGCCAATTTCATTTGTATGTCTGAACTCATAAATAGTCAAAAGAAATAAAGAGATAACTCACAAAGAAAGAAATTCAACTGAAAACAAACATGGGAAAATGGTCATTCTCACTAATGATCGAATAAATGCAAATTTTAAAATTATGCACCATTTTGTCCCTACTACCTTATTGATACTCTCATAATATTGCTCATAATGTTGCAAAATACAAACAATCACTTAAGAATATGTATTGGATGTATTCAATCAACAGTTGTAAAATATTTTGTATCCTCTGACCTAGAAATAGATTTCTATGAATCTATTGTAACAAAACTGTATTTGTATTTTATAAAGATATCCACAAGAACTTTACCATAGCATTATTTTAAAAATGGAAACAATGAGAGAAACCTAAATGTTAAAAAAAAGAAAGAGAGAGAGGAAGTGGTGGTACACTCTTGCTACTCCAGAGGCTGAGGTAAGAGGATCTCAAATTTGAGTACCACCTGGACAATTTAGGAAGAGCCTGTCTCAAAAATAAAATAGAGTGATGGGGAAGTAGCTCAGTGCTCCCTGGGCTTAATCCCCAGTACTGCAAAAATAAATACACAAAATTTTAAAAACTTAAAAAGCTGGGGGACAGACTGAGTAAACGTGTTAGACTACTGGCCATTTCAAATGTTAATATGAACTAGATACAGCCATACAGGAAACTACTGCAACACAGTGTTAAATTATTCAGAATGACTACACCTAAGCAAAAAACAGAGGGAAAATAAAACTAGAAAGGAACAGTGTACAGAAAAAGATCATGGTTCTTAAGCTAAATGGCCACATTTTAGATAAATTATGAATAAATTTTTAAACTTTTCTCAATTGTGCACAAAAAAGTACTGCATAAAGTTTCAAAATCACTGAAAAATAAGAAAAATAAATAGCCAAGGGCCGGTGAGATGGCTCAGTGGCTTAAGTGCCTGCCTGGCAAGCGCGAGGACCCGAGTTCGACTCCCGGAACCCACATACGAAAAAGGGGCCGGTGATATCGCTCAGCGGCATGGGCGCCTGCTGGCGCGCGAGGTCCTGAGGTCGACCCACCGGTACCCACAAAAATAAATAAATAAATAAATAAATAGCCAAATGGGTTGTCATTCTTCAAAGACAAACATGAAAATAATATATTTCTTAACAATGCAAGAAATTCTCAAGTGGAAAAAATGAACATTTCTTCTTGACTTAAATTTGGACTCTCTAATAGATCCAGCAGTTTTCTCATTATTAAAACATCTTTTAGTATTTTAGAAACAACCATACCAGACTAGAGGATATACTATATCTCAAGGGCTCTTCTTTATTTCATTCTAAAAAGAGAAAAAAATACAACTTAATTTATATTAAGGCCAGAGCACATTGCTTGAAGATACAAAGATACATAATACTAAAAAAGAGTATTTCTACCGTATCAGAAAAAAATAAATCATTGTGTGACCACATGATTCAGGACCAGGTATCCACAATGTATTAATTAATTCTGGGAAGCATACACTGTAATGAGTATGGATGCCCAGATAAGACTCTGGGGATTTAGGAAAAACCCTAGAGGAGAATCTCTATTCCTGTAATAAACATGCCTAGAGCAGAAAGCCCCACAGAAAATGTTTCTCAAAGCACAAAGCCAGTGATTTTCATGAAAATATATTTGGTGTCAAGATTTCCCTAAGCAGATAAGAATGAAGTCCTATAACTTCCTCTGTTAAAACACTCCTCTTCAACAAGAGCTGCATGGAAAAGGAAATGCAAACTGTTTATCAGAAACCACCTAAGCAACACACAAGTATCTTCTCCCCCGGAAGACGGGAGATTGATGGGACTCACTGTAAGAGGTGGTACCTGCCTGAAACTGTTCAGTCATTTCTCATGTGGGTTAGAGAACACTGCAGAGGGTCTGAGGCATAACATGAGAAATCAGAATATTCAGAAGGCACCAGCCCAACAACGCGAGTTCCTTCCATCCTCACACTCCACGTCAGAGCCAAGCCTGACCCCGAAGGAAGCCAGCACACGGCACTCTGTTCATTCCTGGTCCATCAGGAAATGACGGCTAATAAAATCAGAAACTGATTTCAAGTGTCCTTTTGTTTCAGCACTCCCTAGTTCTCTCAAATAATTCAAAATTATTCAGATTTTTCAAAATGTATCTGCCCACATTTAGAGTCAAGAAATCCTCTAAGTTGATAACATGGACAGACATAGTTCCATTTTGAGTGCCAGTTATAATTAGAAATAGATATTATGAGCAGGGTGTGGAGGTACACGGCTAGAATCCAACACTCCAGAAGGCTGAGGCAGGAAGACTGCAAGTTCAAGTCCAGCCTGGGAACTGAGCAACTCAGCAAGACTATGTCTCAAAAAAAATTTCAATAAGAAAAGAACTGAAGAAGAGAACTGGAGATGTCGCTCAGCATAAAGGTCCTGAGGTCAATCCCCAGTACCACAAAAAAAGAAAATAAGTATTATAGACCTTTTAAAGTCAGAAAAAATGGGTTGGGGGTGTGGCTCAGCAGTAGTGTGTGCGAGGCATACTGAAGGCACAGGGTTTAATCCCCAGTACAAAACAATACATATTTATTCACATATACACACTAATAGATAGATGGGAAAATGCTGACTGCTAGGGTGAGATGTAATAGCCCAATTGATAGACGCCTTTTCTCAGATAAAAATCACAAGGTTATTTCTACAGGACATGCCTCCACCTGAATATGACTCTACCTAGCGAGAGCATCTCAGGGTATTGCTTATCTACTCATTGCCTTCAGTAACTGAAAGGTGCTCTACCGTGGGAGAAGCAAGCCAGGTGAAAGATTTCCTAGACAAGGATGTCTCGAGATGCTCTCAAACCTGATGCATCTCCAGCTGCCAGGTGAAGGGATGTGACACACAGAGGAGCCACATTACACATGTTCCTGTTGACATGTGAACAGTTCTTTCCGGGACTCTGCTCTACATGACCTCTGCACTTAATCTCTCTCTCCTGCAGGAGACGACTGCCTGCAACGCAAACTCCCCCCGCTGCTCCTCGCCCAGCACTCGGTCTCGGAGAGGAAGGGCACAGTGGATGTGACAATGAGGATGAAGAAATGCGGTCAGGTGGTGAAGCCAGCAGCGGAAGCCGCACTGGCCTGGTTCTTTCTGCTGGAGGACTCCAAGCAGAGGCACACACACCTCTCCTCTTCTCTCCTTTCTTCCCTTCGGAGCCTGGGGAGGACGCGAATGCATCAGCCCTGTCAGCAGTAATGTCCTCCCGCTTCTAGCCCCAGACGTCCCCCTACCTCCTGTGCCCTGAGACTGTTCTGCTTTTCCTAGGCACCTATCCAACTCCAAATCTGAGATCAAGGTAAGGAAATCTGATGCTATAAGATAAGAAGGCAGTGGGCCAGGAGGAATGGAGGGGCCCAGGAATGCCAACTGTCCCTGGTACATCTAGGAGAATTAGCCTCTAGTGACAGCATTTCTCCAGCCCTCAGGGGATTCCAGCTGTTTCTTCTTTGGCCACAGTCCTTTCTCCAGATGCAAGGGGCACGAGGGGTTGCTTTTTTCTTTCTTTCAATGATGGACATCGAACCTAGGGCCTCATGCATGCTAGACAAGTGCTCTACCACTGAGCTACCTCCCCACCTCTAGCCCATTTTATTTTCTGAGACAGCATCCAGGATTTCACAAAGTTGCCCAAGCTGGCCTCGAACTTGTAGTCCTACTGTCTCAGCCTCCCAAGTAGCTGGGATTACAGGCATGCTCCAGCATGCCAAGCTAAGAAGTTGCTTTCTTAAGGTTTCTCTGATCATGGTCATGCCAAATGAGGACTGTTCAGAAATCACAGTACAAATTTATTTAAAAAAAAAAAAAAATTCTTTACCTCTTCTATCCATGCTATGGATGCTTCCTGCTCTCGATGAAAACTCTAAGAAAAAACACACACAGTAATGAAAGAACAAATGAACACATACGATCCAGTGCTTACTTCTAAATCTTCCCTGGAAAGCCCTGGAAAAGCAACCCACTTGCTCCAAATACAAAGAAGCCCACAAACATGCTCTGGTTTGGTGGATGGGCCTTCCTGGTGTCTGAGCGCACAAGGCCCATAAGCAATCACTCACTGAAAATGGCAAAGCTGGACTTGGGGAGCAAAGATTGATTATTTGTAGGAAAATGAAAAGGAATGCTTAAAGCCCAGTGTAGAAAAGAAGAAAGAAAAAAAAAAAAAAATACAAGTAGTGAGTGAAAAGAAGCTGGATATGGTGATGTGACAAGGACCAGGCCTAAGCAGAGCTGTGCCTGAACTCTGTGCCTCCAGGATGTCGCCCTTCCTGCAGGAAGCAAGAGAGCCATGCTGATATGACAAGGGGTTTCTGATACCACTCCCTGTGAAGACAGTGAAACTATCAGCAGCAGGCCAGGCAGCAGGAGGGGAGCTCTGGTCAGACTTGCTAAGGCCTCCTGCACGGGCCCTCCTCGCAGTACCCACCCCAGAACTGGCAGAGCAGCCTGCAGGCACTCAGACTGATTACAGAGGGCCAAGAAAGAAGATCCTAGCCATCAGGAAAAGCCCACCAGCCCCAGCATGGCTCCCTGTACAGCTCATCACCACTGGAAGGACAGGGAGCTCAAATCTCTTGTCCAAGGATGAATTTGGGCAGACAGTGGCTGAGATGCCAAAGCTGCAGGGGGAAAGTAGAAAAAGTTTCAAAGTTCAAAATGCCCCTTACAGATCACTTCATCCAGGCTCATCATTCTATAGGCTTCTATCGAAAAAGCAAACTAAACAAAAATACCTAAGGTTGGTTCTATGAGGAAGAAAAATCAAGAGAGGTAGGACAAGAACGCTCCAGTCTCTGAAAGTCACAGATTTGAGAAAAGATACAACTAACCCAGAATGTATAATCACACGGAATGTTTAATTACTTAGCCAAATAAACTTTCACAAAGCCAATACTGAATGGTGTTTAAACCATCACATGGTTTATACATTCTCAAAAATACCTCACAATACTTAGAGAGCCAAAAGAGTTAAGCACTTAAGTATCCTAACATTCTTTTAAGGGCAAACTATGAACAAGAATTAAAATCATCCTGTATTATTAGAACAAGTTACAGGAAATGGGTCACCTCTCTAGGACAAGAGGAAAATTGCATTTGCCATCTACAGAAAGAACGAGTAACATAATGAAGATGCTCTGTAAAGTGTAGATCCTAAAATATCGATTCATATGGCAAGAAAATACCATTGCATCTTTACTTTAAAAAACACACAAACCCACCTGAAAAATGAACTTGAGCTGACCAGGTGTAACAAAAACAAAGGACTCCTTAACCATGTGTATGGAAGTACAATCAGAAAGAGATGTCCTTAAGGCTCTCAAATAGCTGCAGCAGGACATTCAAATCACTAAATGAAGATGTGCCATTACCCTACACAGGCTTACAGCTTTCAGGACCTCCCCCACCCCCAGCAAATATATTGCACCCTACGCTGTAACCCAGTGGCTCATCAGGTTATCCAATACTGGCTCACTCTCTGCTGGTAATGATCCAATCTCAAGTCCCTGCCCTCTGGAAAAGGAAGGAGGATTTTGCGTTTAGTTCAATAACAAAGTAGTTTGGTTTGCAGACCAGAGTAAGTACCACAAAAGAAAGTTAATCATCTTCTATAGCCACATTCACAAATCCCTTTCTTCTAATGTATTAAAGCACTCAGCTTCCCCTCTCACTGGCTGTGGCTCACAGCCACACGATGTCCAACTGAAGTTCTCTAAATCTTAAGGAAATGTGCAAGCCAGAGAATCTGAGAAACCTCTCCTAAAATTATTGGGAAAATGCATTGAGAGAGTAAATGGGTGGGCAGTATTCTTGTGGAAGGGTTTGGGGAGTACCTGCAGCAAACAGCTGGAAGCCTAAATAATGGGTGGGTAACTGAAGACAGCTGCAGTCACCAGAAACTACACAGTGATAAGATGCCACTGAACACCCTGCTGCCCCTACAGCAAAGGATGTGTGGAAAAGAAGCATTTTTTTTTTTTAATGATGAAGCTGGATGTGGTAGCACATATCTGTAATCCCATCACTTGGGAGGCTAAGGCAAGAAGATAGCTGCGAGTTCAAGGACAGCCTAGACTACAAAGTGAGTTCAACGCCAACCTGAATTACACAGCGAGACCCTGTCTCAAAAAACAAAAAACAAAAAGATGAAAAAATGCTTTTAAAACATAAAGAAGTGCCAGGTGTGGTGGCACATACCTGTAATCCCAGCACACAGGAGCCTGAGGCAGGAGGATCATGAGTTTGAGGCCAGCCTGGGCAAAATAGAGAGTTCAAGACTAGCCCTATTGCCCAGAAAGACCCTGTCTCAAAATACCAAAGGAAAAAATAAAATAGTCAAGAAATAAAAGAAATTTTATTTTGATTTTTTTAGCAAGTGATGATCCAAAAACAAAATTTGAGACTACTAATTCATGATTTCAGTTCTCCAAGGGGGAAAAACACAAGGCTATCTCCTAGAACACTCATGACTATGACTCTGAGCATCACTATTTACTTCCGGCTACAGAGCCAAAAAAGTCTCACTTTACCTCTTCTCTCTAATTTGTGGATCAATTATATTGTTCCCTACTGTGAGGTTTTAGTTACTATAATGACATTAATAACATTTTGGTTCCCGAACACACCACAATCCATTACAGACTTCCTTGAAACAACTACTTTGTTCTAAAGCAATCAAACTGCTCACAGTCCTGTAATAACGTGCATGAATATTTGAGTTTCAAAGGACTTGTATTTCAACAACTTTCCATCGGACCTGCTGGATCCACTGCTATTAAGCTTTCAACCTGAAACAATATGTGAAAGTCCAACTGAAACATTCTCCCTAGAGAATGAAAGAGAGGCAGGCAAAAAGGCCAAAACCATCCCATCTTTAAAACAATTTCTTTTTCTGTGCCCCAGGTGGTCCACAAAACAGCAAAGCAGAGTGGAAAATGGAAAATACATGGATACAGATGATACCCATTAGAAGAAAGCAAGAAGCTTAAATTCACTTCCTAGGAAGCTTAAATTCACACCTCCTTTAGAATACAGCTGCCCCACACCCTCAAGTTACTAACAAAATCACTGAATTCATCGAGGCATTGTGTGATGCTGATAAAAAGGGCCACTATCCGTGCCTTCATGGAGCTTCCAATCCAGTTAGAAACAGAGGGCAAACGGTCTTAAGTAGTTTCTCACAGTTAAACACAAAAAGTAACAGGCTCCACGGAAATAATGCACATAAATGTAGAAGTTCAAATTTTCAAGATCATGTGTTTTCCACAGTTGTATTTAAAATACAAAAACAAAAAAAACAAAAACAAAAAAAAAACCTGCTACAATGGCCTTCAGACTATTTTGTCTTTTTCTCTGTAGGAAAAGCCAACAGAAAACTCAAGACCAGGAAAGATGAAAGTCAGAAGAGCAGCCGTGAATGGTGGCACATGCCTGTAATCCTAGCACTCAGCAGGCTGCGGCACGAGGATCACGAGTGTGAGGCCAGCCTTGGATACACAGCCAGTTCAAGGCTTGCCTGAACTGCCTAGCGAGACTCTGTCTCCAAAACAGAAGTCTAAAGGACAAGTCAATACACAGGCAACAGCTATGCACAGTACGCCTAGCCCTTCTGCTGGCCAACGAGGAATAACGAATGCTCCACACAGCACAGGATGCACACAGTCGGCACTGAACGTTGTTCATTTGGCCAGCATTTTCACCCAACTATTCCTTTATAAGGTATGCCTGGTAAGAAATTTTGGAGAAATTATTTATTTTCTGGTAACTGACAAGTGTTTCTTGAATAAATGGATCCGAGACAGATACCTGTATGATTTTATTTTTGAAGAACTCTAATTTTGTTCTTTAAAATTTAACAGTGAAGGGGCAGGATGTGTAGTTCGGTATTAGGCCTGGGTTCAACTCCCAGCACCGAAACACAGATTTTTTTTTTCTTTTAATCATCAAGCCTTTTAACAAAACATTCTGCACTGATTTCAAAAATAACAGCTAGGTGTAAGGTTAACCACAGAGCTATGCAGAAAATTCAATCTGGGACTCTTGGCATCAGGCTATCTAATTTTTTGTTTGTAATGTACAGATTCAGAATCACTCTAGCATTCATTAACTCGTTCTGTGAGCATGTGGAGGTCCTTTTTTCCTTTTTACTACACATTAGATGAGAAATCAGTTGGACTTTTCTCTATCAGTAAATTAACAAATCAAAGGTGACTGTCGAACAACTTCCTATAATTTTATTACTGACAGCTGTTCACGCAAGGTAGCGTTTGCATCTGAGAATAACTCTTTCTTTAATGTTACTCCATTCAGCGGAATAAGAGAAAACATGCGCTGTTAACTGCAGTTATTACCACAGATTAATTACCAACAATCACACATTTTACCTTCTCTTGCTATTTCACACTTTCCTAGAATTCTGCAGCAATCTTAACATTACCTAAAAGCCATTATAAGTTTCCTTCTGAAAATGTTACTGCCTCCCTTTTCAAGCAGGAAAAGAGACTTTAAATCTGTTGCTACAAATACTTGTATTTCTCTCAACCTAACACACTAGGTCTCGAGGAAACAGTTCCTCCACCTTCTTCGTGAGAAAACAATCCTAACCTTCTTAAAATGGCTTCTCTTTCTTCCAAGACTATCCTCGCAGCTCCCTATTTTCCCACTACAACACCCATCAACATTTCCACTAACATCAACGGAATAACTCCCCTTAAGGAAAAATTAGTATGAATGCCGGGATCAAAATCATGCTTGGAAAAATCTTAATTTCAAGTTTCAGTTTGCCTGCATCATGAAGAAAAATCTGTTCCTTTTTTCTGCTAAGTTTAGCATATCACGCAGCCTCACAATTGCAAAAACTGTTCAGGTCCTTACAAACTCATCTATAATAAAAATCATAACTACATTTATTAGGCACTTCTGAAAATTGAACATAAGCCATCTCTTATAAAGTGGAGCTGGGTTTTTTTTTTTCCTAAATAAAAAAGAGGCTATCAAATATATTTGTAGTAAACAAAATGGCTACTAAATTATTCTTCTGGTTCTCCTTCCTAATGGTACACAAAATTATTGGAATAGATTTGCACAGAATAATTTCACTGTTCAGCCGGGTTTTAACTTCGGCCAAAGTGCCTATATGGAAAAAGCATGGAAGTACGGGATTGACAGCTACATGGCAGATCTGGACAAGGAAACTACACAGGTCAACGCAAAACCTCACTCTGAAGGGTTCTGTTACAGAGTCAGAGCTAGTTTTGGTTTTTATCCTTCAGACTACTTGTTTAAAAAAATAAGTAAATGCATCCAAATAAATCCTGACATTTAGAAAACATTCAACGCTTGGAAGCTAAATGAGTAGCAAAAAAATAAAACCCAAAGGTCCCCAAAGCAGCATCATGAACACCATATTTTGGACTCCCAGGGAGATGTGTTATTAGGACTACTTACAGGAGTGCTTTCGGTCTAGGGCTCTGAGCAGCCACCCTAGACAGCCACTGGGTTAGTTCAGGAGAAGTACACACCACTCTCCTTCACTGACATACCTGTGCTTCCCTAAGGAATGCTATTGACGGGGCTGGAAGGGTGCTTTCAACCAGATGTCCATGAATGAACCCTCCACTCAGTCTAAACTGACCAGAGCACTCCCAGCCTTCCCCCTCAGATCTACAACTCAGATCACCACAAACGTGTACACCTCCTAAGGAAAGTGTGCCACTGCAACTCCCAACGCCCTGCATTTAACCACTGTGGTTTTCCTCGTGTAACTGTATGGGTAAATCACAAAAATCTTCGTGAGATTAGATATCCACTCTGCTCAGTGTTATCATGGAGAAAAAACATGGCAAAATGATGACAGGTTTTAAACTAGCCTCTCAACAACAGAGTAATCAAGTTGTAGAATGGTTTCTTTTTTTCTTTAAACTTTCATTCTTTCAGCATGACACCATCCCCAAAGGCACCCAGCACAGAACACAATACACTGGCTTAACATGTGATGTAACATCGGACATTAACACCTCCAATGCTGGTAATCAATTGGTCAAAAGGTTGCAACGTTTTAAGAAGACCATTCCACGCTAAATATCTGCCACAGAGAGTTGAAGTGGTGGTGCACTCCTAACCTGAGCCTGTAATCTCAGCTGAAGAATCCCAAATCTGAGGCCAGCCTGGGCTAAAATGCAAGACCCTGACAAAAAAATATAACAAAATCTTCCACGGAGAAAACACTACATATCCTGGTGTCTCCAAAATTTAGTATTCATTATTGTCAGGTTCCAATTTCTAGCAGGAGAGTCATAAATAAAATCATTCATCAAATATTTATCAAACACATTCTCAGGTAGAGCTGGAAGTTAGAATTTAATAGTGAACAATACAGACAAAAACCTATCCTCATAAGCTTCCAATGTAGAACAGGAAAAAAAATCTACAAATATATATGTAATTCAGTCCAGAAGATTAACAATATGTATATCTCCATTTAAGACTGGCCTAAACATAGCCTGTTTTCAATAGGTAGAATCCAAACACAAAAAGGGGTTGCTAAATCTTCCAATTTGATGATTATGATCTACAGAGCAAAGATTTCAAATACATGCAAAATAACAGGCTAATGGGGAAAAAAAAGTATCTTAAAGGAATTGAAAAAAACGTACGATGAATATCTATGATCTGAAGCAGACATTCGAGGCCACTAGTTTTAAAAAATTTAAACAAAAACTAGTATTAAATGGTGTGACCTATGTTCCATCAATACAAATATTTAATAAATATTAGTAATTATTACTTATAGGAAACAACGTACTTTACATCTAGGAAACACAAAGTTAAGCCAATGAAGTATGCTTCTGTATACCTGTGTAGAATAGTTTTCTTTGAGGTGTCAAAGAAAAAAACACTAATACAAATGAATTCAGCAAATAAGTTAAAGACAATAAAAATTTAGAATTTAATGATACACTTATGGTGATACATTTAAGAGTTCATCTTTTTAAACAACAATGAAAATCAAAGCATGCAAAAACTGTGGAATAATTTGGAAGATACTGGCATAACTGCTGAATATGAAGCAAAATAGCCCAAATTTTACTGCCATGCTTGATTATCTAATAGGATAACCACCATTTTCCTTTTCTAATGTCTCCATATTATTGATACATAAAAGTAAATAATTATGTGAACAAATGCAAAAGTCAGTCCACACTTTTATCCTGCCAAGCAAATCCTTTTCTACTGCAATCATGTCATCTCCTGAACTAGAAATAACTCTGAAAATAATTTTATATTGAACTGCATTTCAATATAAAGATGATTCTTCCATTTAAATAAACTGATTAAAAATTTTAGCAGATCTTTAAACTGTGAAAGGACATATTCTGTAAGATCCTGTGGATAGATGTTATTTAAATAAAAGAAAGAACCAGTAAAGTCGGTCTATTCACAAAGCAGCGCGTTAGAAATTCCTCAAATGGAACCCCTCCACATCTCCTTGTTCACATCAACCCTCATTTCCCTCCGGGACTCAAAAATTTGTGAAATCACACATCCATACACACACAAACCTACTTTTAGCATGTATTACTACTATATAAACAGTGTAGTTATGTTACAAAATCAACACACCTAGAATGTGAAGCCATTGCAATTCTTACATGACATTCAGGGATTATGTTCCTGACAAAAAACTGTATAATTTTTAAATGTTACTCATGCATGTAGGTGCTAAATTAATAGGCCACATTTAAGGGACGAGGTTAGGCTGTGTTGAACCCTGCTCAAATATCTAAAGGAAATATCTAATAGCTCAAATATCAAATATCTAATATCTAGGAAAGAAGTTGTCCACGATACCACCATTTCAGCAGTAAAACTTTACTTTTCCTTCAGAAAACCATTTCCAAGTTCATTTTTAAAAGCACAGTCTGTTATTTAAATATGCAGTATGCAATTAAACGTCTATATATGTGCATTTCCCTCTCAGACACTTAAACCCATGCTTTCTGACAAAGCCCCTGAGCTCTAACTCCTAGCTGCTGAGAAACAGAGCTGTCACATTTCAGGCAAGTAGAATTGGTTAAAGAGACCTCAAAGGCCCTGTCACAGCTGAACAAAAAGGATAAACACTGTAAGCAAGGCAAAATAAAAAGGAAACCCAGCTCTTTACAGCAAGTCTAAAACACATGCTTTCCCCCATACTGATATACTTGAACACTACATATTTCTCTTGCCCTATTTTCTTCTCAATCCTGAGATTTCAAAAAACATTTAATTGCACCTCTTCAGCGATCGGAAGTAACACAAAATTGGGGGGGGGGCTTTACTTTCCAATTGCAGCTTTCCCCTCCCCTGGCTTCATTTCCCGAAGCCCACCTCTTTCCTTTATTCAGTTTTCCGTCTTCTGTTCTTGGTAAATATGTACACATTTATCTAATCAGGTTTCAAAATAAAAACATAAACGATGGCATATGAATTAACCATTTGCAACTATCTGTGACATTATATTTTGTTCCTGCTTGTAAACGATCCAGTATGTAAGCAATTCAGTCCCAAAGGCAACTGGTTCCTCGAGCCCATAGATGACTACTCCAAATAAGAAAAAAAGGCATGCTTTTCCAACCCAAACTGACAATACTCTTTTCTTACAGAAACGTTTGGAAAGCGTATTTGTTCCACACGCAAATATCTAGAACACAAGTGCAGGTATTTTTCAGGCCTGTTACTGCAAAGCTGTTTCGTCTTCCTGCCACAATAGCTAGGTTATGTGACCCTGGCTTGTGTGCGAACCCTGATCGCTCGGTTCCGAACATTCTCTCAGAGATAATAATCAGTAGAATTCCCATTCGAGAAATGGTCTTTCCTTGATCAGTGTCAAAGCAAATGTTGGGCGTTTTATTTTAGGATTACAGGGAAATTTGTGCCGTACACTTCCCGTTTATTTTCTAGCCCAGATTCCAAAGATATTAAAATGTCCGTTTTAAACAAAAGGTTTCTACTGGCTTCCAGGAGAGTAACGAGAGACTGCACTGGTTTTCAGTAGTAACTCTGGTGAATTCAGGCCTACATCTGGGTTGCCTCATTAAACAAAAGATACCCTCACTGTCAACAACCACGAAGCACAATGATCCCCTACTGCCGATCTTTATTCGGAAAGAATGGTGCAGGGAGAAACACGCCTGTGACCATCCGTCGGCCAAGAAACTCTTCTGGGGTCCCTCCCTTCAGCGATCTGGCGGCTGGAGAACGGCTCTCGTGTGACACATCGGGGCTTGCCCTCCCGCCCCGCCCCCAAAACCTAAGCCCCCTTTCTCGGGAAGACGACGACTCGGTTCCCCCAATTCTCCTTGGAGGATCCAGTCGCTAGTCTGCCCACCATTCCCTCCCGACCCCAGAAGGCATGACAATGGATGCTCACGGGCCACCCCAACAGCCGCCAGCCCCCCAAGCGCCCCGGCTCTGCTCGCCAGCCTCCGGGGCCACACACAGCTGCCGGCGGCACCACCCCACGGGGCGCCGGCGCGGCGCGGCCAGTTCAAGCCCTCGGCCCACCTTCCCGCCCCCGCGTCTCCTCCCACGGAGCGATCGGCCCTGCTGCCATTTAGCAGATGCAGAGCAGATAATGCACAGCCCTGGGGGACCCGAAGAGGCACCCGCCGCGACACCCGGCAGAGCAGCCTCGACCCCTCTGCGCGCGCGCGCGCGTGTGTGCACGCGCCCGGGGCCAGCGGCCGGCACCCGGGTGGGGGCGCGGAGGGCAGCGGCCCCGGGGCCTGAGGCGGCGCGCGGCGGGCGCGGAGGCCGCACTCACCGAGCAGCAGCAGCTTGAGCTCCCGGCGCGCGTCCCGCTTGTCCCTGCGGAGCTGCCGCTCGATCTCGTCGTTGATCCGCCGGGCCTCCTTGGCCTCCTCGCTCAGGCAGCACGCCATGATGGACTCCAGAGTCATGCTTCCGAAGTGCCGCCGCCGCAGCCCCGCGGGCACCCCGCTCACACGCGCGCACACACACCCTCCCGCCCTCGCTCCCCCGAGGCGGCGGTGGCCGCGGAGCTCCCGCCGCCCGGGCGCGCGTCCAGGACGAGCTGGGGGACCCGCCGCGGGGGGGGCGGCCCGGCCGGGACCCCAGCAGGGCCGGGTCCGGCGGAGCGGAGCGGGGCGGAGGCGGCGGCCGCGGGCGCTGGCTCGGGGGGCGCGCGCGGAGGGGAGGCCGCCGCGCCCGGCCTCGCTCAGACGCCCGCGCCTGCTTCCCCGCGAGCGGGCGGCCCGCCCGGTTCCCCGCGTCGCCGCCGCCGCCGCCGAGGCTCCCCTACGCCGTGCGCCCGGCGGCGCGAGCACATCCACCGGGGCGTCCCCGCAGCGAGCGGCCGCAGACGACTCCCGCCCGGCGCGCCGGCCCGCGCCTCCGCCAGACACGGCTCGCGGGCGCCCTCGGCCTCCGCGCCCCCCGCCGGCTCGCGCGCGCTCCCCTCCCGCTCCGCCCCCCTCCGCCCCGCCCCGCCCGCGCAGACGCCCACCGTCCCAGCCGCCCGGCGCGCAGCGGCTCAGCGCGCCTCCCCCTCGCCACACGCGCTCCCCTCGGAGCTGGGCGCGGACCCGGCGGCGGGCGGGGGAGGGGCGGGCAGGGGGGCGGCGGGGGCGGCGCCGCCCCGCCGGGAGGAAGCCGGTCCTCGGCTCGCCGCCGCCGCGCGCCTCTGGGGCGGCCCTCGCTCGCCTCGCCCCGCCTGACCCGCGCCTCGGAGGGGCCCGCGGGCGCCGCGGCCCCAGGCTGGGGTGGGGGCGGGGCCGGTGGCCGCCGCCGACCTCGGCTGCCGGCCGGGCGTGGCGGGGCGGGAAATGGCGGCCTCCGCCCGCCGCCGCGCCTCCCGCTCGCGCTGCTCGAGCGCCGTCGCCCCCGACCCCAGCTCTGTGGAGAAAATCGGAAGCAGCACCGTCCGCGGTGGGGCACGACCGGGGAAGAGGAGGGACTGTCACCGGCCCGGAGGGGCAGACAGCGACGGGCAGCGCTCAAGGGACGAGGTGGAAATCTGAATCGAGCAGAAAATTAAAGCTGCCCAAGTTTGCAGCAGCTTCCTGATAGTTCCCAACTTTTCGTGCCATTGAGGTGCTTTTAGTGGTTTGGTTTTTGTTTTTTTGGTTTTTTTTTTTTAACAAATTCTCTCGTTCTTGAAAAGGCACATGATGTGTAACAGCCAACTAATCAACTTTTCTAGACCCAGAGAAATGCAAAATAATTTCAATAAAAGGAAAGGAAAGAATAAAACAAAACCGGGGGAAGTCGAATCACCAGAGCAAAATCGCATTCTAGTGTTTTTGGTTTTCCACCTTTATTGAGGCTGTTTAAAGTGTTGCTTGCATACTTCATTGTTATATACTACTCGAAGCGCAAAATTAGTAATCTCCTGCTTCTTGAATTGTTTGAGCCAATAGCTGCAAGACTTGAGACTCATACTGGTTGGTTCCTGCGTTGACAGCCTCTGAGGCCTTCAGAGTGAATTGTGTTTTAGGGAGAGAATCGCTTTTTCAGCTTGTGTGTTTTCTCAGACGTCCTTGGTGCAAACTGGTCCAGACGGAGATGTGAGCTCCCGACTGCGGTGGCTACGGAGCGAGAGCGCGCAGAGGATTCTTGTGTGTGGCTTCCGCCTTTCATTTGCCATGTCCTACACACACACGCACACAGAGTCGGGACATAGATCACGCACGTCATCAAGACATAAAATCTGTGTTTTAAGGTCTGTTTCTAAAAGGATATTTAGCCTAGAAAATTATTAAATTTCACCTTAGCCGCGAGAACAGAGAGCCAGACTTCCACCCTTTCACGTAAATACAGACTACTAGACTTGCTGTGAAATTAAAATTTTAACTCAAGGAGCTAAAGAAATTAAAGATTGAAACTGAATATGCAGAATTGTAAAATGGCTTCCAGGAAAAATGATAAATTTGCATCCTCATATATATATATATACATATATATATATATATATATATATATATATATATGTTTTGGAAGACACAAAACATTAGAAAACCCCACCGCGGACGGTGCTGCTTCCGATTTTCTCCACAGAGCTGGGGTCGGGGGCGACGGCGCTCGAGCAGCGCGAGCGGGAGGCGCGGCGGCGGGCGGAGGCCGCCATTTCCCGCCCCTACCTAAGGATCCACTGAGACTTCTGAAAATACCTTTCAAAATGGCCATCAGATATGTTTTGACTGAGTTGACCTGTTATTTGATGAAGGGATTACACCGTTTTAGCACACAGACACAAAGTCTACTTGTCTCCCCAATATCGAAATCACCCCCTGGCACTTAGCAGATATTCAAATAAATGTAACAGATCAATAGTAGAATGTGTCACACATTGGGTAGAAATTAGAAAATAGACAACCAACAACATACAGTGATAAAGCTATATGTGGGTGTCAAGAAAGACACAGGAAGAAAAAAGTACAAGCCTGACCCTAGATCTACCTAAAAACCTTTTTATATTATCGAGACCATTTGTCAAGCAAATATTCCTACAACTTAAGTCAAAATCCACACAGAACCTACTGACATTGTTGAGTGTGTTTAGAGGAATAAGTTAAAAAACTAGACATGGATCATGTTACAAAATCCCAGTTCAGGGCCTGTGAGATGGCTCAGCGGAGTAAGCTGGCAAGCGCGAGGGCCCGAGTTCGACTCCCGGAACCCACATACGAAAAAAGGGCCGGTGATATCGCTCAGCGGCACGGGCGCCTGCTGGCATGCGAGGTCCTGTGGTTGACCCCGGTACCCACACACACACACACAAAAATCCCAGTTCATTAAATCAACAAACATTTATCCTCTGCCCGCTATATGTAAATAACGAAGGTAAAAACGCAGGAGGAGGGAGATACTGAGTTGAATACAATATGATCCTTGCCCTCAAAAAACAAAATCTCAAGGCATAATGAACTCTGAACAGTTACAGAAAGAGACAAAATGAACTAGGCATGGTGGCACACACCCTAACCCCAGCACTTGGAGGCTGAGGTAGGAAGACCACAAATTCAAGCCTAACCCTAGGTTCCATCTCCAGTCCTACAAAAAGAAAATAAAAAACAAAAAGAAATCAATTTGTATTCAAGTTGGGTTAGAAGTAATATAAAGGTATAAAAAGGAAGGATAATTTATCTTCTTTGGGAAATTGGAAGACTTTTCAGGAAAAGGGGGCATTTAGATGCACCTTAAAGAATGAATGAGTAGGGGGCTGAGGACATAGCTCAGTGGTAGAGCACTCGCCCAGCACTGGCCAAGGCCCGAGGTTCAACCCCTAGCGTTGAAAAAAACAGTTTTCCAGGCTTGGAGGTTAGCTCAGTGGTAGAGCCTAGCATGTGTGAGGCCCTAGGTTCAATCCTCAACACAAAAGGAAAGAATGAATGAATAATGTATTTATACCCCTTAAAAGTAAAGTAGCAATTCCAAATCATCCCAGACAAATAGTGAGACGATAAACCATTTTGAGAATTCAAGGATGATTACCACACAGCTGAAAAGCAAACCACAAAACCCTAGAAACAGAAGCATCGAACTTGAGAGAAAAAAGGGAAGACTGTTACCGCGTCTATGCTATTCTAACGCCAACACTAACCCCACAGCCCTATCAGCCAGGCTTTAGGAACTGGGGAAAAAAGAAACCAGTAAGGGCACATATTAGTTCCAAGGAGCGATACTGTGGTCAGAGTGCAAGGCCAAGCTCTAAAAGGCCCTTCTGGGGGAGGCGGGGCAACCCAGGATGCGCCACACAGGGCGGCTCTCCTCTTCCCAGAGTCAGCAGAGCTGCTTCCTAGCTGTCACTATCCACTGTCATTCTCTGTCCCCCCTTTCCTGGATTATGAGGTGCTTGAGAGCAGAGACCATGTCTTTCCTGTCTTCAGGGCACCCAAAAGAGCGCTTAGCCTAGAACAGATATCAGTAAGCGATGAATAAACCAAAGAATGCCACATGCATCACTGACAAACGCACTGACTGCCTGTCCCAGGCAGTGTATTAAGCCAAATGCCTGAGGCATAGAACTCCTTAAAGACTTTATAATCTATTTGGGAAGACAGTCTACATGTATATGAGAATAAACAATACAAAATTAGAGGGACTTGCTGCTAATCTAATGCATGAAAAATGGATCGCAGTTAACAAAAGTTCCTTTCAAAGCAACCCAGAGGAGTATGGGTAGGTACAGGATGGTCACCCAAAAGACTACAGCAGCCTGCAGCACTGCAGATCCCACCAGAGTGGGAAAGTGCTTTTCTGTGCAAAATTGCTCTCACAGCTGTCTAGCCAAGAAATTAAACGGACTTGCTCTTTAGGAAAGAAAAAAAAGTAGGCCCAAGAAGACCCTGACAGTTGCAAATGGCGCCATCTAGTGGACAGTTTTCATAACACCAGAAAGATCATTTTTTGGGAAATGCTGTCCAGTTGAAAGGAGGATTTCAGGGCCAACAGGTTGAAGATGAAAGAAAGAAAGAAAGAAAGAAAGAAAGAAAGAAAGAAAGAAAGAAAGAAAGAAAGAAAGAAAGAAAGAAAGAAAGAAAGAAAGAAAGAAAGAAAGAAAGAAAGAAAGAAAGAAAGAAAGAAAGAAAGAAAGAAAGAAAGAAAGAAAGAAAGAAAGAGAGAGAAAGAAAGGAAAGAGAGAGAAAGAAAGAGAGAAAGAGAAAGAAAGAAAGAAAGAAAGAAAGAAAGAGAAAGAAATTGGCATGAACCACAATATCTTCTCCTGAAAGAAATTACCCAATTAAAATCTACCAAATACTCATCTAGATGAAGCAGAGTACCTCAATGACATCTTTGCTATGCTCTAAAATGCAGCCATGTAATGCTCTGAGTTGATTCACGTTGATTTATTTGGTGCCTGTTGAAGATTAGCATTACCACAGAAGCATAGTAATAACAGTCTGGAGGCAGCCGAAGTCCCACCCATCTGGACAGTCCTAAAGGGCTGGCCAGATAAGAGCTATTTTTAAAATCATACTCACGACTAGGATTTTTAAATCTGTTATTAGCATCTATTAATTGTACATATTAATGGGGTTTCAGCATGATAATTCCACCCATGTATATGATATGCATGATCAAATGAAACTTCCCTTTTTACCCCCCAACCCTTCCCAATGATAGTAATCACTATTCTACTTTTTCAAGACAATGATTTTTAGTTTCATACGTGAGAGAGCGTGACAGTGTTTGTTCTTCTGTTCCCGGCTTATTTCACTTAATACGCCAAGTTTCATCCATTTTGCTGCAAATGACAAGATTCATTCTCTTTATGGCTTAATAACTCCGCTGTGTGTGTCCCATTTTCTTTATCTGTGTATATGTTAGGAGATACTTTTTTGCTGGATAGCTCAGTGTTAAGAAAGCTGGGGCGCACGCTGTTGCTCAAAATCCAGATGGAAACGTATTAATTCCGTCTAAATCAATGCTACAGGACATCAATATTCCTGGAACAAATTAATTTCAAGCATGATATACCTTGGAGATCACGACACAATATATAGTCAAAATCGTTAATTGCTTAGCGTGTGATAAATTAATGAACACAGCACATGTTGATGGGAAGCACAAAGTGCCTGCTCTGTCTTCTCAACAGCTGAAATGGTCTTGTTATAACCTTTCGGTTAGCTGCTGTCCTTGTACCTGTTTCCACCTGCCATTTCAACTTGAACCAAGACGTGAAAAAGCTAGTAGCCTTTCCATTTCAGGTGAATATAAATTGTCTCTCCTGGCAACAAAAGTAGATATGGAAAAAAATCTCTTGTTTTATTTTCGTTTCCAATTCTTTAGACCTACCAAAATCTATTTGACACACAAAATTTCCCTGAGACCCATCTGTGGGCAAGATGTAATGAGGCTTGGAATATGACACGGAGAATGAGGAAGCTGTTTGTTTGTTTGTTTGTTTGTTCGGTCAGCTTAGGCTCTGATAAGGCTCTGCACAGAATTGTTAGCCATCCTGCCTCTATTTAATTAATTTTTTTGTGACAGAATCTTGCTATGTAGCCCAGTTTGGCCCTGAACTCCTGGGTTCAAATGATCCTCCTGCCCCAACCTCTTGAGGGCTAGAGCTACAAGACTGTATGTGTGTGCCGCTATGCCTGGCTTTCTCTCTTTAAAACTTTGATAGTTTGCTCATTGTCGATTTTTGCACTAATTGTGATTTTTAAAATATTGCATTAAAATATTATTCATCTTGATTATTGAGGGTGTTTTTTATATTCTTTTAAATGTTGCACCCAAAGCAAGTGCCTTATCCAATTCAGGACCCAATGTAGAAGTTGTACGTGAGTTGGTATATGTGTTATGATCAAAATATAGGTTGAATGTTTAAATTAAAAATTTGGTTAGTTAAAAACACATTGCCATTAATCTCTCTCCCCCAGCTTTGAATATACTTAACTCATCATTCTTGCCACTTTCTGAAGGAGTTCTGTAAGTCCTCTTTCATGAATCTCTTTACTAGATGTGATTGAAAATCACAATGAATGCAGCTGCTGAGTGCCATCCGATGGAAAGGCGGCTCATAAAAACATTGCACTGCGTCCTCATCCACCTTGTTCACTGAGTCTGGCACCGTGTAACTTGTGACTCCTCCCCGAAGTCAAAATGACCATGAAAGGTAAATGTTTTGAATCAATTCAGGACAGCAAAGGCCGCTACAACAGTACAACTAGACACATACGACTTCAGAACTTCTTCAGAAAGTGGCAAAATGATGGATAAAAGTGTGTTCAAAGCAAGGGAGACTATTTTGAGAGGTTAAAAGGTAATACATCTTTGTAATAAATTTTTTAAAAATTTATTCACTGTACTTTTCAGTCATACCTTGTACAAATGAAGAATTGTCACTCTAGAGAAGGACTGATCAGTGGGGGGTTATCCATTCTTTAAAAGTGTCTGTGATTGCTGCTTGTAGAACTGGAACAAAAACTTGAGCTGAGAAGCCATTGACCGTCCAAGTGGAAGCAGTAAAAGCTTCTACAGACTCCTCAAAAATACATGGTATCAGAAAATTAAACCAAAGAGAATGATACAAAAAAATACACTTTTTAGGTTCACTATTGTGCTTAATAAGAATCACAGACTGGGAACTGGGGATGTGACTCAGAAGCAGTGCACGTTCCTAAGAAGCCGGGTGACCAAGGGACTTTCTTTGAACCCAGGAATTATTTCTTAAAAACAAAGCCTACAGGAAAGCCTGTCTGTAAAAATGTTAGGGTGCCGTGCACAGACTGAATAGGAAAGGGACAATCTGGAAATCACCACTCCCCTTCCCTCAGGCCATTTTTTAAACCTCTACACTAGTACAGTTGCCTGCATCCTGCGGGGGTCACCCCTCTAAGGGCTCTAGATTGATCCAAGTTATGCAGTCAGGAGGTGGCAAAGGCAGGCCTAGAATTTAAGTTTTCTCATATTTTCTTTTCCTGATGCTCATGCCTTTAAGCTGAATGAGTCATGGGGGAAGTTTTGTTTGGTCTCCAGCGCTGCTGGCTTTCCTTGAAATGTGGACTCATGATGGGGACTGTTGGAGAGTGCTTGCCTGGTATGAATGAGGCCCTGGGTTCAATCCCTAGCACTGGAAAAAAAATACTGTACTCATCTGTGTGTGTGTGTGGTGCCGGGGACTGAACACAGAGCCTTCACACTGAGCTACATCCCCAGCCCTCTTTCTTTTTTATTTTCAGACAGGCTCTCATTAAGTCACTGAGTTGCCCAGGCTGGTCAGCCTCTCAGAATGCTGGGATGCCAAGTGTGCAACACCACTTGGGTGCCCTCATTTCTTTTGAAAGGAGCAATAGTCATTCCATCTTTTATGAATTCCCAGGAAGTCCATAACCTACGATAGCACACCATCCTCTGGCAGGAGGATTCACATTTCCAACCCGATCAAATCTCCAGCTGAAACAGTGCTCTGACACCTGGCTGTGTACTAGGATCACACAGGAAGCTTTTAAATAATACTGGAGGCTGGAGGCTGGAGTCTCGCCCCGATTGGTGGGTTTAATTGGTCTGGGGTGGGGTTTGATATATATTTAGTATTTCTAATGACACGTGCAGGCTTTGGCCCATCTGTGGGTAACACATTCACAATTACCACCTCCACCAGGGAGGAAGGCCGGTTTGGGAGGCGCTGGTCCCAAGCAAGGTCCCACCTGAACTAAGACAGCTCCTGATCCCTGCTCACGTCCTGCAGACCTTACGACATTTTAAAATTTCTCTTTTCCCCTTATTTACACAAGAAATCCCCCACCCAACCCTCACTCACCTCACCTCGCCAGAAGCAACCGGGTTTACTAGATTCTGTGACAGACTTCCAGAAACTCAGGTGCATATACAGTAGACAGAAGTATTTCTCGTTCGGCTGGATAAGTTGGGGGGGTAGAGCATGAATGAGGCCTTGGGTTTGATCCCAGCACCCCACACACATTCTTTTAATTACACAAATTGTTGCGTGCTGTACCCCTTAGTCTGCGGCTCGCTTTTCCCACTCCCTCATGCGCTCCTTTGTGACCCTGCCCAGTGTTCTGTTGCAGATACCCACAGCTTCTTACCCAGTCTATTGTTGATGGATACTTGTTCCCAATATTGTGGTACCTTAATAAATATTTATATACTTACTTCTTTGCTTTTCCTATGCATTTTTTCATTTACTAAATATGCTTTTAAAACTTTTTGTTTGTTTGTGTTTTGAGACGAGGTCTTGCTATGTAGCTCAGGCTGGCCCTGAACTCACTCTGTAGCCCATACTGGCCTTAAACTCATGGCAGTCCTCCTGCCTCAGCTTCCCAAGTGCTGGGATTTCAGTGTGTGCCACCATGCCCGGTGATTCCTGATTCTTTTTCATTATGAATGATACTACAACAAACAGTCCTTGTGTATAAGTCTGCGTGTATCTCCATGTCCCTAAAATAAATAGCACACAGTAGAATTATTGGGTCAAAGGACATATCCTTTTATGTTTTTTTTTTTTTTTGAGACAAGGTCCAGGCCAGCCTTGAATTTGCTGTGTACCCCAGGCTGGCCTTGAACTCACAACCCTCCTGCCTCAATCTTCTAAATGCTGGGATTACAGGCATGCACCACCATCCCCAGCATTTTTAAGTCTTTTGATAAATAGTGACAAATTGTTCACAAAGTTGGTAGAGTTTATACCCACTAGCAACACATGAAAAATCCTATTCATCCATCTTTGCTAAACTACAAGTACTGATTTAAAAATTATAGATTGGTTTGGGGTCAGAATAATTTATTTTTTTCTAATTATAATCTTTACTTTTTCTTCATCTTTATGCTTAATATTATCAGCTTTAATAACTTCAGAGATTTTTATAAACTGGTGCATATGTGTCCAAAGTACTATTTAACCACTATTTCAAGTGAATAAATAAACTCTATTTTCAAAGCTGATTTTAAAAAGTTCATAGTACCCTTATTTTAGGGAGTTCCCATAAATCCCACAAGTCAGTGAAAGTCTGCTTGGTAGCACGTTCAGAATATTCCAGTTTTTCTTTTAACAGAAACCCAATGGACATCATAGTTTAAGTACATCTTAAGCTTGTTCTGTATGTGTTTCTAACAATTTACTGTGCAGATACTAAACATCCTTTTTAACTGCATCTGGGGGTGTAGCTTTCCAAAGCAAATACAAATTTCACTGGCTAAACCTTCCTTTTCACTCACAGGAATCCAAGGGAAGACTCAACTCACTGAGCTTTAAGATTAGACCTTGCCAGTAACAGCTTGCAGGGGTCAAAGGGGAGGACATTACCACTTACTTAGGGAGGGGGATTGCAGAACTGGGTGTGGTGGCTCATGTCTGTAATCTCAGCATTGCAGAGGCTGAGGCAAGAAGATTTCGAGTTCAAGGCCAGCCTGGCTAGCTACATGGGGAGTTCCAAACCAGCCTGCACTACAGAGCAAGACCCTGTTCAGAAAAAAAAAAAGAAAAGAAAAGAAAAGAAGAAAAAGCACTGCTGGAAGATACAGAGTCCTGTTTAATACCTACCTTTCCCTGCCACAGGCTGCATGCTGCACTTTTGCTACTCCTTTGCATGGAAAATCCCCTAAGTGTAGTACATTTGAACTGCCTTTTAAAATTAAGGTCCAGGGCCAGTGATATAAGTGCCTGCCCGGCAAGCACAAGGTCCTGAGTTCAACTCCCGGTACCCACATATTAAAAAAAAAAAAAAATTAAGATCCAGATTAAAGGTAAAACAATTTCCCAGGAACCCTCTCAGACCACTCTGGTTTAAATCTAAAGTCATCACACACTATTTCTCCTAGAATCTATGTCCTGCCAAGTGACTAGTATCTGAAGGTTAGGAATCACCCAAATGCACCTAAATTACATTAAGAATTTACCCGGAGTACATGCCTTGCAAGATTTTTTAGTAGGGCCTGCCTGGAGAATTATGAGGTGTGTGGTAGAATGTCAGTGGATGGCGGACTGTTCAGATGCCTGTTGTTAGCTCTCAGATGGCATCTAAGTCATGTCATTGTGCCAAAGGTATTTATTTCACTGCACATCTTCCCGCAGGGATGGGTACAAGACTGCCAATTTCTCTAGATGCAATTCCAGGACTACAGATTCTAAACTTCTTCCAAGGCAGCAGTAGAAAAAGAGAGGTTATCTGAGGATTCCAGAATGATTCCCTTCTCCACTTCGTGAGGAGCACTTCAGTACTGCGTTGATCCAAGACTGCGGATGGGTTGGGGAGTTTGTCCCCTGACTGTGTGGAAGGCAGAATATCGGTAAAAAGGCAGGAAAATAATGGGTCTCCTCAATGCATCATAATCAATTACTTTAATTTTTTTCAGGACACATTTTTCAACTTAGTAAAATAGACATTTCTTGTAAAAGCAGCCATTCATCATTGAATGACTTGGCCTCAAACCCTTTGACCTGAATGTTGGAACTACGCCTGACACATCTTAAGATCGTACTGGTAGGTATTAGGGTCATGGGAGGAGGGATGGCTACAGTAGAGGTAGCTCGTGCTAATCTGCTCACTGAGGCCTGACAAGACAGCTCTTGGCGTGGTTTCTGTCCAAGGCAGGTCCGCATCCCACAGCCTGCAAGGACTGCAGCCACAGGGCTGACAGTCCAAGTAACCCCATGCATTACCTAGCCAGTTCTTCCGCGCATGTGTTCATCCAAATCCCAGTTTATAACAAGGCAGAACGTGGGTTGAGGGAGAGGTCTGTGGCTGGAGAGACTGTAGTTAGCCTCAGCAGGGCTGGCCCCAAGGCAAGAAGGTTGGACCCCAGCTCTCGCTCTTAGAGCAGGCCACGTCCCTAGGGGGATTAGATTCAAGGACGGTTAGCCAGACAGACCTCGGGCAGGTCAACTGAGTCTGGTGCTGCCTCAGAAGGAGCTGCGTCACAGTGCCCTGGCCCTTAGAACACAGGCTGGCAGGGTGTGGATGGCTCATACCTGTAATCCCAGCACTTAGGAGGCTGAGGCAGGAGGATCGCCATAAGTTCAAGGCCAGTCTGGGCTACATAGTGAGCTCAAGGACAGTCTGAACTACATAGCAGGACCCTGTCTCAAAAACAAAAGCAAACACAAAAACAAAAACAAAAATAAAAAAAGCAGGAGCTGCAAAGTCCTGTGCTGGTGACGGGAGCTGGGGATCCCCATACTTGCTTACACTGGGCACCTAACGGCACCATGTGCTATTTGGAGAAAGCTGGGAAAGGAGACTGCATGGACAAATCTTTTCTTCCTTTAAGCGGGACTAACTGAGTGATTTCCAGTTCTGCACTTACTTAAAATCAGTTTCCAAAAACTTCAAAGTTAATCATTCCTAACTACTTTTTTTCTATTCCTCAAATAAAGATTTTTCTGGGAAAATGAAAAATCCAAAACAAAACTAAACAAAAACAAACAAACTAAAACCCTCAAATGGATACATTGTTCCAAAACTTCAGGAGTGAGTTTCTTTTAAGCCATGAAATTTCTAAAGTATTAATAGTGCTTCCAGGATTATATAATATTCATCCCAGAAAAACATTTCTAGAACCTCCATATTTTGTTTTGTATAGTAGTCGTTACTATGCAGTTAAAATTTTCTTGTGAAGAAATGGAAGACTAAAAAAGCAAGAAAAGAAACCTGAGACTTGAGGACACCCCACTGTAAAGAAAAGACAGGCAGGGGATAATCACCTCAACGTTGCAGTGTAATAGTTGAGACCATGGCCAGAGCGGTGCTGTTTCTTATATTTTATAATATTTTATTATTAGAAAATAGCACATGCTAGTTGGAAAATTTGGAAAGTACAAAAAGTATAATGGAGAAAAATAAAAGTACTCTGAAGTCCAGCAAAGTAAATACTTTGCTTTACATCACTTGTCTATTGTTTTTCACTTGCTTATTTTCTATGCAAACTAAACATGTTTTTCTTTTTCTGTCTTTCCTTTTTTTTTTTTCCTGTTGGTGGTACTGAGGATTGAACCCAGGGGTACTGTACCACTAAGTGACATCCCTGCCCCTTTTAAATTGTTTTAAATTTTGAGATAGGGTCTCAGTAAATTACTCAGGCTGACCTCAAACTCGCAATCTTCCTGTCTCAGTAGCTAGGATTATAGGTGTGTAACACCACCCCAGCTGGATTTAAAAAAAAAAAATGTAGCCAGGATTAAGTAACAAAACATTTTGAATTGTTGTTCTTTTTACTCAGTAATGGTTTTTCTTACACTTACATATTTTATAATATGATGTTATTTCATCATATAAACATTTAATAATTTTTATTCAGCTTTCTTTTATCAGTGCTCATTTAAGTATCGATTTTTGTCTCACTGTTATAAATAGCACCATCATGAACATCCTTATCCTACATCTCTGAATGGATAGTTCAACCAGAAGTGTGATGAGCTGGGATAAAGGATTCAATTACTTACATAGAATATTTTTTAATGGATTTTATTTATTTTTTTTTTATTTTTATTTTAAAGAGAAAAAAATAGAACAAAATTTCAGAACCACATAATAGGAGGGTAACAATGGTTAATACAGTCCATATTGTTATCTTTAAATTAGTTACTCAGGGTACAAGATATCAGCATTCAATTGTCTAAACAACATATTTCCCTTTTGAACAGTTTCTTCTTGTTTTACCATGTCTATAGTAGAATTTGGATCTTATTTACTCTTTCAGTTTCTCACACTAGGGAGACAATACGATGTTTACAAATGTGTGTCCAGTTTATTTCACTTACGAGTATTTTCTCGAGTTGCAACCATTTACCTATAAAAGTCTCCAGTTTATCCTTCTTTATGGCTGAGTAGTACTCCATTGTATAAAAATACCACATCTTTTTTATCCATTCCTCGGTTGATGGGCATTTGGGTTGTTTCCACGATCTAGCTGCTACGAATTTTGCTGCTATAAACATGGGTGCACATATATCGCTGTGGTATTCTAATTCTTCTGGGAAGATACCCAGAAGGGGAATAGCTGGATCAAATGGGACTTCCAGTCCTACATAGAATATTTTTATGGGCATGTTTCAAAACCGGAAATTTACCAAACATGGAGAAGAGATGGTTGTTATTTCTTCCTCTTAAACAAACTCCCTAGTTCTTAACACCTGTCAGATCTCTGGGTGTCTCCTTTCTCCCAGGGTGTTCGCTGGGGAAGAAACGCTAGCTGGTAACACAGGGCAAACAGAGCAGTGGAAGCCGATGCCCCGACGCAGGACCACCAAAGACACGGGTGAGCGCCGCAAGTGCCGTTGGGCGGTAGGGCCGAGAAGAAGGGCAGGGCTGTGGTTCAGATTCAGCCTTCACGGGGACGGGGCTACGGGGAGAACCACGGTGGCACCCAGGTCTTGGCGGACTGGGAGTCCTGTTCCAAACGGGACCTCAGAGAGGCGAGGCAGCCTGGGTCGGGCTGACCCGGAAGGGAGCGTGGTTAGGGACGCTGCGCGGCAGCTGCGCTGGGAGCTCACGGGACGTGTGCAGCCCACCACGCCGCCTCCGCTGCGCCTCCAAGCTGCCGTGGAAGGTGGTTATTGGCAACGCGATACCCTCCATGCAGGGTTATCATAATTTAGCTCTTCTGGGGAGGAAAGCGAAACGCATGTCCGTGCATTCAGACGTACAGCAGGAAACGTCGAACAGCTGAATGATACCACGAGGCATGGGTGTCTCAGACCCGTGTGGGGAATTTAAGTAAAGCAAGCTAAACAGCGGCGTGTCATCTTTTCCCCGTGAGGATGGAAAACGACAGAATCTTAGTTTCTGGAGGAGCTTCCTAGACTTTACACGGCCCCCCCGATCCTGTAGACCGCCTGCCGTACCCTGCCTGGGACCGTGCAAAGCACGGCGCCTGACCTCCCGCCAGCCAAGCGACAGTAGAACATGGGTGGCCAGTTACCAACACACTGGTTTCGGACGCAGTGGAAATTCTGAACAGTCTTTTGGGGCTTCAGAAAAATGCTAATTTCACATTCAAGTTAACCAGAAAGTAGCTTGTGATTTTCTCTCCAAACAATCTTTTCTTCTTTCTCTTTCTTTCTTTCTTTCTTTCTTTCTTTCTTTCTTTCTTTCTTTCTTTCTTTCTTTCTTTCTTTCTTTCTTTCTTTCTTTTTCTTTCCTTCCTTCCTTTTCTTTTTCTTTCTTTCTTTCTTTCTTTTTCTTTCTTTCTTTTTCTTTCTTTCTTTCTTTCTCTTTCTTTCTTTCTTTCTTTCTTTCTTTCTTTCTTTCTTTCTTTTTCTTTCTCTTTCTTTTTCCATCTTTTTGAGACAGTTTTTCACTATACAATTCAGGCTGGCCTTGAACTCACTTTGTAGCCCAGGCTGGCCTCGAACTCGCAGAGATCCTCCTACCTCAGTCTCCCGAGGGCTGGCATTACAGGCGTACACCACCATGCCCAGCTCCATAATGATATTTTCTAAATGAAAAGATCTGTAACTTAGATGTAGCTCATCCAATCTAGAGGGAGGAGACAATCAAGTAAATACTGTGGAAGTCATTCGTTTTAGTAAGACAACCTGCAAATGTCACATCAATGCACACAGAAAGTGTAAACTGCAAACATTTTCCAACACGGGGTAGGTTGTTGCAAATTAACAGTACACAGTGCCCAATCCTCACTTCTGAATTGATGTACATAGCTGGGGTCACCAAACCCGACTTCACAGATAACATCACACTTACTGTAATTTTTGTACAGGTTCTGGTGAACAGTTTGCCCATAGAAACATGTGCTTCAATTTCTGTCCAAAAGGGGATCATTTTAACAGCCATGAACAATAAAATAAAGATATCTAAAAATTTAGATTCCTTGCAATGTTCTATTTCCTTTGCCAAAGTAAAAAAAAAAAAAAATTCAACTACAAGAACCATAATAAATTCTCTCTTTTCAAAGATGTATATATTAGAAATAAAATATCTAACATTTAGAGAAAAAATAAAATGAAACTATATTACTGGGAAAACTTTTATAATTAGTTTCTTGCCAAACTTTGAAAGTCATTGAAAGAGAAATAAAATGCCACAGAGAGTCTTCTTAGCAAATCAATTAATTTGACCCAAAGTAGAAACCTTATGGTTATGATTAAATCTTAATAGCCAGGCATGGTGGCAAATCATATGGTTATGACTCTGGTTATGATTAAATCGTCATGAGACAAATATCGTTCATACTAGAAAAATAAAACCCTCTCATAATAAGAAGATTCAATCAGTGATTCCAAATGATGATATGGCCATCCCATGATAACTCGCAAAACTGGAGACAGTAAAGTAATGTCCTATAGGTCCTTATGGGCTATGCCCAGTTCATTGAGAATGTAATTGTGGTTAGGAGCCTGAATAAGTTAAATAGGCAGAAACAAACATTTTCTATGACTTAAAGGCTCAGTGATTTGTTGGAAAATATATGCCTTAATACATGCAGGCCAGGCATGGTGGCACATCCGTGCCATCCCAGATATTCTGCAGGCTAAGGCAAGAGGATTACAAGTTCAAATCAGCCTGGGCAATTTAGTAAGATCCTATATCAAAGTAAAAAATAAAAAGTGTTGGAGATGTAGTTCACTGATAAAGTGCTTGCCTACTTGCTTGAGGCCCTGGGTTGGTTCAGTCCCCACTAATGCCACCAAAAAAAAAAAAAAAAAAATCAAAAATTTAAAATACGGTGAATTGTAACCAAAAAATTAAAAATTGCATACATTTAGCTGACTAATGCAAGTCTTTTCTTTAAAATACGTTATTATTTAAAGGAGATCATCCTTATTTCTCACATTCTAGCTGAAGGTTTTAATTTTTTTCCATTTTTGGTGTTTTTACAAGGAAACTACTTTAATTTTGATTTCCATATTGCTAGATATAACCCTCCCTCTTCTAATTTCTCATCTTGCCAACTGTATAAATACATTGTGTTTGATGAAGATTTTTCTTTTTGAATTGTCAAGCATTGGTAATAGTGTGACAAAAGGGGCATGCTCTTATAAATTGGCATCATTTTTCTGGAAAGAAATTTGCCAAAGGTTTATTTTTTTAAAGAAATATACATGTTCTTTAACCTAATAATGACATTTCTGGGAATTTATCTGAATGATGAAAGCAGGATATGAACAAATATTTATTTACAGGGTCACTTAACACAGTTAAAGTAGATTACTTAAAATCTGGAAATAATCCAAGATTCAACTATTAGAGAATTGGCTAAATACAGTACATTATAGCTGTATGATGAAATACGAAGAAACCATGAATAATTGTGCTATCTAAAAATACCTAAAGATAATAGAAAATATACTGTTAAATACAATACTTGAATGAAAAAGCAGGTAACACATTGTGAAAAACGACTCTAATGATGTTTTTCAAATATACACATGCACAAACACACACACACAATGGAAATACAATGTGTGTTGGAAGGCTGTACACCAAAATATCAAATATCAGCTGTATCTCTGGGAAGGGGGATTATGGTGAATTTTACTTTATATTTTGTTTTATTCTTTCTTTCTTTTTTTTTTTTTTTTTTTTTTTTTTACCAGAACTGGTGATGAACCCAGGGCCTGTGCACTAAGCTACATCCCCAGCCCTTCCGTATTTCTTATTTTGAGACAGGGTCTCCCTAAGTTTCCCAAACTGGGCTGGGCTCAGATTTGGAACCCTCCTGCCTTAGCCTGTCGGATTATAGGTATGTACGACTACGCCTTGGATTTTTTTTTACTTTACATTTTATGCTCTCTGCATTTGTACTGTTGTTTGTTTCTGAGGTGGAGTCTCCCTACATCACCCCAGCTGGTCTCAAAATCCCAGGTTCAAGTGACCTTTCCACCTCAAGCTCCCAAGCAGCTGGGATGATGCCCAGCTACTCTTTTATATTTTTGGAGTTTCAGAATGAACCTATCTTACTTGTGAAAAATTTTTAAAGTCCAATAAAATTTTAAAAATTATGGCACGTGGGGGGCGCCCCCGCCCAGCCCCCCCGAGCCCGGGCCCCGTGGCCCTCCCTGTGCCGCCACCACCGCCACCGCCGCCGCCGCTCCCGCCGGGCCTAGGTTCTGAGGAAGACACAATGGTGGCAATGGACCTGGGGTCCCCCCCACTCCCTAAGAAGACCCTGCCTGTCCCTGGGGCTCTGGAGCAGGTGGCCAGTCGACAGCACCAAAGTGGCCGCAGAGGTTCCTCATGGCAGCAAACAGGAGCTGCCAGACCTCAAGGCCCAGAGCCTGACCACCTGTGAGGTCTGCGGTGCCTGCTCTGAGACCTGCAAGGGTTTGTCCAGCCACGCACGTTCCCACCTGCGGCAGCTTGGAGTAGCAGAGTCAGAGAGCAGTGGTGCCCCCATCGACCTCCTTTACGAGCTTCTGAAACAGAAGGGCCTGCCTGATGGTCCCCTTGGGCTGCCCCCAGGCCTGGCTAAAAAGTCCAACTCGCCGAAGGAGTTGATCACTGGCTCTACCCGGCCTGGCCTGCTTACCCTGGCCAAGCCCTTGGATGCCCCTGCTGTCAACAAAGCCATCAAGTCACCTCCGGGCTTCCCGGCCAAAGGTTTGGCCCACCCACCCAGCTCTCCGCTGCTCAAGAAGGCATCTCTGGCTCTGGCGGGCTCCCCTACCCCGAAGAATCCTGAGGACAAGAGCCCCCAGCTGTCCCTGAGCCCCCGGCCAGCCTCCCCAAAGGCACAGTGGCCTCAGTCTGAGGATGATGGGCCCCTGAACCTCACCTCCAGCCCAGAGCCAGCACGAGACATCCGCTGTGAGTTCTGCGGTGAGTTCTTTGAGAACCGCAAGGGCCTATCAAGCCATGTGCGCTCCCACCTGCGGCAGATGGGTGTGACCGAGTGGTACGTCAACGGCTCGCCCATCGACACGCTGCGGGAAATCCTGAAGAGACGGACCCAGTCTCGGCCTGGTGGACACCCCCACCCTCCAGGGCCCAGCTCAAAAGCCCTGGCCAAGGTGGTGGGCAGTGGAGGTCCTGGCAGCTCACTAGAGGCCCACAGTCCTTCAGACCTTCACCTCTCACCCCTGGCCAAGAAGTTGCCACCACCACCGGCAGCCCCCTGGGCCACTTACCAACTGCCTCTCCTCCTCCCACGGCCCGGAAGATGTTCCCAGGCCTGGCTGCACCCTCCCTGTCCAAGAAGCTGAAGCCTGAACAAATGCGGGTGGAGATCAAGCAGGAGATGCTGCCGGGGGCCCTTCATGGGGAGACGCACCCATCTGAGGGTCCCTGGGGGGCGCCGCGGGAAGACATGACACCCTTGAACCTGTCCACCGAGGCCTGCTGCGAGCTCTGTGGCCTTTACTTTGAGAACCGCAAAGCCCTGGCCAGCCATGCACGGGCACACCTGCGGCAGTTCAGTGTGACGGAGTGGTGTGTCAACGGCTCACCCATTGAAACGCTGAGTGAGTGGATCAAGCACCGGCCCCAGCAGGTGGGTGCCTACCGCAGCTACATTCAGGGCAGTCGCCCCTTCACCAAGAAGTTCCGCAGTGCTGGCCACGGCCGTGACAGTGACCAGCGGCCGCCCCTGGGGCTGGCACCCGGGGGTCTGTCCTTCGTTGGCCGCAATGTCGGTGGGGAGCTGGGACCTGAGGCTGGCCGGGCAGCTGATGGTGGTGAGCGGCCTCTGGCAGCTAGCCCGCCAGGCACTGTGAAGGCTGAGGAGCACCAGCGGCAGAATATCAACAAATTTGAGCGCCGACAAGCCCGCCCCCGAGATGCCTCCACAGCCCGGGGGAGCGAAGAGGCCAATGACCTGCATCATAAGCTGGAGGAGGTGCAGCAACCCCCACCCCGTGTCCGGCCGGTCCCCTCCTTGGTGCCTCAGCCACCGCAGACATCACTTGTCAAATTCGTTGGCAACATATACACCCTCAAGTGCAGGTTCTGTGAAGTGGAGTTCCCGGGCCCCCTCTCCATCCAGGAAGAGTGGGTACGGCACTTACAGCGGCACATCCTAGAGATGAATTTCTCTAAAGCAGATCCCCTGCCTGAGGAGCTCCCAGCCCCGCAGGCACAGACAGCTTCGGCAGAGGCACCCTAACACAGAAGCATTCCAGATCTCTCCTTGTGCCACCTGTTTCCTTTTCTCCTCTGTTTTCTTCCCTCTCTTTCCCCTTTCTTTTCCGTTTCCAAAGGAGCAAGCCAAAACCTCAAACCGGCGCCCCCTAGGGGCCGGGCACACTACAGCTGGGGTGCCAGGAGCCAGCTAGTCACCCTTCCCCCAGCCCAAGGACTCTCGGGCCACAGGGTGTCTTCCTCCAGTCCATGCTCCCTGGTCCAGCAGGGGCTGCAGCCAAGTCCTTGGTGGCAGCTGATCTGGTCACAGGAGGACAGCACCCTCCTGTGTCCAGCAGGCAGGCAGGGCTATGTCTGGCATCCGTGGCCATTTGCAGAGACCCCAAAGACCCCTGTTCTGGTTCCCTCTTGCCCCCATGCATATTGTCTCATTCACGCACATGCAAACATACACCCATGCGCGCACATGCACACGCACCTCGTGAGACCCGGGATCTGCCCCAGCCCCCCAGGTCCCGCATCAAACAACCACGTCACGCCAAGGTGCTTGCTCAGGGGAAGCCTTGCTCCCTCTGCGGGCCTGCTGGGCCTGGGAGCCCCAACTGAGCCCACAATGCCACGGAAATCCTTGTTGGCTGCTCCCCAGAGGGGCTTTCTAGCTGGGAAGAGCTCAGAGCTGACAGCTGCCTCCTGCCATGTCAAGGCCCCCCCAAGCCTCAGGGGCTCTGGGGCCGGGAGGGTAGGGTGGGGGTGGGACTCTTCTCCCCCACCCCTGCCTCCCTCCCCCTTTTCACTATTGCTTTCTATGTATAGCTCCCTAGACCTTTCACTTTTTTAAAAACGCATTTTGTGTAGAGAAGAAAAAAAAAATTATATTAGGTGCATAAAAATGTGAATGTATTTAATGTTATTGAGCTATACACTTAAAATGATTAAAAGGTAAATGTTATATATACTTTTATCACAACAAAAAGATATATGTATGAAATCCAGGTGATGCTGGGGCTTTTTAGATCCAGTCCATGAAGTAAAAAGTTGGACTTCATTAAAATTAAAACTTTTGCTCTGACAAAGACATTGTGGGGAGGATGAAGAAATAAGCCAGAAACTGGGAGAAAATATTTACAAAACACATATAGATGAAGGACTAGTATCCAAAATACATAAAGAATGCTCAAAACTTATTTTTATTTTTTTTTAATTTTTATTTTAAAAGGAAAAAAATAGAACAAAATTTCAAATTAACATAATAGGAGGGTAATGATGGTTAATACATTGGGTATTGTTATCTTTAAATTAGTTACTGAGAGTACCAGATATTGGCATTCAATTGTCCAAACAATATTCTGCTTAGTTTTATAACATGTGATTATTCATACTCATTTATTCATAAGAATGTGAAAAATGAAATACCTGAATTTTGAAACACTAACAAAGACCATTTACAGATAATCTGAAGAAAAGAAAACATAAAATAAAAATTACCTCAAACTGTGTCAATCATAAAGAAAACTTAGCAAGAAATCAAATGTCCAAAATGAACAAGTTTTGAAGAGCACATGGTGGTAGGGAAAATCAGATGATGGGAAAATGTGCATAAGTTTTAGAACTCTCAAAACTTAACCATAAGAAAACAGACAATTCAATTTAAAAATAGGCAGAAAAACTGAACATACACCTTACCAAATAATATATAGAAATGGCACATAAACGTGAAAAGATGTTCTCCATCATATTTCACAAAGGAAGTACAAATTAAAACAATGAGATGAGATTTCAGAATGGCCAAAATCCAGAACACTGACCCCAGCAGCCGCTACCTGGACATGGAGCAACAGGAGCTCTTATTCACTGCTGGTGGGAATGCAAAGTGGTCCTATCGCTTTGGAAGACAGTGTGACGGTTTCCCACAAAGCTAAAAGTAGTCTCATCATGTGATCCAGCAACGCTGTCTTGGTATTTATACAAGCGAGTTGGAAAGTTATGTCCACATGAATGTTTATAGCAGCTTTATTCATACTTGTAAAGCTCAGAAGCAGACTGGATAAACCACAGTACACAGCTCCAGGAAGGAATGAACTAGCAAGCCATGAAAGACAAGTAGTAGATGTAAATGCATCTTGTTAAAGGAAAGAAGCCTATCTGAAAAGCCACTTACTTGATGATTCTAAGCATATGATACTCTCAAAAAGGCAAAACCATAAAGACAGAAAAGAGTCCAATGGCTTCTGGGGTCTTGGGGGAGGGAGGGAGGAATATGGAGAGCACAGGGGATTTTTAGGCCAATGAAATTATTCTGTATGACATGTAATGGGGAGAATATGCCATTATGCATTCATCAAAACCCATAGTATGTACATCAGAAAAACAAACCCTAATACAAACTATGGACTTTAGTTAATAATGTATCGATATTGTCTTATATAAAAAACAGAAAAATTGCACCAAAAGATTATGTATCCTGAAACAATATAATTTACCAAAGTAAAAATAAATTATTTCCAAACACAATTCTGCTTCTTATATATTTATTTCCATAAGTGCTTCTTTGGTTACTTAATTTTGCATAGTAATTTATGATGTTTGACAGCAATCTCTAGAAATTTTCAAACAGGTAATTCTTGTGTGTAATACTGATTTGATCACTGATTCAGTAAAAGTCACAAGTCTCATCATTTTTATATTTTGATTAAATAATTTCACTGCATTAGTAAGTAATCCATATGCAGTTTGGGGATCTAAGTTCTCAAGAATCTAATAAATGTTTCAGTAGAAACCAGGGGCAATACTTTACTCATATGTGTAACCCTTAAGCATTCCATCACTTCTGATGATAACACAGCATTAGGAAAAAGGGAGAATAAGATGCTAACGGTGTTTACTAACACAGACAATTGTGGTCTCCTCTAGGGAGATACACATAGATGTACATAGTCTTCTCAATGTGGACAGCTCAGCTTAAAATAATGCTGGGACTTCAGTGCTGTCCCTGACACCAAGGACTACCTTAACACACTCATAAGGCAAACACACAGATTGCAGCATCAATAGCGATGTGGCTAATTCAGTGACTAGAACAGCACCACTGTTATGGCTCATGTCTAGATGTCCCCCCAAAGCCTCATGTGCTCATATCGGGGGCTTTTGTGAGGTGGCTGGATCTGGAGTGTGTGACGATGAGATCAAGGGTGTGCGATTACTAAATTAGTCCACTGATTGGTTCGGCATGGCTCTGGGTAGGATTAGGGTGCCCCACCCTGGGTGTGAGTGCTATACACCCTAAGGACAGGTTGCCCAGATGTAATACAAGGAACAGAAAGAGGGTTGCTTGTTGCTGGTCACTTGCTGCTTGCTGCTTTGCTTCTTCACTGCTTTGCTGCTTTCTGCCCACCATGGACTGTTTCTCCTCCACAATACCACAATGCCTTATGGCCAGCTGATTATGGACTGAAACCTCCACAAACTGTGAGCCAAGTAAACTTTTCCTCCTTTAACTTTTGGTGTCAGGTATTTTGTCTTGGCAATGAGAAAAAAGTAACTAAGACAACAACCAAAGGAGCTCCCTAGCAGCACTATTCCTCAAAGATACATGGGCTCACGGGCTCCTGAATTTCAGTAGAACATTGTTCATCAGCTGAAAATACAAGAGTTGGAGTTTTCTTCCTTTCTTTCTCTCTCTCTTTCTTTCTTTCTTTCTTTTTTTTTTTTTTTTTTTTTGTGGATACAGGATCTCACTATGCAGCCTAGGCTGGCCTGGAACTCGTGATCCTCCTGCCTCCGCTCCAAATTGCTGGGATTACAGGTGCGTGCTACCGTGCCTGATTTATAGATCACTTTTGAGAGGAAGCTGAACAGAGCCAGGACCCTTGAGAGGATCCCTGGGAAATGGCATGGAATTGAGACTAAGATGCCAATCCCCTCTGAGAACCTGGGGTAGCAGCAGGCAATCAAAGTAGAAAGTCCTTTCTTTGGAGCCAGCGCAGCAGCCCACGAGCCCACTTCTGATCTGAATGGCACTTGTGAATCCACTGCGTGCTCCCAGGTGACACAGGGACTACATGAGGCTGTCTGTCTGGACCTTGGCAACTCCTAGAGTTGGGTATTGACTCTACTCTTACCTTTATTTCCATACATTTCTCGTCTGACATTAAAATCACAATTTAGTCCATAGAGCACAAGGGCAGTTTGCACACTCTCATGAGAGCAGTTATTCCCAGTAGATATTACTCTTCAGGATCAGCCACGCCCAGAGCCATATGTTTTGAAATGCCAGGTACTTTCTCTTATACACTGGCAAGTCTTCCAACTTGTTTGATGTTGCAATCAGGTAGTTGATTTTTTAGATCAGCAGATACTCAAATCTCTGCCTATAGGGAGTGCTGACATTGGCATGAAACAGCTTCTTAAATCTGGCTTTCTACCTTGCACCGTGAGCCTGCCAAATGAGGCCTATACAAAGGGAAGGTGCATTCTGTCTTGAAGTTACAGAATAGCACAGCTGGAGGAGATGCTAAATATCTAAACTTGCATTCTCATTTTACATATCTTCTCGAAAGACTAAAATCCTGGAGGGCAGACACAATGTTTTAGTTATTTCCACCTAATTGATATGATTAGCTTTGTTTTCTTTTTCTTTTTATTCTTTCTTTCCTTTTTTTTTTCAGGACTGGGGATTGAACCCAAGCCTGAGTTATAACACAGAGCTATATCCCCAATCCATTTTATATTTTTAAATTTTGAGACAGAATCTCACTAAGTTGCATAGGCTGGACTCAAACTTGTGATCCTCCTGCCTCAGCCTCCTGCCTCAGCATACATCATGAGACCTGGCTATGACTAGCTTCTTTATACTTGGCATGCAAAATAATTTAGATTATTTATATTGCAATTCCTCTGAGGAGAAAACTCTTCTACATCTTCTTCCTCTCTGGTCATAGGGCCATCGGCCCCATGTCACAGATGAAGGCTCAGCTAGTCATCATGTGAAGCAAGATACTACTCTTCCAAAATGCCACCAAACCAAGAGTTATACTTCATTGCAACCAGGTGTTTGTTTCCTCTAGTGTCAAAGCTTCCCTTTCTAAACATGATGACTGAAGTATTGTTGTTGCAGGTTCCTTCAGGAATGATGGCTATGATTAGTTTATTCTCATCAGCAATACCTTGTTTAGTTTCTTTGTAACCAGGTGTCAATCCTTCACTTCTGAGTGTTCAGACCGGACATGTGGACCTGCCTTAACCATAGCTCTCTAAATTCCCATCATCCACCATGAACCTGGCCAACCATAGCACAACATCCATCTGTTGTCCAGATCAAAATGCGTATTGGAGAGGTTTGGTTGGCACACAAATTCCTCTCTTCTGGGGTCACTACTGCTCATTATGGTAATGAATGGTACTAGAGAGAGACGCACACAGTTCCAGCAGCAAGTGAAATGCACCAGGTCACTCAGCCAGTTTTTGAGGCTGCTGTCTGGCAGCTGGCCAACCAGTGTAGTTCTTATAACAAGCAAACTGATCGCAGCGAAAGCCAGGTAGCCCTCAGAGGCAGGTAGGGTGCAGGAGCGTATTATGACACCCAGCACCTGCGCGGCAGTGAGCCTCGGACTACGTAGCAGAAACTGAGAGTGGTTCTTGTAAGGAGATTTCATGACCCCAGCTCCTCTGTGGAGAACCTCTGGGTCTCTTCATGTTCTACAGTGGCTTTCGGTCCCACAGAAGCTGAATTTTTAAGAACCGATCCTTTGTGCATTTTCCAATTTAGACCATGGCCCAATTTATTTATTTATTTATTTTTATTTTTGTGGGTCCCGCGGGTCGACCTCAGGACCTCGCGTGCCAGCAGGCACCCGTGCCGCTGAGCGATATCACCGGCCCCTATTTCGTATGTGGGTTCCGGGAGTCGAACTCGGGCCCTCGCGCTTGCCAGGCAGGCACTCATACCGCTGAGCCATCTCACCGGCCCTCCTTTCTAGTTTATAAGAGTGGCCCCTAAAGTGGCCCCTGAAGTAGGGGCCTTTTACAGCCAGATAGAGTATACATGGGTACACTGCATACTGATTTTCCTTTCTGTGGCCTATCTCTGGCTCGTTAGCATTGGTTGCCTTTCACAGGTAAGTTGGCTGCCTTCCTGGATAGGGCAGATTGCTTACTTTCCCTGGCCAGTTCACAGCCTGAAGAGATCCTTGACTAAACAGAGGAGAAATGGTGGTGGTATCCATGCCAGTCCCTGTTTCGAGTCTCACCAATGCTTCCAAAATTTTAAAGGGACAGGCCCTCATTAGACGAGTCATTCATTGACTTTTTAAAAGAATATTCTTTCATAGAAAATTTTAGCTATGTTCTTCTCCTAACAGTGATTTTCAGTTCCCCAAAACTATCCCATGTTTTCCATTCCCTGGGCAGAGTGGACGCATGTGTTACCTACACCACAGGTGACCCAGGTTGGTTGGATCCCTGATTGCTCTTAAGCGGACTCTCTTTCCTGGATTTAGTGATATTTAAGGATGATCTATCCCTAGACTTTTTCAGTTCTATGAACCAATAAAAATTCCTTTCTCCTGAAGTCAGTATTTTCTGGGAATAATGGGTCAGTCAGAATTCTTTCCTAAAAACTTCGAACTGGGCCTGAGATTTCCATCTCAGGACTGATTTGGCCCCTTGGGTTGAGATGAAAACTCTCTGGAGCCATGGCATAATTATCTTTAGCCATGTTAGTTTTCTGACGCTTGTAGCCAAATGTATTCTCATAGAACAAATTTGTTTCTAGTGAGCATAGAAGAATCTAAGAAAAAAAGCTAATATATGATAATAGAGGTGCCAAGTCTTGTGGTAGATAATTTGTATTTATTATCCTGATAATATTTGTGTCTTCTAAAATAAAAATTCCCCCAATAATATAAACATGGGATCTACATTTCATCAGAACCTTGATATAGCTTCGAACCTTAAATATCGGTGTATGTATATCAAATGCATTGATAGAGGATGCATTTACCTTGCTCATTCTAAATCTTTCTACAACCTTTACTGTCATGGATGTATATTGTTTTTGGCCCTGGAGAGACTGCCTTCCCCGGATCAGTGACCATTCATTGATTTGATCTTTGATCTGCCATAGGGAAACAGTCCTTCCTAGATTTATTCTGGTTTAAAGATGATCTATCCCTAGAGTTTTTTCATTTACATGACCCAGTAAAAATTCCTTTTGTGGAACCAGTTTGAGCTAGGTTTCTGCCACTTGTAATTGAAAGAGTCCTGTTTAATGTACTGACCAAAAGCGCGTGTCGATGTTCTCTACGGGCTCATGTATTTCCTCCGTAAACTCTCTGTCTCAGCCCCAAGGCTTCTCCTGTTTCCCCACTCTCCTGTTCCCTACCTCAGACCAGCCTTTTCTCTCCCACCTGTGTGTGGGTGCGTGTGTGTGTGTGTGTGTGAGTGTGTGTCTTTCAGCAGGGTTTAAAGGCACACCATTTACAAGATGATTTACGGTTGGTCATTTTTCAGGCTCAGTTAACAAATGGTGTTTCAAATGTTTGGATGAAAATTCTTCTTCTCATTTTCTATCTCTTTTTTCCTCAAAGCAGAAAGTACTGTCAAAGTATGTCAAGGCATGAATCTTGGCATTTGATCAAAACGATAGCCCACATTTTCAAAGAAAATAGAGTTTATGAAGTATGTTATTTCATTTAGCCCTTAACAAGTGAAGGAGGTGTTGTTTTCATTGATATGATGAAAAAAATCCAGACTCAAAGTTAGAGACTCACTTGTAGATCCATGATGATGGCTATGAGTTACACCGGAGAGTGTTTCCAATGTGCCAAACGTCTTTCATGTCTTAACCAATGTGAGATGTATTACATTCGCTATTATAGCTATAGAAATGGAGACAAAAATGGCAAAGAACGTGTCTCAGGCCACATTACCGGTATGTGCTAGCCACACTTGTTAAGCAGCAAAATCAAAGCTTAAATTCTGACCCAGGCACATGCCTGTAACTCCAGCTACTCAGGAGGCTGAGCCAGGAGGATCCCAAGTCCAAGGCCAACCTAGGCAACTTAGAAAGTCCCTATTTCAAAATAAAATTTAAAAGAAAAGGGGTGGGAGGGCTGAGAATATAACTTGGTGGTACAGCGCTTGCCTAGCATGGCCAAGGGCTTGGGTTCAATCTCCAGAATAGAGAGGGGACTCATTTAGCGGCCTGAGGGCACAGCTCACTGATGGAATGCCTGTTCAGCATGCGCAGGGCCTTGGGTTTGATCCCTAGCATCACAGACACCAAATCAATTAATATATTGTATCACCCAATCTTGACACCTTTAATTTTAAACCATCTACCATTTGAAAGTATTATAATGTTTGCGTTTGTGGAAATAATATTCCATAAATAACATGACATCTGTTATAAAAATATGCTAGCATATTTCAAAGAGTAAACATACGCTCTTTTTTTTTTTTTTTTTTTTTTTTTTTTTTTTTTGGTACTGGGAATTGAACAGGACCTTGCACTTGCCAGGCAGGCGCTTGTGTTGCTGAGCTATATCCCTGGCCCTATTCTTATAAATGTGTGGATTTTTGTGTGCTTGTTTGTTTGTTTCAATACTGGGGACTGAACTGAGGTCCTTTACACTGAACTACATCCCCAACCCTTTTTTTTTTTTTTTGAGACAGGGATTTGCTAAATTGCCCATCTTGGGCTTGAATTTATGATCTCCTGCCTCAGTCTCTCAGAGTATTGGGATTACAGATATGCACCACCATGCCCAACTTAGTGATTTTTTTTTAAAAAGTAGGATTATAAATGGTTTCTTCAGGTTAAAGCAATTCGACTTCTAGTATCAACATATTTAAAGAATTATTTGCTGTCCTCTACAGACACAGGTCAAGAAGAATCGAGAATGGATCTGGAGCAAAGATTTGGCAACACTGACAAATTGGAAGATTTTGATACTAATTTCTTGATTTCCAGCTTGTCTCGTCATGAGTTGAGGGGGTGTCCCTGAAGACATGGAGCGGTGCTGTGGATCTCGCATAATTCCTAGCGGGAGAAGGAGAGGAGAGAGGGGAGAAGGCTGGGTCTGGTCTGATGGTTTACCTCGAGGAAGCTGAGAGGCTAATCCAGAAGGAGTTGAGATTCCATTGGACTGGCTAGATTGCCTTTCTTGCTTTAGAAGAAATGAAGTGCAGGTGAAGTTAGCTCAGTTTGATTGAACAAAATAAAGAATCCAAATATTTGCACATTTGAGTATTACATTAATATGATGTCTGATTATCATCACAGTAACAAGACAAAGAATATGGAAAATAAATCCTTATACAAGAAGTACACTGAATTCTGTTTGGGCTAATTGCCAAATGGCCATGAGTTAAAATTGGTATTCTGTTGAATAGAGAATTATATTTCAGGATGAACTTTTGGTCTATAAGAATAAATTTGAAAATATTTACTTAAATGCTATTATCATGAGAAATTTCTTCCTTTTTGGGGGGGTACTTGGGATCAAATTCAGGACCTCATATGTGCTAGGCAAGTGGTCTACCGCTGAGCTACATCCCCAGCCTGAAAATTTTATTTATAAAAAACCTTAGTACTTGAACTAAAATATTTGATGTTATAGGAAAGAAAATTTCTCAGCACTGCTTGCTCCTGTGTTGGTACTGTAGGCACCATTATTATTCTACACAGTACTGGCCCCGCGTGTACAAAGGCCCTACACAGTTTATCCACTGCACAACATGAGCTAGTTGTCATCCATCATGTGGACTCTGTAAACAGACATTTGTTTCTGTTGCTTGCCTCGCTTCTTAAAATTATTTCTTACCTCTGAATTAAACTTGATTATTCATGGGTGTTACTGTATATAATTTAAAAGTATGTTTTCCTTGTGAAATATTGAAGTGTAATGGTAATATTCTGCTTAGTTTCCCCTCTAACATTACAAGTATTCACAAATAAGTATATTTCTTTCTCTGCTCATGATGACAGTGGAAATGAATAAGATGAAATACAGTGATTAAGAATTTAAGAGGGTTGGGGATATACAGTACTTGAGCTATGGGTTTGATTCCTGGTACCCCCACCTTCACTCCAACACACACACATTTTGGGGGGACTAAACCCAGGGACTTCGCATTGAGCTACACCTCCACATCATTTTTTATGTTTTATTTTGAGACAGCGTCTCACTAAATTGCTAAATTGCCTAAGCTGGACTTGAACTCATGATTCTATTGGCTGAGCCCTCCAGAGTGCTGGGATTACAGGTGTGCACCATTACATCCAGTTCACACTCATGAATTTTTTTTTTTTTTTTTTTTGTGGGTACCGGGGGTCGACCTCAGGACCTCGCGCGCCAGCAGGCGCCCGTGCTCCTGAGCAATATCACCGGCCCTTTTTTCATATGTGGGTTCCGGGAGTCGAACTCGGGCCCTCGCGCTTGCCAGGCAGACGCTTACGCCGCTGAGCCATCTTACCGGCCCCACACTCACGAATTTAAAAGGTTATTTTGTATAAAGTTATAAATGAAAGTATATCAAACAATTTCTCCAATGTTAGAATTACAGTATTAATTTGAATATTCCACCTTTTATTATGCAAATTATTATAAGATTCCTTGGCTCAAAAAGGATATACCATTCCTGTTGAATGTTTCCAGCTACTATACGTATACATTTTTGTTTGTTTTTGTGGTACTGGAGATTGAACCCAAGGCCTTGCACCCAATGAGCTGCATCCTCAGCACTTTTTATATTTTATTTTGAGATAGGGTCTCACTAGATTGGCTGAGCTAGCTTTGAACTTAGGGTCCTCCTGCCTCCACCACCAGAGTAACTAAGGTTTGAGATAGGGTCTTGCTAAGTTGCCGCAGTTGGGCTTGAATGTATGATCTCCTGCCTCAGTCTCCCAGAGTACTGGGATTACAGATATGTACTACCATGCCCAACATAGTGATTTGTTTAAAAAATTAGGATTATAAATGATACCTTCAGGTTAAAGAAATTTGATTTATAGTATCAACATCTTTAAGAATTATTTGCTGTCCTCCCCCACATCATGCCTGGCTGTGTATTCTCTTAATGTTCTTAAATATCAATCTGTTTACCTATGCATATAATTATTTGAGAAATCCTTTTGTGCTTTTTTATACATAATTTTAGTAGCTTTAGCAGTCACCACTAATTATTATAGCACGTTAACTTACCATGATAAATATGTATATACTTCAACTAGTAGAACTTCAATAGATAAAGCATATAAAGGAACTTTTCACTTTAACTTACATGTAGAATGAAAGCAAATATTTAGAAAGTCACAAAAACTTTAAGTGACAGTTCTCACAGGCATAACCGAAGTTTTGTGCTGATTGTGTAGGATGGTGACCTACCTGAATATATGATCACTGGTCACAGACAAGTTTGAGAATATAAGAAATGAAGCCAAGTGTGGTGGCACAGACCTAAATGCCAGCACTCTGGAGGCTAAGGCAGGAGGATCTCAAGTTCAAGTCCTGCCTGTACAACTTAGTGAGACCATGTCTCAAAATTCAAAAAAAATTTTTAAAGGTGTGAGGATGTAGATTAGTGGTAGAGTGCCCCTGGATTCTATCCCCAGTACCCTCAAAAAACCAATCAACTGAAAGAAAAGCGTATCATCTTCTTGCCCTTCCAGAGGCAAAGACTGAAGCTGGGGCCAAAGAGCAAATTTTGGTAGAATATCAAGGTAGAAGGCAGCATGAGTGCACCTGTAATTGTTGTCTAAAATATTATTCTTCTGCATCAACTGAAAACTAAGTGGGTTACTCTGTAAAAGTGTCTAGATATTAGGGCTGGAGAAGCAGCTAACACATATTGAGAATGTCCCATGTATCTGGTTACTATGCCAAAAACTTTGTGTCACCCAACTCAATCCTCTGACAATCATGAGATCAGTATCATTACTGTGTTCAGCTCATTAATGAGGAAAATGAAAAAGAATTTTAAAAAGAAAGTGGCAAGAGATGAGACAGCATTTGAAGTAAGGGGCTTCTAGAGTCACAATGACTCAAACATTTCCCATAAAGCACAGCGTATATGGTTCTGCATATACAATCCAACTTCACGCACACTGGAAGTGTGAGAACCCCTGAGCTAACATAAAATAAGGGAAAAAAAGAAAGTCCATTTATCTGGGCAGTCGAAGGAGGCTAGTGTTAAGGTGAATATGACTCCCTTGTATTGATACGGAATTCCAAAATGTTGATTTACTGTTTCCTTAATGTTAAGCCTCTATACATTTAATGTGTGTTGTGATATTTTATTTTCACATGGTTGTGATGATTTACAGAGTCACATCCTACAAGTGATTCAGTTGTAAAGTCTGAGTGTAAATTTAACTAAGGTTACTGTCTCTCATGTGTCTTAAATTTTCTTTCCAGAATACAAGTCTGATTACATCTAATTTCTACATAAAATTCTTCCATACCTTTAGCAGCTGATCTTTGATTTCACTTCCAATAATTACAGGGCCCAATAGGTTAAAAGGCCACCCCATCCCAATGCAGAGATGTCCATGGCCCATTCTCCTCTATATACAAACTTGTGACCCTGAGGGCACCAGCCACAGTCCAGGACAGTGGTGGTGAACCTACGGCACGTGTACCGCAGCAGGCATACAGAGCCCTCTCTGTTGGCACATGCGCCAAGACGCCCCAGCAGCCGAACATCAGGTAACAGTTATTTTTTCTAAATTAAAACCTGCATATTCAGGTTTAATTGCACTGTTGGCGCTTTGTGATAAATAAGTGGGTTTTGGGTTGTACTTTGGGCTCTCAGTCTCTAAAAAGTTTGTCATCACTGGCCTGGGAACTGTTGAACCTGACACGGGCCGCTATTGCATTAGTCTGGTTAAGCCAGACACCGCCTGAGCAGTGTCATGTGATGGACGCAGCCTTGGTCACCATAGATCACATAAGCCAAGGCCTTGGGACCCCAGGAGAAGTCCATGAATTTCAAACAGCCACACTGAAACAGGGGTGTGCCAATTTAAGTGTTTGTACCTGGAAGGGAAGTAGGGGCATTGCTATCAATGATGTCACCCATCATTCCAAAATCTGACCCCTGATAGCTTTCCAATGCCTTTTTCTGCCCTCATCTGCATAGCATTTTTTCTCACCACGCTGAGCGGCTCATGCCCTACGGAGTAGCTCCATTTCTCTGAATGTTTGGCACTTCTCATCGCAGTTCCTTCCTTCCATCCTGCTTTCTAGAACTGTTCTTTAATATTGCACTCAAACGACTTCTTACAAATTATTCTTTCCTCATTTCCTGCCCCTCTATAGAGCACAGTGTCTTTTGTCATCTCATTCAAGTCAATGTCACTTTGTTAATTATGATTTAATTATTCACAGGAAGGGAAGAGGAATGATAACAGGGGACAAGGGACAGAAGGAAGAGGGAAGGGAAGGAAGAGAGGGAGTGAGAGGGAGGGAAGAAGAGACGGGGGAAGTACTTGAGGCTAGGGGAGGAAGACTATGGGAGACACAGTTTGTGAGGCAGGCCTCTCTAAAATGGGTAGAGCTAGAGGGTCAGAAAGATGGTTCACAGGGGCTGGGGGTGTTGTTTACCTGGTATGCATGAGGTCTTAGGTTCAAACACTGACACTGCAGGATTATTTCTCAAGCTATAGCTCCTTACCATTCAGGAGTCCATAAAATCTCTAAAACATCTGAAATCACACACAGTTGAGACTATAAAACCTGACCTCAAGGTTCTCTTCTGACTTGTTCCCACACCCAGTCAGTTATGAATCTGTCTTTCACTTCTCAGGAGAACCTCCACTCTGCTCAGGGTGAATGTGTACCCTGGCCTTGTCACGCTGAGAGCTTTCCACTCCACCCCACCCTGCCATGCAGCCTAAAGCTCCGCCCGCTCTTCAGTTATGAAGCTCACTCCACTCTCTTCATCTCCAGGAATGGCAGTGAGAGGACTTCCTCAGCAGAGCAACCCTTCGTTTAGGAACTCGTGGATCCCCTCATCCACTCAGCAGAATTGCTAAATTGTGCTAAATGCAAGGGGCTTCCCAGGAGCTGCCAATCTACTCAGGCCCGAGATATGAATCAGTCTTTTTTTTTTTTTTTTTTTTTGTCCTCTTCTGTTCACAAAAAAACCACTGTCTCTTATCTTATTTCCTTTGCTGGTCTCCATCTTATTCTTTTGCAACAAGTTTTGAAAGACCTCTTTAAGACATTATTTTTGCCACTATTGTTTCGTCCTCTGAGGAATACTGACTGCTTGCTATGAAACCCTGGCTTCATTTCTTATTCGCAGTACGGTCTTGGCAAAGTCTTTTAATGCCTCTGAGCCTCAAGTTTCCTCCTCTATAACACAGGGACAACAAGAGTGCCTATCTCAGGGGTCACCGTGAGAACAAAGAGGTTACCGCGTAAAATGTAGATGTACTAATGGTGGCAAGCAGACAGGTTCAGTGGCTGATGTATGACCATGCTTGGAAAGCTGTGCTGTGTTGTCACAGGACACAATAGAGCAACAGCGCTAAAGCAAGGGCGACCTTGCAGTCAGGATCTGGAGAGGCAGATGTGAGCTCCAACTGTTACTCTTCTGGAACAACATTTTCTCTCTCAGATAAGGAACCATTAAAGTTTGTGCAGACAGCACTGGACCAGGGAAACCCAATGGCTTCCTATACCCTGCTTCTTGCCACTAAGCATCTCAACAGCAGAGCCCTCTTCTGGGGGTGGTATCTCACCAAGATGAGGAACAAATCATCTACTGTTACCACCGAACGGTGCTGACAAGCTGTACACACTATGTCCAAGTTCCCCAGGCCTACAGCTACAAAGCAACACTACTAACAGTGCTTCAAGGCTATGGCATAGGAGTTGGCACTGTGCAAGTATATTTCTTATTTTAGCAAAACAAGTCCAGCCAATTCCAGGCTTGGGGGACACCCTCCCTCCCTCCCAGCACCCCCACCATTGGTGCAAGTTAATTAACTATTAGTGTCATTACCGTTCTCGATACTCTGAGCTTTTTTTGTGTGGTACTGGGGATTGAATTCAGGGCCTTGCGCATGCTAGGTAGCACTCTACCACTGAGCTACATCCCCAGCCCTGAGCTTGTTTTCAGATCATAATGAATTTTGCGGTGCTATAGACTGAACTCCGGGCCTTGTGCACGCTGCACAAGGGCTCTACCACTGAGCCACACCCGGAGCCCTGGCTCTGATGTGTTTATGTACTGCTACAAATACATTTGAATTTCATTACTAAAAACTTCTTCCTCGCTGTCTTCCTCATCTCCTTCCTCTCCCTCCTCCTCCTCCTCTTCATCCCCACCAACCCCCTCTGGGTCTGAGTCTGTAGCTTCCTGGCCTCTCATCACCAACTCTACCGGCAAGTCAGTTGGGGCCGGAGCCTGAAGTCACTCTGTGTTTGGCTCGTGCTGGACAGCTCCGGCCGTTTCAGATGATCCAGCTCTTTCAAAGGTTCCGAGGTTCTGATATCTTTCAGGTTCTTTCCACTTCCGTTTGGATGTGTGAAATTTGGAAGTGTTTTTTATTGTTACCGTGTCCAGACCTCCAAAGAGTCTAGTTACTGAGCTCAAACTTTTCAATTTGGGTATCCTAGGAAGGTTTTAAGCTGAGATCAAACTACATTTATTAAAAAACTCTCAAGTCACAATTTAGCTGTTTAGCTCTCAGTTTTTCCATAATTTGATTTTCTCAAAGCTGAAGAGAAGTTATGGCCCCTGTGCTGGTCCCAGGGGGCTGCTGGTTAAAGGAAGCCATGGCAATTTTGGGGAACATGAAAGAGACTGTCGCTTTCTTATGACATATTATTAGGCATAAAATTTTTCACTTTGTTGGGCATGATGAAAAGGAGGGCAGCTGGGGATATAGCTCAGTGTGAAAGCCCCGAGTTCAATCTCCAGTTCCACACACACAAATTTGCTAAACACCCATTTTAAAAGATTTCCTTGTATATACTGTGTAACATTTTAGTAATGTCATTTGACTCATGCAACTAAAACTATGTGGTTGAAATAAAAGGTAAAATACTCATTTATCTTTTTACAATAGATACACAAACACACTAGTCAATATTTCCTGGCCATCAAAAATTTTCTCTAAGAACTAAAAAGCACCATTTTTGGTGGGGTTGGGTGGGATGGTGGTGGGGTTGAGACAGGGTCTAGCTTTGTAGTTCAGGCTGGCCTTGAGCTCACTATGTAGCCCAGGCTGGTGTGGAACTCAAGATTACAGGTGTGTACCACTACACCCAGCTAGAAAGCACCTTTTTTTTTTTTTTTGGTACCGGGAATTGAACTCAGGACCTCACACTTACCAGGCAGAAAAGCATGATTTTTAAAGACAAGAATTTGTCAACAGTTTTGTCTAAAGATCAGCCTTTATAGGATATGAATATTTTAGGATTTGATTCATAAGAAGATTTACATTGACCTTTTGCACAGTTGTCTTTGGCAATATATAAGAAATGATAGATCTAAGCATCAGTAAATGCTTTTAATAAAAAATAAATCCCATTTCTCCTGGGAATTGAAGGTGTATCTTTTATTTGAATAGTATTAAAGAGCTGAAAGTGAAAAGAAAAACACAGAAGAATCACTGATTCGAAAGAAATGAAATTCTTTTTCCTCCATTTGAAGTTACTAGTTCACGCTGAGAGATGCCTTCCACTTAAAGCAAATGCTTTCTGGGAGAATCATAATATTCTCTGTCCAAAATTACTTTTTTTCCAGGGCTGGGGATCATATCTGCATGCTAGGCAACTGCTCTATCACTGAGCCACATCCTCAGCCCTAAAATTATTCACTTCTGTGGCACACATCTTGGTACATATGGTCAAACATGCCACACTATTGGATTCTCAAAAAACCTTAGGACCGGTGAGATAGCTCAGTGGCATAAGCACCTGCCTGGCAAGCACGAGGTCCTGAGTTCGACTCCCGGAACCCACATAAAGGAAAAAAATAGCCGGTGATATCGCTCAGCGGCACAAGCGCTTGCTGGCAAGTGCAAGGCCCTGAGTTCGACTCCCAGCACCCACATTAAAAACAAAAAACAAAAAAAAAAACCTTAAAAGGGCTGGGTGTGGTGGTGAATGCCTGCAATCCTAGCACTGTGGGAGGCTGAAGCAGGAGGATCACAAGTTCAAGCCCAGCCTGGGCAACTTATCAACTTAGTGAGAACTTGTCTCAAAAAATTTAAAAAGTTGGGGCCGGTGAGATGGCTCAGTGGCTTAAGTGCCTGCCCAGCAAGCGCGAGGGCCCGAGTTCGACTCCCTGAACCCACATACGAAAAAGGGGCCGGTGATATCGCTCAGCAGCACGGGCGCTTGCTGGCACGCGAGGTCCTGAGGTCGACCCCCGGTACTCACAAAAAAAAAAAAAAAAAAAAAAATTTAAAAAGTGCTGGTAACTCAGTGGTAGAGTGCACCTGGGATCAATCTCCAGTAACAAAATCAAACAAATAAAAATCCCCCAAAACAAAACAGCAAAAACAAAACCCGTGAGGAGTTCAATAGAGCCTGATTAATATTCCACTTTTCAGAGTGGTTTGGCAGGCCAGTTTCTTAGACTGCCCCCAGTGAACTCCAGTATTCGTGCCCTGTGTAACCCCTGAGGATGGACCAGTCCCTGTGACATGCTGCCAAACAGCAGCTTACAGCAGGTGATGGCTGTCACCCTGTGACTAAATTTTAAAGACTTTGATTTCTATCTCTCGAGCGGATTGTCTCCACCACTTCTCAGCTTGCATGCTCCAAGGGAGCAGGCCACCATGCTGGGGAGGCCCACGGTGACATGGAGGAACTGACTCCTACCAACAGCCAAGTAAGCCTGGGTGTCGATTGTTAATCTTCCTCCAAGGAAGACATAAGATGACAACAGCCCAGCAAATCCTTTTTGTGGCTGGTGGGAGACCCTGAAGTCAGCTGAGCCATGCCCAGATTCCTACCCGACCGAAACTATGAAATAATAAATGAGCCTTGATTGAAGCGATTAAGTTTTGTGGTGATTTGTTATGCAGCGACAGGTAACAAGTACCAGGGGTAAACTGAGGCTGAGCAGAACCTAGTTGTGGGAATATTAAAATATTGCCACACTCCTGCCCTCCGGCAGCAAGCTGTATACGCCCTGTCTACCTGCATGGGATGGGCATTTACTTTTTCCACTATGAAGGTACCCAGGAAGCAATGCTGTGTGCATTTCAAGGCTCAGCTGCAGGCACGCGGCCTCTACCTTGAGTGAGACAATCACTTTTGAAGCCCTGGGCTGCTGCGAAAAAAGTCTAGTTACCATGCTGCAACAAAGCCCACAGCACTTGGAGAGGCCTCACAGTCCATGGCCCCCACGGGGCTACTCATCTTAGCCCTGGCACCAAATAGGTACGCAAAGAAGCTTCCAGATGGCTGCAGTCTGGGCCATTTGGTTCTTCCCAAACAAGGCCCCAGACTCCGTTTAGCAGGGAGAAGCCAGGTCCACTGGGCACCATTTGGTTCTGAGCCTTGGGACTTCTGAGCATAAGGAAATGGTTGCTGTTTTATTCTACTAGTTTTGGGGGGTGATTTTTACACTGTAGTAGGCAGCTGGGACACTGCTCAATGTCACTCTGCTTGTAAGTAGAGTTGGAGCTAAGGTCCAGGTTTTCTGAATCTTAATTCGGCGTTCTTTCCACCATGCCAGATGTTGCCTTTTTATCTGGGGTGTTTATGTTTCTTTCCACTCACCGTGAGAGAATCTCTAATGCAATGGTGGTTAATGTTGGTAGCATTTTAGAACCACTTGGGAAGTGTTAAAAATACTGATGTTGGGGTCCATCCTAGAGGTGCTGGGGTACAGCCTAAGCTTCAGGATTTTCACAATATTTCCTGGGTGTTTCCAGTGCACAGCAATGTTCAAAAACTATTGCCCTCTCCCAACACATGAACAGTGCCAGTCATTGCGCCCAGCAATGGTAAAGTGAGCTCTTGATGGCCCATCCTAAAGGAATGAAGCAGAGGCACAGAAAATGCAATGATGCAGCTCATTACAAAAGCAGAGTTCTACTCTCTATAAATCCTGTGAGAACATGGGTGTGTACCTAAGTATGAACGTGAATACCATTAGGTGTATAATAAATATCTAAAAGGAGACAGAAGATTCCATGCCAGTGTACTAAATTCCAGGGGTTATGAGAATGTTAACCTGAAAATCTGAAATCCAAAATGTCTCCATCTGAAACTGTTTGAATGCCAACATGATGGAACAAGTAGAAAATTCCATGCCATGAAACTGTTTCATGTACAAATTTATTCAAAATATCATATAAAATTACCCTCAGGCTATGTGTATATGATACATATGAAACATAAATGAACTTCATGTTTGGGCTTGAGTCTCATCCCATCCACAAAATATCTCATTATTTATGTCCAGACACCCTCAAATCCAAAATACTTGGATAAGGGATACTCAACCTGTATGTCTGCATTAAAGGCACTTATACTTTGGTGACAAGAGAGAGAAGAGGGTTTTGGAATCAGCAATGTCCTATACTTTGATGCATTACAATCCCACTGCTACTTGTGGGATGTCAATTCTTATGTTGAAATCTAATCCCCAACATGATATCAGGTGAGGCCTTTGGGAAGTAAGTAGGGCAAAAGAGTAGAGCCCTCATGAGTGGGATTCCTGCCCTTTCAAGAGAGCTCAGAGAGGTCCCTTGTCCTACTACCAAATGAGGACACCATGCAAAGACAGCCACCTACTTAGCAGGAAGCAAGCCCTCAGCAGATACAAAAGTCTTCCAGTGACTTGATCTTAGACTTTCCAGCCTCCAGAACTGGGAGTAGCGGTTCAACTGGACTAAGACACCAACACAGATCAACTGTAGGAAGTAGAAAGTCGTGATGTCAGGTTGAAGCAAGTGCTGAGCATTGATTAATCTCATTCTCTGGCTAAGTAATGTGATTGTGGATGCCAGCCTGAAAGCTCTGTAAAATCAAAATTGTGTGTCATATAAAAGGACAAATATTTATAGGTCACAACTGTCAGAGTCTTTCGCATATTCAGAACCAAAAAAATTAAAATCCTTATATAGGTAAGGTCTGCTAAATCCTGTAAAGTATAATCCAATAAAGATATAAACAGTGGTATGGTTTCATGTGAGGAGCAGTTACTTGTTTAGTGACTTATTTTAAACAAGAAGGTTTAAAAAAACATAATTTGAAGATACCTAGAATGTATATTTTTCCTTAGAGTGCCTACATATACAAAGAATTACTCTACATAAAAGCAACATACTAAAAAGCTATAAATTGTTCTTATATCTAGATGAAAGAAAAAAATGCTGTAATCAGACAATGTAAATTGCCTAACAATGGAGGAAAATGCCTTACTGAAATATGAAGCTACCAGTTGAACAAATGTGCTTTAAGAGGAGAAAACTGAGATTAACACACAAACTCGATCTCAATTTGATTAAACCACAGTATGATCATAGAGGGTGTGTGTGTGTGTTCTAAATTTGTATATATTATGTACCATAAAGAAATAGGAAGGCAGGTCAAAACTGGAGAAGATATACTGCATTAGCTGAGATGTAGCTGAACCAAATAGTGGTTCTGAATTGTGAATATTATCAATATAGAAACAAGGCCCTGAGATCCACAGCAGGCTCTTCCTAGACTGGCTGTCACCGGGTGCTGATGTGTACCTTAGTTCTAGTCTCATCTCCCAGTTTCAACCCAGCAGCTCTAGGCATTTCATTCATTGGCTTCCCTTAAAACTGGAATGTCACTCCCAGCACGCTTTTGCCAGGTGTTAGCTTTAACTTGTGCCCAGGAATCACCTAATCTGCCAACCTAAAACTTTCACTTCTTTAAGCATTTAAGAAAAACACTATGCTTTCTCACTTTAGAGGGATCGTACCAGTTAAAACTAATGAAATTGGGAAGCAATGAATCTCAGAATATTGCTTGGGCAAACTTGAGTAGAAAATATATTTTTTAGTTGGTTCAAGCCTGCTGGGAACTGCATAAAGTTTCTAAAATATACACAATGCTAAGCCTTAAGAAGGTTTATATCAAAGTGAGCGTGATGACACACTTGTATAATGCCAGCACTCTGGGAGGCTGAGGCAAGAGGAATGCAAATTCCATTCCAGACTGGGCAAACTATCAATTTAGCAAGACCCTGTTTTAAATAAAAAATAAAAAAATGGGCTGGGATGTAGCTCAGTGAAAAGGCCCTGAGCTCAATCCATGGTACAAAATATATATAGAGAAAGTTCATATCATAGTTAAGGAATCAAGAAGTAAAAGTAGCAAAATTAAGTGTTGTTACAAGACAGTGATATACAGTGGGCCCCCGAAATTCATGAGGGTTATGTTCCTAGAGTACCCAGGAATTGCGAAAAACCACGAATCTCAGATATGGTCACGCCAAGCATGGTGGCGCACACCTGTAATCCCAGCACTTGGGAGGCTGAGGCAGGGTGAGTTTGAGGCCAGCCTGGACTACATAATGAGTTCAAGGCCAGCCTGAACTACCTAGCCAGACCCTGTCTCAAAAAGAAAAAAGAAAAGAAATAGTCAGAAAAAAGCCTATTTTAATAGTTTAAACACTAAATATGCTATGTCTCCTGCAGTTGTGTAACTTAATAAAATACTGTATTAATAAAGCCTGAGAAGGTGCAGGACATTTTGGTGGCATCTTAGGGATCTTAAGGCTTTAAGAAGAACAAAACCCAGAACACTGGAGACAGCTGCACTCCGTAGAGCAACTGGTTATGATGCATGGAATGCTGACGCAGCCGCCAGAGATGGGTAACAGCGCAGCAGCCAATCACCAGCAAGGAGAACTGAATAAAGCTCTCAGATTGGCTACTTGCAAATCTCCCACCAAAAAGCAATTGCGGACGACATGTGCATTTCCGCGAAATTACGGGGGAACAATTATTAGTAAGGTTGTAAGGAAAAATCCTCGAAGACTGAGGCCAAGAACTCTGAACCAAGACTTCGCGGAGGTATACTGTACTTAAAAAAAAAAAAAAAATCTTAAATATTTGGCAAGCACTTGGTATAGGTAATGTACGTCGTGAGTTTAGAAAAGAGATAGCTCCATGAGTTGGCATGGACTTTAAATAGGCGGACTTCAGCAGAATACTGAATTTTGTGAAAACTTACATACACCGAAAAAGGAGCTGGTATTAGGTAAAGAGAATATGGTGTCTTGGGGGCAATATGTCAGTATACTCCCCAGCAAAGAGAAAGAATCACTCCAAAGACTTTTGAGGCTTGACATCGACTTTGGAGCAGAGTCGTATAGTTTAGTAACTCCCTGAATTTGGTAATCCATAGATATCTTCTCCAAAGTTGACTGCCGTAGTCTGCTTTCTGGGGGCTGCCACACCCATCTCCACGGCCGGTCCCTCTCGCGGACTTGCTGTACATCTGCTCTGGCCCAAGACCAGAGGCTTTGTGCGCGAGCAGGTGGAGCAGGGAACCGCGCGGCGGCCACCAGGCGACTCGCTGTCTTGCTGTTCTGAGCTCTGGATGCCTCATCTTTCTATCCACAATAAATTCATCTCCTATTTTCCAGGTAGTTTCTGTGACAGCTCCGCAGCATTCAAATTACAGGGATATCACTGTGATAATTAAATGGTTTTTGGTCCTTATAGCTCTGAATGTTCCATCTCTACCCTTAGTACACAATGCAGGTGTGAATGATTGCTCTGGACGCTGGAATTACTCTGTTTTGGTGATAGGCGAGAAGTTTCATTAAAAAGAAGCCGACAGCTACTCCGGATGAGTAAGAACAATTTGAAAGTGAACGACCCGTAGATCTCCTGCCTGCAGCTCCTTTTACTGAGACCTTTGTCCCACAGGCTCTTGGAATTTGATTGGCTTCTTGGCTTGTCTTTCATCCTAACCTTGGACTGCTTCCGGCTATGCGACCTTTCCCTGTCCTTTGGTGAAGGGTAAGATTATGGGCAGGTAGTTTAGGCTAAAGGGTTAAGTAGAGGAGAAGTCTGCGATTCCTATGTTAATCACGCTACCTAGGAACTTCGGGTCTGGAGTTCTTTGTCTTTGTCTTCCTAATTGCTTGGGTTTAGCTGCCTTTGTCTTTCTAATTCCTCGGAGTATAGCTGCCTTTGCCCTTCTAATTGCTGGAGAAGTCAAAACTGACTTATTAATTTTTAATAAAGCTTAAAGAGGCCTTCAGCCTATGCTTTCCCTACGTACAGTGCCCTCATCCCTACAATATGTACCTAAAGCACAATAATGAACTACATGGACAATTTAGAAGAGTGTAGGGAAGCAGGCTATAGCAATGGCTTTGATTTCATTTTAAATTTGCAGGAATCTTAATTTCTGAGAATTTCTTTCCTTTCTAGGTCTAGCTCACATGTTGTCAGAGTTTGGAAAAGAGATGAGTAGGGAGTAGAATCCCTAGTCATTGCTGAGGACTGCTTCAGACTGACGAGAATAAAATTTTGGGAAACTGAAACTTAAGACCAAAGTGGCCAGCTAGCACAAAATGACTGTCTAACCACGCCCCGTTCTGCCCCCCCAACTCCTATATAAAGAAACAACAAAAGACACTCGGGGCTCAGGCTCTGGGGCGCCCAGCTCCTCTGAGTCCCCAGCGTAATAAACTGGTTCCCGCCACCTCTGAGCCACCTCTGAGCGCCGCTCGGTTCTTCCCCGGTGAGGGGTTTGCTGCAACAAGACCACCTGCTCTGCGGATCTTTTCTCTCTTTCTCCTTTCCTTCTTCCTTTCTCCCATCCCTTCCCCTGCCCTCCACTCCCCTCCTCCTTTTTCTCCTCTTTCCCTCTCTCCTCTTTCTCTCTCCCTCCTTTCTTTCTCCGCACTATGGAGCAACCCCAGCAGCCTTCTACCATTGAGCTACACTCCCAGGCTTTTTTATTTTGATACAGGCTCTTGCTAAGTTGCCCAGACTGGCTTTAAACTTGCTATCCTCCTGCCTCAGCCTCCCAGGCATGTGCCATGGCACCAGGCCGCTGTGCGCCTTCGTGTGACTACTAGGAACCACTGTTTTGACCTCTGTTGATTGGTAGAGGAATTTGCACAAGTATTGCATGATCATTAAAAAAAAAATTAGAAGAAGACCTTTTTCTCCAGGTGGCATCAATGCAATGGAGGAAGCTCTGGCCTCTCCTGAAGTCAGAGAAAGGCTTCACTGGACGAGAAGGCAATGCTGTAAGCCACACACGCAGATCAGCCTGCCGTCCCCTTCTGACACCCCAAACCCCGCGACTGTGGAGGTGTCCTAACAGGCCACCTTCTGGGGATACAGAAGACTACCCATTTGTGTTAACCGTGGGTGTCAAGGCCGACAAGCACCAGAACAAACAGGCTATAAACAAGCTCTATGACATGGGGTGGCCACAGACAACAAAGGGAAGAAGCGTGTGTGTAGCTGGCTCCTGATTTTGATGCTCTGGGTTTTGCCACCAGAGCTGGGACCATCTAAACTGGATATAGCTGGCTAATCCTAAGTATACATTTTTCACCTCAAAAACAGAATAGAAAGCTGGGCATGGTGGCACAGGCCTGTAACCTCAGGCCTTTATGAAGAGGAGGCAGGAGGATTGCAGGCTTGAGCCCTGTCTGGGCACTTTAGCGAAACCCTGTCTCAAAATAAACAGAAAGGGGGCTGGAGGTGTGTGCGGCTTAGTGGTTGACCGAGTGCTTTCCTAGCTTGCCTGAGGCCCTTGGTTCAATCCCCAGCACCGAGACAAAAAAAAAAAAGGTTAGAAGTTAAACACGGTGGCACACATCTACAATTCCAGCTACTTGTGAGGCTGAGGCAGGAGGATCACTAATTCATGACTAGCCTGAGCAACTTAGTGAGACCCTATCTCAAACTAAAACTTACAAAGGCCTGGGTGTAGGTCAGTGGTACTGTGCTTGCCTAGCACACCTGAGGACCTGAGTTTAATACACAGCACTGCCGGAAAAAAAAAAAGATTAGAAACAAAACCATATGTATGTGGTATATATAAATACCTATCTACTTACATTTCTATTTAAGCATGCATAGAAAGAAATCTGGAAAGATAACCATCTAATTGTTAATAACAGTTAATTTAAAAGAGAAAATTTGGTAGGCAGGGTAGGGACATTAAGGAAGAGTGGGGAGGAATGACATATTTTACTTTACATATTTTTGTATTATCTGAGTTGTTTGCCCTTAATTATGTTTAAAATTTAAAGGTGATTCATACGGAAAAGATAATAAATACATAAGTCAGCTGGGGTTTAAAATACAGCTTAAAATAACAGCAAAATGTTTTTTGGGTTTTTTTTTTTTAGCAGTGATAAATTAACTGCTTTGATCTCACTATGATGTGTTTGTGAAAGCTTATGGTGGAAAATGACAAATATGCTTGGTGTAATAATATCTTTAATAGCAAATACGTTGCTTCCTGGAAATAATCTGAAAACAAGAAGAGATAGGAAGACATGGTGCTATGGAATGAAAGGCATGGGACTGAACTATAATATTATTTTAAATGTGAACCTGAGGCGATTAAAAATAAAACAACAACGATAAGCTTGCCTACATATTGGTAAACATTATTGTAGTTAACACACTATACTTGTTCATAAATATTTTTCTTTCTTTCCACTTTTCATCTTCCTGGTGTTGAGACACAGATCATTCAAGGTGCCTAATACTTTGTCTGCCATTTCTCACACTGAGCCTTCTTTATTCAGAACCTTCCAGAATCTTCTGAGGCAACATCTGGATTAGTCCTTGAAAGCTGGCTTCTCTATGTGTGTGCCTTCTCATTGTACTAGACAAACTTGCTCTACTTGCATATCCCTATGTGTTTTTTTATATCTGTTTGCCCTGTCTTCTAATTAGATCTCTTTTTGTACAATGTCAAATACAGTGGGTGACAGGGTGTGTATTCATTAAATGAGATAAAAAGTACCTGAGTTGGGTGTGGTGATGCCAGCACTCTAGGAAGCTGAAGCAGGATTGTGAGTTTGAGCCCAGCCTGGGCAACTTAGCAAAACCATGTTTCAAAATGAAAAAAATTTAAAAAGGGAAAGGGATGTAGGTCAGTGAGAAGGTCCTGGGTTCCTTCCCCAGTAGTACAGAAAGAAAATGAAATTATCTGATCTCACTACATGTGTAATCTAAAAAAGCTGATCACAAGAAAGTTGAGAGTAAAACAATGGTTACCAGAATGTGGGGAGAAGGGGGAGGCGGGGGAGAGATCTGTCAGTGGGTGCAATGTCATAGTTAGGAGGAATAAGTGTCCAGCCTGGGCTTCAACTTCAGAGCCTCCTGCCTCAGTTTCCCAGGGCTTAGGATTTTTTTGAGTTTTCATTCTTCTGCCTATGTAGGGCTGATTCCAAATGCTCTGTTCCACTTGCGGAATAGTAGAATAATATTTGCCAACAAAATAATAAGCCCTCAGAGTTTTATTTTTATTTTATTTTATTTTTTTTTTTGTGTGGGTACCGGGGGGTCGACCTCAGGACCTCGCGCGCCAGCAGGCGCCCGTGCCTCTGAGCGATATCACCGGCCCCTTTTTCGTATGTGGGTTCCGGGAGTCGAACTCGGGCCCTTGCACTTGCCGGGCAGGCGCTTAAGCCGCTGAGCCATCTCACCAGCCCCCTCAGAGTTTTAAATAGCTTCCACATACATCATTTCACATAGTCTTCACAATGACATACTAGAGAGCATGACTTCTAGAGCCCAAGCTTGCAGTCTTGTTTGTCTCACTTCAGAGCTGTGTGATTTTAAGTGAGTTACTTAACCTCAGGTTCCTTACGTGTAAACACAAGAGAAAATATGGTTGTGCTTTTTTGGATGAGTGTGAGCATCATAGGATTTAGGTAAATCCTGCACTGTGGTCAGAAGTGAATTAGCGGAACAGAAGTCATCCGATCAATAAAAGGCTTTGAATCCGGAAGCACCTTGACGCAGAATGCCATTTTCCAATCTACTTCTCTGCCCGCCCAGCGAAGGAGTCTGCAAAAAAACCTTCTTCGCACTTTCTTTCATTTGATCCTTATAACAGCCCTAAGTGGTGTAGGCAGAAAATTACTCTTTAGCTCCATGGAGAAGGGAATTTTAATGTATGAGTTTTAATAACTGTTCTAGCTAATTGAAAAGGTTGCTCAGCATTACAGCCCCAACAAGAAGGGAAGCAGAGCAGAAACGAAAGAACAATGTGAACCATGGGGAGCTGGCCTGGGGAGTGTGAGGCTGCAGGTTCCAGCCCGGGACGGGAGCTCTGAGAGTGACTTAGATACCAGCATCTAAACTCACCTCCTTGGACATCCCAAGGTGCCCTCCTTATTTTATTAATTTTTCTTATTTTAGTTAATCATCCAAAGGGGCAAAAAGAAATAGGCTCCACAAGGAAGCAAAGAAAGATGTCTTTTATTCTATTCCTTCAGCCCTCTTCATATTCTGCAGGAGTCCAGATCACTCTTTTTCTTATCTTGTTTAGAAATGGTGCTATTTCACACAATAGGTAGCATTCATACAGTGTCTATTTGTGCCAAACATTATGAAAGGTATTTTAGCTCTAATTCTTTCAACAATCCTGCACTGTAGACATCATTATTCTTTCTTTTGAGGGAAGGCTTGGAAGAGGTTTTTGATAGTAGAGACTGAAGATCAGCGTTAGAAAAGACTATTTTTATTTATTTAGTTAGATTTTGCTGTACTGGAGATTGAACCCAGGACCTCATGCTTGCTAGACAAGCACTTTACCTCTGAGCTACATCCCCAGCCTTTCTAATTTTATTTTGTGACAAGAAATCTTTATGTTGCCCAGGCTTGTTTCAAACCCACAATCTCCCTGACTCAGCCTCCTAAGTAGCTGGGAATACAGGCATGCACCACCACACCCAGATAGAAAAGAATCTTTTGCCTGTGGCAAGACAGAAACTCCGATTCCTCAAACTGGAATATTCTCTCCTTCTCTGTCTCTCTCTGGTTATCTGTCTGTCTCTCAGTGGGGTGTGTGTGTGTGTGTGTGTGTTTGTGCACGTGTACGTGTGTGCACTGCCGTGGAATGAGACAAATGTGTGTTGACCCAGAGTTCTGCCTCTCAGTACCATAGTCATCTTAACTGGTGTTTTGTGTTCTTATCTAAATGGTGTGTCCCCAGGTCTCAGGCATCTGAGTAACCCTCGTCACACTTGAGGTCCTCTGCTGAATTATGAGGAAACGTTCTGTGCCTCTGTGATGCTGGAGAATGAGTCTCCCATTTCCTCCTGAATGCTGTTCTGGGCTCCCCTCCGTAGCCTCTGCTGCTTTGAGCAGCTTACATCTTTCCATGCTCTTCCATTTCCTGCTATGATTTGGATCTTAAATGTCCCCCAAAGGTCCATGTGTTAAAGGTTTGCTCTGCAGCCTGTGGTGCTACTGGGAGGTGGCAGAACCATTAGTAGGTGGGGCCTAGTGGAAGGAAGGTAGGTTATTGAGGTGTGACCTTAAAGGGAATATTGGGACTCCAAATTTTCCTCTTGTTTTGCTTCCCAGTTGCCATGAAATGAGCAGCTTGATTCTGCCACGTGATCTCCACCATGATGTGCTGCCTCACTACCTGCCCAAAAACAATGCAGCCAAACAACCATGGACTAAAGCCTTTGAAACCATGAGGCAAAATAAACCTTTCTTCTTTTAGTGATTTATTTCCTGTGTTTTGTCACAACTAGGAAAAAGCAAACAGAGTCCCTCTCCTTCCTGCCTTAAGACACCACTACTGAGATACTTCGTGTGCTTCGGATTTTGTGTAAGGGTGGGGACCATGGAGATGAACTGTCCTTGACGGTAAGAAACAAGTGACAGAGCAGACATCACTGACTGTAAAATCCTTGCCCTTCTCTACCATAATCTCTTTCCAGCTGCCATTCTTCCTATTTCTGTCAATCACTATGTCGGCTTCATGGCAGGACCTAGCATTCTTGTTGTGACTTTGTTCTGAGTATTTCCCTCCAAGTACTAGGGGCCAACCTAAACTCACTGTTCCCTTCTTATACAGAGGAACAGAAGCCTTTTTATTCAATGTCTTCAACCCCTGCTAACCCAGGCCGTCTCTTTCCATCAATAGACACACCGAAGCATCATCCTGAGATTCATTTTCGGCTCAGATCATTGCTCTTCCTCCTCCCACAGAGTTTAAGCAGCTGTCAATTTTCCTCTTAATTGTATCTTCTTGTTCTTACCACACCAAGCACAAAGACAGAGGTCTCATGCTACCATAAAAATTATTCATGTAATGACTGACCATGAAAGAAAAGATCCCACAGTGTTCTTAAAGGTAGGGGATAGGCCCCTCCTAGCATAGCTTCATGAGCACTCATTAATATTCTACCATCTCTAAGCCACGCATGCTGGTGGCTGAAAGAGAAAAGATGCATTTGGGAATTTTTTTTTTTTTTGTGGGTACCGGGGGGTCGACCTCAGGACCTCGCGCGCCAGCAGGCACCCGTGCCGCTGAGCGATATCACCGGCCCCTTTTTCGTATGTGGGATCCGGGAGTCAAACTCGGGCCCTCGCGCTTGCAAGGCAGGCGCTTATGCCACTGAGCCATCTCACCGGCCTGCATTTGGGAATTTAAGGTGAGATGGTTTTCTGTCTTGAAATCTCCTTCAGCTGCTTAGGCTCAGCCATCATTCCTAAACAAGCATTCATTTATTAAATATTCCCTGTGCGCATATGTTGTGAAAACTGGCAGAATTCCCTTTCCCTCAGAGGAGGTCAGGCTTTTTCCTAAGGCTTCAGCAGTGGATGAGGACCACTCACATCATAGAAGGTAATGTGCTTTGCTCAGAGTCTATTGATTTAAAGGTCACTTTCCACTAAAAAGTACCTTCCCGGCAACATCCAGATATGTTCGTCCAAATATCCGGGTACTGTGGCTTAGACCAACTGACACATAAAGTTAAACATCACAAAAGCAGTATTGATAATGAAGGTGACATGTTCACCACAGTGTTTAATACAGGAAATAACTAATAAAAACTAATTATTATTATTGCCATTATTCTTTTTGAAGTGCCTGCTTTTTTGCAGGGTCTTGTATTAGGTTCCAGAGGCATCCTAACTCATAAGATACCATCTATCTTGAAGGAATTGACAGCCTAAACACAGATCTTGATAAGCTACCTGACCATCAGAGTACAGTGTCCTAACTGCTATGCCAGGACAAGAGTTACTACGAGAAATATGGGTGCTGTGAGAATACATGAAAGGAGCCCCCAATCCACAAGGGTTGAGGGGTGGTATAACTTAGCTATGATCTCATGAGTGAATAATCCTAGTCAGGTATGTGGATGTGGGAAGAGGACGAGGCAGATGTATGTCGAAGATACAAGTACAAGGAACTAAAATTGAGAAAGAGCATGGTCCACTCGAAGGATTGAGAGTGGCTCACCATTTGGTGGCGGTTTAGGGTGAACCAAGCAAGTGAAAGCAAAAAGGCTGGGAGACTGGCAGTATTAAGCCTATAAAAGGCTCTTACTATGCGAAGCACCATGCACTTTATACTGCAGGCAAGGCAACCTAAAATATGGCAGTGATGATGGAAACGGAGAAAAGAGTAAACCCATGAGTTGTCTAGTGGTGGGACAGGTGAGGCCCAAAGCTGATTAAATGTTCAACTTGAGACAGGGGAGAAAATTACAATGAGTCGTCAGCTGGGCTATGTTTAGAAGCTGCCATAACTTTTTTGGGCATAGCTAAGGGTATTCTGAAGAATGTTGGAGGACCTTGCACACTCACACTTTTGTTCATTTTTCAAAAGCAGACATAGGACTCAATGGTCTTTGAAAGGCCTTGTCTTACTTACTCTAAAATTCTACAACCCTGAAAATGCTTTTTAACTGTACAGAAATAATTGTTTTGGGAATGTTTTTTATATTACTAAGTTAATAAACTAAAAAGCAATAAATGGCATCATATTGCTATTTAGTTATGTTTTTGTAACTATTACAGGATGTCACAATGAGAAAGACCAGGAAATTAGATAACACATGCTAGTATCTATCATAATTTTCTGTTTCAACTGTCAGAAAAATAGTGGTGGCTGACACTGCAGATCTAAAAAGATTAGATAAATTGTTCAGGGTAGAATCAAAGTTGAAAAAAAATGCATGAGAGAAAAACAAGCAAGTTCATTGATTTTTCTATTGTGTGTTTGCAAAAGATTATTGATTGTTCTGGTTTCGAGCACTTGATTTATCTTTTGTGACACTTGAAGCCTCATATTTGCTCTACAGTTTAAAGTTTATTTGGTGAGCTAATAAAGGCCCTGCAGAATCTGAGGACGAAGATAAAATTTAACGAGCATTTGAATGAAAAACCAGTCCACATGGTCATTGTGTCCCTTCTCAAACTGAGCTTGAACTATTATTTAGAAGTCTTGTTGGGCAAGAACTGAATAGAGAACAGATGTTCAGGAACAGTTTGGTAATAAGTCAGTGGGAACCTGGTTGACGGAGTTCCTATAGTTCTTTTGACCCAAAACCTTCAGGAGCTAAACACAAGACCATGATTCAATTCACTGATGGTTTGGTAGAGGGCTGAGAACTAATATCTTGCATCTTAAATAACATACCTGTGGTTAATTATCATTCCTTGGTTTAGCACCCCCCAAAAAAAACATTAGAATACATTTTATTACAAATTCAAGGTGCATGAAATTCAAGGGGATGAGTGTCTACATCTTTCTGGCTAGTATCTTCAAAATAATTAACACATTGTACTACAAATAATTTTTCAGTGCTGGGCATGGAACCCAGAGCCTAACACATGCTAGGCAAGACTGAGCTACATCCTCAGCCCCACATGGTTTTTTCTCATCTTTGTGCACCTAATCATCATTATAGACCATATTAGTAACTCTAGTTCATTGGGGAGGAAAGGGGACCTGTGTTGAAGACTTACTTTGACAAAGTCCGTCATGTAATTACCAAGTTATATTGTAAGGGCTACAGGATTCACCGAAGGACTAAACTAATTCGATTAAGTTTTCTGATCCCACAATAATAATCACAAGCATTATCATCTATATCTTCATGAATTAATAATTGCATGCTGATTCATATCCTTCCCTGATTTAAATCTAAACTTGAGAATTACCTCTTCTTCAAAGGTATTCCCTAATAATCCTCTCTGCTGTAAAGCTATAACTCTAATTTATTTCTTTTCAGTGTGTTTGAATTACAGTTTAAAATTTTTCTAACAAATGCCACTACAGTTCCAATTTACTTAAATAGTATTACTTTAAGTACTAAAGTAATTTTAGTATCTTCGGATTCCAAGGCAATAAATGAATTATGATAACTCTAGGATTAGTGAACTGGGTCAGACTTACCCTGCATAAAAGTACTTTACATAATTTTGCTGACATCATATTCCACCTATTCTCTATTTCATTATACTCCTTTAAGAACAAGAACAGTGCTTATTTTTCAAAATGTGCTTCAAGTACTCAGTGGAATTTGAAGTCCCTGTTGATGCCCAAATCAAGAAGATCTGACCAAGGCGAGGTGTCCAGGCAGGCGCTAGTGTTTGGGTCCAGAAGAGGAGAACGAATTAGACTTGAAAGTGTGAAGGAAAGGAGAAGACCAGAAGTGTGAGTTCAAACCCAGGTCATCAGAGAATGTAGAAAGGTAGTAGTAAATGTCAAAGTAAGTGAGCAAAGTCAGAAAGCGGGATTAAGGAGAGGGAGAGAGAGGGAGAGAGAGAAGGGGGTGCTGAACCAGAAGCACAGGGAATTGTGGGCAGAACTTGGAACGCCAGCTGTCTCTTATGACAGCCCCAGGTACAGTGTCCCAGCCTCTCTGTCCTAGGAACTTCTAGCCAGACACACTGGACTACAGCACTTTCTTTCTGTCATAGACACAGTCCTTGTTTGTAGGCCCAACTCTGATGCTTGCTTTGCCCTCAAAGACTGGGGTACGCCTTTCCAGCAGAGGAGTGATGCCAGGGCCCATCTCTCTCTAGAAGTTCAGGGAAAGGGAGAAGGAACATGAAACACCCCCAAAGAGGTCCAAGAGGGTGGCTATATTTATAATCGCTTTCTTCCTCCATCAGAATTCTGTTCTGTAATGCAGTGGCTTTAATTTAACACTGGCATCCATTTTGCCCTTGACGTGTTCCCGAAGTCTTCCCCGTGGTACGGACAGTGTGGTGGAGTGGGGGAGGTACAGAGCTTCCTGTGCCCCTAGCCTGCAGGCGAGGCTGACATTCCCTTCCATTCTGTTCTTCCCAGATTAACCCAGCAAAGCTATAGACCAACCAGAGCTGACATGGTTGCTACCACCCCACAAGGGAACATGAGCAGCACGGCAAAAGAAAGAAGCTTTACTAACCTCTGCTCCATCAGTCCTCTTACGTACTTTGGATATGGACAACTCATGACACTTATGTCCACACGTGGATGGTGCCTTACGCATCTGCAGAGTCCTTTATGTAACAGAACCTCACTTTAAGCCACATCACGCGCTAGATGAAAGAGGCTCCTGGGCCGGTGAGATGGCTCAGTGGCGTAAGCGCCTGCCTTGCAAGCGCGAGGGCCCGAGTTCGACTCCCGGAACCCACATACGAAAAAGGGGCCGGTGATATCGCTCAGTGGCATGGGTGCCTGTTGGCGCGCGAGGTCCTGAGGTCGTCCCCCTGGTACCCACAAAAAAAAAAAAAAAAAAAAGAAAGAGGCTCCATTGTTCTCTTTCCCAACTACTGCTACAAACAATAAAAACAACAAAAGCAATTTCCTTGGTAAGATTTTATAGCAAAGCCCAGAAAATAACAATAGATTATATTCATAAAATGTGATGATACAGTATTAAAATGGCTCAGTGTAACACAATATACACACATAGCATCACCTTATTATCAGCTCAGTCCCTCTTTATCATAGGGAAAGCAAAGTCCTAAAAAAAAAAAAAAAAAAAAAAACACAGAGGGCTCCTATTTAGACTCCAAATTCTAACAACTCTAACTGCAGTACTTCTGTTAAAATTAAGTGGGTGTATTAAAACCTGCAGAGTTAGACAATTACAGTCTTAATTAATTATTATTATTATTATTATTTTGATTCAGGTTCTTATTATGTAGTTCGGGCTGGCCTTGAACTCACTATGTAACCCAGGCTGGCCTTGAACTTGCTGCAACCTTCCTGCCTCAGCCTTCTGAGTGCTGGGATTACAGACCTGTGCCACCATGCCTGATTTAGACAATTCCAATTTATAGTCTCTCAGCTGGGTGCCAATGGCGCAGGCCTGTAATTCCAGCTGTTCAGGAGGCTGAGATAGGAAAATTGCAAGTTCAAGGCCAGCCTGGGCAACCTTGCAAGACTATGAATCAAAATTGAAAAAGACCTGGGTTGTAGCTCAGGGGTAGAGTGCTTGTTTAGCATGTATGAGGCCCTGGGTTCCATTCCCAGCACTGCAGAAACAAAACAAAACAAAACAAAACTTATATATACCACTTTACCAAAAGCTTACAGTATCAACTAAACACATTAAATATCACAGTGACACACCCATACCTGTCATTGGAGGGTGTGTCGGCCAGTGGTCCTTTTCAGGCTCTTGCTGTCCTCTTCAAAGAATTGTGTGCAGAGTGGATCACTGCAAGAGTAAGAAGGCAGTGGGGAGGAGACCCACAGGCCGCCATCTTTCATATCCTTCTGCTGCCTTCAGATCCGGGCCATGGGAAGGTGTTCTACTCCTGCGTCTCAGCTGTGATTTGCCAGCGCTCTCTGACTGACAGGTCACACCCTGTTACCCAGCCTCTTTGACGTGCCTTAATCTCCTTTAAATCATACCTTTAAAATTTAGATAGCACAGCAAAATCAGCCAGTCTGAGTATCAATTTCCTTAGGCTGAAATGTTGAAAAACATGTTCTATGGAAACTAAGGCGTTAATTAGCAAATGTGGGTACAAGCACACAACATCCCTAAAAAAGTAAAGTAGACCCACTCGTATAGAAAATCATTTTTATATAAAGGTTCCTCAGATTTTATCTGAAAAATAGGTTCTGCTCTTTCTGCAAAATTTTGAAAACTTTTGCTTTATAAAACAGTGTTTTCCAAGATGAAGTAGAGTTCCCAGACTCCAATAAATGTCTTGTAATCTAGAATCATATTGCCGTTACAGCTGCTGACCTTGGAGTTGGAAGAGAAGAAGGCCAGGAAGGAATAGCAGAAGAAACTGAAGAGAAAAAGAGAAAACGCCTTGGTTTTATTTATAATTGCAATCAATCTGTGACAGTTGTCCGGGGACCATCATCTGTGAGCCTAAAGCTCAAGTGGCTACCTAGAAATTCCACTCCTAAATTCTTATCTGTGATAAGACAAAAATGAAGTCCATAAAAAGCCTTGTGTGGGGGCCAGTGATATAGTTCAGTGGCATAAGCGCTTGCTGGCAAGCGCAAGGTCCTGAGTTCGGTTCCCGGTACCCACAAAAAAAAAAAAAATGCCTTGTGTGGGAAAACAAATTTATTCATAATAGCTGAAAACTGGAATCAGCTCCAACATCCATTAGCAGGATGAACTGCTATACAACCATCCAATGGAACTACTCAGCAATAAAATGAATGAGTTACTGAGATGTGCAAGAGCATAAGTAAGTCCCACAGCCACTGATAAAAAAAGCCAGGCTGGACACAAAAGAGTACACACTGTGTAATTCCATTAATATAAATCCCTAGAATAGGAAAATACAAAGTATTATTAAAAAAAAGTCAGGACAGTGGTGGTTGTACCCTGGAGTGTGGCTCAATGCATGTGTGAGGCCCTGCCTTCCATCCCCAGCAAAAATAAAGGCCAGAAAAAACAGTGGTGGCTTCCTTGAAGGGTACTGACTGGAAAGGCACCAGGAAAGTTCCTTGGGTGATAAATAGTCTCTATTTTGATTAAGGTATGGGTCGTATAAGCGTATTTGTCAAAATTGATGGAACGATACACTTTTGATTTGTGGTTTGTGGTTTTCACTGTATGAAAAATGTATCTCAATAGACAGCTTTGGAAAAAATACTTAACTGAAAAATTACATGTGGAAAAAATAAAATAGGATATCTTCATGAGCTCAGAGTAAAAGTAACTTTTTAAAACACACAAAGTCCTATGTAGAAAAGATTGACACATACTTTTATCAACATTAATAACTACTGCAAAGAGGAGACTCATAGGGAAGGGTAATTCAAAAATGACTAATAAGCATTAAATAGGATGCATGCTTCTGGGTGCAGCGGCACACACCTGTAATTCCAGCACTCTGGGAGGCTAAGGCAGAAAGATTATAAGTTTGAGTCCAGCCTGGGCAACTTAGTGACTTAACAAGACTCTGTCTCAAACAAATAAAAACAAAACAAAAAAAAACCCAAAGACAAAAAAATCACCCCCCGCAAAAATGCTGGGATATAGTTCAGTGAAAAGGCCTTGGGTTGAAAAAAAGAAAATCAAGTGAATGCAATTTTTTAAAAAAATGACACAATGTCATACCTATCCTATTGCCAGTAATTTCAGAGTCTTGTATCTAGTGAGTTTATGAGACTGTAAATTGTTTTGTTGTAGGATTGTCAATTGGTTCAGCCATTTTAGTCAAAAGATACATCTTAGGGGCCGGTGAGATGGCTCAGCGGCGTAAGCGCCTGCCTTGCAAGCGCAAGGGCCCGAGTTCGACTCCCGGATCCCACATACGAAAAAGGGGCCGGTGATATCGCTCAGTGGCACGGGTGCCTGTTGGCGCGCGAGGTCCTGAGGTCGACCCCCCGGTACCCACAAAAAAAAAAAAAAAAAAGATACATCTTAGTACCTAGCAATTGAATTTCTGTTATATATTCTAGACAAACTCTTACATGGGTACAAGGAATGTGTCCAAAAATGGTATTATTATAGCAGTATTTGTACTAGTGAAAGAAAGAGATTCTACCATAATGTCCATCAATAGAGAGGGTATATTCATATGATGGACTATTACATAGCATTTAGAAGGAATAAACTAGACCTACACTTACCAAGATATGTAGCTATCAAAACATGGTAAAACAAATACAATACCATAGTTTACGGATGTACACTTATGTCCAAATGTGTAAAAACTAGATCAGAAAGATACGCATAGGGCCAGTGAGATGGCTCAGCGGCGTAAGCACCTGCCTGGCAAGTGTGAGGTCCTGAGTTCGACTCCCAGAATCCACATATGAAAAAGGGGCCGGTGATATCGCTCAGTGGCACAGGTGCCTGCTGGTGTGCGAGGTCCTGAGGTCGACCCCCGGTACCCACAAAAAAAAAAAAAAAAAGAAAGATATGCATAAAAATCTTCATATCAACTACATCTGGGAAGCAAAAATAAAAATAAAAAATAAAAAGGATTAATGATGTTGAAAAGGACATTGTCTGAAATGTGTTGTCAAAAATAAGCATCTAAATACAGATAAATAACTATTTTTTTTTTTTTTTTTAACGTGGGTACCAGGAGTTGACCTCAGGACCTCGCGCTTGCCAGGCAGGCGCTTATGCTGCTGAGCTACCTCACCGGCCCAAATAACTAATTCTTGATTAATTTCTCACATCATATGCAAAATTAACTAAAAATGTATCATAAATATTTAAGTGTTGATTCTAGCTTGTTAGGTAAATAGTTCTTAGATTTGATAGGCAAAGCACAAGCCATTAAAAGAGAAAAAGTTGATAAATTGGACATCATCGAAATTCAAAACTTTTGCTCTGAAAGATACTACTAAATGCGTGAAAACACAAACTATGGACTGGAAAAGATATTTGTAAATCACTCATCTGAAAATAAACTTTTATCTAGAATATACGAAGAACTATCAAAACTGAACAATAAGAAAACAAATTACTTAATTTATTTATTTGTGTTTGTTTTTAATGGACTATTTTTTAAATGAGATAAGGAGATGTGGATACCTGATAAGCACATGGAAAAGTTCAACATCAGTACTCAATAGAGAAATGCAAATTAAAACCACCAGGAGATAACATTACACCTATCAGAATGGCTTTTATAAAAGACTCTGTCGATACCCAGTGCTGACCAGAACTTTAACACAGTGCTGGGAGGAGCGCCTAACGGTGTAGCCACTTTGGAAAACACTTGAGCAAAGAAACGGAGGTGCTGCCGTTGGGGCAGCTTATGTGGAAGTGGTAAGGTCCAGAGCACAGAGTGGGGCACCTACAGCCCCTGTTCCCACACCCGTGTAACTGTACTTCCGTTCTGAATTTCCTGAGGGTTCTAGCAGCTTCTTATAAGTAGGTCATCCAATTGCAAATGACACTGTCTCACATTTCCAACAATACTTTGTTCCCCTTTGACACTGAGAAACACAAGAAAGGGAAATGCCAATGCAAGGTGGAACCAAGCCGGAAACCCACACGCTGAAGCCCTGCGTATTTGCAGGGCAGCCTGCTTGGCTCTCCCTGCTCAGAGAATGACCAGAGTTGGCAAGACCAGATTCCATGCCCTCTTCATGGGTTGCAGCCCCCCAGCTGTGCAAACTGCTTTTGCAGTTTGAGGTTCCTGAGTGTGAGTCTAGGGAAGGAGCAGAAAGAGGGAAAAGGGGAAGAGGAGGTGAGAAAGAAGAGAAGGAAGAAAAGCCCCCACCTGTCTGCCTATGCCTCATCCAGCTGAGAGGCCCCTCCCAGGACACCCTGAGATCTCTCCACAGGGAACCGGCCCCAAAGCATCCCTTCAAGTGGGTTAAAGTCCCCTTCAAACTCGGCCCACCCCCATCTGAATCTCCTCCACCATGACTGTCAAGTGGACCTGCTGCCTTCTGCCACGTGTTATTTATGTCCCTAGATTTAAATATTGCTCATGATGCTTCTGCATCTTGAAATCCTGGATCCTGTCCTGCCGTCTACTGTGATATGTTCACAGACAATGATATGCAAAAAAAAAAAAAAAAAGAGCTCTAGGCAAGAGCCCACTTAATTTCATCTCTTTCCTCAGGCAACTCTATTAGGTAGCTTTAAAAAACAGCCTTATTAGATAAAATTGGCATAGAAAATGTGCTCATTTCCAACATCCAGCTTGATGGGTTTTAACAGTGCACAGCCCTATATACTGCATAAGATCCACGCTGACAGGTGGAGCGTTTCCATCACTCCACAAATGGTTTCCAGGCTCTTTTTGCAGCCCATCCTTGCCCTGAGAAACCAGAAAGAGAAGTCTGCTTTCTGTTACTACAGACTGGCTTCGTCTTTTCTAGAATTTTATATAAATGGAATTTTACAGTGTTATGCTTTTGTGTCTGACGTCTTTTGCTCGGCCTCATGTTTGAAATTCATTCATTTTATTGTAGTTCCCCCCCCATTACTGCTGAATAAAATCCCACATCATTTTTTTTAATATAAAGATGACTTCCCCCGTCTGGATTAAGAGGTAGGTTAGAGCTAAGAGGCTTAAACACCTACAAAAAGCCAGGCAAATAATATCAATGAGAGAATGGGTTTGGTATTTATTTTTGAAACAATAGACTCTCTTGTTTTTCAAAGAAATATTTCACTTTCTTAACTTTAATGAAAACACAATGATGATAAATGGCAACTGCCACTTGGCCTTGATTGGGGGTGGAGGCAACAAGGCATAAGGAAGGAGGGAAGGAAGGAAGGAAGGAAGGAGACAGCAGCAGATTACAGAGCTCCTGGCCATCTAAAGGACACACCTTTACTGTGTGGGAATGAAGGGCCAGGTTTCATACCTTGCTGTTCCAGAAAAGTAGGACACTTGTGTTAGGGTGTGAAATCTCCTGAGCTTGAAAAGTTGGAAACAGCATGTTGGTGCACGCATGTAATCTCAGCACTCTGGAGGCTGAGGCAGGAGGATCGCTGTGAGTTTGAGGCCAGCCTGGGCTACGTAGCGAGTTCAAGGCCTGGATGAACTACATAGCAAGACCCTGTCTCAAAAAAAAAAAAAAAAAAAAAAGTTGGAAACAAATTCAAATTTTATTAAACATTGGACAGGTCAAATCTGTCCAGGCCAAAGAAAACATATTTCGGTACCACATGTGGACTGGCAGGCACCTCTTTGTGTCCCCTGGTGTAGACTGAGGAAGGCTAGCTCAAGCCACCCCATTGCACTTGTGCATTCTGTGGAACCAGCCTGGTCCTGCTGGGACCTCCTAGTCCCAAGAAGTCCCAGGGCTGGCTTACCTCACTGACTACATAAGAGAGAAGAAAAAGGAAGCAAAGGCCCTAAGAAGAAAAGAGGAACTGAATGTTTGCTATAAGCCACTCACTGTTATGTATTTTATTTCTTTCACCCTAGAACAATATGGGAGCTCACACATTGGAATCACTTGAACAGGGGAAAATGCAGGCCCCCAGCCCCCGGGTCCCCTTTGGATTTATTTAACTAAAATCTTGGGTGGTTGGACCTACTGCGGATCTGCATTTTAACAAGCTCCTGAAATAATTCCTACCCACATTGAGATCTGACACCCACTGCATTGGGTAGTAAAAAGGATTCAGTTGCCCGGGCTGGGAATCCATTTTGTGATAGCAAGTCTAAAATTGAGGTCTCTACTGTCAAAAAAAGAGGGAAAAAGGGAAGGTCTTGAGAACCCCCTAGGCATCATCATGGAAAGTAAGCATCTTTATAGCAATAAGTGATTTTGTTTTCAAAGATGTTAAAAAAAATAATATTTTTGAGCACTTATAAGCACCAGGGATCATGATTGGAAATTCACATAAATTATCTCATTTAAGCCTATAAGGCAGGCGTTATTTTCACCTGCATTTTACAGAGGAGGAAATTCACCTGTAAATGCAATGACATTGTTGATCATCCTCGTCAATACATTTTCTTCACTTGGCTTCCAGGGCTCATCTTCATTGTCATTTGTCTCATGTCTCACTGGTTATTCTTTCTCAGTGTTCATTTTCATTTCCCCGCCCCTCTCCCAGCTTTATTCATTTTGGAGTGCCTCAGGGATTGGTCCTTGGCTTTCTCCCCCCCCCAGTCAGTTTCTTAATGAACTCTTCCATCAGTATACAAATGAATCCTAAATTCCTATCTTATGATGAACATCTCTGAAATCTAGGCTCGTATACAGCTTGCTTCTCAACAGGTCTACTTATCTGCCTCAAAGTCATCTGAAACGTTTATCTGAAAATGAAGTGCCCATCTTCTCCCACAAGCCTACTCCATCAGAGATTTCTCCCACTACGCTTGATGGGAAGGCCATCCTCCCACTGCTCCCGCTCCAGCCCTTGGAGTCACTGTTGAGCCTCTCACCACACCACTTCCCTCCACCGACAACTACCACCCGGGTCGAGTCACCATCACTCTTCCCTGGAGAATTGCTACTGCCTTCTCAGTCATCTTGTCAAATCTGCCTTCCAAGAGACTTTTCCCTGAAACCAGAATGTTCTTCCTAAAATGTCACTGGGATCTTATCATTCCTCTGCCTAAAATCCTGCCAAGGCTTTCCATTTCACTCCAACTAAATGCCAAAGTCCTTACAATGGTCAATGAGGCCTTCTGCAAGCAGGGCCCGTCATGTCTGACGCTGGCTCCTACTGTTTTTCCTTCATTCACGCCACTTCAGTCACACTGGTCTCTTGTTATCCTTAATACATGCCTGACTTGTTTCAGGCTTAAGGCTTTTGTCCTGGCTTTTTCACCTGGCTGGAGGATTCTTTACCCCAAAATCCATTTTCCTTATAATTCACCTTTTGGAGATATTTACTCTGTCTTGTCTAGTTAAATTATAACTTGTCTTTCCCTTCTAAATGTCTTACCATGCTCTACTTTTCCTATAGTATTTTATGACTTTCCAACATATTATACAACTATTTATTAGGCCTTTAGGTTTATTTCCCCATGCCCTAGAAAATTAGCTCCAAGGAGACAGGGATTTCTGTCTGGTTTTTTACTCATGTATCCGAAGGACATAGATCATTGCCTGAAATGTAAAGAAATGTTTGTTGAATGAGTAAAACACAAAGTGGCTACATACCTGGCCCCAAGTACTTTGAGAACCCCTTTAAGAAAGAAATCTGAATAATGAACAATTGTTTCCGCTTACAGAGGAGCAAACTCCAGCCCCACGCAGTCCTTGCTTGAGCAGCTACTATGGGGAGCAGGGCTAAGTACCAGCACCCACAGCTTTCTAGAGAAATCCCACGCAGCAGTGTGTCTACTCCCATTCACCTCTTCAGGAGCAAAGCTGAGTCGCTACCAACTGTATCGCCCGCAGAGATGCCATGCGCAGATTAGACATTTTCTCCTGTCCCTGACTTACTTTTGGGGAAATAGTGCTGAGTTACTAGTAGTATTTTTCCTTGCCTTCCTTGAGAAGCCATACGAAGCCGCAGATCTGTGTTATACTTAAACAAAAATACTATTTATGTTTAAAGATGAACCCCAGAAAGTTGTAACACACAGACAGGAGCAATGTAAAGTCATGTGAAATGAGTCCTCTGTAAGTAGGTTTGCTGAGTAGGGCTGACTCGCAGCCAGATATACATTGGTAAGAGATGTAATAAATGGCTCTGCTCAGGGCATCTGAGTGGCTGCAGTTGTATTTCTCACAGAGAAACAAGCATGACACTTCTTTGCAGTGGGAACACCGGGGACTTAACTGGAGAACCAAGAGGATGTGCCTGCCCTTGTATTGCAATAGGATGGCAGCATGGGGCTCTGGGCCCTTTGTCCCTCATGTCCTCTACTTGACTGTGCTAACCAAGTTGACTGATTTCAGAATCCCTTTCCACCTCCAATGCTAGACTGATGCCCAAGGCTTCAGGCTCTGAATGAAATCCAATGCTGCTCTCCTTGCTCCAATCCCAAATCCTACCCTGGTTCTACCTCTAGTCTTCCCCAGCCCTTTCATCATCACAATCCTCATGGCTGTTCACCTGGTGCACTTAGAAAAAGGAAGTGATGAAAGACAGATTGCTCAGAGCTTAATGAATGAACAATGTGAAGCATTTGTTTCTACGGTTTCTTTTTACTGTTGAAAAGCCAAGAGGGTTCCAAGAACCACTGCCAGAAAGTGAAAGGAGCGGGCAGGGGAAAGGCTGTGCCTCCTGAAACATTTATCAAATGTACCCATGCCACTTCCCCGCAGTCTGACCACACATACAACCACTTAGATTTACAGCTCAATCTTTCAAAATTGGACAATTTGCTTCAAGAAAAAGAGTCACCTAGGCAGAATGCTTGAGGGTGAAAGAAAGGATGTCTAGTCTATAGCAGTGATTAAACTGTCAATGCTATATTTTTTGGTTGCAAAAATAAAGTCAACCTAAAAGTATGAAAAGAAAGAAATCTCAATCCTAGTGACCGTATTTTCCTGTTGGAGGGACTTATCCATAAGGAGGCAAAGTTTGGCACGAGGCATGGTAGCCCGTGGTGGATACTTGACAGTGACTGTTATAGCAAGGTGGCTTTGTAGCAGGTGAGCCTGAATTTGTTGATGCAGAGTATCACAGTCTCCCAGTTTTCCTCGCATGTCCCTGGATACCACTTATTCTCACGACTGGTCTCTTTCACTGCCCTTACTTCCACTCTGGACAACCACAGAGTTCAGTGCCGGATGCTTTCCTCCGGCTTCATTCTCTCCAGTGATGAATACCAATGTCTCCATTGTACTAAATGTATGCTATAGATCCCTGCCTTTCTCTTCCCGGACTAGAACTCTCCCTTGAATTGCAGACTCCCTAAATTCAAGTCTTACTGGACACACCCATTTAGATTTCCTTAATAGGCTCAACAAATTTAACATTCTCCAAACTAAACCCCACCTCTGCCTGAACTCTTCTTTCCCTCTCTTAGTAAACAGCAGCTCCATTCATTCTAAAGTCCTTGATTCATTTCTTACTTTCACAAGGCCTCACATTTGATCACTCGGCAAATCTCATTGGATCTGGGTTCAAACTATATCCAGAATTCAGTCACCTGAGTCTCACCACATCCCGCTGCCACCTTGTACAATCAAAGCCACCATCATATTTCCCTAGATTACTACAAACTGGCTTCCCTGCTTCCTGAAGACAGCTCTCTACTGCAGTGGTTATCAGTAGCCCAGGACCGGCAGCATCAGTGCCACCATGGAATGCACTAGAAACAGCAAGTTCTCCCGTGCCATTGACCTAGTCAGAGGGCGACAGTGACAGGGAGGACAGTGAGTGTGGAGGACAGTGCACAGGGACTCAGGGTGGGAAGTGGGGGCTGTTATCTTAAATACAGTGGCTGGGAAAAGCCCTGTTATGACTTATATCTAGATATCCAAAAGATGTCCCAAAGCCTCATGCTCAAACAGGTGGGGCTTTTGGAGATGACTGGGTGTGAAAAATAAAAGTCAGGAACCCTGGGGAAGAGTTTGGTTGATGTGTGTTGTAATAAGCCCTTCAAGGAGATGCCGAGGATCAAGGTTTAAGACCACTGCTTCCTGGAGTAGCCAGAATGATTCTAAAAAAGGTAAATTGGCCAGACATGGTGGTGCGTGCCTATAATTCCAGCACTTTTAGAGGCTGAGCCAGGAGGATCACGAGTTCAAGCCTGGCCTGTGCAATTTTGTGAGTCAGCAAGACCCTATTTCTTTTCTTTTCTTTTCTTTTCTTTTCTTTTTTTTTTTTTTTTGTGGGTACTGGAGGTTGACCTCAGGACCTCGCACACCAGCAGGCACCTGTGCCGCCGAGCGATATCACTGGCCCTTTTTTCGTATGTGGGTTCCGGGAGTCGAATTCAGGCCCTTGTGCTTGCCAGGCAGGCGCTTACACCGCTGAGCCATCTCAAAGGCCCAACCTTATTTCAAAATAAAAAAGGGAGGGCCGGGGATATAGCTCAGTGGCACAGTGCCTGCTTGGCAAGCGCGAGGTCCTGAGTTCAATTTGCGGTAACAAAAATAAATAAATAAATAAATAAATAAATAAATAAATAAATAAATAAAAAAGGGTTGAGAATGTGGCTCAGTGCAAAGGCCCTGGGTTCAAAAAACAAAGGCTCTGGGTTCAATATTTAGAACCATTAAAAAACAAAAAGGTGAATTAGGTAATGTGGCTTTTTCTACCTCAAAATCCTCCTCCAGTGCTTTCTAAGTTGTTAGCACGAGAGCCTGCGTCTTCTTTCTCTTCCCACCATGTCTGTAACCACCTTTCTCCCAGTTCTCCTTTCACAGGCTGTGTTCCTTCTCCTTTACTTTGCCTCAGGGCCTGCTGTGCCTGCAAAACCTCGCCCTCCCCCTCCGCCCAGTAAGTGTAGGTCTGTCCTCCTTTCGCCTTCTGCTCTCTACTCAATATTGGCTTGTTAGAAGGGGCTTGTCTTAGTTACTTTCTCATTGCTGGGACAAATTATCTGACCCCCACCACTTAAAGGAGGAAAGGTTTGTAGAGGTTTCAGTCCATAGTGGGCTATCTCCACAGAAGGGCAGCATGGCAGAGGGGCATGGCAGAAGCGAAATAGCTATGGCAGGGCTGTGGGAAGCAGAGTGTGGGAACAGGAAGTAGAAAGGATAGATTTCCACTCTGTATATTCACCCAGACTCATCAGTGGACTAATCCAGTATCACACCCATGATCCAGTCCCCTCCCAAAAGCCCCACCTATGGCTGCACGAGGCTTTGGGGGGACATTCAGATGCAAGCTAAGCCAAAGCCTCATGTGGCCATAGGTGGGACTTTTGCAGAGGTGCCTGGATCTAGAGTGTGTGATGATGGAATTGATTCATGGTGCAATGCTAGGATCGAGGGCACCAGGATTAAGGGTGTGAGTGCTACTGCCCTGAGTAGCCTGGATAAAATAAAAGAGGCAGAAAGACGCTGTTAATATCCTTTGCTTGTTTTGCTACCTTTTGGCCACCATGAACCGTTTCTTCTCTGCAATGCCCCTCTGCTACACCACCCTGACTTGGGGCCAGCTGATTATGGACTGAAACTTCTACAAACTGCGAGCTAAATAAACCTTTCCTCCTTTAACTTTGGGTGTCAGGTATTTTGTCTCAGCAACAAGAAAAGTAACGAAGACACCGGGCTTTTCCCAGACACCATAATTAAAATAACAGCCCCACTTCCCACCCTGAGTCCCTGTGTACTGTCCTCCACACTCACTTTCTCCCTGTCACCATCACCCTCTGGCGTAGCCTGTTTTGTGCTCCTTTGTGCTTATCGGTCATTGTGTCACTCACGAATATAGGCTTGGTAAGGCGTGGATTTGTGCCTATTGTGTTTACTTCTACTTTGCCAGAGCCTGAACAATGCTGGCATCTGGTAGGGGCTCCATAAACATTGGCTGAATAAATGAATGTCCAGTAAATGATGGTCAATGCATTCCCTTGGGGGAGATGATGCATTTATTCCGATGATGCAGCCATTGCTCAAAATATTTGTAGGGCATAGTGAAAGCAGGGAAGCCAGTCAAGGGCCATTTGCAACAATCCAGGAAAAAGGCAGTGATGGCTTTGATTGGACCAGGCGGCAGCAAGAGACAGTGAGAGGTGATTGGATTCTGGATATGGTTTGGAAATAGATCCAATGAGTCAAGGTCAGTTTACAAGTCATTTATAGAATCAAGTCTCAGTACTTCAGAGAGACCACCCCTCTTATTCACTAGCTCCTCAATCACACCACATTGGCTGTTGCAAAAATCAGATTTCCCCTTGAAAAATGAAACTCAGAACCTCTGAAGACATTCCTAGGCTCTGAATGCAATTCTGTACGTGATGACAGAATAATGCTTGTTTTTATTGAGCATATTTTTATATCTGAGCGATTTAATTCTCACAGCAGTTCTCTGAGACCTGTGTTATTAACCCCATTTTTCAGATGAAGAAATTGAAGCTCAGAGAGGTGAACAAATTTCCTCAAGAGCTGCCAGCTGCTGAGGGGAAGACTTAAATCCAGTCTGGTTCACGAATTTTCCTCGTGAGCAAGAGGTGTTAGGAACAAGCATACACGCTCCTAAGAAGAGAATACTCATCTGAAGAATTTCAGTCATGTCTTATTTTCATCTTTCTCTCTCCTTCGTTCGTACATCTCATAAGCACGACTTCCGGGGAGAGTCCAGGCTCACGGTGCATGAAGGAAGAGCCGGCGCGCCTGGGCCAGGTCTGTCTTCCTGGCTCCCAGGGGAGCCGCTCAGTGGCCGAGGCCCTGGGCCAGGAGGGGCCGTGGCGCCTGCAGACTGCTTCTGCGTGGAAGCGGGAGAGAGCATCGCCGTCGCCATGGGGACGGGCGCTTCCGGGACTGGGCAGCCCGCGTGGTCTCCTGCACAAGGACCGATTGTTAGGGTGGAATAGAGGGTGCTTCTAACTGGGATTTAGGCTTACACAAGGACTCGCGTTTCAACAATGGCTCCTTTTGTAAAGGGTGGTGGTTTTTTTTTTTCCAAGCTTTTGTGACTTTTTTTCAGATTCACATTTCGACTCTCAATAACTGTCTTTCCTGCCCTGAAGAATTAAAGAATGTTTGGTATGTGTTCCTGGGTGTCGGGCACGAGTGGAATAAACATCTCGTAGCATATTAATACCAAGGCTGTGTGCTGTCCTGAGCAGACCCTGGGATTAGCATGGCAGCGGGTGCAGAGGACCAGACAGCCCGGGGGTGGAGAGAAAGATCGATGGGTGGGAACCGCACTGGCGGAGAGCTCCGCAGACAATGGCCACTTGAGACATGTTCATTCAGCTGACCCTCACAAACACCACAGCAGCTGTTATCCATGTTTTACAAATGGGAAATGTAATTAGGTAACTGGAGCAAGAGCATAGAGCTGGTGAGAGTGAAATTTGGAATTAACTCCCAGGTCTCATTCCAAACCTGTTCTCTCTCCATTTCCTGTTCCACCTTCCTTGCTGACCTCTCAACTTCAGTTTTCTCAGGTGTATATGAGACAGTGCTCGTGCACGTGTCTGAGAAAGGGCATACCACAGGATAGGTGCTTGACAAAATCAAATTGTCTTCCCTCCTCTTTCTGTATCATTTCATTTCCCCCTTGATTTTTCGCTCTTTTTTTCTTCTCTCTTGTATTCTTTCGACTCTTGCTTGCTTCTTCTTCTCTTACACTTTCCTCTGTAGAAAGAATAAAATCTAAAATCTCATTCTCAGTGGCAACATAGATTTTAAAAAAATCTCCAAGAAGTAAAACCAACTCTAAGGTTTTATTGAAGATATAAAAGGAGATCTGGATAGATAGAAAGCTATCCATGTTTCTGGAAGGACAGTGTTCTAAAGATGTCAACTTTCCAAATTAATCCATATATTCAATGCAGTCTTATTAAAATCATAACAAGAGATTTGTAGAACTTGAAAGCTGATTTTAGAGTTCATATGAAAGAGAAATGCTTCAGAACAAGTAACAAAACTATAAAAATAAAAGCAACAAAGACACAACTTTCCAGTTATCTAAATATACTGTTTATACTAATTCAAACAATATTATATTGGTTTAGAAAAAAATGAACAAAATAAAACAAAAAGGAAAATTCAGGAACAAATCTATGTATAGAGAGACACTTAGGAAAGGTAGTATCTCAATATGAAAATGGTAGTGTCCAAAAATTGTAAAGATTGTTGTTGTTCCTGAGAAACATTAATTTAGATCCCTATATCACATTGTATGTACAAAGTACAATTGAATTAAATTCCAAATGTTAATTTTTTTTATACCAGGAATCAAACTCAGGACCTCACACTTGCCAGGCAGGCTCGGTGCCACTGAGCTAAATACCCGGCCTCATTAAATGTTTTTTTTTTTTTTGTGGGTACCGGGGGTTGACCTCAGGACCTCGCACGCCAGCAGGCGCCCATGCCGCTGAGCAATATCACCGGCCCTTTTCTTGTATGTGGGTTCTGGGAGTCAAACTCGGGCCCTCGCGCTTGCCAGGCAGACACTTATGCCGCTGAGCCATCTCACCGGCCCCTAAATTTTTTAAAACCCAAGTCAAAAAGGAGCTAGAGTAAAACATAACACATCAGTTTTTATAATTTTGGAGCATGATGAAGGATTTCCTAAAAAAAATACAAATTCCAGGAGTTACTAGTAAATGACCAACAGATCTCATTTCAAGCAAATTAAAAGATCTTGCTGTGGATATGACTTGAGTTTTCCCTCCAAAAATTCATGCGTTGGAAGCTGGTCCCCGGGGTGGTAATGTTCAGAGGCGGTAGAACTGTTAAGAGGTTGCGCTTAGTAGCAGGTCCTTAGGTCCTTTGTGCATGCCCCCTGCAGGGACTGTGGGTCCTCCACTTTCTGGCTTCCTGTCGACATGATCTTTCCGTCTTGCTTTGCCATGACGCAAGCTACCATTAGGCCCTCAGCAGAGCTCAAACCAATGGGTTGCCCTGTCATGGACTTCCAGCCTTCAAAACTGTGAGCTACATCAACCTCTTTCTTCATAAATAGGCTGCCAAAGGTATTTTGTTATAATGACTAAAAACTAATATAGATCACACACACAATCCCCAAAAAGGTCCTGTGAAAGTCTTTGTGATATATATAAAACCAAGTGTAATATATAATATGTATTAAAGGTTCCTAAAATTATTATGAAAGACATAAAATATAAAACTGGGCAAAAGAAATGAAGAAACAATTAACAAAATTAATAAATAGATATAAAAAGATGGTTAATCTGAAAAGTAAAGGAAATGAAAACAGGATATTCTATATAACCAACTGGGTTGGGAAAGAGGAGGAGAGGGAGGGAAGTAAAAAGACTTAAGATGTGTTATGTACATGTGCCAACTCCCCATAATGAATGTAATCATTATGTACTACAAATATGTACAAATGAAAACTTTAAAAATTAAAATAGGGCCGGTGAGATGGCTCAGCGGCTTAAGCGCCTGCCCGGCAAGCGCGAGGGCCCGAGTTCGACTCCCGGAACCCACATATGAAAAAGGGGCCGGTGATGTCGCTCAGCGGCACGGGCGCCTGCTAGTGCACGAGGTCCTGAGGTCGACCCCCCGGTACCCACAAAAAAAAAAAAAAATTAAAATAAAAATTCAATAGATGACCTGAGGTATAGCTTAGTGGTAGAACATTTGCCTAGCATGCACAAGGCCCAGTGTTCAATCCCAAGCACTGAAACGTTTTTAATAGTTGGTAGCGGTATTATCAGGTAGAAATGATGGGCAATTCCATACACAGTTCATCAGAAGGTGAATTGATGAGAGCTTTTTTGATGGTAATTTAAAAACGTATGTATACATTTAAAGTACAGCTTTGGATAATTCTATTACAGAATTATAATTCTATTTATAAGAATCTATACTTGTGAAATATTTATACATGTTTGTAAAGTAAGTGAACATGGATGGTCATTGTAAGCTTTATTTCTAATAAAAATTGAAAAGGAGAAGAAATTTTTCTCAATTAGGGAATGGTTAAATGAATTATGACACAATTATATTGTGGAATACTGTATGATGATTGAAAACACAAAGTAGATTTCTGTTGACTACATGAAAGTGTTTCAGGTTTTAAAAACAGCAAGAAATCAAGTACTATGGACAAAGAACACTTGAGTATTTTCTTTTCTTGTATTTATTTTTGTAGTGTTGCATACTGAACCTGGTGCCTGCTGAGCAGCTGCTCTAACACTGAGCCTTCGCCAGCCGAGGGCTTGGCTTTTCCTTCTACGTGTCTCATATTTGTGTTACTTACAGTGAGTATGTGTTGCTGTGTAAACAATGATAAAAGAAATCTTATTTAATGTGATTCATGTAACCATAGCAGTGCTGTTACTGTTGTTATGTGCCCAGTAAGTTTCCCTGGAGCCCATAGACCACGCCCTCCAGGGCAGGGTAGTTTGTGGCACTGAAGTCAGGGGCTGAGGCCAAAGAGAACAACATTGAGTTAATGTTGATTTACCGCAAGAGAGGGAAGTATGGCAGCGCAGCTTCTGTTCGCTTCTCCCAGTTTAATGTCCTAGCTGTCAAGAAGATACTCGAGATAGAGCCTCAGCAAGAATTCCTTATTTAATTTCCTCTTCGGCTTTGAGCTTCAGTGGAAGTCCTTTGGGCAGTGGGAATGCCATTACCCAGGAACCAACAATGAGGCATCCATTTGCTTTTTCTTGGTTTAGTCCCTCCTGCCCAAGGAAAAACCACACCAGGTCCCTTCTCTTTCTCCAAAGCCTTCATTCTTGTTTACTGGAACTTGGAAAGGAAAAAAAAAAAAAAAAAAACTTAAAAAAAATTTTTTTTGTGTGTGATACAGGTTGAGCATTTGTAATCTAAAAATCTGAACCCTGAAATGCTCCAAAATCTTAAACTTCTGGGACACTGACATGACACCACAAGTGGAAAGGTCCACACAAAATTATTTAATACATTTTTATAAAATTACCTTTAGCCCATGTGCATCAGGAATATCTGAAACATAAACAAATTAATTATTTAGATTTGGATCCCATCCACAAGATATCTCCTTCTGTATTTGCAAAAATTCCAAGATCCAAAGCATCTGAATTCCAAAACATTTCTGGACCTAAGTATTTTAGATAAAGAATACTGAATCTTTATATATGTACATACATGCATGAAAGGTATATATCAGATTTGCACTCAAAATCACTTCTGGAAAAATTACTTTAGAAAAATTAAAATGTCATTATTTTAATGCAATTATTGTACAGTATTTCTTTTTTTTTTTGTGGGTACCAGGGGGTCGACCTCAGGACCTCGCACGCCAACAGGCACCCGTGCCACTGAGCGATATCACCGGCCCCTTTTTCGTATGTGGGATCCGGGAGTCGAACTCGGGCCCTCGCGCTTGCAAGGCAGGTGCTTACGCCGCTGAGCCATCTCACCAGCCCTGTATAGTATTTCTTTACATGTGTATTCAAATTATTTTGCACCTTTTCTGCACTATTTTGAGAACACTTCTCTTCCAATTAATTTTTGTCTTCTAGTTATTTTGCATTTTCTGATTTTTTTCACATGACCATATTGATTTGCCTAAGGTTCATATGATACTTGAACACTGGAAGCAGAATGAACTTGGCTCTGGAAATCAAGAGACCTTGAGTTTGCTATTCTAGGTCACTCATTCCATGTGACCTTGGACAAGTGAGTGGCCTCTGAGCTATTTTACAGATGCATGAGTTTCTTTAACTATAAATTAAGTGGATTAGGTGGCAAGATTTTAAAATTCTTTCCATCAATAAGGGTCAAAGGCTCTGACTGATTATTGGGAGTGTGGAACAATCTACAGATGAAGCAAAAAAACAACAGCAATGTCAACAGCATTCATAGCTAGCATTTAATAAGTGCTTACTGTGTGCCCAAAACTAGGCTGCATGTTTTTAATATATTATCTTGTTTGATCCCTGTAACAATCCTCTGAGCTAGAGATGGTTTCCTGCATTACACCACGTAGATGAAGAAAACAAGGCTCAGAGAGAGTGAAGAACTTTCCCCAGGTCCCTCAAATGAAGTCTGGAGTCTGGATTTGAATTCAGGTCTAATTCTGAAGACTGTGCTTTTAATCCAAGAGCTAACGTGGTGCATGCCATTTTATGGGCTACCTTTCCTAATGGAATAATTAGCCTTCTGTTTTTCCCTATAATAATGCTATAATTAGCATTACTACTGTTAGCTAGAGGTAGGGAAAAACAGAAGGCAGACAATATGCAGCTAAGAGTCTCTTTAGTTTCAGGAAATGAATGTAACTAAAGGTCTGTTCCACTCCTTGGAAAGTTCAGTTGTGGTGGCCAAGAAATTTCCACACTAGGCTGGAAATTTATGGCTGTGAGGGCAGTCTGAAAATTTTTACAAAGATGAGAAGTTATTTGAGCAGCTGAAGACAGATGAATCTCCCAGTAGAGCCTTAGAAAAGACACCTCCAGGTCAGGTTCCCAGGGAGCCTGGACGTCAGTGATTCACTTATTGTGTGATTGACTAGCAGGCTTGTTTTCCAGATTTAATGATACCAAAGATTTCTGTGGTATTATGCTGAGACACATTACAAAAAAAAAAAAAAAAAAAAAAAAAAAAAAAAGGCAATTAGAAGCAATCAGAACATTTGGAAATTAAGTTTTAATTCCTAAATTTGCTAAGCTCATCAACAGAATCAGTATTTTTTAAAAAGTCAAGAATATGATACACAGAAAATTCTAAAAGCAATCGCTTCTAAAATGTACACGTGCTTCCGAGAACGCTCCGGATATTTAGGACTGAGCCATTTTTCACTTGTCTTATCTCACTGCATTTATTTGCAGGTGTGCCTGTAAACAGTCTCTTGGGTAACACTGCTCTTCAGATTTTGCCAGATGAATGGGTACGTCATGCTTTACACTCCAGGAAGACCCTCATGAACATCAAAGAATAAAACTCACAAGGAACCATGAACATGAGAGCCTCCAGCAAACGACAGCAGGCTTCTCTTATTTGGGTTAGGTATATAAGATGCTTGAACACTTCTTAAATCACATTCAACCAGGTCGGTCTTAAGTTTTGTTAATGTACTATCAGTCTCAGCCTCAAAGTGACACAGAAATCAAGATTAAAAATTAGCTTTCCCTCCAAAAAACACTGACTTCTTCAACTGGCACTTTAATTTTGCTCAGAGCCAAACCCAATACCTTTTAGACTGTGAAGCAGGGCATTTTATCTTTCAGTCAAATATCCCCTCCCTGCGGGCCATTAGTCATTCATGTCTTTTGGCTCTGCAGTCTCTCAAATATTGTACTTAGCGATAACCACTGGGTAGACTGAGTTTTACTGAATGTGAAAATGTAAAGAGAGCCGGGTGTTGATAATATGTGTGTACATGTGTATAGGGGTGTGTGTGTGTGTGTATGTGTGTGTGTTGGAAGGAGCTGCAATAAATGTTAGCTATCTTGAAGAATGTGGAAATAAAAGAAACTGAGTTACCACTTCTTTTCAATTCCCACAAATGTTTCCACAGGCTCAGTTCTCCACAAATGGAGAGAGTTACAGAGGTTGGGGTCACTCCACAAGAAGAGGAAAAATCATATTAAAGGTTTGAAGTTGCATTTAATGGAAACAATATTTAGACAAAGTACAGGAATGTCAGAACCTGAGCATGCTTTAGTGGCAACTTGACACATTCAATAAATTATTTTGGCTGCCATTTACTTAGGCTAGTTATACTCAAAATCACCAGATGATAGCTGAGTTTCTTCTATTATTTGATGAATTAGACTTGATTACATAGTTTGAATACGTAGACCAGAAAAATGAACTCAACTGTTCTAGAATTGTGACCTACAGGAGAATTAGAGACCAAATATTTTAAAACTCCCACTTTGCAAATGAGGAAGCAGAAACCAGAAAGCTTGCCCACGTTGACACATTAAGTTGATGGAAGGTCCCTTGAACCTCATTTTCTGACCTTCAGTCCAGTAGCTTTTCACAGTGCACCTGCAGCGTCCTTAGAAGCGAGTCACCACATTTTTTTTGTTTTTGGTTTTGTTGTTGCTTTGAGACAGGGTCTCACTATGTAGCCCATGCTGGACTTGAGCTCATGGTGATCCTGCTGCCTCAGCCTCCTGAGTGCTGGGATGACAAATTTCTTCAATATAAAATCTGATTTTCTCTCCTTGTGCCCCGGGATTTATTTTTAAGCCCATCTTCCAAAATCTTGTCCCCATCTACCTCCCATCCATTCCCATAAACGTGCACAACCAAATTGTGCTAATTGCAATGCTCAAAAAATGGTTTTCATATGTGGATACTAGGTTGCCTTTGTGGAGAATAAAATCTTAAGCAGTTATATCAAAATTGATTTTGCCATTAAAGGGAAAGTCATATTTTAGTATTAATTTTTTAAAAGATTACTTCTTTCACTCATCTATGTCTTTTCTTAAAAAATACTTAGTTCTCTGCTACTGTGGCAGAATGGATAGATGAAAATCCTCAAGATGATGCCAATCCTCCTTATAAGCAGATTTCAACCTCCCCTGTATATGTGTTTGTTATGCTAATGAGTCAAAAGCAGCAAACGTGACAAATTTGAGTTTGAGTTCCCAGCATCTGGTAGAGTTCATCATAAAGATGAACAATCAAAACATCGAGTTCAAAGAATATTACATTAAAAGTTGAATTATCTTTTGTTTCCTGCCACTTACTGTGTATCTTGAATGAATCAACATCTCTGAGCTTCGGTAACATAATCTGTAAAATGAAAATAATTAAGCCTACTCTGCCGACTACATTCTTGTATTGAACCCACTGATGGCTTCCCATAACACTCAGAATACAGTGTTATGGGAAGTGGCCTAAAACGTCCTTACTGAACTTACTTCCTTCGTGGTCCCTCTGATGGTTACTTACGCACCCCAAACGCGTCTCTTCCAGTTCCTCTATTTCAGCACGTTTCCTGCCTAGTGCCCTTGCTCTCATTATCATTCCCATATCCCTCACCCTTTTCCAGCTGCTTCATTCTCTGGGTTTGGGCTTAAATGGCTTTGAAGGAGGGTTCCTTATTATTCCCTTAAGTATAGCCTCTTCTCTCTGCCTGATTGTACCACTTTTTAAATCACATATGAACATTTAGTTTTTCATAGTGTTTGTCACCACTGTAATTGTGTATGTAAAAACACATACATTTGTTTTACTAGTATTATTTATCACTTCTCCAACAAGGCTATAAAATTCTTGAGGGTAGGAACCATGTCTACATCATACACTGTTGTATTCCTGACCTCAGGGTGCACAGGCACAATACTGTTTCCAACTCTAAAAGTGATACATCCTTGAAAACAGCATAAAGAAACAAAATTATAGGCCGATATGCTTCATGCATATAGGTGGAAAAATACTTAACAAAACATTAGAAATGTGTCCAGGTACCATAAATGTGATTGTAATTTGTGACCAAGTGGAGTTTATCCCAGAAAGGGAAGGTTTTTTAGCATCTGAAAATCAATTAATGTGATGTACTGTATTAACAGAATGATGGACAAAAACCATATTATCATCTTGATGCAGGAAAAGCAAACGCTCAACAAACCTCCTTGACCTGATAGGGAGCATCTCTGAAAAAACAGCAATTAGTACTACACTTAATTTTGAAGACTGAATGCATCCCCTCTACTATTACGAAGAAAACAAAGATGTCATTCTGATCATTTGCATTCAACATTGTATTGGAGGATTCTAGCCAATAAGACAAAAAGATATTAGTAGAGACAAATAGATTGGAAAGGAAGAAGTAAGATTTACTTGCAAATTAAAAAAAAAAACCTACTAGAATTTACATTGTAAGTTAACAAGGTTATAATATGCACGGTCAATATACAAAAATCAATTTTTAAACTTTATTTATTTATTTTGTGGGTACCGGGGGTCGAACTCAGGACCTCACACTTGCCAGGCAGGCGCTTATGCTGCTGCGCTATCTCACCGGCCCTAAACTTTATTTTTAATAGACACATAAAAACATAAAAATAGTATGTATTAAGGGGTACCATATAATATTTCAATACATGTATACATTATGTGATGTTTAAATCAGGTTAAACATACCAAACTCCTCAAACATTTATCATTTCTTTATGGTGAAAACTTCCAAAATCCTTTCTTTTAGCTTTGTGAAATACACAGTACGTTATCATTATCTACAGTCCTACCGTGTAACAGCATACCAGAACTTCCTGCTCCTAACAGTAAATTAGTACCCACTGATCAACCTTCCCCACTCCATTCTACTCACTCTCCCTGGGCTCTGGTAGCCACCATTACACTCTCAACTTTGAGCTCAACTTTTTTAGATTCCACATTTGTCTTTCTGTGCCTGGCTTACTGCACTTGCCATGAAAACTTTTGAGTTCTATTCATGTAGCTGCTAATGACAGAATTTCACTCCTCTTCGGGCAGAAGAGAACCCCGCTGTGTATACAGATCACATCCTGCTCATCCGCTCATCATCCCTGCACGCTTGCTCCCCTTTTTCAGCTATTGTGAATAGTGCTGCAACGAACATGGGGGTGTAGATGTTCTCTTCCACAGACCAATTTTGTTTCCCTCGGATGTATACCCTGTAGTGGGACTGCTGATTCCCCATATGGTAGTTCCGTCTTCACTTATTCTGAGGAATTTCCTACCGCTTTTGATAATGGCTGCATTAATATCCATTCCCACCAACAGTGTACAAAGGTTCTCTCTTCTCCACCTCCCGCCGGCACCTATTGTCTTTAGCGTTTTTGATAACGTTTTTACTGAGGTGAGGTGATACCTCATCGGGGTAATTTTATGTCTATAAGTTAGCAACAAACAATCACAAAATAAAATTGACGAAACAGGGTCGCGGGCTCGGAAGGGTAAGAGCGGGGTCACGTGACACCCCGCCCCCGCGCGGCGGGCTGAGCTCCTGGGCTGCGTCTGCGGCTGCGCTCACGCCGGCGAGGCTCAGCGGGCCCGCGCGCCCGAGGAGCCCAGGCTGTGTTCTCGCGCGAAGCCCGCGGCGGCCCCGCCCCCTCTGCCGCGGCGGCAGCCATCTTCCTCTGGCTGCCTGTGGGAGCGCTCTCAGGAGGAGCGGGGGCTGAGAGAAACAGAGGCCTTCGAGGATGTAGTTGATACCTTTACTCATTTAATTCCTATTAAACTCTTAGGTGATGCTCTGTCTCTAGGACCCAACGTGGAGAACGAAGTCTATGGGGATTTTAGTGCAAGTCAAAATGCCTTGGAAAACTCACTGAAGAACGTGCCCAGCGATGAGGATCCTGTGCTGGGATCTGCAAGTAGGTTCTGTTTGCCCGTTTGGGATAGCAGTGATCCCAATTTCCAGATGCCTTTTTCAACAGGCTATGCCACTATATTGCTGAGCTCTTTTTAAACGAACTTCTACTTGGATAGAGACGAGGACTACATAACCTCTTGAGGTTCCTTCTAACCCCCAGGATGAAGCTAGTTAACATTTGTATAGTGCTCTAAAGCTTAGAGTGAGTTGTCATACTTTAACTCACTTGATTCTCACAATAACCCCTGAGTTGGTGGTCTTGAGGATATTATGGATGAAGGAGTTAAAATGGAGATATCACGGATGAAGAATTTATTTTACCTAACAGAAATATGAGGGACGAAAGTAGAAGAAAACTCAGTGAGATCACCAAGAAAGTCACCTCGTTTAATGGCACAAGAAAAAGTAAAAGGTTTGCGTCAAAGCAGTATTGCCAAGCGTTCAAATGCCGCACCGTTAAGTAGCACAAAAAAAAGCATCTGGGAGGACTGTATCTGCCCCCAAGGCATGGGTGAAACAACCAGAAAGATGTCAGGTTAAAGGGAAGTTTGTACATCACTGTAACCTGAGTACCAGAAGGAGCAGCCCATATACTCCGCAAATTGAAGTGGTACCACAAGTATCAGTGATTTCGTCATTCTTCAGTGTCCTCTTGCCTTGAAATGAAGGCTGATGCTGGGTTGCATTCCAAGCCTCAGTGTAATAATCAGGGAGAAGCCTGGTATGCCGCCACTTGAATTAAATTGTCAACTTCTTTCAGAGACTTGTGTTCCTATTGAAAAGAAAAATGAAGCTCTGATGGAATGTAAAATTAAAACTGTTAGCAGCTCATTGTTACGTTTTCAGATGAGGAAGATGAACAGAATGATTCCATTTTGGGTACAATAGATGAGACCATTGAAGAAAGGGGGGCAAAGGAAAAATTTGAACAAGAATCAAAGGAGATAGTAAAATTATCCCATGAAGATGACCAAATTTTTTTTTTTTTTTTTTTTTTTGTGGGTACCGGGGGGTCGACCTCAGGACCTCGTGCGCCAGCAGGCACCCGTGCCGCTGAGCGATATCACCGGCCCCTTTTTTGTATGTGGGTTCCGGGAGTCGAACTCGGGCCCTCGCGCTTGCCGGGCAGGCGCTTACGCCGCTGAGCCATCTCACCGGCCCAAGATGACCAAATTTTTGAGGAACGTGAATCTTCTGGTATTTCTGGTGATGTTGCTTGTATAAATGCAAATGGCACAGAAACGAATCTTGTAGGTTTGTCTGGTTCAGTGGATGAAGTGACTGAATGTCATTTGGATCTGAATACCATGGATGTTGATAAAGCTGAGAACTCCCTTCAAAGAAATAAAATGGAAGACACAGAGTCTCATGACACAGTTAAAGAGCACCGAGTTTTAAAAAATCAAAATTAGAGGTGGTTGATACTAATGCTTTTGAACCAGAAGATAATATTTTAGAAAATGCTGTTTGTGATGTACCTGACCAAAATTCAGAACAGTTGAATATTATTGAAAGTATTAAAATGGAGTCTCAGGGCCGGTGAGATAGCTCAGCAGCATAAGCGCCTGTCTGGCAAGTGCGAGGTCCTGAGTTCGACTCCCAGCACCCACATATGAAAAAAGGGCCGGTGATATCGCTCAGCGGCACGGGTGCCTGCTGGCACGTGAGATCCTGAGTTTGACCCCTGGTACCCACACAAAAACTAAATAAATAAATGAAATAAAATAAAATGGAGTCTCGGGAGACAGCAAACCTTCAGAATGATAGAGGCAGCCAGTCAAGTACTGTTTCTTGTGTAGAGTCCGGTGAGATAGCCCAGTGGCATAAGCACCTGCCTGGCAAGTGCGAGGACTTGAGTTCAACTCCCAGAACCCACATAAAGGAAAAAAAAAAAAAAAAAAAAAAAGGGCCAGTGATATCGCTCAGCAGCATAAGCGCTTGCTGGCAAGCACGAGGTCCTGAGGTTGACTCCTGGTACCCATGTTAAAAAAAAATGTTAAAAAAAAATATATATATATATATATATATATAATCTAAATATACAAAATCTGTAACTCATTCTAACTCATGTAACTCTGTAACTCATGACCACAGATACTCCAAGGAAAATTGTTGCAGCAAAGCATGTAGTAGTGCATAACAAAACTAATGTAAAAAAGTGTGAAACAAAATGCTGATGAACCAGTGTCCCAGTGAAATTTTCATAGGTCAGTTAAAGTGAGAAAAAAATTCATAAGGAATCAAAGGCTCAAAATTGCAATTCTGGGGTTAAGGCTGTGAAAAACCAAGCCTGTGGGGAAATGAGCTGTGGGAAGCAGCTTTGGGGAGATTGAGGAGTGCTGTCCTTGAGAGCCCAGTCCTGAAAAACTGAACTTGAAAAAAAAATGGGCAATATAAAATGTAGAAAAACATTTTTTTTTTTAACTCAACTCCTGGTTTCTTCATTCGTTCAAGTAAAATTTTACTGATTTAATTCTCCAGACAACTTTGTTGCAAACCTTTAATACAAAATAGTGACTCAAACGTTCAAAGGGTGATTTTGTGTGTGTGTGTGTTCACCACCTTTCTGGTACCCTGGTTTCTTTGAATTTTTATATGCCTGTTTAAAATTTTAAGAAATTTATACAGCGACTATAAATAAAAATTGGATTATTGATTCATATCAAAGTTTGAATTTGATATGCCTGAGTATGCTCGCTGTAAAACATCCTGACATAGTGTTGGCACCTGAAAAATTGTACTTACCTAGCCCCAGTGCATATTTTTATAAGACATCACTAGCTTCATCTTTTAGAGAAGACTTAGAGAAAATCAGTGTTAGAAATAGATTTCATCAGAAAAAATAAGAATTTGCTTTTACTAATATAACTTAATACCAATTCAAAATATGTGTTAATGGGTTTGAATTTTGGCAAAACCAGCATCCTTTTATTTTTCCTTTGGTTGGGCCATTTGACACAATAGAAACACATATTCTATTTAAGTGCTCCTTTGTACTGTGGAAGCTTCCTATGATATTGAAATGGTGAGGAGTTAAGTGGTCACCTTGTCCCACTTCACTAAAGGAACTATAACATGTAGTCATCCAGCTCTACTAAGAATATCTTTTTAAACATCCACACACTTCTTTTTCTGGTCATTTTTGGGCAACAAAAACCAAAGATCACATTGGGCATGGTGGCAACATGCCTGTAATCCTGGCTACTTGGGAGACAGAAGCAGGAGGATCACAAGTTCAAAGCCAGCCTGGGAAACTTAGCAAGACCTTATGACAAAATAAAAATGGGCTAAGAGTGTGGCTTCGTGGTAGAGCACTTGCCTGGCATGTGAGGCACTCAGTGAAATCCCTAGCACTTCCTTCCCCAAATGCAAAGATCATACTTAATAGTAAGTACATTCTTACCTTTAAATTTCAAATTATATCTTCTCAGCTTACAGAATCAACACACAAAAATCAATAGCATTTCTGTACACAGTGAACCCAATAAAAAATCAGCAAAACAATTGCAATCACAATAGCTTAAAAAAAAATTAAATACATAGCGTTCAACCTAACAAAGGTGATGAAAAAGGTCTATATTGAAAATTACAGAACTCTGAAGAAAGAAGGTAGATGGAAGACATGCTTTGATCTTGGATCAGCAGAATTAATATTGTTAAAATGGCCATGTTACCAAAAGCGACCTAAAGATTTAATACAATCTCTATTAAAATACTAACTATGTTCTTCACAAATCTAGAAAAAGAATCCTAAAATTCATATGGAATCAGAAATGACCCAGAATAGATTAAAAAAAAAAAAAAAAAAACTCTAAGCAAGAAGAGCAAAAGTGGAGGTATTATAATACCAGATTTCAAGTTATATTATGAAACTATAGTAGAAAAACATTATACTAGCAAAAAAAAGGGAAATGCAGACCAATGGAATAGAACAGAAGACACAGAAACAACCCTGCAGTCACCCGATGTTTGACAAAGAACCCACTAATATACATTGCAGAAAAGTTTCATCTCTTTAATAAATGGTGTTGGGAAAATTGGCTATCCATTTGCAAAAGATTCAACTACATCCCTATCTCTCACCCTGTACTAAAACCAAATCAGAATGAGTCAAAGACAGATATAAAAATAGAAAGTTTGAAACTGCTGAAAGGTAACAGGAAATTCTTGAAGCCATAGGCAGAGGCAAAGACTTCCTAAACAGAATGTCAATAGCACAGGAATAATATCAAGAATCAGTGAATGGGATTACATCAAATTAAAAAGCTTCTGCACAGCAAAGGAATCCAGCAATAGAGTGAAGAGATAGCTACAGAATGGGAAAAAATGTTTGCTAGCTACTTGTCTATAAAGGACTAATAGCAAGAATATATAAAGAACAAGAACAAAAACAAAAACAAAAACAAAAACCCTCAAAAATGAATGAGGCAAAAAAAAAAATAGGTGAATTAACAGAATAGACAGGTTTTAAATAAAGTAGAAATAATAAGTACGTGAAAAGTGTTCAACATCTTTAGCCACTAGGAAAATGCAAATTGAAGCAATTCTGAGATTCTCTTCCCTTAGGCAGAATGCCTATCACCATGAACATGAAAAACAATGAATGCTGGCCAGGATGCAGGGGATAAAGAAACCCTATTACACTGTTGGGAATGTAAACAAGTAAAAATCACTATGGAAATCTTTGTGGACATTCCTTAAAAATCCAAAAAGAGAAATGTCACTTGACCCAGCTATACTTCTCCTGAATATATTCCTGAAAGAATTGAAAACATCATAGTGTAGTGATACATGCATACCCATGTGTTTATAGCAGCGAAAGTCATAGTAGCAAAACTTTGGAAACAGCCTAGGTGCCCATCAACAGATGAACGGATAAAGAAATTGCGGTATACATACACAGTGGAAAAATTTTCAGTTATAAAGTAGAATAAAGTCATGTCATTTTCAGGAAAATGGATGGAACTTGAGGCCATCATGCTAAGAGAAATAAGCCAAACTCAGAAAGTTAACTATTCTATGTATGAGAAACCTAAAATATAAATAAATTAATTATTTAAAGGAGAGATGATAGGAAACTAAATGTAGGTTCTTGGAGATGGGGAAGGGAATGGGAGGAGGGAAGGAAGAGGGGTAAAGGGGTTGAAAATGATCAAGATGTGTTATATGCGTGTACCAATTCCCCGAAACAAACATTACTACAGTTCTGTATTATAAACATGCACTAATAAAAAAAGAAGACATCTAAGAAAGTAAAATGAGAATAAAATTATGCCTTTTCTGTTACTGGAGCAGGTTATAGCTGAAGAGTCAGAGTCTTATGACCCAGTTGTCTTTCTTTGAAGCTAAAATCTCCTTTTTGGTTTGCCACATGCGTGGACCCTACCTCTGCTCTCTGAAGACGAAAGTCCTTCCCTTTCTCTCTCAGACAGTTCCTCATATAAGCAGCTTCATTTCTGTAAGCCAAAAATGCCTCTTCTTTCCCAAGATAAAATTTTCTCTTTAAAAATTTTCAAACCTACTAAAAGTTTAAAGCCTAGTAAATTGAACACCTTGTAATTGAACACCTAGTATATTGAACAAATATGAACTCCACCTAGATTTTATTTCCATGTAACAAAAACATACAATTTTTTTCTGAACCATTCGAAAATTGCTAACATTATACCATGTGTATCCTAAGAATAAAACACTGTCTTCAAAATCACAATACCATCATCTCAGTTAAAAAAATTAACAGTAACCTGATATGAACATTACACAATGTGTACATATATGGAAACATCACAGGATACTTCATTAATATGTACAATGTCCAGTTTTGTGTACCAGTTAAAAATTAACTTTAAAAGAAAAAAATAATAGTTGTTTAATACTCTTAGGAATATAATAAACTATATACAATTCCTATTATACATTTGTAACCATTTTTTTCCCAATCTAGGCTCAAAACCAATCTCACAGTACATTTGGTTTTCATGACTCTGTAGTGTCCCTTAACCTACAATAGTTCCTCCAACATTCTGTGAATTTCACAGCGCTTCAGGGAAAGTTTTTTTTTTTTTTTTTTTTTTTGTGGGTACCGGGGGGACGACCTCAGGACCTCGCGCGCCAACAGGCACCCGTGCCACTGAGCGATATCACCGGCCCCTTTTTCGTATGTGGGATCCGGGAGTCGAACTCGGGCCTTCGCGCTTGCAAGGCAGGCGCTTAAGCCGCTGAGCCGTCTCACCGGCCCGAGGGAAAGTTTTAATTGAGCCATCCTGACCAACCTTAACCTGACAAGCCAGAGCCTATGACTTCCTGCACATGTAGACAGACAAAAACAATGTAAAGAGAGTAATTGTCTCCTTTCTTTTGAAAGATTTTTAGCAGCCACAATACACAGTTGGTTCTTGTGGTCAGCCAGACCATATGCCGGGCCAAGAACACCAGACAGGCAGGCTCGTCCCCACCTCTGAGTCTTGCTGTTTCACTTCTGGGCATGCCTACACAACCTCCAGGCTGGGTTCCTTCCCGTTGGTTCGCAGCACTTATGAAAACTAGTTGAGATCATTTTGAAGGCTGAGTCCCCTTTTCATTGATACTAGGTGTCACTGATTTGTGATGAGCAGAGCTTTGCAGCAGGAGAGAATTGTTGGGCACAGAGTTATTCTCAGGCAGGACCAACATAGGGGAGATTGACTGAATGGAGAGGCGAGTACAGAGTCTCGGGTTGGCAAATAAAGAATGATGACCTAGAGCAGTGATGACAAACCTTTCAGAGCTTTCAATGATAACTGATAGCCGGCTGCGGCACCACCACTACCTAGAGTCTCAGCGGTTTCTGTTTTAGTCCGTTTTATTCCAGGGCTAGCAGGTTCTGAGCTGGTACTGATGTCTTCACAAGTGGGTGATGAACATGGAAGGGAGCCTTATACGGGACCTGCAAAATCCAGGAGGCAGGCAGACTGCAGGGGGAAATTTGTTCCTGGGGGAATCAAGGTCCTTGTCCCTGGTAGGCCATTGTTTTGTACGCAAATGGAGTTATGCTAAATGCCACATAATCAAACTGAAACTTTAAGGAAGCAGACCAGTTAAAGATACTAAACTGTATCTTTAGTGTAGATACTAAAACAGATCAGTTTTTCCTGAAAACAGGAGATTCCATTCTTCCTGAATCAGCATCATAAGGAAATTCCCTCTGCTTTACTCTTACGGAAAAGTAACCTGATGTTAGCCAGTTTTTTTTCCTGTGTTTCTATTTCCATGGCTCATCTTACAAAACCTGCTTACTATGGTTGGGTTTGTTCCCCAAAATTCACTTGTAGAAAAATTTATTCCTACTGCAATAGTGTTAAGAGGCGGGATCTTTAAGAGGTGAGGAAGTTATAAGGATTCCCCCTCATGAATGGATTAATGCTGGTATCTTGGGATTGGGTTTGTTATCACAGAGTGGATTACTATAAAAGCAAGTATGGCCCTCTTGGCTCTCTCACTCTTATTCTCTCTTGTCCTTTTCTGCCTTCTGACCTGGAATGACAGAGCACAATGGCCCTTGCTGGTTGCTGGCACCATGTGCTTGGGCTGCCGGCTTCCAGAATTATGAATCAAATGAACTTCTGTTCATTATGAAATTACTCAGATTCAGATATTCTGTTACAGCAACAGAAAATAGACCAAGGCACCACTGTTCTGCTACTGCCTGGAGAGAGCTCTCAATCCCATTTTGTAGAATGGAGACTACTCCAATTCAGGAATTGCAAATGAAAGCCAATTAAATAAATCTATAACTAAATTTGTTGTAATATTGTCTTTTGATATCCTCAAGCAAAGATTTAGGAGCAAAATTCCTGTCTCCAGAAAGGGAGCTGCATTGAGCCAACCAAGGCTTCTGTGAAGAACAGGGAAATAATTGGGGAACCAGAGCTGGCTTTAAAAAATGTGTATGTGTATTAGAAACAAAAATAGTATGTGAAGAGGTGCTACCCTCAAGGGGGTACAGCCCAGGAGTACAGCACTATGTCCTGAGTCTGACATCCAAAAGACCATATCCAAGACCAGCACTGGTTTCGGGGTGTATCTGTACGTGTGTGTTTATTACCATTTGATCTTCTTTGTCTATTAAGTCAAACTAACCCTTCCTTTATCTCCTTTTGACTCAGAATTTAGCTGAAAGGCAAAGTTTCAAATCCCTTCCGAACATCTTCATTAACGTAATCTCCATTTTAGCAAACTCAATTATTTTCTTGGTTGGTACAAAAATAAACATATACTTGCTATCCCAAGGAGTTCTTAGGTTATGTTCGCTCCAACGAATCTCGCACTTATCCAGCTTCTGACGGTTGCCCCCGTTCTCCCACAGTGTCCCTTCACTCCCATGCCCCACAGCCTGTAGAGTCTTCCCTGTGCTCAGAAATGCTCTGTTCTCAGCCTCAGTGCCATTGATCTTGAAGGTCATAGGAGTCACGATTGGCTAGGTTGTGCTGTAGGAATGGATGACCTCCCAAATCACAGAGGAATAAATGCAAAGGTTTATTCCTCCCTACACTCACGTCCATCATGAGTCACCACAGCTCTGCTCCTATTCCTTTCTTCCTGGGACAAAGACTGATAGATCAGCCTCTATCTGGAACATCACCAGTCTCATGGTTGAGAAAAAGGAGAAATGGCAAACCACGAACTGGATGTAAAAGCAACTGCCTGGAAATGACACATGCCACTTCTGCTTACACCTCATGAGCCAGGGGACACCTCATGGACTATCCTGACATCAGTGGTACAGGGAAGTATCATCCTCCCTAGGACGCTAGTGTTCAGGAGTAATAATTCGGTGACGGGACGTGCTGTTGCCACCAGGACATGTGTAGTTCTTCACCAGGGCCCATGTGCCTATCAGGCTGTATCTCTTCTCTACCAGAATATACATGCATTGCACAGCAGCAAGAAGTTTGGAGTCTTTGGCTAGGATGGAGCTGCTGACTGGTGTATTGGGCCTGCTTGGCTTTCCAGTGTTTCTCCTTTTCCTCATCCCCGCACAGAGCCATTCTGTCGTAGGTTCTTGGCCTGCTGTAGGACCAGGCTTTGGTCAGGCTTGACAGACTCTAAACAAGCATGGCTGCCTCCTTCTCCCTCCTGTTAGCAGCTGGATCAGAGACCTTCCTGAGCTTTCTTTTTGGCCCAAGGCCTCTTGCTGAAAAACTGTTTTGATTGATTGATCTTTCATCCTAGCTAGCCATTTCATAGTACACTGCCAGAAAATTCAATTTGTCTTGTGTTTCTTCCTGAAGTGACTTTTTTTAGCACTTAAAAAAAACAAAAAACAAAAAAAAACCACTTTCGAATAGGTTTTGACTTTCCTGGTGTTATTGTCATAGATTTCTGTAATTCTTTTTTATTTATCTCTCTATAATGTAGATTTCCCCAGACCTCTCAAGGATAGGAGAATAAATGAGGTCGTGTCTATAAGAACAATTCAAATTTCCCTGATTCATCTTGCCTGCTTGTAGGACTTCTTGACCCCATCAATGGTCTTTCCAGTCATTTCTGAGTGTAATAAGACTGAAAGTCAGGCAAAGGTCCTCTTATTTTCTTCTGTCTGGGCCCTGTCCTATAGATGCTCACTGTTCGTGGACCCAAGCTGGCACTTGAGTTATTTAGGACTCTGGGTACCAGCTTGCGATAATATGATCAAAACTGAGTTTGCCATAAAAATGCTAGGCCACCTTTCTGAATGGGTGGAATATATCTGGCCTTCAAGGAAGTTCTACTAGATTAGAAAAAGGTAACTTTGATGAACTTTCCCAGTTTCTCTCACCTGCTTCTCTCTGAGGGTCTGCATTATGAGTTTGCCTCTACCATCGAGCCCCACATTGGAGAGATTCCCTAGTGCTCCCTGAGTCCCCAAACCAATTTCAGTCTGGGAGGATGTCATTGTCCAAGCTTAAGGAGGAGGGTCACTCACTCGTACAAGCTTCAATATCTCATGGTTTCTCTTATAGGAGAACCCCAATATATAAATGAAGTGCAAAATAAAAGACAGACAGTAGGAGAGGGAGGGAGGAAGGGAAAGAGGGAGGGGAGAGAGAGAGAGAGATTATTATAATCCAGCATGGTCAATTCTAAAAGCGTACCTTGATTTAGTGTAATTGTTTTACGTGTTTTATGTGTTTTTTGGCCTTTTAGTCTGGCTGTTAATCTGTTATGATAATTAACTTGATACAGACTTACAAAAGAAATAAATCTGGTGCTGTGAAAAAATATTAAATAAGGGTAGAAAGTAGAAAAAAAAAGAATTGAGATGTGTTATGTACATGTACCAATTCCCTACAACAAATACAATCATTATGTACTGCAAACGTGTACTAATAAATTTTTTTTTTTTTTTGTGGGTACCGGGGGTCAAACTCAGGACCTCGCACACCAGCAGGTGTCCCTGACGCTGAGCGATATCACCGGCCCTTTTTTCATATGTGGGTACCGGGAGTCGAACTCAGGACCTCCCGCTTGCCAGGCAGGCAATTATGCCGCTGAACTATCTCACTGGCCCCTAAATTTTTTTAAAATTGAAAAAAAAAATTGCAAAAAAGGGAGGAGGGTCACTTAGGGAGGGAAGGAAGGAAGGAAGGAAGGAAGGAAGGAAGGAAGGAAGGAAGGAAGGAAGAATTGGTTATTTGGGGATCTTCAAGGGATTTGGTAGAGTCAGTTGGAAAGAAGGAAGCAAGACTTTTCTTGAGTTTGGTAGGCATCCCCATAATTTATTATATTAGTTTTCTAAGGCTGCCAAGACAAGTACCACAGACTGAATGGCTTAAAAAACAGTAATTTAGCTGGGTGTGGTGCACGCCCATAATCCCAGCACTCGGGAGGTTGAGCCAGGAGGATGGCTGCAAGTTCAAGGCCAGCCTGGGCTACATAGTAAGTTAAAAGCCAGTCTGAACTACATAGTGAGACCCTGTCTCAAAAACAAAAACAGTAATTTATTTCTCACAGCTTGGAGGTTAGAAGTTCAAGATCAAAGTGTTGGTAGCTTTGGTTTCCTAGCAGGCCTCTCTCCCTGGCTTGCAGATGACCTTCTTAACGTGTCCTTCTGGCCTCTCTTCCATGCATACTCATCCCCAGTTCCTGCCTGTGCACCGTCACCTCCTCTTCTTATAAGGACCAGTCAGAATGGATGAGGGCTCACACTCATGGCCTTCTTTTTTTTTTTTTTTTTTTGTGGGTACCGGGGGGTCGACCTCAGGACCTCACGTGCCAGCAGGCACCCGTGCCGCTGAGCGATATCACCGGCCCTTTTTTCGTAGGTGGGTTCCGGGAGTCGAACTCGGGCCCTCGCGCTTGCAGGGCAGGCGCTTAAGCCGCTGAGCCATCTCACCGGCCCTCATGGCCTTCTTTTAAAAGTACCTCTTTAGGGGCTAGGTCTCTAGTGAAGATTATTTCCACAATATCATAAGATAAATGTGAGATGACTGATTATTTTGATCTTTACCGATTTTGGATATTTATAGCTACATCAAAATGGTTTGGTAGCATTTCCCAGAACCATTATGCATTTGTATGACAGAGAGTGAGAGAGAGAGAGAGAGAGAGGACAATTGGTTTATTGAGACTAGTGCACATCATTTAGTGTTCAAAAGTATTGACATATTATCTGACTGAAGGGAAATCCTTAGATAAATAACATGTAAAAAGAGCAGGATACTGAGTTGTATTCTTCAATAGACCCCCACTATGTAAGCCAAACTCAGAAACATGTATGATATTAGATGAGATTTTTGTTTAAATATTATAAATGAATGCAAGCACTTGAAACCACAGTAGATGAAAATTTTAAAGTTCAAAAAAAAAAAAAAAAAAAAAAAAACACACACACACAAGCAAAACCTCCAGAATTTAAGGAAAAGTTCAAAGAAAATGTCATGATGCCAGGAGATGAGAGATACTGTTTAAATTTCAGATTCCAGAAAGCACAGATGTAAGTGGTAACTGATTTGGAAAATCAAAAAACCCAAAGAAATAAAGAAGAAATAAGAAGAATGTCAATTTATGCCCCCTTGCCCCCAGAAAAGCTCAGAAATTGATAAGGTTGATTTTCTTTATGGCAGAGATGGAGAACTGCTTTGGGAAGGGAAAATGACAAAAATTATGTGGTTCTCCAAGGCTTTCATTTCCTTGTCTGTCACATAAATCTAATAACATCTTCCCTAAAGGAGTGATTGAAATAATATTTAAGTCACCTTCCTCCATGCCTCACTTAAGAGTAACCACATAGTAGACATTTTTTTCTTCCCTCATGATGCTTTTGTATTTTTAAAAGGATGGAAACAATTCTTTGCATGTGATAGGAAGTGAGAATACACTTGTGGTATAAAAAATTCATGGTTTTGAAGTTGGCTATTAATCTGAAACCATTTTTTTAGGCTAATAAAGCTTAAATGTTTATAAAATACTTTATAAAGAACTCAGTATTGTGGTATATGTTCATCTCTGGACCACTCCAACTTTTTCACCACTGCAGATACTCATGGTTCCCTACCCCACAGCCAAGTGCTCATGATGTCTCCTAGGAGAGGGTACTGCCCTCCACCACAGATCTGAAGATACCAGACACTCAGCTTCTCTTATGGGTTATATCTAGATGTCCCCCAAGAACCTTATGTGCTCATAGGTGGTGCTTTTGGAAGGTGATTAAATTATGGTGGCAGCATAGCTGACTTGTTAGGAGTGGGTTCTAGTTGGGGGAGGTAGGCCACTTGGGGCATGATCTGGAAGGGCGTATCTCCCTTCCCTGCTCATCCCTTAGCTCTCTGCTTCCTGACCACCATACAAAGGCAGCTTTGTGTTTAGGCCTACAAAACATGCACTGAAACTTCTAAAACATGAGCCAAACTGAACATCTCCTCTTTTAAATTGTAGGTGTCAGATATTTTGCCCCAGTGGTAAGAAAATGATTAAGACAAATTTTGGTACCATACAAGTAGGATTGTTGCTGTGATGTACCTGACCATGTGGTTCAGAAGCCTTTGGAACTGGCTTGTGGGAGAAGCTTGGAGATACTGGTGAAGCAGCCCTAGAATGCTGTAAACTTGATGGGATATTCAGTCTGAGCTCAGAAAACCAGATTTCTCATAAAAGGCAGATGGCAAAGACCAGGCTCAGGAGGTTTCATTTGGGAACCAGAGTCCATCGTCAGTTGGATGCTACACCATGTGTGTTATCCTTTGGTAAAAATTATCTATATCTTGTCCATGTCCTGAGACTTTGAGGAAGACTGAGATTAGGGGTTGTGGATGAATTAATCTGGCAGAGGAAATTTCAAGGCAGTTCAACATTCCGGCTGCAGTATAGGTACTGCTGGTAGCTTTTAGCTAGGCTTACACTGAAAATTAGGAGCAAAAAGCCCATTTAAAATTTTTTCAGTTTTGCCAGAAAGAAAGGGCCTATAAAGTTGGAGCAGAATAGAACTTGGTTGTTGAAAAGATTAGCATTAAAAAGAAGCCAAGTACTTTATATCAGGACAATAAGAAAAATGACTTGAGGGCATTCAGGAATCAGCAAGACCACACTCATTGCAAGCTCAATGATGCAATATTTTAGGTACCACTTTCATTTGAGTGGAGAGTTCCAGTGCACCCTGCCCCAGGAGGGCTACCTAGGGGTTTGATTTTCTGGGACTCAGTTCACAGTGCTTAGCTACCCAGGTACTCAAAGTCTAACGCAACCATGACTCAAGTGGGCCTGGTTACTGCTTGAGCTGGTGGCAGACTTTTGTGTCAACTACATGGTCCTATTTTTTCAGGCAAGATGATGCAGATCTGTGGGGTCAGGGAGGTTTCAACTCAGATTTCAGAAGGTCTGGGAGGTCAAGCAGTGTGTCCCTGAGAGGGTAGTACATGAAGTAGTGAGAGTGAGGCTGACAGTACACTGGATCCTTCAGGACTTTGTAGATGCCAGGAACATGAAACATCAGCTGAGGAAGCCTGTGAGCAGTGAGTGGAGCTGCTGCAAGAGAGAAGCCATGAGGGCCATCCATGGACTGAAACTTCTAAAGCATGAGTCAAAATAAACCTCTCATTCTTTATGTTGTGGGAGTCAGGTATTCTGTCCTAGCAATAAGAAAGTGACTAAAACAGCTTCTCAGCATCCATTGTCATCAGAGAATAAACAAGGTACCCAATCCTGACCAACGAGACCTGTGTGGAATATGCTAGGAAACCTTCTAGGAAAGATTCTCTTCCTTTATTTATTTATTTTTTAATTTTTAATTTTTTCTCTTTTTTTCCTTCTTTTTTAATACATAAACTCTCCCTTTTTTCCTGTTTTTAATCACTGGAGAGCCTGATTTTTGGAACTGCAGCAGGCATCTTGTGGTCATGAGGGGAGACCAAAAAAAAAAAAAAATCACAGAGAAGCTGAAGCTAGTGCTGACTACTTACATATTAAGAAGAATAAACCTTTGTTTATTGGAGCCAGACGTTTTTACTCAGACGTTCTGTTCCTTGCAGCTATAAAGCATCTTTCTAGCACACGCTTGATAAGCTTATATTGTGTAGCCTTGTAATGAACACAGCATTCTAACAACCAATGCTGGTAAAATGGGCAGAGTAAAACCCTTTTTTGGTCTTGTTTTTATTTACCAGCTAAGAAGTTTTCTTTTGGTTAAGCTAAATCAGCATATTAATCATTCTGCACTGAGTGTGGTAATGGTGGTTGCTTGCAAATTTGAGACAGTTTTGTCTGATTTAATTGTAACCTATTATTGTTTAAAAAAAGAAAAAGAAAGAAAGAAGAAAAGAAATTATAAGGGCATGCAATTCAGAAAGACATAAAAAATAAATATCACTCTTAAGGAAACCTCTCAGAGAAGCATAGTTACGTTTTAAGATTTTACTGTGTATCCTTCCAGATTCTTTCTGTCTGCATTGATTTTACTATTGCTATTGATTTGTGTTATTACAAGATCAGGTTACTCCAGAAAGCAAACTAGGATTGCTAGGTGGCTGTTGGAACCCTAAACTCTTCTAATTACAGTGCCAGAGAAGCGTGGCTGTTAGCCTATCTGAAAGCCTAATGGGATCGTCCAGCCCACTTTGGGGAGGTAATCAGGCATATTCTTAATGGACTGTGCTTTCCCTTCTCCACTCTGATCAAGCCTATTCTCAGTACCCAAGGGAGCAGATGTTCCCCAAGGGTCTGAAGGTTCCCACAGAAAAGGGCATATTTATTGACTCTGAATTCACAGTTTGGAGTCAGCTGGGAAAGGGAAGTTACTTCCTAATGCACACGGGGCCAAAGTGGGTGACAGGTTAGGAGGAGAGAGTCCAGCACTGCGTGGGAAGAGGAAAGAGACTGAGCAGGATGCCTGGGAGACAACTCTAAGACCTGTCAAGGACACCGTTATCTGGGACAAATAAACAGCTTTTAACCACCTGGCACACATCCCTGACCTGCTTCTCCATCACTTTAGCTCAATTTCCAGACTGTAGACTGATGATTGTGATGTTTTCCAAAGTCCTGCAATTTTCTTTAAAGCATATACACAACAGTGGGTGGTGACAGTGGGTGTAGGGAAGAGGGAGGAGAGAAGGGAGGTGGAGTTGGAGGCTTAGATGGGCCACTGAAGCCCCTTGGCTCCTCCTGACAAGTGGGAGGGATCTGCTGTAGACCAAAGAGACAGAAGGAGCCTCGGGGAGGCGCTGGCTCTCCCTACCTCTTGCTTTGGCATCCACACAATGAATTGAAAGGCCCAGTGAGGCTCAGTGTCCCTCAGTGACTTGGCCTCCTGGGAGTGACTGTCATCTCCAGACCTGGACTTCCAGGACGGTGGTGTGTTAGTATCCTAGCGCTGCTGCTTCAAGGTACTTAAAGGCCAGGTGATTGAAAACAATGAAAGTTTCTTATCTCATACTCCGGAGGTTAGAGGTTTGAATTCAAGGTGTCAGCAGAGCTGAGTTCCAGGGAACTTCCCGATTCTCCTAGCTTCTACTGCTTTCCATCATCACATGACGGTCTTCTCCCTGTGTGTCTTCTTGTGTTCTTCTCATGGCCATAGGAAGACACAAGTCCCATCAGCACAGAGGCCCACTCTACTGCTCCAGTACAACCTCTTCTTAACTAATTACATCTGCATCACCCTCACTTTCAAATAAGGTCACATTCTGAGGTCCTGATATTTAGAGCGTAAACATCTCTTTTTCTAGGGGGAGGGCAATGCAACCCATAACAAGACACAAGAAACGAATGCTGGTTCCATGCCGGGCACGGCAGCACACACCTGGAACCCCAGTACTCAAGAGGCTGAGGCAAGAGGATCACGTGTTCAAGGCCAGTCTGAACTCCACAGCAAGATCTGTCTCAAAAAACAAAAAGAAACAAAAAAGCAAAAAAGAAAGAAGAGATGCTGATTCCAAATGTTGAAAAATCCCTGTTTTTTAATGGAATACAATTTTGCAAAATGATTGTAAAATTCATTAATAGTACGTGCACCTGTGATGGGCTCTAGAAACACTGCTATGGGGGACTGGATTCTAACTGTCAAGGATTTTCAATGAAGAGTCTGCTGTCGGCACTGATCACCAGGAGAGACGTGTAAAGAGTGACAGAAAGGCAGAAGAGGACTGGCACAGCAAAAACGGCAGGAACATCGAGGCAAGGAAAGCAGTGCAACCTGGCACAGGAAAGCTACCTAGCAAGGAGACAGTGACTTTCCCCTTGCCAGCCATTTCCCGTTTTCACTGCATCTGCTCTCTGTCTCTCTCTCTACTATTTCTCTGTTCCACTTGCATGCAGCTCACAACTTCCTTTTCATCACATTACGTTCTCAGTGGATGAGACCTAGCACCTATCTGCCTCCCAGCTCTGTTTCCTGGAGGCAAAGTGTGACTGGGACAGAAGCATCGAGAACAGGGGACTACATCTTGTGGATGACTTGAACTAACCTAGTGGTAGTGAGAACGAAGACGATGAGTACTCTGTAGAGACATTTAAAGAGAATTATAACAGAGCTTGGTAATACAGTTGTGTGAAGTGTGATGGAAATATCAAAGGTAATATCCAGATATTGACATCCACAGTTGATAGATGATGTATTAGGATTCACTAGATTATGCCCCCGTAGCAAATGATCCCTGCTATGTACAGTACTGAGTTGCATTCCCCACCCACCAAATTCATTCACTGAAGCTTCCTCAGATCATAGTGGAAAAGTTTAGCAATATGCAACTCAATGGAATAAGGTCACAAACGATAGAGTACAAAGAAAAATAATGACAAGTGCTTACTGTATCCCATGACGTTGTGCATAAATATATAAAAGGCTCCTAGAAGTTTATAAAACACATTTGTCCACAAAATAGCCCCCTTCTCTCTTCTATGAACATCAGAATTCCAGAGGACGTACTTTGGAAAACATTGCTGTTGACAAAGTAAAGACTATGAATTTTAAAAAGTCCATTGTAACATCTTCCATCTGCACTTGTAATCACCAAATCTGGAGGGCTGCTTGGGAATGGGAAATAATCTGGTGTAGAGGTTTTCAAATTTTGTTTCAAATCAAATATGACATAGAACCCCAATATATAAAACAGAGAGATGCAGAGCTGCCTGGGTTCCTGTGGCCTGAGAACACACAAACCCCACCTTTGTTCGGCTTATGCCATCCCTCCCATTACCACTCCTGATAACCTTAGGAATTTGAGAAACACGGTTGAAAAGCCACAAGCTAAGACAAGTGCCTCATTCTCAGATGCGGAGAAAATGGGATAGAGTACACGACTAACAGCACAGCTGGATCTCCAGCCCGACCAAGCTGGATGCACGCTCTACTGCATCGTGCCGCCCGAGTCCTTTCCTTCCATTTCCTGGAGATTGCTCTGTTTTTCTGTTCTTTCTTAATATCACAGCATCAGCGAACATAATGAACTCTGTTGTCCTTAAGAATCTCCCTGGGAATAAGCATTACACAGAAAATCAGTTATCCCATTACTGGCTCACCAAATGATAGCAGCCTAATAGCATGTGCAAATTAATGCCTCCATGCATACAAGTGTTGAAAGCACTAATAGAAAGTGACTTGGCCTCTTCTGCCTCACCGATGTACGGCTTTTTGTAAAACACCCTGAACAATGGTTTATCATAACTCCTTTGGCTGAAAACAAATTCCGCAGTAGATTCAGCTTTTGGAGAACTGGATATAAACGTGTCCAGGCAGCATGTTTTTGCCTCCTGACTTGGCTGAAAATTTTCAGAAACATTCATATAGGAATTGAAGATACACTTCATCAATGTGCCCTTGGGACTGGCATTACTATAAAGGCTGAAAGTTGTACTGTATATTAGGTTTTACAAATAATGGAAAACAAGTAAATGGGCCACCAGTGATAATAGCAGAAGATGCATTGCTCACAGCTTCCTGAAAGCACCCGTATTGTAATGCGACACCTTAATAAATGCTCCCATTTCATACTACCCATGTTTATTTTTTACATACTTTCATAACATTTTTTTGCTTGCTTACAAAGGGGCAAGACTGTTTGGTTTTTACAGAAATGAGATTATACTATGCTTGTTATTTGAAACAGTTTTTTCATTTAAAAATATCAAAAACAAATTTCAAATATACATAGAAAGTTGACTCATTCTTTTATTTTTTTAGTACATGTTTGTGACACACAATGATTACATTCATTGTGGTTGGTTCATAGCACTTTCATAGTTGGTTCATGGACATGACATGTCTTAATTCTTTTTATGTCTCCTTCCCCCTCCCCTCCTCCATCCTCTATATCTTAGTCCCCTTCCCATTTGTAAAAAAAATCTATTTTGCTGTTTCCTTTTATATATCTTCTATTTTGCTCATTTATACTTTGTGTTTGTCACATAAGAGAAACCATATGATATTTATGCTTGTGTATCTGATTTATTTCACTTAACATTATGGTCTTAAGGTACATTCATTTTCTAGAAATGACTTGAGCTTATCCATGTATATATTTATATATATATATATATTTCTTTTTTTTTTTTTTTTTTTAGTTAGTACATCTGTGTAATACATAATGTTTACATTCCTTGTGGGAAGTAGGTATGTGTACATAACACATCTTAATTCCTTTTTTTATCCCCTTTACCCTCCCTCTCTCCCTCCTCTACCAACTCTCTGATTCCATTCCTATTTTTGTACATGTAGTACTCCATTGTGTATATACCACATTTTCTTTATCCATTCATCATTCATGGACATATAAGCCACTTCCAAGATTTAGCTATTATGAATTGTGCTGCTATAAACGTGGGTTTGCATGTATCATTGTTTAACTCTTTTGGGAAGATACCTAGAAGGGGAATAGCTAGGTCAAATGGAATTTCTATTTTTAGTTTTTTTGAGGAGTTTCTATACTGATTTCTAAAGTGGTTTACATCCCCACCAACAGTGGCTGTCCTTTTCACCACAGTCACACCAGCATTTGTTATTATTTAATTTCTTGATGATGAACATTCTTTCTGGAGTAAGAGGGAATCTTAGCGTTGTTTTGATTTACATTTCTCTAATGGCCCTGGATGTTGAACATTTTTTCATGTATTTATTGGCCATTTATACTTCTTTTGAGAAGTGTCTATTTCAGTTGCCCATTTTTTTGATTGGGTATTTCTTTCATGGGGGGGGCATCTAATTGTGTTTAGTTCTTTATAGATTCTGGGTAGTAGTTCTTCATCAGAAGCTGGTAATACTTTTCCCGGTTCTGTAGATTGTCTTTTCACTCTTGGTTGTTTCATTTGCTGTACAGAAGTTTTAAAATTTAATACAGTCCCATTTGTTGAGACTTGATGTTATTTCTTGTACAATTAGGAGTTCTGTTCAGAAAGTCCTTGTCTACACCTATGACTTTGAGAGTTTTACCTATTTTATCTTCCAGCAGGTTGTGTTTCTGTTTTCATATTTAGATCTTTGAGCCATTTTGATTTTTATCTCATTCTACCTCCCAAGTAGCTGGGATCACAGGTGTGAGCCAATCTGCCTAGACCTATTTCATTTTAACCATTTTTAGTGACTTTTGTTTTCTATTTTGTGATAGTATTGGATGTGTCAAATCTTTATACAGTCTTCATCATTTTGAAGAAAAAAACACCTTATTGCTTTTATTGGCATCTCTCTGATTAACAGCAAGTGTGAGTTAATTTCTTCTGTTCCTTGTCCATTGAGGATTTTATCTCCTCTAAATTATGCTAATATTTGCTCATATTTCTGTTGGATTGTTTAATTTTTCTTATCGATGAGTAGGAACAGTTTGTATATTTGAGGTTAGCCACGTATCTATCTTCTTTTTTCCAGCATAAATATTAGTTTTATTATGTTTCCAGGTGTAAGATAATTTTAGAGTTTAATCTAATTTTTTTATTTATTTTTTATTTTTATTTATTTTTTTTTTTTGTGGGTACCAGGGTCGACCTCAGGACCTCGTGCGCCAACAGGCACCCGTGCCGCTGAGCGATATCACCGGCCCCTTTTTCGTATGTGGGATCCGGGAGTCGAACTCGGGCCCTCGCGCTTGCAAGGCAGGCGCTTATGCCGCTGAGCCATCTCACCGGCCTAATTTTTTTATTTTATGGAAAAAAATAAAACAAAATTTCAAAACATAATAATAGGAGAATAACAATAGTTAATACATTGAGTATTGTTATCTTCAAGTAGTTACTCAGAGTACAAGATATGGGCATAAAAAAATTCTCCAAACAATATTAGCACAAACCTTTCTTTTCAATGAACTAAGAGAAACTTGTAGTATAACTATCTTGTGTTTTTTTTCCTTTTCCCTTCCTTCCTTTCCTCTTCCCCCACCCTAGTTCCTTTTTCCTTTTGAACAATTTCTTACCATTTCACAATATCTATTGTACATTTTGGACCTTGTTTACTCTTTGAGTTTCTCACACCAGAGAGACAATATGATGTTTACACATGTGAGTCTGATTTATTTCACTTATGAGTACAGTCTCAGATTGCATCCATTTACTTATAAATGTCTCAAGCTTATCCTTCTTTATGGCTGAGTAGTACTCCACTGTATAAAAAAGACCACATCTTTTTTATCCATTCCTTAGTTGATGGGCATTTGGGTTGTTTCCAAGATTTAGCTATTACAAATTGTGCTGCTATAAACATGGATGCACATATATCACCTTTGTATGATGTTTTTAATTCTTCCGGGAAGATACCCAGAAGGGGAACAGCTGGATCAAATGGGACCTCTAATCCTAGTTTTTTGAGGAATCTCCATACCAATTTCCATAGTAGTTGTACCAGTCTTCGCTCCCACCAACAGTGAAGAAGGGCTCCTTTTTCCCCCACAGCCCCTCCAGCATTTGTTATTAGTTTTCTTGATAACAGCCATTCTTTCTGGAGTGAGATTAATCTCAGTGCTGTTTCAATTTGCATCTCTTCAATGACCAGTGATGTTGAACATTTTTTCATATATTTACTTGCCATTTGTATTTCTTAATCTGAGAAGTACATGTTCATCTAAGATGCCCATTTTTGGATTGGGTCTTTGAATTTGCGGGGGTCTGAGTTTTTTCAATTCTTTATATGTTGTAGATAGAAGTCCCTTGTCTGAGGAACAACTGGCCATGTATCTATCTTATCTTTTAAATTTGTTTTTATTTTCCTTCATCATCAAGTAGTTTTAAAGTTTAATATTGTCAAAATTTTCAATCTTTAAAAAATGATTTTTGTTTCTGTGACCTTTTTGGAAATCTCTTCTGACTTAGAGACCATAAAGATTTTTTTCCTAAAAGTTTTTGAAGTTATATTTTATGACATTGGTGTCTTTGATCCATCTGACATCTATAGAAAGCGTGAGTAGGGATCTGTTGGGTTTTTTCCTACTTCTTCCATATGGAAAACCAACTTTTCTTTAATTTCATTTTTCTTCCATCTTGAAGAAATTTTCCTCAAATGCATCTTCTTATCTGGGTTGTATGCAGATCTGTATTATAACTCATGGGAAGGAAAAAGGGAAATAAACAGGGTAAGAGATTTTCTTTTAACTAAGTGAAGATGTTGCAGCCGCTACTTCTACTCACATGCCAATGACCAGAACTGAGTGACAAGCCAATATATGAGCAATAGCCCTTAGCCAGGAAGCCACACACAGGGAAAAAGGTGAAACTGGATTTGTGTAAACAGCCAGAAGTCTCCGCTAATATCCATTTCTCTATCTTCCTTAACAATAGAAGAAAATTTTATTTTGGAGAGCAACTGGTTTGACTAAAATACAAAACTCCCTTGCTGCTAGCTGTGCTCATACGACTGTGTGCGGACATTGATGGGTGAGATTTCTGGGACAGATGTTTCAAATAAGGACAAATCAGTTGGTACACTTTTTTTTAATCCCTTCTTATTTTCTGGGTTGTGGACATCATAGCTGGAATTCCAGCAAGCATCTTTCAAACATGAGGAATATTGAGACTGAAACTCAAGCACTCAGGAACTGTAAGGTATAAAATGGTAATATTTCAAAAAAAACACATAGTTTCATGAGCTTAAGTTGGGCAAAAATGTACAGTTTATAAATAAAACTATTGGTTATTAGACTATGTTAAAATTAAGATCTTCTGTTCATCCAAAGACACCATGAATAGTAAAAAAGTAACTAATATACAAAACATACAGGAACACAATATAATTGTAAGAAAACAAATAATCTAATTTAAAAATGAGCCAAAGACCCGAATATGCATTTCTCAAAAGGTGACATACGAATGGCAAACAGATACATGAAGAAATGCTCAGCATCACTAACCATTCGAGAATGCAAATTAAAACCACAGCAGATATCACCGTATCCTGCAAGAACAGCTATTATCAAAAAGATGAAAGATAAGTGTTAAGATGTGGAGAAATGGAAATCTTTGTATACTATTGGTGAGAATGTAAATTATTTTAGCTATTTGGGAAAACAGTATGGAGCTCCTTATAAAACTAAAAATAGACCTGGTGAGATGGCTCAGCGGCATACGCGCCTGCCTGGCAAGCGCGAGGGTCCAAGTTCGACTCCCAGAACCCGCATACGAAAAAAGGGCCTGTGATATTGCTCAGTGGCACGGGCACCTGCTGGCGCGTGAGGTCCTGAGGTTGACCCCCGGTACCCACACACACAAAAAAAACTAAACTAAAAATAAAATTAACTGTATAATCCAGAAATCCCAGTTTTAGGTATATTATCAAAGGTATTGAAATCAATATACTGAAGAAATATCCAGACTCCTAAGTTCATTGCAGCATTATTGATATGGAAATAACCTAAGGGTCCATAAACAAATGACTAGACAAAGAAAATGTGGTGTGTGTATACATAATGGAATACTGTACAGCCTTTAAAAGAAGGTAATACTGTCATTTGTGACAACATGGATGGGACTGGAAAACATTACGCTAAGTCAATTAAGCTAGACACAGAAAGGCAAATACTGTACCATCTCACTTATATGTGGCATTTCGAAAAGTTGATCTAATAGAAGCAGAGTAGAGTTGTGATTAGCAGAAGCTAGGGAAAGAGGAAGGGTGGGAAAGGAGAGGATGCTGGTCAAAAAGTTACTGTTAAAGAGGAGTATTAAGTTTTAGTGGTCTATTGCACAGCATGGTGCCATAATTAACAGGAATGTATTTTGTATCTCAAAATACACACACACATAGAGGATAGGTGATGGATATGTTAATTGGCTTGATTTAATCATTCCACAATGTATTCAGATATCAAACCATCCTATTATATCCCATAAATACATAAATATATAATTATTTTGTTTTTTTAAAACTACGCTTTTTAATTTTTTATTAGCACATGTTTGCAGTACATTATGATTACAGTCCTTGTGGAGAGTTGGTACACATACACAACACATCCCAATTCTTTTTACTTCGCCTTCCCCGTTTCCCTTATCTCTCTCCCCCCTCCCTCCATCTCTTGGCCCTGCTCCCATTTGCAAAAGATCAATCTCCCCATTTCCTATCATGTATCTTATTTTGCTCTTTAAATTATTTATATATTGGGTTTCTCATTTAAGAGAAATCAGGTAATAATATTTAAGCTTCTGCGTCTGATTTATTTCACTTAATGTTATGGTCTGAAGGCTCATTCCATTTTTCTACAAATGACTCAATTGTATCCTTCTTTATGGCAGAGTAGTACTCCCTTGTGTATAAATACCACATTGTCTTTATCCATTCATCTGTTAATAAACACACAGGCCACTTCCAAGCTATTATGAGTTGTATACTATAAACATGGGTATGCATGTATCACTGTAATATGAGATTACATCTTACTCCAGAAAGAATGGTTCTCTTCAAGAAATTAAATAATAATAAGTGCTTGTGGGAGAAAGAAGCCCTTCTACATTGTTGGTGGAAATGTAAACTTGCACAACCACTATGGAAATCAGTGTGGAGATTTCTCAAAAAACTAGAAATAGAAAATCCATTCAACCCAGGTATCCCTCTTCTAGGTCTCTTCTTGAAAGAGTTAAAGACATAATGTAGTATTTTTAATCCTTTTTTAAAAGGCATGTCTTTTAATACAGACATTTTACTTTTCCTGTGTGAAGAATGTTGCATCCTTACCTTCAGACCATAATGTTAAGTGAAATAAATAAGATACACAATATTGCATGGTTGCTCTTATATGAGAAATCTAAAATACAGATTGAGAGCGAAATAAAAGATAGATGATAGCAAACTGTGAGCTAGATCTTTTGCATATGGGAAAGGGACCAAGAGATGGAGGGAAGAGGGAGGGAGGGAAAAGGAAAGGAATTTCTTTTTTCTTCTTTTTGGTGCCAGGAATTGAACTCAGGACCTCATGCTTGCCAGACAGGGGCTGTGCCGCTCAGCTATACCCCTGGTCCCTAGGAAAGGAATTAAAAAAAAAATTAAGATGTGTTATGTACATGCACCAACTGCCCACAAGGAACGTGATTATTATGTACTACAAGCACGTACTAATAAAAATAAATAAAATCAGTTCACAAAAACACCCATTTGATAGAATAAAAGAATATATTATTGTTTTTTAAAAATGCTGCATCTTTTTTAGATCTTACAATTTGGCCTGGAAGAACAGAGGAATTTGATAAAGATAAGATAGACAAAATTTGGCATAAATAGAAGTTTGTCTTTTCATGAGAAATCAGAAAAGTTCTAGTAGCTCTTGTGCCTGTGTTTCAAGAAGTTAGTTTCAAGCTTGAAGTTAGTTGGCAGCTGGGACAGCAGGACGGGGACGAAGACATCCTGGAAAGACACCTAGCCTGATGCTCTAATGGGCTTTTCCAAAGCTGGTCTTTTAGGGAACATCCTTGTCACACGGCGGGGAGACGCCTCAGAGGCCTCCAGTCTCCCTCCCTTCTGCTTCTGAAGCCAGAAACCAGAAGTGAGAATAAGCAGGTTTAAAAAAAATATTGACACCTCATATGCGTGTTGAATGCGGCGAGAGCCTGAAGTCAGAAGAAAACTGGAAAAGAGGGCAAGAAAAGAAGAGATTTGGACAAAAAGGGAATTTATAAAAGCAAAAAGGGAAGAAAGGAAGGAAGGAAGGAGGAAAAGGGTGGCCACTACAGTAATACTGGTCCATTTTAGGTTCTGCCAAGCTTCCCAAAGCCATGTTCCTGCTCCCGAAGCTTCTGGTAGACATCACGAAAGTAAGAGAGCCTGTTAGAATCATTTTCCCTCGCGCTGCTTACACCTGCTGCCTCTTCTCCAGTTTCAGATAAGCAAAAGGCTACTGGGAGTAACATATAAAGACTATGGGCTCAGCCTCTTTTGTTTTTTTTTTTTGTTTACACACTGACAAAAAATTGTTGCTGAGGGCCGGTGAGATAGCTCAGCGGCATAAGCGCCTGCCTGGCAAGCGCGAGGTCCTGAATTCAGTTCCTGCTACCCACATAAAGAAAGAAAAAAAAAATTGTTCCTAAGTACAGATTCAAATACCTCTGGATGGTTGAGTGCTTTTTTGTGTTCCTGGGTGCCTGGGGCCTGTTTATTTTGAGGGCCTATTGGTATTCATTTCCATAAGAAAGTAGCAGAAGGAAGCCAGATTTTCCCCCACATAGAAGGAGAGCAATAAATATATATATTTTTTTAATTTACAAAGGAAGATTAGTGATAAGCAAGAACATTGTGTATTCAAGTAATATTGCATATTCTGTCTTAGGAACCTTGAAAATGCTTAGTGCCCAAGAAATCAGAAAAGCTACTTTTGTTGTCAGGAAATGGCAATGTGAAAGTAATCTATTTCTGAATCTCAGGGGTGGTGCCCTGAGCCTATCCACGGGGCTGAGGTCTCAGTACAAAGGCAAAGGGAAATGAAAAATAGGGAACAAGAACAACCCGATTTAGAAAAAAGATAGCTTATCCCACTGCAGAAATGCTGGGCGCAGATCTTCAATGAGGCCGCAAACATTGCCAGGAGGGGTTCTTTGAATTACCAGTAGGTCCCCAAGGGGGAGATCAGTTAAGAATGAAGTTAGTTAAGTCACACCGGACATTAGATCTGAAAGAATGTGGTCTGTCCCATTTATAGGGGATTGGCCTATTATTTCCTTCTGACTTTTTAATTCTATGCAACTATTCTACCAAGCTGAGGAGACTGGTAGATCCAGTATGATTTCATTTCTGAGCATTTTTTATAAACTGAGTACAAAGATAGTTAAATAATTTGCCTAAAATATCAGAGCTACTATGCAGGGAGCCAGGATTTATGTCTCATCATTCTGATTCCAGAACCTGGGCTTTTCATGCCTACAATAGCTTACAAGATGCAGAGGAATGACAAGTAGAACAACATTTGAATGATCACATCCCCCAAACTACATAACATGTTTTTATAGATTTGTGTAATTATGAAGAAAGGTATGGAGAAATGCAAACAGATTATTAACACAGATTATATCTTGGGGGAAGGTGTGTGGGAGGGTAGGATGGAGTGGGAGAGCTTCTTAACTTTTTGTTGAAACATCTTTGCATTGTTGTCGAGGTTACAGACAGACCACATCTAATAGTTGTACCTTAATTGATAAGTTTCATTTCATAATACATTCCAGAATTCATCCATCCATCGAAAAAAAATTTTTTTTTTTTTTGGGTACTGGGGGGACGACCTCAGGACCTTGCGCGCCAACAGGCACCCGTGTCGCTGAGCGATATCACCGGCCCCTTTTTCGTATGTGGGTTCCGGGAGTCGAACTCAGGCCTTCGCGCTTGCAAGGCAGGTGCTTACGCCGCTGAGCCATCTCACTGGCCCCATCGAAAAAAGTTTTGTTGAATATCAGCTATCAGGCAACCCTGAGTGAGACAAAGGGATAGATTAGAGATATCTAGAGAGCTTCACCCTACTGTGGGAGACAGCCACACAAAGCACGTGCTAAGTGTCAGGACACCAGCTAGCACAGGCAGGGCCCAGGTAAGGGTGGCAAAATCCTGCAGTGTTTCACCAAAAGTGGCACCAGACAGCCTTACCTTCACAACTCCCTCTGATCTTGTCTTCACTCGTGTTGCCTCTTTTCTTTAATTTAATTTTATTTCATTTCAGTTTAGTGTCTGAGAGAGGAAATGAGCAGGGGGAAAGGAAGGAAGGAAAAGAAAAAAAATGATGAGAAAAGAAGGAAAAAATGAAACAAAGCTTTTGTAAATGAGGGGAAGAGGGGTTGAAGGGAGGGTAAGGGAATGAGGAAAAAAAGAATCAAGTTGTGTCATGTACAGGTCCAAATTCCCTATAATGAATGTGATCATTATGCATACCTACAGTGTACCAATAAATGTAACTTTTAAAAAAAGAACTGAGGTTTTGTATCTGAAAGACAAGATTTTGAAATCTTAATTTATAAACCACTAATCATGAAAAACTCGGGCAAGGTTTGCCTAATATCTCTAAGTCTTAGGTTTTTCATTCGTTAAAGGTTGATAATACCAGCTACTTTCAGGATAGAGTGTCCTGGATATGTATTACTGCATTATGAGGCTCCCAGAATTTAGAGGCCTGAAACAAATACAATTTATGCATGCAATTTGTTCTGGAATCTGCAAGCTGGGTTGGGCTCAGTGAGGATGGCTCACCCCTGTTTCACATAGATGCAGTTGGTGCAGCTTGACTAGGGCTTGAGGATCCACTTTCTAACTGGTTAACTCTCAAAGCTAGCAAGTTGGGTCCTTTCCACGTGGGCCCCTCCATGTGACTGGTTGGGCTTTCTTACAGCATGGCAGCTAGGTTTTAAGAGCAAATGTTTAAGGGGGAGGAAATATGAGCTGCTAACCTCTTCAGGTCTGGGACCACATACTCACTTCTGAATGTTCTTTTGGTCCAAGCAGTCACAAAGCCCACCCAGCTTCAAGGAAAGGAGTGTATTGGGAAACTTGGAGGAATACGGGTCTGTACAACTCAAGGTCAGGGAAGTTGCTCATGTAAAGAAATGCAGGTGCTGGCAGTAGGGAGCTGGAACTGTGTGCACTGAGAACTTAGTTGAGGGGATACGGATAAGGCACAACATGACACTTGGTCCTCCCCATACTGTGAGCTCCTTTAGTTATACAAATAATTGACAGAGAGGCCAAACAGATTTTCCGGAAGTGATCCCCGAATGAACCAATGAACTAATTAAGATAAGAAAAAACTTAGAACTTATCTTGTCAAAGAACAGGGGTCAGAAGTCTACAACCAGCAAGCCAGGCCTAGCCTACGGCCTGTGCTCGTAAATGAAGCTTTATTGGAACACACCAGCAACTATTTGTTTCTGTGTCCCTATGGCTGGTTTTATGCTATAGTGGTATAGTTGAAGCACTGTGACAAAAATCTGTGGCCCAAAGATCTGCTAAATCTTTTTTTTTTTTTTTTTTGTGGGTACCGGGGGGTCGACCTCAGGACCTCGCGTGCCAACAGGCACCCGTGCCGCTGAGCGACATCACCGGCCCCTTTTCTATATGTGGGATCCGGGAGTCGAACTCGGGCCCTCGCGCTTGCAAGGCAGGCGCTTACGCCGCTGAGCCATCTCACCGGCCCGAGATCTGCTAAATCTTTACAGAAAATGTTTGCAGCCCTCTGATATAGAATATTGATTTTTGAACAGTCTAAATCCATACTTCTTAACAGTTGTCCCTTATTTTCCTGTTACTTTTACTTCTTCCTTTCGCTTTAATTCATCTGTCACAACATGCATACATACATAAGGCTTAGGTAGAGCACAAGCAAACGGAAGGGATGTGACCTTAAGATCCAGAAAAGGACTTGGGTTCCACTCTTATTTTAACAGACACAGCTATCAAAGCAGGGAAGGTGAGACTGGGGATGGGATTGAATTAATCAAACCTGGTGTTGCTATTAAGCAGTTAGTTTGGCTTCCTTTTGTGTGGCAGAGCCTGATGGTGCCATAATTATAACACGTTCAGCTGCATCTTTGCCAAGGAGGCTCACTGGGTATCAACCAGGGTTCGTGGTGGCAAACGACAGAAACAAATGATGAGTAATTAATGAGAAAACATATTATAACTGGGTAGTTCATACCGAGGATAGTAGAAGAACTACATCTACATGCTGCACAGCAAAGAGCAACACCCAAAGCCCACAAAACTGGTCTTGCAGAGTCCTCACTGCCTCCCCTACAGTGCGAGAAACTCGGGAACTAGCCTCATCGCCCCTTCTGGACCTGGGACCCGCCTAAAGAAAACGTCACTGCTGTTTCTGGAACCCAGAGGGTGCTGTACCAGGGTGCCGCCATCCTCACAACTGACCTGCCCTGACCCTGATGTTTGATGTCACTGGTCACCCAACCAAAGTCTGGCCCGGGGCATCTGACTGCTGAGCCACAGGCCACATCCGTATGGCCTAACTGTAAGAGAGACAGGGAAAGTGAGGCTGTGTTAAATTTGCTCTTTCTCAACTCTTTAAAATAAATGTTCCTATTAAATGCAGAACAGAACAGGGATTTGAGATAAAAGGAAAGGAATTTTTTTAATTAATTAAGTTTATTGGTACATTTTAGGTTTATATAGTGATCACATTCATCATAGGGAATGTACATGATATACATGATATACATGTATACCTGTACATGATATAACTTTTGATTCTTTTTTTTCCCATTCCCCTACCCTCCCTTCAACCTGTCTTCCCCTCCTTATTTACAAAAGCTTTGTTTCCATTTTTTTCTTCTTTTCTCATCATTTTTTTTTCTTTTCCTGTCCTTCCTCCCAGCTCCTCCCTAGTTCCCCTTCCCATTTGAACATTTTCTTCCTGTTTCACAATATCTATTATACATTTGGCTCCTTATTTACACTTTCGTTTTCTCACACCAGAGAAACAATGCGGTATGTATATCCAATTTTTTTTCACTTAAGATTATGGACTCAGTATGCATCCATTTAGCTAGAAGTGTCTCAGACTTATCCTTCTTTAGGGCAGAGTACTACCCCACTGTATAAAAAAACAACATCTTTTTTATCCATTCCTTGGTTGATGGGCATTTGGGCTGTTTCCAAGATTTAGCTATTACAAACTGTGCCGCTAGAAACATGGGTGTGCATATATTGCTGTGGTATGATGCTTTTAATTCTTACAAGAAGACACCAAGAAGAGGAATAGCTGGGTCAAATGGAACCTCTAATCCTAGTTTTTTGAGGAATCTCTACACTGATTTCCACAGAGGTTGCACCAGTCTACACTCCCACCAACCGTGGAGAAGGGTTCCTTTTTCCCCACAACCCCTCTGACATTTGTTATTGGTTGATTTTTTGATAATAGCCATTCTTTCTGGGGTGAGATGGCATCTCAGTGTTGTTTTAATTTGCACTTCTCAAATGACCAATGATGTTGAACATTTTTTCTTCTATTTATTTGCCATTTCTACTTCTTCATCTGAGAAGTGTCTGTTGATTTCAGAGGCCTTTTTTTGGGATTGGGTCTTTAAATTTGGGCAGTCCGATTTTTTCTGAGTTCTGTATGTATTCTAGATAGTAGTCCTTTGTCTGAGGAACAGCTAGCAAAATTTTTTTCTCACACCGTGTGTTGTCTCTTCCCTCTGTTGCTGGTTTCTCTTGCTGTACAAAAGCTTTTTAATAAGATGAGATCCCAGTTGCTGATTCTTTGTGATAGTTCCTGTGTGACTGGGGTTTTATTCATAAAGTCTTTGCCTACACCAATGTCTTCAAGGGTTTTACCTATCCTACCTTCCAGCAGATTTAGTGTTTTTGTTTTAATATTTAGATCTTCCATCCATTTAGATTTTAGTTTAGTGCATGGTGATAGACATGGGTCTAGTTTTAGTCTTCGGCATGTGGAAAGCCAGTCTTTCTAGCACCATTTATTAAAGAGGCTATCTTTCTTCCAGTGAATGTGTTTGGCACCTTTGTGAAAGATAAGGTGGCTGAGTATGTCTGGAGTTGTTTCTGCATCTTCTAATCTGTTCCACTGGTCCTCAGGTCTATTCGTTTTTTTGCCAGTACCATGCTTTTATTTTGTTTTGTTTTGTTTTAATCACAGTAGCTTTGTAGTATAATTTCAAGTTGGGATTGTGATGTCCCCTGCCTTGCCTTTGTTGCCCAGAATTGCCTTTGCTATTCTAGGTCTCTTCTAGTTCCAGATGAATTTTAGGATTGTTTTCTCCAATTCTGTGAGATATGGTGTTGGTGTTTTTATCAGGATTGCATTAAATCTGTATAACAATTTTGGAAGTATGGCCATTTTCACTATATTGGTTCTTTCTACCCAAGAGGAAGGGATATAGTTCCATTTTCTGATATCCACCTCCATCTCCTTTTTCAGAGTATTGTAGTTTTCAATGTAGAGGTCTTTTACTTCCTTTGTTAGATGAATTCCTAGTTATTTCATTTTTTTTGGATGCTATTGTAAAAGGTGTTGTTTCCCTGATTTCTCTCTCCATGAGTTTGTTGTGTATAGGAATGGTATGGATTTTTGAGTGTTGACTTTGTATCAAGCTATGCGACTGAATTTGGTTATTAAATCTATAAGTCTTTTGGTGGAATTTTTGGGGTCTTCTATGTAGAGTATCATGTCATCCACAAATAATGATAATTTAACTTCTTCCTTTCCTGTTCTTTCTTATTAAAAGGAAAAGACTTTTAAAATTGGTCTTATTTTATATTTATTTGTGAAACAGTAGGACATATGAGCATTTTTTCCACTGACAGGGAAGTGTCTATATAGAAGGAAAGGCTGGTGAGACATTGGTAGAAGGCAGCAGATGGATGGAGTTAAAGTTTTATTATGATGGATCTAAAACCCAGAAACAAAGAAATTCCAAACCATGACTTGATAGTCATCATTCTTCCCTAAAGAATTCCAATGGCAGGATTCTCATGTAGAGGGACGGACACCAAGGCTCTTACCAGGAAGGAGCATTTATTTGTCAGGCACTGACTCAGCATATTCACAACCAAAGGCTGAGCCTCCAGCATGACGGAGCTGCTCCTTTTACGATGCTTGTGTCTTTTTCTCCCTATATGGCAACACACTAACAAACTACATCCTGATTGGGTACTGTCTATGTTACAGAGCCATGCTACAGCTACACGTGTGTACATAGGAACTAATTATACCATGTTGTCTTCCTTGGTTCTGAGAAGGCCCCCACCACATTTCTTTGGGAAGGGTCAGCCACATTCCTTCAGGAGCGGTCCTGCCACAGGAGGAATCAAATATGAGGAATAATAGGCAAAAGGGAAACATATTATTGCTTTATATATTTTTAGACAAGCTAGAGAGTACAACACTATTTCATAACATCCGTATTTAAGAACATGGCTAACATAGATGTAAGTATGGCCACTTCCTCCCACGGGGGTAACCAATACACTCAGGTGTCCCCATAGAATAAAAGGAAGGCTGTGTCCTGCCCCATTTACATATATAACCTTATGGAAGAGAAGAAAGTGAAGAGCAGTGTTCCACCACAGGGACGATTGAGATTTGGGACCAGATAATTCTTTGGAAAAAGTGGGATGTTCCTGACCTGTGCATCGTATCTGCAGCATCCTTGCCCCCTACACATGAGATGACAGTGACGCACCTTCCTCTCCCCGATGAAAGAGCCAAAAATGTCTCCAGATACTGACAAATGTCCCCTGGAGGACAAAATCCCCCTGGGTGGAAACAATTAGAGAACGGAATGGCCAGCCTTCTCTGGGAAGGAGACTCGGCTTAATTCTCAGGCAGGAAGGGAACAGTGGGTCTGTGTGCACCCCTGTGGGTGCAGACTTTCAAAAAGCAGTATCCTTGCCCACAACTAAATGAACAAACAAACAAAACATATCCAGGGAATGTCTATACCTCTTACCATGCTGATTAACAACTCTGTCACCTCAAGCGGACAGACGCACTGAGGTATCCTCTGCACTTGCATTTTGATTTTTGATTGCTTCTTATTCCCTGGAATGGCAAATAGGATTAAGATCTTCTGATGCATACTAAGAGGGGGGAAGGTTCCTGGGACAGTAAAAATAAAAGAACACTCCAAGCAAGTCAGGATGAGCTGCTCGGTGACCCATCAGAGCCCAACAGTATTTCCAAGTAGTCAGGCTTCCACCAGACTGGGCAAAAATCCCCCAACATTAATCATGTCATCACTTATTCCTCAAAATTCTCCTAGAATATGTTTAGTTTAGCTATTGCCCCCAAAGCCTCTAAAAGACTCACAAAAGTATATCAAATTAACTTAGAGGCTGCAGATTACTTCAAACAAGAAATTCACCTTCTATTTTCTGATTTTTTTTTTTTAGTTTCAAGTTTTAAATTGACATGAATTATACAAATTTATGGGGTACGACATGATATTTTGATACATGTACACATCTTCCATGCACAATCGTGATATTCTTACTGGCTCACCAGTGTTTATGCCACAAGCCTGAATTATGGAATAAAGAATGACCCAAACTTGAAAAACATGAATTTTTTCCCACTTAATTCACTAAAGAGAAATTAAAGTTCAAAACCAAAACCCCCCTGCCTGGACTGAAGTTAAAATCTGAGAGAAATTACAGTTCATTGTTTTCACCATCCTCGTGCTTTCTTTTGCTCGTTCTCAGCTGGACTTGCTTCTCTCACAAGGAGTCTCAGTTCCCTTTTTTTGCAGCTGTGGCCTGGAATGTCTTTCTCTGGGATGGGTGGAGCTCCCTCAAACACTTCTAAAATTGGATTAATTCAAACCTACTCATTTCACCACTCTGGTTTTCTGAAGTTTGCAAAGGTCAGCAGCACATGCAAGAGCAGCAGTGGGCCAGGCTGCACACACACTGTATAAGCGAAGCCCCCGTCATGACAGCCGTCTATTTCCCACCAAAGTTATTTCTCTAGATCCCCGCAGATGGTATAACTCAGACCACCTTGCTGTTGGCAGTCCGAGAACATGGCAGAGTCAGTGTTTTTTGGGGAAAGGTGGGTAGGCAGAGATAACAGGAGAGAGAATAAATAGAAGACTTGTTTCATTTCTGCCTGTCCTGACTCTAAGACCAACACTTGTTTTACGACATGGTCACAAACCTTTCCAGGGTTTCAAACAAACCTGATTCCTTGTGGCTGAATGCTTAGGTATGAGGCTTTAAATTTTCTTTTAAACTGTTGGACTTCTAATGATTGCATTGGATTTTTTCTCTACACTAACCTAAAAGAAGTTTCCATTTCCTCCAGTGTGGAGATTTCTCAAAGAACTGAAATTAGGAATTCCATATGACCCAGCTATCCCCCTTCTATGTATATGCCCCAAAGAGCTTAGGATACCATACTACAGCGATACATGCATATCAATATTTATAGCAGCACAACTCATATAGCTAAATCCTGGAAGCAGCCTGTGTACCCATCAACAGATAGATAAAGGATAAAGAAAATGTGGTATCTACATATAATGGAATACTGTTCAGCTATAAAGAATGACACTGTTGAGATTCTCGTAGGAAAATGGATGCACCTGGAAAATATAACATTGAGTGAAATAAACCAGACACATAAGCTTAAATACTGTAAGGTATCTCTCATTAGAGTGAGGCAAAGTTTGAACAAAGAAAAGGATAAAGATGGATAGAAAGGGACAAAGGGACAGACCTCTTGCCACAGGGAAGTAGTCCAAGGGAACAAGGGTGAGGGGTGAGAAGGAAGGGAAGGGGAAATGAGAAAAATAAAGATGTGCCAGGTGTAGGAACCTAATAACACCAATTAATGTAAACATGATATGACACAGCATGAGCTAAGACAAATAATATCAACATGTATGAAAAAAGGGAATGGGAGAGAATGAAGGGGATTAAAATAAAAAGAAACAAGCTGTAATATGTGCATGTAACCACTCCCTGAGATGACTATAAACTGCATGAATTGCAAACCTGTATGAATAAAATAAAACATTATTTTTAAGAGTTTCTACCTCCTTTCAGTGTTCATGTTTAAAACAAGACCCCTCTCGACACCAACACCCAGCCCCAGCACACCACAGCTGAACCCCGAGGCCAGGCTCACCCCTGTGATCTGGGTTTATGAAAAGAACAAGGCAGAATCCTGAGGTCATTTGCTGGTGTAGGCCAGGAGGGGTAGGGGCCAGGGCGTAAACTCTAGGACCTAGCAATAAACTGTCTGAATCCAAAGTTGAATTCCACAGTGGTTTTCTTTTCCTTGCATCCTCTTCAAAGTAACAAAAAGAAAATAGATTTGGAACCACCATGGTAGTGCCACCTGCCATATCAAGCATTAAGAATTTAAATTTCAAATGCTTCACAAACTAGTGTCCTGTGGTCTGGAATCAAATGGCTTTTGCTATTTAACATACTGACCCACAGTCATGGCTGAGTAACACAATAAAGGGGGAAAAAAAACCTGTGAAAAAAAATTTAATTATTCCACCTACCAGACCTAAAATACATAAAAGCTCTACCTTTCTGAGATGAACGGTTTTCTGACCCCAATGTTATCTCTTTTCCTAAAATTTAATATTAACTCAAGTTACATCAGTTGTCCCTGATGCACTAAGCACCTGTCTTTCACATGGCACTGTGTCTCAAACACAGGTCTGTGTAGGTGTCCACGTGGGCCCACACTTAGTAAACATGAACAGGTGTTGGGAAAAAGGAAATTCGTGTGCCATTATGATGGCATTACTGTCCAGTATCAAGGGTCCCTCCCTGATGTTTGTCTCTCTTCCTTGTGAGGCTTCAGACCAAACATGTACACAGAAGCAATAACCAAATGGAAAACTAAATGACCCTTTATTAATAGCAAGAAACAGATATAACCATAAACCTGCACCCGTGGTCTGAAGGCATGACACGATACCTCAAAGCCCCCGCAGAAAACAGAGGTAATAGTTTGAAAGCAAAACCCAACAGAGCTGAGCTACTCTCAATCTCCTATGAGGAGCTAATGCATATTACAAGAGGAGCTCAAGCTCGGAGACAGCTGGAATTAAGAGAGTCATTTATTCAAAAACTGATGGCATGAAAGGGGCTCTGAATCCAGCAAACAGAACTAATACTCATAGAAGCACAGTCAATACGGAAAATAGAAGAATGTACAGTAGTCAGTAACTGGACAGATTTCACACCATATTTTATTGAGAAAAAGAAAGGCTGCTGTGAAAAAGAAGCACTCAGGAATTGGAGGAATTAAAATATAATTCTTAAACACAAAATAATACTTACTAAAGGGCTAAATAGGACAAACCCTACTGAAGATGGAATTAGTGAGCTAGAATATCAATCCACCTTATTCATGAAAAACATGCAAAAGAAAAGAGGGGAAAGGCATCAGAGAAAAGATGAAACACTCAAGTAGATTCCTGGGACTGTAATGTTTCAGTTTCAGGAGAAAATGGAAGAAAGAGAGATCAAGGAACAAAAAAATTTCCTTGTGCTGAAAAAAGACTTGACATTCACATTAGAAGGGTCTGCCAAATGAGAAAGAAATCATTTTAAACACCTACAAAACATGATTAAGATACCTACAAGAGCCCTAGTGAATTTTCAAGTATAAAGCAAATACTGTATCTTAAATTAAACAGAGGATAAAAGGGTACGATAGAAAGAGAATCAAGTTGACTTCAAACTCATTCAAAGTACAGGATGCAAGAGGTTGAAAGAAAAATGTCTTCGAGTTTCTACAGGAAAATTTGACCTAGAGTTTGTCACTAATCTACACCAATATTCCAGTTTTTAAAGATAATGGCAGAAGAAATGTTCTTCATAAAACTTATCATCCATCTAGGTCTTTTGCAAATGGGGAGGGGTAGGGGATCTACAGATGGAAAGAAGGGGAAGGAGAGGAGGGGAAGGGGAGTAAAAAGAATTATGGTCATGTCCATGTACCTGCTCCCCACAATGAATGTAAGCATTATGTATTACAAATGTATTAATAAAAACCCTTACAACCCCTAAACCTTTAATAAAGAATATAAGCCGATGTATTCCAAAAAGAATAAAGTATTGACCTATGGAAGAGGAATACATGGATTAAAAAAAGCAATACTGAGCAAAACTATTGCTTTCTAAAAAGTTGTCGATACTCTCTATGTAATATAATGTGAATGTTAAGGTCTGATGTCAATAAAGGTAGAAGCATCATATGAATGAAATTGGAAAATCATGACCTAAATTTATATGTTATTTCAGAAAAAATATGGAAAGTGTGGGAGATTTTTGAGTGCTGTGGATAAGCTCTCACTGGGAAGATGAGAAAGAGATTATGGATCCTAAAGAATTTTGATACTGATAGAAGAATGGAAGGTAACATTTTGTTAGAGAGGGATTATTTAGCATCTTCCTAAGAAATTCTGAATTCTGAAAAACATCTGGCCAGAAAAGTTTTAGACAAGGGATTGTGCACCTAGAATTAATTTCTGAAGATGTAGCAAAGAGCTTTTCTCTCATAGTACAAGTGCTGTGTTTTGGATTATGCTAAAATTTGCTTACAAGATGCAGAGCTTAAACTGAATAATAAAAAACTAATTCCCTTCCCCCTTGCAAAGCTGTCTTTTCATGAAGACCACTGTGCTCTGAGGACAACTGCACGAGAAGCTCCGAAATGCCTGAAACAGTTTTGGGGCCACACTGCAAACTTTCTAAACAGGCTTCTGGGAGTGAGGCCTAGAAGTTGAGGTTTCTCTCCTTTGGAACACCCCGAGTCCTTTGTATGTCTCTCTCTCCTGTCATTTTTCTTCTTCAGCTTTCTACTTTGTTTATGTACACATCTCCTGTCTGTTACAAGATTCAAATGTTGGGAGGCAGAGCCTGCCCTTCAGCACCCTGCAGTTCATAGCATCTTGCTTTTTGCACGATAAGCACTAAGATACGCAATCCTGCCTGTCTCCTTTCAACAATATCTGTCAAAGTCCAAGAGAAATTTATTTGTTCAAACAGAATCCTATGCAAAGAATTATTTTAATACACATTTGAAAATGAAGCAATTTTGTACTTTTTGTTAAAAAACAAAAAAGATGCATTTTGGAAAACACTCAGCATGATCCTTCTTCATTAAAATTGGAGTTGTTTAAATTTAAGCTTATATAAATCTACTATTTTATTACAATGAGAATAAATAATATCTATAAAATTTATAAAAAGAGACCTACAATTTCCAATAAAATATCCAGGGAAGCATTCTCTACAAAGAAACTCAAGTATCTATACCATGATGTCATTCTCAGCTGTGTTCTAATGGTTAATGCCAACAGCAGAGGAAATATTCTAGTAGTCTCCTCTTAGATCCTAGCTCCAAAACAGTAAGGTAAAAACCTATTGAACTGCAGAGCATCCCCATTAAACTCTGCCTTTGTGCCCTTTTGTATGTCTCTAGATATTTCATCAAAGCTGTTGAATATAAAAAGAGCTGACCTCATATCATACCAAGACAAGTAGGAGAGGATTACATAGGACTTGCAAAAGCAGATGATGGAAACACAATTTTCTTCATTATATAGGACGGTGCTAAAATGCACATAGAAAAACATGATTTGTTTAGAACATTAATTTTCACTGGTCCTAATATAAGTTTCCTTTCCCGTTGTGTCTGGTGGAGGGAGGCTCTGAGATGCCTTCCTGGCTCGTGTACTCCTGAGAAAAGAGTCCAGGAGCAGTGTTGCAGCACATTCTCCAATGAAAATAGCCTGAGAATGTTTATGATTATGCCTCCTGGAATAGATAATTTTCATTTCTATTCTTGACATTTATTCCTAAGATATCAGTCTGGGAGTGGCGGCATATCAGCCACCTCCGAGCTGTTCCTACTATTGATTCTGGAACTTCGAACATGACACATTTTCAGAAGTCACATCCCCACCTGTAATCTGGAGACACAGAAAATAAGCTAATAAGCATTGTGCCTGAATTACAATTTCCAACACTGTGGGAAAAAGAGGCTACCTCAGTGAGATAGCACCAGAAAGGAAGATGGGCCGCTGGGAGCGATTCTGAGGCTTATGAATGTGCCTTATCATTGATTCCAAAATAGAACTAGCGGGAATTGTCCTAGCCCCCTAACTGGAAGCAAATAATTATTCACTGGGAAAGGTAATTCAAAGGTGGCTTGTATAGAAAACAAATCAGCATATGTAAGCCATACTATCAGATTTAAAAAAAAAAAAAAAAAAAAAAAAAAAAAGAAACCCTGAGAACAAAGGAAATAAAGTGTTGAATAAGAAATGCAGGGTATAATGATGTGAATTTCCCGTTTTCCTTTGCTCATTTTCTCCTTCTAATTCTAAAATAACCTCTAAACTAAAAATGGCACTGACAAGTATTACAAATCAAAATGATACAACAGGAAACCCTGTTCATGTTTATAAATACATGAAATAAAACAGCCAGGATTATAAAGTATACCAATAATATTGAAACACAGTTGTCAAAATACTAAAATGTTTGTAACATGTGCTGCTTTATTAATAAATAACAAGATATCACTGCCAATCTACCATCATTTCACACTAAATTATATTAAAATCTATCTACACACACATGTATGATGTGAACACATGAATCTTATGGCACTAACAGAGTCTTTTCATTATCAGTTTGAGGGCTACCACATCTGTTGCTAGTGGTTACTTCCTGAAAAAAAGAAGCATTAAGAATATCCCGGGGCCAGTGAGATGGCAAACGCGAGGTCCTGAGTTCGACTCCCAGTACCCACATACGAAAAAAAGGGCCGGTAATATTGCTCAGCGGCATGGGCGGCTGCTGGCGCATGAGGTCCTGAGGTCAACCCCAGGTACCCACAAAAAAAAAAAAAAAAAAAAAAAGAATATCCCTATTTCAGTCTTTCCTTCCAATGACTCTGAAACTTTGATTGGATTGTGGTGGTGGAATTCTTTTTGAATGCAGCCAATTGTAGAGGGACTTCTTATGGAGTAAGCCCCACAGCTTTTCTAATTTCTGGCCTAAAATTTCAGGGCCACCTACAAATTGCCCCTGAATTTAAAAACCTTTGCAACAACTATGACTTGTGCCTACTACAGGGTTCCTTGGTGATTTCACTTGTGGTAAATCTCATCACATCGAAAACGAGCTAATTTCCAGTGGCAGCCTTGAGAAAGGTTGGGATGGGGGAGCCGTGAGGCAGTCCTCATGGGAATGAGGGACCCAGCATATCCCCATCCATCATCACTTTCATCGTAGACATCCCTTCGGTATGAACTGGTAATTCAGTTTTTTCCTCTCACATTGATGTGCAGTTATAATCACAACTGATTCCCAGTGTCTCTACTGCCCATTTTCTTTGGCTCAACCAAGCAAGAATACAGACAGGGCATGGAGTAGCTTTCAGACTCTTCCATATGTAACCTAAAGAGTTTTTGAAGTACAGAGCCCAGAACACGCTTCATACCAAATACATCAGAATACTTGGAGTGGGATCCAAGCATCATTATATTATTATCACAGGTATGAAAAAAGTGAAGTATTAAATAAAACAATTATCCCACTACCTGTTTGGATGTGGACTTATGCATTACTTTTTTTCAACTTTCTAAGTTTCTTTGCGCTTTTAGCTTTTAATGATAATTACATATGGTTTTTGTGATATGTAAATAACTGTTACAGTTTAGACCTAGAATGTTCTCCAAAGCCTCATGTGTTCAGAAGTGGGGCTTTAGGAAGGTGACTGGATCATGGGGATATTATTACTTATTAGTGGATTAAACTGGGTGTGGTAATTCTATAATTCCAGAATTTGGGAGGTTGAGGCAGGAGAATTGCTGTGAGTTCAAGACCTGCCTGGGCTACATAGTTCAGGGCCTGCCTGCACTACATAGTGAGACCCTGTCTCCAAAAAACAAAAAATAAATAATAAAAAACAAACAAATCAGTGGATTAATTCATTTATGAATCCATAGTCAAATGTGCTATTAGGAGGTGGAGCCTGATTAGAGGATGGTCATGGGAAACATGACCTGGAAAGGTACATCTCCCCTCCCATCTCCTCCCTTCTCTGTTTCCTGGCAGCCACACCATGAGCAGTTTCCCTTCGCCAGACCCTCCCACCATACTTTCCTGCCTTGGAGCCAGCTGACCATGGACTGAATCCTCTAAAAACCATAAGGCAAAAAAACCTCTCCTCCTTTAATTTGTGGATGTTGGGTATTTTATCCCAGTGATAAGGAAAGTGATTAAGACAATAATCAATACACTTTTGCTTTAATAAATTGTCTTTAACTTTTTGAGAATATAGGCAAAATGGTGATCATATTGACCAGTTTTCTCAATACTTCATGCCTTTGTAGTTGGGCCCCGGAAGCTTGCGTAAGATGTGAAAGAACTGGTCCCTACCTTCCGTGAATTAACAATGACCGCACCAATATGGGATAAAATGAGGATATGTTTCCATGGGGCCATGATAAATTCTATCTGAAGAGTTAACAGATGGCTAGTGGGTGGCAGATGCACATTATGTCACATGCAAATAAATCCTCAGGTTTATGCCTGATGTGGAATCACGTCTACGTGACAAGAACAAATGTTTCTTATGTAATAGGCACTTTCTTGAAAGTTTTGATGGAGGAATTAAGATACAATATACATTGTGTTTCAAAGTGAGTTGTCAAAGCAAAATACAAAAGTTCAAAAGAAATATCTGAAAAAGAGTGACAGAACTCATCCCCCACATGTATTGAAAATATAAAAAGGATGAAATACATAGAGTTTGGAGAAGAAACTGCGGGAGAATTTTGAAGATAGATGTTAGAGGGCTGAAGAGAAGATGTTTCCCCTTAGTCACAAGTAGAGAGATGGTTTTAAGGCACTCAGATAGAGAATTTCAAATGTGACACATTCAGTTTAAGGGACTACGCCAGTGCCTGATTCCCACTAAAAAACTCAAGTTCAGAGAAGCTGATTAATAAGTTAGCAGAGGTGGCTTGGAGAAAAGAAGTATATTTTCTGAGGACCAGGCTTGTATCACCTATGAGAGACACTTAGCCTACAAGCACAGTCTCTTCCCCGGGGCCATCTGGAAGATGGCCGGACCTCAGCAGAAGGAAGCTAGTGGAGGACTGCTGGAGGCTCAGGAGGAGCTGCAGGTGTGCAGCCAGGAGGACGTCCACGTGGGAGGGGTGGGAAGAGAAGGATCCACAGCAGTGGCAGCTCTCATACGGACCCACAAAATGCACTCTGGAGACAGAGGTAACTTGATGAAGCCATTCAGTGACAATAATGATCAAATAAGAACTTTATGTCCCTCTTTGCCTCTCTGCCTCCTAGGTCCCAACCCCAAGGGAGCCAAGACAGCCTTGATGGGGAGATGGAGGGAAAGTAGGAGCCCTGAGGTAGAAGAGAGGAGAAGCTGGCAATGCTTGAAACAGTACCATGTTAGGAGAGGCAAAGAAAGCTTATCTCTGAATTAGAAGCTTATCTCCGAATTAGAAGCTAAAAGTTTTCAGCATTGCTGGGGTCTGTGGGAGTTTTGAATTAGGAGAGAAGGAAAGATTAAGAAGACACTAAGAAGGAAGAAAAGTTTTTACAATCATCACAGGAGTTGTTTGTTTGCAACACACCAGTTATACAGGAGAGAGTTTTTGCACAGGCCTGTAATCCCAGCACTCAGGAAGCTGAAGCAAGAGGATCACTGCGAGTTTAAGTCCAGCCTGGGTTACAAAGTGAGTTCAACACCAGCCTGCACTACGTAGCAGGATCCTGTCTCAAAAAACAAAAACAAAAGAGGGTTTTTAATGCCTGTATCCTTTTACTCCATCATTTCATCATGAAAAAGATACCTTGCTGCAGTTTTGTAGTTAGGTACCATTTTTGTTTGTTTCATTTTAGTTTCAGGATAGGAGATATTCATCTTTGCTCTGGGAGTGTCACTCTGAGGCTTTCTTAGTTAGGTAAGTCTAAGGAAGAAGGAAGACTTCTTTATCCTGTGATTAAGACATGCTAGGGCCAGTGAGATGGCTCTGCGGCTTAAGCGCCTGCCCAGCAAGCGCAAGGGCCCGAGTTAGACTCCCGGAACCCACATATGAAAAAAGGGCCGGTAATATTGCTCAGCGGCACGGGCGCCTGCTGGCGCGCGAGGTCCTGAGGTTGACCCCCCCCCCGTACCCACAAAAAAAAAAAAAAAAGACATGCTAAGGCTTTGATCTCTGAAGGGAAAAAACGGACCAATCCTCTCCCATGCCAGCCTGCCCATGTGAATTTTAAAGGTCCCTGGAAGTGCACTGAGGGCCAGTAGCAGGCTCGTCAATTTAGTCATTAAAATAAATTGACCTTGGTACATCCTGAAAAGTACTTGTCACTATAAAGCCCAAGTGTTGGTCTCCAAAAGCTAAAGCCTGGAGCTCAGCCTATTTCCCCCCACAAGAGTAGCACACAGTGGGATGATCTTCCCTTGAAATGTGCTGAGCTAGGGAAGGGTCTGCTCCAGCCCCGGAGGGAGTGCAGAAGCTGCGGAGATACCTACCTCACTTGAGTCCAGTTTTAACTTCCTAAGCACCCCCCCCCCCCGCCAGGTGGAGAGGCTCAACCCACCACTTGGATTTTCTGTCTTTGGGACTCAACCAAGGTCCAGTGCCATCGCACTGTCCCAAGCCTTATTCCAGCCCCAAGAGACAGTGGCACACATCTTTACTGTGTCCCATTCCCCCACCTGGGGACAGGATGCTTCAGATGCCTTAGGGGAGGCTAAGGTGGATGAGCACATTAAAAAGTCCTTCTGGCCAGAATTGTGGTGCCCTGAGTGTGAAACACACCTTCTAACACGTTTCCTCCGCACCACAGCTGCTCCTGGGTTGCGGGACCTCACTGCAGCTTCTGCATTTCTCACTCAAAGCTAGCAGCAGCCCTGCGTGGGGACAGCACACCCAGGCGCCAGGTCTGCAGAGCCCCACAGGCAGCGCCTTCCTCTCAAGGCATCTGTAAACCCTGCTAGCACCCCCGCATGAAGGGGGCTTGGATATCTGGGGGTAGATAAGCTAGATCTCCTGACTTCTACTGTGCCTGGCACTGGGGGGGGGGTTCCGATTTCCTCTGAGAGGGAATTGGGGCACACATTCCCCAGAAGGGATGTTCAGAGGAATGAGAGAGGCTGGTCTTGTATACGCTCTTACTCTCCACGGCAGGGTTTGTCATCCTCAGCACTGCCCACATTCCGGGCTCCGGATATTTAGATTCATTGTTGTGGGAGAGAAGAGGGAACTCTCCTGTGTATGGCATAGGATGTTTAGGGCATCCTTTGATTCTACCTACTAGTTACCAGGAGCACCAACACAGACACACACACACACACACACACACACACACAGATGCACACACACACGCACTCACACACGCACGCACACACACTCACACTCACACGCAGTCTCTAGGTGTTGCCCAATGTTCCCTGGCTGAGGGACAGAATTGCCCCCCAGTTAAGAATCACTGATCTAAGGTGAGAACCTCTGACATAATAACCATCTCTAAACCTACGGTTCTGCTATCTGACTTAAATAGAACATTTCTTCCTCGCCTTACACCTCTCTACGTTCTTATGGTTTGACGAGGATTTAAGGTGACCTCCATATGGTTCAAAGCAAACTTCTTGTGTGGTTGATGAAGATGAATTTACTTAGACTAGAGCACCAGGCTAAAGCCTTTTATGGAGCTAACTGAAATACAGCAAAGAAAAAGCAATTCATTTAAATAGAAATGTGAGTAGTTGCAAAGCATCACATGAGATTACAAACCCAGGTGTCCGTGGAATTCGTGGGCTTCAATCAAGCCTAAATTTTCAGTACTTTCACTGAAATTGTGTGGAAGTGGTAGTTTGCACATGTTTTTCTGGGAAAAGATTCTATCCTCAAGGAGATTCACGCCTCAGCTTCGGACCTGGGCTGTTGGAAAGTGTGATCCAAGAGTCACCCGAGAATACCGTCAGAGAATCATGGGCATTAAAATACAGCAGCCAACCTCACCGAGCCAGCGATTTCCAGATAACAACCACCACTGTTAGTACAGTCGTCCATGGCACCCACAAGTGTTGGGCTGCAGGACCACCCTCCTCACCATCCCCCACAGAACCCCAAATCTGTGGCTGCTCAAACTCCCTTGTGTAAGATACAACCTATGTGCCTCCTCCCACATCCTTTCGAACAGCCCTAGACGACTTATAATACCTAATAACAATGTAAGCTTTATGTAAATAGGTATTACACCATCTTGTTAATGGAATAATGACAAGAAAAATATCTGTACATGCTCCTAATGGATGCAATTCCTGTTTATGAATATTTTTTATTCTCCCCTTGCTTGCATCTGCAGATGAGAAACTAATGGATACTGACGGCCCCCTTACAAATAAGTCCAATTACAGCAGGGTCATAATTATACTAATAAAAGTTATTAATTGTTTATCTGAAATTCAAATTTAACCAAGTGTCTTATATTTTAATTTATAAAGCTGGTAACCCAATTGGTATTGGGGTAGAAAAAAATTCCTTTTTGGAAAAAAGCCATCCTTTCTTTTGCTATTCATTTCTTTTTTTTTTTTTTTTTTTCCCTTTATGTGGGTACTGGGAACCGAACTCATGCTTGCCAGGCAAGCGCTTATGCCGCTGAGCTATATCACCAGCCCTCATTTCTTTATTGAACAATATCACACACCATTATCATATTAATATATGTACATTTATTTTTACAGCAATATTGTATTTATTGTTTTCTTTTTTATAATTAATTTTATTAGTACACTGTAGATATAATGATCACACTCATCATAAGGAATTTGTACCTGTCCATGATATATCTTGATTGTTTTCTCCCCATTTCCCTCCCTTCCCTTATACCCCCTCTTTTTGTTTGCATTTTTTCCTTTTGTTCTCCTTTTTTTTCTTTTCCCTTTGTTCCCTTTCCCCTTTGAACATTTTCTTCCTCTTTCTACGTCATTCACAGATGTTTAATAACCACAGTGCTGGAGCGGTTTTCTCATAAATGAAATTAATACTCTGCTAACCAATCTCTGAACAAATAAGACTGTATCAGTTTTTTACTAAGCTCTGGCATTGACTGTGGTCTCATCTAGAGGGGAATTTTACAACTACTGGAAGCAACCATGTACTTTACACTGCAGATTGGCCAGTTTTGCCACATACAGCAGCCAGAAGGAAGAACTTTGCGTTCCGAGTACTCCAGTCTTACAATCTCTGATGGCACTGGTGCCTTTGTGGGCTGAAACAAGGAAGTCTGGTTAAAAAGTTGCTAATGAATCGGCAGTAAGGCAGTGTTTTCCTTTCTGTTTCAGAAAGGAACTTGCAGTCTTCTAGCAAGCACCCTTTGGGTAAAGGAACATTGCCACCTAGCAACAGAATCAAGTATTTTCCCCACTCTCCAAAGCATGGACTGCAGCTAGACTTTTCAAGTGCACAGATTTGCGAATTTGGACTTTGGTTGCTCTCCACTTAACATTCAGAGACTGTAGAACTTTTGCAGAACGCAGGGAGAAAAACAAAATTTCACCAGCACAGCCTGAATCTGTAAAAGGCAAGTGTTCTTTTTTAAAGAGGACAATACAATATAAATAAGAATGGATTTCCTTTAGTGTATACTGATAAGACTAAAACAAACAAAACCAAGTGGAATTTGTTGAAATGTGGAGGAAAGTCACATTTATTTTGCAATTCCTAGTATGTCCAAGTTTCTGAAGCATGCACAAAGCTGAATAAAAGTTACCATTAGATAATAGGTAAAATCTCAGATAGAAAAGTAGCATAACTCAGAAACAATTTAGCTTGGTTTCCACTTGACATGCCAGCATCAATTAGGTGCTCCTAAATCCAGCTAATTCTGTAGTCTTCAAACACTTCCCAGCAAAATTCTCCAAGTCTGCTAGTCATTCCCGTGTGTTTACAATATTGGGGATAAATCTTGCCATCAGAGAAGAGAAATTGTTTAGTTAGAAATCTCCCAAATGGGGCTAGTAATATAGCTCAGTGGCATAAGCGCCTGCCTGGCAAGCACGAGGTCCTGAGTTTGACTCCCGGTACCCACATATTAAAAAAAAGAAAGAAATCACCCAAATGTTTGATGTAGACTTTTTAGGGGCGGGACGTCTTCTTTTGCTCTGTAATGCAGCTGTAGCTAATTTAATAAAGAAGATTCTTTTCAGCTTGTAACTTAATAATCACTCTTGGCCAAATGCCCCCTATTTTAATAAATATGGCCTTGTGAGCTGCGACAACAAGGGTTATGTTGCTGTTATAAATATTTACTGTCCCTTGTTTGATGCTAAACAATAATGGAGATTCCAGGATAGAACAGTCTTATAGTTGGCTACTGAGTAGGGACATGCTTTGCGATCTTGTACCGTTTCCACCCATGAGATCGTTTAATACAGGAAAACCTTGGAACAGTCTAACTCTCAATCCAAACAGTCACCCATTACTCCTTGAGCACTTCCAATAGCCAGACACTGAGCCACAAGCTGACATAAACAAAGCGGTGTCATCGTGCCCGTTCTACACGGAAACGGAAGCTTGGAGAGCTTGAGGAATCTAGCTCAGATGGCACAGCTGTAAGCATCAGGGCAACGCTCTGTGCCACTTGTTGAATTTGCAGGGGCGAGGGTACCTCACTAGCAGTGGAAGTAATTAAGAACTTTCAATGTATACAACATCAAGCCGGATAGAAGCAAGAAACACCTATGTGTGTTGCCAATCTGCTTCATCCTGGGTCCAGAAAGGATGGTTGAAAGCAAAAGAAACCGCTAGCAAGATCCCCAAGGCCATGTTCTCACCACAAAAAGTAATCCTATTACAGGAGATTTCGGGTGTCTCACATAAGGCAGGGCAGGGTGGGCAGCGTGCCAGTAATCACACGCTGTATAATACGACACCCGAAAGCTTACCGGATTAAAAGAGCAACTGTTTCATTTTATTCACAAATCTGGATCTGAGCAGGTATCTATAGGATCAGCTCATCTCCCCTCACCTGGCTCCAGCTCAAAGGCTAGGTGTGGAATTATTATAGACGAACTAAGCCAGGTAGAAATATTATAGGCAGTCAGATAGGGCTGGGCCTGAAGAAGGTCAGGACAAAGATGAAAACTCATCACGACTGTGGCCAGAGGCACATCTGTTGGAGGCCAGGCCTCAAGATAAAGCCAGAGTGACCAGGCTGGAGATAAGTGGTGACACCTGGTCTAATGAAGCCTACGTAGACATCAGTCACCTCGACGGGTGACCAAGAAGACCCTTAGACTCATCATTTCCTAGAAAGTTCTTTGTTCTTTCCATGCACACTTGTTATGTGATTTGTTTCCCCATTAGGTCACTACTACCTAAGTGACTATACTTGCAACCTTATTGGTTGATCATAGCTATAACCCACATTATACTCACACGCTCTTGCTCTATAAAACTTCCTCTGAGAAGTGGGGTCCTTGGCAACCCACTTTCAGGTCCCCTCCTGCCTCTCAGGAGCTGTACCTCTCCTCCTCAATAAATATTCCTACTCTCAACCTCTGTTGTTCCTAGAATTCATTCTTTGATTCTAGAGAACATGAATTTGGCATATCAGACATCTGGCAGGGTGGGAGTTATAATATTTCCCTCGTAGAAGTCCTGATATCATCCCTAAATCAGAATCGTCTGAAGATCTGGTCACTGACATACTTAGCCAAGGCCGAGACCGCAACGGGGTCTGTCAGATGGAACTTTTGTGTGTGTGTGCACGCGTGCATGTGTGTTGCTGGAGACCGAACCCAGGCCACATGCATGCTAGGCAAGCTCTCTGCCACTGAACTATGCCACTAGCCCCTGCTGGGACTTCTGCATGTGGCCTCTTCATGTGTCACAGCATGGTGGCTGGGTTCCAAAGGCGAGCATCCTCTGTGAGAGAGGTGCATGCAGGAGTTGGATTTCCTTTTACGACCTAGCATTAAAATCCACTCAACTGCATTCTGGTGGGTTGTAGTACACCTGCGAAAGATATGTTCAAGTCCAAACCCTGGTACCATGGAAAGTCTTATTTGGAAATCTTTGAGATGTAATTGAGTTAGGAGGAGGTCATACCGGATTAGGTTAGGCCCTAATCCAATGACTAGTGTCCTTATAAGAAGAGGAAAATTCAGACATGGGTTGCACACAGATAAGATGCCATGAGGCACTAAAGGCAGATGTCAGAATGATGATTCACAGGCCAGTGAAGGCCAAAGATGGCCACAACCACCAGAACTTGGATAGAGGCATGGAAAAGATTCTCTCAAATCTCATCACAGTGGATGACATTGTGATTTTGGATATCTGGTCCCAAGAACTGTAAGAAAATAGATGTCTGGTTATTTAAGCTACCCAGTTTGAGGCTGTTTGTTACAGGAGCCCTAGGAAGCTAAAATATGTGTGTTTGCTGCATTCAATTTACTAAGACAGCTGGGAAGTCCCACCTAACCTTAAAGGAAAAGTAAATTGACTCTAACTTTTGGAAGGGTAGCAACACTCTGGAAGAAAATGTGGGACTGGAAATACTGCTATGGTCTTTGTGGAAGATATACTCTGCCAAAAATATAAAATCTAAATTCATAAGATTTGAACACCTTTGGCCAGCTGCTTTGCTGAAACCTATATACTGAGATACATAGAACTTCAGTCTTTTCTTTTTCCTCTTTTCTCTTCCTTCCTTTTCCCTTTCTTTCTTTCTCTCTCTCTCCCTTTCTTTCTTTCTCTCTTTCTCCCTCCACCCTTTCTTTTTTGGTGCTGAGGATCAAATTCAGGACCTTGCTAAGTTGAGAAACTGCCCAGGCTGGGCTTGAACTTGTAATTCTCCTGCCTCAGGCTCCCAGGGTGCTGAGATTACAGGTGCACACAACCATGCCCACTTTCAGTATATTCTTAACTATTGAAAATGTATTGGGCTTTGAATTCTCTTGGTACAAGTTAAGTGGTGGAATTAGTCTCATGGGTGGTGATTTATCTCAAGAATACATATGTTTAAAGTCAACAAGAACTTCAAATATTTTCCACGTTTATTTGTTGCTCCAAAGAAAGATTTAAATAGATGTCAGTGATATGGTTTGACATAAAACTAGAATTTGTGATGTTGGCTGAATTTTCAAGTTTATAAGTATAAAATTACCATAACTTGAACAGCATTATTATTATAATTTATGTACTGTAATTTTATCTATTTGACCCACATGATCCAATGGGTTGCTATTACAGCTACAGAGTTGTGCAATCATCACCATAATCCAATTTTAGAACATTTTTATCCTTCCCAAAGCAATTCAATACACATTAACAATCATTCCCTAGTCTTCACCAACATTTTCAGCCCTGGGCAACCACTACTCTACTTTTTGTTTCTGCAGATTTGCTTACTCTATTCTGGGCATTTTATACATATGAAATCATGTAATATGCAATCTTTTGTGAATGCCTTCTTTCACTGTGCATAATGCTTTGATAGTTCATCCATGTAGCACGTATCGACATTTCATTTCCTTTAATGGCTGAATAATATTCCGTTGATGAATTTTTGTTTACTCATTCACAGGTAGATTAAACTTGGGTCATTTCCAGAGTGAGTATTCTAAATATACTCCTATGAACATTCATGTACAAATTTTTGTGTGGACATGTTTTTATTTCCTTTGAGCACATACCTAGTAGTGAAATTGCTAGATCATAGGGTAACTCTGTATTTAATATTTTGCGGAACTGTCAAAATGCTTTTGTAAAATGGTTACGTTTTGCATTCCCACCAGGAAAATGTGAGGGTTTTGATTTTTTGTCTTATGTCCTAGCCTCTGATCTTTCTGGAGAAAGTTTCATATGCACTTGACAAGAATGTATATTTCATTGTTATTAAGTTTTTTAGTTCCAGTTAATTTATGGTATTTTTATTTTTTATTTATTTTTTTAAAGGGGGAAAAGTTTATTTAGCTCAAAGTTTGTAGAGGTTTCAGTCCATAATCGGCTGCTTCCAAGGCAGAGGGGCGGGGCAACAGCTCATGGCAGCGGAAGACAGAAAAAGCAACAAGGGAGAGAGAGACAGAGAGAGACCAATTTATAATATTTTAAAAATCTATTATAAGCTCTTTGATATTTTATTAGCTGCTTTATCTATTATTGGCAGTAGAGTATTGAAGTCTCCAACCGATATTGTAGTAGCTATTTATCCCTTCACTTCTATTACTGTTTTCTTCATGTACTTCGGTATTCTTTTTTTTTAGGTGCACATGTTTAAAATTTTTGTATCTTACTAGCAGATTGACCCTTTTTTATCATAAAATGTTCCACTCTATGAGCCGGTGAGATGGCTCAGCGGTGTAAGCACCTGCCTGGCAAGCGCGAGGGCCCGAGTTCGACTCCCGGAACCCACATGCGAAAAAAGGGCCCGTGATATCGCTCAGTGGCACGGGCGCCTGCTGGTGCATGAAGTCCTGAGGTCGACCCCTGGTACCCACAAAAAAAAATGTTTCACTCTATAATAACATATTGTGTTTTAAAGTCTAGTCCTTCTGGTATCAGCATAGTTTACGGCAGCACTCCTATGGTTACTATTTGTATGAAATTTGTTTTTGTTTCACTCTTTGAATATTTTTGTTATCTTTGAATCTGAGATGTGTCCTATACTTTGACCTATACTTTGACTTATACTTTGACCTTTTTATAAACCCAGTTTAACAATCTTTGCCTTTTGATTGGATTTTAATTCATTCACATTTAATTTTATTATTAATATGGTAAGATTTGCATGTGTCATTTTGCTTTTTGTTTTCTATAGGTCTTTGTTGTTGTTATTCTTTATTCCTCCTTGACTATTTCCTTTTATATTGAGTGGATATTTTCTAGAATAACATTTAATCCTTTAATGATTTCTAACTATATTTTGGAGTTAATAGGTGCCCCAAGACTTTCAATACATATCTTATCAGAATCTATTTATGATTTATACTAAGTTGATTCTAGTGAAATACAAAAATTGTATCATTATATACATCCATTTCCTTTCCCTTTTGTTTTTTATTACATTTACGTGCAGTACATTGCTATTATTATTACTTTATATAATCTTACGTCTTTCAAAGAAGCTGAGACGAGAGAGGAGAAAATAAATATTTATAGAGTTCGTTAGGTTACTGTATTTATTTACTATTTCTGGTTATCTTCATTTCTTCCTGTGAATTCAAGTCACAATAAGATGTCAATGGAAATTTGGATACAACTTTGTTCTGTTTCTTCGTGCTGTTATCGTCAAATTAGCTACATTTCTACATTATACCTGTAGGAATCCTAGTATAAATGTATGATTTGTGCACTTATTCTTTAAAATCAGTTGAGAGCAAAAGGAGAAGAAATTTGAAAGTATTTTTTTTGTAATTGCCTATATAATTAGTCAGTGCTCTTTGTTTTGTTTTGTTTTGTTTTTGTTTTTCATGGTCTTGAATTACCATCAGCTACCACTGGATGAACTTCCATTAGTACTTCTTGTGGAGTAGATCTGCTGGCAATGAATTCCTTCTGTTTAGATTTATGTGTATCTGTGCTGGTACAGTATTGATGGTTAAGTTGTAGAGCTGTGCTAAAAACTAAGATGAGATGCATTGGGTAAGTTTTACTTCAGTGGCTTTGGAAAATTGTAATATTTTATGAAAGAAATTATATAAAGCTGCCATCATCGTCCTCTAGGAGTATTCCACAGAATGCTGATGTTAATGAAGAATATTTAAACATCAAAATTTTAATTTGTATTAACCTTATTATCACAAATTCTTCTCCCAACGCTGTAATGGCAATGGATGAATTCTAAAGTACACCTTTCGGGGTCGGTGAGATAGCTCAGCGGTATAAGCGCCTGTCTGGCAAGCGCGAGGTCCTGCGTTCGACTCCCGGAACCCACATAACGATAAAAGGACCGGTTATATCGCTCAGCGGCACAGGCGCGTGCTAGCACGCGAGGTCCTGAGGTCAACACCCCCGTACCCACAAAAAAAAAAACAAAAAAAGTACACCTTTCTCCTCCTCCATAGAAATTGTTCCACAAGTTCAAAAAGTTCTCAGTGGTGAAAGCTTTAGGGAGGTTTAGCAAGTTTGCAAATACCTTTGAAAACGTGTGTGATAACACTGCCCAAGATGTAGTAGCCTTGTGAACTCACCCAACATTGCATATCAACACAGAGTCGCTGCAGTTTAGATCTGTGGCGTGGCTTGGCCCTTGGAGACAAGGAGGTGTAATGCCAGTAGGGGGGCTACACAGCCTTGCACAGTTGCAACCACTTCTTGTGTTTCAAGACATAGTCCGCCTGTCATGCCCTGGCAGCCAATGTCTGCCCCATAGTTGGGCCCCAGAGGTAGATGTGTGGGACAGACCTCAAATTGCTTCCAAGCATGGAGCAAGAACTGGCCGTATGAGGATCTAAAATAGTCACTACAGCTAATCCACAGATCCAAGAAAAAGATGTTTTTGTTGTTTCTGTCAAAGAGTGGGGGGCATTGTTGAAGGAAGAGCTAATACGATATCCTCCAAATCATTGTTACATAGGTGGCTGCAGCTACATACGAAGCAGCTGTGTGCTTAGAAATTCTGGGAATTCTTGAGCTCTTGGTATCTCCCTAACACATTGCACCTGTTAAAGTTTCTGCAAATGGAATTGGTAACGTGGTATACAAACAGCTCCCTAAAGTTTTATTAAGTATAATGCAAAGTTATTTTGACTCACATTCTCCTTGTATATAGTTAAAATTTTCTGTGAATCTAAAAGGACGAAAAGCTATATCGGAATATCTCATAAATAGCATAACAACTAAGAGGGACATTTCACTGAGTGCATAATCCCAGTGCACACAGTGCCTCTAAACACCATACGAACAAAGACATTTAATAAATACTGGATCTTGCTTTCTCCACTTGAGAGGGAGAACAAGCTGTTCTAAAGAGGTAGAGGGATGCTCTTTGCAGCTGTTTGCAACTTTCCTTGAGCTTGGGTTTGTGTTGCTATGAAGCAGCACATTGTCTAAACATACCCTTACAGAGCCTTGAAAGTGGAAAAACAGAGAAGGAGTCAGAGAGAGAACACATTCTCATGGAGAGTCATTCATTCTCTCATTCATTTAGCAAATATTTACTGATCAGGTTGACTATGTGTAATACACTGTGGTGAGGACTGTGCAGGACATGGGGATTCCAGCTCTCAGGGAGTCAGATTCCTGGGGGAGAGATAAGGCATAAATATCACAAGGCAATTTCAGGTGTGTCCTGTTAAACCATTCACAAATTCAGAAGAGAAGGGAAATATATTTTGCTTGGATTCTCAATGAGGTTTTCCCAGAGAAGAAAGAATAATGGTGGTGACTAAAAGAGCATTATTATAATAGACAGAGTTAGAAGGGAAAATAATAGGAATAGTCCAATAAAGAGAGTCTTGCATGTCAGTCCTGAGAGTTTGGGCTGCATTCTGATGGCAGCGAGTGTCACGGGAGATTCTGGAGCAGGTCAGCGGCATAATCAATTTGGGAGGTATGGTAAGGGATGTAAAGAAAGGCTGAATGGAAGAAGATGTACTATTCCCCAAAGCAATCATTGTAATCCAGGTATAAAATGATAAATAGTGGAACTGAAGTAATGGAAATGCAAATGGAAGAACGGAATATGTTCTTCTCATGTTGGTTATTAATTGGAGGTGGTCATTTTTTTCATTTAACAAACACTGTCAGTAATTGTCTTAGTTACTGGAGGTGCAAGAGTTAGCAAAACAGACATGATCATTTCTTCATGGACCACATGATATATACTTATCTTAAGTGGATGTGAAACAAATGGAAGGCTATAAATGAGAGTAACGTAGTACTATTGTAAGAGCTGACGATGGGAGGCTTGGTGAGTCATGGAGGAAGGGAGCGCTTCCCTGGCAAAGTGACACAGAAGCCGAGGTGAGGACCAGGAGATGTTAATTAGCTCCAGACTGAGAGGCAGGACAGTTCGCATCGAGGAAACGGCATGGGCTGCGACCCAGCGTAGGTACGCAGGCTTGGAAGGAGGTCAGCGTGGGCCGGGTTACTAAGACTGGGAGGGACTGGGGCACGAGACGAGGCTGCAGAGATCACACTCCTGCACCCCAAGACGAGTGCTGCTCCATGTGCCGGCGCACAGCGAAATGAGGAGCTTGCTCCAGAAGGGAAGTCAACGCACTGCTTCCTTTATCAAGAGATAGAGATACGCAGCCTACCCTGTTCTTAGGGAAACCAGGGACCCCGAGATGAACATTTGCCTTATGCTGTATTCAAAGAATTTAGAAAGAGGATTTCTGACAACGGTCTACAGGGTCCTTTTACAAAGGGAATTATAGAGTCGGTAGGATATGTTAGGAGATGACACCACGGGACTGGAAGACCCTCCTGAGAACGGTGCTTACTCCCGCACAGGTTAGTGTCTGGCTTCAGGAGTACCAGGACGCTGCCACCACTCAGTCCCTCGAAAATCTAAGTACGGGAGTTCTTATTGGAATCGATATACTTATGGGAAAGGGTCCCTATGCTGCTCCCCAGATTCAATCCCAGATGAATTCCTCAAGCCACTTTTGCCACCCTTAAGGCTTGGACACAAGTCCCAGATACCAATGCCCCCCAAGGCTCTTCCACAACTGTTAGACAAGGTCCTAACGAAGCTTATATAGATTTTATTAACCACTTGCAAAGAGCAATTTCCCGCTAAACAGACAGCCCACAAGCAGCAGATGTTTTAGCCCTTCAGCTAGCATATAAGAATGCCAATTTTGATTGCCAAAGAGTCCTAGCACCCCTTAAAAAATTTAAATATTGCTGAAATGATCAAAGCTTGCCAAAATATGGGAGCTGAGATTTGTAAGTCACAAAAGCTTATTGCTGTTATAATTGTGGCAAGGAAGGACATCTTCAAAAAGATTATAAAAACAGTGAACAGGAGAAAAAGATCAAACCAAAACAAAAATGTCCTGAATATAAAAAAGGACATCACTGGGCCAATCAGGGCCACTCCAAATTTGATAATGAGGGGAACCCTACTATAAAAAACAAAAAGAAAGGCGCAACTCCCCACACCCCAATAAAAAGAGGGAGTCAGTCCAGAGAGCCAACCAGAGAGTGAACCCAGAGGAGTCACAGTAAGAGTCCATTGTTGAATATCTTAGCTAATCGATAACTTCACTTCTGGCTTTCAACTTAAATTGGTACTTTTATTTAATTAATATGCTTAAAACGTTTCTTATACATTGTAAATTTTTAAACTACAATTACAATTAAATTTTTAAATTACAATTACAATTACTTGCTCTTCTGTTTTCTGCTGGTGTTAAGAGTACTGATTCAAGGTTACTTAAAAGTCCATTGCCAGCTAGTCAAGTTTAAAAATGTAACAACCTGACACCAAGGGAGGGGGGAGAAAGAGAGAGCGACAGAGAGACAGAGAGACAGAGAGACAGAGAGAGAAAGAGAGAGGCTTTAAAATCCAAGTGGCCGCTGCCAAGTTTGTTATAGAAAGTTTAAGTAGGATAAAAAATACAAAAAGAAAGCTGTAAGTGTAAGATATATATATAGATTTTTTTAAGAGACACATTTTTCATGTGAGAGGATTTTGTATGATAAATATTTTTGCCCTATAAGAATGATACAGAAATAATAACAGAACTGAAGGCTCAAGTACTGTATATTGAGAAGAAGTTTGTGGAGGGTTCAATTTATAAAAAGAAATAAGTATGCTTAGTTATCCTAAGCTTCACTCTTGGTAGTTTGGTGGAGCCCAGAATATTCCTTCTAAAAGCTCCTTGTTGCTCAAAGACGATTAGGGGGCCATGGGCCTGACTTTCATCATCGCTCCCTCCCGGGCCTCAGCTCTCTTCTCTGGCTGACGCAGGCTCTACCTCTCATTTTTAAAATTAACACTAAACATGAGTTTTTCTGCATGACTAGCAGAGATACCTAGACTGATCAATGACAAAAAATAAGACAAAGCTGCCTCCTGGGACAGTTCCAACTTAATTTGTGACATTCTTTTGAAAGATGACCAATTTGGGCAAAATTTCTCATATCATTTAATGTAATGATGTCGTGATGATTGCTATGATAATGTGTTATGTTGTCCTTGACCTCAAGTTTTCCCTGTAAAAGTTTCTAACTGTTATCTGTCAACGTTCTACAGGAGTTCAACTTCTAAGACAACCATAACCGATAAAAAATAGCAGCTCCCTGATTCAACCTCTCAATATTGGCACTCATTCAGCCTATGTTGTGGAGACGCTACAGGTGATTAAACGGCCCTTATTCATAATGAAAGTGTTAAGATGCTCTTTCTTACGTTCCCTAGCTCTCTACGGCAGGGCAATACCGATTTCCTTACAAACTCTCTTCCAAATCTGACATGTTAAACACATCACTGCTATCCCTGACAACCCCACAAAAGAAGCCTTTACAGGACAAGCCAGTGAGCTCCTTGAAACTCAATTTATAAGGCAAAAAAGGGGGAATATGGACCAACATATGGACCAAGACTGTAACTTAATTTATAAGACTTTAAATGTTCTAAATGGTGATTCAGAAGGTCTCACAGCAGTAGAAAAAACCAACTCACCACTCGAGCTGAACATATGCTGCAAAGCACGAGAATTCTCTTTACTTCCAAAAACCTGGTTCTCACAAAGATCATGTAAGTCACTTGCAACTCCAAAATTACAAAGGTAAAAAGGCTCCTCGTCTTTCTGAGTTTGCTGACATGTATACCTCAAGTAAGTGACATGGTTTATTGGGTTCATTTTCTTACCTCCCTCACCTGTCTTGAATATAGTTACATGGAAAATGCAAAATCACCTCTTTCCTCTAATGAATGATACCTCATATACAGACAAAACTTAACTGCCACCTCTCAGTCTCTTAAGGGACTCTAGGGGGGACTGCAGCCACTCTGGCTATTCCATCTGGTTGTCATCTGTTACCCCACAAGTGATATTTCCTTACAAAAGAATTTCCATTATACATAGTCCCAATATCACTGATCATAGTTATTGTATACCTTTCCAGCCCCAAACTTATATAAATAATTTTAATATCTCTCAATTAAACATTATTCATGTTATGGTACTCAAACAACAAGCCAAATCTTGGCTCCCCACCAATCTCATGAGAAAATGGACAAAAAATTCAGCCCTGAACAAATTACCTCAACACTTTAACTTATCAGATAAAAATGTTTTCTGGACATTCATTATGTAACAGCAACAGTGACAACTACTGCGATCACCTTAATTCATTCCATTCAAACTGCTCAAACTATAAATAGCTATATCTAAAATATTATCTCTAAACTGCTAACTTAGACCAATATCGATAACAAAATTCTTACAGTAACTTGATGCACTTAAGGTAACAGTCAGCTGGTTCAGCAAACATCAACAAGCTCTTTGGACACACAGTCAATTTAGTTATGATGCCAATTACATTTGGTGTGCATAACATCTATCCCATTTAACCATTCAGAGTCCTAAAAGAAAGTACAACACCTTCTCCATGGCGCCTGTCACACAAACCTGGGTGGCAATATTACTAATCTCCAGGGCCAACTGCAAGCCCAATTTCATAAATTACAAATGAAAGCTCACAATATTACCTCTTTTTTGTTTGGGACAGGGTCTTGCTATGTAGTTTAGCCTGGCCTTGAACTCAGTATATAAGTCCAGGCTGCCCTCAAACCTGCAGCAGTCCTCCTGCCTCAGCCTCCCAAGTGCTGGTATTACAGGCATGCGCCACCACACCCGGCTCCACAACATTACCTTAAATCACTTTAATGATATTGCCCACTGGCTGAACACCCAAAATTGGTTTTCTGGCCCCAACCTCCACATTTGGATTCTTATTACTATTGGGATTATCTTTTTGTTGTTTTTTCTTACAGTCCTCAAGGCCCTTTGCATGCTGTTCTGGTGGATGCTTCGTGCTGAGGCCATGATGACCTTCTTACACCAAGCCCAATACCAGTCTATACTATATTTCTCTCTTTCTCCCCACCCCTGATTTTTGTAAAATAAAAAAGGGGGAAGTGTAGGGGACTTGGCCAGGAACGAATGGTTAAACTGCAGGATGAAAGTGCATAGGCTCTGTGAGGAATGAATGCTTAAAATGCAGGGCACGAGCACACAAATAGTTAAACTATGGGGCAAAGGCACACAGGCCGTGTGAGAATCAAATGGTTAAACAACAAGAAGTTTAGATGAGCGAAGCATGTTGTGTCCTGCCATTGTCCTTCCCTGTGCTTGGCACTACTTTCCAAAACAAATAAACACACCAAAATATAATTGCTTGAAATAATTAATCAACATTCATTATTTTTTTCACTTATAAATATTCTATTTTAAATACTTGAGATACGGAAAGTTCCAGCATCACTATAATATGACACATTGAGTTTATTTAAACAAAGTAGCAGTTTAAGAGCCAGAGGGTTCTTGTCTCCAAGTAATCTTTTTCATCCTCTATACTGCCTGTGGTCACTTGCTGTGACAGACACGGAAGTTTGTGTCCTGCTGAAATAAAAGGTATCCTCTTTGGGTGAGAGCAGGTATCTAGACTGGAGTTTTGTGGTAACATGAAAATACTCATGGTCTTTTGTTCCACAGAGAACATTGGCATCCCAGAGCTCCTCATCTGTAGAACTCTCTCTGTCTTTATTTTGCATTCATGTGCCATATTGCTGGGTAGGAGACTTGAACCCTCTGTGGGGTTTTGGTAGCAAGACAGAAATACCATGGCAAAAGGGTGTGGTGGAGGAAAGCTGCTCATCCCAGGGCAGCCACAAAGGAAAGACAAAGAGAGCCAGAGCCAGAGAGGAAGAGGCCAGGGACAAGGCATAGTCCCCAAGATCATGACCTCATGGCCCATTCAACTAGGCCCCATCTCCTAACTTTCCATCACCTCCCAATAAAGCCATTAATTATAAACCCATTAATGGGTTAATCTACTGATGAAGTTAGTCGTCATGTCCCACCAAAAGCCCCACCTCTGAACACATGATTCCTTTGGAATACAGATCCGATTCAGAGCATGATGAGAAATCTCGGGCTTTCCAAAGACTTGCTGCCACTCTTTGTTAGGAGCCACTAATGTTAAGGGGCAAGGTAAAACTGAGCCAGAGATAAGATCACCCAGAGAAACTGTGAAATATCACAGGAGGAAGCTACACCTGAAAACGTGAAGAACACCATCATGTAGAATAGGTAAAAAAAGAAGCTAAAGAGTGAGACACAGAAGGAATCAGAGTAGAGTATTATGTGCTGTGCACTTACATATGTAATAGAAATATAAAGAAATGCACTGAAATTATTAATAGTAAGTTCAGAAAAGCAATTGTCTCATGGTCAGAATGTACTGTAGCTATGATTGGGAGGATGGTCACATAGGGTTCTTCAACAGGATTGTACTGTTTCATTTCCAAACTGGTTGGTAAGCTAGATTAAAAATGATAGAGTAGAGACTGGTAGCAACATAAAGCCTCTGGAGGACCTGGAATCAAGATACTTGGAAAACAACAACTTGGTGAAGAGAGAAAAAGAAGTAGATCTTAGAAATGGGTGGGAACAGACGAGAGAACAAGAAACTATAGAGAAGATGGAGAAATAGCACAATGAAGAAAAAAGAGTGAAGCAGTTTGGAAAGCTGACCCTAGCTCCTGGCAAGGGATGCTTGTCTCCACTGACACAAGGTAAGCCTGGAGAGGGTCAGCAGGCCCAGGGAGAAACAAAGGACAAGGCTGGCAGCGACAGCCCCCCAAAAAGCCAATCACTGCTATAAACTGCAAAAACAGCAAGGGGTTTTACTCTGAAAGTAATTACGGCAAGGTGGGCTAAAGTTGGAACAGAAATCCAGCGCAGTGCCCACCATGTTTGAGAGGGTTTAATCAGGAGCCATTTTGGGAAGGGGTTAATTGTTTAAGCTGAGCTTACAGAAAACTACAGAACAAATATACTTCAGCGTTTCTAATGTTACCCTGCCACAGTGACTGGATGGGAAATGGCCACAAGAGACAGTCATGGAGAGGGTGCAGGCTAGACATAGATCCTTCTGAGAAGTTTAAGTGCAGGCCAGGAAGGATGCAGGGCTTCCACCCTCCTGCTGAGAAGCCATGTCAGTCATGTGTGGCTTTCAGAGGGGACTGGGTCTGAAAGAGCTGCTAAGAAGCCCAGTGGTCTACTTGAACCCTTGCACCATCACCTAAAACCAGCACAGAACTTGGTGGTATGGTTTTTTTCCCCTGCTCTACTAACGTGAGTAGGGATATAGCTTGGCTTGAATGGTTGTCACAGTCTGGGGTGCACGGACAGAGGAGCCTCTGGAGTGAGGTTGGGGGAACACCTCTCAAATACCCAGGGTGTAAAGGTAGGCAGAGAAAGCTGTGATTTGAGGTACACAGAGGAACATGGAAACTGGAACTACAGCCCTATGGTGGAAACCACTGACCAACCACATCCAGCAGGAAAGGCAGAGCAGGAGCCAGTGTTCACACACCAAAACGTAAGGTGGAAACAAAATAGGTCTTAGTGGTGACTCACTATGCTTCCCTGATAGCTGGTGTATTTCAACACTGCACACCCTGGAAAGAAAACACTTATTCAATCAAAAACAAGGAGGATTTTTAAAAATTTCTTTTTTTTTTCCTTTTTCCTGTCTTTCTTTTTCCCTCTTTTTGTTACTTTTGAGAGTTTTGGTTTTTTCCTTTTCTTTTTTCTTTTTTGCTGTGGTTTTTTTTTTTCTTTCTTTTTTTTTTTGTTTTTTGCAGTTACATTTATCTAATTCTAATTTATTTTTGCTCCTTAACTTATATTTTATCTCACTTTTCTCTTCTCCTTCTCATCTTTTCTTTATTTTTCAAATTTTACTTCCTTCATTCTCCTGTTCCCCACCCATTCCATTTTTACTAGTATTATTATTAAGCTTTATTAATATTTAGATATTTAGTTAACTCTATGCTATACTATTGAGTTTTCTATTGTTAATAGTGGTGTAATTGTTATATTTAGTAGATATTTGCTGCATGTCGATATTTGGTTTGTCTTTGTGTTGGAGTTATAATTTAGTTCTCTTTTATTTTATTTTTTATTTTTTATTTTTTTGTGGGTACCGGGGGTTGACCTCAGGACCTCGCGTGCCAGCAGGCACCTGTGCCTCTGAGCGATATCACCAGCCCCTTTTTTGTATGTGGGTTCCGGGAGTCAAACTCAGGACCTCACGCTTGCCAGGCAGGTGCTTACACCGCTGAGCCATCTCACCGGCCCTTAGTTCTCTTTTCTATGGTGAAGGATGGTACAGTGGTAGCTTCTATTGGTCCTTATGGTATGTCAAAATCCAGTGTGTCTTTGACTCCACTATTGTTGCTGGTTTTGTTGCTATTGCCAAAGTGGCATAGTTGTTGCAATTAACTGGTTTTTATGTATGCCAATACCTGGTTTGTCTTTGTGTCATCAACAATACTGCAGTTTATTTCCAGAGAACTGGGTGCTAGGCCAATTTTACTGCACCTTTCCCTCCCAAATTGGTGAGGGTGGTTGGATCTTGCAACAGAGGCAAAGGCCTACAGTTAGCCATGCCCATAATGCACCACTGAAAAGCAGACACTAAAGAGATTGCCATACTAGCAACAAAGTCTTTCTACCATAATCATCCTTCAAATCTCAGTGCACACACATACACACACACACACACACACACAGAAACAAAAGAAGACAAGACAACAAAATGCCTCCAAAAGCTTCTAACTTCCCCCCAAAGCTGATCTATAGGGCATCAATGGGTAGGAAATCAAAACCCAGACAGATGAATTATGCAAAATGATAAAAGGGGAGAAAAATGACAGGTCAATAAGGTGCTTGCCAAGCTCAAATATGATATAACTAAACAGGTAATGGATATAATAAACAAAAACCAAAACAAAACAAAATCAGTGAGCTTACAGACGCTAATAAAAAGCTAGCTGAGCTAAACAAAATGATACAGGACATGAATGACCATGTTAGCAAAGAATTAGAGTTTATGAAAAGTACCAAACAGAAATCAAACAGATAAAATATTATGTAGAAAATATGGACAACAGACAATGACCAATGTGAGGGCACAATGTCAGAAATAGAAAAGAGGCCTGATGCAGGTGACCATATACTCAGAAATATCTTAAAACAACAAGAGAATATGGAAAATGGATCTAACACCTCCTACATGATGCAACGAAGAATAATCTAAGATTGATTGGAATTAATGAAAAATTAGAAGACCACACAAATGGCATATAAAACCTGTTTACAGAAATAATAACAGAAAACTTAACAAATATGGGGAAAGAATATAACATACAGATAAATGAAGCATATAGAGCCCCAAATAGCCATGATCAGAAATAACTTCTCCACAACACATTATAGTCAAAATCTGAGAAGACTAAAATAAGACAGAATCTTAAAATCTGTTAGAGGAAAGCTACAAGTTGCTTATAAACATAAACCCATTAGAATTTCAGCAGACTTCTCAACACAAATCTTAAAAGGCGGGAGAGCTCGAAGAAAAGTGGTTCAAGCCCTGAAAGAATTTCCAAGCTAGACTGAAATATCCTGCAAAGCTCTCTCTCGAAATGGATGAAGAAAGACAGTATTCCCATAAAAAGGGCTCCTAAAGAAATTCATGACCATCAAACCAGCACTGGAAAAACTCTCAAATAGAGACAATGAATTCTTCAATACCAAAGAAACCTCTAATGGAATGACTAAATCAGGCAGGGTGAGCAGTTAAGCAGAAGGGGAAAAAAGGTGGAATCAGCAACAGGAAAATAATGCAATTATTGAAAAAGTCAGTACCTTCCAGAAATAACTCTTGATATGAATGGTCTCAATTCCCCAATAAAAAGACACAGATTAGCAGAATGGATCACAAAACAAAAATTCAACAGTATGCTCTATACAAGAAACACATTTAATTAAAAAGATATTCACAGGTGGTGCATGCCTGCAACCCCAGCACTCAGGAGGCTGAGGCAGGAGTGTCGCTGTGAGTTTGAGGCCAGCCTGGGCTACAAAGTGAGTTCAAGGTTAGCCTGAACTGCATAGGAAAACCCTGTCTCAAAAAGACAAAATATAAACATAAAGTAAAAATATATTCACAGACTAAAAGTCAAAGGATGAAAAACAATATTTTCGGAAAAAGTGGGCTTCAAGTTAAAACTGATCAGATAAGGCAAAAAGGTCATTACATGTTAGTTAAGGGAATAATTCAACAGAAAAAGATAACGATTATAAATATGTATGCACTGAAAACTGGTGCACCCAACTTATAAAACAAACACTACTGGACCCAAAGATCAGATAAACATCAATGCAATTATAGTGGAGGACCTCAATATCCCATTGTCACAAATAGATCAACTAGACAAAAAAATAAAAAACGAAATACCAGAGTTGAATCATACCTTCAAACAAATGGACTTCATAAATATCTATAGAATGTACAACAACAACAGAATATATATTCTCAGCAGTGCATGAAATTTTCTGCAAAGTAGACCACATACCTATAAAGCAGGTTTAACTAAATAGAAAAGAATTGAAATTATTACATCCATATTATCAGGTCAGAGTCCAAAAAATTAGAAATCAGTGGCAAAAGAAACTACAGACATTAGCTAGGCATGGTGGCACACTCCTGTAATCCCAGCAGTCAGGAGGCTAAGGCAGGAGGATTGCCACAAGTTCAAGACCAACCTGGGCTACATAGTGAGTTCGAGGCCAGCCTGAACTACATAACAAGACTCTGTCTCAAGAAAAAAACAAAACAAAACAAAAGAAAGAAACTACAAAAATTATGCAAACAAATCAAACTAAATAATATATTCTTGAATAATCTATGGTCACAGAAGAAATCAAGAAGAAATTAGACAGTTCCTAGAATCAAACAATAATGCCAATACGACATATCGGAACCTATGGTACATAGTGAAAGCAGTCCTAAGAGGGACGTTTTTAGCTATGAATGCCCACATCAGAAAAAGAAATCAAGTGCAAAAAAATAATCTAATGATGTAACTGTAGGTCCTAGAAAAACAAGAACAATCCAAATCTAAAGCTAGTACAAGAAGAAAATTACGCAGATCAAGGCAAAAATTAATGAAACTGAGACTAAATAAAACAAGAATCAATGAATTCAAGATCTGTTTTTTTTTTTATGTGGGTACTGGGAGTCGAACTCAGGACCTCGCACTTGCCAGCAGGTGCCTGTGCCACTGAGTGATATCGCTGGCCCTTTTTCTCCTTTATGTGGGTACCGGGAGTCAAACTCAGGACCTCACGCTTACCAGGCAGGCGCTTATGCCGCTGAGCTATCTCACCGGCCCAAGACCTGTTTTTTTCACAGAATAAAAAAAAAAAAAAAAGACAAACTCTTATCCAACCTTACCAAAAAAGGATAAGACCCAAGTCAATGCAATTAGAAATGAAAAAGGTGAAATCATAAGACAACACCAAAACTCAGATCATTAGTAACAACTTTGGAACCCTGTACTCCTATAAATTGGAGACTCCAGAAGAAATGGATAGATTTCTAGATACATATGAATTACCAAAATGGAATCAAGAAGATATAAAAACCCTGAACAATCCAATAACAGGCAATGAAATTGAAGGAGTAATGAAAACAAAACAAACAAACAACTAAGAAAAACCCAGTTCCCGACAGATTCACCACTGAATTCTACAAAACACTGAAGGAAGATCTAATGCCACGTTCCCCAAACTCTGTAATAAAATTGAAAGGGAAGGAGTACTCCCAAAGTCATTCTTGGAAGCTAGCATTGCCCTGATTCCAAGACAAGAAAAAGACCCAGCCAAAAAACAGAATTGCAGGCCAGTCTCTTTAGGAAACACAGACAAAAGAATCCTCAACAAGATACTGACAAACAGAATGAAACGAGTCATCGAAAATATCACACATCATGATCAAGTAGGCTTCATCCCAGGCATGCACGGATGGTTCAACATACACTAATCAATAATGTAATGCATCACATAAACAGAAGCAAGGACAAAATTCACATGAGCATCTCATTGGATGCAGAAAAAGCCTTTAACAACACTCAGCATTCATTCTTTTTTTATTGTTTATTGGCACATTTTAGGTGTACATAATGATCACATCTATTATAGGGAATTTGTACCTGTACATGATGTAACTTGATTCTCTTTTATTCCCATTCCCCTACCCTCCCTTCAACCCCTCTTCTCCTTATTTACAAAGCTTTGTTTCAATTTTTTCTCTTTTCTCATCATTTTTTTCTTTTCCCTTCCTTCTTCCCCCTCTCCCTTCCTAGTGCCCCTTCCCATTTGAATATTTTCTTCCTGTTTCACGATACCTATTATACATTTTGGTCCTTATTTACTCTTTTGGTTTCTCACACCAGAGAAACAATACAGGTTTACACCATGTGTGTCTGATTTATTTTACTTAAGAGAATGGCCTCAAGCTGCATCCATTTAGCTAGAAATGCCTCAAGCTTATCCTTCTTTATGGCAGAGCACTCCACTGTATAAAAGAACCACATCTTCTTTATCCGTTCATCAGTTGATGGGCATTTGGGCTGTTTCCAAGATTTAGCTATGACAAACTGTGCTGCAGTAAACATGGGTGTGCATGTATTGTTGTGGTATGATGCTTTTAATACTTTCGGGAAGATAGCAAGAAGAGGAATAGCTGGATCGAATGGAACCTCTAGTCCTAGATTTTCAGGAATTTCCAGACTGATTTCCACAGTGGTTGCTTCAGCCTACACTCCCAAAAACAGTGGAGAAGTGTTCCTTTTTCCCCATAGCCCCTCCACCATTTGTTATTGGTTGACTTCTTGATAATAGCCATTCTTTCTGGGGTGAGATGGAGTCTCAGTGTTGTTTTAATTTGCATTTCTCAAATGACCAATGATGTTGAACATTTTTTCATATATTTGTTTGCCATTTCTATTTCATCTGAGAAGTGTCTGTTTATTTCAGATGTTCATTTCTGAATTGGGTCTTTAAATTTGGGTGGTCATCAGAGTTCTTTATATATTCTAGATAGTAGTCCTTTGCCTGAGGAACAGCTAGCAAACATTTTTTCCCACACTGTGTTGTCTCTTCCCTCTGTTGCTGGTTTCTCTTGCTGTGCAAAAGCTTTTTAATAAGATGAGATCCCAGTTGCTGATTCTTTGTGATAGTTCCTGTGTGACTGGGGTTTTGTTCATAAGGTCTTTGCCTACACCAGTGTCTTCAAGGATTTTACCTATCCTACCTTCCAACAGATTTAGTGTTTCTGTTTTAATATTTAGATCTTTGATCCATTTCAAATTTAGTTTAATGTATGGTGAAAGATATGGGTCTAGTTTTAATCTTCAGCATGTGGAAAGCCAGCCTTTCCAGCATCATTTATTAAAGAGGCTTTCTTCCAGTAAAGGCGTTCGGCACTTTTGTGAAAGATAAGGTGGCTAAGTATGCCTGGAGTTGTTTCTGCATCTTCTAATCTGTTCCATTGATCCTTGAGTCTATTTTTTTTTTTTTTTTGCCAGTACCATGCTGGAGTTTTTGTTTATTTGCTTGTTTTTTGTTTTGTTTTGTTTATCACAGTAGCTTTGTAGTATAATTTCAAGTCAGGGATTGTGATGCCCTCTGCCTTGCCTATGTTGCCCAGAACTGTCTTTGCTATTCTAGATCTCTTCTGGTTCCAAATCAATTTTTGGATTGTTTTCTCTAATTTTGTAAGATATGCTGTTGGAATTTTGATTGGGATTGCATTAAATCTGTATAACAATTTTGGAAGTATGGCCATTTTCACTATATTGTTTCTTTCTACCTAGAAGCAAGGGATATCTTTCCATTTTCTGATACCCTCTTCCATCTCCTTTTTCAGAGTACTGTAGTTTTCAATGTAGAAGTCTTTTACTTCCTTCCTTAGGTTGATTCCTAGGTATTTCATTTTTTTGGATGCTATTGTGACACATGTTATTTCCCTAATTTCTTTCTCAATAAATTTGTTATTTGTGTACAGGGAGGATATTAATTTGTGAGTGTTGACTTTGTATCCAGCTACAGGACTGAATCTGGTTATTAAATCTAGAACCCTTTTGGTGGAGTTTTTGGGGTCTTCTATATAGAATATCATGTCACCCCCAAATAATGATAATTTAACTTCTTCCTTTCCTAAATTTATTCCTTTTATTTCTTTCTCTTGTCTAATTGCTCTGGCTAATATTTCCAGAACTATATTGAGTAAATGGTGACAGTGGATATCCTTGTCTTGTTCCTGATTGTAGAGTGAAAGGTTTCATTTTTGTCCATTTAGTATGATATTGGCTGTTCGTTTGTCATAGATGACTTTTATTAGATTGAGACATGACCATCTATTCCAATTTTCTGTAGGCTTTTTTTTTTATCATGAATGGGCATTGGACTTTGTCAAATGCTTTTTCTGCATCCACTGAGATGATCATATGGTTTTTGTCCTTGGCTCTGTTAATATGGTGTATTACAGGGCCGGTGAGATGGCTCAGCGGCTTAAGCGCCTGCCCGGCAAGCGCGAGGGCCCGAGTTCGACTCCCGGAACCCACATATGAAAAAGGGGCCAGTGATATCGCTCAGCGGCATGGGCGCCTGCTGGTGCATGAGGTCCTGAGGTCAACCCCCTGGTACCCACACACACAAAAAAAATATGGTGTATTACATTTATTGATATAAGTATGTTGAATCATCCCTGCATCCCTGGGCTGAGTCATACTTGGTCATGGTGTATTATCTTCTTGATGATTTGCTGGATTCTGTTTGCCAGTATCTTACAGAGGAGTTTTGCATCTATGTTCATTAGGAAGATTGGCCTATAGTTCTCTTTCTCGGTTGGGTCCTTCTCTGGTTTTGGTATCAGGGTAATGCTTGCTTCCAGGAATGAATTTGGGAGTATTGATTCCCTGTCAATTTCATTAAAGAGTTTGAGAATTACCAGTATTAGGTCTTCTTTAAATTTTGTGTAGAATTCAGCAGTAAATCCGTCAGGGCCTGGGCTTTTCTTTGTTGGTATGTGCTTAATTACATCTTCAATTTCATTGACTGATATTGGTTTATTCAGAATTTTTATATTTTCTTGATTCAGCTTTGGTAATTTATATGTATCTAGGAATCTGTCCATTTCCTCCGCATTTTCAATCTTATTAGAATACAAGTTCTCAAAGTGGATATAGATGATCTTCTGGATTTCTGTAGGATCAGTTATGATTTCACCCTTTCCATTCCTAACTGCATGGATTTGAGTCTTTTCTTCCCTTTTTATTGATAAGGTTGGCTAAGGATTTTTTTAAATTTATCTTTCATAGAACCAAGTCTTTAATTCACTGATTCTTTGTATTGTTTTCTTAGTCTCCACTGCATTAATTTCTACTCAGATCTTAATAGTTTCCTCCTTTGTATGAGCTTTGGTCTTGACTTGCTATTCCTTTTCTAGAAGCTTTAGGTTCAACCTTAAGTTGTTTATTTGAGCTCACTCTGTTTTCCTGATTTGGGTATTCACCCCTATAAATTTCCCTTGTAAGACTGCTTTCACTGTGTCCCGTAATTTGCAGTATGTTTTATTGGGAATATCATTTAATTGTAGAATCTAATTTCTTCTTTAATTTCATCTGTGATTCACTGTTGTGAAGGAGGGTATTATTTAATTTCCATGTGTTTATGAAGTTCTTGTGGTTTCTTTTGCCATTGACTTCCAATTTCATTGCTCTATGGTCTGATAATATGCATGGGATAATTTCAATTCCTTTGCATTTACTTGTACATGTTGTATGAACTAGTATGTGGTCTATTTTGGAGAATGTCCTGTGTACAGCTGAGAAGAATGTACATTCTCATGTTGTGGGGTGGAACACTCTGTAGAAATCTACTAAATCCACTTGTTCAAAAGTTTGGTTCAGTTATAGTACTTCATTGTTGATTTTTTGTCTAGTTGATCTGTCTATTTGTGACAGTGGGGTATTATGGTCCCCCATTACAACTGTATCAGTGCTTATTTTATTTTTCACGTCTATTAGTATTTATTTTATATAGTTGGGTTTACTAGTATTTGGTGCATACATATTTATGATTGTTATCTCTTCCTCTTGGATTGTTCCCTTTACAAGGATGTAGTGAAATTCTTTGTCTCTCTTAATCAGTCTTGGCTTGAAATTCATTTTGTCTGCAAATAGAATAGCTACCCATGCTTTTTTCTGGCTTCTTGTCACATGGAGTATTATTTTCCATCCCTTGACTTTCAGTCCATAATTTCTTTTTTAATTAAATGTGTTTCTTGTATGAAGCATATTGTTGGATCTTGCTTCTTGATCCATTCTGCCAGTCTGTTTTTTTTTTTGTTTGTTTGTTTTTTGTTTTTTTGTGGGTACCAGGGTTTGACCTCAGGACCTCACGCGCCAGCAGGCGCCCATGCCGCTGAGCAATATCACCGGCCCTTTTTTGCGTATGCGGGTTCTGGGAGTCGAACTCAGGCCCTCGCGCTTGCCAGGCAGGTGCTTATGCCGCTGAGCCAACTCACCGGCCCCAGTCTGTTTCTTTTGGTTGGTGAATTGAGACCATTAGCACTGATGGTTATAACTGATATGTATTGACTTATCTTTGTCATGTTATTTTTCTGTTGCTGGCTCCCTTTCTCCCCCCTCTGCTTAATTGTTTGCTTTGCCTGGTGGATTCATTCTGTTGGGGTTCCTGGAGTTGTAATCCTTGTTATCTCTTTCTAGAATGTTCTTTAGAATATTTTGGAGTGATGGTTTGGTGTTCATGAATTTTCTCAGGTGTTTTTTGTCATGTAAGTATCTTTGAAAGATAGTTTTGTGGGATACATCAATCTGGGTTGGAGGTTGTTTTCTTTTAGGGCTTGAAATACTTCACTCCAAGCTCTCCTTGACTTGAGGGTTTGTGTTGAGAAGTCTTCTGTAATTTTGATGGGCTTTCTTTCCTTTATAGGTGATTTGTTTCTTTTCTCTAACAGCTTTTAATATTCTATTCTTGTGTTGAATTTCTGGAATCTTGACTATTATATGCCTTGCTGCAGATTTTTTGATCATGGCTATTTGGAGTTCAAAATGCCTCACTTATCTGTATGTCAAATTCTTTTTCCCTGCCAGGGAAGTTTTCTGCCATGATGTCTGTGAACAGGTTTTTTATGTCATTTGCACAATCTCCTGCTTTTTCATTGACTCCAATCTTATGCTATTCTTTGCATCATATAGCAGCTGCTGGATTGATTTCTCATAGTCCCTTACTATTTTTAAGAAATCTTTCTTTTCATGATCATAACCACAATCCTATCTTCTATGCCTGAGATTCTGTCTTCACATTGGTTCATTCTGCTGCATATACTGTCAGTGTAATTTTTAATCTCCTGGATATCTGCTTGAATCTGTTCTGTGGATTCCATTTCTTTCCTATGTTTGGCATTCATGGTCATTTCCTAAGCTCCTCTGTTTTTCATCTATCTGCTCTAGAGTCTATAAGTGTGTCTTTCATTACAGTCATCATCTCTGTAGTTATCTGAGAAATTATTTCTGATTTGTTTTTTTCTAGATCCTCATTCATTTGCTTTGTTGTTACCACTTCAGAGAGTCCAGGTAGGTGGCTTTGGGATTGTTTCACCTCATTGTCCCCTGGGTTTGCCTTTGGTGAGCTGGATGTCTGCAGCTGCATTTTGTTTAAGTGTCTTCTTTTTTTGTTTTTAGTTTAATTCCTGGATTGATGCTTGTAAATTGCCTATGATAAATAGCTTTATTGCTAGTATTTAGAACCTTTAGGAAATGACTACTCAGAGGTATCTTCCAGGCATAGCTGGCATTTGGGTTTTGAGTCTGTTGCAAGATTCTGCCTCGTGGGCCGGTGAGATGGATCAGCGGTGTAAGTGCCTGCCTGGCAAGTGCGAGGTCCTGAGTTCAACTCCTGGAACCCACATACGAAAAAGGGGCCAGTGATATCGCTCAGCGGCACGGGCACCTGCTGGCACGTGAGGTCCTGAGGTCGACCCCCGGTACCCACAAAAAAAAAAAAAGATTCTGCCTCTTCAATTTATTGGAGATGAGAACTTGCTGCCTACTTGGCCCAGCTCCTGGTTCTTTGGCACTGGCCTATAGTATTTTTTATGGGCCTTAGGCAATCTCAGTTTTGGTATACGAAGAAGAATTGCTGGTTAAAACAATTACATCACTTTGGCTAAAGTGGTACAATCAGCAATAACAATAGCATCAAACCCTATAAAATGACAAACTGAGGTAACTATTAATTTGCCACCTTTAACCGTATACATTGGATTTGTGGTTATATAACAAAATCTAAAACAAACCAGAAAATTGTATGCAGTAAATAAGCCCTCAAAATGGCAATTTTATCCTCAAGAGAGAAAATTTAAAAGGGATTGTGGGGGAGAAATAGAGAAATAGAAGAAAAGGAAGAGATTAGAAGCAAGGCTGGAGGACAAAGGAGTATCACGCAAACTTTGGGAAACTGGTGCAGAAGATAGGAAGGAAAGAGAGAAGGAAGAAATAAGAACAGAACAAAACAGAACAGAACAACAACAAAAAAACTAGAAACCATGTTCACACTCATATAAAAACAAGAATAAACAATGAAGAAAAAACAAAAAACAAAAACAATAAAAAAAAAAAGAGTGAAAGAAAATAAAAAAGAGAAAAAAATGAAAAGGGGAAAAAGTATCCTCTTCAAGGTGTGTCTTTGCTGCCACTGGCAGACAGTGTGGGCAGACAGAGTCCAGATTCATGTTGATCAATCCCAGCAAGCCAGCAGCCACTCCACAGTGGGGCAGAGGATTATCCCAGCAAGCCTGCACCCCTATTTCACAGAAGTTCAGGCTGGTCTCTGGCTGTGAGGGTGGAAACAGACCTGCCCAGCCCACAGCTGTCCCTTGGCCCCCTGTGGTCTTGAACTCAGCTGGGGGCCACTAGGTAGAGCCAGCAGCCACTCCAAGGCCCGAGCTCAGTTGGCCTCTCTCCAAGATGGTTCCCATCCAATCACCCTCTTGGGAGAAGTCCCAACAAGAACAACTCACCAGCCACTGCAGTCCACTGCAGTCCACTGCTCCACTCCACTGGTATGCTTCTCTGTGGAGGCCTTTGAAGAGGATACTTTTTCCCCTTTTCTTTTCATTTTTTTTCTCTTTTTTATTTTCTTTCACTCTTTTTTTATTGTTTTGTTTTTTCTTCATTGTTTATTCTTGTTTTTATATGCATGTGAACATGGTTTCTAGTTTTGTTGTTGTTGTTGTTCTGTTCTTATTTCTTCCTTCTCTCTTTCCTTCCTATCTTCTGCACCAGTTTCCCAAAGTTTGCGTGATACTCCTTTGTCCTCCAGCCTTGCTTCTAATCTCTTCCTTTTCTTCTATTTCTCTATTTCTCCCCCACAATCCCTTTTAAATTTTCTCTCTTGAGGATAAAATTGCCATTTTGAGGGCTTATTTACTGCATATAATTTTCTGGTTTGTTTTAGATTTTGTTATATAACCACAAATCCACTGGTATGCTTCTCTGTTGCCAGCAGTCATGGGGACTCTGCAGGTTCAAGGAGCCCCTCCCACATAGTAAGTCCAGGCTCAGGGAGAAAGTGCTGCCTGCCTCCTCCTTCTTCATTGATGTTTCTCTCTTCACTCTCCTCATGTGCTTCAATTCTTGCTCCAGATCCTTCCTGGGTCCTGGGGATCCACTTCCCTCCTTCTTCTCTTCCTCACATTACTATATTCCAGTGTCTGGACACCAAATATTCAGAGAGGCTCTTTCTCTGCTGCTCACCATTCTGCCATCTTCCCTGAAGTCTCTCAACATTCATTCATGATAAAAAAAAAATTTTGAACAAAATAAGAAGGACCTTATCTAAGCCTGGTAAAAGCCATTTAGACAAACTTACTACCGACATCATATTAAATGGGAAAAAGCTGAAAGCTTTCTCTCTAAAATCAGGAACAAGACAAGGATGTCCACTATCACCACTCCTTTCCTTGAAACATTAGCTGGAGTAATTGGGCAAGAAAAAGAAATAAAAGGGGTACATATAGAAAAAGGGGAAGAAGTCAAATTATCATTATTTGACATGAAAATCATGTAGACATGATTTTCTACATAGAATACCCAAAAAACTTCCACTAAAAGACTCCTAGAATTAATAACCAAATTCAGCAATGTATCAGGATTCAAAATCAACACACAAAAATCAACAGCATTCCTGTGCAGCAGTAATGAATTCACTGAGAAAGAAATTTGTAAAACAATATCATTCCCAATAACATCTGGAAAAATTAAATACTTAGGTATTAACCTAACCAAGGAGGTGAAAGACTTCTACAATGAAAACCACAGTACTCTGAAAAAGGAGATTGAAGAGGACATTAGAAAATGGAAAGATATCCCTGTTCCTGGATAGGCAGAAGGAATATTGTCCCAATGGCCATACTCCTAAAGCTGATATATATATTTCATGCAATCCCAATCAAAATACCAACAGCATTCCTCCCAAAACCACAGAAAACTACCATAACATTTATATAGACCCAGAAGAGACCCAGAATAGTAAAAGCAATCCTGGGCAACAAGCACAAAACAGGAGAATCACAATTCCAGATTTCAAGTTACATTACAAAGATTCAGTGACAAAAACAGCACAGTAGTGGCACAAAAACAGATACGTGGATCAATGGAACAGAATAGAGGATGCAGAAACAATGCCAAGCATATTTGGCCACCTGAGCTTTGACAAACAGCCAAAAACATGTGCTGGAGGAAAGATGGCCTCTTTAACAAAAGGTGCTGGGAAAACTGGCCATCTACATGCTGAAGATTGAATCCAGTCCCATATCTCTCACCATGTACTGAACTAAAATCAAAATGGATCGAAGACATAAATATTACAACAGAAACACTTAATCTCCTGGATGATAAAATTGGTAAAACTCTTGAAGACATAGGCGTAGGCGAGGACTTTCTGAACAGAACACCAAATTCATAAGAAATGACATTCTAATACACCAAATAGGATTATATCAAATTAAGAAGCTTCTGCACAGCACATGAAACAACCAACAGAGTGAAGAGACAACCTACAGAATGGGAAAAAATTTTTGCTAGGTATACCTTGGAGAGAGGACTAATATCCAGAATATATGAAGAACTCAAAGAAATTAGACCCCCCCAATAAAAGACCCAGTCAAAGAATAGGCAACTGAAATAGACACTTTTCAGAAGAAAAAGTACATATAGCCAAACAATACATGAAAAAACTTACAACACCTCTGGCCGTTAGAGAAATACAAATTAAAACAACACTGAGATCCCATCTCATTCCAGAAAGAAAGACTGCCATCAAGAAATCAAATAATAACAAATGCTGGTGAGGTTTTGGAGAAAAACCTTTCTACACTGTTGGTGGAAATGTAAAATAGTACAACCATTGTAAAAATCAGTATGGAGATTCCTCAGAACACTAAAACTAGAAATTCCATTTGACCCATTTTTTCCCTTCCAGGTATCTTGCCAAAAGAGTTAAAGACATCATATTACAGTGTTATATGCATGTTTGCAGCAGTGTGATTCATACTAACTAAATCTTGTAAGTAGCCTATATATTCATCAATAGATGAATGGATAAAAAAATGTAGTATTTATACACAATGGAGTACTACTCTTCCATAAAGAAGGATAAATTTGAGTCATTTGTAGAAAAATGGACGCACTTTAAGATCATAATATTAAGTGAAATAAATTAGACACACAAGCTTAGATATAACATATTTTCTCTTGCATAAGAAACTCAAAGTATAGATAAATTCAAGAGCAAAATAAAAACCAGATAATAGGAAACAGGCAGATAGATCTTTTGCAAAAGGTAAGGGGACCAGGAAATGGAAGGGGTGAGACAGAGGGGAAGGGGATAAAAAATAAATTAAGATGTGTTATGCACATATACTGCCTCCCCACAAAAAATGTAATCTCTACATAGTGCAAACACATACCAATAAAAAAAAGAGAAAAAAACCAACAAAGCTGATTGGTGGATACATGAATGTTTACTACATATTTTTAATTGAGCGTGTTGCACGGAAAAGCCATTGTTAGCCATATCCATGGAATTACAGAGGAGTGGGCCTCTGAGTATACATGTTTGTGTTGGTAGGATATTGGGGTACCCTTGCCTTACTTGCTGTCCAATGCTTGTAATTCCAGCACTCCAAAGGCTGAGGCAGGAGAATTGCTGCGAGTTGAAAGCCAGCCTGGGCTACATAGTGAAACCCTACCTCAACACCCCCCGCCCAAGCAAAAAAGTAGATCGGAGTATCCAGAGTGTAGCGGGTGGAAGGGTAATGTTATAAAGTCTAAGTCCTGATGGGAGGACCATCATTACAGTATTCCAGAGACTTGGTAGGAACAACAGGTTCTGAGGCTTATTCTCGGGGTTCTTCCACTTACTTAGCTGTATGCTACTTACATACAATATCACATTCTTTGTAGAGATGTTAGGAAGATGAATTATTTCATGATTAAACCGTGCATAAAATAATGCCTAAGACACAGAAAGTAATACTTATTGGAACTAGCTATCATCGGCATCAATACATAACAACGCAATTCATAGTGAACGAAACCCCAAAGTCTTAAATTTATGGAAACCATGCCAATAAGCGTGTGAGGTAGGTAGAGACTACCAAAATTCAGAGATCTTTGTAGAAATTAGCACAGACACAAAAGATTCACTGAACGGATGTTCAATCAGTGGTTAACACACCTCAGCCGGCGGAGCCTGCTCTGACCGTCGTAAGCACAGTCGCTTTCCTCAGTTCAGGCTCTGCTGCAACGAGGGGTGCGTTCATTCCCCAAGAGTTCACTGTGCTCGTGCCAAAGGACACATTAATATACAATTAAGTGCTATGATTAAGAACACATAAGCATGTAAGTTTGAACTCCCCTACCGCCGGGCGGATTCTAAGTTCATTTTCAGCAACTATTACGCTGACCATATTGTAACTTAAAGCAAGGTTCTACCGAAAATTACCAGATGACGTGCTTTCATAGCCGCCCCAAGTACACATTTACATCCTAACTCATACAACTAGCATTAAAAACCAATATCGGCTGAAAATAAAGCTAAGCTAAATTCTACCTTTACCTGCTCCAATGAAAAACGGAGAAAAAAATTGAAGCCTCTTATTTTGCATACGGATTTGGGTCAGCTCCTCCTCCGCCTGAATTTTGTCACTAAAGGAGAGCATAGTTGCGTCACAGGAATTGAGTACTTCCTAAGGAGTTACTCAAGGTCCTGCTCGGATATATTTGGTTTGCTCTGACGGATCAGTAAGCCCTGACCTCACACTGTCCAGTCATCCCCTGCGGGTCTGGCTACCGCCCCGCCCCTCGGCCCGGCCCCGCCCCTCGGCCCGGCCCCGCCCCGCGAGGCGTGGCCTACGTTCCGACGCACAGCGCGCTGACGTCTGCACGCACCGGAACGCGCCGCCGGCTTGAACTGCAACCCCGCGGAGAGGAGCGCAGTGAGGCGGGCGCCAACGGCCGGGGCCGCGGGGCGGGAGGCGGCGCGGGCGCGCGGCGTGGAGGGGCGGCCTAGTGTGCGCTCGCCGCTCCTGCGCAGGGTGTGGGGCTGCAGTCGCCGGGTGTGGGAGCCGCAGGCGCCGGCGGACCCCGGGCCCCTGGCGGCGCGGCGCCGTCTCCGCGGCCGCCCTCCTAGCCCGCGCTATGATCGACTCCGTGAAGCTGCGCCGCCACAGCGCGGCCGACTTCTTCTCGCACTACGAGTACCTGTGCGCGCTGCAGGACTCGGTGCCGCTGCCCGCCGTGCGCGCCTGCCTGCGGGAGGGCGTGCTGGACTTCAACGCCGACCGCCTCCGCGTGGTGGACTGGGCGCCGCTGCTGAGCACGCTCAAGATCAACAAAGACCTGCCCCTCATCTCCATCAGGAGCTTCTTCCAGCCGTGGCTCGGGGAAGCAGGTTTGTCGTCCTCGCCTCCGGTGCCCTCCGGCGGGGCGCGAAGTGGGTTCTTCGGTGCGAGGTGGAGCCTGGGCCCTAGAACCGGCGCGGTGCCGGTGCCTGCGGTGCGTGTGTGCGGCGCACGGGGCGTGCGACCCGGGCCGCTTACTCACCAGCCGGGCGACCCTGGGCGAGTCGCTGAGGTGTCCGGGATTTCGTATTCTTATCCTTAACCAGGCGCTAGCAACCCGACCCACGTTGTGTGGTGATTGCAAGGATTCCCTGAGTCAGTGATCCTTAGAGCGCTTAGGAGTTTGGGAGCGGGAATCAAAACCCTCTTGATTATTTGGAGAACAGGTAAATTACGATATGTGACAAAACGGTGTTATTCTTTCTAGAAATTGGAGCAACATTCTGGACATAATAGGGAAATTGAAAGAAGCTCACATTTTCTCATTAGTAATCATCAATCTTTTATTAGCTTAAAAGATTTTGTTAGAGATGGTTGTGAAAAGTAACGTGTAAGTCTCTGAGTCGAGACTGAGCTTTCCCAAAGCAGTGTTTTGGATCTATTTTGAAGGTTGGCTCACCTGCCTCTGCAATTTCCACTCCTGAGACAGTTGGCTGGAGCAGCCGTGACCCTGGGACTTCCTGTCATATCACACAGTGATCGCGACCACTGTGCTTCTTGGGGGATTGTATTTAGGATTACCTGCTAGGATACATGATTCCACTGCTTAATGCTGTTGCTCCCAGTTTCATTTTCCTTTCTAAATCTTAAATTTAGAATCCTCTCTTCCACCCTGGGTTACAGGCTTAATGCAGAGAAGTTGACAATAGAAAGGAAGAAAAATATGTATATAAGGAGACAAAAGGCATTCCATCTTCTACCATTCAGGGACAACTCTTTTATTTGTTTATTTTTTTTGTGGGTACGGGGGGTTGAACTCAGGACCTCGCACGCCAGCAGGCGCCTGTGCCGCTGAGCGATATCACCGGCCCTTTTTTCGTATGTGGGTTCTGGGAGTCGAACTCTGGCCCTCGCGCTTGCCAGGCAGGCGCTTATGCTGCTGAGCCATCTCACCGGCCCAAAGGAACAACTCTTTTAAAACTTTATTTTTTTTTTGGTATCGGGAATTGAATTCATGACCTCACACTTGCCAGGTAAACACCTTGTATAGTTAATTCTCATTGTTTGTGCATTCTGTCTTTTTAAATTCGGTTAAATTTATTTGTTAATTTTTTTAAGAGTAGCATCATCTCAGGAAATCACACAGGTATTGGCGGCAGCCTCTGGTCTGAGTTCTGGAGCTCGCACTCTGTGATCTGGGGCAGGTTACTTCTTGAACTACAGATCTCTGCCATACAAAGGCATTAGAACAACTCTGCTGGATTCCGAGGACTGAAGCAGGTTGTGTGTGTCAAGTGTGCTGGCTCTACAGTGAGCTCCGTTTGCCCCTCCTGACTGAGGGAGGCAGCAGCCAAACAGACTTCTTCCTCCCTGCTGTGGAAGAAGCAAGCCGGGGTGCTGAGAGCACAGAGTTGAAGAGGAGGCTCAGGAAGGCTCCTTGGAGGAGGTGCTGTTCTTTGAAGGATGTACAGGAGCCAGTCAGATGAAGGGATGGAGCAGTTTGAGCAGAAGTCTTGGAAATAGGAGACTGTGGCAGGCAGATCGGGACTGAAATTTAGGGTTTGAGAGAAAGTTGAGACTAGAAAATTGGTGGGAGCAGGCCAGATCAAATAGGGTGTCAAGGAGTTTGGTGTTTATGCTGAAGGGCACGGGGAGCCACTGAAGGATGTTGAGATGGACTCTCCGTTTAGGAGCTCACAATGACCTCCATATGGAAGGCCAATTCAAGTTGGAAGGAGGGTGAATTGTAATCCACCCAAGTTAAAGTATGGAGAAGGGTTAGAGTCCAGATGCTGAAGAGGAGGAATGGGTCCTGGTGACCAGTTAGCAGAGGGGGGGCCACAGGCTTGGGTAGCACTTTCAAGTGGCCTCTTTCCATGAGACAGCACAGCAGGAGTAGAGTGGAGAGAGGGTCTTTTGTGGTGCCATCTTGATGTGTCCCTGCTAGGTGGCTGGGCCCAGCGTGCAGATTGGAGCATGGGGGAGGATGGCTGTGTGAAGGCAGGAGAGAAGACTGAAGACTGAGAATTACAGGCCTGAAAGGTTTTTTTGGAAAAATGGATGGACTTGAATATGTTTGTATCCTGGGAGAAAGTAGCCAGCTGAGAGGGAGGCTTGAAGATCTAGGGGAGGAAGAGTTGTCGATTTGTTTAAAAACCTGACCTCTTGTCCTAGGCCTCAGCCCCTTCTAAGCTCCGAGGTCCCCACTGTTTGTGACCTCTTCTGCAGGCACAGCTCAGCACACCCCTGCTGAAGAGAAGCAACAGCAGCCTCTGCCTCTCCTTCAGGTGTTAAATGTTTTCTGCACCCCTGAAAGGACTTGACTTAATCAGAGTCATAACAGAAATCAACAGAAATGAAAGACGAGAGGAAGCTTAGACTCAAGGGACGCACACTCATCTTGACTGATGTTTTCCACTGAATCTAAGAAAAACATGTTACAAACCATTTCTCTTCAGATATTCTTTGCTGAATCTTCTTAGACATCACTTGTTCATACTTAAATATGTTTTGCCTACAGAAGCACCTCACTGGGTTTGCTGCCCCTGAACTCAGTTCCTTTCAGTTCATCTACCTACTTCAGTTCAAGTGATCCTTTGTAAAGTGAAAAGTTACGCTTAGTCAGGTGCAGTTGTGGTGTAGGCAAGAGGATTTCAAGTTCAAGCCCAATCTGAAAACCAGAGACTCTGTCTTAAAATGAAAAATTAAAAAAGGACTGGGGATAAAGAACTCAAAAAAAGCAGAACTCCCAAAGTTAAAGACCCAGTTCAAAAATGGGCATCTGAGATGAATATGTACTTATCAGATGAAGAAATTTAAACAAATATCTGAAAAACTGTTCAACATCACTGGTCATTCTAAAGATGCAAATTAAAACAACACGGGAGATTCCGTCTCACCCCGGAAAGAATAGCTATCATCAAGAAATCAACCAATAACAAATGGTGGAGGGGCTGTGAGGAAAAAGGAACCCTTCTCCATTGTTGGAGTGTAGACTGGTGCAACCACTGTGGAAATCATTCTGGAGATTCCTCAGAAAACTAGGATTAGAGGTCCCATTTGATCCAGCTATTCCCCTTCTGGGTATCTTCCCAGAAGAATTAAAAACGTACCACAGCGATATATGTGCGCCCATGTTTAAAGCAGTACAATTTATAATAGCTAAATCTTGGAAACAACCCAAATGCCCATCAACCGAGGAATGGATAAAAAAGATGTTTTTTTTTTTTATAAAGTAGAGTACTACTCAGCCATAAAGAAGGATAAACTGGAGACTTTTATAGGTAAATGGATGCAACTCAAGACCATACTCATAAGTGAGATAAATCAGACGCACAGGTGTAGACATCGTTATTGTCTCCCTAGTGTGAGAAGCTGAAAGAGTAAATAAGATCCAAAATGTACAGTAGATATTGTGAAATGTGAAGAAACTGTTCAAAAGGGAAGAGAAACTGGGATGGGGGAAGGAGAAAGGAAGGGAGAAGCAAAAAATATATATGCACAAGATAGTTAAGACAGTTATACTACTAATTTCTCTTAGTTCATTGAAAAAGGTTTGTGCTAATGTTTGGACAATTAAATGTCTATATCTTGTACTCTGAGTAGCTAATTTGAAGATAGCAATACACAATGTATTAGCCATTGTTACTCTCCTATTGTTTTGAAATTTTTTTCTTTAAAATAAAATTCAAGGGCTGGTGAGATGGCTCAGTGGCGTAAGCGCCTGCCTGGCAAGCGCGAGGGCCCGAGTTCGACTCCTGGATCCCACATACGAAAAAAAGGGGCCGGTGATATCGCTCAGTGGCACGGGTGCCTGCTGGCGCGCGAGGTCCTGAGGTCGACCCCCGGTACCCACACAAAAAAAATAATAATAAATAAAATAAAATAAAATTCAAAAAGAAAAGTAAAGAAGGGCTGGAGGATGTAGTTCAGTGTGAAGGCCCTGGGTTCAATCCCCGTGCTGTGAAAAAAGGAAAGCAGTATACTTACAGTGACGCTTTACGTAACTCGCCCACAAAGCACTGCTTGTGCTCTTCACAGAGACACTGAAATCTGAGCTGTGTGTTCGTTTGTTGCCAAGCCTCATGGGGGTAGTGAGCGCAGAGGAAGGGGTGTTTTGTCCTGGTCTTTCTGAAGCAGGTGCCTTTTTCTAGTCATTCTCTTTAATTGGGCCTCCAGCGAGCTGTAGGGCACACGTTTCTAACCTTCCAGGGTTACTCACTGTGCCAGTAATAGCCCCGGTCTTCATCACTTGACAGATAAACGCCTCCCCCTCCCAGGCTTTCTTCAGCATCCTTCTCTCTGTTTCCAGTCCTCCTCTATGCATGTGGGGTGCTGTTGTCTCCCCTGCAGCGTTTCCGGTGCCTGGCAGGTGTCAGGCTGGGATGCTTTCACACGGTCCCCTCCCTCTCCAGCGGACACATCAGTCACTCTGGCCCCATTTTCATCTTTCTAGGTTCAGCTTCCTGTTTCTCTTGAAGCAATGCCTTGGGTACAACTTGTTTGCCTCTGTAAGAACCTCTGTGTACATGGTTTGTGTTTCCATATCCCATGCGGGTTTGAGTTATCATGTGTCTGTCCTTAAAAGGACTTTAAGGACCTGGTTCAGTTCTGTCCTTAGCTCTGAGCAGATGCTTTTCAATGATAAACTATAGTTGAGATCACTAATCTTATAACAACTCTGCTTTAGGTTCTAACATAAGTAAGGTTTGCAGAAGTCATGTTCCTGCGATAAGATCCAAAGACGTGACCTTCCAATTATGTAAAGCTCTTAAAGGCTGTTTAAGTACATCAAGTGTGCTGAGGAACCTGGAGCTAAAAGGACTAGTTCTGAGAGAGAGAGATTTAACTATTTTAACAAAGGTAAGCCTTCTCCCATGTGGCCTGCAGACATTTGAGTTACTTTGAGGAGAAAATACTCAACAAATTTTTAATATTTTTCCTCTATTAAGGGATTGAATAAATCGACTTCTTTGGTGCACCTCTCTCTTGCAAATTGCCCAATTGGAGACGGAGGTTTAGAAAGTGAGTTTAAACTTGTTTAACTCTCATTCCATCAGACCATTCTCATATTTGCCTACATGCCATGTTAATCCCTGTCTGTGTCTTTTCCTGCCTGCTGCCTCTAGCTGGGCTGCATTCTGTGCCTGTTCAAACATTGGTCCATTCTCACTTGTCATGAAAGCTGATCGTGGTGAATACTCTGAATTAGCTTTATTTCAGGTTACGTTAAGCCACATATCACACAAATATGTACTGCTGGGTATTGTTTTTTGTGTGTGCTCACTTTCTAAGGTGAAATGTTTATGGGATAGGCAATAGCAAGATGTAAAGAGAAAAAAATAATATGTGCTAAGTTAGAAAATATATGCAGAGTACTATAGGTGCATATAAAAGTCCAGCAAACTGATGAGGGAAAGTCATAGAAGTGATCACAGAGGGTGGCTGTGATTGGGGTCCTGAGTGGTTAACGTGTCCATTGTGTGGAACTGGTCTGGAGGAGTAAGGACGCCTGCATTTTAATTTGAGAGAGCAGAGTTTGAGATCCTCTGTCTTCTACTGCCTACTACGCTAGTGTTCTAATATAGCAGTACAGTATCTCATGTAATTCTAGGTTTATAGTGGACACTTAAATTGTTGATCAGTGAGATCAAGGTCTGTCTTTGGAAATGAAAAGAGAACTATGCTTTCTAGGGTTTTCTTTTTCAGATGTCTCAAAAGGTATATAGTACTCTACTGTGGGAGGGAAATAGATTTGCAATATTTAGAGTATTCAATTGTAGCATCTAAATAGAATCAAACTATTGTTGTAAACTGGAATAGCACTTGGTTACTGACATATTTTAGAATGCACGAATTGCTTGAGAAGTTAAAAATGCAGTGGTAAACTAGAACAGACACAAGTAGATAAGCAAGATGGGCCAGATTAAGCTTTTTATCTTGTTATATGTGTGTATATGTTTTTTCTTTTTAGTTATTTGTCAAGGAATAAAGAACTCTGTCACTCTTAAGACAGTCAACTTCACGGAGTGTAATCTGACGTGGCAAGGAGCAGATCACATAGCCAAGATCTTAAAGGTGATTTGTGTGTTCACAGTTGTGAGAAATGTGTTACTGTAATGGAAGCACATTAATGCTTTCATGTGAGATGGCAATTATTTTGTCTTTTTAGTTCATATAGTGATAGCAGTTTTAGTTTCATTAAAAGAATGTGACCACTGTTTAGTTTGGGGTTCAGTCATTTAGTAAAGGTAAACCTTGTGAGATTTAACACATTCCCACAGGCTTGAACCACTGGTGGTACAAACAGAGCTAATCACTTTTTTTGGGGGGCTCTAATCACTTTTATCAGTCTTTTTACTAATAAAATTAATAAAAAGCCGCCCAATGGGTCTGTCATGCATGTACCATTTGTGGCTCAAGCTGCCCAGCAGCAAGACACAAATTACAGCCCCGTTGTGAACATGTTATAGTATAATGCATTATATTAGCTTTCTGTCCTTGTGACAAAATAATTTTTATTTTGGCTTATCATTTCAGTGCATGGTCAGTGGGTTCCATTGCTTTGGGCCTGCGAAAAGGCCAAACATCATGGTAGGAATGTCTGGTAGAGGAGGTCACTCGATTCATGGCATCCAGGAAGCAGAGAAAGGGGGAAAGTAAGAGCGGAGAGGGCTGGGTACCAGATGTAGTTGCCAAGGTCATGTCCCCATGACCCAGTTCTTTTAACTAGGCCCTGTCCTCTTAAGTTTCTATCACCTCCCATTAATGCCATCAAATTATGAATCCAGTAGTGGATTCATCCGCTGATAAAGTTAGAGCTCTCATGATCCAGTCACCTTCTCAAATCCTTACCTCTGAACACTTAAACATTTCGGGGAACATTTTAGGTCCAAACTATAGCGTTCCACCCTGGCCTCTGAAGGCACAGTCATGACCATCTCATTATGCAGAATGCAGTTAGTCCATCTCTAAGGGTTCCCCAGGTCTTAACAGTTCCAATATTGCTGCAATATCCAAGTTCAAAGTCTCTGTGACTCTTTTCTTAGCTGTGCACCCCTGTAAAATTCAAAAAGCAGGTTACATACTTCTAACACCCAGCAGTGGGACAGGCACAGTGTACATATAGCCTTTCCAAATTGTGTCCAAGTCCAGCCTCCAGGGCGTGTGGTGGTATGCTGTGCATTCCAGCGAGCTGGGCCAGCTCTCCCTCTATGGCCTTGCTGGTTGCAGCCCACATGGCCTTTCTTGGGCTGGCTTTGCTCACTGCCTGCAGCTTGCCTTAGCTGATGGTCCACATTACTGGCATCTGTAACTTCCTGGGGTCTCTGCTGTAGTTTTTGCTTCACTATCACAGCTTCACACATCGCTCTCTGGGGCTGCCTTAGGGACACCAGCCCTGCCATGCATTGCCTGGCCTCTCAGGCCTTCCTTTTAAGTCTTTGTGGAAGCTCCATGACTCCATAACTCCTATACCAGCTCAAGCAGTAGCTGGGACTCCTTGTACCATAGCTGCAGTGGCTTCTGAGTGCCTGGATGGCTGGGCATAGTAAAACGAATCCTGGGGAAACAACTCCTGGGTGGTTCTGTGCAGGCAGGGTACCTTGGTGCTCCCTTCTGCCAATTCCTAAGAGTCCTTCAAGGTATTTTTCCTATTGTCCCATGCACAGTACTTGGCTTATTTTAATGTCACTAATCTGTTTAACAGCAACATGTGCACTTCTAGCCAAACTGCAAGTTTTTCAGATCTTTCCATTCTGCTGCTGCTTATGATTCTCACATTGTCTGGTTAAAGTATCCAGCAATACCCATGCCACGGCCTGAATCCTATACTGCCTTGAAATTTCTTCTGCCAGATTAACTAGTCCATCACCTTTCATTTATTTTCACACAAGGTGTCCATGCATAGACAAAAGGTAGACAAGTTAGTGCAAGGTCCTGGGTTCGATTCCCCGTACCAAAAAAAAAAAAAAAAAAAAGTAGACAAGTTCTCTGCCGCAATGCTCTAGTCCAGTTCCCAGTAGGGTCCTCATGAGCACGGTCTTTACTGTCCACATTCCTCGCGGCATTCTGCTCTTTTCAGCTCACACCTGTCCATTAAGCTCTGCTTTTACAGCATTTGGGGGCATTTCGCAAACCAGTTCCAAAGACTGCTGAAGCACATAGATACATTCATAGCAACATCCTACTCTCATTACCAGTTTTCCTTGTTAATCAGCTTTCTGTCCCATGACAAAATACCTGAGAATAACAACTTAAAGGAGGCAGACTTTATTTTGGCTCTCAGTGTCAGTCCCTTGTCTGCTGGCTTTGTTACTTTGGACCAGAGGCAGGGCAGAACATGGCCGTGGAAGTGGGTAGAGGAGGCTGCTCACTTCGTGGTGGTCCAGAAACAGAGAATGGGAGCGTGAGCCCGGACAGGCTGGGGACAAAATACACATTTCAAAGCCACACCCTCAGTAACTTGTTCCCATTAGTCCCCACCTACCACAGCCCCACTGAACTGTGAACTCGTGGATGGATTCATCCCTCAGAAGCTCTGAACTAATTAATAGATTATCCTCATCAGTGGATTAGAGTCCTCCTGATCCACTCACCTTCCCAAACCATCAGCTGGCAACCAAGCCTTCGACACAGCGAGCCTTTGGGGGACAGTTTAAATGACGTGCATTATAGTATGATACTTCTGTGTGTTTTTAGTTATTGAAAATTACTGTGGTACATGCTATTAGAGTCTTCAGATTACCTAAATGACTCAAATCCTTTTTAACTGCTGTAATGTATAATCAAATAAAAATCATTATCTTAACATTTTATAAATAATATTTTTAAAAATACAATTGTGCTGATACTTTAACAACTTGTAGTTTTTATAATTACTATATTTAGGCCTAAAATCACTTAATTAATTTGATCTGCAACCTTTTTTATAGTTTGTACACATCAGAGATGGACAAACTGGTTTGTGGGCTAAATCCAGCTGATCACCTATTTTTGTAAATAAAGTTTTTTGGAACACAGCCGATTGTTTACATGGTAACTGTGGTTACTTCTTCCCTAATTCAGGAAACTTGAGTACTTATGAAAGAAATTATCTCACCCACAAAGCTGAAAACGTTTACTTTTGGACCTTTACAGAGCAAATCCTCTCACCCTTAGATAGATACTGGTCGAGAGTGTGGATTATGAAGTTGATGGCGTAGGCTGAAATCCTAGCTCTGCCATGTAACACCTTATGACCATGGTCAAATTATTTAACCTCTCTCTGTAAAATATGTATGTAGACAACGTACTCCACCCATCATTCTGAGGGTTAGATGAGCTACTTTGTCTGAAAGAGTGCCCAGCACATGATAGGCACTATGTGTTTGCTGTTATTTCCTTTCGTTGTTTTTATGTAGTTAGTACAAAATATGCCTAATAATTTCCCTTTCAGACTGTCAGAGAGATTAGAGTCTTTCGTTGTTTAAGAATCTAGTAATATTTTTTTCTCTTAAAATCAGTGTTTAGGGTTGGAGATGTAGCTCAGTGGTAGAGCAGGTGCCCAGTATGCACGAGGCCATGGGTTTAATCCCCAATACTGTGAAAAGAAGAAAGAAAAAATTTAAAGTCAGTGTTCCGTGTTACCAAAACTTTCTTTTTTTTTTTTTTTTTTTGTGGGTACCGGGGGAACGACCTCAGGACCTCACGCGCCAATAGGCACCCGTGCCGCTGAGCGATATCACCGGCCCCTTTTTCGTATGTGGGTTCCAGGAGTCGAACTCGGGCCTTCGCGCTTGCAAGGCAGGCGCTTAAGCCGCTGAGCCGTCTCACCGGCCCCTACCAAAACTTTCTGAGTACAATTTAGAGAAGTGATTACAAAATAGTCTGTATTTATTGGTGCGTCATTTAAATGATATTTGTTTCTGTGTAGTTCAAAATGTGAATAAAAGATTTATACGAAAAAAGGGCCAGTGATATCGCTCAGCGGCATGGGTGCCTGCTGGCGCGCGAGGTCCTCAGGTCGACCCCTGGTACCCACAAAAAAAAAAAAAAAAAAAAAGAGAGAGAGAGATTTATACAGAGCTTCATATATATATATATGTGTCAATAAGAGATGTGTTTGGAGACTACTAGAGAACAAAATGATAGAATTTAGAGGTTCAGCAGTGATAGAATTCAAAACTATTCTTTAACTTGGCAGATAAGGACAATAAAATTCTTAAAAGTTACTTGAGTTGTTAGTTCACATAACTAACCCACAACAGATCACACAGTAGCTGGAGTCACACAACTAATGTGAGCTAGGATCTGGATGACTGGACTCCTAAACCTGAATCTTCTGTTTAACATTCTGTGTGTGTGTGCGCGCGCGCGCGTGCGTGTGTGTAAAGAAAGCACTGACATGATCAGCCCTGTTTAGTTTCCTTGTAGTTTTCCTGTTTTCTTACTCAGCTGTCTTAATTCCATGCCGTGGACTCTGAAGTACCAGACGATGAGAAGGCATGAGGAGACCTGGGCCGAGAGCCTCCGCTACAGGAGGCCTGATCTTGACTGCATGGCTGGCCTGCGGCGCATCACACTGAACTGCAACACGCTTGTTGGAGACCTGGGTGCACGCGCTTTTGCAGACTCTCTCAATGAGGATTTATGGCTTAGAGGTAAGTTAAATGAACTCCTAAAGTTGAAAATAGGGAAGTTTAGAGTATCAAGTATGTTTAGCTCTTGGCACTATAATGTTGTAATAAGAATATTTTTTGAAGCCTTTTTTCCCTAACTTATATTAGTTTTAAAGTTTTATGAAAGTTACGTACATTCTTCATAGAAAAGATGAAATAAGAAGACAATATTGCTTGTAATCAAAATACCCAGTTATAATTTCTGTTTTAGCACACATATTTTAAATCTTTTTTTGTAGGTACATTTGTACCCTTAAAAATTACAAAAATAGAATTATTATGTATTTACTGTTTTGTGATCTACTTTTTTGGCTTAAAGATACATGCTGTGTAGCACACCGTTATATTGATGCATAGTAGTTTAATTCTGTGCTGTTTGATATTTAGACAGTTGGTTCTTTGCCCCTATTGTAAATGACTTTGTAGTGAACAAGTTATGTGTACATCTTTCCGTACTTAGGAGTATACTTTTTTTTTTTGGTACTGGGACTCGAACTCAGGACTTTGTGCTTGCCGGGCAGGCACTGCGCCGCTGAACTATATCAACGGCCCAGGAGTATACTTAGGATAAATTACTAAAAATCAAATGGTGTCGGCACACGCCTGCCATTCCAGTTACTTGCATGGCTGAGGCAGGAGGATCACAAGTTCAGGGCGAGGCTGGGCTACTTAACAAGACCGTGTCTCAAAATAAAAAGTAGAAAGGTCTGAGGATATAGGAGAGTGGTAGTGCTTGTCTGGCATGCGTGAGGCCCTTGGTCCATCTCTAGTACCACAGAGATCTGTAAACTTTATGAAACTAAAGATCCCCCCCCAGCCGCCAATTCAAGTGGGATTGCTCTGCAAATTATATAACTTTGTTCATGGAATATGTCGTGAGCATGTTAACAAATCAATAAACTTAAGACTACCACATCATTTTTAGTGACTATTCAGTGTTCCATTGTATTATTATACCTTAGTTTACTTAGTTTATTTATTCCTTTTAGACCTATAAGCTACTTCCAGTTTTTTACTGTTATAAACAGTACTTTGCTACACATCCCTGTTCCTAGTTCTGATTATTTCCTTTGGGTGCATTTTTAGAAGATGAGTTGCTGGATTGAAAGTGTGCATATTTTAGGGCTGAGGATATAACTAGTGGTAGACCACTTGACTAGCATGTGCACGCCCATGGGTTTGATCCTGGCACTGCAAAGAGAAAGAAAAAGTTGGAACATTTAGAGCCTTTTGTTATGTGATTTTGGCATGATCTAATAGAACAATCACATTTCATTGCCACAATTTGTCGTCATTTAATTTACTAGTGCGAATTATTGGCTGTTTTTATCATTCGGCTAGTTGAATAAGTACATTCTATTTCTGTGTGTCACAAGGTGTCTTAGCAAGTTTGGGCTGTTAAAGAACAGTGCTATAGATTGGGTGCTTAAACAACAGACATTTTTTTCTCATGGTACTGGAGCCTGGGAAGTCCAAGACGAAGGCACTGGCAAATCCGGTGTCTGGTGCACATACTCTTCCTGGTTTGTACAAGGCTGTCTCCTTGTTTTATCTAATATGACCAAGAAAGAGACAGGCAGACCACACACACACACACACACACACACGCACTGGGGACTAGTGTTTCAGCGTATGAATTTTTAGGGGATACAGACATGCATTCCACAATATGGGGTTGTGAAAGCCTTCTTTTACTTTGATGTTATAGTATATACAATGCTTTACTAAAAGGCTCTGATGTTTTCTTCTGACGGAAGCATCTTTATACCTATGCTTTTGTAATGTTTCTTTTGGGTTTAAATAAGTAGTTGTTCAACCTCAGTATTCATGAGCATTCGTTCTATTCTTTACCTTTTAGTGAGAGAATTCTGGTTCATTGTTCTTTTGGATAAGTCACACTTCTTTTTTTTTTTTTTTATGTGGGTACTGGGAGTCAAACTCAGGACCTTGTGCTTGCCAGCAGGCGCTTATGCTGCTGAGCGATATCACCGGCCCTTTTTTTCCTTTATGTGGGTACCAGCAGTCGAACCCAAGACCTTGCACTTGCCAGGCAGGCGCTTATGCCACTGAGCTATCTCACCAGCCCAAGTCACACTTCTTTTTTTTTTATTTGGTTAGTTGGTGTGTTTTTGTGAATATAGGGGGATCAGATCTGGGGGCATTCCACCACTGAGCTGTATCACCAGCTCTTTTTATTTATTTATTTTATTTTTTATTTTTTTATATGCGGGTACCAGGAGTTGAACTCAGGACCTCACGCTTGCCAGACAGGCGCTTATGCCGCTGAGCTATATGACTGGCCCTATTTTTATTTTTGAGACTGCGTATTGCAAAGTTGCTCAGGCTGCCCTCAAACTAGAAGATCTCCTGCCTCAGCTTGTTGAGTAGCTGGGATTACAGGTGTGGTCCAGCACACCCAGCTTTCATTAATAAATTCTTTGGATTATTTGTGTCTCCTTAAACTTTTTTGTCATTTTTATTTTGAAACTAACAGTTCTTACATTCCTTTTGCCTTTTTAAATACATTTTCTGAGATTTATTTTGAGTTCAAAGTCATGCTCAAAGAGTATGGTATAATTTCTGAGCTCCATCCAGTATTTGCCTGTGGCTTTTGCGCTGCCACTAGCATCTTTACTAATTGTGAATGGATAGTCATTCTGTGATTTTTTTTTTTTCCTTGCAGATTGTGTAGTTACTTTTCAACTCTGTAATTATAAAATATATTAGGTGGTTTATTGGTACTAAAGGGAGGATAATCATAGCACATCCAAGAAGTAGGGTTGGGGGCACTTTTTTCCTCCAGATTGTGTGTTCATAAATGGTATTCTGCTTTTTTTCAATACTCAAGATTAAAAATTTGCCATGACTCATCTTGTTCAATAATCACCCAAATGAGAGCTGTCTGTATTGTTAAATCTGTGTAGAGTTGGCAAGTGACTCATTGTCTTTCATCAAAAGCACTTGATCTGCAACAGTGTGGCCTCACCAATGATGGAGCCCAGGCTTTGCTGAAGGCCCTGGAAACCAACAGAACTCTGGTGGTTCTGGATATAAGGAAAAACCCACTCATTGGTATGTCATAGCTTGTTTTTTACTAATTAACAAATAGCGGAACAAAAACAATTTGTTCAAGTATTGACAGTTTTCTAATCTTTATATATTTACTTTCCTAAACTTCTCTCATCTTGTAGATCTTTATTTTTTAGCAGATAACTTTTACTGATTAAAATAAGTTGTACTTGTAAATTTTTCTTAACCGCTACTCTGAATAGAGGTGAACTCTGATAATAAACCTGTTTCAACTAAGAGGTTGAAAACCTGTTTCCTTTTTTGTGAAACCTCTGAATTTTCTGAAAAGCATTTCATTCACTTGCTAATTTGACAAGTAAATTTTGAATACTTCTTTGTGCCAAGCCCTGGTTTAGGCACCTATGCAGGTAGCAATTAACCAGCTAGACAAAAGTCTTGCCTTCACAAAGCTTACATTCTAGTGAGGAATTCAAATATAAATGAGTAAACAGATAAGTAATGTAACTTTAAATAGTGGAAAGTGCAAAAATACCTTAGGGTAAGGTAGATGGGGCAGGTGGGACTATATTAGATAGGATTGTTAGGGGACATTTTCACTGGAGAAATGACATTTAAGCAGAGACCTGAGTGAGGAGAGGAGTGAACCATGAAAGTTCTGCAGAGGGTACATTCCGGGACAAGGAAGCAGCAAGCATGTAGGTACATGCATGTGGCAGGGTGGGCGGAGTCATTTAAGGGAAAGCGAGGAGCCCAATGCGGTTGGCACCGAGGGAGGGAGAACCTAGCATGCCACAAGATCCAACGGCTAGCCAGGGGCTGATGCCATAAGGTTTTGAAGATCAGATGAGGGAATTGCACTGTGCTAAGTGAGCTGGAGAAAAGCATGATCTGAATGTGGTTTCCATCAGATGACCTTAGAGTGGAGAGTGGGCCTCTAGGCAAGGGTAAGTAGGGAAACCAAGAGACCAGGGGCCCATCATAGTGAGCCAAGCAAAAGGTGCTTGTGGCTAAGCTGAGGATGGAAGGTGCAAGGTGGTGAAAAATGGTTCAAACACGGCATAACCAAGTAGAATTTCCAATTGATTAGGTGTGGGATATGAAGGGAATAGTAGTTCTAAAAATGTCCTGGATGTGTATGTTCACAACTAGGCTGTAGCATTTACCAAGAAAAGGGGCCTGGGAGAGGAGCAGCTTTGGGGATTTATCGTGACCTTTATTTGACTGTGTTAGTTGCCTTTTAGGTATCTAAGTGTCTGGAAGTGTCCAGACTCTTGCTTTTCTATCTGAAGATGTCCATAAGCCACTTTAAATTTGATCTTTGCTGCTGCCAAAGTAGTAGCTACTAGGGGCAATATGCAAGGTAACAAACTCTCATCTTATTTTTGAGGAAAGAAGGTAGAATATTCACTGGGGGAAATAAATGTATAATTAAATAATGTGGTCTTAATGTTTAATTTTATGGAAAAAACAATAATTAGTTGGCTCTTGTTTTTAAATGGGTATAGCTGCTTATTGGAATACAGTTACTTTAATTTCAACTTTCATTTTACTTTAGATCACTCTATGATGAAAGCAGTTATCAGAAAAGTTCTCCAGAATGGAAGGAGTGCTAAGTCAGAGGTATAACATGTTTTAGTCCTCTGGAAAGAATTTCTTTTTTTTCTATTGAGTATAATTGACAAATAAAATCATGTTTTTAAGGTGTACAGCATCATGTTTTGGGATATATATATGTTGTGAAATGACTACAGTTCACCTAATTAACATATCCACCCCACATGCTTGTAGCAATTCTTAATTTCCTCTGCTTAGAAATATTTTATAATAGCACAAGTCAGAAAATACTCTTAAACAAAATGAATGTGCTCAGCACCTCACTCCCAGGGGACAGATTTAAGACAGCTGCTTTCATATGTTTTTGTTTGTTTTGTGTTTTTGAGACAGGGTCTCACCATGCTGTTCAGGCTGGCCTCGAATTCACAGTGATCCTCCTGCCTCAGCCTCCCGAGTGGTGGGATTACAGGCATGCGCCACCATGCCAGGCCTAGATGATTTCTTTTTTTTTGGTACCGGGGGTCGAACTCAGGACCTTGTGCACCAGCAGGTGCCCATGCCACTGAGCGATAATATATCACCAGCCCTTTTTTCATATGTGGGTACTGGGAGAGGAACTCAGGACCTCGCACTGGCCAGGCAGGCGCTTATGCCGCTGAGCCATCTCACCGGCCTAGATTCTTGATATGTCTATATATTAATGCACTTTTGAAAATAAAAAAATTGGCAATGCCATATTTGCTGCTTTGTAATCCAATTTAACAGAGTGTAGTATACACCTATTCACCTCTATAAATTTATGTCAAACTCTTGATCTGTTAATGATATAATAAATTTTATTATTTATCTTTATTGTTTTTTCTTCTGTTTTTAATAAAATTGTCAAGGCATTTTTCTGCCATCTTGAATTTTCAGTTAAATCAGGTTGCTTTTCTGTTTTTTAAAATATTGTGATTTTTTTTTTTTTTTAATTGGGGTCCCAGAAAAGCAAGTTGCAAAGCTTTTATAATATCTTAATATTTCCAGTTAAGTTCAAACTCCCACATATTACCTGTAACTGAGATTGCCTGTGTCTCTCTCCTAGTACCAGTGGATAACTTCTCCATCTTGGAAGGAACCTAAAACTGCTAAACAGAAAAAGAGAACTATAATTCTAGGAAGTAGTCGAAAAGGAAAAGCTACTATTAGAATTGGTAACCCTCTCTCGCTTGGCTTTTTAATGCTACTGAAATGTGTACCTGTCGTGGGTTCTGGTGTGTTAGTCTTTTCTCATTGGCACTAACAACCATTGTTGACTACATGCATACTGTAGGGCTGTGATTGTTCTGATGCAGCTTATGAGGATGTAAGGAATATAGACACAGTAAATGAATCATTAGGGAACGAGTCCTAGTATTTCCATTTTTAAAATTAACCATCTTTTCATGAAAAGTTCATCATTTTGAATGTTTCCTAGTTGACGATTACTTCTCATGCTTTTGCAGTTCAAATTTGGGGTGCTCTTTGGTCATAGTTCTAGCTGTGTTTTCGGCTGATTTTTTTTTTTCCCCTCTCTGGTGGTAGGGGTCAACATAGGGCCTCAGGCATGCTAGGCAAGTGTTCTACCACTGAGCCACATCCGTAGCCTGATGATTTTTCTTAAATGAAGCACTATCCTTTCCAAAAGTTACAGAAAACAAAATTTTTTTCCTGTTCCATTTTTTTACCCTTGTTTCTTTTTTCTTGCAAATTCTTAGCCAGAGTTATTGGATAAGGTAACACCTTGCTCTTTCAATGATAGAAAAAGCCTTAAAATATATATAATCCTTAAAAAACAATGCTACAGACAAGTTTATTGACCCTAGATGGAACATTTTCGAAAGACATTTTCTAAATATTTGTTATAACATGTATTTAATCCTCAAAATAATAGTTAATCCAGAGTTTAAAACTGGATAATTTTGTGACCAAGAGTATTGGGAAATAAGTCTTTTTTAATAAAACTCTTTAACAAGTAGTAATATAAATTTCAAAATCTCTAAATATGTTTGGTATAATTTAGTTATACTAATTTTGATATTGTTTCTAAAGAGTTCCTAGTCTTTACTCATCAGAACACATTATGTTTACCACAAATAACCTCTTTTTGGGGTAAAAATTTATGGTAGTGGAATAAATTAATCCAAATCTAATATGAAAGTGACATTTTCTTGTAACAACTTTAAATTTTTGAAAGAGTAAAACCATAAAGACTAAATAGAAGACACAAAATAATTTTTTTTTATGTTTATAGTCTGCCAACTTTTCAGAAAAAGGTTTATGATGACTTTAGTTATGTACCAGATACATCATAATCTTTTATTTGGATGCTACCTGCATTTTAATTAGTTGTTTGACTTAATACCACTGACCTGTACACTTAAAAATGGTTAATATGGAAATTTTTATGTTGTGTGTATTACATTACAATCTCAGAAAAATATATTGTTTGATGATTTTTGTTTAGGTTTTATAAAGGTATGGCTTTAATGTAACATTGGAAATAAACATAGAAGCCACCTTTAGTTCCACTGTACTGTCAGATAATACTTAATTTTTCTTTCTCTTCCTGTGGTCTAAAAATAACAATCTCAAATAGCTTAAGTATAATTCTCTTTTTTTTACTTCATATTGAGTTAAAATTTTATATGATCCATAGTTATGTTTTTTAATGCATTTTCATGGATTCTTTGGTTGATGGATCAATATTTTGAACTAGTGAAAAATTGGAAAAAACCTAAATATTAAATTATTTTTTAAATCTTTCCAAAACTTCTTTATAAATATACTTTCTTGTTTTTAATTAAAAGATGTGTGCTTTTGGTTCACCAGTAACTGACTTATTTGTAGTAAGTAATTGTCACTGTATTAAATAGTAATTGAGTACTGATTAAATTGAGGAAAGTGTAGGCTGTGTCTACCAATTTTTATTTCAGAACAGTGATATTTTATTAGTTGATTACATAATATACACAAATAGAAATTTGTGATATCACACTTACTAAAAATTCAAATCTTGTGTTAGGCCTCTTTAAAGGCATTTCATTTCAGTTGGTGTTTTGCTATATTAGAAATAGGAGGGCCGGTGACATGGCTCAGCGGCGTAAGCGCCTGCCTGGCAAGCGCGAGGGCCCAAGTTCGACTCCCGGAACCCACATATGAAAAAAAGGGCCGGTGATATCGCTCAGCAGCACGGGCGCCTGCTGGTGTGCGAGGTCCTGAGGTCGACCCCCGGTACCCACAAAAAAAAAAAAAAAAAAGAAATAGGAAAAAATGTCTAAAACATTAGAAATTCTGTAATTTTAGTAGCTGGTATGTAAAGAAAATGGAAATGAAATTGAAGTTTGCAAGCTCACTGAGCAATCTGAAGAATAATTTTATTTCTTGGACTTTTTCATTTTTGGATTTGCATCAGTTATTTGGAGACATGGAGGTAAGCCAAATCAGTATGTTGGCTGTATAGTTAGATTTCATGAGAACAGGGTTCGGATATTTTATGTGAATTATGTCATGTTCATATTGTAGTTATGTGTGCAGAAAGAAGATAAAAACTTTCATTAGATTTGTTTTCATCTCTTAATAAGTTTAATTTTTTTGTTTCAATTAAAAGTGTTTGCGGGCCGGTGAGATGGCTCAGCGGCGTGAGCACCTGCCTGGCAAGCGCGAGGGCCCGAGTTCAACTCCCGGATCCCACATACGAAAAAAGGGGCCGGTGATATCGCTCAGTGGCACGGGTGCCTGCTGGTGCACGAGGTCCTGCGGTCAACCCCCCGGTACCCAAAAAAAAAAAAAAAGTGTTTGCATTATTTTCTGAAAACATATGCACACAAATATTTTTTGTATGAAGATTGTTAAATTAAAAAACAAAAGTGGAATAGCACAAGATGAACAGAGCTTTTATATTTTAAGAGACATAGGGCCGGGGATATAACTTAGCGGCACAGCACCTGCCTGGCAAGCACAAGGTCCTGAGTTCGCTTCCCGGTACCCTCCCCCGAAAAAAAGACACATGTAAATATATCCAGAGAAATAGCATAGGACCATATGTTTGTTGTCACCACATCACACTTTTAGATACCATCCTAACTCTGCCAAAGTAGATCTTGTATAGTAAAATAAATTAGATAAATATAACCACTTAAATAAACCTATATTATTTGTTTTCAGTAATATTAAAGACAGATATTGAAATGTGCGTTTTAATATATGGTTTGAAAATATTTCATATAAAGATACTTGACTCTTCAGTGTTAAAAAACATAGGGTTTCTCTTGTAAATCTCTTCTTTTATCCAGTAGGTTTTACTTGTTTCTTTTGTGTTTTCTGTAAAGTATAATGAGCACCTAAGGTCAGCAGGCTTAGAGGGTAACATTGACTTACCTACCACCTAGCCACTTTCAGTATTTTAATAGTTTTTACATAGTAAAATTACTGTTCAGTTGAGATTTTGATCTAATTCAGAAAGTCTGTTAGCAGGTGCCCTAGGTGTATTTATGTTGATCTGTCTTAGAGATTCAGAAATGCCAAAGATGTTCTGAGATTCAGTGATCCGAATATGTCTGTGCATGTTACGTAATCTTTCCTTCATTGAAATATATTTTTATTTATTTTTGCATGTTCTGCACATCTAATATAATCAATTTACATTTTAACTAAAATGATAACTTGTTACTGTAGAAACGTAAGTTTTTAAAACATTGCTGACCTGTTTACAAATGGACCCTGTTTTACTGGCCTAATTTCATTGTCATTTGTATTCTTTTAAGAGTATGCATATGATAATCTGCAGACCTTTAGTGTTTCTTGATTTTTGTTCTTAACACTTTCTCCAACATAGGATTGGCCACCAAGAAACCTGCAAGTAGTGGAAAAAAACACACCCTTAGTAAAGAATGCTACGCTCCTGAACCTCTACCTCCTGGGGTGTCTGGTTTCTTGCCCTGGCGTACTGCAGAACGTGCTAAGAGAAGCAGGTAGGATATTTTTATTTCCTTTTAGTCATCCACAGTTCTTTATTTTGGAGCTTGTATTATACAGAAGTTCTCTGGTTGTTTCTATAAGACGGAAAAGACTCAAGCCTTCTGCCTAAGGGATCCTTGAAGGGAAAAAAAATGAAAAATAATAATTAGGAGTTTGAAGTTACTTCATTAGTGTCACAGAACTTGTGACTCTGGGAATCAACAGGAGACTTGAGATCATCTTCAGCTGTGCAGGTGAGCAAAGATTTTAGTGAAAGATATGTAGTTGAGCTGACCATACAGGATGAAAGTAGAAATTTGCGTATGTAGGAATGAGGACAAGGCCATTATATAGACATGGGAAATAGCTTAGTGTGAAATGGATAAGAAGTATGAATTAAACTTACTAAGTCAGCTCACCTAATTCTCATTTTAATGAATCATATTTAGTGAATGAAGCTAGACTAGTTTTAGCTGATTACTCACAGTATAGCCCTACAAGGTAATTTTTATAAAAGAAGTTTTTTTTTAATTGTACTATAATTTTTGGCTTGTTACGTAAACTAGATTACTGTACATTTTTTTAATGACTGATTTGGGATTATTCAAGAAATTGAGGATTAACAGTTACTTAAGAAAACAGAATTCGGGGGCCGGTGAGATGGCTCAGCGGCGTAAGCGCCTGCCTTGCAAGCGCGAGGGCCCGAGTTCGACTCCCGGAACCCACATACGAAAAAGGGGCCGGTGATATCGCTCAGCGGCACGGGTGCCTGTTGGCGCGCGAGGTCCTGAGGTCGACCCCCCGGTACCCACAAAAAAAAAAAAAAGAAAGAAAACAATTGATTTTAAATAGGACTGGAGATAGGTACTGTGTAAAATATCTATTAAATTGCTGTGCATAATCTACATTAGGCAACTGATTTTTTTTCCTCAAATGGTAAATGTAAATTATTATTACATAAATTAGTGCTGAGGCCCCAGTTTTGCAATTTTATGGTTTCATATCTTCTTCGTAGGACACTTATTAATCTGTAATCCATCATAATCACAGGAATTGTAAATTAGAGAATGATTAATATATCTAGCTAAAGAAGTTAGACTGGAAATCTGTTATGCTGCACATAGGAGCTGCGTGTATCTCAGAGTTGTCACAAAACCATTCTGCTGAAGTCCATTCAATTTCTGCCATAACAGAGCCTTCTGGATTCTTATTTTGAGGTTATTTATTTCTTTACACAGTTCTATATAGATAGTGTACATAATACTAAAATGAGTGTTAATTGGTAGTATGTTTATATTGAAATACGACTTAATTTTTGTTGATATCTTTTTAGGGGTTTTCCATTAATCAAAACTCGAGATATACCTAATCAGCTGCAGGTATGTATTTATCATACTTATAACATGTAGAAGGTTGGAACAGAAAAGATGGAGAGCCATTTTCTATGCTATTTACTTATTTATCTATGTATTTGTGGTTTTTTGAGATGAGGTCTTGCTCTGTAGTGCAGGCTGGCCTTGAACTCACTAGGTAGCCCAGGCTGGCCTTGACTCACAGTGATCCTCCTGTCTCAGCCTCCCAAGTGCTGGTATCACAGATGTCCTCCACTACACCCAGCATCCTGTGCTTTTTAAGCTAGTTAGAGCCTTACAGAAAACATTCCCCTCCGTGAAGTAACCCCGTCTAAAACTTGCCAGGTTGCTCTCCCAATGCTGGGGTGTAGATATGTGGATATGGCACATACCAGAGGCCTCGTGCTTTCCACCTGTACACAAGCCATTTTTCCAGTCCACGCATCAGCTGTTACCCAGGAAAATGAATTTGACCACCATTTCTGACCTGACACATAGAGCTGTGTCACACTCAGAAACGTCCTTAAGTTTTCAGAAATGATGTTCTTGGGATTCATATGTATATGTAAATTGCAGATTCTAGAGCCAGAACAAAGCAGCAAATGCCAGAGCCTCTGTTTTCCTGTTTTCTCAGAGCCTTTCTTCCTCCCTCCCCAGGATACACATATTCCCTACCCTCTACCCCCAGTCTTGGAGCAAGCTCATCCTGGCAGTGTCAGGGCTCCTTCCCACTCATCCTGGGAGGCGTGGGGTCCTCTCTTAAAGACAGCACTACCAAGACTGAGTGAGGAGCTCCCTGGGTGTCACCGCTGCTCCATCGTGCCCAGAAGTTGGGGTGCACATGTCTTCCTGTTGAGGATTTTCATACACTGCAGGGCTTCCTGCTTGTGGTAGAAATCACACCAGTGACTTGTTTTCTTTACAGTTACAGAAACCCAGTACTCTTTGTTTTAATCTGTAGATTTGTTTTCTATGAGGTGGTCACCAGGTCAGTTTTTAAATGATGAGAAACCTCATACTGGACAGCAGGAAAACTTAACAAAATTATGTTGTTAATGCTCTAGCTTTGGCTTATGGATGAGGATAACATAAAATTGTTGGTGTGTCAGTTTTAGTTGTGTGTGCATACACGATTTATTAAAATACCATTCTAACCAGGCATGGCAGCACACGCCTGTAATCCCAGCACTCAGGAGGATGAGGCAGGAAGGAGGATCGCTGCGACTTCAAGGCCAGCCTGAACTGCGTAGTGAAACCTCATCTCAAAAAGACAAAAAAAGATAATAAAATGTTAATAAAGAAGCACATGTGTTGATGTCACATTTAAAAAAAAAATACCATTCTAGTTCAGTTTACTTTTTTTTCCCCCCATGTGGTACTGGGGATTGAATCCTGAGCCTTCATACTGAGCTACATCCCCATCCCTTTTTTAAAAATTTTGAGATGAGCCTCTCTTAAGTCACTAAATTGGCCCTGGCTGGGCTCAAACTTGCCATCCTCCTGCCTCCTGCACCACAATACCTAGTTTATTATTATAATTTTTTATCAGTCCCCTACCAATGGATTTTCCTCCTAAAAATTATAGTTCTAGACTTTTTGTGTCTGATAATGAAGAATAAATTTCTCTTATGCATTATAAAATTTACTTGAGAAAAAATGTTTATCCTGACTCCTCACTTGATTTGTGTGAAATAAATTTAATAAATTAATGGACCATTCCAAATATTAACCGTAACTGTGTATGCCAGAATTCTGTATAGTAACACAGCAAGAATAAGTGGTGTTTTGTTATGTTGTCTTAGGCTAAGCATTAGTAAAAGACACTTACATGTAATGACTTGTTATTTCAGAAAGATCACTTTGACTAGATGTCCTTTAATATTTGGTATTTGGTTTATATTACTACTGACATAATCTTGTCTTCTTTAAGTCAGCAGATTTTCCTGTCACTGTGACGGTAGAGAGCCCTTCATCCTCAGAATTTGAAGAGATAGACGATTCTTCAGAAAGCGTTCATGAAATGCCAGAGAAAACCAGTGTAAAACACGAAGCATTACAGGTACAAAACTCTCGCTTTCAAGACGTAAGGAAGATTATTTCAAACCACAGTTGGTACTTGGTGGACGCGTGATTGTGAGAGGACCCTGGTGGCTTGCGTGGGGATTCTGACTGCCCCTCTCCTAATTCCTGTCTCCTTAAATGGTGCAATCTTAAAACAAGATGAGAGAAGGATGTGTGAATTCTATGAAATAAGAAGCAAAACGTCACCCATAAGATGGTTTTCTTTTCTTGGAATCATAGAATATTAGAAGAACCTTAATGCTCATGAAACAGACTCAAGGAAATTACTGTGCGGTGTAGTCAACTGAGTGTTCTCATTTTACAGACTAGGAGACTGATGGTTCTGGCAACCTTTCTTATTATGTAAGAGGAAGACATAGCTTTGTTTTTGATAAAAGTAAAATTGAAAAAGAGGTTTTCATATTGGTGTTCTCTTTTCAAAAAATAAAAATAAACTTGAGAAGCTACACTATATCACTTAATAAACTTAGCATCAAATGTCATTCCCTTCTTGTATGGACAGAGAAGAAAAAATGATTTTTGTGACAAATTTCTAACCTTAAAAATATGGGTTTTATTTTATTTCAGCTTTAATGCAGAGCTGATAATTTGTCATAAGGAAAACACCATTCTCGGAGGTCTTGTCTTTTTTGTGCATTTTACAGAGACCACATTTAATTGGGGGATGGCGTGGATGAGGATTGGACCCAGGGCCTTGCACTTGCTAATAAGCCCCCCACGTTAATTTTTCAAGATTAAGTATGACTTTCTTTTAGTATGAAACTTTAAAATGTAGAGTTATCTCTTATTTTATTTTAAGAGTGTAAACAGCAGAAACTTGCTTTTCACACATGTAGAGGCTAGAAAAGGCAAGATCAGAGTGACAGATTTGGTGCCAGGCCAGGACCTGCTTTCTGGATCACAGATGGCACTGCCCCCTCATTCCTTATGTCGGTGAAGGACAGATATCCCATTTTTATTATATGACTATGGGAATTGCTGTTTGATTTTTTTTTTTTTTTTTTTTTTTTTTTCTCATTTTAAAAGGAAGCCAGGGGCCAGGGGCCGGGGATATAGCTCAGTAGCACAGGTGCCTGCCTGGCAAGCGCAAGTTCCTGAGTTCGCATCCCAGTACCAAAAAAAAAAAAAAAAAAAAAGCACATATATGTGTAAATAATTAAATACCTGCATATATACACACACACACACACATTAATGAGCCATCTTAGGGATGAGGTGTAAGTCAAACATGAAATGGACTTGTGTCTCATGCAGACGTTATACACATAGCCTGGAGGAAGTCTGTGCAGGATTCAGGAGTTCTTGTGTGTTGACTGCCACCTCTCCCACTGTGTCATCATGTTGGCACCCAAAAAGTGTCAGACTTTGGAGCATTTTTTATTTCAGATTTTACATTAAGGATGTTTGACCTGTATTAGAAATGTCAGAGGTGATAAGGAAAAAAAATGAAGGTTAGGAAATTATCAAAAAATGAAAAGAAAATTTCCCTTGCTAAGAGTAAGCATCAGGCTTCAAGTTGAAAAGAGCTGGGCTACCCATGCGTTGAATAAGATGAATAAAAATGGACACCCATATCTAGGCACTCTTCATTGTAAGATTTCAAGAAAATACTGTTCAGTTTTCTAAGAAGGAATAAAAATCATGCTGTGTCGTACTTCTCATCAGCTACTGTGGATCCTAGAAGGCACTGAAAAGGTGCTTCACGAGCTTAGAGGCAAATCATTTTGCATGTAGGGTTTTGTGTGGAGCAAAACTGTCAGTCCTAAATGGAGACTGAATAGTATTCTGTTACATTAACAAATTTAAGTTTACTTCCTAAGCTGTGCCTTTTCTTATCTGAAGATATAATCCAGCAAAATGATAGAATAAACCAATAAGGAAGATTATAGGGTATTCAGAGGACAGCCAGTCTAGATTTGAGAAGTTTCCACTGATGATGTGATGGAGAGTGTTAATAAACCTTAAAGCATATTAGTAGGTATTAGGGACTATCAGAAAAGAGGGGGAATATTGGGAGGGAGGGAGACAGAAGGGAATCCAATTCCAGAGAGGAGGAAAGCTCTTTTGCCATAAACGTAAAGCAGTCTAAACTGGGGGATTTTTAAGCTGCTGATGGTTTGTGATAGAGAAGAATTCACTTGAACTTGGCATTAGGAATGTCCCCTTTTCAGTGACACGATGAGTGATCATCGATCTAACCTGTATGAACCGGAACACCTTTTAATAGTGTAAGGAGGTGCTGTAATGCTAACTTCAGGCCAAGGGGTTGTAAACTGGAACAGATGGGGCAAGTTGGGGTATGTGGTTGGCCTGCATCCTGCAGAAACTATAGAAAGAGGCATGATCTGTACATACAGAGATATCACTCTGCTATGTTCATTTAATCACAGCAGTGGAAGTAATGTCTTGGTTGGCAAATTTTATTTTATAATCACTAACTTGTTTGGACTTTGTATTTGACACTTTTTTGCACGTATAAATTTATGTAATTCTTAGAGTAACTTTATGCAATAGGTGCTAATATTCCTATTCTTTATTCCTGCTTTTCAGAAAAGGAAGCTAAGGTAGAAAAGGAGCTTGCCCAAACTATACCTAATTTAGTTGGATCAAGGATTTGAGCTCAAGCTGTCATGTTTTTCTGAGCACTATTTTATACTGTCTCTCACAAAACAAGAGAACTAGCCAGGTGTGTGGTGGTGCATGTAAGCACTGGGAGGCTGAGGCAGGAGGATCACAAGTTCAAGGCCTGTCTTGGCTACTTAGCAAGACCCTGCCTCAAAAAGAAAATACAAACAAGGCTGGGGATATAGCTGAGTCAGCAGTCAGTGGTCGAGTGCTTACCTAGCATTTGCCAGATCCTGGGTTCAGTCACCAGTGCCACAAAAACACATGTATACATGCACAAAGAGAGTTTGAAGTAGATGTCACATACAAAAAAGAAATCCAAGTAGCCAATAAACATGGAAAAATATTCAGCTGTGTGGGTAATCAGAGAGAAATTAATTAAAACAAATGAGAGATGCCACTGTATTCCTATCAGATTGGCAAAACATAGTCTGATAATAGCTGGTGTGCAATAGGAATCTCATGTCGTGTTTATAGGGAGTGTAAGTCAGCACAACTACTTTGGAAAGGCTTTAACACTTTATCTACCAACTAAAGATGTATGACTACCCAGTGATCCATCACATTACCTCAGTACATGTGCGCTGGAAAAACTATTCAGCAAGATGTAGATAGGGATGTAGATAAAGATACAGATTATTTGTAACAGCTCAACCTGAAAGTAACTCAAATGCCCATTAAGAAGTAAAAATTAGGGACCGGTGAGATAGCTCAGCGGTGTACGCGCCTGTCTGGCAAGCTCAAGGGCCCGAGTTTGACTCCCGGAACCCACGTATGAAAAAGGGTCCGGTGATATCGCTCAGTGGCACAGGTGCCTGCTGGCGCGTGAGGTCCTGAGGTCGACCCCGGTACCCACAAAAAAAAAAAAAAAAAAAAAAGAAGTAAAAATTAAACTGACTGTGTAGAGCAAGGAAACAAAGTTAAATAAAAAGCAATAGAATTGAATGAATGAGAGCTACAGATGGCAATGAAGTTTAAAAATGAATGAACGTAGTACAAGAAGATGATACAAGAGACTGTATGTATTTATGATACCCTTTACATAAAGTTAGTAGACAAAACCAAACTACTGTTGGGAATGCATGCAGATAAAGGAAAGGATCGTCAAGAAAGCGAGGGTGGCGTCTAAGTGGGAGGAAGAGGAACTGGTGATGGGGAGAGGATATGAGAGATTTCAGAGATGCCGGAGGGTGTACTTGCACATTTGGGTGGTGGTTACATGAATATTCCTCAGCAGTTTTGCTGTGTGTACTTTTCAGCATGTGTATCCTATTTTACAGTTAAAAACTGCTTAAGAGAAACAGTTGACCCTAGGGAGCTGAATATGTAAGCTGGGAAGAGACAGCTTTGGTGCTAAGCCCTTCTCTACCAATTACATTCATATGTTCACTCACTTCGCATTGAACATACTCTGTGTATGTACTAAGAAGTCTTCTAGGTTTTGTGTGTGTTAAATTCATTTAATCATCAAAAGAACCCTGTGCATGAATTTATCTCCCATTTTAGATGAGGAAATGAAGGCGTAGAGTTATTCCACTTGCTCAAGCATGAGGACTTTGCTCTATAGAGAATCTGAGTTTTTAAAACATAATCTAAAAAAAATTTTAGGTTATATTAATAAGCAGAGAAATGTACATTCAAGTAAGAGTGCAAGCCTGCACCTATTGAATTAGAGAAAAACACTTTTGACACACAAATCTTGTATTGGCAGCAACTTTCTTATTGACTTGTTTTGTTTTTTCAAAACAGGGTCTCATTATGTAGTTTAGGCTGTTCTTGAACTCATTGTGTAGCCTAGGCTGTCCTCAGAATCACAGCAATTCTCCTGCCTCAGCTTCCCGAGTGCTGGGATTATAAGTGTGCACCTCCACACCTGGCTTCCATTATTTATTGCTTGTCTGCTTTGTGGTAGGCACAGGAGGTGCCAGGGATAAATGCTTAACCAAATACACTCTGTTCCTTCCCTCCCACCTGTACTGGGAAAGTAAGCCAACAGTGATGGTGGAGATGATAGGCTCTATTGCTGATAGCAGTATAAAATCTTGGAAAAGTTTTGGAAAACAGCTTGGATGTAGTTGTCTGAGAGCCTTAAACATGTTCATTTGCTTTGCCCTAAAGTTTCTTTTTTTCTTAGTTTATTCCAAGAAACTTATTGTGCAGATGAAGGAGGGGACCTTGTTGCATAAAAGTGACTTTTATCTTGCAGTATTGAAGAGTTGGAAACAATCTGAATGTTTAGCTATAAGGTAATGAGTAAGTGAACCAATAAACCCACCCAATAGAATGTTTGTAGCCACTTGCAGGTTGATGTTACAAAAACCCTCTGATCATATGAGAAACATCAATTCAATGTTAAATGGGAAAAAGTGGACATATATTTGATACACAAAATTATGGGTACTCTCTTCTGGGGGGAAGCACCTTGGCAATGTATAGAAGGGGGTGGGGGAGCAAATGATGAGAAAGAAAATTACTCCAAAACTTTGTCATAGTTGTAGTGTTTATTTAGTGATATTACTTTATAATTTTTTGCTTCCGTGTTTCTTTATTTCCTCTAAGGAGCATGAATTACTCCGTAGATTTTAAAGGAGTACTAGGGAAAAAAAACTTTTTCATAAAAATGTATCGTTACGTTCTAACTCTCTCCACTAGAGGGAGAAACTATTACATGTAATTTAACTTTGGTGTCTTGTTTAGAATCAGTCACGAATGGAGTTTAGTCTTTCTCCAGTTGTGAGGAATTTTTGTTTTCATCGTTTAAAATTTCTGTGATATCGGTTTTAAATATTAATACCATTATATGAATAATAATAACTTCGCAATTTCTTGTTTTTACCATAAAAACTTCATTGGCCTGAACATTAAAGAATTTGAAAGCGAGGCGTGGTAGCTCAAGCCTGTAATCGCAGTATGCTAGAAGGCTGCAGCAGGAGGATTCAGTTCTAGTCCATCCAGCCTTGGCAACTTAACAAGACCCTGCTCAGAATTTAAAAAGGGGTGGGGATATAGCTCTGTGTGAAGGCACTGTGTTCGAACCGCAATATCCCCTACAAAGACAATTTTTAAAAATCATTAGAACATTTACTAATTTTCAGATATATGTTCTGATTATAAAAGCACATGTTCATTGAGGAAAGTTTTGAAAAATAATGAACTTGAGAGGAAAATCACTACATTTACATACAACTGGATATTTTATAATCAGCCCTTTTTTCTTAAAAAAGTATCAAAATATTTTGTTGTTATTGAATACTCTTCTACAGCAGGGAATCTGATTAAGCTTAGGGACCATCTTCCAAGAAAAATGCACAGAAAGATTTTCGGAATACAGCTCCTAAATCCTATTCATTAATTCTGGTAGAGTCCTTTATGTCATCATTTTTTTTTTTTTTTTAGCGGCTTCATAGGACATTTCTTCATATGGATGTATTTTTATTTAATCACAATATGAAGCTTTTAGCTTATTTCTAGAGTTTAGGTAGTTATAGTTCTATGACATTATGTTGATAAATAAAGCCTTGCCGACATCTGTGATGATTTCCTTAGGGGAATCAGAACATTTGGTATAATCTAGAGATTGCTTCAGAAAGTAGTACTAATTTCCTCTCGTGGTGTGGATATATCTATCTATATATATTTATACACATAGCTATATCCAGGGTTAAACTAAATTTTTAAGTTAAAACTTTAAGTGAACATTCAGAAGCCCTTAAAATATATCTTGCTGTTTTCAAAAATATACATTTTTATTTTACTCAAATGGTGCAGCAGTAAACAATGCTTTATTTGCAGTAGCAAATAAACAAAAAATAGTAACAGTCATCGTTTTGTTCATGAACCTGGGTGATGAATAGTATACTAATTTTCATTGCTTAGACTTTGGTGGTTTTTTTGTTTGTTTGTTTTTTTATGTGGGTACCGGGAGTCGACCTCAGGACCTCGCACTTGCCAGGAAGCACTTGTGCCGCTGAGCGATATCACCGGCCCTTTTTTTCCTTTATGTGGGTTCTGGGAGTCGAACTCAGGACCTCGTGCTTGCCGGGCAGGCGCCCGTGCCACTGAGCGATATCACCGGCCCTTTGGTGTTTTTAAATAGGAACCATTTCTCATTCGCTCCCGTTCTGTAGATTGGACGTCTCGGCAGGACGTGACTGGGATGTCTGCTCAGAGTCTGACCTCTCTTACCATCTGGAGGCTCTGGGAAAGACTCCCCTGCCAGGCTTATTCAGGGTGTCTCATAATTCAGTCCCTGCAGCTAGACTGAGGCTCCATTTCCTTGGAGCCTTGACTGGCAGTCAGTCAAGGGGCCCTCTGGGCCTCTGGAGACCTCCCTCACCTTTGCATTCCTTGCTGCCTCATTGTACTTGACCTTTTAGAGCCAGCAATGGAAAACCCCCTGTGTCTGATTGCTTTTGTACTTTAAATCTCTTTCAGTAATAGCCTGGTCCCTCTTAATGGGTTGCTTATTTAGGTTGCATCCACCTAGGGTCCTCTCCCTATCCTAAGGTCAATCGCCTTGGGGACTTTTACGTGCATCTCTTCACAGTAGTACCTAATGACTGAACAGTGGGAGATTGGGGGGTCCCCAGCAGGAGGAAATCTTGGAGGCCATTTTATATTCTGCCTACTGCAAGGAGTGGCTCTCCACTTTCAAGGATTGTTGAGTCTTAGTTCCTGAACGTAAGGATGTTCACCCTTGTGCACCCTATTTTACTGAGGGGAAAGTTACCACCTCTGTGACCAGGACGAGCACCCGCTTCCTGAAATCAAAGCCTGGCTCTACTACAATACTTAAGTAGTTGTATGACTTTGGATGTATTACTTTCCTCCTCTCTGATTTGGTTTTCTCATCTGTAAAACAATAGTTAATGAAGTTATATTTTATAGGGTTTTGATGGCTAAATTAGGTAATAACTAGAAAACTCTTAGAACAATGCTTGGAATATAATAAAGTGCTTTGAAAGCGTGTGTGTGTGTGTGTGTGTGTGTGTGTGTGTGTGTGTGTGTGTGTTTTGAGATAGGATCTGTGTAGTCCATACCAGCCTTGAACTTGATATGTAGCCCAGACTTATCTGAAATTCATGGTCTTCTTTCTCAGCTTCTTGAGTGCCGACATTACAGGTGTGCAGCATCATGCCCAGTTTAAAGTATTTCCTTTTTTAAAATGCAGCTCTGTTAAGTATGTTAATAGAGTTACCTTCTGTGAGGGGACCTATGAGTAATAGTTTTCCTGTCACGGCCTTATTTTTTATTTCCCATTCACTAACTGTATTCTATTTACTGCCTCTTTTTTTTTTTTTTTTTTTTTTTTTGTGGTTACCGGGGGTCGAACTCAGGACCTCGCACGCCAGCAGGTGCCTGTGCCACTGAGTGATATCACCGGCCCTTTTTTCATATGTGGGTACCAGGAGTTGAACTCAGGACCTCGCGCTTGCCAGGCAGGTGCTTATGCCGCTGAGCTATCTCACCGGCCCTATTTACTGCCTTTTTATGGTGAGCTGCCACAAATCTATTTTGGGGAGTAGGATTTAAATAAATGTAATGTGCTGATTTGATATGTTTTGGCAATTAATTTCACCAGCATGGTATGATACTGTAAGTAGTACATGTATAATCCTGAAAGTTTACTTCTGGCTCTGCCCCTAGATACTTGGTAGAATCTGGCTGAAACTACTTTTAGGGGTCATGGTGTGAATTAGTTACAATATTTGCTCTTTCTCAATGCTAGGAAAAACTGGAGGAGTGCCTAAAGCAGTTAAAGGAGGAAAGAGTAATAAGGCTTAAGGCGGATAAACGAGTCAGTGAGGTAAATAAAAGTCTTATATTTTGAGAATTGTTTTGTTTGGATTTGATTTTAAGCTACAGACATATAACTTCATAAACTTTAAAGTAAGAAAATACAATATAGGGCCAGTGAGATAGCTCAGTGGCATAAGCGCTTGCCTGGCAAGCGCGAGGTCCTGAGTTCAGTTCCCGGTACCCACATAAAGAAAAAAAGAAAATACAATATATTACAAATTGGTTGGGCTATGTTAACCTTTGTGTTTACTTATTCATCTAATTATATTCCAAGAAGTATGTCTCTTTAAAAATTTAAATGTAGTCCCCCCAAACCAGGCTTTTATATGCCTGCACCTTATTTCTGTTCATGAAATGTACTTATTAGGTTCTACTGTGTGTGTATATATATATATGTACAGTAACATAAAGCATGGTGATAAGACTGTCTACTGACAGTGAATTGGCAAAGTGAATAAGTAAATGCAATGAAAGATAAAAATCTGTACTCTTGAGTACTAAATTAGACTAATGTACATGAAAGCTAGACAGTTCTGTATAATATAATTTATTACTGTGAAGAATTTCAGGAAGAATTTTTGACAGTATGTACATTTGGTTGAAAGATACTCGCCTAGTAAATACTGAGCATCTGATTGTATAAAGCAAAAAAGTGCATCATGAATGAAATGACCTTTCTGAGAAATAGTAGCATGGGCTTACGTGTGGTTTTAGATGAACAAATGATGAGAAAGAGGACTGTGCAGGGTAGTAGACATTTTCAAGAAGCGAAGGAGGAGGAATATTGGTAGTTGTGCAGTTAATAAATTAGGTACACTTTAGGACTTTCAGATGTACACATTAAAAACTATCCTTGCTAAAAAAATTCCTTAATATTCAGCAGAAGTGTAATATGCTTTGTTCAAATCAGACTGTATTTCATTTTCTAATTTAAGAAGACCCTTAGGAAGCTAATTTTCTTACATAAAATGATGTGAATTTAACCAGTTAGAAATGTGGTCTTCTTGAAAGATCATTAGTGAAACAATAAATTTGATACATATACCTAAGTGTTATACAGGAAATTTCGTCAGTTGTCTCCCCATTTTGATTGTTAGGTGATATGGTTAATGTCATTAATAGTAAAGTGTTAGATTAATTACAAATTAATCACAATTTTTAAAATGTTTTAGTTTTGTTACTTAAAAATTATTTTCTTTAGATGACAATGAGAGAAAATAATGTCACACATTTTCACCCTTCTTTTGTAGCTAGAACGTGAAAATGCCCAATTAAGAAATATAAACTTCTCTTTGTCTGAAGCCCTTCATGCACAGTCAATGACAAACATGATCCTGGATGATGAAGGTGTTTTGGGCAGCATTGAGAATTCTTTTCAGAAGTTCCATGCTTTCCTGGATCTCCTTAAAGATGCTGGGTTGGTTTGTTTGTCTCTAGGGCATTCTTCCCATCGTGATTTTAACGATAGTTTGCAGGGGAACTTGGGCATTGTCATATTCTCCATAAGTCATGTATGCTGTGTGATTATACCTAAGTTATATGCTTGATTTTTTAAATGGAGAATTTTTTTTTAAAGAAATTTAAATTGGCGAACCTGCCATGGTAGACAGCCCATTGAAAGGAAGTTAACATGTACTTAGAGTAATTGGTAGGTATAATTCTTGTTAAAAACTAAATTAAAGCTAATTTTAATTGAAAATACTCACTTTGCTTGTTAAATAAGTTTGAATTATGTAAGCCCTAGACATTAGAATAGCTAGTAATCTGCAGGTTAGAGTAGATCACTGGTTCTCAAGCAGGAATGATTTTGCTGAGAGAATTGGAACAGTTGATGGAGTGATTTTCATAGGTGAATAGTTTGGTGCTAGGCACAAGCACATTAGAAACTGGAGAGAAAAATGGGAAGATGTGATGAATATGCACTAGCTAGAGAGTGCATTTAAAATGGAGGGATGATACTAAGGATATACAAGCAGGTGATATAGAATATATTCTTTTTTTTTTTTTTTTTTTTTTTTTTGTGGGTACCGGGGGGTCGACCTCAGGACCTCGGGTGCCTGCGCGCCCGTGCCGCTGAGCGATATCACCGGCCCCTTTTTCGTATGTGGGTTCCGGGAGTCGAACTCGGGCCCTCGCGCTTGCCGCGCAGGCGCTTAAGCCGCTGAGCCATCTCACCGGCCCCTAGAATATATTCTTGAGGGGAATAGGGAACACTAAATGATCCGATCCCATAGCACATATATGGGAAGATCTGACTAAGTGGGAGAGACAGCGGGTTATGGACTAGAGTTGGATGTGGCTTCTGAGATTTTTTGTATTCATGCATACGAGTATTCCGTGCTTGCAGGTGTGGGGGAGTCTGAGTTCTCCTGTGGTTATAACCCCTATCTTTCCTCTTCTCATGCAGACTTGGACAGCTTGCCACAATGGCTGGTATAGATCAGTCAGATTTTCATTTACTAGGTCGTCCTCAGATGAATTCTACTGTTAGTAATCCACCTGAAGAAGAAAAGAAAGCGCATGAAGAAGAGAAACCAGATCCAAAGCAGAATGCTATGGGACGAATGCAAAATATCCAAGTAAGTGGGCAGAACAGAACTCAGTGGTTCAAGAGTGATTAGAAAAAAGGGAATTAGCTAGTCAGAGAGAAAATCCTAGTGATCCATCTCAAATCATTTCCATACTTGAGGGCCAAAAATATATTTCAGGTCTTCCCAAGTCTGAAATTACTAAGCTTGTTCCCATGTCATGGTATTGTACTGTAAATAAGAAAGCCTGTTTTGACAATTTAAATCAGAATATCCTCAGTGAAGAAAGAAATGAAAGTTTAGAGAAAGTATTCCAAATTTTAAGTTTTGTAAATGTTTTCTATTCATATTTTGTCTAGGTTTCTATTTGTATGCAGTCAGCTTACAATGAAGGAACACTAATGAAGGTATAAGTAATGATACAGATAACTCTTAGAAATAAGTAATCCAGACACAATTACCTGGCAGTGTGTGATGGCAGTAGGCCTGGGAGAGGGACACCTGCCTGCCGCAGACCCCCCTGCCGCCTGTGCTCTCCCTTCCCGGAGCCCCCTCCCACCCGCCAGCCACAGACTGCTCTGCGGGACTGACGGTTTGAGACATACATTGGATACTGCTGTCCTGTGTAGGTAGGATAGGAAAGACATTACTTTTTTTGGCAGGAGGGTGTTTTTAATGAGAGAAAGGGAAATGGACAACAATTACACATAAGTACAAAAGTGGTGGATCTAGCTCTGAATAAAGCTAATTTTTGAGTGGAGAATCACTTGGGAAGACATAATTAGGAGGAAAAAATGACCCTAAAGTCTTCTGAGTAATGAACTGACTGCTTAATGATAAGATCACGGAGTAACACTGAAGTTTTGAAGTCTTACTTTTCATATTTAGCTTTATTCATAACTGAATTTTTGTTGTTTTGCCCTCCAGTTTCAGAAATTTACAGGTGATGCTAGAATTCCTTTGCCTCTTGACTCCTTCCACATCCCAGTTTCTACTCAGGAGAACCTAGTAACTTCCAGAGACAACCTGGGAGCCCCAGCCCCTGAGCAGCAGCAGCAGCAGCAGCAGCAGGACTCGTTAGAAGGATTCATTGCTAGAACATGTTCTCCTTCCGCAGAAAAGATTACTGGAACTGGAAGTCAAAGAGGAGAGGGGGAGTTGTCTAGAAACAGCAGATCACCTTCAGAGAAAATGAACAAAGCAGGTGAATATACCAAAAAACACTCTGCTAAGAAACAGCCCAGGAAGGACCTACATTCCTATTCCGACTCTCCTATAAGCTGCAAAAACAAAGGAACTAGGGAAAATAGTTCTTTAGTTAATGAACCAGTTAAAAGTGAGTCTTTGAAAAACTTTATTTCTGTCAAGAAAGAAAGTAGACTAGTGACTGTTTCATCCAAGACAAATAAAAGTAAAAATAATCCACTAGAACATTCTGAAAGTGATACTCTTGGATCCGACTCTGAAATTCAGGAAAGCATCCATTCTCTATCACGCTTGACATAGGTCTAACCTTTGAATTATGTTTTTGCCTTCCAATTTTAATAAATTTTCTCATGTTTTTATTATGACATATGGTGTCTTAAAATATAGAATTAGAAGCCATTATAGAAACATTTATATATGCTTTTTATTAAAATGAAACTTTTAGTGTGTTATTTTTTTGACACCTTGCACCATTCATTCAACAAACTCTTACAGAGGGCCTAATATGTACATTATTCTGAGTGCCATGGCTTTCAGCAACAAAGAAAACGCCTTTACCCTCTTGAACTAATACTATGTGGAGGGAGAAAATAAGCAGGGGAAGGGGACTAGAAAAGCATGAGAGTGAATAAATGGAATAGATTTACCGTTTGATTCAATGTAGGGATATAAATCACGTGGCCAGAAGCCATTGTTGTATCCTGATTTGTAAACGGAGCATCAGACATGTACCTACATGCTTACCTGTGTTCACGGGTTACCGCAGGCCTGGAAGCACCTCGGGAAACTTACCACACCCATTTCATAGGTGAGGCGTTTGAGGAGACATTATGTGAATGGCCCAGAGTTGGATAGCTAAATAAGCACGCACCTGGGATCTGAGCAAGAAGCAGTGCTCTCAGTCTTTCGGGCATCCTGTTTCCTGTTGAGAGAGGACTCCTTAAGGAGGGTGGTAAAAGTTGGTGACAAAAGTGCATAGAACTAGGGTCATCAGAAGGCACACCTGTCCTCTGCCCCAGCCCAGCAGAACTTTTTAAAGGCAGATTATGTGAAAGTACAATTACATCTTTGTACTCAATTATCCCATTATGGTAAAACACATAAGTCTTTAGTACAAGCAGACTTTGTCTCAGAGGTGAGATTAGAGAAAAGTTCAGTGCCAGATTTTTTTTCTAGACCATCCTGCCTGCTGATAATCAAAGGCTACTACATTACTCTTGAGTTCATTAGTCAAGGGTTGAGTGTTAACGAGAGAATGAAGCAGGGAGAAAGCTGTAAGCTTGGACCTTTAACTCACAGGGGGCTGGGGGAAGACGATAAGCAGATGTGTTAAACTGTACGTTAATTATATTCTATTGCAGGAAGGAAATCCCATCAGTGTGTAGGGAATAAGGAGGACTGTGGGACTAAGAAAGTCACCTTGATATCTAAAAAGAGGTCATCTTAAGACCTAAGCTAAGAGTTAAAAGAACTAATCAGAAGCTGGTGAATAATGAGATGAAGGAAGGATACTGAACGGCAGAAGCGCAGAGCCACAAACACAAGTAGTGTAGAGCTACTGGAAGGTCAGCAGGCGACCGCAGGTGATGTTGAAGTAGGCAGCCGGGGGACGAGAGTGGGTCTCACAGCCCGTGTTGAATGGAGTTGGTTCTTCTCCTCAGAGAATGGTGAGCTAGCAGAGTGAAACGACATGGTCAGGTTTACGTTTTACATTGTTAACTTAGTACAGAAGATAGATGAAAGAAGCATGGAGACTGAGCATGTGGCACATACTTGTAACCCCAGCTAGTTCGGAGGCTGAAACGGGAGAATTGTGAGTTGAAGGCCAGCCTAGGCGACTTGGCGAGATCCTATCTCCAAGTACAAATAACTAGGACCGTAGCTCAGTGGCAGAGCATTTGCTGAGCATGTGTGAGGCCTGTGTTTGCTCCCTGGTACAGGGAGATCCATTTGCCACACTCATCTCAGGAGCACTGGGTTTTTAAATGGGACTTAATACTCCCACTTCCTCTCCTGTCTCTACCATAAGTATTTTGTGGACAAACCTAAAAGAGAGCCTGGCTTAAGTAAAATGAAGCTGATTTCTCTACTGTAAGACTTCTCAGCTGCTGTAGTCTAATGTTCATTCTGAATCTTCAAGACGGGCTTGTGGTATGACTTGCCTCTCCTCAGATATATTTGATTATAGATCTTCCTTAATAGGAATACCTAACAACTGGTTCCAAATACCAATTTGGTAACTTCTGAATTATTAATCGGTAGCAAGAGAGAAAGGGACCTGAAGTAAGTTTTGGATGAAAGGAAGAAATAAGTTTGAATCTTAGGAAATAAAATCAACAGGACTTATTAATTGGTTATAGCAGGCTGGACATGGTGGTGCACATGTGTAATCCCAGCATTCGGGAGGCTGAGCCAGGAGGATCATTGTGATTTTGAGGCCAGCCTGGACTACATAGCAAGACCCTGTTTCAAAAAAAAAATGGGCTTCATTTGTATGAGTAAAGTTGGATGGTGCTATCAGTAAGGTTGGAAACATGGAACTGCCTTGGAGAGAAGAGTTTAGTTCTGGACCCACTGAATTTTAAAGCACCTATAGAGTTGAGATGACTGGTAGATGTTTTGATGTGGACATGAAGACATGGAAAGAGAAAAATGTCAAAGTTGTTAGTGCATGTAAGAGGAAGTTAAAATCATGAAAGCAAATGAGATCACAGTCACAGGGACTGTCAAAGATTAAGTGATAAAGAGTATTCTGAGAAAGATGGTGGCAGTGTTTCAGCAAGGAAGAGGTAAAATACAGTGTCATGCTGCAGAGGATGTCAGTGTCCAATGGATTTGGGCAGTTGTTTCCCAGCTGGCTTGATTGAGAAGGTGGGCGAGAAAGGTGGGAAGAGTTAGAAGTAAAATGAGATGATATCTGAGCCTCAGTTTCCTTTGACCACAGATTTTTTTTTTAAAGGCATAAGCCAGGCACGGTGGCACACATCTGTAATCCCAGCGCTTGGGAAGCTGAGGCAGGAGGATCATTGTGAGTTCAAGGCCAGCCTGGACTACATAGCGAGACGCTGTCTCAAAAACAAAACAAACAAATAAAAGGCATACACATATGAAGTGTGATTAAAAAATACCGTGAATGTTTAAATTTTTAAAAAAAATTACCACAAAATACATTGCCATTAGTCTCCCTCAAAATGCTCCCCCTCGCTTTGAGCACATTTATCCCATCGTGCTTGCTGCTTCTGGAAGCAGCTCTGGAGTCCTCTTTCATGACTGTCTTTAGTCACAGTGTGGTGGCTGCTTTGATGTCCTGAGTTGATTCAAAATGCTATTTACCGTTCATGGTCATTTTGACTTTGGGGAAAGAGCCCCAAACTGCACAGTGCTACGTCTGGTTACCAAGGTGGATACAGACACGCCGTAATGTTTAACAGAAATTGCACTACATGTTTTGAATCCTTCAGGACATCAAGACGGCCACAAAAAGGCACTCTGGAGAGAGGACTTTTAGACTTAAGAAAAAGGTAAGAACAATGGCATAAGTATGTTAGAAATCGGGGATTAATGCCAGTGTGTCTTTTACCGTAATACATTTTTTTTTTTTTTTTTGTGGGTACTGGGGGGTCGACCTCAGGACCTCGCGTGCCAACAGGCACCCATGCCGCTGAGCGATATCACCGGCCCCTTTTTCATACGTGGGATCCGGGAGTCGAACTCGGGCCCTCGCGCTTGCCAGGCAGGCGCTTACGCCGCTGAGCCATCTCACAGGCCCATACATTTTTAAACATTCACTATTTTAATCATACCTTGTATGTGTAGTTTTAAAATCTTGCATATTTTGTCTTAAAATTATTTCATTAATAGGGATGTTTTTCTGCTTAATATGTATAATTTTAGCTCTTCAAATGATTGTTAAGCTTTCAATACCATACTGAAGCAGTATCACTTAACTGGAATACACTATTTTCATTTGAGTTTGAGATTACAAGCTTGTTCCTTTACTGAGAAATTCCTGGGCACCTTTACCTTGTTTACCAAAATCTATGCAATTTGTATCCAATCAGGACTTTTTATTGTTAACACAGTGTCAGGTGTGATACTTATAGCAAAAACTTGTTATCTTGCCTTAAATCTACCCATAATTACTAGTGGTCAAAAGTTACTCTTGCTTATCTATCCAGTCCTGTATCTAGTAATTTCCAGTGGGCATTTACAAAGTAATCTCTTAATCTTAAAACAATAATACTTGGTTTTCACAGGACCAGCAAGATAGATGGAAGATTTGTTAAAGCAATTGGGATTATACACCATATGCTAGAATTTATGATATACCACGAATGATTTAACACATTCCTTTACTTTCCCAGAATCCTGAGTGACTAAAGAAGTATTAAAACTAAAATCATCATCATCATCATCATCTAATAGAGTCGGAAAACCAGAGAATGAACAGTGTGGCATTTCTAGAGGATAAAGAGCAAATTACTGCAGGACCAGTTCAGTGGTGTAACATGGGAACCACTCCACTTACCCTCAGAGTGTCTAATTCTGGAGTTTGCCAGGATAAGTGGGTTCTGATGCAGGCCTCCGGGATTGGCGGATAAGGACATCATCCCAAATGGCTACAAGGAGGAACTGAGGTTAAGCCATCCACACTTTCTGGCTGTGGTGACCCCTCTTGCCCCTTTATAGTCACCAGAGTACCTGAAATCAGAATCTGTATTCATTGAAAGTGAACCAGAATTTTCATTTGGCTGAGGAAATCACTTCAAAATTGAACTTTAGGCCCTTACCTTTAATTATGGACAGCCAGGAATCATCAAATCTGAAGAAAACCAAGAACGTAAAAAGGGAGAATCCTAGGAGAACAAGAGTAATTGGAATATAGTAAGTGCTCATATATTTGAGTTAGTGAAACAACACAATACCAGATTGGTATTGGATTTTATCAGCAACTAGATTACTTAGAAGAAATCTTCCTCTCAGAGTTACCAAGCAAACTGAACAATGAACCCATGAAAGAAGATTTTCAGGTCAAAGAAACTGATGAACAGATTTCAGAAAAACTTTCCTGGTTTTGTTTCCTGCCAATTGCCTTCAAAATCATCAAGGGTTTTGATAATCAGAAAAGCCTAAATAAGTTTAATGCAGATGAGAAAAGTCCAAATAAATTCTAGGTTTAACATGGATGGAGACAGGCAAGGTATAGGAAGTGAAACATGTTCAGGATCCTGTCTTACTCAAGGGAAGAATATAGATGTTTACTTCTAGTGTCAATAGAAAAATACATTCAAGTGTATTTAAAGTTAAAGGTAGACTAGTAAGTATAAGCTGTGTGATGTTGCAGTAACAAACCCAAATCGACTTCCAGCGTAGGTTTATTTGTGCTCCTGCCGTATGCTGTTCGCTGGTTGGCCATTATTGCCCATTATTAATGGCCCTGCTCATTATCGCCCTCAATCCAGGAACTAAGTGGCTAAATATCACTAACTGGAACATGGCTGGTTGTAGTGTCCAAGATAACAGTCTGTGGCTTTGAAGCTTCTGCGTAGGTGTAGCATTACATCACCCGTTTCTTTAGAAAGTCACATGGCCATGCCTGAGTTCAATAGCACGGAAGTTCAGACTTGCCATGTGCCAGGAAGAGAAAGAACCACATAAATGTCAACAACTTTAATAGCTACCACATTACCAGGGAACAGTGAATAGAATTGTAAAGCCCTCCAAAAGGCAGGAAAGTAAACAAACCAAAGGTAGGAAGACCAAGTTCTCTCACAGTAAGTGTGAATAGGGGCCTGGTGCAGTGGCAGGCACTTGTAATCCCAGCACCCTGGGACAGAAGGATCACAGATTCTAGCCCAGTCTAGGCCACTTAGGCTGGATTCAATTCCCAGCATAGTGCATGTGTGCACACACACGCGCACACACACTGAATAGGTTAAATTCTAGAATCATTAAAGCTTCAGTGAAAACACAGAATGCCACTATGCACTGTATGTAAAAGAAAATATTATAAAGAGGTGGACAAAAATATACTGGCAGATGCTAACAAAAGCAGATGTGGCTGTGTTAACTTCAGACTAAATAGAACCTTAGGTGAAAACTATCAAAGAGGACAAAGAAAAATTGGTAAGCTCAGTGTTGCAGAAAGACTTTTTTTTGTGTGGGTACCGGGGGTCGACCTCAGACCCTCGTGCTTGCCAGGCAGGCACTTACGCCGCTGAGCCATCTCACCGGCCCGAAAGGTTTATTTCAAGATTATAAAATGAAAATTTAGGAGCACAGGGAAAAATGGACAAACCAATTATAATGAGACCAATTATAATGAGTCTAAGTCAGTGGATCTACCACTGTGCACTTACTAGAATGGCTAGAGTAAATGCAATGCCACGTGCTAGTTGGTATGCAGAGCAACTGGAATTCTCACAGATGGTTAGAATACAAAGAGATTTGGCCATTTGAAAGAGTTTAGCGTTTCTTTAAATACTAAACATATACATACTATATGGCGCCACAGTGCCACCCCTGGGTGTCTACAGGGATGAAATTTATGTTCACACAAAACCTGTACTGGATGTTTATAGCAGCTCTCTTCATCACCAACACGTCTTCCAGCAGGCAAATGAATAAACAATGTGGTGCATCTATATGATGGAATTTGGTGCAGCAATAAGAAGAAATAAATTACTAACACATGTAATGAATGAATCTCAAAGTCGTGCTGAAAGAAGTTATTCTCTAAAGGTTATCTACTATATAGTTTGTTTATATGACATTCTTGAAAATATAACACTACAGTGAGGGAGAACAGATCAGTGTACAGAAATGCAGAAACTACTGAATTAGTGTACATCAGTGATGGTGAACCTTTTAGAGACCAAGTGCCCAAACTGCAACTCAAAACCCACTTATTTATCATGAAGTGCCAACAGTGCAATTAAACCTGAATATGGAGGTTTTAGTTTAGAAAAAACAAGTGTTACCTGATGCTTGGCTGCTGGGGCGACTTGGCTTGCGTGCCAACAGGGGGGCTCTGCATGCCCACTGTGGCATGTATGCCATAGGTTCGCCACCACTGGTATATACCAATCCCTATCGTGTAATAATCTATAGCAGACTGAGACAGTAGCTCCAGAGCTGAGGGCACACCTGTAACACCGGCACTGTGAGAGGCTGAGGCAGGAGGATTGCAAGTTTGAGCCCAACCTGCACAACTTAGTGACTTCGTGAGACCTTGTCTAAAAAAGGATGTAGGTCAGTATGAAGGCCTAGATTTAATCCCCAGTACATACATACATACACACACATACATACGTAAATAAAATATTTTTTAAGAACCACCCGGCAGACCACAGAAACACTATTCTATGCAAAGTTAAAGGTGCTAGCCCTGGCTCCACCCCCCGTATGCACACACGAGTGAGCAATTTTATGAACAACTTTTACTGTGCTTTCCGGTATGTTCTGTCACATTTCATGCCTTTAAAGAAGGCTGTGCTCACAGCTCTCTAGTTGTTTCACAATCTACTAACAGTTTGCATGCTACTCTTGGAAAAGTTGCTTTTGTTTCATGGCAGAAGGTCTTTCCACACTTGTGCGTCGCTTCCGCAGTCTAGCTTTCTTGAGATCTGGAACTCTCAGTAGTCTTAAAGTGATTTTCATTAGATTCTCTGTTCAAATACTTGTGGTGCTGAAAGCCTGAGTTTTCAAATCTTCCTGAGAATTTTCAAACATAATTTACTCAAAAAGTTAAAACAACACAAGACTTTGCCCTGTGACCTCAAGCACGCACTTGTATGCCTGGCTGCTCCCATAGACAGAACGTGCCTTAGACGTTGGAAGGGCTTACCCTAATGCCCGTGTTATTTGTGTACGAGTTTGTAAATTTTAAACCAGTGTGATTTTGTTTTGTTTTGTTTTTTGAGATAAGGTCTCACTGTGTAGTTCAGACTGGCTTTGAACTCATTATGTAGCCTAGGGCAGTGACCTCCTCCCCAGTCTCTTGCCAGGCTCCACCAGTGTGAATGTAAAAAAGGAAAAAAACCTCAGGAAGTTTAGAAATAGGTAAGTATACCTCTTGTAGATTAAAATCATCATTAACGTTGTTCTGGAGTCCCATGAAGATTAGCCAGTTTATTTAATGCATTAGAAAGACAATCTTTTTTAAATAATTTTTTCAAATTTACTTATTTATTTATTTAGGTTTTTTTGAGACAGGGTCTCACCATGTAATTCAGGCTGGTCTTGAACTATGTAGCCCAGGCTGGCCTCAAATTTGTGGCAATCCTGCCTCAGTCTCCCAAGTACTGTGGGATTACAGGCATGCTCCACCAGGTCTGGTGGCACTTAATCCTTGAAGAAAAAAAATCCATAAAATTTTAGAGCTTGGTAATCCTAGTTTAAAATCCTAGGATTTTAAATGATAAAAATTGAGTAGGATTTGAAAACAAAAATAAGTTTACTAGTCGGCTCTAATTTCTTTATACCAAAATCAAACTTCACCAAACTCCTAGAAATTGATTATATACCAGACAAGAGACCATTTCAGCCATTATTCTAAGACTCCCAAACTAGAGGGATAAAAGTGTTTTCTTTATTTTGAAGAAGAAATGAGGCAAGAGGTATTGATTAACTTTCTAGGGGACCGAGTTAGCGGGATTTGTAACTTCCGAACCTGTTTTCTTACCACCTCGTGCAGTCATTTGTGCTCTTCTGCACAAATGTTCATTTCCCAAATATTTATTGTCACTGACTGTAACAGCACAGAGGGCCTCCGGCTGAAGTCACACCCTGTGCTGGGCTGCTGCTGTCGGCCGAGGAGGCAGAGCAGGGTCTGCGTGAGCGCGTTTCCAACGCCTTCGTGCTTTCTCGACCCAAGGCCTTGTACCTCACTCTGTGGTTGCTTTCCTTCCCCAGATGTACTCAGTGTAAGAGCAATGAGTGTAAACCGGCTAATATCCCTAAATATTTTGGTATGATTTTACATTCCATCCATTTTCATTTTTTAAAAAATTAAATATTAAAAAGTTTTTAATAAACTTCTTGTTGAAATCTTACCTTGAACAGTGTGAAGTCCACCGTCTTTAAGGCCTACATGCTGAATACAATAGACAAAAATAGCTTGATATCTTTTTCTCACTAGTTGGAGTAGATTTAGAGTTTTACTGGGGTTAACATTTTTTTTTACTTTTATTTATTTATGTATCTGTCTGTGTATTGATTTACTTATTTGTGTAACCCTGGGTGTTGAACCCATGGCGTGGCACTGGCACTGAGCAACATTCCCCTCCCTTTACCTGTCGTCCCTTTTTATTTTTTATTTTGGGACCAGATGTCACTGAAGTTGCTCAGTTGCCCAGGCTGGGATTGAATTTGCGATCCTCCTGCCTCAGCTCCCAGAGCAGGAGTTAACATTTTAGACCTCTGACTTTCATTTAAAGTAGAGCTCCAGGTCTAAGGCTCTTGCCTGGCCAAGATTTTGCCATATCTTTCAAACGGCTGCTTTTTTTTTTTTTTTTTTTTTTTGTAATGTGGTTACCAGGAGTTGACCTCAGGACCTCGCGCTTGCCAGCAAGCGCTTGTGCCACTGAGTGATATCACCAGCCCTTTTTTTCCTTTATGTGGGTTCTGGGAGTCGAACTGAGGACCTCGCGCTTGCCAGGCAGGCACTTATGCTGCTGAGCTATCTCACCGGCCCCTTTTTTTTTTTTTTTTTAATAGGAATACATTAGAGCTTTCCATGAACCTGAGCTAAATCATTCTGCAATTGACGAAGGTTATGATCACTTAGGGCTTTTCTCTGTCATGTTTGGTCAACTTGCGACACATGCTTATTCTTTGCAATAAAGATTCCTCCCCAAGCGGCTGCCCTGGGGCACAGCTGTCATCCCAGCTGCTCAGGAGGCTGAAGTGGGAGGACTCCTCGAACCCAGGAGTTCAAGGCCAGCCTGGGCAACGTAGCAAGACCCGGTCTCAAAGAAAAATCCATAAAAAGACAACAGCTTCTCCGCAGGCTACCCCGGCCCCGCTCTTTGCAGGGGAAGGCCTGTGTCAGAGCCTCGGCCTTGGTCTGCGGTGGCCCTGCAGGCTCGGGTGCCACAGCCTCCTGTGGAGGGACTCGTGGGATTTCCTCAGGGAACGCGGAGTCCCGTGTGGAGGAGGCCAGGTGCTCGCTGGAGCTGAGCATGTCAGATGCCTCTCAGAGGTGGCTTTACTCCTGCTGGCTTGGAGAGCAGCAACCGCTGAGGACAGCGGCCTGGCAGTGAGGCCTCAGCCAGCCTAAGGCCTGACCGCCGCGTCTGTCCCCAAGTCCAGACTGCAGATGGCTGGGTGTTTCATGTGCTTCAAATCAGGGCTTTAATACTGCTGGCATTTATTACTTGGAGTAGTTTTGTGCCTTCATCTGTGTTCATTGCATACTCTCCAGGGAGTGCTCCCCAGGGTCCTCCCCGGGAAAGTGTGACATGGAACACAGTGGAGAGAGAATTTTTAGGCTGAGGCAGGAACAGCTAGTGTTCCATTCAGACTCATTTGGTGGCCTTCGGGTCTGGTCACCGCCTCAGGAGGAATCCTGCAGGACCTGTGTGGAGTCAGGGAGCAGCCTGGGTAGGGGTTCCCGTAAGGCGTCAGCCTGAGACCATAAAGATGAATACCTGCTGCTCGGTATGGAGGTGCATGCCTGTAATCCCAGCAATGAGGGAGGCTGGGGCAGGAAGATCTCAAGTTGAGCCCTGCCTGAGCTAGCAAGCTGCTATCTCAAAAAATAAAAAGAGCTAAGAATGTAGTTCAGTGGGAGAGTGCCTCTGGGTTCAGAGGTTTGGGGGACTAAACTTTCAGTCTTCTCTACCGATGTGCTTTCTCCCAGAATGGAGGAGCGGCATGTTCAGGCTAGCAAGGCCACAATGGGCTTGGGATGCAGGGATGGCTTCCCCTCCACCCCCTCTGTGTGGCGTGGTCCACAGACAGTACACAGGATCCCCTCAGGCTGGTCCTTGTCCTTAGTAAATTCACCCGGGCCTTCTCTGCCTCTGGTGCAAGGCAGGGCCTAGCAGGCCTGCCGTTACCACTAAGTGAGTTTTGTTGTTGGGGAAGAGGGATGGACCCTCCTGGACCTGGCTTCCACCCATAGTCTCTGACCCGCCCTGAAAAGCGCTAAGGGTTAGGAATCCAGAAGCATTGGCCGCTGCCACACATTTGAGAGACTAGAGATAACCATAATGTACGTACACTTCAAAAGCTAGAACGAGAATTTGAAAGTTTTAGCATAAAGGAATAATACAAGTTTGCAGAGATATGTGTTAAACCTTACTTAAACATTATAATGGTTTCATGTGTTGAAAGTTCACATGTTGCTGGGCACAGTAGCTCACACCTGTAATTTCAGCACTTTTGGAGGCTGAGGCAGGAGGATTGCAAGTGCAAGTCCTGCCTAGGCAACTTAGTAAGATCCTGTCTCAAAACAAAAAAATAAAAAAGGGATTAAGGATGTAGTTCAGGGGTAGAGCAACCTTGGGTTTGATCCCCAGTACCACATGTACACACACACCCACACTCACAAATCACATGGTATCCCATTAATATGTACAATTTTTATGTTTTTATGTAGCAGTTAAAGTTAATTTAAATTTCTATTTGATCTCGGTGGGCATCTGTACATAAATTTTATTTGGGCTCAGAAGTTTGGAGGGAGCAGAGTAGGACTAATTAGTATCCTAAAAACCCAATGCAGACGGTCCTCCTTCGCACATCAGGAAAGATGACAAAGTCTAGAGTTCCCCTCCCGGCCGTGGCTTCTGTCTTGGGAAGACAGACGTCCTGAGTTAGGGGCAGCCAGTGTGGTGATGCACACCTGGAATCCCAGCCGCTTGGGAGGGTGAGGCGGGAGGAGGGTAAATTCGAGGCCAGCCTGGGCAACTTGTCAAGACCTGTCTCAGAAGTGGGGGCTGGGGCTTGAGGATGTCGCTCAGCGGCCCTGGGTTCAACCCTTATACAGAAATAGGGGAGGTCCCAAGGGAATCACCTCACACCCTATAGGATGGCTACATCAAAATAAGCAAAACAAAACAAAATAACAAGGGTTGGCAAGGATCTAAAGAAATCATAATCCTATACACTGGGTGTGAATGTAAAATAGCTCAGCCGCTACGGGAAACGGTATAGAAGCTACTCAAAGTAAGAATAAAATTACCATCTGAGCCAGAATTCACTTTTCTGTGTATATATCCACAAGAATGAAACACAAGAGCCATTTTGTATACAATTATACAAAAAGCCCTTTGTATACCCACATTCATAGCGTTTTTGAAGGCAAAAGACGGAAAGAACCCAGTGTACACTGACAGATAAAAGGATAAACAAAATGTGGTACAGACACTGGATGTTCTAAGCCAAGCATGGTAGCACATGTATGTACTCCTAGCACTGCAGGAGGCTGAGGCAGGAGTATTGCAATTCCAGCCCAGCCTGGCCAAAAGAAAAAATAAAAAGGGCTGGGAATGTAGCTTACTGTGAAGTCATTAGATTCGATCCCCAGTACCCCGCCTCACATGTCCTGATACATGCTGGGACATGAGTGAATCTTCAGGTCTTATATGCCAAGTGGAATAAACCATTCACAAAAAGAACAATACCTTACGATTGTACTCACCGGGGATTCCCGAATTAGCCAAGTTCATGGACGTGGGAAGTGGAATGGGTGTGGGGGAGAAAGGAGGAGTTGCTTGATGGGTACAGAGTATCAGCTTCGCGAGATGACCGCGCTCTAGAGGTGGGCTGTGCAGCGGTGGAACCGTAGCAACGCTTCTGAACTGTACACTTAGTTAAGACGAGGCGGGTCCGGAGTGGTGGCGCGTGCCTGTAATCTCAGCGCTTGGGAAGCTGAGGCAGGAGGATCATGAGTTTGAGGCCAGTCTGGGCTACAGAGGAAGCCCTGTTTCACAGCCCCAACCCCCAGAAGAGAAAAAGATGTTGGGAGGTCCAGCTCGGCGGCAGAGCCCTTGCCTAGCGTGTGCTAAAGCCCTGGGTTCAATCCTCAACACGGGGGAGGGGGAGAGGATGTAAACTTCATGGTACAGGTCATGTTTATTACCATTGCTTTTTTTTTTTTTAATCTCGGGGAAGATTTTTGAGGAGCACTTCTTGGATCAAGGTTCCCTCCCGAAGTAATCAACCCAGGCGACTCTGAGCGGCAGCCCAGGTCTGGGGCGCCAGGAGGCCCGCGCGGCAAACGTCCCGGGTCCCGACCGCGGAGAGCGCTGCGGGGGGAGGAGGGCGTGGAGGCCGGCGCCGCACCCGCGCGTCCCCGTCCCCGTCCCGGTCCCCGCAGAGGGCGCTGCCTTCGGCTGCGTCCTCCACGTCCTCGGCACCGGGAGCCGCTGCGCAGCCCTCGGCACCTCCCACGGCCCGGGGGAGGAGAGGCCGGCGGAAGGGGCCGCGCACGCCCCGCCGAGTCCCGCCCGGGGCAGCTCTCTGGGCGCCGCTGGAGGCTGCTGGGCTGCGCGCGCGGACTCCTCCGCCGCCTCCGCCGGCTGCGCTGCGCTCCTCGCTGGCACCAGAGCAAGCCTGGGGGGCCGCTCCTAGCCCCGGCGCTACCAGCGATCACCTGGGGAGGACACAGCAGGAAGGTCCTCAACTCACCACGCCCAGGGAGAGCCCCAGAGACCCCACCGTCGAGGGCGGCTGATCTTGGGTGAGATGCTTTCCGTCTGTCTCACTGTCACCTTCCTACAGTAACAGATCAGACAGCAACATCTAAAGGTCAATGTTAGCTTTTTTTTTTTTTTTTTTTTTTTTTTTTTTTTTTTTTGGTCTTTCCTCCTCTTTTAAGGATCTAACTATGTAGGCCAGGCTCTCCTGGAACTTGCAATCTTCCTGCCACAGCCTCCCGAGTTTTGAGATTGTAAGAGTGTGCCACCACTCTCGACCCTTTCAGCTTTTTCTTTTTTTTTTTTTTTTTTTTTTTTTTTTTTTTTTTAAAGAGAAGAAAAAACAAAACAAATCAAAAGAAGAACAAATTTTCAAACAAACATAATAGGAGGGTAACAATGGTTAATACATTACGTATTACTATCTTTAAGTTAGTTATTCAGGACACCAGACATTAGCATTCAATTGTCCAAACATTATTGGCACAAACCTTACTCTTCAATGAACTAAGTAAAAATGGTAGTGTATCTATCTTAACCATCTTATATATATATATATACAATTTTTTTACCTTTCCGTTCTTTCTTTTCCCTATTCCAGTCTCTCTTTCCTTTTGACCAGTTTCTTTTTGATTCACCATGTCTATTGTACATTTTGGATCTTATTTACTCTTTCAGTTTCTCATACTAGAGAGATAATACGATGCTTACACATGTGCTTCTGGTTTATTTCACTTATGAGTATTTTCTCGAGTTGCATCCATTTACCTATAAAAGTCTCCAGTTTATCCTTCTTTATGGCTGAATAGTACTCCATTGTATAAAAATACCACATCTTTCTTATCCATTCCTCAGTTGATGGGCATTTGGGTTGTTTCCAAGATCTGGCTATTACAAATTGTGGTGCTATAAACATGGGTGCACATATATCGCTGTGGTACGATGTTTTTAATTCTTCTGGGAAGATGCCCAGAAGGGGAATAGCTGGGTCAAATGGGACCTCCAACCCTAGTTTTCTGAGGAATCTCCACACTGACTTCCACAGTGGCTGTACCAGTCGACACTCCCACCAACAGTGAAGAAGGGTTCCTTTTTCCCCACAGCCCCTCCAGCATTTGTTATTAGTTGATTTCTTAATAGTAGCCATTCTTTCTGGGGTGAGATGGTATCTCAGTGTTGTTTTAATTTGCATCTCTCGAATGACTAGTGATGTTGCACATTTTTTTGTATATTTGTTTGCCATTAGTATTTCTTCATCTGAGAAATGTGTATTCATCTCAGATGCCCATTTTTGGAGTGGGTCTTTAAATTTGGGAGGTCTGATTTTTTTGAGTTCTTTATATGTTCTCGATAGTAATCCTTTGTCTGAGGAACAGCTGGCAAACATTTTTTCCCACATTGTGGGTTGTCTCTTCACTCTGTTGGTGGTTTCTCTTGCTGTGCAAAAGCTTTTTAATAAGATGAGATCCCAGTTATTGATTCTTTGGGATAGTTCCCGTGCGGTTGAGTTTTTATTCATAAAGTCTTTGCCTACACCAATGTCTCCAAGGGTTTTACCTATCCTACCTTCCAGCAGATTTAATGTTTCTGTTTTAATATTTAGATCTCTGATCCATTTTGAATTTAGTTTAGTGCATGGTGAAAGATATGGATCTAGTTTTAATCTTCGGCATGTGTAGAGCCAGTTTTTCCAGCACCATTTATTAAAGAGGCTATCTTTCTTCCAGCGAATGTGTTTGGCACCTTTGTCAAAGATAAGGTGGCTTAGTGTGTCTGGGGTTGTTTCAGCATCTTCTAATCTGTTCCATTGATCTTCAGGTCTGTTTTTTTGCCAGTACCACACTGTTTTTATCACAGTAGCTTTATAGTATAATTTCAAGTCGGGGATAGTGATGCCCCCTGCCTTGCCTTTGTTGCCCAGAATTGCCTTTGCTATTCTAGGTCTCTTCTGATTCCAAATGAATTTTAGGATTGTTTTCTCTAATTCTGTGAGATATGCTGTTGGAATTTTGATTGGAATTGCATTAAATCTGTATAACAATTTTGGAAGTATGGCCATTTTCACTATATTGGTTCTTCCTATCCAGGAGCAAGGGATATCTTTCCATTTTCTGATATCCTCTTCAATCTCCTTTTTCAGAGTACTGTAGTTTTCAGTATAGAGGTCTTTTACATCCTTCGTGAGGTTGATTCCTAGGTATTTCATTTTTTTTGGATGTTATTGTGAAAGGTATTGTTTCCCTAATTTCTCTTTCAGTAAGTTTGTTATTTGTGTACAGGAAGGCTATTGACTTTTGAGTATTGACTTTGTATCCAGCTACACTACTGAATTTGGTTATTAAATCTAGCAGTTTTTTAGTGGAGTTTATGGGGTCTTCTGTGTAGAGTATCATGTCATCTGCAAATAATGATAATTTAACTTCTTCCTTTCCAATCATTATTCCTTTTATTTCTTTCTCTTGTCTAATCGCTCTGGCTAAAGTTTCCAGAACTATGTTGAATAAGAGTGGGGACAGTGGACATCCTTGTCTTGTTCCTGATTTTAGAGGGAAGGCTTTCAGTTTTTGGCCATTTAGTATAATATTGGCTGTTGGTTTGTCATAGATAGCTTTTACCAGATTGAGATAAAGACCCTCTATTCCAATTTTCTGTAGGGTTTTTATCATGAAAAGGTGCTGGACTTTGTCAAAAGCTTTTTCTGCATCTATTGAGATGATCATGTGATTTTTGTCTTTGGTTCTGTTAATATGCTGTATTACATTTATTGATTTACGTATGTTGAACCATCCCTGCATCCCTGGGATGAATCCAACTTGGTCATGGTGTATAATCTTCTTGATGATTTGTTGGATTCTGTTTGCCAGTATCTTATTAAGGATTTTTGCATCTATGTTCATTAGGGAGATTGGCCTGTAGTTCTCTTTCTTAGTTGGGTCCTTCTCTGGTTTTGGTATCAGGGTAATGCTTGCTTCCAGGAATGAATTTGGGAGTATTGCTTCCCTTTCAATTTCATTGAAAAGTTTGAGAAGTAGGGGCGTTAGGTCTTCTCTAAATTTCTTGTAGAATTCGGCAGTGAATCCATCAGGGCCTGGGCTTTTCTTTGTTGGGAGGTTTTTAATTACATCTTCAATTTCATTGGCTGATATTGGTTTATTTAGGATTTTTAAATCTTCTTGATTCAGCTTTGGTAATTCATACGAATCTAGGAATCTGTCCATTTCTTCTGCATTTTCCATCTTAGTAGAATATAAATTTTCAAAATAGGTATAGATGATCTTCTGGATTTCTGCAGGGTCTGTCGTGATATCACCCTTTTCATTTTCAATTGCATGGATTTGAGTCTTTTCTTTTCTTTTTTTAATAAGGTTGGATAAGGGTTTGTCAATCTTATTTATTCTTTCAAAGAACCAACTTTTTGCTTCATTGATTCTTTGTATTGTTTTTTTATTCTCCAATACGTTAATTTCTGCTCTGATCTTTATAATTTCCTCCCTTGTACGGGCTTTTGGCTTAACCTGCTCTTCTTTTTCTAGAAGCTCGAGGTTCACCCTTAAGTTGTTTATTTGCGCTTGCTCTATTTTCCTGATATAAGTGTTTAATGCTATAAATTTCCCTCTTAGGACTGCTTTCATTGTATCCCATAAGTTCCGGTATGTTGTACTGTCATTATCATTCAGTTGTAGAAAGTGACTAATTTCTTCTTTAATTTCATCTGTGACCCACTGGTTGTTCAGGAGGATGCTGTTTAATTTCCATGTGTTTAGGGAGTTTTTGTGGGATCTTTTGCCATTGATTTCCAATTTCATTGCACTATGGTCTGATAATATGCATGGGATAATTTCAATTCCTTTGCATTTACTTAAGCAGGTTTTATGAGCTAGTATGTGGTCTATTTTGGAGAACGTCCCATGTGCAGCTGAGAAAAATGTGTATTCTGATGTTGTGGGATGGAACACTCTGTAGACATCTACTAAGTCCATTTGTTCAAAAGTTTGGTTCAGTTCTACTATTTCATTATTGATTTTCTGTCCAGTTGATCTATCTTTTTGTGACAGTGGAGTATTGAGATCTCCCAATATAATTGTATTAGTGCTTATTTGATTTTTCATGTCCTTTAGTACTTGTTTTATATAGCTGGGTGCATTGGTATTTGATGCATATATATTTATGATCGTTATCTCTTCCTCTTGGATTGTTCCCTTTACAAGGATGTAATGACCGTCTTTATCTCTCTGAATCCTTCTTGGCTTGAAGTTCACTTTGTCTGCAAAAAGAATAGCTACCCCTGCTTTTTTCTGGGTTCCTGTGGCATGGAGTATTGTTTTCCATCCTTTGACTTTCAGTCTATGAATTTCTTTCTGAATTAAATGTGTTTCTTGTATACAGCATATTGTTGGATCTTGCTTCTTGATCCATTTCGCCAGTCTGTGCCTTTTGATTGGTGAATTGAGACCGTTAACATTGATGGTTAAAAGTGATATGTATTGACTTGTCATGATATTTTCCTGTTGTTGGTTCCCACTCTTTGTTTTTCCGCTTTCCGGCTATTTAAGTATTTGCCCTGCCTGGTGGATTCCTTCTGTTGGGGTTCCTATCTCTTTCTAGAATGTCCTTCAGAACGTTTTGGAGTGCTGGTTTGGTGGTCATAAATTTTCTCAGATGTTCTTTGTCATGAAAGTATTTTATTTCTCCATCAATTTTGAAAGATAGTTTTGCAGGGTACATCAATCTGGGCTGAAAATTATTTTCCTTTAGAGCTTGCAATACATCATTCCAAGCTCTTCTTGAATTGAGGGTTTGTGCTGAAAAGTCAGCTGTGATTCTGATGGGTTTTCCTTCATAGGTGATTTGTCTCTTCTCCCTAACAGCTTTTAAGATTCTGCCCTTCTGTTGAATTTCTGGGATCTTGACTATAATATGTCTGGCTGAAGTTTTTTTTTGATCATGTCTAGTTGGTGTTCTAAAAGCTTCACTTATAGGGGTGTCAAATTCCTTTTCTCTTCCAGGAAAGTTCTCCCTGATTATGTCTTTGAACAAGGTTTTAATGTCGTTGATGCTATCTCCTGCTTTTTCATTTATTCCAATTATTCTTAAGTTGTTTATCTTTGAGTCATCTAGCAGCTGCTGAATTGATTTTTCATGGTCCCTTGCTATTTTTAAGAATTTTTCCATTTCATGATCACTAATTGCAAGCCTGTCTTCTATATCTGAGATCCTGTCCTCGCATTGGCTTATTCTGCTACAAATACTTTCAATGGAATTTTTTATCTCTTGGATATCTGCTTGAATCTGCCTTATAGATTCCATTTCTTTCCTATGCTGAGCATTCATGGTTTCTATAGTTTTCTTAAGTTCATCTATTTTTTTGTCTGTATCAGCTATAGTGTCCTTAAGCATGGTCTTCATTGTAGACATTATCTCTGCAGTTATCTGTGAGATTATTTCTGTTTTAATTTTTTCCAGAACCTCATTCAGTTGCTTTGTTGTTACCACTTCAGATAGGCCAGGTGGGTGGCTTTCGGCTTGTCCCACCTCGTTGCTCCCTAGGTTTGCCTTTGGTGAATTGGATGTGTGTGGTTGCATCTTGTTTAAGTGTCGTCTCATTTTTTCTTTCTTTAATTCCTGGGGTGATGTTTGCAAATTACCTATAGTAGGTTACTTTATTGCTAGCCTTTCAGCTTTTTACATTCTTTCAAATACCTGAATGTCTGTCGCTCTTGGTAGTGCACGCCTGCAATCCCAGCACTCTGGAAGGCTGAGGTAGGAGGATCACAAGTTCCAGGCCAGCCTGGGTAATTTACCAATTGAGACCCCGTCTCCAAATAAAAAATAGAGAGGACAAGGGATGTCGCTCAGTGCACAGGCCCTTGCTTCAGTCCCCAGTACCACATAAGTAAGTAAATAAATATTATATTTGCCTCAGGAAAATTTAAGGGAGAAAAGCATGGAACAACAAATGCCATGATCATTTCTCCTAGGTAAGATCTAAAAAAACAAAGGCAAAGCATCAGACATTTCTTCAGGTATCAGCAGCTAGCATGGATTCTTAGCTGCAGGTAAGAGAGAAATCAAACACGCACCAGATCTTAATTTAAAGTTTATTGTTGGAAAGAAACACAAAGAAACAGCGAAGGTGGCTACTCCACTGACAGGGAAAGGGGGCGTTTTACTTTTACGGGATCTCAGCGGAACACCATTAAGGGGCTGGACTCTCTGGCCAGTCTCTGGCACTGGAGATTGGTCCGGTGCCTTGTTCCCACCCGGCTTGCCTGCAGCCTGCCTCCTTGTCTCAGGAAGGGCAGTGGCTGGCCCCTTGACTGTCCATCTGCCTTCTTTCCCCCCCTGACCACCCCAAAGTGCAGCTGCCTGCTTATCTCCTACCGGGAGGCCACGTCAAAGTCCCCTTAGCTCCCTGCCTCGGTGGTACACCTGGATTCTGGAGCCACATTGGCTGGGTTCAAAACTGTGTAGCTTGTTCACTGTTTGTCCTTGAGCAAGGGGCTTTACCTACTTCAAATTCCAGTTAGCTTCCGAATTCACAGGGACCAGAATGGTGTAAGGAGGAAGAATCTCCCAACCACTGTGTACATGTGCCTCACAGTGTTTACTGCAAACCAGTAGCTCCCCCTGAGCCATATCTCGGGATGGTTAAACACTCTTTTTTGTTTGTTTGTTTTTTTTGAGATAAGTCTGGGCTTGCCTTGAACTTATTTTGTAGCCCACACTGGCCTGAGACTCAGAGCAATCTTCCTGCTTCAGCCTCCTGAGTGCTGGGATTACAGGCACATGCCACCACACCTGGCAGCAACAGCAGAAAGGCGGAAGACCAGGGCAAGGTAACAACTAACCTGGTGAGAAACAAATGAAAAGAGATAATTAGCTTGGGGTGGAGAAAAGCAAAATAGAAGGCCTTAGTCAGGGCTGCAGAGGATACCACGGATCCAGTGTGGGGCTGCAGGATCCGAGGGCTTCACCAGGAAGACTCCACAGAGTGCCCTTCGGAGCCCGGCTCCTCCTGGAAGGGGTGCAGCGTTGCATGGAGGGAGTGGCGGTGCTGGGGCAGCAGGCAAGGCTGGGCACGTCCCATGCTCACGCAAAGCCTCCTCCGTCCACGCCTTTCACTTTCTGGATCTTGTCTGCTTACTGTGGTTCAGCTTGCATTTCTCCAAGCTGTCTTCCTACTTAGGAAAATTTAAATGACTTTGACTGTCAGGCTTATTCAGGCATGACTTCCCAGCACCCAGCCTGTGTGTCAGCCGTGGCGCTGTTCTCAGAGAAAACACAGCTCAGCACCGGTGCCGTTGCCCTCTGCAAACACAGGACAGGATGTCCTGAAGAAGAGATAAGACAGAACACGAAATCTCCAAGCACTTGGGCATCTGAAAACATCTGCACATTTATACTGGATGCCCCGAAGACTCTGACCACTGAGGCACTTTTACAGGGCAGTGTGTGTGACACGAGGGTTGTTTTCTCTAGAACAGAGTACAGTGGTTTGATGTCTTCTCCATGGTACAATGAACAGATTCTTTTTTTTTTTAAAGAGAAAAAAACACCCCCAAAATAAAACAAAATTTCAAAACAACATAATAGGAGGGTAACAATGGTTAATGCATTCTGTATTGTTATCTTTAAATTAGTTACTCAGGTTACAAGATATCAGCATTCAATTGTCCAAACAGTGTTAGCACAAACCTTTCTTTTCAATGAACTAAGTGAAATTAGTAGTGTATCTATCTTAAATATTTTATATATATATATATGTATATATATATATATATATAATTTTTTTCTTTTCCCTTCTTTCTTTTCCCCATTCCCCCATCCCAGTCTCTCTTTCCTTTTGACCAGTTTCTTTCTGATTCACCATGTCTATTGTACATTTTGAATCTTATTTACTCTTTCAGTTTCTCACACTAGGGAGACAATACGATGTTTACACATGGGCGTCCGGTTTATTTCACTTATGAGTATTTTCTCAAGTTGCATCCATTTACCTATAAAAGTCTCCAGTTTATTGCTGAGTAGTACTCCATTGTATAAAAATACCACATCTGGGGCCGGTGAGATGGCTCAGTGGCATACACGCCTGCCTGGCAAGTGCAAGGACCCGAGTTCAACTCCCGCTACCCACATACAAAAAAAAGGGCCGGTGATATCGCTCAGTGGCATGGGCACCCGCTGGTGCGCGAGGTCCTGAGGTCGACCCCCGGTACCCACAAAAAAAAAAACAACACATCTTTTTTATCCATTCCTCGGTTAATGGGCATTTGGGTTGTTTCCACGATCTAGCTATTACAAATTGTGCTGCTATAAACATGGGTGCACATATGTCGCTGTGGTATGATGCTTTTAATTCTTCTGGGAAGATGCCCAGAAGGGGAATAGCTGGGTCCAATGGGACCTCCAATCCTAGTTTTTTCAGGAATCTCCACACTGATTTCCACAGTGGCTGTACCAGTCGACACTCCCAACAGTGGAGAAGGGTTCCTTTTTCCCCACAGCCCCTCCAGCATTTGTTATTAGTTGATTTCTTGATAATAGCCATTCTTTCTGGAGTGAGTGGAATCTCAGTGTTGTTTTAATTTGCATCTCTCGAATGACCAGTGATGTTGAACATTTTTTCATATATTTATTTGCCATTTGTATTAATGAACAGATTCTTGATGACTCTGGTCATATTGTCAGTTTGGGGGCTGGGAGTGTAGTTCAAGGGTGGAAGGCTTGTCTAGCATGTATAAGGACCTAGGTTTGATCCTCATCACTGAGAAAAAAAGAAAGAAAAAGAGAAATTCATTTGAGTTTCACCTTTTCCTTCTGTGAAATAGGAAAATATGTTACCTGTAAGGCACAGGAGATACCGGTATGAAACTACAGATAGAAGGAAGCACTGGCCCCCCAGTTTCTTTGGGCTCCTGAATTCCAAATGGTGGGATTCTTTCATCATGTCTAGCTGTCCTAGGAGACACATCACAGCCTGGGGACACTGACTCATCCTGTGCTGCCTAAGAGTTCCAGTATAAGTGTTATTATTACTTTTGGTACCGGGAATTGAACTCAGCACCTTTCACTTGCTGAGGCACAGGCACAGGCACAGGCAGGTGCTTGTGCCACTGAACTATATCCTTGGCCCTAAGTGTTATTATTTTAAAACATCTTCCGCCCTACTCAGTTCTGCAAGCCTTGCTCCAGATCCTCGGACAGGCATCTGGGCAGGCTTTGTGATGATTTACGGGGAACGCCATTTTTCTCCTGCCCGCTTTTGGGACAATGCTGGGAGAGGCTGGTTGTCAGAACACGTGGGCAGATGATTCTCGATGACATCCCAAGAGTCCTTCCAGCTCGGTGAGTTTGGAAAATAAACATACACACACTGCCTTCCCTCTCCTTCCACCCTCTTCCAGCCACAGAACGCAGCCCTTCCCCATCCTGCAGCTCTCAAGGCCCGCTGCAGACTTTCAAGCTGGTGCCCAGAGGAGGGTGACTGGATCTAAAGAAAGCCGAGTAGAAGCAAATTATTTGGTAATCTCCTGAATGCACTGTCACTCAGTGACAGCGCTGGCCTGGAACTCCAGCCGCATGGTGACCTGTTAGTACCCCATGAGGCGTTTGGCCCAGCAGAAATGGGGAAGGGCCCATGAAAGTCCCAGCTCTTGGAGGCTGCAAAGTGGCACCCCAAGACCTTCAGTGGTACAGGTGGTCTTAAGCCTTTCCTCACCCCATTTGTAAAATAACCAAGTTTTGGAGAGATGATGAAGTTTTAAATGTTCCTTTTGGCCGGGGATATAGCTCAGCAGCACAGCGCCTGCCTGGCAAGTGTGAGGTCATGAGTTTGATCCCCAGTACTAGCAAAAAAAAAAAAAAAAAAAAAGTTCCTTTTGATGGGCTAGGGATGAGGGCATGGTGAATACCTTGCCTGGCATGCAAGGGGGCCCTGGGTTCAGTCCCGAATACATGGGGGAAATTCACTGTAGGAAATGCTGAAGAAATAATGAATATTTCTCTTGTGTGGTACTGGGGATTGGACCTAGGGCCCTCACATGGAGCTTCAGTCTCAGCCCTTCGGATTTTTTCTCTTTTCTTTTCTTTTTGACATCCCTTAGGATCTTTCTTTCTTTTTTCTTTTTTTTTAGACAGTGTCTGTAAGTCATTAAATTGCCCAGGCTAAGCTCAAACTTGTGATCCTCCTGCCTCAGCCTCCCAGATTGCTGGGATTACAGGCCTGTGTTATAGCCCCAAGCTTGTTCTAAATGCAGTGGGAAGCCATCAGAGGACTTTAAGCAGGGGATATACATGATCTACTTTATGCATGTTTTAAAAAATTGACTGTGGGTGGGGTGAGGGATATAGCGGACTGGTACAGCCTTTGTCTAGCATGCACCGGGTCTTAGGTCCCACTCATCGACTGACTATCCGTAGTTGCTGTTTGAAGAGAGGCTTTGAACAGGGCAATGTAAATTCAAGGAGACCAGGACTGAAATTCTAGAAGAGGAGAGCCTGCCCTGTGTGGTGGTAGGGAGCTCGAAGTAGAAAGATTTGAGAAATGTTGGAGGTAAAACAGAATGGCTATGAGAGTAAGGCAAGATAAAACTTCCTTAAAACTTTGCTAAATGGGGTGAGGGATAACTACTAATGACTAACAGTTTTCTGTCTCTAAAGGTAAGGACTTTGAGACAGACCTCTCTTCGTTTTAGTAAGATTATCCCACTGGGTCCCATGTTTAAAAATTCATTCTTGCCAGGGATATAGCTCAGCGGCATAGCACCTGCCTGGCAAGTGTGAGGTTGTGAGTTCGATTCCCGGCACACACACACAAACACACACACAAAACTTCATTCTTTCATTCAGCAGCTCCTTATGCTGAGCTCACCGTTAGCTCAGGACTGATCTTGGAACACTGGCAAACCAAGCAGAAGAAAGCCTGACCCTCACCGAGCTCCTGTGTACCAGAGGGGCAATCAGTGTAATAAATGAGCTAATTATGTACACGTTAGGTGACTCATGCTTCGGAAAAAAAGAGAAATGCTAGCAGGATAGGAGGAATCGGGACGCCCAATGTAAAGGGGAGGCAGGTTGTGTTTAAACAGGGTATTGGGGCAGGCCTCAGAGGTGGGTGACATTTGGAAAACAGAAAAAGATTCTAAACTGGGTGTGGCACACCTGTAATGCCAGCACTTTGGGAGGCTGAGGCAGGTGGATCAAAACTTCAAGCCCAACCTAGGCAATTTATTGACTTGGTGAGAACAGTCTCAAAATTAAGAAAAAAAAAAAAAAAAAAAGGGCTGGAGATGGAGCTCAGCCTGAAGGCACTGGGTGCAATCCCCTGTACTGCACAATAAAATAAATGAATTTAAAAAAATGAAGTGAGCTTTAAACATTTTTAATTTTTTAATCTGGCACCATTATTTTTAGATGTTTAGAAATGAAGCTAGCTAATTGCTGAAGTCGTGGGAAACGGCTTTTGTCTTCACTTATATTGCATACAGGGCCCATTCCTGCCCTATCTGGTCTTCACACGTGACCTGGGGCGGCACAGCGGTGCTCCACGCCGGACGTGTTTCCCCAGCCTCCCCCTTTGATCTCTGCGATTACAGGAACACCTCTCACCTCGGGCAGCTTCGCATTCTTGTTACTTCTTTCGAATCTTTTCTGTCTTTCTGCGACAAGCGTAAGCCAAGAAATAGAACTAAAGAATGATCACAGTTTATCCCTGAGGCAGTGCGCAGTCCTTTGAGCGAGGACTTAGCTTGGGGTAGAAGAACAAGGAGGGGAAGAAGCAGGAATTTTCAAGTCCTGAACTGACTTCTGCCCTGCTTGTCTCTGGACCTGCTCTGTCTCCTTCCTTTGCCTTAGTATCTTCTCTGGCTCCATAAAGAAAAGGAGAGGCCGGAGCAACTGGCAGATCATTAACTCCGTAGAAGTCGCTCTACACTAAGGCCGGCTTGGGGTCTCTGATAGGCACAGGCAGACTTTGCACGGGGACTGGACAAGAGCCCTGAGGCTCTCAACCCTCCGCTGAGGTGCTGGTGACAAGGGCTCCAAAAGGCGCATGTGCCTGCGGCCAGGGCCAGCAGGGTGGGAGTTGAGGACGCCAGTGTGTCAGCACTCGTCAGAGGGTGCTGTCAGATGTTCTCCATTCCTTAAACACACACACACACACACACACACACACACACACATGCATGTTAAAAATACAAGCTCTGCTGCTTTAATCCATACACAGCGCTTCTCGCCGATGATATGTTTAGGGACTTTGTGCAAAGCTTGCGATGGATGCACACTGTGCCACTGGTGTGTTACCAACTAAAAATGATGCGAGACAGAGACCCCCGAAGACACTATGCTGAGTAAAATCGGCCAGCCACAGGACTGTCGTTGTGGTCCCACGCACGGGAGGTCCAAGAGTCGTCAAACTCAGGAGAAGGCGGCAGGATTGGCGGTGGTCAGGGCCTGGGAGGGGAGGCCGGGGCCTGGGAGAAGGAGCCGGGGCGCTGTGACTGTGTAACAGGCAGTTACTGCGTGGGAAGATGGGAACGCGCTCGGCCACCCTTTGCCCTGCACGTCCTGCCCGGGAGTATTTGGTGCCCGTGAGGGTGCTCGGAGAAGTCTGGCGAATGAATGAATGCTGCTTCTGGAACACCAGCATCAGAACTCTGCCCAGCGGAGGTGGGTGGCTGCGGAGCGGCTCATTTGCCCTGCAGTCCCCGTCCGGCCCCAAGAGAGGGGCTGGGGTGGGGGTCGGAGGATCGGACCCGGTCTGGTCTGACCGAGGGCGCAGGCGTGCGGTCGTGGGTTGGCAGCCGCAGCCTCCCCCGCCGCCGGCGATGCTCCCCCGGGCGCGCTGCCCGGCCGCCGGCTGGTGCAATCCCCTGCGCGCCTTGCGCGGATCGCAAGGGGGGTCGGAGTCCCAAAAGCCGGGAGGAGCGAGCGCGCCCATTCTTGAGCCTGGCCAATAGGAACGCGGGCCCCGCCGCGAGAGCCAATCAGCGCAGGGCCTGCGCCGGCGGGGTGCGGGAAGAGGCGGGGCCGCGGCAGACGCGCGCGCGCGCCGCCGCCGGGAGACGGGGGCTGTGCAGGCGCTGCGCTCTCGCCCGCCCGCCGCCAGCCGCCCGCCATGGACGCCCCGAAGCAAGTGATCAACTTCGGGCCCGGGCCCGCCAAGCTGCCGCGCTCGGTGAGGCGCGGCCTTCGCGCGCGGGTGGGCGGGGGGCGCGGTGCGCATGCCTGGAGGACGCGCGCGCGGTGGCCCGCGGGAAGGGGCGGGTGGGCGTTCGGCGCCGCGTGTCGCGTGCGATTCGAGCGCCCGCGCGGGCGGCCCCGGCCCCTCGGCGATGGGCTCCGCCGCCGCCGCCGGGCCGACGCCTGCGGGACGCAAATCCGCGCGTGACGGCCCTCGCGCGGCCCGCCCGCCCCCGGCCTCTCCCCGCCGCGCGTGCCGCCTGCTGGGCGTGGGAGCGTGCGGAGGTCCGCGGCGGCGGGAGGACGCCCTTCCCCGGGGCCGCGCCGCTGCGTGGACGGGAGCCCCGCGCCGCTCCCTGGCGCGAGCGGGCGGGCGGTTCCGCGGCGGCCCCGCGTGGGCCGAGAGCAGAGCCGGGGAGCGGGCCCCGCGCGCGGTCAGGCCCGGGCTCGTCGCGCTCTGCTGCCCTGCGGTTGGGCTTCGGCGTCTTCCAAGTATTCGCTGCTAATGTAGTTTGTTATGAAATTGAATACAGTGGCAGTTGGCATCAGTGATACAATGATAATTTATTGTCCTGGGAGGATTTTTGTCCTCCGTTGCCCTGTAACCTGGGAACGAAAAATACATTTTACGAAACGATGAAATAAATGGACATAATTGTAATGAAAATAAAAGTCTTGAGAAATATTTAGCCTAATTACCTGTGAGATACTATTTAGTATTCTGTTCTGCTCTAGTTGTCTGTTTTATGAAATAGGTTAGTTGTAAACCATAAAAACAGTTGAATTCTGCAGTTTGGAAAAAACCTATTGGATTATAAGGGGTGTATTTTTTGACTACAAGTGATTTTAAAAACTCTATTGATCTTGGTTATAAACTTTTATAGATACATTTTTCTTTCTTTTTTTTTTTTAATTTTTTTGAGACGGGGCTCGCTATGTAGTTCAGGCTGGCCTTGAACTCACCATGTAGCCCAGGCTGGTCTGGAACTCGAAGTGATCCTCCTGCCTCAGCCTCCCGAGTGTTGGGGTTACAGGCCTGTGCCACCACACCTGGCTAGATGTATTTTTCAAGGAATGTTGCCATAAGAAAAATATAGTACTAAAACCAGTTCAGAGGCAATTCTGGGTGTAGCTCGGTGGTAGAATAGGCTTGCTTAGCATGTGCAAAGCAAGACCCTGGAGTCCCTAGAACCAACGAAGCCGATTCTGTTATGGGTAAATTCTTCACCGTGTGGAAGGCTTCACTAAAGTTTATTTTTAATATTTGGATTGACGTGATAATTACACAGTGCGTATTTCAACACATGCATACAAGGTGTACTGATCAGCTAGTGTAAGCAAGCACCAACAGTGAACCCTGTGCTTGAACCCTGTGTCAGAGCAGTCTTTGTCTTCTTATTTATTTATTTATTTATTTTTTCCTATTTTCTTTTTTGGTATCAGGAATTGAACTTAGGGCTTGACGCTTGCCAGGCAGGTGCTGCGCCACCGAGCTACCTCCCCAGCCTACTTCTTATTGTTAAAATATTATTTTTCTAGACAAGTTACAGTCCAGTGTATATTTTAGCGATGCCTTCTGTAGCTAGTTTTTTTTTTTTTTTTTTTCCCGAGATAGTCTTGCAATGTAGCCCAGGCTGTCCTTGAGATTTTCCTGCCTTAGCTTCCCAAGTGCTGGGGTTACAGCTGTGCCACCAGGCCCTGGTTAGTATTTTCAAAGAAGCCATCTCCCATTTGGATTTTTCTACAGAGAGTCTTTTGCATATATGTTGTGTTTACTTTTTGTTTGTTTGTTTTTAGCTTTTGGTCTTTGTTTTTCATTATGGAGATCCCCAGTTCACGAAGGTAGTAATATAATGAACCTTCGGGGGTTCATCTCTGAGCCTCTCAACAACTACTACATTTTGCCAGTCTTGTTTTTAGCACTCTGGGATGATTTTTTTTCTTATGTGCTGGAGATCATCCTAGGGCGTTCACAAGAATGACAAGAGCCATCCCAGGGATGTGCACTCAATCAGTGAGCTACAGCCCCAGCCCCTGGGATGAATCCTAATTCATAGCAGGTTCTTCCTTCTTCCCACCCGCCCCACTGTCCCAGTACACTGCTTTGGACCAAAAAGGATTGGAAAATTGACTTATCTGCATAGCTGAGGCCTAATGACTTGTTACTCCCAAACCCAGAACTGAGAATGGAGAGTGAGATTTGTGGAGATAGTTCCTAGGAATTGGTGAATTCGTGCCTTTGGAAAAAGTGAAGTGTACCTTAGCATCAGTCACGTCGCCCAGTTTCAGGCTCTGAGTGTGAGTTGCATCAGTGAGTCTCCCAGGGGAGCAGGAGGAGAGGGATTGGCCGTGGGTGGGGACAGAGGTGAGGAGCCTCCTAGGCCTGGGTTGGACCCTTCTGTCCCCCTGCCCCAGGTTTTAAAAATTTATTTATTTATTTATTTATTTATTTATTTATTTATTTATTTATTTATTTATTTTAGTATAGAGGGAAAGCTGTGCACAGCATATAGAAATAACCTTTCTGTGTTATTTTTCTAGGTGTTACTGGAGTTGCAAAAGGAATTACTAGACTACAGAGGGATTGGCATTAGTGTTCTTGGTAAGATTTGCTTTTGGATTTTGTGAACGCTTGGCTTTCAAGGGGAACTAGTTTAAATGAACAGAGCCAAAGTTTCTACTAGATCTTCCCATAAGCCTTTGGAGATACGTTTTAAAACTTTAATAACTTGGGTTGCATGTTTGCTTGCAGTAGTTCTGAAAATAGCATTGTCCTCCGTTTCCCTGTAACCTGGGAGTGAAAAATACATTTAGAAAATGATGAAGTACATGGACATAATTATAATGAAAATGAAAGTCTTGAGAAATATTTAGCCTAATTACCTGTGAGACACTATTTAGTATTCTGTTCTGCTCTAGTGGTCTGTAAGAGCCTTAGACATCTCAGCCAACTGTTTCGTGGCTGGTTTTTGTTAGTCGCAGGATCTGGGATCAGAAGATAATACATATGTTTACATTACAGTGCCACCGACGATTTATAATATTGCTTCACATTGAACTTAGAGTTTTTATTGTACTTAAATACCAACTTACTAAAGTTTCAAAGTATATAAGCCTCTGACCTTGCACATAAATAATTTCATTGTTAAATTTCTCTTCCTTGTGTTTATGGGACACATAGGAGAATGTTGGACCTTTGAGTTCTGAAGTTTATTTTTTAATTTAATTTTCTTTTTGGGGGAAGTTCCAAAGACTGTGACTGTTAAGAGGCTGCAGGAGTATTGCTTCTTTGTGTTTCATATTTTCCTGAGGGCTTGCTACACACAGTTGCATTTCTGTGAGGTGAGGTGACAGCGTGGAAGGTTGCACATGGATGCCTGTGTGTGAGAAAGCGATGGTGTGAGGAAGAGTCGCAGGGACCCCAGTGACAAATTAACAAGTAGCTTGTTTATTGAATGTGACAGTTTAAAAATCATTCTGCAGTGCCTGTAAGATGAAAGTGTTTGTAACTAAAAAGTCAATTTGGATTGTCCCCTACCTTAAGTGAGTGTGGGCTCACAATTTGAATGAAAAGTAACTGAAATTTTCCTGTGTTATTTCCCTGTACATTTCATAAACTCTTATGTTCACTTGGTTTTGAAATAAAACTATTTTTGTTGTTTATCCTCTACAGAAATGAGTCACAGGTCGTCAGATTTTGGCAAGATTATTGGGAACACAGAGAATCTGGTGCGAGAATTGTTGTAAGTTTTAAAAAAACCAAATTGTGTTACTGTTGTTTGGTACTCGGTAAACTTGAGTGCCTGTTACATTGTTTCTTAGGTTGTGTTGTTCAGAATATTCCATAAATAAAAATTAATCAAGTTACTTTCAAATTTACTATTAGCACCTAATGCTTTTTAATGTATTTCCCAGCCTGAGTTCGTGTGCTTACGTGGTATATCCAAAGATGAGAAAAAATCATCGTATCAGGGGACGATTTTTCAGTACTGTGGTAGCTAAACTGGCTTGAAGGGACTTAACATGACAAGGGAACGGCTGCCCGTAGCAGCATAATTACCTGCAGTCTAGTTCAGGGGTCCTTCAGGTATGGGCCTGTCACCACCTGTCAGAATCACTTGATGGGGGTAGATTTTTAAAAAATTCAAGGTCCATCCTCATTTGCTGAATTGGAATGTGTGGAGAAACTTTCTTTTCTTTTTTTTTTTTTTGTGGTAAAATTTCTTTTATTTAAATACACATTGTATTTTTCTCTCACACCTCTTACGCAATTAGAAACTTACTTTTTTTTTTTTTTTTGTGTGGGTACCGGGGGTCGACCTCAAGACCTCGCGCGCCAGCAGGCGCCTGTGCCGCTGAGCGATATCACCTGCCCTTTTTTCGTATGTGGGATCCAGGAGTTGAACTCGGGCCCTCGCGCTTGCCAGGCAGGTGCTTATGCTGCTGAGCCATCTCACCGTCCCCTAGAAACTTTATTTTCAACAGGCTCTGTAGATCATCTCGAGAGTTCTCAACTCCTGGCACTGCTGCTTAAGTGAGGCCTCTGAGGTTATCTGCCCTGCCTTTCCCGCCTTATGCTTAGGATATCTTATTCTTAAGCAGGTTGCTATTAAAAGAGAGGTTTTATTTGTTATATAAATATAAGTCACGTGTGCATATGAATATGGTAACCTTCAAAACAGACTCCCCCTTTTGTTTTGGTTACAAAAATAATGCGTGTTTATGGTCAAAAGTTCAGAAACAGGCTGCAAATTTAGAATTAATCCAATGTTATCTGTAACCCCACCACTCAGGGATAATCATTAATATTTTAGGGATTATCCTTGCATCGTTCCATGAACGCAATTGGAACTGCTCTGGCTTTTCTGTAACTTTTCTTTTTAAATTGCCTTGGTGAGGTGAGTAGCAGGGGCGGGCTTGGAGGTACTGCGAGGAGTGAGCAACCATTGCACTGTTGGGTGGTCGGGATGGTTATTTACCTGGCTCGTCACGCTGAGTCTGCCTGCTGGGTCCCATGTCACGTTCAAGGAGCAGTGCTGTTCTTACTGGAAGGCGTAGATAAATGACTAGATTGGGGTAGAAAAAGTAGTAGTGAGACTTTACTATAATTCTTATAATAAGTGCACCCAAGGATGTCTCGCTAAGACGTCACTTTTTCTTCATCTCTGACTACGCGAGCCTGCGTATTTATTGTTAACCTGTGCTTCTGCCTAGAGCTGTGCCTGACAACTACAAGGTGATTTTTGTGCAAGGAGGCGGGTGTAGCCAGTTCAGTGCCGTCCCCTTAAACCTGATCGGCCTGAAAGCTGGAAGGTGTGCCGACTATGTGGTGACAGGATCGTGGTCAGCTAAGGCTGCAGAGGAAGCTAAGAAGTTTGGGACTGTGAATGTCGTCCACCCTAAACTTGGCAGCTACACCAGTAAGTCCTGGGACCTGGGCGGCGCGGAGCCGATGGGTGGCTCCCCGTGCCTGGGGACCTGCTCTTCTTCCTGAAGCTTTCCTCCCTCGCCAGTGCTGGAGTTTGGTGCCGTGTGGACCGGGGGGCTGGCGTGGGGAAGACGCCTAACCAGCGTCCGCGGCAGAGTAGTCCCAGGCCCGCTTAGCTGAGAGGCCAGGGTGGTGCTGGCTCTCCAGTGGCTCGCTCGGACCCTGGTGGTGCCTCCAGGCCTGGTGTCTCCTGTGTCTCTTGGTCCCACGGTCAGGGAAGGCGGGCCTCTTTCTGGGAAGATGGCCTTACGTCCTCCCGTGTCAGTGCCTCTGCTGGGGCATTCTCGGACCGTCTCACGCGCCCGCTGTGAGGCCGTCAGCGCAGCGGTGCCTCCGAGGCCGTGGGAGTCACGTGGGCTGAGAGTGATGAGAGCTGGGGTCTCAGGAGAAGCCATTGGGTTCTCAGTGGGCGTAGGAGAGACAGGAACTGGGGCATAGGGATAAACCTCCCCTATCCTGTGCCGGTTTTCAAGGTTGTTTGTGCCCAGCACATTGAGGGTGTGAATGGTCATCCAGTAGGATGTTGCAGGGGTGGTACTAGAAGAAGGAGGGTGCTTTTACTTGCGAAATGCTTTGGAGTCAGTCGCACTGCAGGGGGAACTGCTGGGTCTCCTGGTTGACACCTCTCTACATGGGGAAAACCTGAGTCCAAAGGCAAAATTTCAAACTTGTCTTCTGTGATAGAAATTCCAGATCCAGGCACCTGGACCCTCAACCCGGATGCCTCCTATGTGTATTTCTGCGCAAATGAGACTGTGCACGGTGTGGAGTTTGACTTCATCCCCGATGTCAAGGGAGCGGTACTGGTCTGTGACATGTCCTCCAACTTCCTGTCCAAGCCAGTGGATGTTTCCAAGGTAGAGAACAAGCGAGGCTGACTTGGTTTCCTCAGGGGTGTTCCGGTATTTATGAGAACAGGAAAGGCCATGGGAGGCTGGGACTAGCAGAGCCCGAAGCCAGGGCAGATGTCAGTGAGTGGGTTGACAGTTGCTTGTCACCAGCTGTCCTGAGGTTTAAATCCTGACACTCCCAGACCTGTGGTAATGGTTGCAGCCCTGTGGGCTGCACTCAAGTCCTGCCTTCGAGAGTGGCTTTTGGAAACCTTTTGGCAGTGGCTTGTTCTCTTTAAGGGCAGATGCCATTTGTCCCAGCCCAGGGGACCTATGTGAAGCCCCCCTTCCTTGCTGCAGGCACCTGGATGCTGAAGGCAGCCATAGGGTGTGCAGACTCTGTGGGTGGCCTGACCCGGTCCTGGGTGCACACAGTAAGCGGCAGTGTCTGCAAAGAGTGTAACAGCAGTGGCTGGACCAGCCAAGTGGTGGTCTATTTTTTTTTCTTTTTAAATTGTGGTATAGTGTGCTTAACATAAAGTTTATCATTTTAACTTTTTTGTCTGCGTGTGAGATACTGGGTATTGAACCTAGGACCTTTGCACTGAGCTACATCCCCAGCCTTTTTTATTTTCAGACAGGTTCTCACTAAGTCACTAAGTTGCCCGTGCTGGGCTTGAAGTTGCGTTCCTCCTGCCTCAGCCTCTCAAAGTGCCGGGATTACGGGCGTGTGCTACCACACCTGGCTTTGACCATCTTTAAGCATGTATTTCATTGGCATTAAGAATATTGAGATGGTTGTACAGCCATCACCACCATCCATCTCTAAGAACATTTTTATTTTCCTAGACTGAAACTTTGTACCCATGAAACAGTCACTCCCGCAGACCCCAGTCCCTGGCCCCTGGCAGCTACTTTTCCACTTTGTGTCTGTGAGCTGAACTACTCTAGGGACCTCCTGTAAGTGGAATCATGCGATACTTGCTCTTTGGTGTCTGGCTTATTTCACTCACCATAATAATGTTGAGGTTTGTTTATGTCGAACACATGTCAGAACTCTGTGTGTTTGTGTGTAAATGTGTGTGTACATATGTGTGTGTGTGTGTGGGAACTGGGACTTGAACCTAGGGCCTGGCACATGCTAGGCAAGAGCTCTGTCACTGAGCTACACTGCTAGCCCTTTCTTATTTTGAGATAGAGTGACATTAAGTTGCCTAGATCGACCTTAGTCGTGGTCTCCTGCCTCAGCCTCTTAAAGAGCTAGGATCACAGGTGTGTGCCATCATGCCTGCCTCATAACTACCTTTTTAAAGGCTGAACAATATTCCATTGTGTGACTTCCATAGGCACTGGCAGTTCTAAATCATATCAGCTATAAATCGTACTCCTCACACTTGATGTCCTAAAGTTTTATAGGGGACATGTGAGAGGTTCTAATCTTTTTTTTTTTTTTTTTTGTGGGTACCGTGGGTCGACCTCAGGACCTCGCACGCCAGCAGGCGCCTGTGCCGCTGGGCAATATCACCGGCCCTTTTTTCGTATGTGGGTTCCGGGAGTTGAACTCGGGCCCTCGCACTTGCCAGGCAGGCGACTACGCCGCTGAGCCATCTCACCGGCCCAAGAGAGGTTCTAATCTTGCACGCGGAATATCCTCAGATAACTGTAAACGTCCATTTTCTGCAGTTCCCTCTCCCTTGGGCAGCTCGTGCTGTCTTCTCTTTTTGTCTCAGCAGCCTCCTCCTCAGCCTCTTCCAGTTGTCGCTTTGTATAAATATAAAAATTTTGTGTAAATAGATTTTTGATTTTTAAAACATTTTAAAAACGTAAAGTTTTGCTGATTTTAAATAGTCACGTAATGTTTATTTAAACAATTTAAGCAATTTAGCATTTTTACCATTTAAAAATTACAAAAACATTAAAAAAATAAATACATTTTCTAGATTAGAAGATTGTGTTTCTTCACTTGGTTGCGAAGGATATTTAAAGCCCTGTTTTATTTGATTTTGTTTTATTTTTTCTGTACTACGGATCGTCCCTAGGGCCTTCACACTGAGCTACATCCCGTTTTCATTTTTTATTGGAGGTAGAATCTTGCTAAGTCACTAAGTTGCCCAGGCTGGGCTTAAATGTTTGATCCTTCTGCCTCAGCCTCCTAGGGTTCTGGGATTTTAGGTGTGTGCCACTATGAGCAGCTCCGAGGGCCTGTTCACTATTTGATTTTATTTTTCGCGGTGCTGGGGGTGCATGCTGAGCATGCATCCAACTGCTGGGCTGCACCCCAGGCAGCAGCTCGAGTTTGAGGGCTGGTTTGGCTGTAGCGTGGAGGCTTCTGAGCACGTGGATGTGTCCGAGGCCGCCGCAGCGCGGGGCTTGGGTAGCCCCTTGCAGGCGAGGGTGAGGCTTTGAGCGGATGTGCTGGTATGAACCGACGGGCTGGCCCAGGTGCACGCTTCCTAAATGGGAGTAGTCGTCCTCGCAATAGGTGGTGCTTTGCAGAGCGTTAGAAAGTGCACATGCACTGATGCAAGTGACCACGAATGCTCCTAAAATTGTATGCCTTTCTCCTTTTAAGTTTGGTGTGATTTTTGCCGGTGCCCAGAAGAACGTCGGCTGTGCTGGGGTCACGGTGGTGATCGTCCGCGATGACCTGCTGGAGTTCGCCCTCAGGGAGTGCCCCTCAGTCCTGGAGTACAAAGTGCAGGTTGCAAACAGCTCGCTGTACAACACGCCTCCATGTTTCAGGTAACTGGGGCGCGGTGCTGCGGACCTGTTCGGGGAGCCTCAGTACTTCCCATCCAAGGGGTGGCGACTTCTTAAAGTTAGCACCTTCCTGAGCGGTGACTGGAGGCCTGTCAGGCTCTGCGCAGCTCCCCTCCCTTCTGGCCCTGTCCCCACTGTTTGATCAGTTTTTCTTCTGCCCTTTGTTTTTGGAGAGTGTGTTGCTTTTTCGATCTTGGCATTCCAGGCCCCTGAGTTCACCATTAACCCAGAGCTCTCTCTGGATGAAATCCGGCGGCAGGTGCTGCAGACAGCCAGTGCCGCTTCCCGGAACGCCCTCCACAGCCTCTGGCTTTCACTTCCTTCCCTACGGCCTGTGCGGAGCTGACTGCCTGACAGCAAACACCGGCCCGGAACACCTTCCCACCGTCCGTTTCAAAGCCCAGTCTGCAGGGTCCTGTGGCTGAGTGGGCCTCTGCTTCACAGTGCTTCAGGCAGAGCAGGCCTGCCCTGCTCCTCAGCCTCCACCCCCAGGCTCGGGTGTTTTGGAGAAATCTTTGTGATTTACCCACTGCCTGAGGAACCTGTTTAATAGGTGTGTGACGTCGGGGGAGTCCCTGAACCTGCTGTGCAGCAGGTTTCTCCGGAAGTGCCAGTAGTAGTACCCTTGTCTTCGAGTGCTGTGAGGTTGAGTACATACTTTGTACTTAGCGAGTACCTGGCACTTGGTGATTTGCAAATGTTAGCTGCTTTCTTTTTATTGTTCTTAGCTCCCGGGGACTCAGCAGGGGCAGACACAGGAAGAGACAGAGTTTATGGTTTTATCTTTGTAGGGCACCTTTGATGTAAGAGAGTACGGGTAGGGACCCCACTAATTCTCCAGCCACCCTCTTCCCATTTTGGAAGTGAGGAAGCAGAGGTCATGTTTTCAGAAGTGGCGTTGCTGGGTGTGGGCCCAGGCAGGGCAGTGTGGTACTAGTGTGTGTGTCCACCCCAGGACCCCGCGCTCTTCACCAGCAGAGTGGTCAGCGTGCATTTGTTTGTTTGCAGAATTCCGTCTCAGGAGAAAGATGCCTGTCGAAGTCCAGTTCTGTGGCTCAGTTGGATTTTTGTCTGGAAGTTCTCTTCCAGGCTGGGGTCAGGCCGGTATGGCGAATGGTTTCATCTGGGTCCTGATTTTGTCAGGGCCCCCTCCTCCCTGGGCGCTGCCTCTGGACCATGTTCCCATGCTGTAACTTACTGTAAGAAAGGAATTTCCCCAAAGTTAGCATTCTGGTGGAGATTTCCAAGCACCTCCTCATTGTGTGACCCCACTTTCTTTGGGACATGGTGTTCTGTGCCTGACTCTTGGTCACTTCTAACATTGCCCCCTCCCCTGGCCCAGCTGAAAATGTTTCTAAAGTGAGCGTTAGGGGCGTGGTCTGAACTCTGTCACCTGCTTCTCAGGCATGGGGTTTTAGGCAGTGGGCAAACATCAGTGGCCACTGGGCAACTTCGGGACAGAACTGGGCAGGCCAGTGGTGACCATACCGTGCAGGGGACCTAAAGAGCAGGGTGCAGGGCTGCATGGGGCAGCAGGGAGGAGGTGGCACCCTTAGCTGTTAGAAGGTGGGGCCAGGCCTTCTCACAGTGAGTGAGCTGATGGGGAAGGTCCAGGCCCTTCAGCTTCGGAACTGAGAGAGGGGAGGAGACGGGGAAAGGCCTGTCCCCAAGAAGTCCCTCAAGGCCAGCAGGTTCTGACCAGGGCTTAGCCCAGGGCAGGAGGTGGCTGGGGCCAGGTGAGCCACGTACTCTGCACCTCTCCACGAATTACCTTAAAACGCGTTTTTCAACAGTACGATGAACACATTGATAAATGTGCTGTTGCTATTGGGGTGAAAACTTCGCAGTGGGAGCTGTGAGAAAGCAGACCAGATGTCTCACGGGAGGTGAAAGTGGCGGAGATGTGGAAGGAGAGTGACTCCCCATTGGCCTCCCTCTCACTCCTGGGTGCTGGCCTGACCTTGACCCCTCAGCTGGTCCACGGGGGTTGGGAAGCCTGGGGAGACACAGGAGCTCCTTCCCTAGGGCTTTCCTGTTGGGGGGCACGGGGGGACAAGGGCAGAAAAGGGACAGTTTCTTCCCCGCACAGACCAGAGCATCTTAGGGTAAGTCAGGATGCTTAGTGGTGTGATTAGAATTGGTGAGTGTAGAGGACAAAAGGCGCTGCATTGAAAGAATTCTGACCCAAGGTGGTTGCTTTGCTTCATTTTACTCCCTACGCAGGCAGAGGTCTCGTGTGACTCTGTACATCCGGGACACCAAGGACCCAGTGGCTCAGAAGATGACCTGGGCTTGTGTCTGGCTGCAGTGCCTACACATGCAGAGCGCTGCAGAGCCGTGACGCGAGATCGTGCGTAAGCGCCCTCCCCAGTCCCGTGTGAGGCTGGCCGGGCACCTGGAACGCCTCAGGACTTCGTGTCACCATTTGGGTAGATACAAGTGTGGAGTTTGAACTGATGCCTGTGGTTTGGGTTTTGTTTTTGCCAGAGCTGAAAGACTGTAGGCCCTGGGAACTTTGTTTTAGCTGTGCTGGGTAAACTGGGCTGCAAATAGTTGCTTTGTAGCCCTGGGCAACACACTGGGGTAGAATAAAGGGCCTCAGTCATTCCCTAACACTTCATGTGGGCGTATTAAAGCCAGTTAATGGGAAGAGGAAAAGATGCCTGAATGTCCCTTCTAACCCCACAAAACAGTTTTTACTTACCATGACTAACTGAACCTGAAGCATAAATCTGTTTCAGCTGCAGTATTTAGCTGCATTTTTAATCCAGTTATTTTTGTTTTAATGAAAATATGAAACCAAAACATTGTTAACCCAGCCACCTTTCTTACCAGAGTGGGAGGTGCAGGTGGAGCCTGTGAGAAGGTGCATAGTGGACCCCATGCCGGAGCTATCCCTTGGAAGACTTGTGGCCCAGTGCTTACTTCCACCAGGTCCTCCCTCACAAAATTGTGCCTGCAGCCTACAGTCCAGAGCTTATCTGCAGAACCTTTTAATTAGCCAGGGAGAGAGTTCCCAGGACTCCCTGGTGTGCTTTTCTGAGCTCGATCACACAGGGAATGGTTTATACTGCTTTTAAAAATTTATTAAAATAACATAAACATGGAACTAAGATCTCCAAGTGAATAGAGTCACCAGCATGATCTCTAACTGCTTGCTATGTTCCCTAACAGAATCTTAACTAGGAATAATGCAGCTACCTCTTGGTGTCTGTTTGGGATTTATTCTAGGACCCCCGTGGATAATAATTATCAGATGCTCAAGTCTCCTATAGAAAATGGTGTAAAGCTGGGCATGGTGGCACGCACCTGAAATCTCAGCACTCTGGGAGGCTGAGGCAGGACGATTATAAGTTTGAGCCCAGCCTGGGCAACTTAGAGATTTAGCAAGACCCTGTCTTAAAAAAAGTGTAGTTTTTTGCATATAGCTTATGCATATCCTCCTGCATACTTTAAATCATCTCCAGATTACTTACAATATTTAGTCCAGTGTCGGGAATAATGACAAGAAGAAAAATCTACATGTTCAGTACAGGTGTATTTTTTCCCCAAATATTTTCTATCTGAGGTTGCTTGGGTGCATAGCAGCCACTGAAGGGTTCATGTGTCGTTCCTGACACCTGGCCGGGACAGTGGACTGTACCGGGTCCTTACTGCAGCTTTGGATTTGGAGAATTAACAGACTTGAAACTCTGGGGTAACAGAGTTGCAAGGGAAAGCAAAGCTTAGTTTCCTAGAGGTACCAGCTGTGGCTGTGCTTGGGTCACACAGCATGGCAGGGTGAGTTTCTGTGCTTCGTGGTGGGTGAGCAGGCTGTGGTGTAGGAGAGGGGCAGTTTCAGGTAAATAGAGTCTTAGAACATTTGCAGAACAGAGAGGTTGGCAGCAGCATTTCTCAGCCTGCACACGTGCACACTGAAATGGCTGGACTTGCTGGTATGACTGAGGCTTGGGGACAGCCCAGCTGCCCTGTTAGCAGATGAGCTAGTGGTGCAGGCCAGAAGCCTCTGGTGACCATGTGGCTGTGGTATTAGTGAGGAGAGCTCGGGCATGGAGTCAGGCCAGCTAGAGTTGGAATCCTGGCTTTTTCAGCCACTTTGCTAGATGACTTCAGGGCTGCGAAGCTCTGTGAACCTGTTCCCTTAGCTGTAAAGTATGATACTGGTGGCTTTGACCTTAGGATTATGCGGTCGGTAAAAATAGTTTGAGGCCATGGCAGGCTTCAGTAAGGTTCATTCCCTTGTTCCTCGTCCTCCTTCGTCCCCCTGACTTCTCAGTCTTTAGCCCAGGAGCTGCAGCTGAGGATGTAGGCACTCAGGGGTGTTTTCTGCTTCTCCCTCTTGCCTCTGTCAGTAACTGGCTGCTGTTGCCCTTTCCTGCCAGGGTTTCCGGGGAGCCAGGCAGCAGAAGCTTCTGGAAGCTTCTTTTGGGTGCTGGCTGTTCTCTCCCAAGGCCCCTCTGGGCAGCCCAGTGTTGGCTTCTGCTGCTTTCTGGGGCGGAAACTGGGTTGAGACAGTGACTGAGCTAGTGTGTATAGGGGCCTCCCTGTGACATGCCTCTAGCACTTATAGCATTTTGCAGACCTGGCAATTTCACCTGAGCGCTCTGTCATGGTGTGAATAGATGGAAGGTATTGGTAAATGAGGAGGCAGCTGGGCTCGGGTACGCCTACCCCAGAGTTTTGCTGAGCACTGATGTCCATCAAATTTTTGCACAATTCCCATAGTGGACTTTGTCCTACACCTTCTGGAGAAAGCATAGCTGGGAGCTGACCACTTCCAATCTCCCAACTCAAGGGTGGGGGCTGGGGAGTAACTCAGTGGGAGAGCAGTTGTCTAGCTCGCTGGAGGCCACTGGTTAAAAGAAAGGGGGGGTTGGTGGGGAGGTCGGGCTACTTTCAATGAGGAGCACACGGAGCCCCTGGCACCTTTTTAAAGACAGAGGCATTTGCACCCACACAAGCTGACCACTTAACAGTTTACCCAAGTGACAGGCAGGGTCTTTGTTTGTGTACTGACTATCCTGAGTGTCGCTGAGGCAGGTGTCTTCTCAACCAGTCGATTCTTGTTTGCATGAGATACACTTGTATGTCTGTTTGTTTTATATGGACTATTTTTTGCATACTTTTTATTTAGAACATTGTATTCATTTTTGATGTTTGTTTCTAGTAAAATTTAAGAGTAAATTCTGGTTATTTTCTTTTACTAATTTGTGAAAAATAACCAATAATTTTGTGCTACAGTCTATAAAAACTGTTATTGTAAGTACATTAGATGTAATTGTTACACTTCTGCAGAACTCAGTGATACTCTTTTACAATACAAAATGGTGACACGTTTGGGACACTGAGACTGAATAGGAAGGAAGCCAAAAGATCTGCAAAAGAGAAAACTGAAAAAGGGGGAAATGTTAGCTCTCGGAGAGGAAAAGTCTACGTTATAAAATGGAAAGACAAAAACGCCACCTCCTTATTGTCAACTACTCATAATACAGAAATGATAGAACTTGAAAGAAGAAACGAAATTTTAAAAATTCCAATACTGGTCAATGATTATAATAATTCTGTAAGTGGTGTTGATAGAGTTGACCAACATCTAACAAGCTATCCTGTAATCAAAAAGCAAGGAAAAGATATTTTATAAAATATTTATGCACCTTCTGAACCAAACAATATGGAACTCGTTTGTTACTTATTCAAAACAAGGGCATTCAAAAAGTCATTTACGGGGCCGGTGAGATGGCTCAGTGGCGTAAGCACCTGTCTGGTTGGCAAGTGCAAGGTCCTGAGTTCGGCTCCCAGTACCCACATAAAAAAAAAAGTCATTTACAATTTAGATTAGGTCTAGTAGACCAAATAATTGAAAAATAAGGGACAGCGAAATGCCAACCGGGATGTCCATCATCGACGTCTTCACCATTATGTTTAGTGGGTAGACATTTTATTGAAATTATACCAACCACAGGAAAAAAGGAAGGGCCAACATGACTATGTAAAGTGTGTTGTTCAAAGAAAGACAATAATGCAAAAAGAATCCAGAAAGAGACTAGATACAACTGTCCAGATTGTAACATTGTGTTGTGTATTGAATGTTTCAAGATATACCATGCACAGAGAAATTATTGAATAAATTTGATAAAATTGTCATTTTCATATTTCCTGTTATATTATCTTAAAAAGAGTAACAAAAAATATGCATATTTTGGTCATCCTATATTTAAATAATTGGACTGGTAAGTGGTTAAACATTGCATGGCTTTTCTCTTATATGAGAAACCCAAATGTAAATAAAGAGCAAAATAAAAGCTAGATTATAGGAAGCAGGGAGAGAGATCTTTCTCAATTGGGAAGGGGATCCAGATGGAGGGAGGGGGGAAGGAAGGGAGGGAAAGAGGATGAAAAAAAGAATTGAGATGTGTTCTGTGTGTTTACTGACTCCACACAAAGAATGTAAACATCATGTACTGCAGACATGGACTTAAAAAAAAAAAAAGACAGGCGTTCAGAAGATTGCTGGGGAAATCCATCCGCTGTTCTGTATTTTCAGCTTAGTTTTGGGCAGCCAGCAGTAAAGACTTCGCTGGCCACCGTTTGTGCGGCTCACCTGCCAGGCACCCAGCCCTGAGCTTAGCAGTGTCTTCCAAGAGACGGGAGATTGGGATCCTGGCCTCAGAAAGGGCTGGTCCCAAGCCAGGGCTGCAGGGAGGGCTGCGGTGCAGCAGGACTCCCTGGAGCCAGGAACACGGCCGCTACTGTTCGTTTCTCCGCTTCTGATCTTGGCTCCCTCAGCTGAAGTGTTGGCTTTAGTGTCTCATGAGCCTCCTTTAAATGTTTCCTGGAGACGGGGTCCCCTAGTGCACTTACTTTGTATCTGACAGTTGCACCCACACTCAGTTCGCTTTGTTCCTCACTCCCAGGAGAGAAATCCCAGGGAAGTTTCTTTTTTTTGTTGTTGTTTCTTTGAGACAGAATCTTGTTATGTAGTTTAGGCTGGCCTGGAAGTAGCTATGTAGCCCAGGCCGGCCTCAAACTCATGATTCTTCTGCCTCAGCCTCCCAATTGCTGGGAAGACAGGCCTGTACCATCACCCTGGCCCCAGGGAAATTTCTGATTGGTCAGGTTAGGTCCTACACCCCACTCTGAGACCAGAGGGGAAGGCTCGCTGGGAATCTGCATGTTGAGTGGGAGGGTAGATCTGAGAAGGGCAGGACAGGTAAAATACTAGGTGTCCCTTATGTAGGTGATTCTTGTTCCCAGTGGGAAAGCCAAGACTCAGATTCCGGAATGATTTATCCTGTGGAGTATGTTTGGTAGCACTAGGACTGGAATCAGGACTGTGACAGCCCATGATCTTAGCTGCTATGCCACACAGACTTTCCTAGGAGGAAGGCACTGAACTAGGACTTGGGGATAGAAAAGGTGAATGGTGTGAGCTTGCAGCCTTCCAGGACTAGATTCCCGAACACAGGCACACAGAAGCGTAAGGTAAAGGGTGAGTGGTAGAAAATACTGCTGGTAGTGTGGGCGAGAGGCTGTGGAGTTCAGGAAGTAAAGAGTTAATGCTGAGTGGAGTTGGGGAGACGGGCTTTGATGGTGTCCTGTGGGGATGGGGGGATTGGGTGGTGTGGTCCAGGTGTCATGGGGAACTTGTGTTAGGGTGTGGGCTAGGCAGGGAGGGACTGATGAGACTCCATTGAATGCCCTGCTGAGGCTTTTGGAGTGGCCCTCAGGGTCTGGGTTGGGTTGACCCTTGTCCTTGCTTTGTGACATACACTTGTTTACGTGTGACCTGCTTTTACCTGTCTGAATTCAACTCTAACAGCAATTTTCTTGAATGTATTTCCTCTTGTGCAGAGGCGAACTAAATAGATTTTTGTTTTCATCTTTATTTTAGCATCTATGTCATGGGCCTGGTCTTGGAGTGGATTAAGAACAATGGCGGGGCAGCAAACATGGCGAAGCTTAACTCCATCAAATCTAAGATGATTTATGACATTATTGATAAGTCTCAAGGATTCTACGTGTAAGTCACTGGATTGCATCCCACATTTTGCCTCTTGTGAATTGAAAACTTCACCTTTCTCTGAGACTCTGATGTACTGGCGCGTGTGGGCGGGTGGTCTTGCACCCCTGAGCATGGGGGTTGAATTCTTGTCTCCTGCTCTCCACCCAGGAATCCCAGACTTTGGAACCTGTGTCCAGTGGGTGGTGACATTTCTCACTGCAGAGACATCACTCCGAGGAAGAATCTCGGTTTGATCCCTGGGGTAGACCCCTCCTCTACCCTCCTTCCCCTGTGTGTCACTGGGAGAAACATTTATCAGGGACCAGCTTCATGCCATGTGTGTGTGGTGCATGCAGTGTGTGTGTTTTTATACATACAATTAGACACACATACATTAACATTTATTCTCTGCTACCAGGCCAAGCCAGGACCCTCTTTTTATATTTTTCTTATATGGGGGCCTTGCTATGTTGTCCCAGCTGGCCCGGAATTCCTGCGCTCAAGCAGTCCTCCTGCCTTAGCCTCCTGAGACCTGGGACTACAGGTGTGTGCCACTGCACATGGCTTAGGATCCCCAACCCCTCCCCGCTGCCTTTTTTTTTTTTTTTTTTGGTACTGCTGGGGATTGAACTTGGAGTGCTGAGCTACATCTTCAGTCCTTTTCATTTTTTATTTTGAAATGTGTTCTTGCTGAGCTGCCTCAGCCTCCTGAATAGCTGGGACTACAGGCATGCATCGCCATGCCTGGCAGGACTCCTGTTCTTAGTGGTTATTATTCTTTGAGATTCAGTTTGTTGTAACAAAAAGATCTGTCGGCTGGTGATGAGGGAATCTGCACTGTCTGAGTATTTTGTAGGCCACATGCAATAGAAAACAGGACGCTTCAGTCCTGACTTAGACTCGTGTTTTTAGCCGAGTTGCACATTTCCAACCCAAGCTGTGTGTAGGGGGTGAGAGCGTACCCTTTGGACAGCTGGGAGAAAGCGATGCGCTGCCCCGGCCTTTCCCCTGAAATGCTCATTGCCCACATTGAGCTCTTGGTGTGCAGTGGGCCTCCAGCTGCAAGCCCTGGGGGAGTCAGGCTTGGCTGGATGCCTTGGCCTTGGCTTCCTCTGCAGGTGCCATCTCGGGGAGCAGGGATGCACACTGCACCTTCCTGCTGCCCTTGCTTCTGTGCAACAGAGGCAGGGCAGGTTGGTAGCCTCCTCCTAGTCCCTGATACATGAGGAGGCTGGGAGACACCGGCAGTGCTTACTGGAGCCATTTTAAAGTGCGCAATTAGCAGTAGAGGGTTCGGGGAGTTCATAGCCAAGGGCTAAACGGTGCACATAAGCTTGGAACAGGGGTTGCCGTCTGGCTGAAGGGGAAAGGAGAGCTTTTGGATGAGCTCGAGCTTTGGGTGTGAGTAGATAAGGCAGAGAAGAAGGCAGGGGTATTTGGAGGGATTTTTAAAGAAGGAAGTGGTGGCCCTTACAAAGACACTAAGGGAAGAAGGTAGAGTGTGTTTGGGGACAGTTGATGGGTTGTCTGGTGGAGATGGCTACGCTGGATTGAAAGACAAGCTATAGAAAAGTCCGAGGACATGGTCAGTGCACGTGTTCACTTATCCATGTACCTGTCCACTTATCTACTCACCTATGCATCTTTTTACTCATCCATCTGTCCAACTACCGGTCCACCCCAGCAGGCACCCACCCAGTTGCTCAGTCAGTTGTCCGTCCATCCATCCATCCATCCATCCATCCATTGGTTCCAGAGCACCCACTCTGGGCAGGCCTGCCACTGAGATTAGAGAAGTAACACTAGAAGATGCTGAGTTCGTTCCACAGCCTAACCACCCCATAGCGCTGGTGACCTGGTGTCGAGCCAGTGTGGGGCAGGGTGGCCTAGCACTTGGGGCTTAGAGCCCTCTCTGCCACCTATGGCATGTGACCTTGGCCCAATGACCTGAGTTAAGCCTATCTGTACAATGGGCATAACAGTGGTACATATCTCTTAGGATTAAATGGAAAGGCAAGTGAGCATGGTATGTATAAGGGTAGAAAACATAGTGTTCTGCACTGGTTGATATATATATAAAGCACTAGAAATAATAGCACATTGTGAGCATTCCTCACCTGTCAGCTCTTAATATTACTCTTTGTGGTTATTATCGTGCAGAGCACTTTAGAGGCTCCTGACATACACTACTTAATAAGAATTTCATTATTATAAGGATGTCCAAGCCCCAGACTCTATATCCAGATAAGAGGTTACTTCTGTTACCTCATGTGAAGACCAGGCCTTAGGAAAGAGAAGGATGTGTGTGAGCAGGGTCTAGTGAAGACCTTAGAATGAGACCGAGTAGGTGGGCTCAGAGGCAGTGTATCCATAGGGTTGCATTCTGTCATCATGGCTGCCCTGTGATTTAGGCTCAAAGCCCGTGTGCGGGAGGCACAGACGGTGAGGCTGTGGCTGGGACGTGGAGCGGCGCTGTGTGAATGTGGGGCGGTGGGGCCCACGAGTGCTCGTCCAGGGCTATGGTCCTTTTTAATTATAACGCCAAGGAAACGAGAGAGAGGAGGTTGCAGATGGTGTGACTTTCTGCTTAGACAGTGCAAGAGTCAACAGAAAAATGTAGACGCGTGATGAGTAAGAGCTCAGTGTGTCAGCGTCTGCTGTGATTCCATATTCTACAGGGGCAAATACGTATGGCGTAAGGAAATAATTCACAGTAGCCACAAGAATTTTGAAATTTCTAATCAGGCAAATCTGTTCAAGTTTGTGCAGAAGGACAGCTGAAAATTTAAAGTTCGGGACAAACTCAATGATGTAGTATAGTTCTGTAAAGCCATGTTAATTTAAACTGCAGCACTGTCACAGGAAGAGAGAGTAGTAGTTCAGCAGGAGAGAAATCCAGAAACACTCGTGCTTACTTGAGAGTCAATTGCTTGTTAAATCAGAGGGAAAGTATATTCATAACATGCTGTTTGAAGCAATGACCATGTAAACAAATTTAGAGTTAATTTGGATCAGATCATATTCAAAAATAAAATCTAGGGGCTGGTGAGATAGCTCAGCGGCATAAGCGCCTGCCTGGCAAGCATGAGGTCCTGAGTTCGACTCCCAGTACCCACATACAAAGGAAAAAAGGGCCGGTGATATCGCTCAGTGGCACAAGCGCCTGCTTGGAAGTGCGAGGTCCTGAGTTCGACCCCCGGTACCCACAAAAAAAAAAAAAAAAAAAAAAAATCTAAACAGTCAGAAAGATCTAAAGGCAATAAACAGTTATAAAAATACTATAGAAAAATATTGATGAGAATTTCTAAGTCTAAGAGTACAGAAAGCTTTCCTAAAAAAGTCACAAAACTCAAGCACTGAAGTAATGACATATTTAATTTCACGCAAATTTAAAATGTTACACAATTGAAAACATAAACAATTAAAACAACAAGTGACAGACATGGGGAAAAATTTGAAGTATATAACATAAAAAAGGTTACTAGCCTTAATATAGGCAAGAAGCCACAAAGGAATGAAGAATAACCAAGTAAAACCCAGGTCTTGGCAGCGCATGGTTGCCCTTGCTTCTAAGCCCAGCACTCTGGGAGGCTGAGGCAGGAGGAGGATGGCAAGTTTGAGCCCAGTCTGGACAACTTAGTGACTTATTAGTGAGACCTGTCTCAAAACAAGACGAGGGCCAGTGAGATAGCTCAGCAGTATAAGCGCCTGCCCGGCAAGCGCGAGGTCTTGAGTTCGACGTCTGGTACCCACATAAAGGAAAAACAGGGCCAGTGATATCGCTCAGCGGCACAAGCGCTTGCCCAGCAAGTGCGAGGTCCTGAGGTCGACTCCCGGTACCCACATTAAAAAAAAAAACAAAAAACGAGACTGAGACTGGGACCAGGACTGGGGCCGGGACCGGCTGGGGATATGGCTCAGTGCAAAGGCCGTGGGTTTAATTCCTAGTACTTTGGAGAAAAACAACCAGCCAGCCAACCAACCAGAGCAGAAGGTGAAAGTGTAAGTTGGGACAGTCTGAAGCCATGTTTGCAGCATCTGTCAGTGCTCGAACTCACTTGTTGACTAAGCAGTGTCGCATCTGACTGGCCACCCTCTCCCAGTACCCTGCTGGGCACAGAGGCAGCGTGGAATTAAAGATCACAAGTTCAGCCTCGGACACGACAGTGACCTGTGACTGGTCCTCCTCGCTCACAGATTGGCCTAGTTCCAGTAGAGCCATCTGCGGGGTCCTGCGGGCTTTGCAGCCACCCCCGGCAGGAACCTAGCACCCTAGTTAGGTCAGAGAACTTGCAGGCAGTCTCCACGCCTTCCGGGTGCAGTTCCATGCCAGAAGCCCTTCGTCCTTCTGTCCTGACCTCCCGCCTGCGCTGAAGGTTGCCAGTCGCCTTAGAATCACCTGCTTGGCTTTTTGGGGGGAAGATTTGTGTTTGTTTTGCTTTAATCTACTCGCATCTAGAAAATTTTTTTCTAAGCTTGTAGATTTATTAATGATAGCCTATGCATTTCAAAAGTAGCTAAAATAATAAACTTGGTTTTCAGATGTCCAGTGGAACTGCAGAATAGAAGCAAGATGAACATTCCCTTCCGCATTGGCAACGCCAAGGGAGATGATACGCTGGAGAAAAGATTCCTCGATAAAGCACTTGAACTCAATATGATCTCCTTGAAAGGGCACAGGTAAGTACCCCCCCTTTTCTAATGAAAGGATTAGAAGCTCTGTGCCACCTGTTGGGGGTTTTCAGGTGGGACATTGGGCACAGTGACTCCCAGGAGAGTGACAAGGGACAGGTCATGGTGATGGTAGATTAGATGCCTTTGTTCTTTTTTTTTTTTTGTGGTACTGGGGATGAGCCCAGGGCCTCACGTGTGTTAGGCAAGCACTTTACCACTGAGCAACACCCCAGCCCCCATGCCTATGTTCTGAATTGTTTTATCTCACTTTAGGTCGGTGGGAGGCATCCGGGTCTCTCTGTATAATGCCGTCACAGTCGAAGATGTTAAGAAGCTGGCTGCCTTCATGGGAAATTTTTTGGAAATGCATCAACTGTGAACACATCTTAACTAGCCTGTACTCTGACCTTGAATGATGAAGGTTAGGGTAACTTGGGAAATGGCTGCATAAACATGAAAGACATGGTGTTTTTTTCAAATGAACATGGTTATTGCAGATTCTTCAGTTTGCGGAGAATACAGCAAAACTTCCAGAGTTCTGCAAAGCTGATGGGACCACCAGCTTAAGGCCACCTTACTCCTGACTCGACTGGAAGCATTTTTTAAAATCTTCCTGTTGCTTTTCTAACAAATTCCTGTCTAATTTTGCCTTTGCTGCTGCTTTTTTTAGGTAGATGTCAGTATTGGAACTTGCCTGGGACTTAACTGTGCCAGTGGCAGTTGTTTCTGGAGTCACACAAACAGCACCATTGGGGCGGAGGTGTAGTTCTGAGTGTACAGCGGTGGGGTCTCCTGGCTCCCAGAGGTGAAGGTCGGTGAGGACAGTGGTGAGGGTTTGGAAATCCAGGCAAAGGGCGGAGTGGGTGTCTCTTTATACTGTGATCCTCGTGAAGAGAAAGTGACTTACTATATAAAGTTATGTACTGAGGTCTTTCTAATACTCGTAGTGTACATCTCTATACTGTTATATTTCTAAAAAAATGGTTCTTTGTGGTACATGTAGAGACTGTTAGAACTTGTCAAATCCCCGTCCATGTGCTGCTTCATGGAAGGCTCTACAAGTTCCACAGTTCACTTTTTAAAAGTCTCCTTTGAACATGTAGAAGAAATGGTTGGGTCTTTGCTTTTCATTTATACCATTAAACTAAAAATCTGTTAGACTCCCTTACCCTTTGTTTACTCAGCCGTCTTCCTTGCAGTGATTAACCAGAGTGATGCTGAGTTCCAGAAGGTCTCTGTGAAGGGTCCTTGCCCCGTTGTTTATCTCTTGTCAGTATTTCATGATGACTGTATGGAGAATATTAAAGTCCTCAAACACTGAAATCCTTGCCAGTGAAATTTCTCTACCTGCCTTTTAGACAGTTGTCTATTTTTTAAACTTGTTGATGGAAAAACTAGTCTAAAAATGGAACCCAATAAGAGTAATTTGATCCAGTCGAAGGTGTAAGGCTTGAGTCTTGTGCAAATATTTTTTAAAAATTCAAGGCAGCGTGGTAGCTTTCCATTTGCTTTTTGACAGAGATTTTCAGCAAACAACATTCGCACACAGCTCACAGTGTAAGGTTCTGTGCGCTCTGTCCACCTTCCCCCAAGCCTGGCCTGCTGAGACTGTTGTGTAACGAGGACCCGCCGGTAGCTCAGCCTGTGTCTGCGCTGCTCAGGGGAGGCCCTGGTCAGCTCTCGACCTCCCAGGCTCGATTTTCTCCGTAAAAGGAGAGTTGAGGTAACTCCCCCACCGACCTCAGGGATAGTTAAGGGTTGAACTATCCAGGGCTTGATGTAAGATGTGAATAATCATCACAGTAAATCCAGCAGCAAAAGCCAGCCAGTCCGTGAAATCCAACCGAGTGTCCACATACAATAGTAGCATCGCTCAGCGCACCCACCCCTCCTTCCTCATGTGTGGTCGCAAAGCTCTGTCATCCATGCCAGCCCCACTTTCCTCGACATGTCTCGAGTCTCCAAGGACGTTTCCACAGCCAGCTCTGGTGTGTCAGCCCTGTGTGGATGGTTCCTTATCTCTGCCCATCCACACCTCCACTGCAGCCAGCTGGACTTTCTCTTGTGCCCCTGTGGATACATAGGAGGTGTATGTAGAGAGGTGAATATTTATATAAAATCGCAGTACAAGACACATTGCCATTAACCCCTCCCCCCCGTATACTCCCCCTCACATCAGTTACCCCAGATCTGGAAGTCCTCTTTTGTGTCTTTAGTAGGCTGTCCTGGCTGTTTTTTGTTTTTTTGAGACAGGGTCTTACTGTATAGTTAAGGTTGGCCTCGAATTCACTATATAGTCAATGCTGGCCTGGAACTTGTGGCAATCCTGCTGCCTCAGCCTCCTGAGTGCTGGGATTACAGGCATGCACCACCACACCCGGCACATTGTGGCTGTTTTGATGTCCTGAATCAATTCAAAATGTTTACCTTTCGTGGTCATTTTGACTTTGGAGAAGAGCCAGAAGTTTACAGTCCTGGATCCAGTGAGTTAAGGTGGATGAGGACACCATGTTTTTATGAGCTGCCTTTTTGTTGGATGACACTCAGCATTCACCATATTTTTTGATCACTCATGAAAGAGGACTTAAAAACTGCTTCAGAAAGTGACAAGAACAATGTGATAGGTGTGTTTGGAGGGGGAATATTTTGAGGGCGATTAATGGCAATGTGTTTTCTACTGTAATATGTTTTTTTTGAGACAGGATCTCACTCTCTAGTTCAGGCTGGCCTTGAACTCACAGCGATCCTCCTACCTCAGCCTCTTGAGTGCTGGGATTACAGGCGTGCACCACCATGCCCAGCAATATGTTTTCTTAATTTAAACATTTACTGTATATAGATCACCCCTTGTCAAAAACCTCAGGCGGGCCATGATATAGCTCAGTGGCATAAGTGCTTGCCTGGCAAGCGCAAGGTCCTGAGTTTGGTGCCCAGTACCCACAAAAGGAAAAAAAAAAAAAGCAAAAAAACAAACCTCAGGCTTCTGGGGCAGTCCCAGCTCTGTGGCATCTGAGTGGCCTTCTGTCTCCTGTGCTAATGTCCTTGGAAGTGGCTGGTGTCTGGCTGTGCTGTGACACCGTTTTAAACCTGGGGTCCCTGCTCCCACTGGGTGAGACCAGCCAGCCTTCCAAGGTGTCCGCCAGCCTCCCAGCCTTGCTGGTGCTCCTGTTTAACAGTGCTGGGGTTTTCTTCCTCTTCTCACTAAGTGAGGCTTTTATTCCATCAGAGCATCTCCGTCCTGCCGTCCCCCTGCTGAGGTGGCTGTCTGTGGGAGGAACCGTGGTCCTCACCCCTGGCTCCTCACCCGCCGTGCCCTGAAGAGGCGCTGACGCCGTGCTTGCTTTATGACTGGAGGGCGCTAATGTGGGTCTTCCCGAGGGTGCACACTGAACATGGGGCAGTGAGGCAGAGAGATGGTCTTGACTGCATGGATATTTTCTTAAATTGTCAAGAGTTTATCATGCACCACAATTTTATTTTCTACTAAAATGGTCCAATACGATTCCATGGTCGAATAAGGACATTTAAAATCCTCGAGGTTCCTTAGAATGCTAAATCTGAAAGCTTTTGGGGAATGGGTGACAGCTGACTACAGGCACGGGGGACCACGTGTCCAGCCGCGAGGAGCTTCTGGAGTGGGGATTTGGGGAAAACGGTGTAAAACTCACCCTTTGTGTGTCTCGAGGGATGCACTGATGCCAGGCTGCTGAGCGTGTTGTGGGGGAGGAGGCCGGGGTGCAGGTGGCCTGTCAGCAGGTCTGTCACTGAAGACGAAGAGCCAGGCAGACAAACATCAGGCCTTGAGAGCTGGCAGAGTCCGGGAGGGCGCGGCTGCCTCCTTTTCCTTGGGATCCTCTGAAGTACTCCTTTCCCAACTGAATCTGAAGTTTTATTTTTCTCTTTCAAAATTCTTTACAATATGTCCTCATTCTAATGCCATCCCAGTAAGAAACAAATTTGCTCCCATGTTCTTTATGTTTACCTCCACACACCACTTCGTCTCCAACACAGTAAGTCCCCCACTTGTGAGCGAGTCCGTGCGGGAGGGTGTTCCTGACTTGGACTTGTTTGTAATCAGACGCGGCGAGTCTTCCGCAGTCCGCCTGTGACTCTTCAACGGTAAACCTGTGCAAGTGGGCAGCTCGAATGTTCTTAAGTCGGGGACTTACTGCATTGTGTTTCTCTTCTTTAAACAGGAAGCAAAATTGGGTTCTGTCCCTGGTTTCTCGTTCTCCTGTTGAATCTTCATTGAGGTACTTAATGCCATTTCATTGCAATCTAGTAGCTGACGCTGCAAAGCCTGGAGTGCTCTTGAGTAAACTTCGTGAGGTAACAAGTAATTATCCCTCTTCCCCGTTTTAAGGCCAAAGGAGCCACCAAGGCCCTAAAAATAGACGAGACCCTTTGATAGATTAGACGTCCAGCTCTGCCAAAGGCATTACCAGGCCTGGCCTCGTATCACAGTGATGAATATTTGTTGTGTCGTGTTCTTTGCAAGGAAAACAAAATGAGGAAGAGTCTTCTCACATTTGATTTGAGTGAGCATAATTAAAACGTGAGACGCTACTGAGTTCGCTAAGAAATCAATCACTTTAATTGGAAAGATGGCGCCTTTCCTCTCCATAATTAGGCTCTTGGTAGTTTAAAAATTGGAATCCCTGACAGCTTGTGATAAATTGGCTCCTTTTGGGCTAAAGCAGGTAACAAGTTCCAATTACCTCTGGATTATTCCAGAGTGGATGGGTAATCCTGATCAAAGAGATACTGGGAAAGAAAAGCTAGCAATGACCAAAGGTTTATTGAATTTTTTAAAAGAAGCTAAAGAATAGAATATTTTGATATGACAGAAACAAGAGCTTGCATATTTTAAATCCTAGAAATGTAAATAGGATTTTCTAAGGAGATGGTATAGTAGAAAAACTATATACACAGAGATTCATTAGGTTACCAGCCCCGCTTACTCATTAGAGCACAAGATTATTGACAGCCTTGGACCTCACTTGGGGAAGACTGGAATTTGTACTTTGGATTTTTAAACAAATAAGTAACTTGCAGTAAGTTTAATGAAGCTTAAAATGTTTATTCAATTTATCACTTGTCTCTGATTAATAAGTGATTTATGGGAGGGTAGTTGGAGACTCTAAGCATCCTGTGTTCTTTAACGAACAAATTACATATAAAAAGGATAATACTAGTGGAATTATTTAATGGGGAAGATGATTTATTGCTTAGGTTTACAAACTCCCCCCCCCCACCAAAAAGCACTGAAAATGTAAGCAAAGCTCTGCCAAAAAGTACATTTTAAGTCAAAACCAGTAGATGGACGATATATAGTCCAGAAGCCCTGATAATAACAAACATTTTGAGAATATGGAGAATCTGGGCAAGTATGCTTTTTGTGAGCCAGGAAAAGAGAATTCTCTGCCCAGAATATAGTGAATCCAACTTGTAGAATTTTCTTTCCCTGTCCTGTCAAGTTTGTTTATGTCTTAGTGTTTTTAAGCAGTACAGCCCTTTGGCCACACATGCATTTAATCTAATAGCCGGACCATGAACCACACAACCTGATTATACTTGGGAAGATGTCATATAACAACCTGAAGAGTTACCTATGATGATTCTAGCTCAGCAGAATTGTCCCCAGGAGAAAAATAAAACTGTGGCTTCCATTGAGCGAGGTAAGAAGCCGAAGACATCTTAAATGTCTGAGAAATGAAACTTGAAGCGTAAGAAATGTGAGACGTGATGGGTTATTCTGCGGAAGGGGGAGATCCTCTTATCCAGGAGCGTAGAAGACAGCTTGAGGCTGAATCATTCCTGTTTCCTTTCCCCAGTTTAAAACCAGTTTTTGAGATTGCAAGGCTAAGGTTGAGGGCTGGTGAAATGGCTCAGCGGCGTAAGCGCCTGCCCGGCAAGCGCGAGGGTCTGAGTTGGACTCCCGGAACCCACATACGAAAAAGGGCCGGTGATATCGCTCAGCGGCACGGGTGGGCGCCTGCTGGTGCGCGAGGTCCTGAGGTCGACCTCCGGTACCCACAAAAAAAAAAAAAAAAAAGGCTAAGGTTGAAGCAGAAATCCCCAGCAGTTTAGTAACCACAGGCAGCAAGCTTTCTGCTATGGAATATGTTAGGGGAAATACTCCTGTATTTTAGGTGCATTTAAATCTAGGGCAATGTTCCCTCTTTGGTAAGGAAATATATATTCAAATTAAGGCTCCAACTGTCTATCCTCCATTAAATCATCTCCAATTCTCCCAGTAGTTCATTATTCAACAGACAGGTATCGTCTGCCATGAGCAAAATTCTTGAAGATACAGGGGTCAGTAAAAGAAGGTTTTCTATAGGGTTTTGTTGATAACAAAAGATAAGAAAATGATCCAAACTGGCCAAAGAGGGGAAAAAAAAGCAAATCTTTGGTTGATGTAACTGGTAAGTCCAACGACAAGGGCTAGGCTCTGGTCTGGCTTGCTGTAGAGTCCACTTAGTGGACTCCAGCGCTTCGCCCTCCCCATTCTGCTTGGTGCTTATGACACAGCAATGGCAGTTCTGACCTGTCCCTCTTCATATATGCTGCCAGGTGACAGCAGTTCTGAGTCTCGGCCCTCCCAGCCAGAGTTCTCAGGTGTGCTCTGACTGGGCATCTCAGCTCAGGTGCTCATCCCTGAACCAATAAGGGAGGGCTGGAACGAAGGCCCACCTTTGGAGCTGGGTGCAGGGACCTGCACCATCTATGCAAGATAGAAAACTTCATAGCTTGCCAAAAAATTCTTCCTGTTCCCCTCATGCAGTTTACAGCCTGGTCCAGGAGGCAGACAATAAACAGATGGTTGCAGTATATCAGGTGAAGAAACACAGAGGGGACCAGTCCAGACTAGCAGGTGGGAGATGACATTTGAGCTGAGATCTGAATGATAGGGCAGGAATAAATCAACCCTTAAATCAGTTTAAGGATAGAGATGAGAAATGTGGGCATCTTTTAATTGGAGGGGGCATTTATCATTTGACTTTTTCTTAGAACAGGTGATACTTGAAAGATTGAACCACCTGTGTGGTAGCCTGTAGAAGCTGCAGTTTTTGCAAGTGGCCACAGGAGGGCACCTATGGAAAAGCGTGAATGTGTAGGTGAATGTAGGCGAATGTGTAAACCACAGGTGCATAGCAAAGATATTTCCTGCTGAATTCCAGCCCTGAGTGTCCCTTGTTCTTCTTAGTGTCTTCCACTGTCTACCAACCACCAATCTAAGGTGAATGATATTCAGCAAATGTTGGCTAAACATATAGAAGACAATATTGATAGCCACGGAACAATGCTCTATATTGAAGCCTGATGGATATTGGTAAGATTTCTTCTCAGAGCAAAATTGGCAAATACTTCCCTAGATCCTCCTGAACATTTGTTTGTCGATTCTCTCCTAGAGACTTCTGGAAATTGAATCAGCACATGCTTGAGGTCTCCAGAGTGAGGGGAAATCAGCCTGGAGATATGTGCTGATAGCATTGTAGAATGAACTCATGGTTGTGTTGTGGTAAACCATCTGATACTTACTCAGCTACTGACCTCATTAAAAAAATCATGAGAGGCCAGACATACTGGTAATCCCTGTAATTTGGGAGGCAGAGGCAGGAGCGTTTCAAGTTTGAGGCCAGCCTGGGAAACTCAGTGAGACGTTATTTTTTAAAAAAGGCTGGGGATGTAGCATAGTGTGGAGGCCCTGGGTTGCATCGCCAGAACCAGAAAAAGGGCTGGGGGTGAGGTTGAAGATGTAGCACATGACTCCCCGGGTTCAATCCTTTGTACTGAGAAAAAAAAAAAGCGCTCCTGAGAAAAAGCATCATCGTCCCGATTCCCGTCTTGCCTGGAAGAGGGAGGACATCGGCCACGCGCAGAGTGGTGACCGGGCGGAAGCAGCAGAGGCTGCCTCTTTACACGGAGTGCGCTAATGCGGCTTTCTCCCACCTTGTCAACTTCTTTCATAATTATTACCGATCTTGCATACTGGGTCTGAAAATAACAAGATTAAAGCTTTCTATTAGAAAACCACTCCGGTGTAAAAAGAGTAAGACGTTTCATCGTTGCCAGCAACTATTCTGGCCTTTCCCACCGCCTCGCCCTCCGCAGCTGGGTGAAGGACTCTCAGGACACCAGCGAGCCATCGGCAGATGAATTCACAGTACTCGGTTAGCTCCGCGCAGGCTTGAAGTATTCAATAATCATTTCCAGTTTCCACCGTCATTCCCTGCAGTCTATGGTTTGTTCCATTAAGTTCCCCTCGTAGCCTGAGGGCCTGACCTAGAAGTAACCTCTAGCTTGGATGTGGAGTGGTCATCAGCCTGGCAGGCTCTGAAGCATCTCATGTTTAGGCCTAAAGTTCAGTCCCGTAAGATTTTAGGTTAAAAACAGCGATCGTGCATCTGCCCATCCAAGTAGCTCATGTATTTATTTATTCACTTAACAGAAAGGGAGACAATATTGATACGAAAATTATTCTCAGGGGATTTGGAACCTCGTGGGAAATGAAGATATAAACCTGCAATTGCAATACTCTGGGACAAACACCCACCCAATAGGATTGTTAGATAAAATACAGTGCCCAGTTAAATTCACATGGTTTAGTGGTGAATCAGGTAACCGTCCCGCTGGGGGAGGGGTCAGGTATGTGGGGACACACAAGTGCTGGGAAGCTTCCTAGGAACTGGCATGGAGGGCAACGAGAGGAGGGCAAGTAAGTCAGAAGAGCAGGAGGAGGGGAAGTAGTCCATGCAGAAAGACAATAGCACTGGGCAAGGGCCAGGCTCCAGCTGCTGAAGCAAATTCAAGGGCACGGCATGGAGGCAGGTTGAAGCCTAAAAGGCAAAGGAGTGCGTCACGAGAGGGAGCCGGAGAGCAAGCAGTCCCACTGCGGAACCTGGACTGGACCCTCCGTGCACTGGGGAGCCTTGTGGGGTTACACACAGGACAAGTGAGGAAATCCTTCAGGCTGGGCTGGGTGCAGTGGACGAACGGCTAGACGAGTGGGAGGAGAGTCTAGAGGCGAGGGAGAACGGAGCGGTGCCTGGGCAACACAGGGTTAGGAGGAGAGGCCAGCTCCCCTGGGGGCGATGCTGGGGATTCCTCAGACGGTGAGGGCGGAGAAATCTCTTCCTCTGACAACATAATCTCACCTAGATTGAGGAGCTCAATGTCCCTAGCCTGGCAGATTCCTCCCAAACGTCTCCATCCCAATTTAGGAGATCCCGTCTTTTCTGATCAGTACCCTCACTTTCACCTCAGATACCCTTCAAGGCGAAGCATTCAGCTTATGCTGTAATTCAGCCAATTGAATTATGAGGGACTGTGTTTTGAGTTTCCGAAACTTCAGCTCTACGGCTATAGAAGAGAAGAGTCCCCATCAGGACACACTCCGAAACTGTTAGATTCTGCGTGCACGCCTGGAGCTAGGAATTTGAGTCTTTGAGCTATTTTCCGTTATTAATTTGTCTTCACACTTAGAAGACTTTAGCTTGTTTTGCATGTCTGCAGCTCATGATTTTCCTTCACTGGTCTGTCCAGAGATGCTAAGAGCAACCAACCAGCATCGTTATATTTCCCACTCTTCCAAAAATGTTCAAAGGTATTATGTTTCGAATTATTAAATTCCTTATATCTCGCAGGTGGTGAATTAGGATAATCAAATGGATGTGTGTTGCATATTACTTTTATCTGTTTATTTATTTATTTGTACATGTTTGCAGTACATAATGAATACATTCATTGTGAGTGGTTGGTACTTGTACCTGAGCCATTAATTCTTTTTACATCCCCTTCTCCTCCCCCTCCTCCCTCCCTCCATCTCTTGGTCCTCATCCCATTTGCCAAACATCTGTTTCCTATTGCCTACCTTTTATATTGCTCTTTAATTTACTTTATATTTTGGATTTGTTATATAAGAGAAACCATATGATATTTAAGACCGTGTGCCTGATTTATTTCACTTTAACATTATGTTTTATTTTTTTTATGTGGGTACTGGGAGTCGGCCTCAGGACCTCGCGCTTGCCTAGCAGGCGCTTATGCTGCTGAGCTATCTCACCAGCCCAACTTTAACATTATGAATTAAAGGGTGCATCCCTTTTCCTACAAATGACTCAAATTTATCCTTTATAGCACAGTAGTACCGCATTGTGTGTAAATACCATTTTCTTTATCTATTCATCTGTTGATGGACATGTAGGCCACTTCCAAGATTTAGCTGTTATGCATTGTGTGTGTAATTCCAGGAGTCTTTCGGAGGAATTTTTTGGGTCTTTTATGTAAAGGATCATGTCATCTGCAAATAATATTTTGAATTCTTCCTTTCCTGTATGTATCCCTTTTTATTTCTTTCTATTGCCTGATTGCTCTAGCTAATGTTTCAAGTACTATATTGATCAGGAGTGGTGATAGTGGACATCTTGTCTTGTTCCCAACTTTATTTTTGTTCCTAACTTTAGAGGGAAGTTTTCAGCAAGATGCTGGTAGTAGGTTTGTCATAAATAACTTTTATCAGATTGAATTACAGTCCTTCTATACCTATTTTCTTTTCATTTTTATTGGTACCGGTAATCGAACTCATGACCTTGCACTTGCCAGGCAGGCGCTGTGCCGCTGAGGTATATCCCTGGCCCTCTATACCCACTTTTTTAAGGGGTTTTATCATGAATACATGTTAGATTTCATCGAAGTCTTTTTCTACATCTATTGATATAATCATGTGATTTTTGTCCTTCCTTCTATATATGTAGTGTATTACATTTATTGATTTGTATACGTTGAACCACATATACACTTTGAACCACTTTATATCCTTGAACTGCTTTATATCCTTGGTCATGGTGTGTGATCTTTTTGATGAGTTTACATTCTATTTGCCAGTATCTTGTTGAGGATTTTTGCGTTTGTGTTCATTAAAGAGACTGACCTGTGGTCAGTTTTCTTTTCTATTTGGGTACTTATCTGTTTTTGGAATCAGAGTAATGCTAGCTTTCGTGAATGAGTTTTGAAGTTCTCCTTCCCTTTCAATTTCATTGAGAGATTTGAGAAGTATTAGTATTATATCCTCGCTGAAGGTCTTATAGAATTCAGTGGTGAATCCATCAGGTTCTGAGCTTTTTTCTTCATTGGTAGGTTTTTTATTACTGCTGCAATTTCATTGTTATTGAATTGTTCAGATTTTTTATGGGTTTTTGGTTGAATTTTGTTAATTCATATTGTTAAGACAAAATCAGGAGAGCCACTCTCAGGGGCTGAGTATGGGTACTTTATTCAGCTAGCTATATTAGGCTAGCTTTATTCAGCCAGCAGATGGTGGTCAGCAAGCAACTGAGGCACCGACAATGTCTTTGTTCTCAGGGGTTTTTATATGTTACAAATTCCCCAGAAGTTCCCCCCAAAACCAAGGCAACCACATTACACCACATCATCTTTCTGTAATTTCACAGGAACATCACTAGATTTATCACAAGACCCTCTCCGAATATCTGGTCTGTTTGACAACCAGGATGCGGTCAGCGGTCAGCCTGACCATTGTGTGCTGTAACTGTTTGTTCCTCCTTTTATGGGTCTTATGGTTAACTGGGGGGGGGTCTGAGGACTGAGTTCATCTATGGGTTAGTGCCTTAATATCTAACAGGGTTGGGGAGGGAGTTCATCTAGGGGTTAAGTGAAGACAAAATGGAGTCTAAAAAGAAAATGGAGTCACTTTAGCCATGTCAATATATGTTTAGAAATGTGTCCATTTCTTCAAGATTGTCCAATTTGTTGGAGTGCTATATTTCATAGTAATTACTAATCTTCTGAGTTTTGGTGGTATCTGTTGTGATTTTGTCTTTTTCATTACTTATTGCACTGCTGTGGGTCTTTTCTTTTTTTGTAAGATTTCCTAAAAGTTTGTCTATTTTGTTAAAAAAAAAAGTTCATTGATTCTTTGTATTTTTTTAGTTTAAATTTCATTAATTTCTGCTCTGATCTTTGATTTTTCTCCTTGTATTAGGGTTGGACTGTTTTTGTTCTTCCAGTTTCTTGAGGTGCATCATTAGGTTATTTATTTGAGCTCTCTCTGTTTTTCTAATGTAAGCATTCCCAGCAAGAAATTTTCCTTTTGGGACTGCTGTCATTGTGTTCCATAGGTTCCAATATGTTGTCTTGTCATTGTCATTTGATTCTAGGAACTGTTTAATTTCTTCCTTGATTTCTTCTGTGACCCACTGAGTATTCATAAGTGTGTTATTTAATATCCAGATGTTTGTAAAATTTCTGTGATTCTTTTGTAATTGATTTCCAGTTTCAGCATGCTATGATCAGGTAATATGCATGGAATAGATTTGATTAGTTGGTATTTAAGCATGCTTTATGGATTAGTGTGTGGTCTGTTTTGGAGAAAATTTCATGTGCTGCTAAGAAGAGTGTTGAGGTAGGTAAAATACTTTGTAGATATATGTATTAAGTCTGTTTCTTTGAAGGTGTGGTTATCTCTGATATTTCTTTGTTAGTTTTTTGTTTAGTTGATTTATTTGTGAAAGTGGGATATGGAGGTCATCCATTATGATTGTGTTGGTGTTTGTCTGATCTTTAAGTTGAGCAGTGTTTATTTTATGAAGTTAGGTGCTCTGATATTCAGTGCATATGTATTTATAATTGTTATTGCCTCCTGTTGAATTATTCCCTTAACTAATATGTAGTGACCTTGTTTTCCTCTTCTGATCAGTTTTAGCTTGAAGTTTCTTTTGAGAATAAAATTGCTACCCTTGTTTGATTTTAGAGTTATGGTGCATGGAATGTTGTTTTTCATCCTTTGAATTTTAGTCTTTGAATTTCTTTTTGGATTAGATGAGTCTCTTGAATGCAACAGGTCATTGAGGTTTTTTTTTGTCTTTTTGAGACAGGGTCTTGCTATGTGTATTCTGATGTTGTGGGGTAGAACACTCTGTAGACATCTACTAAGTCCAGTTGTTCAAAAGTTTGGTTCAGTTCTACTATTTCATTATGGATTTTTTGTCTAGTTGATCTGTCTTTTTGTGACAGTGGAGTATTGAGACCCCCAATATAATTGTATTAGTGCTTATTTGATTTTTCATGTCCTTTAATACTTGTTTTATATAGCTGGGTGCACTGGTATTTGACGCATATATATTTATGATCGTTATCTCTTCCTCTTGGATTGTTCCCTTTACAAGGATGTAATGACCGTCTTTATCTCTCTGAATCCTTCTTGGCTTGAAGTTCACTTTGTCTGCAAAAAGAATAGCTACCCCTGCTTTTTTGTGGGTTCCTGTTGCATGGAGTATTGTTTTCCATCCTTTGACTTTCAGTCTATAAATTTCTTTCTGAATTAAATGTGTTTCTTGTATACAGCATTTTGTTGGATCTTGCTTCTTGATCCATTTTGCCAGTCTGTGCCTTTTTATTGGTGAATTGAGACCATTAACATTGATGGTTAAAACTGATATGTATTGACTTACACTTGTCATGATATTTTCCTGTTGCTGGTTCCCACTCTTTGTTTGTTTTTCCCCTCTCCCTCTATTTAATTATCTGCCCTGCCTGGTAGATTCCTTCTGTTGGGGTTCCTGGAGTTGTAGTCCTTGTTATCTCTTTCTAGAATGTCCTTCAGAGCATTTTGGAGTGCTGGTTTGGTGGTCATAAATTTTCTCAGATGTTCTTTGTCATGAAAGTATTTTATTTTTCCATCAATTTTGAAAGATAGTTTTGCGGGGTACATCAATCTGGGTTGAAAATTATTTTCCTTTAGAGCTTGAAATACATCATTCCAAGCTCTTCTTGACTTGAGGGTTTGTGTGGAAAAGTCAGCTGTGATTCTGATGGGTTTTCCTTTATAGGTGATTTGTCTCTTGTCCCTAACAGCTTTTAAAATTCTGCCCTTCTGTTGAATTTCTGGGACCTTGACTATGATATGTCTGACTGAAGTTTTTTTTTTTTTGATCATGTCTAGTTGGAGTTCTATAAGCCTCATTTATATGAAGATCAAATTCTTTTTCTCTTTCAGGGAAGTTCTCCATGATAATGTCTGTGAACAAGGTTCTAATGTCATTTATGCTATCTCCTGCTTTTTCATTTATTCCAATTATTCTTAAGTTGTTTATCTTTGAGTCATCTAGCAGCTGCTGAATTGATTTTTCATGGTCCCTTGCTATTTTGAAGAATTCTTTCTGTTCATGATCACTAATTGCAAGCCTGTCTTCTATGTCTGAGATCCTGTCCTCACATTGGCTTAATCTGCTACAAATACTTTCAATGGAATTTTTGTTCTCCTGGATATCTGCTTGAATCTGCCTTATGGATTCCATTTCTTTCCTATGCTGAGCATTCATGGTTTCTATAATTTTCTTAAGCTCGTCTATTTTTTTGTCTGTATCAGCTATAGCGTCCTTAAGCATGGTCTTCATTGTGGACATTATCTCTGCAGTTATCTGTGAAATTATTTCTGTTTTAATTTTTTCCAGAGCCTCATTCAGTTGCTTTGTTGTTACCACTTCAGATAGGCCAGGTGGGTGGCTTTCAGACTGTCCCACCTCATTGTCCCCTGGGTTTGCCTTTGGTGAATTGGATGTGTGGGGTTGCATCTTGTTTAAGTGTCGTCTCATTTTCTTTTCTTTCTTTAGTTTAATTCCTGGGGTGATGTTTGTAAATTACCTATGGTAAGTTACTTTATTGCTAGTGTTCAAGATCCTTAGGAGGTGACTACTTCTCTGCAGTATCTTCCAAGTGAAGCTTGTTTTTGTGTTTTGAGCTTGCTGCCAGATCCTACCTCTTCAATTTGTTGGGCATGAGAAGTTGCTGCCTGTTTGGCCCAGTCCTTGGTTCTTTGGTACTGTGCCACTGTATTTTCTGTGTCCCTTAGTCAATCTCAATCATGAAATATCAGGAAGGAAATCTGTTCAGAACAATTATTTCACATTTGGCTATAATGGTACCTAAAGCATCAAACACAGCCTAGAAAATGACAGACTGAGCTAACCAGTTATTTGCCACTTTTAACCATATAAAGTAGAGTTGAGGTTATATAACAAAATCTAAAACACACCAGAAAAATTATATGCAGTATACAAGTCCTTAATATGTCAATTTTGCCCTCAGGAATTTAAATTTAAAATGAATTAAGGAGGAAATAGAGTATTGGGAGAAGAGGAAGGAATTAGATGTAAGGCTGGAGGACCAAGAGGGATCCCACTAACATTGGGACACTGGTGCAGAGGACTGGTGGGAAAAAGAGAAGGAAGGGATAAAAGGAAGAACAGATCACAACCACAATCACAAAGAGGTTAGAGGCACTGTTTACACTCATATAAAAACCAGAGAGAATAATGAAAGGAAGAGCAAATAGACAAACAGAAACAAAAATGAAGACAAAACAACAAAACAAACAGACAAAACAAAAATAGAACCCCAACAAAAAAAAAAAGAAAAAACCCTTCACCAGAACAAAAAACAAATGAGAGAGAGAGAGAAAAAATAGAAAAAATAAAAAGAATCCGTTCCAGTTGTTGACTCTGCTGTAGGCAGGCGCCCTGCGGTGACAGAGTCCTGTTCCCTGCATGTCCGTCCCCGTAAGCCAGGAGCGGCCCTCTGGCGGGGCGGTGAGCGGAAGCGCGTGCTCTCAGGCGGAGACCAGGCTCGTTTGCCTGCCGCCCTCAGCGCACTTTCCGCGGGCCTGAGGGCCGTGGCGCCACGCTGAGTCCTGAGTGCTGTGTTTTGGCGCCGCACTGTGTTTTGGCGCCCAGCTGAGTTTCGCCGCACCCCCCACAATGGCGCCCCGCCAGTCGCTCTCTGGCACGGGACAGCTGTGCCTGAGAGACACTCACCACCGGCCAGCGCAGTCCTCTGCCGCGCCCCTGCCCCGCCGCTGTCCCGCGATCCTCCGCGGGGGCCCTGGGGCGCCAGCTGTCACCGCGCGTCCGCACATTGAGCTTCTGTCGCGCCGCGATTCCTGGGACAGGGAAAAGGCGCCGCGGTCTCCTCCTCCTCTGTTGAAAATGCCCTTCACTGGCGCCCTGAGTCCCGAACTGCGCCTCAGAGCTTTCCTGGGTCCAGGGCAGGCGCCTCCCTCCCTCCTGCGCTCTCCGGGTCACTGTATTCCCCTGGTCCAACAGCAACTTTTAGAGAGTTTCGCTGCCTGCTTCTTACACATCTGCCATCTTTTTCCCCTTCCAAGTGCTATTTTTTATAGCAGGCAGGGTGGGGGTACACAGCAGTTTGCTCTGCCCCATTCTGCTTTCAGCTTCTCTAAATTCCCAGGTTGGACATGTCTCGCTGTGCGCAGTGCGGGAGGATAGAGTGTGTGAGTCTATATTCAGCGGTCAGCAGGCCAGCACAGAAGGCTGGTTCCCCACCTCAGTCTCTGCCCTCACCTGAGATGCTATATATGCCAGGTCTGGGTATGGGGTATTGGGTATGGGGGATGGCGATGCAGGAGTGGTCCAGTTTCCCCTCACACACCCTTCAAATGCTGGATTTTAGACGAGCTGGATTTTCTTTTCATCTATCCTCCCTTATCAGGTTGTATCTTTCGCCCCTGTTGCAGGGTATCTGCTTTTATCCAGCACCATTCAGACACTGCCCTTGCCCTATAATCAGCCATCTTCTCCCCCCCTCGTGTTACTTTAAACAGTTTCACCTCACAGACTGTCAGTACTCTCCACTTTATTAGGACAGAGAACGGCTGCTTTAGGTCTCATCAAATTATTGAGCCAGTTTCAGACCACCAAACTGATTAGAGAAATTTATCCTTACAATTCCATTTCTCTAAAACCACTTTGGGTACTCAAATCTGTATTATTTAGGGTTCACTGGAGGAACAGATTTAATATTATGTATGTGATATGATTTATAAGGTAGCTTACAATGGTCTCCTGTGGAATCAGGGGTGGAAGAATGGAAACTGGCTCGCGCACTGGAGGGCCAGAGGATCCAGTCGCAGGTCAAAGGCCTGGATCTCTGAGTCCCTTGTGCATGTGAGCTGGAAGGCTGAAGGGTCTGTGCTGGAAGCCTGAAGGAGCTAGAGGCAATGGCGAAGAACGGAGCTTCTGTGAAGAAGAAAAGGGAAGACTTTCTTCTTTCTTTATTTATTTTTTATTTATTTATTTTTTTTTTGTGGGTACCGGGGGGTCGACCTCAAGACCTCGCGTGCCAACAGGCACCCGTGCCGCTGAGCGATATCACCGGCCCCTTTTTCGTATGTGGGATCCGGGAGTCGAACTCGGGCCCTCGCGCTTGCAAAGCAGGCGCTTACGCCGCTGAGCCATCTCACCGGCCCTCTTCTTTATTTTTGTATTCTGTTCAGCTGCAAGCCTGTTGGTTGGTGCCACCTACCTCAGGGTGGGTCTTTCCTCCTCAGTGTGCAGTTTGCATGTCAGTCATCCCCAGACACAGCCCAAGCTTTCCCAATCTGCTAGGCAGTTCTTACTCAAGTCAAGTTGACATATCACAATTAACGACCACATAGTGCTTGTATGGGAGAGGACAAACTTCCCTCTGCCATCTGAGGCCCCCGGCTGGGCCTGAGGATGAATTGGCCCAGGGCAGATTAACAAGAGAAGATATCTGAGTGCTCACAAGGAAATGAAAACCCAGAGAAGTGGCAGTGCCCACAAGCTTTTCCCTTAGGCTGAGCAATGAGAGGTGATTTTTGAAAAGTTACTAAATTATAAGGGGAGGCTGAATGAAGATCAAAACTATTCTAACAAGGTCTGTTTTTCTGACTCTGGTTTCCAGGAATTTTCTCCTGATAAAGAATTTTCTGCTGATAAGATAGGCATCTTTCACAGGGTAGTTTTAATTTGCTCTTTTCAGGAAGAAGGGAAATTAGAATATTCTTGCACCTGCTTTAAAATTTTTTTTAAAGAAAAAGCTATACTTTTAACAATATTTTTTTAAAACAGATTTCCTCCTATAAATATTTTCTTTTTGTGTTTAGAAGTTGCAGTTTTAAGTACTATTAACAGAAAATAACAAATGTTTTCTTTCTTTTTTTTTTGTGGGTACTGGGGGTCAAACTCAGGACCTTGCATTTCAGGAGGCGCCCGTGCTGCTGAGCGATATCACCGGCCCTTTTTTCGTATGTGGGTACCGGGAGTCGAACTTAGGACCTCACGCTTGCCAGGCAGGCGCTTATGCCTCTGAGCTATCTCACCGGCCCACAAATATTTTCTAACAAGTGAAAAAATACGGCCCCATTAACATTATTTAGACTTTAACTTAATACATACTCCTTTGGGAATTCATTGTATAACATTTATGCAAGCATTAACATTTCTCAATCACTGAGTAGGGAGCACTGCAGTTCTTCACTGTCTATACCCGCAGTTCAGAGTCATTTCGTCCCTCACAGTGGAACTGACACACCACAGGCTTCTTTTTTTGGTGGTGCTGGGGATCGAACCCAGGGCTTTGTGCATGCAAGGCAAGAGCTCTACCACTGAGCCACATGCCCAGCCCATGCTGCAGCCTCTCGGTCAAGCTGAGACACAGCTGACGTGCTGTTGTTCCGGCCTTCATCTAAAGATGCTTCCGTGGAGGAAGCGTCCTTATGCTGCTTCCTCCAAAGAGAGTATTTTTAATATTGGATTTCTTCTAATAATGCTTAATCAATCATTGAGGCCCATTTTAAGTTAACATTTTGCTTTAAACATTTTTAAATGCCTTTAGCTCAAAATAATTCTTTTTTTTTTTGGTGAGTACCGGGGTGTTGACCTCAGGACCTCACGTGCCAGCAGGCGCCCGTGCCGCTGAGCGATATCACCGGCCCCTTTTTTGTATGTGGGTTCCGGGAGTTGAACTCGGGCCCTCGCACTTGCCAAGCAGGCGCTTACGCCGCTGAGCCATCTCACCGGCCCTCAAAATAATTCTTATATCAGAGTTTCATACTTTGTCACCCTTCACTGGAAAAATGCGGAAGGAAGATGCTTCTGGTGTGAAGTCTGAGGCTCCTTGCGGCCACGGCAGACTTACACTTTCCTTCTCCCCATCACGGGGCTCTGAGCTTGCTGAGAGGAATGGTATGCAAAGTCACCAATGGGGTTTAAATAACTTTTTTCTTTTTTTATTCAGAGCAAATTTAATCGAACTTCTATAAGAAATGTAAATTAAATCCATGTTTGGGGCTTGACTCTGTCCTCATGGAGCCCTTCCCATTTCCATTATCTACATCTGCCCCATTAGCATTTCTTTTTTTTTTTTTTTGTGGGTACCGGGGGGTTGACCTCAGGACCTAGCGCGCCAACAGGCACCCGTGCCGCTGAGCGATATCACCGGCCCCTTTTTCGTATGTGGGATCCGGGAGTCGAACTCGGGCTCTCGCGCTTGCCCATTAGCATTTCTGAACTCACCCACAAGCTGGATCCTCAGACTTTCTCTGTCCTCGCTCTAGTTGGGTTTCTGCCCTCGTTGTCCCCTGGCGGAGGTCAGGACCATCCCAGGAGCAGATCCTGGACGCGTCCGTGTCCCACTGCCGAGGAGGCTGGCACACTCGCCTCGTGGGCTGCCCCAGCGTTCACTTTAACAACGTGAGCGTGGGTCCCTGCCCTTGACCGACTTTTCGGGCTTCCTTCTTTCTTGGTAATCTTAATGTTTTGTTTTCTTCCACATGTATACAAATCATGTAATGCATTTGTTAACAAGATTATACAGAGCCAAACATAAACACCCTAACAGCTCTAGTTAGTGTGAAATTGGCTAGTTTCTTCACTGTTCTTCCTCTTCGAATTGTTTTGTCATCCAAACCTGGTTTACCTTCAGGCGATTGTCTAATAACACAGGTGCTTCTCAACTTACAGTGGGATTGTGTGTTGCAAAACTCACTGTCAGCTGAAAATGTTGCACGTTGAAAATTTATAGGCCTAACCTACCAAACATTGTAGCTTAACAATGCAGTACACTGTAGGGTGTTGGTTGTTTACCCTTGTGATAAAAAAGATCAAAATTCCATTTCTCCTGAATTTGAATCACTTTTGCTTCATCATTAAGTTAAAAAATTGTAAGTGGAACCATGGTAAGCCAGAGACTGTATATAATACATAAATTTAGATATACTAATATATGTTACCCTCGGGCCGGTGAGATGGCTCAGCGGCATAAGCGCCTGCCTGGCAAGTGTGAGGTCCTGAGTTCGACTCCTGGCACCCACATATGAAAAAAGGGCCAGTGATATTGCTCAGTGGCACAGGTGCCTGCTGGCACGCGAGGTCCTGAGTTTGACCCCCAGTACCCACAAAAAAAAATAAATATATATATATATATGTTACCCTCAATTTCAATTTTCATCGTTATTTTTAATATGTCTATAAATGAATTCACAAGATCATAAATGCTTTTGAAAAATAATATGTTTGTGGAGCAGTTTATACAGCATATTTATATGCCCTTCATTCTTTGTTAAAACTCAGTGTCTCCTGCTGGAATCGGCCTTGCTGCTGAGGGGTCTGCTGGGGCTCACTAAAGCACGGCTGATGGGGTCATCACCGTCCAGCAGGGAGCAGCGGAAATGCTGGTGGTGGCGGTGGCAGGACTTCAGGTGTGAAAGTAGGAGCTGCTAGACCTGGGGCCTCAGCTCTGAGGTGGCTCCTTATCATTTCTGCTCTATCATATTGATTAAAGCACATCGGAGTCTCAAGGCAGCTTCGGGGCTGGTGAAACAGACCCCATGTCTTGAAGGGAAGCTGCACTGTCCCACTGAAAAGGATCAAGATACAAGGAGGCGGTGAGGTGGGGCCACTTGTGCCTTTGGGAAGACTGGCTACCTTATGGAAGGAGGTTTCCAAAATTTTCAATGTTCAGACATCCCAGGTTTCAGCATATTTCCGTCTTTGGTTTGGTAGTCCTTAAAATTTCTCAGTCCATCTTGGGGAGGGGCATTTTGTGACAAGTGTCAAGCTTCTTCTAAACGAGTGGTTCTGTAATTGACATTTCATGGCTCCTCATTCATTATTTATAAGGTTTTCTTGTATATATGTGCAATTATATTTCTGTGTGTATTTTGAGAAACAAATTGCACAGGTGTCTTTCTCACCCCCTAGAGATATTATAGAGATAGTAAAACTGTCCAAATTTGTGAGAAATTGGAATAATCAAGAGTTACCTGGATGGAATGCTATTAACAATAGCAGTTCACGCTGGAGAACTTTCCATCTGAGACGTTCGGGGTCTGTTAACAGATTAAAAGTAGTAAAAGACACCGATCTAGAGAATTTTCATTATCTTGTGCTCTGAAGACTCAGGTTTTCATTGGTTTGAATGGGCCTGAAAATACATTTTTATTGCTAGGGACACAGAAGCCTCTAGCAGTGTTCTTAATAAAGCAAGGTGAGTTATAAGCAATCGTCTGGTGAAGGGTAAATGTACCATATTCCGTTTTAAGAAAAATACAATATAAAAGTCTTACCATGGAAGAAAATCTTTATATGATCTTTTAAGAAAACTTCAAGAAAAATAAAGACATGACACTATATTAAATTTAAAGCCAGTGACTTACAAGCAAAGCCAAGCAAAGACAGTCTGATTAAGGCTTTTGCGTTGTTCTGGCGTTTTTTTTATGTCTCCTCCATTTCTCTGGCCTTCTTAGATCATAAGCTTTTAGGGCCCAGAGAACAACTCCATCTTGATGTAGTACTGAGCAAATGCACCCAGAGGTTCTCAATAAACAGGCATTAAATTCTGAGTCCAGCAGGGACCTTGAGACGCCCTCCATTCACTTCCTTCGACTCCTGGCAGTGCTGGGTTTTAACCAGCCCAGGAAATTTTTTCTTTAAATCTCCAAATTCGGAGACCCCACAGTATGCATTCACTTCTCACACTTGCCTTGTGCTCGTATCTGCCATTATTTTCTATTATGGTAAAAATACGTAACATAACATTTAGCATATGAACCATTTGCAAGTGTACAGTACCGAAGTGCTGACAATGTGCACTTTGTTGTGTACAAGATCTCTAGGACTTGTTCCTCTTGCTAAACTGACTCTTGCTGAACCCCACACCCCTTTAAGAGCTACCATGCTCCTTCTCCTCCCCTCAGCCCCTGTCAATCACCGTTCCACTTGCTGGTGTGGTATGTGTATGTACCAATTCCCCACAATGAACACACTTATTACGTATCACATATACTAATAAAAAAGGACTTCAGCTGCTTTAGATAGTGAAATCATGTAGTCGCTGTATGACTGGCTTATTTCACTTGGCATTACGTCCTCAGGGTTCGTCTATGCCGCCGCATGTGACAGGTTGGGTAGCGATCTGCTGTTGCATGGGCGGTGCTCGTTCTGTTTACGTATTCATTCGTCCACGGAGGCTGGGGCTATTTCCCCTTCTGGGCTGTTGTGAATAGTGCTGCTGTGAACATGGGTGTACAATATATCTTAGAGACTCTACTTTTAGTTCTTTCAGAGGTATATCCAGAAATGGGATTTATGGACTGAATGGTAAGTTTATTTTTAAGTTTTCGAGGAAGCCACCATGCAGTCTTCTATAACCACTGCACCATTTTACACTCCCATTCATAGTGTATGAAGGTTCCAATTTTTTTTTTTTTTTTTGTGGGTACCGGGGCGTCGACCTCAGGACCCCGCGTGCCAGCAGGCGCCTGTGCCGCTGAGCGATATCACCAGCCCTTTTTTCGTATGTGGGTTCCGGGAGTCGAATTCGGGCCCTTGCACTTGCCAGGCATGCGCTTAGGCTGCTGAGCCGTCTCATCGGCCCCTGAAGGTTCCAATTTTTACGCAAGCTCTCCAACACTTTTCCTTTCTAGTGGTGGCTAGGAAGTGATATTTTGTGGCCTCGATTTGTATTTCCCTAATGCTTAATGCTGTTGGAAATCTTTGGTTATTTGCGTATCTTCTTTGTGTTAATGCTTATTTAAATTTTAAATTGTTTGTGTTCTTGAAAGAAATTCTATGAAGTCTAGGCCAGCCTTGAACTTTCTATGTGGCCCAGGTTGGCCTCAATCTTATGGTCTTCCTACCTTAGCCTCCCAAGTGCTCGGATTACAGGCATCATGACCAGCTTTTTACCAAGTTTTAACTGAATTTTTGTTGTTGTTGTTGAGTTGTAGACATTTTATATGTTCTGGATATTAACCCTTTATTGGACACATATTTTCTTCCATTCTGTAGAATGCTCTTTTGCTCTGTTGTTTCCTTTGAAGGGCAGAAAATTTTAAGTTCGATGTAGTTCCATTATCTGTTTTTGCTTTTGTTGCCTGTGCTTATAATGTTATATTCAAGAAATCATGTCAAATTCAAAGTCATGAAGCTTTCCCCTACCTTTTCTTCTAGGAACTTTATAGTTTCAGGTCTTACGTTTAGATAGTTAAGTCATTTTGAGTTAAGTGTGTGTGCATGTGTGTGTTTGTGTGCATGTGGTAATAGGGATTGAATTGAGGATCTTTGAACTGAACCACATGCCCAGATTTTTAAAAATATTTTCAGACAGGGTCTCTCTAATTTGCTAAGTTCCCCGGGCTGGGCTTCAATTTGCTATCCTCCTTCCTCAGCCTCCCAGACTGCTAGAATTATAGATGTGCACCGCACATCCAGGTTCAGTTGATTTTTGTGTATGGTATAAGGTTAAATTTCATTCTTTTATACGTGGATATCCAGTTTTCCTAATACCACTTGCTGAATAGCCTATCTTCTCCTCATTGTATGGTTTGGCATCCTTGTTAAAGTTCATTTGACTATATATGTGAGGATTTGTTCCTGAGTTGTCAATTCTTTCCCATGGTCTATGTTTTTATGCCACAACCATACTGTTTTGATTAATGTAGCTTTGTAACATGTTTTGGTCACACTTCCATGTGAGGCTCTTACTTTTGCTTTCCTCACTCAGGATTGTTTTGGTTATTCTGAGTCCTCTGAAATTCCATATAAATTTATGTTTTTTTCCTTTTATTTCTGCAAAAATGCCAGTGAGATTTTGATAGGGACTGCATTGAATTTAAGATTGCTTTGGGCAGTATGGACACTGTAACGATATTGCCTTCCAATCCATGAATATGAGTTGGCTTTCCATTTATCTGCATTTAAAATTCTTTTTCAGCACTCATGTCATTTGCTTCCTTGGTTAATCCTAGTATTTTGTTCTTTTTGATGTAATTGTAAATGAGTTGTTTTCTTGATTTCCCTTTTCATATTGTTAATTGTTATTGTATAAAAGTGTAACTGATTTTTGTATGTTTTTATCTTGCAATTTTGCTGAATTTCTTTATTCTAAGAGTGTTGTCATCTGAGAACAGAGAGTATTTTACTTCTTTCCTAGTTTGGATGCTTTAAACTGTTTTTCTTGCCTAATTGCTCTAATTCTATGTTAAACAGAAATGCAGAGAATGGGGCTCCTTGTCTTGTTCCTGACCTTAAAAGAAAAGCTTCCAGGTAAGGTATTTTTTGATGTTGTGCACCTGCAGGTATCTTTAGGGAGGTATGAACTCTGGAAACTCTTTGCTCTCTCACGGACAGTATGAGCTGCCCTGTGCATGCTAAAGCTTCGAAATGGTGCTTTGGGTTTGAATGCAGCCTTGGTCATGCTCTTTTATGTAAGTTTTGGTGCTTGGTCACTCTGAATCTTGGTATCTTTGCAGGTTCTGAGCTATCGTGGCATCAAAGTGATGAGGCAGAGTAGGTGCCCAGTGAATCTCTGCTTCCTATTAGGTGCAGAGAAGACTGTGACCCTGGCGGTGGGGTTTCAGTTCCAGCTTAGTGCTTCTCCAATCTTAATATGCAGGCCTTGTTCCGCTGCAGGGTCTGAGGCTGCAGTTCTCGCTAAGGTCCCGGATCCTGCATCTCCAACAAGATTCCAGGCGATGGCGATGCTGCTGCACTGCAGTTCATACTTGAACAGTAGCTTTGGCTCCTGCCTTCCCTTCACTTCCTGGTAGAGCAAGACCTCTGCCTCCAGGAAGAGAAAAGGTCTGGGGATATTTTACCTGTTTTCATCACAGGGAGAGGCCTGACTTTCAAGTGAAGGTGGACTGGAGACCCGTAGGTCAGGAGTCCGGTTCTGTGCTGCTGGAATTGGACCCAGGCAGTCTGGGTTTAAGAACTGGCACTCCCACCCCTCACTATGTGGTCTTGGGTAAACCATTTACCCCTCAGTGCCAGTTTCTTATCAGGGTCCTTCTCTTAGGCGTTTTTCGTGGGGATTCAGTGAGATGATAGATGAGTGCTCATAGCAACACCAGAGCAGAGTAAGCACTTGTACATTTTCAGTTATCAGAAACAGGTATTGTTAGAAGATAAAGTATGAACAGAACTATACAGATTCTAAAACAGGAGCTCCTACAGAAACGCCAGTCTCCTCTTCCAGCTCAGACAGACAGACAAGAAGTGGGTGGAGTCATTAACCCACACGTGGGGGCCTCTTGCCTCCAGCAGACGGGGCCAGAGGATGGCTGCAAGGGTGGCATGGCAGCCCCGGTCCCTCATGCCTTTCTCTTGGTTTCTCCCCTTAACCTCTGTGGGTGCGTTTCCCTTTTATTGCAAGGAGAGAGAAGGAACTGGGTGCTTTGAAACGGACCTGTGCCTACTTGAAAACTTCATGACTTTTTAAATTGAAAAAACTCCTGACCAAGAAAAAGGAGCCAACTTAGGATGAGGTTTAATTGGCTATTAGAGTACTTACTGGTGAAGGCACTCGCTTGTCCTTTGGCTTCAGGCAACAGGCAGGCATTAATAGCCCATTAATGCCACCCTGACACTACTTTATTTCCTAATTAACACAGACTGCTTTAGGGATAAGGGGACAGAGCTATAAAATTGTTTTATCTGTTGCTTCAGCAATGAGGGAAAAAATGTTATTAGCAGCTCATGTCTGTCACACATTGATGGATGGACTAGGAATTCAGAGGCTCAGCATGGTTTTACTTTCTCAAATTTCATCCCAGGATAGAAAAAGTCAATTCCTGACCCAACCCAAGTTTAAGTCAGGGAGCTTGAATTCCGATGGTGTTGTCAGCTCTTAGGCTTCCTTTAGCATCTTAGAGGTTTGGGAAGTGGAAAGAAATGATCAAAAGATAGGACAGATTAGTCTCATTCTTCTTTCAAAGTGAGGAGGAAAACAGGGAGGGAAGAGGACTGCCATGTGTGGTTGGGCAGATTTACACCGTGCAAGGTGGGGCTTCTCTAAATCAGTCTAACTCATGTCATCGGTGTAGAACATCTGTGCATATTATGACAATTTTTCGACAGATAGAAATAAGTGTCATGAGATTATCCCTTTTCTGTTGCTCTTATAGGGTGGAGAAGTCTTCTCAACAGAAATAGTTTTGTCCCCTAGGGGATATGTAGCACTATCTAGAGACTGACTTTTGTTTTTTGTTTTTTTGAAGTGCAGTACCAGGAATCGAACACAGGGAGCGCTGAGCAACATCCCCAGCACTTTATTTTATTTTGAACAGGGTCTCACTATGAGTCCAGGCTGCCTCAGCTTCCTGAAGAGCTGGGATTATAGGTGTGTACCACCATGCCTGGCAATTTTTATTATCACAATAGGCAATGTGCCACTAACATCTGGTGTGCACATGACCCCTCCCCCAAACAAAACCAAGCAGGATTATCTTGCTCAAAGTGACCCTAGTGCTAGGTTGAGAGGACAGTCCAGAAGACGAAGGTGAGTGTCCCCGAGTCTAGCAGGGATCTTCTTGCTGCCTGCCCGACATGCCCAGAGGGACACAAGCCACCTGCCAGCAGACCAGTGTCCGTGCTAGGCTGGGGATCAGGGTGGCAGCCACGCTGGGACAGGTCTTCCACCTTGGGCCCTCAGCCTCCTGGCCTCGGGTCTTTTCTGCCTGTCCATAGGCCCCAAGGTGGACTGGGTTCCCAGTCTCTCCAAAGCTTTCAGCTGTGGTGCTCAGGAGTGGGACTCGGCCTGCTCCCCTATGCCTTCCATGCTGCCTCCACACCCGTTTTTGGAAGGTCTGTGGATGATCAGTTTGGGAGGACGTGGGTGGTGATTTCGAGACAGAATAGAGAATGATTGGACTGGTGACTGGATTCCAATCCCAGCTTTTCCACATGCCAATGTAGAGTCTTGGGCAAGTCACTGGATGTCCTTGTACCTCAGTTTCCTCCTCTGTAAAATGGGGATGGGGTGATAACAACAACTCCCACTTCATAAGGCTTGGTGAGAAGTGAGCCGGTACATGGAATGTGTTCAGAGCAGCTTTGGCAGGCAGCAAACACTGCAGGAGACACAGTTCTGTCCACAGCACCTGACCTGGCGACATCGCTAACGTAGTCCTAAGTGTGGATCTGTGATACCACATGAAATGAGCTAGGCATGGTGGCACATGCCTATAATCCCAGTCCTCATGAGGCTGAGGGAGGAGGACTGCAATTTTGAGGCCAACCTGGGCTACATAGCAAGATCCTGTGTCAAAAAAAGAAAAAAAAGTGAAAGCCAAAATCTCAGTATAAATTGGCCTCATCGTTCCCTCTCAGTTTTGAGTTAAGACCTTAGCCAGTGATGGCGAACCTTTTAGAGCTTTCAGTGATGCACAGCCCGCTGTGGCATGCGTGCCATAGGTTCGCCACCACTGTCTCAGGTCCGGGTCTCACACCTGCCTTGATTATATTTCTGGGTCAACAAACAGCAGGCGCTTCTCTCCAGTCCCTCTCCTTGCTAGCCCGTGGGGATGTGATAGTTGGACTGTTAGAGTGAGCACGTATCTTAAATTTTCCTAGACAGTCACAGTTTAAAAAATCTTGTCTGATTGTCCTCCTAAAAACACTCTTTTCATATAACAGTTTCCACAGATTTGGTCTAGAAATTATAGCCATGGTGCCTACCATGCGTGGGATGGCAAATTGCGGAGTAGGCGGGGAGTGGCAGGTGATGGGTAGGTAAATGCACAGCTGGGGGAGGGGCGGAAAGGCTCTCCAAACCACAGTGGTTTGTGGTAGCAGCCAGGACTAGCCTCTAGTTGACTAAAGCTATTCTCCTAATAGCCTACTACTAGGAAGATGTGATCCAAAATTTCCTGCCGGTAGTGTTTGAAGGCTATTGCGAGAAACAACACTAATATCAATAAAGCCCTTTAAAAACGAGTGAACGTAACATGGAAAGTATGAATTCTCCTCTTCATGTGAACTGCTCTTCACGGCTAGCAAGCACCAGCGCTGCGTTATGTCCTAGAATGTCTCCGAGTCCTGCAAGTATGAGATGATCCCCTTTAAAATGCAAAATCTTCAGGTACAAACAGCCATGGCCCAGGTCTTGGGCCCTGTTGGGGAGCTGCTGCCTGAGAGGATCCAATCGATACTAATATGGAGTCCACAAGGGTCTTTGGCAAAAGCCTATAGATCACTTTGTGGAAGGCGTCTGTTAATTGGGCCCCAAACCCTGAGTGGCAAGAACAATGCACTCGTCAGCTGGGAAAAGACCTGGGAAAAATCAACAGCTGCAAACAAGGCATTCTCAATGGTGAAGGCTAATTAGAATGTGGCTTGTATTTTGGACGATAAACTCTATTTATGATAGTCTCGGTCATTAAGTATCTCTGCTGTAAGAAAACTGAAGCTATTAACTTCTTCAGATAGATGGGGGAGCGATCATTTCTTTTATAAGCAGAAGGGAAGGTTCTGCTCAATAAAGATCAATTAAACATCTCTGTTAAAATGCTGCTTGGGAGTCGCTGCCAATAGAAATCTCACTGTGTTAAAACCACGCGCTCTCCCTCCAGCTTTCCCCACCTCTCTGTCTTGCCCTGGGGTGACAGTGGCTCTCACACCTATGGCTGAATGATCTGTGATGCTGAGTGACATTCCATGGCCTCCATAGAGCCATTCCCACAGGACAGCACGCAAATAAAAATAAAAAGCTTCTGTGGATTCCCCTGAGCACCAGTCATTTCCTGAGGGAGGTACAGAGAGAAAAACAGTGGGCACCCCAAAAGGGTATGTGATAGTCCGAGCTGTGAACTCGTAGCATGCAGGAAGGCTTGGGGGCTCTTGGTGGTTTGCTGACTGTGCTAAATCCCCGATTTACAAACCAGTTCTGCTCAGGGAGAAGTTTTGTGAGTTGGATTCGTTCATAAGTCTGACAAAGTGAGTTTTATACACTTTTGACACAAATATACAATGTGTATTGCTTTGTGCTTCCTAGCAGTCCCTTCCACATCACCACTGCTTTTCCTCGGCTTCCCGACATCCTGGGTCCTAACTGAGCACTGTACAGTGAGCACACAGCAGCACCACTGTGACAGTGCTCAGCAGACACATAAGCTACTTCTGAGATTTGTTCACATCTAGGGGACTAGCACACCCTCCAGCAACATTTTCCACTTGAAATCTCCAAGATACTGTGTGCTTCTATTACCTACTTAGACTGTGTCTCCTCATGTAAAGTCCATCTTTCCTTGTTTAGAATTATCCTGTTTTTTTTGAGCTCTAATATGGTATTCTTACACTCCAGTTGTAACACTTGCCTGATAACTAGTTTTTCTAAAACCAGTCTCTCATTCAAGATGAGATGTTAACTCCTTGTTGATCTTTACATCTCCTCTCACCATCCATCTCCAATGTCTGGTTTGAGGCTTTGTGCAGGACAGATACATTGAAATAAACCTGCAAGCTGGTCTTGGATAAACCTCATTGCAGTTGGCATCTTGATAATCACATTCCAAATGGGAGGGCTGTACATTCTGGTGGAGTTACGTGAGAATCCAGGTCAACCGATGCATATGGCACTGCATTTATAAGTAGAAATTCCCATAACTCTGGGAGGCTGAAGATGGCAAGTTTGAGCCCAGCCTGGATAATTTGGCAACTTAGTGAGACCCTGTGTTGAAAAATTAAAAACAGGCTTGGATGAGGCTCTGGTTCAATCCTCAGTGCTGCAAAAACCAAACCAAACCAAACCAAATTGCCACAAAGAGCAGTTTATCATAACATAAATATATCTGGCAATATCTGCAGGTGAAAGTTCCGGTATGGCAGGACTGGATTCTCTGCTATGCTCAGGCTGATGTCAAAGCCATTGGCCAAGGTTCTGGGTGTCATCTGGAACTTGAGGTCCTCCTCCAAGCTCACTAGGTATTGGCAGAGGCATTTATAGGATATTTCCTTAGAGTTGTAGGACTGGGACCTGCACTCAGCTCCTAGAGGCTGCCCACACTGCTTGTCATGTGCCCCCTGCATCCTAAGCCATAGACTCTCCCTTGACTCCCTCTGACTTGCTTGTTTCTGACCTCTAGACTCAAGTTTAAAGAGGGAAACTTTTCAACCCTTAGGTCAACTGATTGGGCCTTAATTACATCAGCAAAATCCCCTGAGAGTAGTGTTAATTTGGTGTGATTAGTGGAAGAAGATGTGCGTAGTCCAGGTGAGAATGATACTGGGGCCTTCACACACTACGCACACCCACGTGGTGACTTGAAAACTCTGTTTATTTGTCTCTGCCTGACCTAACGTCCTCCCGCTAAGTCATGCAGTTGTGTAGGCAGAAGGCGTCACAAACCTAGATCTGATGTTCAGAGAGTTCCTCCCTGACAGGGAGGGCAATCTAACCCTGACTTCATCCCTTGATGAGTGAGATGTTTCATGATGGCATAAGAAGATGCTGATGTGGACCAGCTGCCTTTTGATTTTTTTGTTTTTGTTTTTTTGAGACAGGGTCTTGCTATGTAATTCAGGCTGGCCTTGAGCTCACTATGCAGCCCAGGCTGGCCTTGAACTCATGGCAATCCTCCTGCCTCAAACTTCTGAGTGCTGGGATTACAGGCGTGTGCCACCATACCTGGCTCAGCTGCCTTTTTTTTTTTTTTTTTGTGGGTACCAGGGGGTCGACCTCAGGACCTCGCGTGCCAACAGGCACCCGTGCCGCTGAGCGATATCACCGGCCCCTTTTTCGTATGTGGGATCCAGGAGTCGAACTCGGGCCCTCGCGCTTGCAAGGCAGGCGCTTACGCCACTGAGCCATCTCACCGGCCCTCAGCTGCCTTTTGAGATACAACCTTAATGAGGTGCAGATAGCAAGCATTAATTTTTTAAAAAGAATGGTACTGTGACTGGTCTCAGAAAGGGGTCAGTAGCTATAGTGTCAGTCCGCTTAGGGGGGCCCAAGGGAGATTTTCGCAGGTGAGGTCCCAAGGTTAAAGAACGCATGTGTGCAAAACATCAGCAACAACAGCAGGCAGCATGGAGCAGAGCAGAGCAGAAGAGCAAGAGCATAAGAGAACCGCCTGCATCTTTATTGTATAATTCTTATACAGGTCGTTATCTCATATTTACATTCTTACATAGTGCCGTAACCGGAATATGTGTGTTTACCTGTGCTAAGTCATGGTTACATAACTGTATCCCACTGTGCGCCTGCACTAGATAAGCAGGGTCATATCCCCAGGTGTCCTGAGATGCCCCTGAGCTTTGAAGCAGTCTGAGTGGTTCCCACGCCCCACCCCCTCAAAGGTCGGGGGGTATATAAATGTAACATTCTATATAACAGGGCACAAGTACCTCCTTATGTTGTCCTTAACAAATGAAGAACCATGTGGTTTTGCAAAACCACTTTTTTTATTTGAACAGTTTCATCTGTAAGCACCATCAAAGCCTGGTGCGTAACATTCAAGGCCTGGGCCATATGTTGAGCAAGGGCTTCAACCTGAAAGGCTAAGTTTATGGTCTGTCTCGGTTACTTTTCTCTCATTGCTGGGACAAAATACCTGATGCCCAAAATTAACCTCCAGTTTGTGGAGGTTTCAGTCCATACTCGGCTGGCTCCAAAGCTGAGTGGCACATGGCAGAGGGCAACAGTTCATGGCGGCAGAAGGCAGCAAAAACAGCAAGAGCAAAAGGGAGGAACCGTGCGCAAGAGAGAGCAACCTCTTTCCCTCCCTTATATTACATCAGGCTACCCACCCCAGGGTGGGTGTAGCACTCACGCCCATAATCCCAGCATTAGACCATGAATCAGTCATAAACTCTAGAAGCCGCCTCCATGACTGCATGAGGCTTTGGGGGGACATCTAGACACAAACCATCACATTCCGCCCCTGGCCGCCCAAAGACTCATGCACATCCCTTTATGCAAAAGGCATTTTGGTTCATCTCTAAGAATTGCCAAAGTCCTAACAGTTTAAGCATTGCTCAAAAGTCCAAGTCCCAAGTCTCCTCTGAGATCTAAGGCAAACTCTTAGCTGTGAGCCACTCTACAAATGAAAAGAAACTTAAACACTTCCAACATTCAATGGCGCAAGGTAGACATTACCATTCCAAAAGGTACAAACAGGGGAATACAAAGGAATGGGACCAAAGCAAGTCCAAAATCCAGTAGGGCAAACATGAAGTCCTGTAGTTCCACATGGAACATCCGAAGCAATCTGTGTTAAGTTGTGAACACCAAAGGGCTTGCATGGCTCCGCCCCTATGGCACTTCTGGTGGTTGTAGCACCCATGGCTTCTCTCTTAGGCCTGCTCAGCTCCCTCTTTGCAGGTTTCCTCAGACAATCCACATTCCTGGCTTCTGCAACCTTCTGGGGTCTCCACTGCATCTTTGGCTTCACACTCCCAGCTTCACACAGTGCCCTCTCAGGGGCACCCTGCCTGGCCTCCCAGGCCTTCTTCTGAAATCCTTCTGAAGCCTTCTTAACCTCAGAACTCTTGCATTCTGCATGGGCCTAAAATTAGTGCCACGTGGATGATACCAAGGTCTGCTGCCAGCTGGAACAGTAGCCAGGCCTTCTCTCTTGGCTGTAGGGGTTGGGTGCCTGGATCGCTGAGCACGCTGAACCTGATTCTGAGGAGCAAATTCTCTATGCTGCCGCCATTTTGGAATCCGGTGCAGCCACCACCATTCTGGTACATAGTGTGGCTGCTGCCATTCTGGAACATGGTTCTGTGTGGCTTTCTCCTCAAAGCAGGGTCTTTCACTTTTGCAGTTTTGAGGCTGCAAAGGGTGGAGACTTGCTGCTTCTTGTGCTGCTCTCAGGCCATCTTTTATATCCTCCTGTTCCTTCTCAGCAATTGAGATCTGCTCAGCTCTATCTTTGCAGTCCACAGCTTTACTGGAGCTTCCTTTCTGGCCAAACTCACAACATTTTAAATCATTCTGCTGGACTCTTTGCTCTTGATTCTTGACATAAATCTGGCTAAAAGCCCCCAACAGTAGCCATGCCACCGCCTCAACATTCGACTGCCTTGAAATTTTTTCTGCTAGTTTAGTTAGTCCACTGCCGTTAATCTTAGTCTCAGGCAAAGTCTGTGGACATGAGCAAAATGCAGACAAACTTTTTGCCAAGCCATAACACACATGTTCTGGAGTCCAGCAGCCAATGCAATCTTTCTTCCCAGCAGAAACCTCCCAAGCCCGTTTTTTACTGGCAGAGTTTCTATCAGCCTTCTGGTGTCCCGAGCTCTGACCAGGATCTCCCATACAGAACAACCTAAGGCGTTCCAGTGCTACTCCTTCAGGCGACATCTCTGAACCTTTCCAAACTCTTCCCACAAGCCATTCCCAAAGGCTCTTGAACCACATGGTCGGGTATAATCACAGCAACGACCCCACTTCACTGGTACCAAATTCTGTCTCAGTTACTTTTCTCTCATTGCTGGGACAAAATACCTGATGCCCAAAATTAAGGAAGGAAAGGTTTATTTAGCTCACAGTTTGTGGAGGTTTCAGTCCATACTTGGCTGGCTCCAAAGCAGAGTGGCACATGGCTCATGGTGGCGGAAGGCAGCAAAAACAAGCAAGAGCAAAAGGGAGGAATGAGCACAAGAGAGAGAGCAACCTCTTTCCCTCCCTTATATTACATGCAGGCTACCCACCCCAGGGTGGGAGTAGCACTCACGCCCATAATCCCAGCATTAGACCATGAATCAGTCACAAACTCTAGAAGCCCGCCTCCATGACTGCATGAGGCTTTGGGGGGACATCTAGACACAAACCATAACATGTTCCTTGCCCCTGGTAAGACACTATTCCTAGTGGCATCAGCAGTCAGTTTTTCTGGTCAAACGCTATTCCTAGTGGTCAACCATTGCAATGCCTGGTCAAGGCATCTGCTAAGCCATTTCCCGGTGACAGGAGGGGCTTATGTCCTGAACCATGATAGCCTACATGGTCAGCTTTTTGGCCACGCTTTCGTGTGCCTCACCACAGGTCGGCACCCCACAAGGAACAGTGCCCTGACACTCCTAAGCTTCCCAAGCCAGGAGCCAGAGCGTCAGCCCCCCTAAGATGGCCCAACTGTCCATCTACAAATGTAGGGGGCCTTCTTCATGCATCACAAGCAATCACACTGTCCGCAACTCTGCCCATTGGCTTGATCTGCCTGTTCCGGTTTCAAACCAGAGTGCTTCTGTACTGGGCTGGACAGTGACCGCTGTCTGTTGTGGGGTTGGGTCACAGATAGACCTATCAGTATACCAGGCATCAGCCAGAGGTCCCTCTGTCCCTTCTGCATAGGGACTAGAGGTCAGGTCCTGTAGTCCGTCCTCCCGGACGGGTTCCTGGGCTGTGTATATCACGTGTCCCAAAACCGTTGCCAGTCCAGCTGCCAGCAGGCTAGCTGAAAAGAAGTCCCGCTGTTGGAGGTATGACTCCCAATGCATGAGTGGGAGCCTGTGCCACCCCACTCCTGGGATGGGCTGTCCACATCCATACCCAGCCCTCTATGTGCGCCATGATCCCTCACGGGCATGCAGAGCAGCACACAGCACTGCTGTTTCTCAATCAGGGAATACTGGCTCTCGGCTCCCTTCCAAACTGTGACCAAAACCCAACAGGGTGCTGCCGCTTGCCCTGTTTTTGCCTAACCATCCACACTGACGGTTAGGATAAATGGAAGTTGAGGGTCACTGACTCGTAGAGCTTGCACCTGTGCAACAGCCCTCTTTGAGTCCTGAAAAGTGCTTCCGCTGCATCTGTCCAGCCCTGTGTTGTGCCCCTTGTGGTCATCTGGTATAAAGGGCACGGCAGGGTAGTTAGGTGCGGTATGTCTGCCAAAAACCTAGCAAGCCTGTAATCCATACACCAAGCCAAAAACCATACACCTGTAATCGGTGTACTGTCGTGGGTCTGGTCTTACCTGACCATATAATACCCAAGAATTTGACAGACAAGCCAGGCCCCTGGACCTTATCTTTGTTTACAGCCCACCCCCATGCCAGCAAAGCTTCCTTCATACTGTGCATGGCAGCTTTCAAATCTGCAAGGCAATCAGAGGGTAACATAATATCAATACAAAACAGTAACACAGAGTGTGGCGTCGCCCAGGTGGCCGGGTCCTGGGCCACCAGGCCATGAAACAAAGTTCGGCTATGTAAATAGCCTTGTGGCAACATCTGGAAGGTCCATTGCCTGCCCTCCCAGGTGAAGGCAAATTGGTCCTGACTGCCAGCGTCAGGGTGAGACTTCACAGTCATTCGCCAGGACCCATCTGGCTTCTGCATGGGCCACACTGAAGGGCTCTGTGCAGGGAGTATCACCCCTGCTTCTTCCAATTTCAAGACAGCCTGTCCTACCTCCTTATGGCCTCCCAGTAGCCAGTACTGCTTCATGCACACAACCCACGTGGCCTGTGGGAGAGTCAGCGGTGTGTGGTGTGGATGGCCTCGGACTTTGGTTTTTACCACATGAATTCACAACCGGAATTCTCCCTGCATGGTCTCGAGCCGAGCACCAGTCAGTATGTCCACCCCAGTATGTATTCAGCAACCGGGGAAACATAAACATCATACAGGCATGGGGGCAAGCGCCTGATACCTAAAGTCGTCTGGGCCTTCCGGAACTCCATACCCTTCTGTGCATGCAGTAGGTCCTGTAAAACAGCTGGATTGCTGTATATTAGCAATGACTCTGCTCCGGTATCCACCAATGCTAGTACATACTGCACATTCTTTGGGGCCCAGTAAATAGGCAATTCCATATGTGGCCTCCGGTCTCCCAGGACCCCCAAGACCTGTGTACCTTGGCCTGTCTCCTAATCAGGGTAAAAGGAGGCCAGTGTCACTTCTTACTGCTTCACCGGGACTGCTTTGGCCTTCTGGCCCTGGCCCATCATCAGCTGGCATTGCTGCTTGGGGCATAACTGCCTCCACAGAGTCAGCAACACGTCCAAAGGCTGCCCGTCTAACTTATCTGCGGCTAGGCCGGCAGCCAGCAGGTCTCTCCAGACCTAGGCCAACCAACCTTCATTGGCCCCACAGCCTATCCCTGGGGGCACGGCCCTGCTTGCCTGGGGCCCCCTTCTTTTTCTCCTTCGCCAGTACAGTTTTTGTAGATCTCCCTTTATCTTGGCACTTTCACATCTGCCAGTCTGGCCAAGGCATCAACAGCGTCGTGGAGCAGGTGATCTGTAAAGGGAGCTAGAAGGGCTGCCACTGACCCAAACATGCTAGCTGGCCCGCTTGCCAGGATTATATCTTCATGTGTGCCGTCAGCAGCTCCTCATCTGGCCTATGGCACTGCAGTGCAAACATCATCTGCCACATGCCCATTTCGTGTAGCACAGTTATCAAGTCTAGATAGTGACTTCCTCTGGCAGGTCACCTGGATTCTCCCAAACCGGGCGAGCTGCTGCCATCACCCAATTTATCACAGTCTGACTACCTGCTTCTGGGGCTGTCCTCTGCACATTCTGCAGAACCCATCTTATAGAAGACTATTTGGGGCATCTCTTATGGGCTTAACTGCATGTTATCAGCCCCATCATCCCACAGCCATGGCAGCCATGCAGGCACTGTTTCACCCACCTTCTGCTTTAATTGCTTTGCCAGTTCCCACAGCTCCGTGGCTGTATAGGTCATGCATGTTGTGGGCTGGGTAGAGGTAGGTGTTCCTCCCAGTCCTCCTCCCCAGGCTAGGGGTTCCTCTACCTCCATCTTTTGATGAATAGCCAGCCTAGCATGCAAAGCCAGGGGATCTTCCTGGGGGTTTTCTCAGACATGAGGACTTACACTTCTGGAGACATTTCTGGAGGAGGAAGTGCTTCCATGCCTCGCAACATGAACTCCACAGCAGCCAGCCATTGCTCAAGGTCCTCCTCTATCTGCTGCAGCTGGTCTACTTGCCAGACAAGGCCATTCGCCTCTTGATTTATGTAGCAGAAGTGAGTGAAAAACAGCCAAGCCACCTGACCTGCTGTTTCACAGTGAGGGGGAGGAATTTGTCTATCGCTTCCAAGGCTTGCGAGACATCACCAGGCTCCAAATGGACTGTTTCCCAGTCCTCCAGGGCCTTCCAAGCTGCCAAGAAGGTGGCTGCAGGTAGCCATGGTGAGGCTGGGTTCCCTTATCAGCCATTCCCTGGGGCTCTCCCTCGCATTGGGGTGCTGTTTCCACAGCCACCATGGGACTACTCACCTCAATATCTTGCCAACTACCCCAGTTCTTGGCCTGCTCCTGGGGGCCCAAGTGAGATTTTCACAGGTGAGGTCCCAAGGTTAAAGAACGCACGTGTGCAAAACATCAGCAACAATGGCAGGCAGCATGGAGCAGAGCAGAGTAGAAGAGCAAGAGCACAAGAGAAATGCCTGCATCTTTATTATATAATTCTTATACAGGTTGTTATCTCATATTTACATTCTTACATAGTGCTGTAACCGGCACATGTGTGTTTACCTGTGCTAAGTCATGGTTACATAAATGTATCCTACTGTACACCTGCACTAGACAAGCAGGGTCATGTCCTCAGGTGTCCTTAGATGCCCCTGAGCTTTGAAGCAGTCTGGTTCCCCACATATGGCCAGCCACCTGATTTTGTAAATAAATTATTGGACCCCAGCTCCACCCATTCATTTGCAAATTAATTGTAGCTGCTTTTGTGCTACTGTGGCAGGGATGAGTAGTTGTGATGTGGTGGAGACCTGGCCCATGAAAGCAAAAATACCATCTGGTCCCTTTCCCTTCTGACTCTTGGCTTAAAACCATTTCCATAGTTCCTTGATGATAAGATTCACCTGAATCATTTGTTAAAAAAACCAATTTCTGGGTCCAGCCTTGACCCACTGAGTCGGAATCTCCAGAATTCTGACAGTGTTGAGCAAGCTTTCTGGGTGCTTCTCATCTCAGTAGACGTACTGGCCTTAGCTGTGCCTTCCTGCGAGACAAGGTGAGTATGGCTGTCCACAGCGAGGCTGACATTCCCCGGTGTTTCTCCCGAGCTGCCTCTGGAAACCTTGTCATTTCAGGTAAGTTACTTTTAACCTTCAGTTTCCTGGCCTGACAAATGAGGGTATAGTAACTCATTATTATCCTGTGTCCATACGTGAAGTGCCTGACACAGTGCGAATGTACATAGCCCCTCCTGAGAGGAAGAGTGCTGCGGCGCATTGGCGACAGGATAGGGCTTTACAACAACATTGCATGGTGTGTAGGCATATTCCTCAGAAGGAAAAACTTCCTGCAATGCGGTTTCCCATTACAGAGTACATTCTGAACAACATCAAGCCCTTTAGAAATTCAAAATTCCCTGCAGAGCATTGAATATTGCAAGAGGTCATAATTGATTAGGATATAACTGAGTTTGCAAAGGAATATTTAATTTTATGATTGAGAACCCTGGTACTTAGCAGGAAGCCTTTCCCCCCTTATTTCTGAGGTTAATGCTTTTAAAAATCATTGCCTGATGAGATCATGCAAATTCAGCCATCTGTATAGCTGTTGAGAGAAATTTTTTAGATAAATTGCTATGCTTTTGCCACATAAATCTTTATAAGATACAGGACTCCAATAATACTTCAAGTTACCAGGGAGTTTCATATTTTACTAAAAGGGGGAAAAATCAATCTTGAATCTCTTAGTCCAGTGACTGAAGAATCACTCCATTGATTTTGCTCAGCCACTCAGGTGGATATGCAGTTTATCCTGATCTGATCTTATCTGATTTAAAGTTTACTTTTTCTGGGAAGTATTAATTCAAGTGTTATATGGACAGTACTGTAATACCAGACCCTGTTTAGACTTACTTTACACAGCTTATGTAAACATCCCAGCACAGAGTTTCCTTTTAGCGGTTTTTCCAGTTCAGGGCTTGTGTTTGCTGAATGCTATTCTTCTTCTCAACAGAAGAGGGAAGCAAAGGCTTAGCTAAATAGTGTATCTAAGTCCCAGGCTGGAAGGAAAGGGATCCATGTTCCTTTGAGAGACCAGGGAAACGAGAACAGAACGAACTCTGCCAGGTATGATTTAGCGTTGGGAAAAAAAAAAAAAAAAAAGCAGAGTTGGAAAATGAGTATGTTCTGCCAATTTAAAATTTAACTTTCAGTTCTTAAAAATGTACCAGTTGGGAACCAAGAAAAATAAATCTGTGGAGGGCAGGGGAAGGGATATTCATTTTGATGAAGTGCAGTGTCAGGACCTTGCTAATACCCTAAAACATGGCTGGATGAGCAGGCACTTCATGCCTGATGGAACAAACTCCCTAAGCAAAGTCTCAGGCCAGTGGGTTGAGCTCAGGGCTGCTGGCCACTCGAGCTATGGTATCTTCTTCCCACCTCAGGGGAAAAGCCAGTGTTGAGCACTGTCGGCTGCATGAGTTCCTGCTGGGGGCATGGATTCTATTTTGTTGTTTTGGACACAGGGAAGCGCTATGCAGTCCAGCTAGCCTAGGATTTACTATGTAGCCCAGGCTGGCCTTGAACTGGTGGTGCTCGTACCTCATCCTCCTGAGTGCTGGGATTATGCGCATGCTCCACAGGATTGTTGACTCCGAGGGATTCTCCTAGACCAGTGGTGGCTAACCTGTGTCACACGTGCTGCAGTGGACAGTTTGTTATCGCTGAAAGCTCTAAGAGGTTCGCCATCACTGTCCTGGACGAGGGTTTCCTGGGCAGATGCCACACTCTGGTGCCTGATGAGTATCTATGGTCCACACCTGGTGCCACCCTTGCTGGCTAACCCCCGTGGAAGACTGCAGCTGACACAGAATTCAGAGGCACTCCTCCTACAGAGGCAGCCACCTTGGCTAGAATCTGTCTATCATCTGTGAGCTCCTGCCTCCTGTAGCTTTGAAGGACGGAAAGGAAGACAGAGGGCCTTACTGGAGGGGAGATATGAACATCTGGATTAATTTCACTTCAGAGATTCGTTCAGAGAGAATACATTTGTGTGTGTGGTGCCTCAGAAACACTGTCGCACGGGAGTCCCTGGAGGACTAAACTGGGTGGAGTTCACAGCTGCTTGGCCAGCTGTGTGACTGACCTTGGGCTCATCTCCTAACCTTTCTGGTCTTTCTCCTGTAGAGTAGGAATTATAATACTTCCATTGTCTTTTTTTCAGAACATCTTATGAAGAGTCAGTGAGATGTGTTTTTGAAATGACAAAGTATCGTATACAGTGTGTGTGCAGATAGCATCTCGGCTTGAATTTAAATGAGATTCAGCACTGTGATTGGTCACAGGAAGAGGTAGGAAGGACTGGGATGAAGCAAGCAGGGAGGGTGGGGTGTAGAATTTGAGAGCGCACGCCCTCACAGGGGCGATAGATGCTACCTCTCTGTGAACCAGACCCTGAAAGTCAGTGCCTCACACTTTGCATCCCAGCCATGCTACTGTCTCACACCTAATTTTGCAGAGGTAAGAGCTAGAAGAATTTCTCAGGCCTCCTTCCTTGCATTTTTCGTGCATTTGTAACCTCAAACTAGACTTCCTGCTCTCACCTTATGGGCAGCTCAGAGACACGCAAAAGAAACACAGCTCTGATTCCCCAAACCACACTGGGTATTCTAGATCCTCCTCGTGGCACTTTGAGGGGTCACATGGTACACAAGGGCAAAGCACACGGAAACCCTACTTTACCCAACTTTCTTTCCCATGGGCCACCTCTTATGGCAACTGCTACAGAATCTCTCTCTTCTGTTTCTAAAAGCTCCAAGTACATATTTTCTTGCATTTCCTCACTAGGTGCCTCTGCATCCATGACTACTTCACAGGGATAACAATTTGGCTAATCCAGGGCTTTAAAGCTGTTTTACTATCTCCTAGATGAGTTCCACGCAGGATTTGAGTGCTGCCATGGTTTGTGTCTGGGTGTCCCCGCAAAGCCTCATGCGGCCATGGGGGGCAGGCCTTTCAAAGGCGGCTGAATACAGATTTTGCACTGGTTCGTTGTTTTGTGCTGGGGTTGGCGGTGTGAGCGCTGCACCCTCCCTGGGGCAGTAGACTACATACAATGTAAGGGAGGGAAAAAGCCTTGCTCTCCCGTTCCTCCCTTTTTGCTCTCGCTGCTTTTGCTGTCTCCCACCTCCATGAACTGCTGCCCCTCTGCCACGTGCCACTCTGCCTTGGAGCCAGCTGATTATGGACTGAAACCTACATAAACTGTGAGCTAAATAAACTTTTCCTTCCTTAATTTTGGGTGTTGGGTATTCGGCTCAGCAAGGAGAGAAAAGTAACCAAGATAAATACTAAGAAGGTACTCATCCCTGGGGATGCGGGAGAGAGACTGTCCATAGTCTCTCTGAGTGTCAGTCTCTTTCCAGATGTGCACATATCCCTGTGTACACGTCCCCCACCATTTAAATAAACGAGGCCACAGTTGTCTGAGTCACTTCCCTCGTCACTGGGACAGAATATTCAACACCTGCGACTTGAGGCAAGGTTATTTTGGCTCCCGTTTTAGAAGTTTCAGTTCTTGCGTGGCAAAGGGCCGCCTCTGTAAGTATCATAATGAATGCAGCGATACCTGTATTACAGATGTTTATGTTGATTCTCCCTTTTCACGCTTGCAAATAATCTGTTGTAAAAATCCTCCTATAGCTTTTGTTTCCTTGCGTACATGGAAGTTTAATTTGCTGGGTCAGAGAGGATCATGTTTGGACCGCAGACTCGGAGAGGGACAGTTGTGAGTTCTGTATAGCGCAGGATCTGTCCCTGTGCTTTTCCTCCTAATTTCCACTGGACTCAAGTACAAATACTACAGTTTTCATTACCAGTTCAGGGGCTGTAAGTAAAAACCGGAAGTGCTATTTTTCTTTAAAAAATCCTCAGTGAAACATTGCGCCACAACTATTACTGCGTGGGGATGCCGGTGGGAAAGAGGAAGGGGCCCGTCCCACGCCCCGTACAGCGCCCCGCAGCTTTCCTCCGCGGGGTTCCGCGTGGGTTCCGCGTGGGAAGGCTTCGCAGAGCGCTGGGAGCGCCGCCCGGTGGCTCTCTGGAGAGGATGGGTTTGTTTCCGGCATGTGTGCAAAATCCCCGGGAGCTCTAAGAAATGCTTGAGGGCACATTTTACTCCAGGCTGAAGCCCGTTGTGAACAGGGGGGAGACTGGAACCAGTGTCACTTGGGTTATTGTTAAAGCGACTCCATTCATTGCCATAGGCTGGTGCCTGGGGCAACTCAGGGTACTGCTGCTTTTGAATGAATTTGCATTCTATGTCCCACTGTGTATCTGCAGATATTAGAACAAAATAGTGGCAATATACTGGGAGCTAGGCAGTGTTTACATGACTTTGGGGACCTCTGCCATAACTCTGTGGTTCGTGAGTTGGGAACCACTGAGATGGGATATTGAAAAGCTGAGCATAGATGAAAATCATTAACTCAGTGTCAGGGGGAGCGTGCTCTTTAAATAAATCCTGGGTGAATTCTGGCCGCACTGATGGATCCCTGTCACTCCTACTCAGGATCCTACATGACTGCCCTGTATAACAAATCAACGTCCCAGGCAGCTTGTTACCCTTTCTTCCTCCCGGCCCCGCCCTGTAATGAACTCGATTTCCGCAGCTCTGCTATCAGCAAATAGAAGCTTGTTTCTGCTTCTGCTTCGAGTCTCAGCTCCCTACCCTCTGGCACGCAGCCTCTGTCCTGTTAGTAATCTGAAGTAATCTTACATATTTCAGTGCCCTTCTTGGAGCTTCCAGAAGTCCTGCCAGGGGCTGGGGCTGGAGTGAACTTTCCTCCTGTAAATGCCTGATGTTTTCACTGCTGACGCTGTCGGGTGGGACGAGCTCTCTGTTCCGGGCTTGTTGCTTGTCCTCTCACCTAGACTATGAGTTCTCTGATCTCAGTGACGTTTACCGGTCTTCATACCCCTTAAAGCAAGGTGCTAGACACAACATGGTGCGACAGTATTTGACTCGCTGCATAAAAAATGGCCCAATGATGGGGGTGGGGCTGGATCTTCATATATTGGATTCGCTTCAAGTAGTATGTAGTTTTTTTCTTTTTTTTTTTTTTTTTTTTTTTTCAGTACTGGAAATTGAACTCAGAGCCTTCACACTGAGCTACATCCCTAGATCTTTAATTCTTTTTTTTAAATTTAGAGTCACGGTCCTGCTAAGTTGCTAATTTGCTAGACTTGAACTGACAAGTCCTCCCGCCTGAGCCTCAGAGTGCTGTGATTCAAGCAGATTTAAAAAATATTTATTGCCGCTCTCTTATCTGCCCAACCACCCAATCGTCCTGTACTGCTGGCCCTCCATAGCAGTGGGTTCCTCATCCATGAATTCAGCTGACTATGGATGGAAATTTTTTTGGATGGAAAATATTTGAAAAGAATTGCATCTATATTAAACATGCACAGATTTTTCTTGTCATTGTTCCCTGAGCAATACAGCATGAAATTATTTACATAGCATTTACTTTATATTAGGTATTAGAAGTCATCTAAAGGTGAGTTAAAGTATATAAGCATACATGGGTAGTTCTACGCAATCATACCATTTTACGTAAGGGACATGAGCACCTTCCGATTTTGGTATCCTCAGGGGGGGTCTGGAACCCATCGCCCAAGGATGCTGACTATGTATGAAGCATTGTGTACATGCCAGGCACTTTCCCATTTGGGCAAGTGAAGAAAAACTTCAGTTTTCTCAAAGGATGACAAATGGGTAGCCCCTTCCCTGGGAACAGAACCCTCATGATCTGCCAGTGATGGCTTTGAAGATGCCTAGGTCCTCAGTTGTGTTTTTTATGTTCTTGCCTGGGCCCCGTAGACTTACATTAAACTCTGACAGGAGGCTGGGCAAGGACCTGGGGCAGTGCTTCTGTGAGAAGCTGGATGGCCAGCCTGCAAAATCCAGCCGGTTGCTCATAAAAATGGAGCCAGTCTGCCTGCGTAAGAGATCGAGAATCCCAACCCCGCCGATCCTTCATCCCTACATTCCTGGTGCCCTTGAACGCATGGCGATCATGCTTCTGATGGTGACCACTGGGCTTGCTCTGCATCTGGCTGACTTTTCCTGTGTGCAAATGTTTTGCTGGTCTCTGTTAAGAGTAGTTATTTAAAGTATACACAGACCAACAGGCAACTGTTAAACGGTACACATTTAAGGATCTAATACCTTGGGAGGATTTATACCGATTACTTAACTGCCTGGAAATACCAAGTTCCTTCATATTAGCTTTATAATAAGATGAACTAGCTCTCACATTTATCCCAAGAAGACAGGCTTACCCAAATCATCTATTTTTTAGCAGGCAGTACCAAACTTCAGGGCTCAGATACACATTTTAAATAATTCTTGCCATGCCATATATTTTAAGTATCATTAAAAAGCCATTTTCTTACTTTTAAAAATATGTGTGCAATATATTTTATGAAACCTATAACAAGTCTATGAAAAATTGATTATTTTTTCCGCAGGGATACGTTCAAATGATTTTCATTCTGCTCACTCAGTGAAAAATCTAGTGTGCATTATGTTCTTTATCTTATTTACTCCCTCTCATGTGTATAATCACCATGTGCCCAACAAAGAAACGGGTAGCCAAATAATTTCCTGTGGTGGGCCATGACTTGATGCAGATCTGAACCAGGAGGTGTGGATTTCCCTTTCAAATGCCTTATTTTCCTGTTCCGTTCCTCCTTCCATCAGCTCCATGGCAAATGGGCCAGGTAGAATGTGGGTACTGAGTGAGTGGTGGGTGCTGTGGGTGCTGGTAGAATTTCACACATGGGATGGAAATTGTTGCTTTGGGACTCAAGAAGATGTAGAGTTTCATTGGCAAAGATAATTGTTCTGTCCTTCAGTGGGACTTTTAAAAAATTAAAAATGTAAAGACCCCCCATTTCCTTTGTCTTTGTAGTTCCCTGGTACGCAGGCTACTGGCTGATCATAGCAGAGGCTCCTTTCCCTGGCATCCGCTTCTTCCTTCTTCCTCAGGATGGGAGCCATGGCAGGAGGCAGGGTATCTTCCCAGCGCCTCTTTCCGGTTCTTCCATTGGAAGGTCCTGATGTTTGCAAAACCCTCGGAATAGACGGGGTGGGGTGGGGGTGGGTGGTGCAGCTTGGAGGAGTGACTGGTGTGAAGTTAGAGCCTTTGCCCCACATAAGGTGGAAATAGAAGCAGCCTTCTGAGCTGCCTCATTAGTTAAGCCCACTGCCTTATTTCATAAGCAAGGAGTAAACGGACAATACTGAGAGGATCCACGGACTGTTGTAATTATTCCTGAGCGCAGGGTGAGGGGACTGACCAAGCAGAGGAAGCAGACAAAGGCACATCGTGACATCCAGTGTGCCAGGGTCTGACCAGAGGAGGGAAAGCGTGGAGCCAGCTGCAGCTCAGTGGAGGGTGTGGGGACACTTAAACGGGGCTGCATGGTGGAAGGCCTCAAGGACCCTAGTGGGGATGTGAACTGATTATACATGGAGGGGCCACAAGGATTTTTGAGATTGAGGTTTTGGAGAGGATGACTTGACGTGAAACTTGGAATCCCACTGGAGAGAATTTAGAAGCTATCACATCTAGGGGTGTAAATGTGTACTCTGGGGGACCCTTGGGGCTGCTCTGGTGGGAACAGCAGGAGAGTCTGGGACAAAAAGAAAAGGGATTGGGATCTTGGGCTACTATTCCTGCTAAATCAGGCAGTTCCATGTCTATAATGCTCACTGAGCTGCTAGGTACAAGTTCTTTTTTATTTTTCTTGTAAAGATCATACCACATAAAATTTATTATCTTAGCCATTTTAATTGCATGGTTCAGTAAAGCATATTCATGTTGTTGTGAAACAGATCTCAGAACACTTTCATCTTGCAAAACAAACTCCATACCCTTTGAATAACAATTCCCCATTTCCCCCTAGCGCTCAGCCCCTGGTAACCACTTTTCCGCGACCTGTTTCTGTGAATTTGACTAGGCAAGTCAGGTTTATTGGGGGGGTGGTGGACAAGAAGGTTTGAAACACCACTGATCCACCCCCACCCCACCCTTGCATTGAAAGCAAAGTGCCCACACAGTGGAGATGTCCCACACACATCACGAACCACTTGTCAGGTGCAAGGTGTTTGTGTAGCTGTGTGCGAGACACTGAGCAATTGCTGTAACTCGGTGTCTCTCTTGTCCCATCTGCTAAAGGGGATGTAATAGTTTGGCAGTAACAGAATGTGCCTCATAGCCTGTTGTGAGGATTAAGTGAGGCGATGTAAGTAAAGTGCCCGGAATAGGGTCTAACACTTCATAACTGTTTGCTATTATTGTTATCAAGTGACTTTCTAGTGTGGCTGCAGGTCCTTCCTAGGAGAGCTCTTCCTACAGGCCCACACTGCTCCCCTTGCCATTCCCTCTCTTGAGAGTTTTCCATGAATGAATGCAGCAATGGCTTTGACTTAACCTGCTGTCCTCCTGCACACACCCGTCCCTCTTACCTGGGGGCACGCCACTGATCTTGAAGGATGCCCCCATCAAGACCTTAGTCCTAAGGTTCCCTTGATGCAGGACACATTATGTAGCACAATAGGGACAGTCATCCTATGACATTAACTCAACAACTTTCATTGCATGATCTGGTGAGGAGGTGCTGGGGATAGTGAAGGATGAAGCAGAAGAAGTCCCTGCTGTCACGGAGCTTGTGTTCAAGTAGGGCCAATCCTTGCAGTGTAAACCTTGTAATAAGTAAAATGTTTTTATTGGACTCACATAGCTCAGAAAGATGAAAAGTTTGCATAAAAGAGCTCAGGTTTGGAAATGGGACGCTCTAGACTTATTGCTAGTAGTGCCTTTGAAAAATAGTTTGTAAAAATAGATACTAAAAATGGTGCAGAAATACTGGTGCTCTCAGGTTGAGATAATTTTTCAGCTACAAAGTTTCCAAATGGATTTATCTCAAGTTCTTATTCAATGGTGTGCCATAGAGCAGTTCATCATACTCAGAACTTGGTGAGGACAGCATCGGGCTTATTTGACTTGCGCTTCAATCAGGAGGAAGAGGGATCCTACCTGCCTTTGCTCCCAGGGTTTCATCCTTTCTGCCTCAGTATGAGCAGATGACAGTCAGATACCGAGCCAGCACAGGCAGTAGTCTGGGGAGTTGTTTTTTTTTTTTTTTTTTTTTTTTTATTTTAAAGAGAAGAAAAAACAAAACAAATCAAAAGAAGAACAAATTTTCAAACAAACATAATAGGAGGGTAACAATGGTTAATACATTACGTATTACTATCTTTAAGTTAGTTATTCAGGACACCAGACATTAGCATTCAATTGTCCAAACATTATTGGCACAAACCTTACTCTTCAATGAACTAAGTAAAAATGGTAGTGTATCTATCTTAACCATCTTATATATATATATATATATATATATACAATTTTTTTCCCTTTCCCTTCTTTCTTTTCCCTATTCCAGTCTCTGGGAGTTGTTTTGCTGGGGAAGAAAATAGGAGCTGCCATTGGATGGGACACATTGAAGCTCACCTGTTACAGGTTGGGGACAATCCAGTGAGGAAGAAGGATTTGTGATACAGGATGTTGGTGCCACATGCTTCTCCTCTGTGCTATGTGCCCCGCAGTCACCGCTGTCAAGCAGAACACTTGTTCCACGGGGTGCTACAGGCACGGTGTTGAGACATTGCCCAGTAAGTCACAGTCGGCAGGTGCCTACACCAATGATGGCGAAACTTTTAGAGACTGAGTGCCCAAAACCGCAACCCGAAACCCACTTATTTATCACAAAGTTCCAACACTACAATTAAACTTGAATACTGAGGTTTTAGTTTAGAAAAAACAACTCATATGTTAAAAGAAAAACACAGTAACAGAGCTTTCAATGATACAAACAGCCTGCTGTGGCATGCGTGCCATAGGTTCGCCACCACTGCCCTATACCATTAAGAACTGCTGGGGTGGGAATAGTGTGGCGGCTCATACCTGTAATCCCAGCACTCAGGAGACTGAGGCAGGAGGATATTGAGTGAGCAAGACCCTGGCTTAAAAAACCAAATCCCAACAAACAAAAGCCTGATGGTGGTGATTAAAGCCATTAAACAATCTCTGATGGCCACAGCTGCTATTGGCCCCACTTTTTTCCTGCTCACAGATCCCTATTTTGTTCAGGTGGGCATGGAGATCATTTGACCCTAGAGTATGGAAGTCTTTCCTCAGCCCCGGGGGTTGGATCAGGAAGGTTGAGTGCAGTTGTACCAACCCCATTCCATGTTGCCAGCCTCCTTTGCAGCTCTAAGTGGCCACATGACATTGACTGATGAGTCTGTTCGCAGTTCTAGGAAAGACTTTATTTACCAGATAACAAGATGGAGGCTTACGAGGTAAAGGCTTTTGTGCCTAGCCCTTCCTTCCTGTGTGGAGCACTCGGGATGATGCAATATTTGGAGCAAGAGCAACCAACGTATAACCTTGAGTTAATGAAAAAAAAGGAGCGATTGGCGAGGAGCCAGGTGCATCTTTGATCTTGCTGTGTTGTCATCAAAACGGGGCTGCTTGCTCCCTGATTTCCTGTCATATGAGTCAACTAGATGTCTTTTTCAAATTACTCTGGTTTGCTGTTACCGGAAGCTAGAAAGACTGTAAGTGATAGAACTGGCTAAGTCTTTGTCTTTGAGGTTGGAAGTCACATTGCGTATGGATTTCCATCGCCATGATTGTTATGTAACCAGGTGAGGATGTGGCCTACGCGTCTTAAATCACTCTGATCTGACTCAGGCTCACCACACTTTAGTGCTAGGGAGAAAAATGTTAGAGAACATCTAAGCTTGGGTTTTCCAAAGTAGGTTCTGTTGAAGAAACCCTGTCAGGTACTTGTACTTAAAAAGGTTCCATGAACAAGCAGGTTTGAGATCACCTCCTGCCACATGCCCCTGTCAGTGAGGAATAGGCTCTGTGTCTACAGTTCTGTTGGTCACTGCCTGTGTTTAGTTCTAGTTCACTTGAACCTGTGTGGCATCCTTACTTTTGCATCACTACATCTCATTATTCCCTGTCCTGTTCAATGCCTCTTTCACGTCTGGTCCCTTCACTGTAGCTGAGAACACCAAGAGTTATACATGGTCTGGTTGCTGGGGACATGGCTATATAAAAAACAGATCACTGCTCTCAAGGAGCTCACATTCCTCGACAGCGATGAAGTAAAGAAATATAAGAAAAACGTGGTATATTTGAAAATAAAAGCTTTGGAAAAACATAAGTCAGGAAAGTGAGAGGAGGCGTCCTTTTGAACGGAGTTCAGCTAGGCCTTGCTGAGAAGGTGACATTTAGGGGGAGGCCTGACGGGAAGTGAAGGTATCCAGGGAATAGTGTTTTGGGGAGAGAGAACAGCATGTGCAAAGACTTCGGGTGGGACAGGGTCTGCTGTGTAGGAGGAAGAGCGAGGGGATTAGAGAGTCCTGAGAGCCATGGTCATCAGGGTTGTTGGGGCCACTCAGTGTTTCAGTGACCACTGCTAGCAAGTGGCTGTTGCCCTGAGATGGGACACCGTAGGGAAGTGTGGAGCGGGGGCGCGATGGTTTGGACACACACTTTTGCAGGAAAGGGGGGCCGGGAAGGAGTCTGATTATCCTGTGGACATTTAAGTAGAAAGATGGTGCATCTGTTTCAGAGATTAATCAAGCTGGCACTCTTCCAGCACTTCATGTTCTTCCTACTTTAGGCTGTGACCTGACCTTCTCCACGTGTGGGGCAGCTTTGTTTTTGGTGGTGAGTAGGGTGGAGTGTCAACCTGGCCTGCTGGGGATCCGCCTGGGGATTGGTAGAGCACACTTCTGGGTGTGTCTGGGTGGGCCACGGAGGTGTGGCCGTGGGGTCCACGTCTGGTTCCTGGCCCCCTCCTCTCTGGTGCTTTCCCTGCTCTGTTTCCTAACGGCCATGAACTAAGCAGCGTTGGTCTCTGACTCCCTTCTGCTATTGTGTTTCTGCCTCTGAGCCAGCTGACCATAGACCTGAAACGGTGACCATAGACCTGAAACAGTGACCATAGACCTGAAATGGTGACCATAGACCTGAAACGGTGAGTTACACTAAGGCTCTCCTTCAAGTTGTAGGTGTCGGATATTGTGTCCCAGGACGGGAAAGCTGGCTGGTCCACCTTCCGAGCTGTTCCAACCTCTTCGGGTTACCTCTCAGGTGTCCCCCGTCCTGGCACAGCTTTCTTCTCATCTCCTCTTTGGGACTCTCCCTGACAGTCACCTCCAGCAGAATCGATGATTACCTCCTCTGTGGGCTCCGTGGGCTCCTAGAGTCTAAACCTCTTTTATGGCACTGTCACAGTTTTTAGGACCTTAGTTGATTTTTGAGTTCCTAAAGGAAATAAGCACATGTTCCTCATCTTAGTGGGTCAGCCTGAAGAAAAATGTTTGGCCCTCAATAATCCCGTGTAGCTTGTTATCATGTATATGACCTTCATTAGTCAGAGGAGATGTGGCTCTTTCTTCCTAAAGCATAGATCTCATCAGCTAGGAAAAAGGAGTGCAGTATTCTATTTTCAATATATGGCAGGCTATGCGCCACTGTTTCTATTGAACTCAGGTCTCAGAGCAATTTCTGCTGCCTGAGAAGCAAGCATGGTATACGTGGGAGTAACTGCCTCTGTTTCCGCTTAGTGACAAGGGTTTCTTCCTGAGTGTGTAAGCCCCACTAGGAAAATACTTAATTCTGCCACCGTGTAATGTGCTTGTTGAGATCTACGTGACTGTGAGGCCTAAGCAGTTCATGAAGATTCGTACTTTAGATTGAATGGAGATACATACGGAGAGGTTGAGTCAGCACCAGTCAGCTTCTCTTCCCAAGCAGCGTGGAACCGGCAATTACCGATTGACAAGTTGGTTTAATATCAACTCAAGAGAGGATTTAAGCTAGAGAGCTGCTGGATTAATTAAGCAAGACAGCATCACAGGTTCTAATGGGTTTTGGTTTGGCAAGAGGTTTCATGGGGTATGGGGCTGTAGGGTTCAGCTTTGGAACCCATGAGCAGAGCTCATATTGTCACCTGTAATTGTGCTGGGGGCTTCCTGTGATTATGGCTTCAGACCTCTGAATGGGGCTGGAGAGGGCAAAAAGGCTTTCAAATTAGCTGAAGAAAATGAACATGAAGACAAAAACCAATAAGTGCTCACAGAGCTGCCAAGAGTGAAGGCAGTAACGAGACAGAATTAGTTCTTACTGACAACTTGAAATTGCCTGGAACATTATAAAAATCAATCAGCCTGTTCAGAGCAGGCTCACAGTGACCACCGGATGGTGTGATGTTTGCAATTCGTCTGGACACAAATTTAGAGAAGCCAGCAGAGATTTAGCCTAATACATAGCTTTTGGCTGGAACAAAGTTTTTGAAGAGAAATTTCAAAATGAGCTGTACCCAGGGTTATTTCTCTCCAGCAGTCTGAAAGCCAGCAGAACTGAAAGCAGTTGATTACTCATTTCTCCAACCTAATATCTGTTGTTTTGATGTTGTTACAATGTATTAGAAAAAATACATTTCTGTGTTCTTTCTTCCTGAAGATTTTTTTTTTTTTTTGTGGATTATGTTTCTGTGCTATTGTCTCTCGAGTGGCTTTTAACACTATTGTTGTAGCCCTCCCTCCCCATCAAGGAATTACTAGAATTAGAAAGACATTAGAAAGCACATAAGGTTGCAAATTTACTTAAATTACAACTGAAATGTACAAAGAAAATGTAGTTTCTTCAATTTGCCTAGAGCTGATCTGATGTTCTTTACGAGCCCCCGTTTATTGATTAGGAGAAAAGAAATGTAATTATATTTAGTTTCATGCAGTTTGGAACTTGGTATGATCTAGTGAGTGTACAAAAAGCCCCGTTAGAGAGTGATCAGTCTTCCGAGGATAATTGCACAGGCTCTTCTGTTGCAGTGCCAGACTTTCCCCGGTCTCTAAATTAAAATCTGAGTTTATAGGCCGAGGGTGCTTGTGAACCTCATATAACCTCATGTAGCCTAGAAAGTTCTTTCGAGTGCTCAGGGATCACTGCTGAGTAGAAAGAACTGGTATCTTACTTTTTTTTTTTTTGAGCCACTGTGGCTCAGCAATATTTTTGTTTTTCTTTATGTATTTGGGTTCCATGTAAGATTTTGAGAAAAGGGTTTTTCTAAACACTTAAGCTACTAATGGGAAACACCTACAAGGCCACCTAGGAACTAAAGGCTTAGATTGGTGACCAGTGACACATGAGGCATTTTTATGGGTATCATGATGTTAGTTTCTAGGTTTCGTGGCTGAGAATTGGGCTGCCTAAACCTTTTAGTCATGTCCAATTTTGTCATCATTGTGTAGACATGGATAAAATCTTTCCAGCATGGTCACTATGTTCTTCACAAATGTATCAATTTCTCGTTGAAAACTGCCCTGCCAGGGGAACATAATAGATTTCATGGCTCTCCACGAAGAGGAAAGGTGCTAGCCGTGCTCCTCCAGGTCTGTCATTACAGTAACCACTTCCCTTCGAGGAATAAAGCACCAGTCTGATAGCCTTACTGTTCCCTTTTGTACCAATAAAAGGAAATTTTCACACCTATTCTGTGGATAAAATTTCTTTAGTAATTTCTCTGTACTGCTTGGGTGTCTTTAACAACTTTCCCCCCTTCTCCCATTTTACCCGTCATGTTCAAGGATGGAGAGCAAGGCTGCACAGGGCTGAAAGGGTTCATGATGAGAAGAGTTAATAATAATGCCAATTATAAATACCATAGCCACAATTTTTTTTTTTATGTGGGTACTGGGAGTTGAATTCAGGACCTCGTGCTTGCCAGCAGGTGATAGCCACAATTTATCAAATAATCATTAGCATCTAGACATTGCTCTGAGCACTTATTATTTAACTCTAATCCTCGCTACCACGTTCTAAGTAAGTTCTCAGCCTGGAACCTGAGGCATGAGGGAGTTAAATACCTGGTCAAGGTTGCATTCAGCTGAGCCTGCGTCAAGCCAGGCAGGGCAGCTGGCTCCAAAGCCCGAGTTCTCCAGCAGTGTGCTTCGTGAGGATGCTGTTTTTACTCGAGGGCTGGGTGTTCAGCCTCTAGGCCGATTGTTCCTTTTGCTTAAGCTTTCTGTGTTATGATCATCCATCTGCCTACATTAAAAAACATCTTGTCATCAGTGTCATTAAGCAAAGATTGGGAACATTTAGATCTTTAAAGAACAAGACAAAGTAGAACCAGGATGAGAGGTACATTTCGTGGGGGAATTTGGTAAAAATTCTCGTGGAGAGTTATAGGCTCTGGAATTCTCATTTGTGATCTTCACATTGTCACAGACTGCTTGAGATTTATATGGCTCAGAGATGTGAGTTTAGCAGGGCATTGACTCATTCAAGCATTTTGCAAATATTTAAGTCTGTGATGGATATAGCACCATGCCAGCATCCTGGCAGTCAGAAAGATGTATGTCATCGTCTTTGTGAAAGGTTTATAATATATTTGGTAAAGAGTGGGTGCACAGTAATTAAGCACCAGCTATTTACCAAGTGCTACGCTAAGTGTTTACTTTGATTCTCCTCCGATTCTTCTGACATTTTTGGGAGGCTACTATTCTACTCATTGATGAATAGAGATTGAATCTCAGAAGAAGGAACTTGCCTAGGATCACACAGCCAAAAGGGGCAAGGCCAGCAGTGAATACCTGAGATAAATGAAAGAAAAGAAAAACATTGTGAAGTTTAATGAGATTTGTCTGTGATGGCGCGTCTCACAGAATCTAAACAAATTGAGAGCCGGTGTTTTTCAAACCGTTGCCCATGAAATAGGAGTTCCAGAAGACATTCCTTGAAGGGCTGGGAGTGGGGGGCAAATACATAGTTCTAAACGGTCATCCCCCAATATCTGTGGGGGCCTTGCTTCCAGAATTCCTACCAGATACAAAAATGCTCAGTCTCTTATGTAAAATGGCATGGCATTTCCATAGAAATGATGCACATCCTCCTTATACCTCAAATCATCTCTAGATTATTTAACATTGCCTAAAGCAATGTAAATGCTACATAGATAGTTGTTATACTGTATTGTTTAGGAAATATTAACAAGGATGCAATTTTCTCCCAAAGATTTCAGCCCGTGGTTGGTAGAACCCACAGATACAGAGGGCTGGCAATAGTCAAATAAATGTGACAAGTGGATCCCATTTTCTTCCCTGTGACTCACCATGATCATTAGCAGGGTGAGACTTGCCCAGACATTCTGCAGAAGGGAAGTTTTTAACTTTGTTTAATTCCTCCAGTGCTTCTGAATTTCCCAAGGAACGGGAAGCAACAGAATACGAGCTTGTGGTTTGAAGGAACAAGGCCTAGGGGGAGCAAGCCCACGTATGGCATGCCACTGAATAAAGTCTTGTTTCATTTGTGGCTGCAGCCTCCTGGGGCCATCTCAGTCACCAAGGGAGAAGGGACCAAAGTCATGCACCCAAACTCCCAGAAGGGAGTGATTCTATCTGTCAAGCCTCATTTGCTACCTTGAAACAGAGCTTTGTTATAATTTTTAATTCATAAACTATAAAGGGTACCCTTTAAAGTATGGAATTCAGTGATTTTTAGTGTATTTACTAAATGTTGTAAAGCCATTACCCTAATTTCAGAACATTTCCATCACTCCCTCCAAAAGGAACTTCATACCTTCTAGCAGTCACTCCCAATCCCCATCATCCCACCACATTATAACCATGAGCCTACCTTTTTTTGCAGTATGTGACTTTTTGTCTAATTATTTCATTTAGCATAATGTCTTAAAGGTTTGTCCATGTTGTAGCATGTATGAACACTTCATTGCTTTTTATGGGTGAATAATGTTCCATTGTGTGCTCTGCCACATGGCATGCAAAGCAAAATGATAGTGGGAGGGGACCCAGTCCAACCCCGTACTGGGGAAGGATGCAAAGCAAACATCTGCTGTGTTTGCATCCTCTCTTCCTTGCTTGGAGGCTGGGTAGTCTTTGCGGGTAACTTGATCGCACACGGAGCAGGTGGGCCTGCATAGGCATGAGACCCAAGCTAGACTACAGTTAGATTTGTCAGAAAAAGCCTGCTCCATGGCTGGGTTTGGGGTGGTGACTGTGGGCCACGGCATTCAGAGAAGCTGCCTGAGAAGAGATATGATGCAAAGAAACGTAGAGGTCTTTTCAAACCTACCTAAAACAGTTTGATCGTGTAAAACCCATGCTGGTTTTTTGCTGGTATTGCAGCCACCAAAATATTTAAGGTAGATAAGATTAACTACTCTATAACATTGTTACAAGATTTTAACAAAATAAATCTCATACAAATTCTACCACACATATAAACAGTTAAACATTTAATTGCAAGCAGGAGCCAAATAGTTCAATTTATCTTTATGAATTTCAAAATCTCTGTGCTTTTAGGTCTGTGATAAAGAGCCTGGCTTTATTATTTTCATGTTTGATGGCTGACAGAAGCCTCCTTTTTCTTTCTTTTTTTTTTTTTTTTTCTGTCCCACTCTGAACATGCTGACAAGAAAGCCTAGGGTCTTGCTTGGCCTGGTGGTGCGTGACTACAATCCCAGTATAGTACTTGGGAAGCTGAGGCAGGAAAACGAGTTCAAGGCCAGCCTGGGCAACATAGCAAGACCCTGTCTCAAAAAGAAAAAACAAAGGTTGATAGCTCCCTCCTTTGGGGCAGAAGGAGATTTGGGGCACATAGGCTCATCTCTTGTGTGAAACTGACAGATAGTCATGACATAGAGGCTGCCATAGGAATGAAGAACAAACTCCTGGGCCCTTAACATGTTACTCATCAAAAGCATGATTTGTGTTGCCTCCTGAGGCAGTCAGGCACTTAACACATGGTTTTTGCTAAAAACCATTACCCTTTATTTCAGTCTACGGGTGCCTGGTAGGTAACTAACAGCAGAACAAAGCTTGGCCTTCATTTTGTGAAACTTTCGATCAAATCCTTCTCCACTCTGCATATAGGCCTGTCAGTCATTTAGGGATTGTCTGTGTGTTAGCACTAAATCTACCTGGCCTATTTCAGCTTCCTGTAAGCCCGAGAATACCTATGCCCAGACATCTCTCTTGCCCTCAGTCTATGGTCACCTTCAGTTATAGCAGAGTCTTACATGACTGGAATTGCCTCTTAAGTTATAATGTTATCAGGTTTTGGGGTGCTGAAATCTCCTTCTTGAGGTGGATTCTGGGCTCTTTCTGTCTTGAACAAAGAATTGGTCAAGACAAGTGCAAATGATAATAAGGTTTTATATTTATTAAAGGTAAGAAAGAGTGAGTTTGGGCCAAGAAAAAGTAGGAAAAGAAGTGCCCTCTATGCATAGGAATGGGCTACTGTGAAAGTGTACAGTAACAGTGAGCTCAGTGGCAACTGCCCTTTTTGTATCACCCTCTCCTCAGGCTGAGGTCAGGTCTAGGCCATCCTTTCCCAGACTGCTTGAGTTCTCGTGAGAAGTCCATGTGCAGGGCTTTGGAAACTGTTGTGTGTGTGTCCTGGGATTTTGCAATGAACAGGTCTCACCCACTTCCCCAGCCAGTTTGCCATGCCCTAATCTCCTGTCTCAAAAGGGCTCCTCTTATAAGTAGGCAAGAGGATTCAACCTGAACTACCAAACCAAGGCTGAGATAATAATTGACCAGATCCTGGCCCACTTCAGCTAGTCCTTAAAAACTGGCCTCTTACTTTTGTGGGTGGGATAGTCTGAACCCCTGTATCTGAGTGTGCCCCCGGTAGCTGCTCAAACTAGAATCTTTCCCTATCTTCTCTCTTACTTTCCAATTAAAGCTTTTTCTATAAATTCATGCTTTAGTTTCAGTTTCCATTATTACTAAAACAAGGGCCCTAGTCAGTCGCAAAACCTCTCCCTGGCCCCTAAAAACTCAGACCAGGGGCTGGGGATATAGCTCAGTGGCACAAGCGCCTGTCTGGCAAGCTCAAGCTCCTGAGTTTGATTCCTGGTACCAAAAACAAACAAACAACAACAAAAACAACAAAAAACCAAAACTCAGGCCAGTATCTGTTCCTCATCTCTGATGGTAAATTTAGTGTATCTACTTGCCTGGGCTGAAGGATGCCTGGATGACTGTGAAATGCTGCTGGGTGTGTCTGGGAGGGAATTTCTGGAAGAGATTCGCATTTGAATGAATAGACTGAGTAAAGAATCAAAGGGCAAGGATGAAGTCTGTACATCCTCATTGTTGTTGGGGTATGACTGTTAAGCTTGGGTCAGTTTGATTGTCCTGGGAGCCACCCAGGGACTGATTAGTGGAGCACACTTCTGGATGTATCTGAGTGAGTCATAGAGATACGGTCTTGGGATTTGTATCCGGTCCCTTACCCCTTCCTGTCAGGCACTGTTTTCCTGCTCTGCTTCCTGGAAGCTATGTGCCAACAAGCTGTGTTCTCCCATACCCTTCCGCCATGATGTTCCTGCCTTGGAGTCAGCCAACCATGGACTGAATCCCTAGACACTGTGAACTACATTAAACCTCTCCTCCTTTCCACTGTGGATGCTGAGTATTGAGTCCTGGTGACGGGAACGTGGCATTTTTATCTGTTGTGGAATGAATAGAACAAAAAGGCAGAAAAAAGGATAAATTCTCTCTCAGGCAGAGGTATCTGTCTTCTCCTGCCCTCAGACATCATAATTCTTGGCTCTCAGTCTTTCTGATTAGGACTGAATTACATCAGTATTTTTTCTGGTTCCCTAGCTTCCAGATCATGGGATTTCTTAGCTTTTATAGTCATATAACTCAATTTCCATAATAGATCTGTTATAGAACATAGATATATCTTACTGGTTGTGTTTCTTCGAAGAACCTAACTACTTTGGTGCTGAGAATTGTTCTAGAGGAACAAAATGTTAAGTTTGAATTTTTTTTTTAATAGGGGTCTTGCTAAGTTGTCTCTGTCTGGCCTTGAACTTGCTATCCTCCAGTCTCAATGCCATTTGTAGCTGGAATTATAGGTGTGTACAGCCAGCCTTAAGGATGAGTTTTCTGAATTGCTTTTGTGGTGTCTGAAATTAGCTGTCTGATATAATTAGCTTTAAAGATGCCAATTTCTATTTCTACCAGTAAGAAGAGTACTGATGTGGACTATTTAGAGATGTACAAAATATGTGCACTTGGATAATCTTAATTGACCACTTATACAGAGCAAGTAGCTAAGTGATTCTGTATGATTCTTTTGAATCTTTTTTTGAAAACTAAGGAATATAATAACATTGGTTGGTTGCTCCTAATATTCCCAGACAAAGTGGTATAAGAAAAATTGGAACTTAGGGATTGGAATTCCCAGCTCAGATGCCACATAAATGATTTCCAGCTTGTAGGTGTGCTCTGAGGGGAGGGCCTTATCTCCCATTGAGCTGTAGGGCTGAAACTGCTGAAAAATCAAACATAGGACCTCACCCTGTGAATGACTGAATTACAACACAAGTTGAATCTCCAGCCATGCAGGGTGACTGCTCTTAAAATAAAGTCACTGTTGGGCTGGGGATGTAGCTCAGCAGTGCAGAGCCTGCCTGGCAAGTGTGAGGTTCTGAGTTTGATTCCTGGTACCAAAAAAAAAAAAAAAAAAAAAAAAAGTCACTGTTTGGGAAACAATGGGGTTTTATAAGTTGGGATAGGGACATCTGGGGACCTAGAGTTTTCTTTGCCAGCAGCTGCCTCTTCAACCCTGCCTGGAGGTCTTTACCCTGCATTAGCTGAGGAAAGGGTAATGGCTTCCATGAGGCAACTGCCACGCAAACACTATACCGATTCTCTTCAAGACCCATCCCCATTGTTATCCAAGTTCTAGGTCAACTGGAAATGTAAACTCAGCACCAGTAATGAATTAAAGGAATACAGTTTAGGAAGGAAGACACTTTATTTGAAAGGGAGAAAAGGAGAAGATAGCTACCCTGATGAGAACAGGGACAGGGGCGCCGGCAAGATGGAGGGCCTGTGGGTCCTTTGTCTCCTGGCCTCTTTTATCAGGTGATAAAGACCCTCCCTCCCAGGTTGATACCTAGAACTTGTCACAACCAGAATGGCTTGCTGGACTGTCACAGATAGATCCCAGGCTACAGGACCTTAATCTGGATGCCATCACCTACATGCATACTCCTAGGTGGGCTTTGACTTCTCTCACCTGCTTGTCCTTGTCAGAACCTGATCTCTGGAATTTATAGGTTGGTTGGGAGGGACCTCACATGCAAGGTCACTTGGAGTTAGTGATTAAGTAGAGGGATGTGTGCCTGTCTAGAGCAGCAGTAGTGCAGCAATAAGCCCTAGAGTGGGAATATATATATATATATATATATATATATATATATATGCATAGGTATGAATGTATTTTTATATAGTTTTCCTTTAAGTTAGTAGCCCCTTCCCCCTTTTGTTTCCTTTGTCCTTTTTTGGAGGTAGGGAGGGGCTACGATCTTGGTTTCATGCATCTGGCTTCCCCTGTGCTCTGCCTGCCCTCTTGGCTTGTTAATTGCTCCCTCCAGTAAAGTTTCAACCCTTTCTGGTCAGGATTAGCCAGAAAGCCTAACGAGGCCTTTATTTTGTTCTTACCCTGTTTACAGACCCTTTTCCCCTACACCAGCTATACCTGATGCTGGCATTTCTGTGAACTTTTCAGTTACACAAGTGATACTGGCCATTTAGGTTTATCCACTCAGGTTCATTTGCTGGCTGCTAACCAACTCATAGGAGGCCATACATTTTGGTAAAAAGGAAGAAAGAATTTATTCAAAACTCACTCTGAGGAGATGGAGGGGCCCATTTTCTTCAAATCAACATCTCCCTATGTACAGTTGGGTAAGACTCTCTTACACTAAGGAACAGAGGGGAGGGGAACAGAGAGAGACAGTGCCGATCTCCACACTTGTGTTACCACTTCCAGCCATCTTCACCTCCTCCTCTTTCTTTGGGAAGGAAACTGGGCTTCAGCCTCCTGCAGCTGGCATCTGCATATTCTGTCACCTCTTTTGGGCTGAGGAGAGGAGGGGGTGTTGGTTATGTGCTCAACAGGAGGAAGTTTGGAGAAGTTGCTTAAATCTAAAAGAAAAAAAATCTAAATTTTAATGTCCCATTTTGCAGTGCCAGTTATACAAGCATATCAGTCTTTGTTTCCACTAAACTGCCATAAATGAAGTTCTGGTCAGTTATCCTAAGACAACACAGAACAAAGTAGAGCGTTAGTATCATTGGGTGGGGCCCAAGGAGGTCACCGGAGTGAGATGGGGACCTCACTTCACAGCAGGCAGGCTCTTGCCTCTTCACAGAAGAGCAATTCAGGATGTGTTAGTGAGAGGTACAGCCGGTTTTTAGGCAGAGTTAGAAAGTAAGAGAAAATGGGGAGGGACTGGAGCCTGAGGAGTGGACGTGGGCACAGCTCCGATGATGCTCAGACTGGCCCCTTCACGAGAGAACACCAGCAGCTTTGAAAGGGTTGGGGCTGGCTAAGCTTCAGTAGATCATTATCTCAGTGCTGGTTTTGCAAGCTGGCTTAGGGAGAAGTCCTCGATACCTAATCCTGATCTCCATGGGATGACTATTTCTGCATGGGGTGGTCTCAGTTTTGCTGAGGCTCTGCTGGAATCCAAAGTGACCATAGGTTTAGGGCAATGATTAGAGAATTCTGGGCACTGACTGGTAGTTGAAGGTCCCTGTAAATCTTGGTGTCCTTGGTACTGAAGGGGGATGGGATAGGTTATGTCCACCTTGTGTTGCCAGCTTTTAGTTGGACATCCCCTAACTGACAGTCGTACCTTGGTACTTAACTGCTTTGAAATGCAACAAATTTGGTACTTGACACATTTTGATGCAAAAGTTTTGTCCTGGTAATTATTGTTGTTTGGTACTAGTGGGCAGGTAGAGCTTATCTGTGTGTCAATTGCCTCCTGACTCATTACTTTTCCCAGCCAAAATAATTTATTTTGTACTTGTCATTTTTGGTACTTGTTATGCTCCCTGGAATAGAGAGTAGCAAAGTACCACTGTATGCAGGGCTGAGCAGGAATCTGATCAAAATTTTAAGATAATAAAGTGAACAGATACAAAGGGAAGGTCAAGCTTTGTTCTCCTTTCAGTTACTTGTTGGACATCTGTAGGACCAAGTGAAGGGTCACTGTGTGTGTGTGTGTTGAAGTACTAGAGATTGAGCCCAGGGATTTCACACTGAGCTATACCCTTTTAGTTTTGCATTTTGGGACAGGGTCTTGCTAAATCGCCCAGGCTCAGCTCAAACTTGCGATCCTCTTGCCTCAGTCTCACACACCTGGCAAAATTCATTGTTTTTATCCAAAATAGCTTTTAAGTCCATGACTGCCTTAGAAGAAAACACAAATCATGCTTTTAATGAGTAGTGGGTTGAGTCTAAGAGTTTGTTTGTCCTCTGTCTGTATGGTGGGCTCTGACTGTGTCACTCGAAATGCAGAGTGGAGGGGCAACAGGCCTGTGCTTGCAAACAGTTTAATTTTCTTAAATTAATCACTCTCATATTTGTGTTACTTAATGTTCCTTAAGAAAAATAGTAAAACCTCCTTTAATATCCTAATCTAGGCCTAGTCTTTCCTGCCAGGAAATGCAAATTGCATATGCTGCAACATTAAGTATTGTTGTAAATTTCTAAGCTGCCTTAGCAAAATCATCTTTGAGCTTTCTTTCCTCCAAGCCAAACTTCATGGGTGGGCACTTCCTTAAACAGCTTATCCAAGAAGGTTTAAGCATTGAGGAGAAAATGGAAAGCGTGGCTCAGCCTTGAAGCACGTGTTAACAGCACAGCAGGTACTAGGAGACTCAAAAATACAGATCATCACACAAGAATGATGTTTGTTTGTTTTCACGCAAATCAACACTTCCAGAGTATGCCAACATTTTTAAAACCAACTGAGGTTAAAAGTAGCTGAACTGCTTGCCTGATAAATCTTTGCTGCTGTTCCAAGATGAAAACATGGTGTTTTCCATTAGCCCTCTGCCTTTTTGGTTCTTTGAGTTATTGACAGCGTTTTGGTGGGAATAATGTTGTTATAGCTTGTGTCTAGGAAGTCCCCTCAAACCCTCATGTGGTCATAAGTGGGGCTTTTTGGAGGTGGCCAGATCTAGGGTTTGTGCTGCTGGGATCAAGGATGTGATGCTGTGATTGATTCTCAGTACGATGCTAGGATTAAGGGTGTGAGTGCTACCTGCCCTAAGGGCAGGCAGCATGAGTAAGAAGGGACAGAAAGAGCTGTGATCATGTGTTGTCACCTGTGGTTCATTTGCTTTTGCTGTCTTCTGCCTACCATGAGCTGTTTCTCCTCCACGATGCCCCTCTGCCATGCCACCCTCCCTTGGAGCCAGCTTATTATGAACTGAAACCTCTACAAATTGTGATCTAAATAAACCTGTCCTCCCTTAACTTTGGGTGTCAGGTATATTGTCTCAGCAATGAGAAAAAGTAACTGAGACAAATGTTACCAGAATTAAGGTCAGGGATGCCTGAAGCCCAAAGGCCAAAATTCAGGAGATGAGAGTTGGTAGGAAGGATTCAGGTTTATTCAAGGGCCAGCAATCCTGAGAAGGTAGAGGGGCTCAACCTCGCAGCTCCATCTTGGGGGAATGAGGGGTGCAAAGGACTTTTATAGGGAGGAGAAGGAGGGGCTGTGTGCTGAGTGGGGTCCTCATCATCTAGGGCATGTGTCTCCTTTTTTTCTTCTCTAAACATGGCAATTGTTATAGCTTGTATCTAGATGTCCCCCTAAAGCCTCATGCACTCATAGGTGGAACCTTTCAGAGGTGACTGGATCTAGGGTGTGTGAATATGGGTGAAGAGTGTGTGGTAGCTGGACAAGTCCCCTAAGTGGATTAGCACAGTTCTGGGGGTGGATGATGGACTTACTGAAGAGGGAAGCCCCACCCTGGGTGTGGATGGCACCAACCAATAGGCTTGTAGCCTGGATGGAATAAAAGGGAAAGGAAGGAAGGCTCACTTCTGTTTCTTTGGAGGAGTTCTAGTATTCACCTTCGCCTTGGACACTGTCTCCTGGCTTCCAGCACAGACCCTTCAGCCTCTGGTGCAGACCCTTGGGTCCCTGACTTGCATGGGACACTACAGTGAGCTACAGACCTTCGACTGGATCCTTCGGATCCCCAGCACACAGACAGCCCTTTTGAAATCTTCCACACCTGACTCTGTGCGTGGCCATGTAAACCATTCTTGTAAATTCTTATATTCTTTGTATATCTTGCATGAAATCTGTTTCTCCAGTGGGCCCTGACTGATACAGCAATGGACCACTACTTTCTAGGGCTAGCTCCTATAGTTCTTTGCGTCACCGGAAAAGCAGAACTAAAGATTAAGTAGGGGCATTACAAAGGTTACCAGAGTTCCATAAACCTAAAAGAAGATGATAAACTTGGCATGGTGGTGCACACCTGTAATACCAGCACTCGGGAGGAAGAGGCAGGGGGATTGCTATGAGTTTGAGGCTACATAGTGAGTTCAAGACCAGCTTGAATGGCATAGCGAGACCCTGTCTCAAAAAACTGACCAACCACACAAAACAAAACAAAAAAGTAACAACAAAAAAAGGCAGATGGGGCCAGTGAGATGGCTCAGCGACGTATGCGCCTGCCTGGCAAGTGCGAGGGCCTGAGTTCAACTCCCGGATCCCACATACGAAAAAAGGGCTGGTGATATCGTTCAGCAGCACGGGTGCCTGCTGGCATGCAAGGTCCTGAGGTCGACCCCCGGTACACACACACAGATTTAGCAGTTAACATCCCTGTACTGGGGTTTGGACTCAGGGCCATTGCATTGAGCTACATTCCAGACCATTTTTTACTTTGAGACAGGACCTCACTAAGTCACTAATTTGCCCAGGCTGGGCTGGAAATTGGAGATTCTCCTGCCTCAGCTTCCCTGAGTGCTGGGATTATAGGCATATGCCACCACACCTGGCTCACCACTAAGATCTTAGTCATTTAGGTGGGGCCTCACTTTAGACTTTAGAATAGGGTAAAAGGGTGGATGAGAAGGGAAAGGCTGCGAACCTTGCAAAAGAACTGGGGAGAAGCCAAAAGGCAAGGGAGTAATCCTGCCAAGGACAACACCGAAGGAATCGCCACCCTCCAACAAGAGCAAGAGTAGCTCACAGCTTTTGCATGAGGGAGTGAGCAGAGGCCCCTGAGGTTCACAGAGCCCCTCATGCCAAATGCAAGGTGGTGCATTCCACAGGGATGAAACAATGGGCCCAGCCAGATGTGCATTCATGGTCCTTATCCTCCAGGGGAAAGATGAGCTAATGGGAAGTAGGAAAAGATCTGTGAATAGAAAAATTTATAATGCGCAATAAGTGCTACGAAGCACACTGTGTGGAGGAAGAAGACAGCGGCTAGGTCTGGTGGGAATAACAGGCCAGGTGGGACCTTTCCACGCGTCACAGAGGAGGCTCTTGCTCCTGGATTTTATCCTAATGAGTAGACTAAGTGCATGGTGTTTTCCTACAGGTGTCTTGGAGAGGAGGAGGAGTATTGCATAGACGTAGCAGCCAGTCACTTAAGGGAAGTGGGGTTGTGGTGGAGGAAGCCATCATCCCAACCTTGCATTGTGTACTAAGAACTGGGGACAGGACAGAGAGGCCTTGTTCAGAAGCTGCTTCGGGCCTGGCCACTGACCAGTGGCTCACTGAACAGCAGCTTTGGCACCCGGGCGTGACTCAGAAATGCAGACTCTCAGGTCCACCCCGCATGCGCTGAAACATCTTTTTAAAACAGAAAACATCCTTAGTATGTATTTGTGATATAAAATAACTGCATTCATCATGGGGAATTGGTACATATACATATCAGATCTTAATAAAGCATCTTTTAAAAGCAAGATCTTGGTGATTCTTGCTTATCAGCACCTTCATGTTTGAAAAGCCCTGGGGTAAGCACCATAGGTGAGAATGGGCCAAGCTGGAAATTGACCTTGGCTAGGTCATAAGTTTGTTTGGTGATGTGGAGGACCAGAATATTCTACCTAAACAGGAAGGACTGTGGAGCTGAAGGTTGTTGGGGAGCAGATGCAGGAGTGCTGTCTGCCCGCCCTCTGTTTGCCTAAAAGTAGGACATAGGTTTACACAGACAAAATTATGCTGCCCCTGTCTGCCGCAGAGAACAGAGGTGAACCACTGAGACAGTTTTAGGCCCTCATCAGCCTGGAGATGGTGCCTGAGGAATTTTTATTAGCAACCTTTACTAATTAGCCTTTGTTTGCCACTACTTGCCTTTCCCAAAATTGCTGTCCGTGAAGGCTCGAAGTCCTTTTCCTTTGTCTTGTCTCTACTTTAAAAGTTGACTGATCTTGTTGAAGATACTATATAAGCTGGAATTCAAAGCTTCTTTTCGGAAAGACTCATTCTCTGCTGTCTCCTGTGTATATATGAAATATACAGTGCATGCTAATGAACTTCTGTTTTTCTCTCGTTAATCTGTCTTTTGATACAGGGATCCATTCCAGTGGAACCTATGGGGATTGTTATTCTTCCCTTAAGGCCTTGTTGAGTTGTATTTGGGGTACTCAGGTTTGGGGGGGTTGAGGATAGTGGGCAGAACCCCAGAGATAAGTTCTGTAGCCACTGGGATTGCACTCCAGGGGAACAGGAAGGGCCTGTAACTCACTTAGATCATGTTGCTATTGGATTTTTCCAGATTCTGGGATGTATTTAGGAGGAAGAACTGCTTGAAGTTTTGGGAAAAAACAGCAGGCCAGACGTGGAAAGAGACAGATGTGTCCTGGGTATGCTAGTTTAACTTCACTAACTCTTATCCGGTCAATCTTGGCGTGGATTTTCCCCCAAGCATTTTTGAGGTCCTCCTGACTTGGGGAGCATTGTCCCAACTCAGAGCTGATCCGCCTGAAAAGGTGGTTAGTGGAAGCTATGGGGGGGGGAGGCCGGAAAGTCATCGCCCCTCTTCTCCACTCTTAGTTTCATATATGTAAGTATATGTATAAAACTTTCTAAAAGTGTTGGAGAACTTCAGAGGGAAGGAGGAAATACAGGGTCACTGACCGTTAACCATTTCTGTGATTCTATTTCTAGGCAACAGTGAGGTCAGATCTGAGATGGAATAATTGACTTCGTTTTAGAGCAATGGTTTCCAAAACTATGTTTCTAGAAAGAACTTATTTTTCTTAACACAAAACTTCAGGAAGTGAAACTCTTAAAAGTGGTGCCTCTGCCAATTAGGGTGATGATTACGAGCTACCCCCGTATTGAGCCCCTTGCTTACCATGAGTACAGCGTGCACCTGGGTCAGAGACCACTATAGAGACAGAGGACAAACTCCTGCTGCTTTTGACAAAAAACAGGGACTCTTCTCCTAGGCCCACAGATACCCCTGCTAACTAAAAGCAGGGCATAGCTTGACCTTTATTTTGTATCTGTTTGCTTTATTAACATAAAACTTTATCAGATCCCCGCTCAGCTCTGCATATAAGCATGTTGATCATTTAGGCAGTGTCTGTCTGAGAACTGGCAGTACAAGGTTGATTACCTCTAAATTTGCATGAAATATTTTCTCCCCCTTAAGACTGAGGACGAGATAAGAGATTTACAGGGACATTCAACTACAAACGAGCATTCAGAAGCCTCTAGTCATTGCCCTAAGCCTGCAGTCACCATGGGTTCCAGCAGATCCTCAGCAAAACTGAGACTGCCCCACGTGCAAACAGTGATCTCGTGGAGACCAGACCACCCCCTCAGCTGATAAGGACTTCTCTGGCCAAACCAGAATGGAGACAGTGACCAACGTGACCCTATTCAACCACAGCCACACCATAAAATCCGGCCTTTTCCCTTTGCGAACAAGCCAGTCTAATTTTCTTTTTCAAATTTTATTTTATTAGCACATGCTTGCAGAGCATGCATTTTACAGCCATCTTGGGGAGTTGATACATGTACATAATACAGCTTGTTTCTTTTAAAAATCTGCTTCCCTCCCTCTCCCTCCCTCCTCTAGTTCTCTTTCCTCCTTTTCATCTTGTTGATTTATTAAATTTAGTTCATATTTGTGGCATATAATGTCCGTGTTCACTGAGGTTACTGGGGCCTTGTACCTGGTGTACCCTCACTCTACGTACTTCCCCACCCCTCCCCCTTACCCCTTGACTCCCTGAACCCCTTCCCATTTGTACGAGATCTACCCCCTTGTCTCATTCTATATTTCCTTTATTTTTCTCTTAGTTTGTACTTTGCCTTACTCAGAAGAGAGGTATGTGTGTCTGATTTATTTCACTCAGCATATTTTCTAGGTGCATCCATTTTCCAAAAAATATCTCAAATTTATCCTTTTTATAGCTGAGTAGTATTCCACTATATTTAGATGACACAATTTCTTTATCCAACTCTCTGTTGATGGGTATACAGGCTGCTTCCAGGATTTCATTTTTATGAATTGTGCTGCTATAAACATTGGTATGCAAATATTGTTGTAATATGTTGTCTTAAGCTCTTTGGGGAAGATACCTAGCAAGGAGATAGCTGGTCGTATGGAATTTCTAATTTCAGTACTTCGAGAAATTTCCATACTGATCTCCAGAGTGGTTGTTCTAATTTACATTTCCACCAACAATATAGGAGGGTTCCTTTTTCATCACAACTGTGCCAACATTTGTTATTTTTTAATTTCTTGATGATCGCCATTCTTTCTGGAGTAAGGTGGTATCTTAGTGTTGTTCGAATTTGGATATCTAACAGGCAGAGATGTTGAACATTTTTTCCTATATTTGTTGGCCGTTTGTATTTCTTTCTCTGTGAAGTGTCTGTTCATTTCTCTTGCCCATTTCTTTTTTTCTTTTTTTTTTTAATTTTATTTTAAAGAGAAGAAAAAACAAAACAAATCAAAAGAAGAACAAATTTTCAAAACAACATAATATGAGGGTAACTATGGTTAATACATTACGTATTACTATCTTTAAGTTAGTTATTCAGGATACCAGACATTAACATTCAATTGTCCAAACATTGTTGGCACAAACCTTACTCTTCAATGAACTAAGTAAAATTGGTAGTGTATCTATCTTAACCATCTTATATATATATACAATTTTTTTCCCTTTCCCTTCTTTCTTTTCCCTATTCCACTCTCTCTTTCCTTTTGACCAGTTTCTTTTTGATTCACCATGTCTATTGTACATTTTGGATCTTATTTACTCTTTCAGTTTCTCATACTAGAGAGACAATACAATGCTTACACATGTGCTTCTGGTTTATTTCACTTATGAGTATTTTCTCGAGTTGCATCCATTTACCTATAAAAGTCTCCAGTTTATCCTTCTTAATGGCTGAATAGTACTCTATTGTATAAAAATACCACATCTTTCTTATCCATTCCTCAGTTGATGGTCTCTTGCCCATTTCTTGACTGGGTCTTTAATTTTAGGTGGTTGAATTTTTTTGAGTTCTTTTGATATTCTAGACATTAATCCTATGTCTGAGGAATAGCTGGCAAAATTATTTTCCCATTCTATAGGTTGTCTCTTCACTCTCCTAATTGATTCTTTTGCTGTATAGAAGACTCTTACTCAGATAGTAAGTCCCCGACTTATGAACATCTGAGTTGTGAACTTTCTCAGGTGTACTACATAAGACTCACTTTATTGGACTGACAAATGAATCTGACTTACACACATTCTCCCAGAACCAGAACTCGTTCATAAACCAGGGAATTATTGTAATCCCATTTGTTGATTCTTGCTGTAATTTCTTGTGCAATTGAGATTCTGTTTAAAAAATCTTTTCCTACACCTATGTCTTCAAGTATTTTACCTATTTTATCTTCCAGTAAGTGTAATGTTTCTGTTTTAATGTTTAGATCTTTGATCCATTTTTATTATAATTTAGTACATGGTGAGAGATACGGGTCCAGTCTCAATCTTCTGCAAACAAATAACCAGTTTTCTCAGCACCACTTGTTGAATTAGGCTATCTTTCCTCCAACATAGGCTTTTGGGCCCTTTATCAAAGATTGAATGGCTGAACATGCCTGGTGATGTTTCTGTATCCTCTATTCTGTTCCACTGATCCACACATCTGTTTTTGTTTCAGTGTCGTGCTGTTTTTATCACTGTTGCTTTGTAGTAGAGCTTGAAGTCTGGTAATGTAAGGCTTTACTCTTGTTTGCTCTTGTTGCCCCAAGTTGCTTTTGCTATTCTGGATCTCTTCTGGTTTCATATAAGGAACCAGTCTGATTTTCTTGACCTGAAGTCCCTTCCCTATCTTCTCTTAGTGAACTCTGCCTAATACATCATCCTTTGCCTCTCACGATGCTTCCTGAAATGGTTTTGAGACGCTACATCAAGTAACTGCCTGGGCATTAAGTCCCCATCTCTTTCAGGAGGACCTCCTCACACCCTGTCCAGTGACAGAACACAGAGTATTATTCTTCCGAAGCCCCTGGGAGGTCGATGTTTCGGTCTAAGAAGATGTGCTAAGTCAAGTTCTATTGATGTAGGAGATTAGGGCTGAGGCAAACCAGGAAACCCACTGGGTAGACTATACTGGAAGTGATTAAAAAAGCAAAGGCTAATGGACTGAACAAGATGTTTCATAAAAGACAGAGGACACACACAGAACGGGGACCCAAGCGACCCCAGGGTTTTGACTTCTGGCCGTGTTCAGGAGACCAATCGGGAAATGCTCTTCCTAACCACTCAAAAAGCACTGTTCCTGATCCTTCATTTACTTCTGCCATGAGGCCAAATGAGTTTTTCGAAGGGACAATTGTCCCAGTAGCATATTTACAGGAAGTAGAGGCATTTTGGATACTAAAGGCCCTTTCTTTTTACCCTCGGGCCATTGTGAGCCTTCTTCTGCAGGCTGCTTGTGGGAGTGGACTTGCTTTTCCCTTTAATAAATCTATGCCCTCACCACCTTTTCTATGCATCTTGTCCAAATCTTTGTTCAGTACCACAAGGGCCTGGAAAGAAGCCCCTGAGGCCCCGCTAGTAACATTATGCAGGCGAGAACTGTTAGCTGGTCCCGAACTTCTGTAAAACCGCCCCTGTTGTACTCGTTGTCATAGAGTAGAACAATAAAACCTGCAAAAGATGAAACAATCAGCCAGTTTAAGAACACTTAAAAACTTGGCTTATAAAAAACCACATCAGCTGTAAATTGAGTGAGGAAAGGAAGTGAAAGTTCTTTGGAAGATAATAAGATGTCTCCATTGTCCATCTAATTCAGGATTTCCTGTGGGGTAGCCTGGGAGAGTGCAGCTCTGGCTCTGCTTCTTGGCTGTCTTTGACAATTTTGTCTTGGCGGGAGCAAAGCAGCCATGAATGAGCACAAGGTGAGCTGGCAGGTGTTCTGGCAAATGGTTTTTCAGGGCAAGTCTGTCTGTGTCTTCAAGGTAGCAATTTGGAGGTTGTAATGGGAAAGTGGTTTGTTGCTTCCCACTCCCAAATCCCCAGTCTTCCCTCAAAGACAGAATTAGTTTGAAAAAACATGAGGGAAATTCCCCTAAGAATCTTCCCCGAGAACAACAGAAGCATCCATTATAAACAGCAGGTTTGTCTTCTGACAGGTTTTGTTTGCAAATGATAACAATTACAGGTAATTCTTCATTTCAATTGGAGGAGCAGGTATTAAAAGGGGGTGGGCAGAGAAAGAATGAAAAAAGCTTGATCTCCCAAATGCCTTATTCACTCCCAGGTCTACAGCCTAACAGGGGTGTGGAGGGCCAGGTAGTGGCTCCTCATTCCATTAAGAGATCTAATTGCGGCTGTTCGGTGGGTTGGCAGATGCAGTTTCTACATAACAACAGCTCGGAGACAGAGCTGCCTGATTAATGCCTCCAGCTGTCACATGCCCCATTATCTGTGCATTTGCATAACTTAATGGTTTAGGACAGGGGAGAGAGGATGCTTAATTTAATGTTTAGCAGGCCCTTGATAGCTGAATAATTTAAGAACTGTCAAGGGGGGTCAGTCCTACAGCGATTCAGCAAGACAGCTATGATTTCTGCATATCGTTAAAATTCTTACTTGGGAGGTTTTTTTTTTTTTTTTTTGGGAAAAGAAAAGAACAACAATGCCTGAAAGGAAGCACTGACTTTTGTCTGTTAACCATTTCCTCCCTGAGGCACATGGAAATTTGTTTTTGACAGCAATTAGATGTCTGAAGACAGCTGGGAGCCCAAAGGTTGGACTCAGTCCCCTGTCTCCCTGCCTCTCTGGACCCCAGCAACCTCTCCCTCCCCTTTCCGATTTTGTCTCCTCATGTTCTCTTTGTCCCCTCAACCATCTCACCCTTTATGCCCTGTTTTATGACCCACTTACAATCCTCTCTCATTTCACCCCCAGCCTCTCATTTAGCTGAAAGGCAGATGGGGGGTGGGGGAGTGTGAAGGAGGTGGAGCATAATTTACTTACAATCAACTAACAGCCCAACCTGCTTTCAATGGGAAACACTGTCAGTTTCATTAGTTGCTAATGAATATTATTAAACTAATCTGTCATTTGTTTTCTAATTATGTGTCACCAGGCATCACAGTGGCAGCTGAGGTGACTGCTGGAGAATAATTTCTCCCCTTGAATTCCCCCGTATTTTTTAGGCTAAGAATAGCCAGCGATGATTAGCAATAATTTGAACCTGAGTAAGTCTCCCCCACCCAGCCTTTTGATAATCATTTTTCTCCTGCACGTTCATAGTGTAGTGAGGATCTCCATCATCACCTGGCTTTGGCAGCATACTCCCCAGAGAGAACGTTGGCCCGTGTCAAACCTGGGACTGCCTCATTTCTGAAATTTCCACTTTGAGTAAGACTGCAGCTTCTGGTTCTCCATTACGATTCTGTGGGTCTGGAATTTGGGCTGGGTGCAATTGCTCTGCATAGCATGGACTAAGTTGTTCAGTAGGACTTGGTTGGTCTGGGAGGTCTAAGTTGGTTTTGCTCCAATATTTGGCAGCTTGATAAGTTGGTCAGACAGCTTGTCTCTGTCCCTCTCTGTGTGGTCTCTCTAGCAGGGTAGGTGAACTTTTTACATAGGGGCTCAGGGCTTTAAGAATGAGGGGAGGCCAGGAAGAGAAGCTGCACTGTCTAAAGTCCTGCTCTGGAAACGTATGTGATACCGTTTCATCGCCATCATATTCTGCTAGAAAACAGTCACAGAGTCCACCAGACTCAAGAAGAGACAATGGCTCCTCCCAATGGAAGGTGCCTCGTGTGTGCCATCTTCGACCCACCCCGGTCCCCTCAGATGTTCCATCATCAGTCCCGTCACAGTCCTTTAAACTTCTCCCGCCCTGCTTGACCTAGTAAGTTGGTGTCTCACCAGCAGTCTGAATTTTCCACCTTTCTGGACCTTCCATCAGAATTCTGTGAATTTCTAAACTGAGGCAATGACTGCCTCTCTTTTGATGTTTATTTCAACTCCTCCACGCAGCCCCCAAAATTGCACTTCCCCTCGAGTGGCCCTACTAAAACCAAAGGGATTCAGTTCTCAATTGCACACTCAAAGGTGCCTGGTCAGCCTTCAGTGTTTCTGATTTCTCTCCTCTTTCTTGTGATAGTTATTAGAAATATTACTCCTTCCTGGAATGCCCAATCTAGCTCTTCATGTATCTAATTGTTTGCAGGTGGTGTTGCCTTCTTCTTATAAACCTGTACTTCCTCACTTCCTGTCACTTGTGCACACTCATTTAAACCCCTTTCTAAGTACAGATGGCTTTGCCTACTTTGGCATCACTCTCTCCCACTCACTGCGTCCTTCATTCCCACCTTTTCCCCAAGGACTGACCACTTCATCATTCCTTCCCTGAGTCTATTCTCTCTGCCTACAAACATGTCAGTCTGAGCACTGAGATTATAATAAGGCTATGGTTTTTGAAAAAGTTGTCTCTATTTATAGCATTCACGATCTTCTTTTCCGTCCACTTCCTGCTCCTTGCAATCAGATGCCTGGGTGTGGTGGTGAGGTTGCCTAGCAAAGGTTTCCTGGGCTCCTGATCCCCATATTCAGGGCCAATTTTCAGTCCTTACCTTGCTCTGTTTCTTTGACTTCTCCCTCCCCATCAAACGTCTTTCTTTACCTGTAACTCTTCTATCATCTCTCATGGCTTAGTCCATTTAGGCAGATTTAAAAAAAATACCACAAAGCAGGTGACTTACGAACAACAGAAATTTATTTCTCACGGTTCTGGAGGCTGGGAAGTCCAAGATCAAAGTCAGCAGTCTGCGAGGGCCCATTTCCTGGTTCACAGATGGCACCTTCTCACCTGGGCCTCCTGTGGCAGGAGGGGCGACCTCCCTTGAGCCTCATTTATAAGGACACTAATCCATTCATCTTCTTGACCTAATCGCCTCCAAATACCACCACTTTGGAGGTTAGGTTTCAACCTATGAATTTTGGGGTGACACTGGCATTTAGACCATAACTTATTTCTTCTGTTTCTTTTCAGAATTGTTTTATGGTTTTTCTTTTTCCTTGACTCTTTCCTTCCTGAAGTGTCAATGATCTGGAAGTCAGTCCCTAGATTTTTCTTCTTCGTCTACAATGCTGCTTGAGATGAAGACTCCCACAGATGCAGCACAAATCCTTCCTGAGTAATGAGGTTCTTTCTCTCTGTCTGTCTGTCTGTCTATGCACACACACATTTACTACATACACACTGACTACTGGACATCTTAGCTTGGGTATCTCACAAATTCAAGCTTACGTGAAGTACGTGACTTGGAGGAGGACACGATTCTCAGCCCACTCCATTTGTCCTTCACTTCAAGCCTCCACCCTGCAGCGCCCGCACTCTTCCCTGCCTTCCATGTTCACATAAGCACTAAGATCTGTTGAGTGGCTCTCCTTAAGTTTGTCCCAGCTTGTTTTTACGGCTTTCGTATTGCTTCTTCTTGTCTGGTCAGAATGATGACAACTAGCAAGGTAACTGGGTTCTCTTCCTTTAATCTCCTGGATGGCTTATGAACAACAGAGATTTCTCTCAGTTCTGGAGTCTGGGAAGTCCAAGATCAAAGTGTCGGCCATGTGGTGAGGGCCCATTTCCTGGTTCATAGACGGCACCTTCTCACAATGCAAATTTGAATCAGTCACTGCCCTGCTCAAAAGACTTCAATGGCTTCCTGTTACCTAGAGCTTAAAGTTTAACTTTTAGCCTGGCACGTAAACGCTGCTTGCCTTTAAACTTCACATCCCTCTGTTCTCCTCCTCATCCCCTTCATTGCTATTTCATGGAGTTATCTGCCAGAAATCTCTCCCTTCCTCTTTCATTTGGCAATTTCTACCTATACTTTAATTCTCAGCTTAAATTTAAGATATTTTAGATCTTTCTCCCTGGGAGAAACTTGACAACGTCTGGAGAACTTTTCATTGTCACAGTTTGGGGGTGCTAGTGACCAGAAATGTTGCTAATCATCCTACATTGCACAAGACAGCTCCTCTCCCCATCACATCTGGTCCAAAACATCAATAGTGCTGAGGCTGAGAAACTGCTTTTGATCTGTTTTTATGCTACTATAGCTTTGTACTCATTTCATTGATATCTTTCACACAGCATTTTATTTATTTGAACTATATATTTCTCTGCTTAGATTATGTGAGCTAGCCAGAGGAGAAGATTTTTTTTTTCCTGGCATCTAGAACATCTTAAGGATTATAGTATTTATTTCACAAAATGACTTTAGCTGATGTTACTCCTAAATTTCTCCTGCCTGTCATACAGGGTTCATGAAGCTATTATCAATCATTTACACTTTAGAGTGTATGAGGCATGGGTGGTTTCTTGAGAATAAATTGATTGCTACAGAACAGTAATTTGACAAGAGATAGGATGCAAAGAAAGCCCTGAAGTTGTTACCTGTCCCATGAGCTATCCTCTTGCATTGCTTAGGAGTTGCAGTTCTCTGCTTTCTTCCCTTTCATTCCAAACACTTTGCAAAACATCTCCAGGCAGCCTTTATTTACCTGGTTTTCCTAAGATTTCTGACAGTAGAAATCCAAGGTGACATTTATTCTCCACTGGTTCTTGGCTCCATTTCTACCCTCCTATACTTTTTTGTGTTTTCCTGGGGAGGGGAGCTAGATGCCTGCAAACTACATTTTTAAAATTCTTTTGCCAAATGGTTTTAGTCATGTTCTGCAAATTGAAGTACTGGCAGGTGATTAGGTGACAAAAGAAGGAAGGAAATATTTTCTGTGCTTCTGGAAATATAGTAGAAGTAGCCATAGTAGGCAAGTCCAGACTCTTGGCCTTCTGCCCTGGCAGCCATGAGCCAGCAGCCCCATCAACAAAGCATCTATGGACTTGGTTCTGGTGGTGATTGTTTGTGTGAAACCATGGGTGTGGCCCAGTAGTACCAGCAATGGGTCATCGGGCAGCCTCAATGGCATGGACATCATGGATTCTAAATGATGTTTTCCTTTTTGCTCCTCCAGTCTTAGGGATGGGAGCAATTTCTTGAAACTTCTAGCCTCTGGCTATGTTTACTTTTTCTCTTTTCTCCTTACCACTTCTCCCCAGATTTTCCTCTTTCTTGTATTAACACGTTCTTGCTGGCTTGAACCACCCATGATATATACATGACTGCCCCATCAGATGGCTTGTACCACCCAATGGGCTGTCTCATGCCACTCTCAAAGGGACAGTCCTGTATGTACCACTGGTGGTTCAGGGCTGCTCTGCTGCCAGCTATACGAATTACGGCTCCGTCGTGAATGTGTTAAAGTCTTTTGTTCAAAATATATAGAGTGGTTCCTGTTTTCCTAATGAGACCCAGAACAAAGTAGCCTGGTATAGTGTGTTCCCTTTCCCAGGAATTTTGTATATTTATGGATATTCTGAGGTTTAGTTTCTTATAAAATTTTACTTTTGTGGGGATTAGGGTATGAACTTTTGTAAATAAGTTGTTTGAATTTTAACAAACAGGAGGAAAGCTGTCACTTACAGAGGTACGGTTTTATAACTGTTCTGATTCAGCAGACATTTGGGATTCAAAGCAAGATTCCCCCTTCGGGGCCGGTGAGATGGCTCAGCGGCGCAAGTGCCTGCCTGGCAAGCGTGAGGTCCTGAATTTGACTCCCAGAACCCACATACCAAAAAAGGGCTGGTAATATCGCTCAGCAGCACGGGCGCCTGCTGGTGCACGAGGTCCTGAGGTCAACCCCCGGTACCCACAAAAAAAAAAAAACAAGATTCCCCCCTTCACTTCCTAAAGCTTTACAGCCTTCTTCCCTTGAATGAATTATTAAGTTTGATCAAATTTTCAGTTCTCTAAAATTAAAAGCAAGTTCTATATATATATTTTTTAAGTAGAGTAAATACGTTCCTTGGATACAACAACTCTGATTATTAGCCAAAGAAATACCTGGTTGCTTTGACAATCTTGCATATTATATTAGTATGAAACAATTGTACAGGAGCCAGCATAGCCTCATTTGCTCTATCACATAATCACGCACCAAGCAGGCATCTTTTGGGAGAAGCTATTTAAAACCTTCTGATGCCTTCTTGTCATAATTAGAATAAAATTTAAGCTATTTACATGAGCTTACCCCAGCCTCTCTTGCTGCTTCTGTTCTTTCCATCCCTCTGCCCTGCTTTTCTGCAGTCAAATACTAGAAGCCTGTGCCTGGCTCTGGGTTTTTATACTTGCTGCCCAGCACACTCTCCGAGATCTTTCTGGCTTAACTCCTTCTTATCCCGTTCTTAGATAGACTTAACATTGTGCTTCGGAGGGGATTTCAGTAATGACCTTATATCAAGGTGCTCCCTACCCCAAATCATTCTCTACTCTGTGGTTTTCTTGAACATACCACAGTTCCTACTGCAATATCGCCTGACATGTATCATTTATTAGTTTCGTTGTTGATCATCTGCCCCTTGACACTGAAATGTAAACTCCATGAAGGCTTGGAATTTGTCTTTTCATCATAGCTTTCTCTCCTAAATTTGCTACATCCCCAGGAATGTAATACTGTAGGTACCTGACAGGTACCCGAGTGACTTAATTTACTGCACCTGTGATGCAGCAAATATTTGTTTACACCCATTCTGTGTATGGGACTGTGGTAGGAGACAGAGAGACGCAAGACATGATGCTTCTCTTAGCTAGGGTTCTGTGTGGTGGGTGTAACGTCCGCGGAAGAGGGGTCCGAGAAGGGAGACGCTCCAAGAACCACACAGGCTCTTATGTAAAAAGCACGGGGTTTATTGAAAGGCTACACTAGCGTAGGGTCACCCAGCGAACGTGCTAAGGCGACCACGAAGGGCAGGAGCAAGGGGTTTCTATAGGGTTGGGTATGGTAATGAGGGATAGGCAAGCAAAGTTTTACAGAAGCCAATCGCAAGGAATTAAAGGGTAATTAATACATTCATTGGTTACTTAGGGGAACCTATAGATAGGGGAGCTTAGCAAACAGGCAACCAATCAGTTTGGAGGAAAGGCTAACAAAGGAGACAAAGGAGCCCAGGCGCAGGAATGTAGCCTGCGTGCGGGCTTGGCAACCAGCCAAGTCACATGATTTTCAGGAATTTGCCCTGAGGTAGGGAAACAGAAACTTAAGACACTTATCTACCTAAAACAGAAACTTAATCTAATAGGTTAGAGTCTAATAGGTTAGAGCCCAATAAGTTAGAGCCCTAATGGCCATCGCATAGTTCGGCCTAACACATCAGAATTACAACTTGTATAACTTTTATATGAATCTTTCAACAAACATAACTTTATGTCACATCAAACTTCACATTTAACTTTATGTCACATCAAACTTCACAGTGGGAATGGGATTTGTCAACAGCAACGGCCCCACCCCAATTTATACTGAGCATTCGCGACACGCTGGGCACTTTGCTAAGTGTCTGCAGTCTCTGTCACACTTCATGACAGAGGTATTAATGACCCCATTTTTCAGTGAGAAAACTGAAATCTGTAGGTTTAGTAACTACACTAAATCACATAGTCCGGCACTAAACTTAAGCCTAAATCAAAAAGTGCTTGCAACCTCTTCCTGGCCCCTTTATTTTCCAGGGCCTTCTTTTGCTTTACAGGATACTTTTTCTGTAGAATAAGTAGGTTCTTAGACTAGGTTCTAGTGTTTCATAGCACAGTGCGGTGACTGTAGTTTAACGTCGCCTATGATATACGTGATGGAGAACGAGAAGAGACAGGCTCAAAGGCTCCAGACCCGGAGAAGTGATAAGAGATGGAAAGACTGATTACCCTGATTTGATCAGTGCACACTGCAGGCACACGTTGAAACACTGTTCTACACTCTGCCCATTAATATGTACAATTATTACATGTTAAAGAGACTTGAGAGAACATAGATTCAGAATGGAGAGAGTGATCGAAAGGTCAGAGTTAAAAAAGAGAAGATCTCTTATATTTCTTAATATCCTTTGAATAAGTTTTCTAAAGCATATTTTAATTAAAACCACAAAAAATGCAAATACAAGAAATGTAGTACTTCTTGGGACTCTTTAAATGAAAGTACAATATGTCTCCTCCCCACACTGCCTAAAAATATTCTTTCCCATTTCTCCTACACTTTCCTTTCTACTAATTATAAATTTCTTTTTTTTTTTCCTTTCCTCCCCCTGGCTTTGACAGATTCTCCCTATATAAGACAGGCCAGTCTTGAACTCGAGATCTTCCTGCCCATTGCCATCAGTCTACACTGAAGGAGAAACTAGCTCTAGAATGGCCCTAGGTCATCTTCATACTCAACTCCTCTTTCCACTTATCTGGTTCTGTTATTTACAGGAAATGGGAGATTAAAAAAATTGCAATTAATGTCAATTTCTACTGCTTAATACAAGAAGATCCAGAATTTAAGAACAAATTAAGAGTTAACCATTTTTCTTTAGAAGAGGCCTAGATAGGAATTTTTTTTTCCTAGATAGGAAAAAAATTAATGTACTTTCTTTTTTTTTTTTTTTCAATAATGGGGATTGAACCCAGGGTCTTTGCACATCCTTAGCCCCCCCTTTTTTTTTAAATTTTGAGTCAAGGTCTTGCTAAGTTGCTAAATTGCCCAGGCTGGGTTCGATTTTGTGATCCTTTAGCCTCAGCCTCCCCAAGTGCTGGGATTACAGGGGTGCACCCGCATGCCTGGCAACTCTGATGTCTGGTTTTTTTCATCCTGAAAGCAATAATCTCCTTTATCTCTGTGTGCCAGTTGGGCCAATCCCTGCCTCATCCATGACTTTTACTTTTCTTTTGGTCCCCTTCAACGGTACAGCTTAAAATTAATTACTGGTCAAAGGGGGGAAGATCTTAGATTCTGCTAGGAAGAGGATGGTTGTAGAGTTGTTTACGTCCTTGGGATTTTCCTGATCCCCCTTGTGAAGTTCCTGAACCATGGCCAGCATTACTCCTTGGGTGAGAAAAGGAGTGGTGACAACGGAAGGGAGGCCAGTGTAAGCATCAGACGTACAGTGTCTCATCTCCGTGGTGTTTGTGCCTTGGCTCTTCGACCATGGTTCTAGGAGTGGGGTGGCAATGAGCATAAATCTCTTTTCATTTTAGGGAAGAGGGAGAGGGAACTTCCAGCTTTCTCCAGATTTTTGTAGGAAACAGATCTGCTTCACCCTACTGGAAACTATCAACTTTAAACAAACAAACTCTAGGAAGCCTCTTGGTAATGGCAGGATAAATCTATCCTTACATTTCTCTGAAATAACAAGGAGATGAAATTCAAAGAGAAAAACATGCGCGCAGTCCCATAAATCAGTCCTCTTGTTGTGATCAGCGCATATGGTGTGGCACCGTGGCCCACTGCTTGGAGGCCTGCTAATGGAGGACCATATGTGCAAGATCAAAGCAATACTGGCCTGGTTTAAGACTCCGTGGCGGCTCCGACATGGAACTTGCTTGCATTTATTGGTTTTTGTTTCTGCTTTAGCACTATTCTTACTACCATCATCTCTCCCCTTCCTTCCCTTTTTCTTTTCTATCTTTCAGGAGTTGAGGGGGCTAGGTAATTTAAAACTTGTGTTTGGACATGGTAGGGTCCTTTTAGTGGGCAGAGGCCACTAGAGAGGTGTGAGTGTCGGGAATGAGTGGAATCATTAATGGAGCCCCCAGGCCAGAGTAGTCTTTTTCTGCTTTCAGCCTTGCCTTTTGGAATATACTAATTACAAGAGGTTAGGGATTCAGGTTTAAATGAGGATGGAAAGAGGTATTACTAGGTTTTCTTCCCTACAGCTTTTTATTGAAATACAGGAATGTAGACTTTGAAAAAAATGAATGGGCCCAGAATTTACTTTGCCTATATAAACAAACTGAATGAATGAGATTGCACAGCTTTTTATTATTGTGGGCACAGCACAAATGAAGACCAAAGAAGTTATTAATAGAACCAGATGTGCAGCGCATCTTTCTTATGGGAACGCAAGGAACCTTGTGAGCGTAAGTGCATTTATCTTCGGGATGACCCTTTGAGAGGGGTGTCTGGTGAGCACAATTCCCTCTAATTTGTTATGGCCCAAGCTGCTTCCTTTGTCCATGGGAGATCCCAGGTAGATCGGAACAGGCCCGTGAGAAATGCCAGACCTCGTGTAAGACAAAGCTTTATGATAGGGAAGAAATAAAACTATGCACTCTTCCTTGTGACATAAAAGTTGGTTATTATCTTTTGAATCAAAATAGTATGTTCCACAGATTAGAAGATGCTGAAACAACCCCAGACATACTAAGCCACCTGATCTTTGACAAAGGTGACAAACACATTCACTGGAAGAAAGATAGCCTCTTTAATAAATGGTGCTGGAAAAACTGGCTTTACACATGCTGAAGATTAAAACTAGACCCATATCTTTCACAATGCACTAAACTAAATTCAAAATGGATCAGAGATCTAAATATTAAAACAGACACATTAAATCTGCTGGAAGGTAGGATAGGTAAAACCCTTGAAGACATTGGTGTAGGCAAACACTTCATGAATAAAACCTCAACCGCACAGGAAATATCACAAAGAATCAACAACTGGGATCTCATCTTATTAAAAAGCTTTTGCACAGCAAGAGAAACCCCCAACAGAGTGAAGAGACAACCCACGATGTGGGAAAAAATGTTTGCCAGCTGTTCCTCAGACAAAGGATTACTATCGAGAACATATAAAGAACTCAAAAAAATCAGACCTCCCAAATCTAAAGACCCACTCCAAAAATGGGTATCTGAGATGAATACACATTTCTCAGATGAAGAAATACAAATGGCAAATAAATATACAAAAAAATGTGCAACATCACTAGTCATTCGAGAGATGCAAATTAAAACAACACTGAGATACCATCTCACTCCAGAAAGAATGGCTACTATAAAGAAATCAACTAATAACAAATGCTGGAGGGGCTGTGGGGAAAAAGGAACCCTTCTTCACTGTTGGTGGGAGTGTTGACTGGTACAGCCACTGTGGAAATCAGTGTGGAGATTCCTCAAAAAACTAGGGTTGGAGGTCCCATTTGACCCAGCTATTCCCCTTCTGGGTATCTTCCCAGAAGAGTTAAAAACATCGTACCACAGCGATACATGTGTACCCATGTTTATAGCAGCACAATTTGTAATAGCCAGATCTTGGAAACAACCCAAATGCCCATCAGCTGAGGAATGGATAAGAAAGATGTGGTATTTTTATACAATGGAGTACTATTCAGCCATAAAGAAGGATAAACTGGAGACTTTTATAGGTAAATGGATGCAACTCAAGAAAGTACTCATAAGTGAAATAAACCGGACGCACATGTGTAAGCATTGTATTGTCTCCCTAGTGTGAGAAACTGAAAGAGTAAGTAAGATCCAAAATGTACAAAAGACATGGTGAATCAAAAAGAAACTGGTCAAAAGGAAAGAGAGACTCGGATGGGGGAATAGGGAAAAGAAAGAAGGGAAAGGAAAAAAAATTGTATATATATATATATATATATATATATATATATATATATATGATGGTTAAGATAGATACACTACTAATTTTACTTAGTTCATTGAAGAGTAAGGTTTGTGCCAATAATGTTTGGACAATTGAATGCTAATATCTGGTATCCTGAATAACTAACTTAAAGATAACAATATGTAATGCATTAACCATCGTTACCCTCCTATTATGTTGTTTTGAAAATTTTCTTTTTTGATTTGTTTTGTTTTGTTTTGTTTTTTCTTCTCTTTAAAATAAAAAAAAATAATATGTTCCAGGTGTGGTGATACATGTCTGTAATTCTAGCACCTGGGAGGGTGGGGGAGGAGGATTGTAAATTCGAGGCCAGCCTGGGCCACACAGTGAGTTCCAGGCCAGCCGGCACTGTATAGAGAGACCTTGTCCACAAAACCAAAAATCCCTGCTTGCTGCCTGATGAAGACCGAATTTAATAATTTTCTGAATCCTTGACCATGGTATCTGTCAGGACCCTTTCTGTGTAGACCAGTGATGATGAACCTTTTAGGGCTTTCAGTGATAAAGAGCTCACTTGTGGCACACGTGCCATAAGTTCACCACCGCTGGTGTAGACCATGTGGCATCTCACCGTCAGTCTCCATTACCAAGGTTTTGTTATGAAGTCCTGTCTGTCTGTCTGTCTGTCTATTTATCATCTATCTATCTATATTTCTTGATAGTTAATTCTTTTTTTTTTTTTTTTTTGTGGGTACCGGGGCATCGACCTCAGGATCTCGTGTGCCAGCAGGCGCCTGTGCCGCTGAGTGATATCACCGGCCCTTTTTTCGTATGTGGGTTCCGGGAGTCGAACTCGGGCCCTCATGCTTGCCAGGCAGGCGCTTACACCGCTGAGCCATGTCACCGGCCCTTGATAGTTAATTCTGTGCCTTTGCAGTTTTGTAGAATCCTATTGCTTCAAAGTCAACACTCACTCTTGAATCCAAGTCAGATTTAAAAACTGGGACTAGGCCAGGTGTGGTGGCACTTTCCTAGTATCTCAGCTACTCCAGAGGCTGGGGCGGGAGGCTTGCAAATTGAAGGGCCACCTAGGTGACTTAGTGAGACTGTCACAAAATACAAAATAAAAAGCTGGAGATGTAGTGAGTTGTAAAGCACCCCTGAATTTGATCCCCAGTACTGCACCCTACCACCCCTCCAAAAAAAGTGGTGACTGCCTTAGGGTGTGTTCTATGTTTAGAAAAATTCCAATGGTGATTTATGAGACCATTCATTTCTCAAATCTAAAATGGGATATTTGAGGACAAACATGCAAAAATTTGAGGAATAAAATACTACTGAATTATAACCCAAAAGAAGACATGATTGCTACCTGAAATGGGGAATAAATGCCAAGGTTCTAGGTGTGTTGGGTGTCAAGAGGCGGCATCTTTTCAGCTGTACTTCCCATACCTAGGTGGTCGTCAGAGTGAGCACGAGTGGGGCGGGAGGGGAGGCTGTTAACAGTGCCAGGTTTGCACGAGTCAGGGTGCTGATTCAGGAAGCCAGGAGTGGAGTCTAAGGTGGTGCTAACAGACTGAGGTGATTCTGATGGTGTTCCTTGGCATTGGGAAGCACTGGTTATAAAACCCTTGTCCTGAGTTTTAGTTTAGGCTTTTTCATGTGTTCGCTCAAGGAGCCCCTGCTACATGGCAGGCGTGGGCTGAGGGCAGGATGATGGAGAACAACGAGACAGGCGAGCGGGCCAAGCCGTGGCTCTGGACATCATTTCCTCACCTTTACATAGAGGTTGGATGAGATGTCAGGTCCCACTCAGCTCGAGCAGTCGATGATGTTTAAGAAACTGAACCACTGACCTCCTAAATGCCTTTCAATTTCCCTTTGGTTCTCACTGCCAAGCTGGCACTCTCCCAAGCCAGTTTTCTACCTTGCCTGAGGCTCATCCTTCGAGCACAATCGTGGGGGCTTGCTGTCAGCCTGAAGGAAATGTTAAAAGATTTCCTCTCTTCCTCCAGGGGCTGCGGGGCTGAGAAGTTAACCCCAGCTTCACCAGGGCTGTGCGTGTTCCTGTTCTTCAGAGTGATATGAAAGGCAGCTGTCCACCCCTGACCCGGAAAAGCTCTAGTACTTAGTGATTCCCGTCAGAGGCCCAGTGGAACTAGCCATACAACCCCAAAGGCAGTGACTGTGGGGCGCATGTGGACCTCCACACCACGGGAGGCTAAAGGAGGCTGGGGTGCATTTTTTCAGCCTCTTACAGGCATGGCATTGGGACGGAGTGGAAGAGACAGTGTGATCAAAGACCCATTTTGACTTCAGTGCAACATAAAGTGTAAAGCAACATGCCGCTTCAAAGTTTAAGGAGTTTTCATAAAACGAATTTATGTGAATTCGAAACTCTGAAGCTCTTATTCTGAGATGGAGAGGGCATGAGCTTTGAAAACTCAGTTTTCTTTAGGAGTCTTCTTATGATCCAGGGAAGTTATTATTAATAGTCAGTGACAGTAGAGCTGATGCCACATTTTATGGTCAAGGGGATTTTCTCCTAATAATGACGGTCCAAATAGTTTTAGTGTTCATTGGAGTGAAAAGTGAAGGTCTCTATGTCCACCAACAACCAGTATTTTGTAGTTCTTCCCGGTGGCAGGAGAAGTGGAGGTCAGGGAACTCAGTTTTTGGGTCCTGGCCCACTCAGTTTCAGAAGTCATCAGTGAGGCAGATGGTAGAGGCAGGCAAGGGGAGGGTTCAAGCCTAGTCCGAAAGCAAGGCTGTTGCTAGCCTCAGTGATTGTGCCTTTTTGGGAATTAAGACCCGATATTATGTAATCTTATAAATTTTTTCAAAAGAAGCTGAAGACTAGGACTCTAAGATTTCTGCCTTTCCCTGTTTATCACTGTAGAGGTGAAGGAATCTTGTGAGCCTTTTGATGATTGGAAGTGAGTTGCGGGTTGAAAACTGAGTATGGCACCTGGTCTTGCTGATATTCCAGTGTGTCGCATGGGAATGCAGGATCCAAGTGCCCAGTGCTTCAGCAGGGCTGGACCTGTGGGCTTCCCTTGAGCAGCACACTTTGTGGAAGTCCTTAAGGTTGTGTGGCGGGAAAGACGCAAAACCATGGAGGGTTGTCTAGAATCAGGGCGTCTCCATGTGGAGGCTCCGTCAGCAGGTAGCAGGTCTTCTGTGATGGACAAGTTTCTCTTTCTTGGATCCTGCATCTTTGACCTCAGGGTTAGGTCCCTAATGCATTGCCTTCCCCTGAAGTTACCACCTCCCTTCTGTTCCTTAGGCTTTCCCCAGCCTCCTCTACCATTGGTCTGCAAATTTGAGTGTGGATCACAGCTATTCTCCCCACCTCTGTCATATTCTTTCCTGTTTTTGCTTGTAGGTGGGAGAAACTGTGACTTAGAATCCTGAGGGAGGTGGGGAAAGAAAAGATATCAGGCAGCCTTTCCACTGGGAAGTGACTTAAAATATTTTTACTTATGGTTTGTATGGAAGTCTAAAATATAATTAAATATGTCTAGTGTGAGCCTTAAAACCTTGCCACTCTGTCAGTATGACATGCATCTCCCACCACTGAAATACTTTTAGGTCTTTTATTTTATTTTATTTTATTTTATTTATTTATTTTTTTTTTTTTGTGGGTACCGGGGGGTCGACCTCAGGACCTCGCGCGCCAACAGGCGCCCGTGCCGCTGAGCGATATCACCGGCCCCTTTTCCATATGTGGGATCCGGGAGTCGAACTCGGGCCCTCGCGCTTGCAAGGCAGGCGCTTATGCCACTGAGCCATCTCACCGGCCCTTTTTTTTTTTATTTTAAAGAGAAGAAAAAACAAAACAAATCAAAAGAAGAACAAATTTTCAAAACAACATAATAGGAGGGTAACAATGGTTAATACATTACGTATTACTATCTTTAAGTTAGTTATTCAGGATACCAGACATTAGCATTCAATTGTCCAAACATTATTGGCACAAACCTTACTCTTCAATGAGCTAAGTAAAATTGGTAGTGTATCTATCTTAACCATCTTATATATATATATATATATATATATATATATATATATATATATATATACAATTTTTTTTCCCTTTCCCTTCTTTCTTTTCCCTATTCCAGTCTCTCTTTCCTTTTGACCAGTTTCTTTTTGATTCACCATGTCTATTGTACATTTTGGATCTTATTTACTCTTTCAGTTTCTCATACTAGAGAGACAATACAATGCTTACACATGTGCTTCTGGTTTATTTCACTTATGAGTATTTTCTCGAGTTGCATCCATTTACCTATAAAAGTCTCCAGTTTATCCTTCTTTATGGCTGAATAGTACTCCATTGTATAAAAATACCACATCTTTCTTATCCATTCCTCAGTTGATGGGCATTTGGGTTGTTTCCAAGATCTGGCTATTACAAATTGTGCTGCTATAAACATGGGTGCACATATATCGCTGTGGTACGATGTTTTTAATTCTTCTGGGAAGATGCCCAGAAGGGGAATAGCTGGGTCAAATGGGACCTCCAACCCTAGTTTTTTGAGGAATCTCCACACTGACTTCCACAGTGGCTGTACCAGTCGACACTCCCACCAACAGTGAAGAAGGGTTCCTTTTTCCCCACATCCCCTCCAGCATTTGTTATTAGTTGATTTCTTAATAGTAGCCATTCTTTCTGGGGTGAGATGGTATCTCAGTGTTGTTTTAATTTGCATCTCTCGAATGACTAGTGATGTTGCACATTTTTTTGTATATTTATTTGCCATTAGTATTTCTTCATCTGAGAAATGTGTATTCATCTCAGATGCCCATTTTTGGAGTGGGTCTTTAAATTTGGGAGGTCTGATTTTTTTGAGTTCTTTATATGTTCTCGATAGTAATCCTTTGTCTGAGGAACAGCTGGCAAACATTTTTTCCCACATTGTGGGTTGTCTCTTCACTCTGTTGGTGGTTTCTCTTGCTGTGCAAAAGCTTTTTAATAAGATGAGATCCCAGTTGTTGATTCTTTGGGATAGTTCCTGTGCGGTTGAGTTTTATTCATAAAGTCTTTGCCTACACCAATGTCTTCAAGGGTTTTACCTATCCTACCTTCCAGCAGATTTAATGTTTCTGTTTTAATATTTAGATCTCTGATCCATTTTGAATTTAGTTTAGTGCATGGTGAAAGATATGGGTCTAGTTTTAATCTTCGGCATGTGTAGAGCCAGTTTTTCCAGCACCATTTATTAAAGGGGCTATCTTTCTTCCAGCGAATGTGTTTGTCACCTTTGTCAAAGATAAGGTGGCTTAGTATGTCTGGGGTTGTTTCAGCATCTTCTAATCTGTTCCATTGATCTTCAGGTCTGTTTTTTTGCCAGTACCACACTGTTTTTATCACAGTAGCTTTATAGTATAATTTCAAGTCAGGGATTGTGATGCCCCCTGCCTTGCGTTTGTTGCCCAGAATTGCCTTTGCTATTCTAGGTCTCTTCTGATTCCAAATGAATTTTAGGATTGTTTTCTCTAGTTCTGTGAGATATGCTGTTGGAATTTTGATTGGAATTGCATTAAATCTGTATAACAATTTTGGGAGTATGGCCATTTTCACTATATTGGTTCTTCCTATCCAGGAGCAAGGGATATCTTTCCATTTTCTGATATCCTCTTCAATCTCCTTTTTCAGAGTACTGTAGTTTTCAGTGTATAGGTCTTTTACATCCTTTGTGAGGTTGATTCCTAGGTATTTCATTTTTTTGGATGTTATTGTGAAAGGTATTGTTTCCCTAATTTCTCTTTCAGTAAGTTTGTTATTTGTGTACAGGAAGGCTATTGACTTCTGAGTATTGACTTTGTATCCAGCTACACTACTGAATTTGCTTATTAAATCTAGCAGTTTTTAAGTGGAGTTTTTGGGGTCTTCTGTGTAGAGTATCATGTCATCTGCAAATAATGATAATTTAACTTCTTCCTTTCCAATCATTATTCCCTTTATTTCTTTTTCTTGTCTAATTGCTCTGGCTAAAGTTTCCAGAACTATGTTGAATAAGAGTGGGGACAGTGGACATCCTTGTCTTGTTCCTGATTTTAGAGGGAAGGCTTTCAGTTTTTGGCCATTTAGTATAATATTGGCTGTTGGTTTGTCATAGATAGCTTTTACCAGGTTGAGATAAAGACCCTCTATTCCAATTTTCTGTAGGGTTTTTATCATGAAAAGGTGCTGGACTTTGTCAAAAGCTTTTTCTGCATCTATTGAGATGATCATGTGATTTTTGTCTTTGGTTCTGTTAATATGGTGTATTACATTTATTGATTTACGTATGTTGAACCATCCCTGCATCCCTGGGATGAATCCAACTTGGTCATGGTGTATAATCTTCTTGATGATTTGTTGGATTCTGTTTGCCAGTATCTTATTAAGGATTTTTGCATCTATGTTCATTAGGGAGATTGGCCTGTAGTTCTCTTTCTTAGTTGGGTCCTTCTCTGGTTTTGGTATCAGGGTAATGCTTGCTTCCAGGAATGAATTTGGGAGTATTGCTTCTCTTTCAATTTCATTAAAAAGTTTGAGAAGTAGTGGCGTTAGGTCTTCTCTAAATTTCTTGTAGAATTCGGCAGTGAATCCATCAGGGCCTGGGCTTTTCTTTGTTGGGAGGTTTTTAATTACATCTTCAATTTCATTGGTTGATATTGGTTTATTTAGGATTTTTAAATCTTCTTGATTCAGCTTTGGTAATTCATACGAATCTAGGAATCTGTCCATTTCTTCTGCATTTTCCATCTTAGTAGAATATAGATTTTTAAAATAGGTATAGATGATCTTCTGGATTTCTGCAGGGTCCGTCGTGATATCACCCTTTTCGTTTTCAATTGCATGGATTTGAGTCTTTTCTTTTTTTAATAAGGTTGGATAAGGGTTTGTCAATCTTATTTATTCTTTCAAAGAACCAACTTTTTGCTTCATTGATTCTTTGTATTGTTTTTTTAGTCTCCAATACATTAATTTCTGCTCTGATCTTTGTAATTTCCTCCCTTGTATGGGCTTTTGGCTTAACCTGCTCTTCTTTTTCTAGAAGTTCGAGGTTCGCCATTAAGTTGTTTATTTGCGCTTGCTCTATTTTCCTAATATAAGTATTTAATGCTATAAATTTCCCTCTTAGGACTGCTTTCATTGTATCCCATAAGTTTCGGTATGTTGTACTGTCATTATCATTCAGTTCTAGAAATTGTCTAATTTCTTCTTTAATTTCATCGGTGACCCATTGGTTGTTCAGGAGGGTGCTGTTTAATTTCCATGTGTTTAGGGAGTATTTGTGATTTCTTTTGCCATTGATTTCCAATTTCATTGCACTATGGTCTGATAATATGCATGGGATAATTTCAATTCCTTTGCATTTACTTAAGCAGGTTTTATGAGCTAGTATGTGGTCTATTTTGGAGAACGTCCCATGTGCAGCTGAGAAGAATGTGTATTCTGATGTTGTGGGGTGGAACACTCTGTAGACATCTACTAAGTCCATTTGTTCCAAAGTTTGGTTCAGTTCTATTATTTCATTATTGATTTTCTGTCTAGTTGATCTGTCCTTTTGTGACAGTGGAGTATTGAGATCTCCCAATATAATTGTATTAGTGCTTATTTGATTTTTCATGTCCTTTAGTACTTGTTTTATATAGCTGGGTGCATTGGTATTTGACGCATATATATTTATGATCGTTATCTCTTCCTCTTGGATTGTTCCCTTTACAAGGATGTAATGACCGTCTTTATCTCTCTGAATCCTTCTTGGCTTGAAGTTCACTTTGTCTGCAAAAAGAATAGCTACCCCTGCTTTTTTCTGGGTTCCTGTTGCATGGAGTATTGTTTTCCATCCTTTGACTTTCAGTCTATGAATTTCTTTTTGAATTAAATGTGTTTCTTGTATACAGCATATTGTTGGATCTTGCTTCTTGATCCATTTTGCCAGTCGGTGCCTTTTGATTGGTGAATTGAGACCGTTAACATTGATGGTTAAAACTGATATGTATTGACTTATACTTGTCATGATATTTTCCTGTTGTTGGTTCCCACTCTTTGTTTTTCCCCTTTCCTGCTATTTAATTATGTGCCCTGCCTGGTGGATTCCTTCTGTTGGGGTTCCTATCTCTTTCTAGAATGTCTTTCAGAACATTTTGGAGTGCTGGTTTGGTGGTCATAAATTTTCTTAGATGTTCTTTGTCATGAAAGTATTTTATTTCTCCATCAATTTTGAAAGATAGTTTTGCGGGGTACATCAATCTGGGTTGAAAATTATTTTCCTTTAGAGCTTGTAATACGTCATTCCAAGCTCTTCTTGAATTGAGGGTTTGTGCTGAAAAGTCAGCTGTGATTCTGATGGGTTTTCCTTCATAGGTGATTTGTCTCTTCTCCCTAACAGCTTTTAAGATTCTGCCCTTCTGTTGAATTTCTGGGATCTTGACTATGATATGTCTGGCTGAAGTTTTTTTTTGATCATGTCTAGTTGGTGTTCTAAAAGCTTCACTTATTGGGGGGTCAAATTCTTTTTCTCTTCCAGGAAAGTTCTCCCTAATAATGTCTTTGAACAAGGTTCTAATGTCATTTATGCTATCTCCTGCTTTTTCATTTATTCCAATTATTCTTAAGTTGTTTATCTTTGAGTCATCTAGCAGCTGCTGAATTGATTTTTCATGGTCCCTTGCTGTTTTTAAGAATTCTTTCTTTTCATGATCACTAATTGCAAGCCTGTCTTCTATATCTGATATCCTGTCCTCACATTGGCTTAATCTGCTACAAATACTTTCAATGGAATTTTTGTTCTCTTGGATATCTGCTTGAATCTGCTTTATGGATTCCATTTCTTTCCTATGCTGAGCATTCATGGTTTGTATAGTTTTCTTAAGCTCATCTATTTTTTTGTCTGTATCAGCTATAGTGTCCTTAAGCATAGTCTTCATTGTGGACATTATCTCTGCAGTTATCTGTGAAATTATTTCTGTTTTAATTTTTTCCAGAGCCTCATTCAATTGTTTTGTTGTTACCCCTTCAGATATGCCAGGTGGGTGGCTTTCAGATTGTCCCATCTCGTTGCCCCCTAGGTTTGCCTTTGGTGAATTGGATGTGTGGGGTTGCATCTTGTTTAAGTGTCGTCTCATCTTTTCTTTCTTTAATTCCTGGGGTGATGTTTGTAAATTACCTATGATAGGTTACTTTATTGCTAGTGTTCAAGATCCTTAGAAGATGACTACTTCTCTGCAGTATCTTCCAAGTGGAGCTTGCTTTTGGGTTTTGAGCTTTCTGCCAGATCCTACCTCTTCAATTCGTTGGATGTGAGAAGTTGCTACCTGTTTGGCCCAGTCCTTGATTCTTTGGTACTGTGCCACTGTATTTTCTGTGTCCCTTAGTCAATCTCAATCATGAAATATCAGGAAGGAAAGCTGTTTAGAACAATTATTTTACATTTGGCTATAATGTTAACTAAAGCATCAAACACAGCCTAGAAAATGACAGACTGAGCTAACCAGTTATTTACCACTTTTAGCTGTATAAAGTAGAGTTGCGGTTATATAACAAAATCTAAAATACACCAGAAAAATTATATGCAGTATACAAGTCCTTAGTATGTCAATTTTTCCCCTCAGGAGTTTAAATTTAAAATGAGTTAAGGAGGAAATAGAGTATTGTGAGAAGAGGAAGGAATTAGATGTAAGGTTAGAGGACCAAGAGGGATCCCTGGTGGATCCTGGTGCAGAGGACTGGTGGGAAAAAGAGAAGGAAAGGAAGAACAGATCACAACCACAATCACAAAGAGGTTAGAGGCGCTGTTTACATTCATATAAAAGCCAGAGAGAATAATGAAGGAAAGAGCAAATAAACAAACAGAAACAAAAATGAAGAGAAAAACAACAAAGCAAAGAGATAAAACAGAAATAAAACCCCACAAAAGAAAAAAATAAAAACAAAATAAAAATAAAACAAAAATAAAAACAAAAATAAAAACCCCTTCACCAGAACAAAAAACTAATGAGAGAGAAAAAAAAATAAAAAAATATAGAAAAAATAAAAATAATCAGTTCCAGGTGTTGACTCTGCTGTAGGCAGGCACCGTGTGATGAGAGTCCTGTTCCGTGCAGGTCCGTCCCAGCGAGCCAGGAGCGCCCTCTGGCGGGCGGTGAGCAGAGCGTGGACGTTCAGGCGGAGACCGGTCTCCTTCGCCTGCCGCTGTCAGCGCACTGCTTTCGCCGCTCTGATTTTCACCACGCCCCCCACAATGGCGCCAGTCCAGTCGCTCTCTGGCGCGGGACAGGTGTGGCTGAGAGACCAGTCTCCTTCACCCGCCGCCCTCAGCGAACTTTCGTGGGGCTGAGAGGCGCCGCGCTGCCCTGTCCGGAGCACAAGTTCCCAGAGCAGTTTTCGAGCCGCTCTGATTTTCGCCGCACCCCCCACAATGGCGCCCGGCTAGTCGCTCTCTGGCGCGGGACAGCTGTGGCTGAGAGACACTCACTCACCGCCGGCCAGCGCCGTTCTCCGCTGCTCCCCTGCCCCTCCGCTGTCCCGCGATCCTCTGTGGGGGCTCCCTGGGCGCCAGCTGTCACCGTGTGTCCGCAGCTTTGAGCTTCTGTCCCGCCGTGATTCCTGGGATGGTAGAAGGTGCGTGCGCGGTCTTTTCCTTCTTTGTTGAAAAGTACCCTTCACTGGTGCCAGGGGTTCCAAGCTGCGCTTCAGAACTTTTCTGGGTCCCAGGGAGGCATCTGCCCCCCTCCTGCGCTCCCCCGGTCACTATATTCCGGTAGTCCAATGGCAACTTTTAGAGAGTTTCTCTGCGTGCTTCTTACTCATCCGCCATCTTTTTTTCCCCACTTTTTTTTTTTTTTACTGCTGGGGTTTGAACCCAGGGCCTTGCCTGTGCTAGGCAAGCACTGTACTGCTGAACTATCCCCCACCCAAGGCAACACTCTTGAATTCACTGAAGGCTAGGGAAGAGTTTGCCAGCTAGAGAGAGGGATGGGGATATCCTGAGCAGAGGGGGCAGCAGGGACTCCTTTTAGGTCTTACTTTGCTTGGAAAGAATCTCTATCCTTCCATATCTCAGGCTGCATTACAAAATCAATTGGGTGCCATGTATCTATCAGTCAGGGATCTGGCAAAATAAAATGTTATACCATAATTAATCTGTAAAGAATGCAAATGGATTATTTATATAGGTGTAGAGCAGAATTACAAGCAATTGTGCAATACACTAGAGCTAGAAAGAGTGGGAGTCCGTTTTTACCCCCTGGCCTACGGGTGCTGGGGGAGATGGTGGCTCCTGGAATCTGGGGATAGCCCAGGCTGTATGGAAGACAATGGAGACAGAAGATAGCCGGCTTGTGGAGTGCTTCATGGGGAAGCCAGGGAGAATGTACCCACCTTCTTTCTCCTCCCTTTGGTCAGCTATCTGGACTCGCTTGCCCTTGGCAGAGTCCAGCCCGTGTCCATGCAGATCAGCAGGATGGAGAAGGGTGAAGAGTGAGTCCACAGTGGCAAACGAACTGTGGAGCACAACATTTTAAAAGATCAAGGACTTCCAGATATCATTATGAGTTGCCAGCTGGATCTGGATTGTTCGGTCAAGTGTAATTGTTAGCATTTCCATGCTAAGATGCTTGAACTGAACTCTCAGTAGAAGCATTTGAATAAACACTACTAAAAAATAAAATATATAGCAAATGATTAATTGCATGGTTGTTCAGAAAATTCAATGAATATTTATTGAATATTTGGAATATACTTGGAATATTCTAGTACTGTGGTCACCTTATCTATGAACTGTATTGATAATAGAGGGCAAGATTAAATTGTACTTATGTTGGGGTCAGCCATGGGTGTCTTTCTTTTGTAAACTTGTTTTGATAAGACATACCCCATTCACCCTTCATCCGTAGTACACAGTGACTCTTTTGTACGAGCCAACCTTCACACTATTACATTCTGTAGAAAGATGGTTTCAGAAAGTCTTTTTTTTTTTTGTGGGTACCGGGGGGTCGACCTCAGGACCTCGCGCGCCAGCAGGCGCCCGTGCCGCTGAGCGATATCACCGGCCCCTTTTTCGTATATGGGTTCCGGGAGTCGAACTCGGGCCCTCGCGCTTGCCGGGCAGGCACTTAAGCCGCTGAGCCATCTCACCGGCCCGGTTTCAGAAAGTCTTTTAAAAAAAATACTTCAATTATTATTGTGCAAATTTTTGTTTATGGAACAAACAGCATTAAACGTGCAATTACAGGGCCAGTGATATAGCTCAGCAGCACAGTGCCTGTCTGGCAAGTGCAAGGTCCTGAGTTTGAGTCCCAGTAACAACAACAACAACAAAAATGCATTTATAATTTGTTCCTTGTAAAATTGGAATAAAAGGAGACAACGAATATATGCATACATTGTACTTGACCCCTTGTCAGCCCTTAAGGAAGGTAATCTGATTTTGAAATGAGAAAACCCACTAATTCCCTTCCCCCAATCCAATGCTTTCATCTTTCCTTATTTCTTTTGGACTTTGTCCTTATGTAATTTCTACAAGCTAAGAGATTTTGTGTGTGAAAGCAACCCAAACCTCCAAGTGGGATAGGCGTGAAGTATTCAGAGCACTTCCCAGGTGCTTTGCCCTCCGCCAGAAGGCTCCACCCTCGGGTTAACTCCTTCAGGGCGTAACATGGGTGCTCCTGTTTCCCGTTTTATACCTACGTGTGAAGTGTCCTAATCAGCTTGGCTGCCATAACAAACCATCAGGTTAGGGGGCTTAAACA